>OX421885.1:19276674-20607891 GCA_949128085.1 Cetonia aurata | reverse complement strand
GAAAACAAATCGATTATATAGAATGATTTCCCATTAAATTAAGCCCATTTTGCAAATCAAGATGTCAAATATTTAAAAATTCAATTATATTTCGAAATAACATTTAACGTATCAATTACTCCTATCTGCCTAAGATATTTTTATAATTTCTCATTACGATTCGGTTGACCACAAGTTCTTGTCTATGAAAGATAGAACAATAACATAAAAAATCATAATTTGGACGTAACTGCCAAACGGGTATCTGTGGCAAAGTTTATGGTGTGTACACGGAGAAGTACAAAATTCTTTAAGTTAATTCCAAGATTTCTAAGTCTGTCT
Organism: Cetonia aurata; assembly: GCA_949128085.1. NCBI lineage: Eukaryota > Metazoa > Arthropoda > Insecta > Coleoptera > Scarabaeidae > Cetonia > Cetonia aurata. Next base: position 20,607,570 of record OX421885.1, on the reverse strand, counting down.
TTGGATTTTATTTCAAATATCCAGCTGCAAAAATCACCAGTAAACAAAGTATTCTACCATCAAAAATTAAGCGTTTCGACATGCTGTATCCATATTATTAAAAAAAAGGAAAATGCTGCCATAAGGTAAATTTAAGGTCTTATTATAAACAAGCAGAAGGACACTTCAAAACACCAAAAGAAATTTTATTTGTTTAGTGAAAACTATTGGAAAAAAAATAAAAACGTCAGTCGCACACTTCTTATCTTAACAAACAATGGTAGCATTTGAGAAATAATTCATTACTTTCAATCAGGCAGTCGTTATCATTTTCTTCCTTATGACAGAAATTTTACAATGGTAAAAAGAAAATTAAGAAAGTCTGATGGAATTTTTATCATTCTTCAAACAACGGACCTATCGAGGTAACACAGTTAAGTGTATCTTACCGATTTAATTGAAACTTGTTGGATTTATACTGTAAGAATGAGGATAACTTTCTTAGCTGCTAAATTGCTTGCTTTCAGAGGGTAGAGCATTAGGTAAAGGTGATATTATCTTTCGCTGTTTGAGCTCTAAGCCTTAGCTTTTTGTAAATATAACAATTTTTATTGTACTACAGAAATATATAGAAGTAAAATTTGCGTATATATATTACATCTGTCACTTGAGTTAAAAAAAAATGATGAGTAGGTATAAATAATGTACTTTAGATAGATAGAGAGACAGTTTATTTAGTTAAAGCTATACAATAAAACAAAAAGCAAAGATATCTAATATAGATACATATCAATATAATAAGAATTTTTGTGGAAATTCAAGCTCGTTTATTTTACTTTATTCCTAACTTAATACATGTCCAAAATCGTTTTTAATTTTTCAAACAGAGAGTTCGGAGGTAGATGTGTTTTTCATTTTATGTATAAGCAATAGATTCTTAAATAAAATTCTTTGATTTATATTCATTAAATTAAGTGTAATTAACAAATCTTTTAATTATTCTCTCCTGAATATTTTGAATTTGTTGATTCGCATGCTCGTTTAGATTGAAAAGCACTGTGGAATAAAATTCTATATACACTCCGCCAAAAAAGTATCGCATAATTTAGTTTTGAATCATAAAAGTATCGCATAATCTTTGTTTGTAGCATAAAGTTGTAAATATACTTTAATGCGCTCTGAGATATAATTTCTATGATTGTTTAAATGAAATACAGGCCAAATAAAAACAAGAACTCATACTTGAGATTTTTATTAAAACAAGAAATTATAATTTTGGAAAGAAAAATGTCATAACAGTAGCTTTTAATACTGAGTATTGCCACCTCTGGCTCTTATGACCGCTCGCATACGGTTTGGCAGAGATTCGATTAACCTCCGTATATAAGCCTGATCCAAATTCTCCCACTCGTCACGGAGAGCATTTTCTAGTCCATGCAGGTCCGCTGGGGCAACATTTTGGGTTCGTATCCGTCTGTGAAGAAGGTCCCACACGTGCTCGATAGGGTTCATGTCCGGACTTACCGCAGGCCAATCTAAAACTGGAATACCAACAAGGTTAAGGTATTCCTGGACGATTATTGCAACATGCGGTCGTGCATTAACATGAATTCGTTTCCTATAATTGGCGCATATGGTACTACATGTTCTTCTAAAATGTCCGTTATATACCTGTGGGCAGTCAGTGTACCTCTGTCTACTGGTACTAACTCTGTACGACCTGTTAAACAGATGCCTCCCCAAACCATAATAGAGCCACCAGCGAAATTAGGTCTAGGTCTGATATTACACTGCGAATAGCGCTCACCGTCTCGTCTGTACACTGAGATACGCCTATCTGAGGTGTAAAGACCAAATCTTGACTCATCTGTGAAGAGTATATTGGCCCAGTCATTAATGTTCCAATTTACATGTTCTCTGGCAAACCTTAAGCGAGCCACTCGGTGGTTCCTAGTGAGACGAGGGGCTGTTACAGCTACTCTAGCTCTTAATCCACTCTGTCGTAACCTATTCCGAATAGTTTGAGTACTCACACGAGTATTTCTGACTCTAGCCAAGTCGTTCTGCAATTATCTCGCAGTTACATGTCTTCGACGTAATGCTTGTAGTAGTAAATAGCGGTCATCTTGGCGAGTAGAACATCTTGGACGACCTGGTACAGGTCTTCTACTGTAAATGCCTGTTTCCCTATATCTGGCTACGGCTCTAGAAACACTTGACTGATTGATGTTCATCAAATTAGCAACGTATGCTTGAGATCGTCCATCTTCGATTAAAGCAACTATAGCAGCCACTTGTTCTGAAGTTAAATTGCTCATTTTAGTTTAAAAGCGTTGGTACAGAACTCTGACTTCGCACTTTAAAATTTGTCCGTATAGGAAGACTTTCAATAAACAACTGAACAAACCTTACACATATGCATTTTTCTAAATGTGTTCTTTTAGAAAACAATAAAGTAAAAACGCTAAGTTCCATTATTTTGTTAGTGTTTTTATAGTTCACATACACGAGGCAAACTTTTTGTGAACGTATAAAAATATCTTGGTTCATAAATGCCCTTTTTTAGTTTATGCGATACTTTTTTGGCGGAGTGTACATATGTGGTCCAACAATAGATTTATAAATAAGCATTTTTATATACAGTGATAAATATTTACTAATTCTTCTCAGAAACTTCTTGCTTGTGCTAAAAGATACAACACATCACTTTCAACGCTTACTAATGTAAATATATGTACGTCGAGATCAAGGAAACTGATTTACCAGGATTCTATAGATTGGTGTACAGGTGCATAACTACCAAAAACTGAAGGTGAAAGTGTCATGTTATTGGAATCGATGAGTAGACATTTTCACAATTCCAAAAAAGACAATTTTAAAGATACAATCCTCAGACGTTTGGGGTTTTACAATATGGAAAAAAATTGTAAGAACCTTCTCAGATGAAGTATTACTTATGGAGTACCTACAATATAACTCTACAACAGAGAAACAAAATGATTTTGTTACAATCTCTAATCCATAATCAATTGTCATCACCAAGGTTCTTGAACATATGTAAAAACGCATGGTATATAAAAGCGGATGCACTGAAGAACGGCTACCATACTTTGAAGATCCATTGCGATTCTGTGCACAAAGTACACCACTGTACAGTATTTATGGCCAACTTGCATTCATTAATTGTACATGGTGTAAGCAATTTCTTTGTTTTCAGTATTTCTATACAAATTACCATTATTGCAGTAGTTATATAGTGTAGCCTGTTATAAGTAGTCCATTATTCAATGATACAACATTAGGGCGCTGAAAGCGGGCAAATTAGAAACTAAAGAAGTTAGCGTTGTTCTCACACTACATCAGTACGTCAAAGAAATTTACGGTAAAGCAAGTAAAAACTGTAAAAAAAAATACTCTTATAACTTTCTGACATAATTCTACAAAAGTGAACCCTGGTTAACCCAGGTCCAATGGTTTACCGCAGCGTTAAAGCTTACTTTAATATCGGTATATTCTTGCAGTTTATTTACGATTCTGGAAAAACAAGGTGTGTTCAAGTCTAGAAGTTGCTAGCTTAATTTTGAATAAATTTAAAGGCGACCAATAGCATACTGGGACTTAATATCTGAGCACTAATAATTACGTGAACATCAAACTTCGCCAAACTGCCGCACGCCGGACCACCATCCACGTAAGATACCATAAAGCGAACGATAACAACGAAATTGTGACCGCTTCACCATTAAGTGTCAGTTTTATCGGAATAACCGATGCATATATGCAAGTCTGGTGCTCTCTATGCGTCCTCTGCTCCGAACAGCTCCGCTACGAAATGAAAGGAGAACGACAATAGAACGCGGAGGCCGGTTGAGTTGACGGTAGTGGTCGTATCGTTTCGCCATACCGGCTGCCTACGCTGCCAACAGCGCCGCCACTGCGGGTAGACTGCACAACAGCTGCCGGCTGGCGGTAGCCTCGAATGTATGCCCCTCCGCGCCATTTCACACCGCGACAGTATACATAAATAGCTGAATAAATGCGACAAGACAGATATCATTATGCGGCACCAGCTTTAATTGAGATATATGCCTATCGTTCCTGATAATACGCTTGTACGGACTACGTCAGCGATTTTAGCGAAATTTTATTAAATTTGCTTTTATTTTCAGTTGTTTTTTCGCAGCATTTGTTCATGAAAATTGCATAATGTGTAGTGTTCGTGTTCGTTTGTGTTTTAATTGAATGTTTGCGTTTTTAAAATAATCTGGAGGCTATTGTATGCAATTATTACTCTATAATAAACTGCTGGCTCGCAGGTGGTAAGGTTATGGTTGAGCGACGAAAAAATTTCAGTGTGCTGTTGCAAGATATCTTTATTTCCGCTAAGGAATTGCTTATTGGTAACTTAAAAGGATACACAGTTACTTGCACATATGTATACAAGTATGGAAGGCTAAGGACATTTAGTTTTTATTAAATTATTATTCAGTCGTGCAAAAAGCAATATAATATACTATTTAATAAAATCATATAATTATAAGAAATAGTTTATCGGAGCAAGTCGACGACCATCAAAAAATATTTTTAATAATAATAATAATAAAATTTACTCCAAAAGTCGGTAATGAATCTCGCTCTCACAATGTTTCTCGCTATGCGCTTTTGCAAAAGCTCTCTGCATATCAGCACTATACTTCCTTTCAGAACAAACTGAAAGCACGCAAAATAAACTGTTCCTAATATAAAATACGCATAGACGTAGATTCGGTTTTTGCTACAATTGAAATGTTGATGTCATCCGCATAATTTACCGTTACAATACCTCCTCTTTGAATGTAATTATCAAGGTTGTTAATACAGATAAGAAACGATGTTGAGCCTAATACCCATTCCTGAGGAACGCCCACATCGAAGCCCAATCTACAAACCATAACACCATTCACACGGGCATTCTGAGCTCTAGAGCCCAGAAACGATTGAAGCTAACCTACCGCAGCAACCATTGCACCAATGGATTCAAATTTACTTAATAAAATCCATGTTAATCTATAGAGGATCTACAATACTTGGTCTTCAAGATATCAAGACTATTTCTTATCTTGCGTATTCCAAAAACAATTCGCCCAAACTTTTTACAGAAATTTTCTATGCAAAAGCTAAACTGTAATCTGTATTTCCTAGGGCAAATCCTGAAAATCTTATTTTCCCAATTTGATCTAGCTTTCAACTAGATGGAACTGGTAATTATCTTTTTCTCTGGCGGAAAGATGGACTAATTTTGTTTCTTCCAAGCTATCTAAGTCGTTAACGATATTATAAATATGAAAGTATCTAAAATTGAACATTAAATACACCATACAAAATTTCCCAATTTTTTATATTATATATGTACTATATCTAAATAATTTTCCAAAAAGGTCTTGTGGTTTATAGTTACAAGCCAGAAAGAAGCTCGTTCTCTTATACAAACGATGACAAAACATCTTCCCAATAAGTGTAATATTAAGAAAATATTCATTTTTAGCAACCACGGTTTCTGAAATCCAAAATCCTTGGCCTGGATAATGTCAACAGTGCTGTTTTCTCCGGCACTGAAGACAAACCTAGGACGTGTATTTACGTACCAAAATGTATTAAAGCCTATCCCATACCAAACTACTGTGGCAAAAGCTTTGGTATAATGACCAAGCACACTTCAAAAAGCAATAATGCATTCGCTACCTTTACACCATAAATTGTTGCAACACCTTTGAAAGATAATAACCTTTACATAAGAATAGGCTAAAATTGCTATAGTTCATGTAGTTCTACTTTGCTGTTATGTTGTTACGGTTCCTAAACTATGCTAGAAGATATATAAGTACACTGTACTGTTTGAAATATTGTAATCTGAGTTGCAAATCTGCACGTTCAAGAATCTCTGATATAGCACAAACCATATCTTAACATTGAGAAAAGTACAATCATGCACTGAGAGAACGGTCTTAGTAAAACTATATACTTAGAAATTTATACTTATATCTAATATAAATTCTATTAAATTTACGAACTCCATTTTCTATATTCAGAAACAATTTTATTCGTAAAACCTAAAAACAAAATATTCTCAATTTTAACGTAAAAATTTATTACTTTTAAATATACGATTCAACACAAAAATTATAGTTGGTGCAAATAAAACATAATGTAAATTTTCAGAAATACTTGTACTTAATTTCAAAGAAAATGGTCTTCAATATTTTCAATCCTGACGCGCATGTCATTTGAGAGAGAACTATTTCTCGATTACCTATATATTGAACAGAGCGAGATGCAAAGCGACGCTATTTTAATGCTGAAGGAAGGGTTGGAATTAGCGGTAAAGTGAATGAAAGCTTGTGTTAAGGTTAGTGCTTCTTTATCTTCTCTATGGGTTAGTGGTGTAGGTACTGTCAAATATTATACTAGTATATTTATATAGTATTTTGTACTGTGAAGTGGAAATGGAAGAGCTACTAATACTTACCAACCTCCGCTGATATCTCGCGAATGCTATATTGTTACATGTGATATTTCTCCAACATTTAACTGAAGTGTATATTTATGTTCTTAAATAAATCTATTAATATTAAATATTAGCATATTTCCGCAATATCCAGTAAATCCCACCAAATTCAATGAAAAAGGCTTCTAGATTTATAACAAAATATTTCCAGGACAACACTTTTTTATACCTAATCCAAGAATCATTAGTAGTGGAAATAAGTACCAAATATACTTAATTTAACGTACGTGCGTAATTGTTTTAAATAATCTGTTTTCTGTCCTAGTAATTGTTTGTTTTTGATCTTGAAATCGCATTATTCCTAATTTAAGTAAAAATTTGTTCTCATATTCAAGTACGTGAGTTTGCTATTTCTACTACACATGACGTACTAAACCTCAGTACAAAATCTATTAAATTACAATACAATTTATACTTAGATTCCAGGAATAAATTTATTTTAAAATTTAGTATACTATGTTTCCGTCCCAAATATAGCAATAAATTGAACTAAGTTTCAGTATATTTATACTGACTTCTAATACAAATTTCTCTCCGTGTGGGGAATGAATTTGTAGTAAGTTATTTATAATTTACTTAAACAAAGAAACAAAAGGAAAGAAGTATCAAATTTTGGAAGAAATTGGTCGACATTACATGTATTCCATTAAATTATACATCATAAAATAATTGAAACAGAAACTTTGTGAAACCATAAAAGTTAAGGATTTCTTCTGATGTAAGAACTAAGGTTTCGAAAAAGATTTTTTTTATTAAAAATTAAAAAAATTAAATTCCAGCGTTTGAAATTACACGCAGTTAGCGCATACACAACCTAAACAAATATTTATCTATTCCTAAAATGTCTGATTTTTCTGTTTATATGCCTGTTCACTCCAGAAAGGTACATTACAAAAGATATTATTTTGTCCGTAATATGTCGGTATTAGATATCAAATTATCACAGAAATAAACTATCTAGTGAACATTTTATACTCAATATTTCAAACACCTATTTCAACTTCATAGTATTAAAGACAAAAAAAGAATATCAAATATTAATTGTGCTAGCATCATTGAAAGCTGAAGCATTTTTTGAAATAATTAATCTCCTGGTTATACAATAAAAATGAATGGTTCAGTGTTTCTATTTTTTATATTATATGCTATTTATACTATACGGACTTTATATGAAAGGAGAAATAAACAGATTTTGTCAAAATTGGTCATCTTGGATCAAACTTTCGTCAAAGGTTATTTCAATTTTTGTATTATTTAAATATGTTTTAGTACTAAACAAATAAGTAGATAGATTGTCAAAATAGTTAGATAACCAGTTCCTATTTCTGCTACTAAACTAAATGATGTGTTTGCAACCATTGACAATTCTGACAAATATTTGTTATTATATTTATTTGCTAAAACATATTTATCTCAATATTTGTTTTTTTTATTACATTTGTACGAAACAAAATTTGACTGTAAATTTTGTTTCGTAAAAATGTTATAAGCCAATTGCTACTATTAATAAATTCTGTTTTTGAAATTCTTCCTTTGTTCACCTAACTTTTCAGAGCAGAATTTCGAAAAACAATACACATAGTTTAAATATATGTCCATTATATAATGTAGCAATGCGGTAATTCAAAATATTATCATACATAAAAACAAACTTTACGAGAGAGAAAATATTGCAAAACAATATCTTTTTTGTTTCCCTTTTTTGCGAAACCCGAATATCTTTATCCACGGAACGGCCGCACAAGGAATTTTTAATTTGTACTCCTCTGACTTATGCGCATCCGGACCGTAAATCATATTTTACGAGGCTCCCAAGGACATATTTCAAGGAGGCCTCCGCCTCAGCGACTTCCGAGGAGATAAAAAAAAGTTTATGTCGCCGTATTTTATGGCATTATAGGAATCAGATAATACAAAGTCTCCGTTCGATGACTTTTATATTATGCAAAACAAAGGTATCTCTCAAGGTGTAAAGACTGGTGACGTCTAAACACCAGCACCCCCCTTAGAGGAATAAATGGACCGATTGGGAATATCTGGGAGGCCTGGGACGTAATTTTCCTGCGCGCGTAAAAAGTTTTATTGTCCCGAGATGAATTAATATTTCGCCTTCTTCCTTGAAGTATGGCTGTAAAAATTTATGTGTCCCAATTATTCGGCGCTTCCCACGGCATTAAGGTGCGAATGATCTTCTGGAGGAGCACTTACGGAAGGATAAAGATATAAAATAAGATGATCAATTTTCTCCATTGATACAACGAATAAAATTATTTGCGTTCCCACAACAGGGCAACAGGGCAACAAGCAGCGTCAATTGTGGAATATTTATGGTTGTCACTTGCTTAAGAATGAATAGGGTTTCTTATTTTTTAAGTTTCTTTTTGAATACTATGTGGAATTCATAGTCTTTTTTATGCCAATCTACTAGAATGAATACGAAAGCATGTAGCTTTTCCACCGATTTGTGTACATTATGTAGATTTCGGTAGACAAATTCTAGTAAGTACTCGGAAGTTCGAGGCTATTTTTGCATAATGGAATTTAGACCGTAAGGACGACCTAACTAACAAGCAAATGGAGTGACCATTGTTGCTCTAAGCCCAGAAAGTCGACGGACAATCCGGTTGGGAATTCTTTTCCGTCCGGAATTACCTTTCTGAAGAATCGACACAATTTTCTTAGCAAATGTGCTATAAAAATTTATGCTTTTCCGATTTTAACTGCGTTTCCCGTTCAATAGAGCATAAAAGTTGGACGAATAGGGTGGAGTATGGAGGGAATACGGGCACAGGACCCGAAAAGGAAAAACTTTTAGGTTCTGGAACGTAATAGGGTCGAACGCTATGGAAGTGTGTCCCAGGGTAAAATGAAAAGGAGTAATTAAGAGTTTTAGATACACGTGAAGCAAGGAGCGGTGTAATTTCTATATTTTCTTCTTCTCTCTCGTTTTCGTCCTATATGAAAGCTTACGTAGAAGGTCGGCAACCTATGGGATGGTATATTTGTGAGTGCATCTATTGGCGTAATTTGAAATTAACCACAAAGTAGTATAGTCTTTCGCATCACAATCTTTACCTTGAAAATTTTAACTTAAATCAATTTATGGTGATTGAAGAATTAATCATTAATACTAGATTGTGAAGCCTATATACCACTCTATCATATCACATATTGAATTCATGTGTTTAATACATTAATATATAAATGATGAATAGAGCTGAGGACGTTTGCGATAAGCCAGGATAGTATTCAGGTAAACGCACGAATATTATGACCTTGTTTCGATCGGTGAAGCATGCGTGATTTTATTGCTTTACATGCATTCGCTATTTATATCACTTAGGTATGTCAGTTATGTGTACTGTATATAAATAACACACTTACCTTATTTACGATTATTATTGCATAGCGCCAAGTGGATAAGACTCGTAGTAAGTTTGTAGCATTAGATAGGTTTCCATATTTGTAGCGGTGAGCGATGTACGCCGTGATGAATAAATTTTTTTATATTTTGAGAAAGACCGCTCGACATCTACGGATGTAACACACGCACAATTAAAATAATCTTTATAGATAGAAACCGAATCTACAATTGCACCATTACTAATTTGTTTTAATCTGGTAAAATCAGAATCTTTGTTTATCGCACTCTCGAACTTTGCTATTACATTCACATTTTTGTTGTCATTTACTGCGCATAGCTGCGCGTGTACATCGTTCAGTATTTGCAGTGACTCCGCTAACGATAATGCAGTATTTTGAAATTTCTCGATTGCGTTAAACAATCCTATATGATTATTATAAATAGTTTGTAAATCTGCATCAAGGGAAGGGATTTGAAAGAGTCTCTGGCTTTCCTTAATGGCTACAGCTTCGGCAGGATTGAATTGTAGAACCACAGATTTTATTTGTTGGAAATACTTGGCATAATAAAATGCCGCCTTTAACCAAGTTCCCCAACGTGTAAGGATTGGCTCTGGTGGTTGGGGAATACCAGGGGCACCGACTGTGAAACTCTCGAATTCGAGTCGTATTTGTCCCAGCAAAGTAACTGTTTATCGCATAATTTACAAACCACATTTGCTCCATTATAATACAAATCGGGACAGTCTCGGATAAATTTCTTCACTTCGTTATGCAAAGGGCGCTTCCTTGGCTTGGGCACGTCCGTCATACTTATTAAATAGAGCTAAATACAACATACGATCACGTTGGCAGTTCACGCCTAACTAAAGTGTTTCGCTGCAGCGTGTTTATACGCTGGTGCACTTACTACGTCCCTGGCTTACCGCAAACGTCCTCAGCTCTAATGATGAATAAAATTTTTGTAAATTCCCAATCTAGCATTAAAATTCCAATAGTAAACAATATATAAAGAAAATCTAAAAAAGAGACGTATCTTTAACCGCTTAGCGGTGTGCTTGTTCTTATGATCACGGCAAACACTTAGCGGCAAAAAATTACACAGATAAGGCGAACCTTTTGCCCAAGAGGCTAGGTGGGAGGTGTTTATACCTGCTAGATATGCATTTAGAATATTATTTTGGGGATTCGTTAGTTTTGTGTGTGCAATGGAACGGAGTGCAAGTGCAGATATTGACGCGGGCGCAGCCGCTGATTTCCGTTTTCGGTAAGTGCGTGTTGGTTTACATACATATGTATTGTGTTTAAAAGTGAAACAATTGCTTGTATACAGTATGGTAATAATCCCTGAACAAAATTACTCTAGCTATCGCGACATGACATCAGTAGAAACTTTTCAGCTAATATTCAATGAAGAAATCATACAACTTATAGCCAGCGAATCCTCAAAATATACCTTTTTTAAAAATTACAAAGATCCACGTATCTCACAAGAGGAAATTAAAGGTTTTTTGTATCTATCAGGATATATCATTGTTCCTAGTAAACGGTCTTTGTGGGAAGCATCTCAAGATATATAGAAACGAACTTGTATTTAACAGTATGAGAAGAGATCGATTATTAGAAATATGCCGATTTATTCATTCTGCGGATAGCAATAGATTTGACGATTTTGATGAGATGTGGAAGTTGAAACCACTAATGAATAAGTTACAAACGCGATTTCTGAGACTCTATCAGCCAAAAGAACACATGAATTTTAATGAATGTATCGTAGCGTATTATGGAAGTCACAATTGTAAACAGTTTATACGAGAAAAACCAATTCGCTTTGGATATCAAATTTGCAGTTTGAATACACCCTCTGATTACTTGATAAATTTTCAATTTGGCAAGAATCCGAAAGGAAATAACAACTACGAAAATGAATTTGGTAAAGCTGCTGCACCATTAGTTCAAATGTTAGATGAACTACCCGAGTGTTTTAAAAATCTACCAATTAAATTATACTTCGATAATCTGTTTACGGATATGTCGTTACTGAAACATCTCAGGGAGCGTGGTTATGCTCACAGGTACTATTAGAGAAAATAGGCTTTAAAAGGAAGAGGAGATTGTAATGTTATTATGAAACATATGACATGATTAAATGTATTTATCTTTATTGTTGTGTATTTGTCTATTTTGTAACCATAAATGCCTAGCCTGTTATCATATTAACGGCCCATGTAATGATTAGTGTCAACAAAATAAACCTGTAATATGGTTTATAGTATATTATTCTATCATAAAAACAGCCTGTTTATAATTCAGAAGTTTAACAAAAACAAAAAAATAATTCCAGCGTTAAAGGGTTAAGCAAGATATACATATAATCACACACCAAATATTACTGCAAGATAGATTTTATTTCCTCGAAATCAATGACGCTTTTTTGCCAAAATAAGTTGGTACTATTTTAAGTAAAGGCGGTGATGTGAGCGTATATGTTGACGATACCCCTATTATTCTCAAAATTAAACATCTGCATGAGGTGGAGATTCACTTACAACTTGTATTAAAAGATTTCTTGTGTTGGTTTGATGCTAACAAATTTGGAAGTATAGACCACAGGTAATATTACAACGAAACCCGAAATTGAAAGTTCATCACTAAAGTTTCTAAAATTAACCATCGGGACTAATCTAATTTGATTAGCTCATATAAGTAGAGCAGACCACTTTCCGTGCGCGCCATGTGCGCCGATGTGGGGATGACTGTATTGCATATTACTTTAATAGCAGAAAACCAAATGTATATTTAATTATTTCTGATAGAATAAATGTCTTTACTTCTATACTTATATCGGTAACAAGCTCACGTTGCGTCCCTATTCTATCGCATATTCTAGTATATTACGAATTACACTCCCATACCGGCGCACATGGCGCGCACGGGAAGTTGTACATATAAGTCATATATTGAGTAAATTAACATTAGCAATATACCCCATCATTGGGCAAAAGTTGTACTAATTGTAAGGCATCTATCTCGCGAACTTAAATTCATGTGTTCCATGAAAGGAGTTTTTAAATATTATTACTACATTTCTCATAAATTATAGTTTTTATTAGAACTTAACTAAAAGTATTCCATGTATTAAGAATTGTAGCAAACCTATTTATAGATAAATTCTGAAATAAAACACATTTTAATTGTTCGTACCCTAAATAGAGATTTATTATTTATGGCAAGGATATAAACAAATTTACTGAAGAAACGTTGGAATGAAATCTCCAAATCATTTAATAAATACTTTACAAACTGTAATAGTTAAAACCGTAACTGATCTTGTAATTATTTGCCACTGTGCTTACACGCAGAGTACTGTAGTGTGACATATTTTAATTTCTAGCAACTATGTACTACCTCTCAACCGCGTAACTATGCATGTACACATACGCGCGCGCAACTTAATAACGTTCCAACCGTAGCAATGATTGAACTGCAGGTGACAAGGTCTTGATTGAGAATCGCGAGTGACATATCGCGACAATCTCATAACCTGTCATGCAACGTATTAGTCGACTAAGTCGGGGTACGCGCCCTGAATCGTTTACCGGTATAGGGGAGTCCCAGTTGCCGCCTGGCGATGTGGCGTTGGCGGAGGCGACGGGGGAGGCGCAAAGGAAGGAGTTGTCGTTCGCGACAAGAGAGAGGAGACCGCGTTGTTTGTATCCGTATCGAAATTCGATTTTCGTACACGACGTCTTCTCTTCGAAGATCGCGAGTCGCGGTAGTGAACGACGCTTCTGTTGCTCCTCCGCCTAATCACGGTTGATAATCTTCAGCGCGGTGCAAATTCGCTTGTTGATTGAAATATGAGGACTCGCTGACGGAATGAAGCGCACAAAGCACCCCGACGACGATTTCGTTCGAAGTTCAGACGTGCTCGACTTCAGTGTAATTTCGGCGGTTATTACCAAGCAAATTGTGTGTAAGAGGCGTATGCATATACGTACCTTTATGTTTTCCTTATATTATGTAGCTACAAATACTTCGAAACACTAAAATCAAACTTATACATACATAGTTATCACACGCCGTTAGAAACTTTGCAGGATGTTATCCAATATAGATAATTACTGCCAATATAAATTTTGATTTCATTTTCCCTCTTGGCTAGTATTGTTGGTGCTTTTGAACTAAGGAGAACGATATATCAAAAAAAAAAAATGCAAATAATATTCACGTGTCAATACAATAACGGAAAATGATCCCTGATTCATTTGACCCCCTTCCATCAAGGTTTCACCTTTTCCCTTACCTTATTTTTTCCAAAACTGGCTTAAAACTTCGTTTGACTGAACTTCGTCAAATGAACCTAACGGTAATTCGTAATGTTTCGTACATTAGCGTGCTAAGAAGTTATTATATAGAGAATTATAGTTGTTATTTTCTTTGAAGTAACATTTAATATTGAGTTCTGTTTCCATTGAGTTGTTGTGTCTATTGAGCGATTGTTAGAAAATGGTGGCTTCTTTCTATCCATTTCTGCATTCGTTCGCTTGGGAATCACATTTAATAACTCATCGGTAAAAAAAAAGTTGCAAGCATTCTCTGCGTGATGGCATTGGAGGCAGTACCTAGGATACGAAGTTTTTTGTAAGCAATACTCTTCGCCAGGGTATTTCTTCCTGTACTGATTGGAGTAGTTTGGAAAACTGTAGAGTCCTTTCCTGTAACTTCTTTTTCATCCATTCTATTTTTTTTAATTCTTCTACATTTCTAGGGATGTTAACGGAAACATTTATCCTATTTTTCCCTTTGCTTTGGTGTTCTAGAGAAATCAATTTGCTTTCGTATGGTTTTGAGGTTTTAGTACTGCTTTATATGTTGTGTCTAATATTTGTTGCCATTTCCTCTTCAATGTTGGGGGAACGGAAAGATTGAAATCTGTATCTGATAATAAATGTTCTACTTCAAGGAAATCTTCCAAACTGTCTTCCAGATTAGATTCCTCCACGCATTTTTCTTCTTCCAATAACGAAACTCAATAGAAATGTCATCAAATTGCACGGCTCCAAAACAGCAGACGAAACTGGAACAGGGATATATGGGCTTAGAACGAAATATTTCTAAAGCTTCGACTTTTTTATCTGTGTATCCTTCACGCGGAAGCACATGCTATTGAAAGATGAGTGCAGTTTAACGTTGGTAGAAACTATCAACTGCAAGTGATTATCATGGTGAGGCTGAGCTCAAATATAATCAGCTCCTAGGGTGGTTTATAAGTATCTAGAAAAGCTAAAAGAGCTAGGCTTAAGGAACAATGTAACTCTTCTGTGAACTCCGGGGCACACAGAAGCAGAAGAAAACGAAATAATAGATAATCCCGCTAAGAAAGGGGCTGAAATACCATTTGTCGAGCCCGAACGCTTTTGTAGGATAGCAGTACAATACTGGAGAGAACCAAGTCCAAACACTGGGAGAATCGACAGAGAATGAGGCAAGCTCAAAATTTTCTGGGCACCTATAACCGGAAGGAATCTATAGAATGCATCAACAATAAGTAAAAATAATATTCCTATATTGCGAGGGATCCTGTATGTCAAGCCATTGTAAACTAAAAGAGCACTGAATACGCTTGGAATAGCAGAGGAAACCGAATGTAGATTTTGTGGGAAACAGAAAGAAACGTCAATTCTTATTATCTCTAATTAAGCTGTATTGTGCAACTGAAGAGCCCTGCACCTGCGAACATGTGAAATTAAAGAGAAAGAGTTACCTAATCTAGGGTCTTCTGACATTCCGCACTTTCTATAGGAATCGGACTGAACAACCAGCTGAAAATACAGCAAGAATAGAGGACACAATGGTGCTTTTAATATATTATCAGCCTATCTACCGATAACGATCCATCATCCCTGCTATTCCTTCAGTGGTCACATCAGTAACAATCGTTTTTTCTTCATCTCTATGGTATTGATCTAAATAAACATTTTTATTGAAGAGCGGTAGACAAAACATGAAGAAGGAAAAGGTAAAAAGTATACTCAAATAAATACCCCACGTCTTGGAGATGTTCAAAATGTACTTGGTTTAATAATAATAATTTAGTAGTATGTTAGGAAATAACAAATATTACTGAACATGAGAGATCTGCTACCCTTTGCTTCCATCGACAAAGTGCGCAGCACATACCTACATCCTGGGACGGGAGAGTGTAAATGAAATAAGAAATATCAATTCAATAAAAAATGCTTGATAGAACGACAAAATATAGTTACAAAGAACACCACTTGGAATGATGACACTATGATACACAGTCATAACCTGGGTGAAAATAGAAGATTAGTAGTATATCCATTATTAATGAAAGTTAGGCCCGGTCTTTCAATCTCCTAATAAATGTATCTAATAACAATTTAGCTAATAAGTTATAAGGAAGATATATTAGGTAAATAAAAACAGACCGTTTTTCAACGAATATTTATTAGGTGAATAGTTATTCGGTATATTCATAACCCCAGTTTATGTTGGCAATAAATGACAGCGCTATACAAATACTTACACAATCGAAATCTCTTGACAAATTTTTCGTCATTCCAATTGTTTAAATAATTTAAATTAGGCTCGCTAATACTTCTACTTTATACTGTCTGTCACGATTAAATATTCAAACAAGCTTGGCCAAATCATCTTCCACAAACTCCCCGAAATCTTCAAAAATATGTTCCTCGTTTATAATAATAATTTCAATCAATTTCAAACTTTTTTTTTTTATTGTGTTGGCGACATTTAGAGACTTTTGACAAGCTTATTAAGGTTCTAATAGTACTTATTGGCTACTTCAACCACGCAATAACATTTCAGGAGAATAAAGTTATTACCTACATAATTTTTATTAGTTGATGGAAAGACAGTTATTTCAGTTATTCGGCTAATAACTTTTATTAGGAACTTTATTAGGAGATTGAAAGACCGGCCCTTAGTGATATAAAAATTAAAACGTGGGTTACTTAGATATGAGACAACTCTCACCCTGAGTATGAAGTTGACAATTCTGCAGCGGTAATGGGTCAATATCCTGTTGAGATTACCACTATGTAACTGCGATCTTAAACCTGATTGCATTAGTTTGTAGCTTACTTAAAAACCCATAAATTCTTTTTCGGTTTTTCCTGAGTGTAGTTGCATTTCGAATAATTATCTAGAAATTATAAATTTGTATCACAATAAGAGTCATTAACTTTTGAAATTTACTTACAAGAATGAGAGTATTGCGTATGTAGTGCCAAGATGATGGAAATCCAGTGATTTCAAAAATTTGGGGTGGCGTATTTCTAATCCTGGGGCCTATTGAAGAGTCTTGTTCGACCCTATTTGATGTGACACCATTGGAACACTAATTGGGAGCTGAAATGATTGTTGTGGAGTTGGAATTAGTATTTGCAGTATATTAGAGTAGTTTTTCGTACTTGAAGTAAGCGATTTTTTATCTTCTGAATGTATAACTGGCGTCAAAAGCGTAAAGGGAATGTTAGGTTATATTATCGTATGATAACAGTGATTCTAGTGGATTTTTTGTGTGTAAGCAAAACGTTTGAGGCTGTGGGGGGTTTAAATGCACGAGCGGTTTAAGTTGGCATTATTTGACAATATTTGATTTTATGACGGGAATTTAGCGGGAGATTTGAATTCTATATTGATATTTAAACGAGATATATGAGCTATTAGTTTGGATTAAGATTCTAGAAATCTTATTTTTGTACAATTTAAATAGTAAAGAACTTACTTACCCTGAGGGAATCATTAGAAGATTCATTTCTTTGTTCATCATATTTATTTAACTCGAAATAAATAAATTTCATTTAAATAACGCCTTGTTTATTCTCTGTAGTATAAATACATCACTAACGAATAACTTACACAGTTACAGTAAAGATATTTAAGTGTATATCAGGTATATAAAGATAATAAACGATGGTTCAGTGGTTAGACGTGACCTCTCCAGGTATCGAGGTCGACTGAAGATAATAAGTCATGCGATTGGTTTGCGGTGTACTCAAAACGCTGTGAAGGGGTACATTTCGTGTACCTGTATAGGTAAGTGCATCTTATATAGAAAAATAAAAAAAAACAATAAGTAAAAGTACTCCATAAATGAAAATGTGATTATCTAATAATAAGTTTGACTCGAAATATTTTCTAAGATCTTTAAAAAATATGTGTTTGTAATATTTCATAGTGCATTCTATGTCGAAAATCCCCACCCTGTATATACGTAGAAGCATACAAAGAAAGGGTAAATAATTTCACTCATCAAGTCCCTTTAAGTGGTACATAAAAGCGCCAAATACCTATAAACTGTAAAGAAGTTTCCTCTTAAAATCTGGGTAACCGAATTAGAACCGAGATCAGGTAAATGAAACCACGTGCAAGAGCAATTTCAACCCACGTATATACAGCGATGCGGTGTTCGGGTACTTCCCCTTTTTCTCGAGCTCCAGGAGCTGGCAAAATTAAATACTCCTAAGTCGTAAAAACTAGCGCACCGCAATATTTCAGCCTTCGACGCAATTTATACTTAACGCCCATCGTAACTGGATTCCACCGAGCGACCCAGGTTCGAGGATGAATATTGGAGGTATAATTTTTCCTGTTGTATTTATTTAAGTGCACCTTTAAGTGCTTGCAATCTAGAGACTTTGTTAATAAAAGAGGAATATGAAAGTTTGAAATAATCTGCAGGGGATTATTGAATCTTATGTGGTTGGTAATTCTTCAGGGCTATATATATGTAGGGGAGGATATATATAAGGACTATCTAAATGTATGGGGAAAAAGTGTGCAATGTATTTTTTTTGTAAAAATATTAAGTATATTATATAATAAAGTACGACACAAATTATTGTCGAATAAGCAACAAATGATCGAGATAGGTATAAGCTGGCTATTACGTACAAAAAGTATTTTGTGTAACAAAATTTAATAGTCAAACATTAAAGATCCAAAAACTATAATAATGCCTAACGTATCGTCGATTGATGTATACACATTGTGATACAATTAATCCCACGGGTCATTACAAACACAAAACAATTTAACTTTCAAAAATAAAAGCAAATATATATTAACTAAGAAACCACAAATATGCAGGAATTTTTTTATGTCTGAATTAAATGTCATAATTCAAAATTTAACAAACACAATCATGCACAATTGTGAAGCATTATTTTATTAAAGTTAAAATGTAACTTTTCTTTCCATTCATTCATTCTAAATGCATCAGAATTTAAATAAATTAAATTAAATATATCTGTCAGGCTGCTGACATCTAGCGAGAAAAACCGACAGGTTAACTCTTATCATTTTGTATAGAGAGCTGTAATCTGAATCATCAAACAAATTTGTAATTATTTGATTTATTAAACTTAATGTAAAATTAGTGAACAAAATTAACAAAATTAGATCAAAATGAACAATTTAATGGTGTTACGTTTCAATCCAACCGCATAAGTTTGTTTGAGTTGAAAGACCAAGTTATCTATGGGCAAAAAGAAAATAACTAATAAGAGAGATGTTAATATATCACATTTTCAAGTAGCAATATTGGCAGTGGATTAATTCTTTTGACGGCTCAATAAATTCAGTTGCATGATGCCTTGAAAGATTGTGTGTGCTCAACAGGAAGACATATTTTTTTTTTAATGGAGTTGGGTTTTAAAAGATTAGATGAACCGTATGAAGCGCAATTTATGGAAGATCCCACCCAACTAGGTTTACGTATTGTATTATTATTTTTACTTTTGCAAAATTATAATAAATTATACACAACATTTAATATACTATTGTATAATAACCTATTTACTACTAGTATTTCCATATACTATAGCAGCTGTATTAAAAGTTAATTTTTTGTGCAATAAACGAGTATTTATCAATTTATTATTCGAATAACAACCAATAAATATACGTACATATTGCGCTACAAAAATTATTGATTATCTGAAACGTCACCGATGTTTTGCTCTAGTAATAAGAATTTATTTTTTTTAATTTGCGCGCACCATATGGCGAACGCAAAATGAAAACTTTTAAATTATGCGAAACAAAGCACGCAAAGCTACAGCGGGGACGCCTCTAACTACATAACAAGAACAGCAGTAGCCAGCGAGTGCATACGGATGACAGGAGACGTACAGTCCGCAATACGAGTGTCGATTGCACAGGGCCTGGAGCCGTCCTCGCTCGACTAATGGGCATCCGTTTAAAGTTATCCTCGCGTTATTCATAACCGTTTGTTTGGGTAAGGATTGTTTTGCCGAAGACGCGGCACTGCAACGATAGAAGATATAATTGCCAACGGAAACTGTAAAGCTTTCCCTTGCGTCAAATTAATAGATTTTAACCTCAGACAGTGCAACGGGCAGTGTATGACCAACGCAGACGAAAACTTCCAGCCTTGAAACGTCATAATCTGGTTAGATGCTAGGAAAGTCGATAAGCTATTAATAATATCTCACATCCTTTTAATTATAATATATATGTATCTGAGGGAAGGTCTGCTTTTCGGGTGAGCACTTGTATGAATTTCGTATGACTGAGCACGTGCTATTGAGACTAATGTGTAGAGCTGTTATTCCCATAATGCGAGAATATTATTTTTGGGGTGTAATAATGGTTTTATGCAATGGGGTGGTCAGGGATATTCATATTTAGGATGCTCAATTGAATATTAACATCGTACACATTCGGAAATATACCATAATCTTTATTAATTGAAAATGCGTACTACACTTACGTTTGGATTGATTCCTTGACAATTATTGATGTTCTATTAATGGATCGCTCAGGAAACATTACTCGTACTACGTAAGTCATTTAGAATGAAGAAAAACATTATTTTAGAACTTACATTACATTACAACGTAGTAATAGACACGCAAGATATATCCCACCGCCCCACGCTACACGATTTTATTAATTTGAGACAATTGTTTTAGAAATTCGTAGATTTCAATTGTCGACAGATTCGGTTTTCGATTGAGTATGGAAATCCAAGAATTTCCGAAATAATTATTCTGAATTAATAAAATTGTGTAGCGCGGAGTGATCGGATATCTTGTGTATCTGCCTTAGAACTCCTTCAGTAAATTATTACAGCGACTTGCTCCCTACCACACTTGGAACAATAATCCTAGAAATACAGTGCCAATTTAGAAACATTCCTCCCATTTGATGTTAACTTTGTACACTACTTACCGTTTTAAAGAATATTTCTATTTTCAAGTGTGAAGTTACTTTTCTAGACCCACTTCAATTAAAATACTGTAATTTAATATCATAATACATATTGTTATATTGGGAGACTATCTTCATTCGCCACAGATATATAAACATAAAAAAATTGAATAGATTATGATCATCATTATTTTTTCTGCTTTTGCTGACTAAGGAGTAGTAAAATATTTCACCTCTATTTACACCATCACAACGCTTGAAATACACGTAAATAGAATGTCGAAACGTTTTGTGGAATAACTAGTTGTGTTTCATTTATAAACAGTGTTGTCCAAAAAAGAAAGCGTTTTACACAAAAATGCTCAAGATTACTGGCTAAATAAGAAAAATAACCAAAGCACATGTACAGCCTGTTTATTAAGTGACAGATCATTAAAAAAATAATGCAATTATATCTAAACGAAAAAGTTCTAAAACTTAAAGGAACCGAGATATGAAGTTTTAAAGTTAACCTTAAATATTGTGCTACCGCTGTTATTGCAATCGGGTGCCTCTTATTTATGAAATAGCAAAACAATGCATCTGCCACATCTATTATTCAAAAAAAAATTCGACAAACAATATGGTCCCAGAATAATTGTAGCTATAAATATAATAATAATATAATATATATTTATTAGCTACAAATATATATTGCTTGACTACCCTTGATGTGTAATACTATTTTGCAAAGCCACAAAGCACAATTTTTTTTTTTTAATTTTAACGACGACAAACAGCAGCACAAGCATTTTTAGCAGACGAATGCGCAATAGCAAGAGGGCGTGCTCAATGTAATGAGACACAGCCGAAAAAACAAGGAGAAACCTTATAACTCACACGCGAAGTAAAGATACTATCACTATCATCGCTATTCGTTCAATAATCGTAATTCGGTATGTATTGCAGTACGCCATCCATCGACTAGGCTCCGTCCGCCTCTTCGAGCTCGTGACGTAAGCTGCGCGTAGGGGCAGGATTTCTGCCTACAGAAAATGATTGTGCTGTAATAATCCTGTTGATATTTCTAAATGGTCTCTATTATTGACTTTTAGCTATTTTACGGGGATTGTTTCTGTTTTTTTTCTGATAACATACTCTTTGTAAAACGCACTTGTACAGACACAAACAGTCTTTTGTCTGAATGCGTATCAATGATCCCAAACTTTGGAGTTAAAAAAGTGAAATTACATTTTATTAGCCAGTGATATAACCATATGTACTTAGTTTAACAACTCTTGTTAGACTCAAAAGTTTATAATATCACATAAGAAACATGATTTAAAATTGTGACATTGCAATTTATGATCATTCAACATATGTCAAGTTGATGTGAAATTTATAGCAACATTAACGTCAAATTTTAGTGTTATTATAAAAAAAGGTCTTGTGGGAAGTGAGAAGCATTCTTTCATCACACGACGTCTTCTTCTTTCTAATCTTCACCTATTTATATAGTGTTGAAATAGATCACTTTTACGTATTGTTGTCCACTAGCTACTTTTTTAAGCGTTTTCAACAGATTTTCAGATTTGCTGGAGTGTATTTCACTCGAACAGTTGAGCCGGTGTGATTTAAAAAACACATTGGATTATTTAAGAATATATAAATGTTTGTTGTGAAGCTTTTTTATACTAGAAAAAATGCTAAATCAACCAGACGTTGATTATGAAAACTTGTGGGGGAAACTGTAAAATTGCGGGTATGTGAATTACGTATATTAAAATGTACTTTACGATATAACCCTCATACCTGCACTGCATGCCTAGAATGTCGCGAACTATAGTGACAACATGATAGATGTAATTCCTCTCAAGGAATGTTTTATTATTACATTCAAGGAATTTCTTGTTTTAAAAGAATAAGTATTTTTGACGTTAAACAAGGAAAGCTTTTGCTTGAATAGGAATATCATTATAACATATGAGGCGACGCTAAGATCTTCCTTTATATAAATGAAAGTTGTTTTTTGCTTCTATACAAATATGTATTTTTATTTTAGAAGCTCATGCATTTGTACCACAGAAATACTAACTAACTAAAGCCACAATCTGCAAAGGTATAATTAGTACCGGAATATGTGAGAACTAAAGCTATGAGCAAGGTGTCAATTATTTTTACTATTTTCTCAAATGTATTTAACCATATTTTTACGTAAAATTAAACAATATTCATACATCCGTCTGATCAAATGTCTTCATCCGATTCCGTCGACCTAAAATTATTACATCTCCACAGTGTAAAACAAAATATATAAGCGATTCTTTGAAATCTAAAAGTTGACGTTTCGAAAAATGTCCAATTATATTAATGAGGTACGAAATAAAATACGGACTAACGTTTCGCCGGCAAGAGTAACACCAGAGACTTTTATTTCAATTTTCAGGTCGTTAGCGTCAAGCAGTTACAAATGAACCAGCAAAAATAGAACTTCTAGCGTTCGGTCGCGTTTGAAACGTCCGACATTTAATAAACGTGAATTAGTATTTGAATATTTCTTTCGTGAGCGAGATTATGAAGTGCGCGGCACGACCGTCTATTTCCGAATTTAGTTTTCCCTAATAGAGCTATCGTTCAAGTGACGTGCCTTAAGGCGCCTAGTGTAAGAGAGGTTTCAATATTTAACTTGTGCATTACCTTTAGTGTTTCCGAGAGATCCTGCTTAACAGATTTAAAATCTTATATTTCCGTAATTACTGTTGAAAGACCTATAAAACAATTTATTAGATTCTTTTTATTTACTTTCATTCTCGCTCTGGGAAAAAGTTCTATGATTTTATCATTGGCTTCAAGTTTTAATAATAACAATAATAATACTACCGTTTATCCTCAAAGCAGTATATACAAAAAAATTAAATGCTCGAAAGTTGAGAAAACACAAATATTACCTTAAAAATAGATATATAGTTAAATATTGTCCAAAAGAACAATTTAACAATCATTAATCCAATTGCATCTAACATCTAATAAATGCTACTTTACATACTTCTTAACAATTTAAGTTACTCCCAAATTGTGGTTAGAAATGTGTTTAAAATATATATTTATATAATGGAGACTCCTTCAAGAAAGAGTTTTATTATGTTTGGTAAAAGATAATGATTAGCTTGAGTAGCATGTTTGTAAGAAAGATGTTTAAAATTCTGGTACTAATAATACTACGCGCTTCCAAACACAATATTCACTATAGTGGACGCACGTTTCAATAGCAAAGCTATCATCATCAACACTGTAATAGCACATTCATAGTAATAATCCTTAATAGAAAATGTTTCTTTATATTTATGTTAAGCATAGATCGCTTGGTTTTTCTCTGCAGGAATTTATGTAGCGTATATTAAAAATATTGCTTGTGAATTGCCGATGAATAATAAAGTACCTCATGCAGGAAACAAAATTACACTGGTAATGAATAGTAGAATTTCAGTATTGCATTAATTAATATGTACATATCTAAGTGAAAAATCCTACATTAGTTTTATTGAAAGTTAGGAGAACTTATGACGCTAATATTATCGGCGTACTTAAAAATATACTATGCTATTGTTACAGCAAAAATATCGTTAATACATAATCAAAACAATGTGGGCCCTAAGGCAGTACTTTTGGAACTCCATTATTGTCGTCTATACTTATTATCAACAAATACGCATTGTTTTCTACTATTTAATAATAATAATAATAATAATAAATCCATTTATTCCATAAGGCATACAGCGTAGAATACGTCAAGAAATATAATATATGTATAAATAAAAGTAAAATGTGTAAAGAGAGACTTTGCAAACACAAACATCAAACAAATAATAACGAACACGAGAATGTAAAATATACAAAATAATACAGTTAAATAATACACGGTGTGTTAAAGAACTCATCTACATTATAAAAAGATTTGTCTTTTAAATATTTCTTTAATGTATATTTAAATGGTTTCGACGGCATTAGCTTTAAAGTCGGTGGTAGGTGATTGTAAATTTTAATACATTGACAAACAACTTGTTTGTGCACCTTTGTCAGATGGGTCTGAGGTGGAAGTAAGTGATAGTTAAACTTTCCACGGGTGTTACGATCGTGGGCCAATTCATATTTACGAAACAACTCCGTGTAGTTCTTTTTTCTCCTCTTTTAAGCAGGACCTGTAGACACTTAGAGACATTCCTTGATTCTGTAGTGCTCCAGCTTATAGAAACTTATGTCGTGATTTACTAGATCAAAGTTTTTGATAGGTCTATAAATATTCCTCAAACAGTGAAGATTTACCACAAAACTTGAATATATAGGGAATGGTATAGATAATTCTAGTTAAGAATACTAAACTTTCGAAGGAAAAATACCTTCTTAAAAAGTAATATAAAACTAATATTATATAATGTTTTTCTAGTGTTGCATATAGGAAATAATATTATATAAATATAGTAAAGCTAATATTTTGTTACAAATATTTTACTCGTATCTATATGATAATACAAAAGTAGATAAGGTACTGTAGTAACTATTTATCATCGAGTGCAAACTCACTTTTAACGCTATAGCTTCTCAAACTATATTCGCGATTGCCTGCTAAGGAATAAAGAGTTTAGACGTGTGCCCCCTCGGAGTCACAAGCCAGTACTATTGCTCCTGCATTGCTTTTGATGGTATGGGGATTCCAACAATAGACCATGAGCCCCGGTATAGTGGTATTTTTCTGTTAATTGTGTTTAGGGATTTTTTATTTGTTGTTACTGTAATAAAAAGTAAAAATGTTTTTGAAAGTTGTTTAACTTGAAATATTGAAACACTCGGTATAAAAATCGCATTATTCAAACCGTTTTGGGCGATCAATTATTTCGAAGCTCAATCCGACGAAACGAATTAACTAGGAAAAGCGAATTGCGTTTTCGAAATTAATTGGAAATATCCGCGGGTCGATTTTTCACACGAACGCTGCCCGTGTCGGAACGTATCCGATCAGAATTTTAAATACTTTAAATTTTCGGCGGGATCTCAGCCGCCGCCACACCCGCCGACGTCCTCTAGCGGAGGGCGTTATTAGTTAGTTACGTCGCTTTAAACAAATGACGTGCAATTATGCCCATAAATTAGCCGGAACGACTGATAATTCGCAACCGCGAACGTGCTGGTATTATTCTTGCGACCGAATCGGATTAATTCGATCAAAAAATTGCACATCATAAACGCGCCTATGTAAATTAATCTACCGAATTGGTTGATTCCGCCGCTAATGAAAATGGACGCCACGTTTTCGAGCCCTGTTAAATTGTGACGTATTGTAACTGAATTGGAATAATAATAGGACCGCTAATTTCAAAAAAGCGTTTGAGAGTTTTTTTTTTGTTTTGTATTACATATGAGTCTACATGTGTACATACTATCGAGAATTAAATGTTGTTAATATAATGTGTTAAACAAAATTTTTAGCCTATCAAGCATACCTAAAAGAATCATCTTATGATGGGCAAATTGTATTGCATTGTACCAGGGTTTAAGCACAGAAGTCTCTGCTCACAGTTAGCGAAACGATCTATTGTAAAAGACCCTGATCTAGATTTACCAGTCAACCCCCATGCTTAGCGTAAATCTGAGGGTTTTCTTTGGTGCTGCCATTTTTATTACTTCTCAAGAAAATGTCTCCTATTCGTAATGTAGAAGCCTTTGCGGTGCCAATTTGCAATAGCATAGTATCTGCTCTGCAGTCTCAATTTCGTATTCGCAAAACCGGCACATTTCAGTCTTGGCTTTACCCATTTGCTTACCTTAGTTTCGGTTTGCCAAATCTGAATAGGTTTTTGTTAATATTTAGCAAGGAGTTGACTAGCCCTTTAACTACGAGTTGTCCGGAAGTTTGCATTCAGAGGAATATCGTTTCTTTATTCTACCATTTTTGGAGGTCGCCCGCCTGATCTGGGTTTTAGAAACACCTAGCGTGGGTTCTGGTCTATAGAGATGACTGTTAGCCCCTGGTTTGGCCATTTGACGGGCCATTTCATTAGTGTGACTTTAGTTTTCAAAGCCAGCCGCACTACATTATTTATTCCTATGGTATTCTTGGGAACAAACATCTATGGCAGATACTTCTTCCTCAAAAATGGTTGGGATTTTCCCTAAAACAATTAAGAGATGGCAGTTCGACCCAATAACTCCGACTTCCACCCCTTGCTTTAACTTTGACCCATATGTGCATCAAACCTCGGATCTTCTTTTAAATTTTAGCTTCCTAACCCTATTCTTCTCGACTTGGAATCAAGACTTTGAGTGGTTACTTGAAGTTTAATTTAACGGGCATACTGTTCGCCGATATCTCTACTGACGTTGCCTCTGACTGGAAGTCGTGTAGGAGGTGTCTTTTATAAGGTCACCGTCTTTAAAGTTGTGTTACTGCTGCTATTGGGCGAATGCGCATTGGATCTGTAATTCCCAAGCAGGTTTTATTCTGTAATTTCTGCAGTTTAGCCTGTGTTGTTTCTTCTTTTAGATTTGGGCGTCATCCCATGGAAGCGTAGGTCACCATGAGTCTAACAACAGTCTGGTATAGCCAATATATTATATCAATACGATGGGCAGACACATTTGTGTGAAGCTATTTGGACGTAAACCATGGATGAGGTAGATCGCGCAATGTTTCAAGGTCATCAAAACGGCTTATGATATTAATCATCATTTGCCAAATGGTATTGTATAATCAGTTAAGTGTTCCTTACATTCGAACTAAGTAACGATGGCATTCAATCACGTACGCGACGCTTATGGTTTTATGGTGAAAGTAAAAAGGAAAGAAAATTGACTTTAGATCTAATAATACTTCAATTCTATGGAAATAACTTTGAAAACCTGTAATATCATGACATAAATGGCCAGAAAATTCGACATATTAAATATTGGAGTAAGAATAACCGCAGCAGTCAATCTCTATTTCCCCTTAGGAAAAGAAGAAACGATAAAAAGAAAATGTGGAATATCTAAGGTAAAAATTAAAAGGAAACGTTCGCACTTCTGATAAATTAATATAAACAAGTTTATCCAGAGACCGTTTAAATTTAACGGGGGATGTAAAATCTCATCTAATAAATTCAAGAAGATTGCAAAGCTCGAAATTGAAGGTCAAGACTAATTTATTGTATCTAATTTATTTTATATTAAAGTATATAATATCGTTTTAAAATGACGCTAAACCCAAGAACTTCCCATTTTTATTGTTTTATTTTCTTGATTGTGTTAACTGAGCTGAATTGAAGCAAATTGTGAATTTACGATCCTCTGGTTTTATAAGAGAAGATGTCATCTTCTGGCTTTCAGAATTATTAGCATTATAATATAGTATTACTAAATGTCAACTGTTTTACTTTACCTTTGTAAACAGCAAGAATATACTTTATCTAACAAAAAACTTTATCGAAATTAGCAGGGTAGCAAGATAAATTCGTTTTTGTATGAAAAAAGTGGGAAAAGGTAATATTAATCTTTATGAAGCTTACTAATTTTGGTTCTTCACGCACTATTCTTTCAATTTAGTTGTTTCAGATTATTCATGATAAAATCTGGCATCTTATTTGTTTTGCACATTTCATAGCCAACCCTTACCGTTTTTCATTTAAATATATTCAATGGGAAATTTATTTAATATGTTACAGTGATTTCTTTTTATCTATAACTTTTATCTCACAAGTAAACATAAGCAATGCTTTTATCCATTGGCCATAAAAGGGCAATATAGATTTTTCTCTTTCACTGAATGGGATATAATGGGAATAAACCTCTGTTAAAAGGGATCATTGATCAAGGTGGCTTAAATGAGGCCGTGTGAGTCGGCGATTCGACCTGGATAGAGCTTCTCGCGAACGCACACAAAGGCAGGAAAAGAAGTCTTGGCGCAAAGGTAATTGAGGATCGAAGATATCCAACTGTACGTCTGCACCCCGAGCGCGGCCTCCCAATCACCACCGACTACCATCTTTACCGTTCAGTTAGCAGTGTACTTCCCTTATCAGAGATCAGACTAATCTGAGTTCTTCTATTTCTAGTTTCTTTCGTATTACAGTGTGAGAAATCCCGTGATGAAGTCCTATAATAGGTTCTCCCCCATTTATCACGGTATCTCGGGCACGTTTCCTCCTAGGCTCGCTACCACCTCCCGTCGAGATAACTTTTACTTTTCCTACTCTGGCACGACAGGGGGCGAAACGACGCCGAGCCCAGTAGAAACTCGTACAATCAAATAATGATGATAATTGGTCCGAGATCCGGATGTCGAATAATGACTTAACTTAAATTAATGTAATGATTCGCCTTTGCAAAAGGAATAAAATAGAAATAAAAAGGATAAAAGACCGAAACGGGACGGCCAGACAAAAGTACCGTGGGCTGGGCAAGATCCGAGTAGAAGAGCGATTGTTCAAAGTTACTCGTTAACGAGTTTTATTATTTTATTTCTGTGCGCTCTCGTCCGTTTCCCCACCTCTTAATCCCGACATCGGACTAGGCTTTGCGGTGAAACAATCGTCCTTATAATAATGAAAGTTTTATTCTTTATAATTCCGCTAACTATTTTAGTACAGCGGCTTAAATATGTCTATTCTATAAAAATACTGGTTTCCTATATTCTATTCACAGATAAAATTCAGTACTAAAAACCTTCTGTAAAAATATTTTATTTTTCCTCTTTTAACCATTTCTCTATCTTGTTTCAATCAACAAAAGTGATTTTGGTAAAACTTTAACCCAATCAGAGAACTACGATCTTCATCGACTATCAAATGTCTTTATTTGTTTGAGAAAATCAGCAAAGGAGCTGCCGGGACTTAATGTTACGCTGGGATAGAAAATTACTTCCAATGCTCATATGTGAGAAGATTGTCACGTATGCAATAATAGCAAATTTTCAAACGAAGGAGCAACTTCTATACACTGCTCGGTTTTGGATTGGAATCGCTGTTCACCTGAAACTGATAAACATGGGGATGGGTTTATATAGGGTTTATATACGTGCAGAAGATACCCGTCATCACGGTTAAGGTTATTAGGATGTTTATGGATATCAATGGATTTGGTGGTCGACCTAGCCTACGCTCAACAAGTGCAGATCCAGTTACACGCAAAGCCCGAATACAACGCTCGTGTTCTACAAAACGAGTACTCACTGAACTTAGCTGCACCTAAAACTTGTTCAAAGTAGCAGCCGTAGAAATGGAAGTAGGTCACGGTAAGAGAAGTTTTAGAACTCAAAGACAGGGAGGAGAAGTTCAGAACTTCCGTCTGAGAGAATCACCCTGGTCTGCGACATTCCAAGATATTCCTTGGAAATTACAGTGAGAAAAGAGCAAAGACTAGAACTAAGCAGAAACAGACTACGCATCCTTACAGGTTTTCTTACAGGGCATTGGCACCTTGGGAAACACATGACAAGGATAGGTCTGAAACAGAATAGCGATTGCACTTTTTGTGGGGCGGAAGGTGAAAGTCGGGAACACCTAATATCCAACTGCAGTGCCATCACAGAAACTCGTGCCAACCATCTTGGCAAAGATGTCATAGACGAGGGAAAAATACCCTTTTTGAAACCACCTATTGCAATTTATTAAAGTTCTTAGACTGTATGGGGAGCTATAAGTGCGGGTAAACCCTAGCAGTTTACAGCTGATGTAAGGGGCACAATAGATCAACAGGTCGCGGTGCAAGGTTATCCTAATTAGATCTAATCTAATCTAAGAAGACAAGTTTCCACTAAGTCAACTAACAATAAGTCTTCAGATTTAGGACTTCGGATTTATGATATCTAGAAACATTTGTGCAGATCTAATGCTGACTTGATTACCAATTTGTCGTATCCTTAAAAGAGAATTTTCTTCTAAAGCCAGTAATACTTCTAATTCGTTTTCTAGTATTTTGGTATGAAATTTGCTCCGTAATTTTTTTTCTGTGTATGCACTAAAGTTTGCTTGTAAAAAAAGGTTAGAAACTCTAGCTGATACATCTAATCTCACAAAATCCCATTAGCTTTATAAATCCGTTTGGTCCGTCCATAATGCTTGACTAATCCCATCCCGGGGATGGTGATCACAATTTGCGGCAATACGCTTAGTAGTTTGCAAAGCGACTATCCGACGTATAAGCAATATATATGTTTCCTATCCTATATACATGTAGGTAGTGGTAGGTAGGAGGGCAACTTTTAATAACGGCGAAGTTTTTCCATTAAGTCAATGAGTTAGGGATGCGACGGCTACCGCCTGTAGAGAACTTGCCTGCAACTTAATTTCGTCAGATGTGTATTGAAAAAAGGAGGCCGTCCAACCGTTCGCCCGGTTACTCTCAACTTTGATTATTCCAGTCAATGTCGACAGCGAGTAATACGTACTCGAGTTGCTTTAATTAAACAAGTTTTAAAAAGTCTCCGGTGAGGTGTACCACCGGAATATGCGAATCTAATTTGCTAAACGGGCGAAGGACTACCTGAAAACGTTCAGCGAGAAGGACGTACAAAAGCGCTCGATGAAAATCCGATTTTAACTACATCAGAATAAAAATAAAGATAAACAATTCACTTCTTTATTCCCCCGGCTAAGAGGAACCTTAGATATTAGCGGCGATAACTTCTGATATTGGCACCGGTAAGCAAAACAATGTCTGAGGTTGGTCCAATACTCCTTTGTTTCTTTCTTTTGTCTATCCTTTTCTTTTTTTCTTTGTTTTAACGACTCTATTTAATTTAATTCGTACTGTCTTCAGCCCGGTCTTGGTTATCTAAGAATTGGATTGACCTTTTCGCTTATCTTCCAAGCACTGGCTCCCTTAAAGATTAAACTGGGAAAACGCCCAGATAAAGTTTATATTACCTTATACAAAGGGTAGCAAGGAAATAAGTTAGTAAATCTGAAACGAGAAAAAAACATACTGCAACTCTTTTGGTGTTAATTGTAATTATAATGGTTAATTATAGTAATAGTACTACATTTATTTATTTATTTAAAGTTCTTTTGAATTTTGTGATTAACTTCTTTCTAAATAGCATTCTGTTTTCCCAAAATATTTTGTTACTTGTACTTTTCTCTTTTTTGAAACAAATTTCAATGTGATATTTTTTTAAATAAATTTCATGAAATAATTTTTAAATACATAATAATGCCTTTCAATCTTTCGTGTTCGTAAATTGATTGTGCAAATTCTATATGATAACTAAGATTTTTTCGATTTCTTTATAATTTTCGAAAGCCTATTATATTTTACTATATTATGATTTACAGCAGATAGACTGGTCATTTCTAGATGATGTGAATTCTGATTTAATTAATACTTATGAGGTGCATTATTTCGTTTTGAATACATATGTTCCTCCTTGCACAAATTCCAAATCATATTCTTCCGTTTGCTTTACTAATGAGATAATAAAGTACCTGAAAATTAATGATAACTATCGTCGGAAGTGGAGACAAAGAATATTCTATTTTTAAATGAATTTAAACTTTTACGATATCTAACTAAAGCTTTAATCCTAGTAATCTGTGGAAATTTCTAAATAATGACAATAAGACTACCCTGACAAGCCCGTTGATAACAACAATAAACTTGTTGAATTGCTTCATATTGAAAATACTTTTGCAAAAACCTTTTCTGATTTGCTGGCGATTTAGTATATTTTTGCTGGATCTTGAAACCCCACATAAACCTTTTATTAAAAATCCAAGTTTATCTTGACCTGTGGAAACGTGCCATGTGTGCCCCATTCATAAGAAAGGTCACAAATTATTATTGCGTCATTCTGTGTCACTTTAGTAAGATATATGAGCAACTTCTTTACTCTAGGAATTACAATAATATTTCTTCTTATTTGTCACTAAATCGGCATGGATTTATACATGGACGATCCATGTCAACTAACTACTTGTGCACTATTTCTGAATTCTTAAGTGAAGCTCTGGATAGAGATGGCCAAACTGATGTAATCTATACTGATTTCTCACATTCCTTCGACACTATAGACCAGGGGTCGGCAACCTATGGCACGCGGAACAGATTCTCAGTGACACTCTCTACCCTGGTTCCGATAGGTCCTCTCAACTATAAGGGATAGACAAATAGAAAATTCTCATGGCCAAATTTTTGGATGGCACCCTGAATCATATTGGTGGGTTGGTTCGGCACACCACAGCTGCAAGATTGCCGACCTCTTCCATAGACCTTGCTATCTAAACTGAATTCGTTTAACTTTGCTCTATCAACATTGCACCTTATTCCATCGTACATATTTAAGCAACCGTCAGTGTTAGGTCTCCTGCAATGGTTTTCACTCCCATCACCAATCACCATTCACCAATCTTTGATATCCAATGCTGATGATATTCATTGTCATCAAGGCAATTTAGATCTAATTTCTGAATGGTGTCGCACTTAAAAGTTGCACTTAAATTTCTAGGTATCTCTGAAAAGCTTCCGAAAAAATCTAACAAAATTAATTTAATAGTAAATATGATCCGATCCAGTTGCCGTTGGAAATAAAATTTAGTAAATTGATTAATGCTTAATATGACATATCATTTTTTTTTAAAATAAGGTCAACAATGTCGTAAAAGGTTGGTATTCGTAGAGGTACTTATTAGTTGGTGGGACGAGTACCTAACCGCAATATTGTTAGGATCTACAAAGAGCAAGATATTTCGGTTTTGAGAATGAATCAGACAATAAATGCTTGTCAAGAAAAGTAGGCAACCCAAAGTTTTAAGTCGACTTAATGAGCGAAGGTTGCTTGAAAGTGCAAACAAAAACACATTGGGAATGTCAGCGCGAGAAACCATATTTCACGCTCGATTGCTGGTCGAATATTAGCCAGAAATAATCTAAATTATCGTAAAAGAAGATAGCTCCAAGATAAACCGCCGCTCATTTGGAAGATGTTCCCAGGTGTTGCCGCGCTTTGAGACTTGTTCATTGTCGTGAGAAGGTAATCGTTATGGACGATAAAAATATATCACGTTGTCCAACTCGGAGATCAAAGGTAATGACGATTTCTATACGAGCAATGTACAGAACGCTCCTGACAATGTTAAATTCAAAGGCAACGTCACGTTTGAAGATAAAATTTTGGTGTGGTGTGCCATATCAGAGGCTAGTGTATCACCGGCCTTTATGTCATGTACATGTTATATTCACTTGAATTAAGACTATATAAGATTAATAATAAATAATTGTTAAAACGTAAAAGAATACAAAATACAATAAAAAAAAATTACTTTTGCTTTTCTTTATAAAACTTTTGACACATACGTTACTAAATGTTGTTTTGTGAGCTATACTCGCTCTAAGTCTCCCATTACCTCTCATTATATAATTGACGGTATTGTCCTCGATCAAAGGGATTCATTTAAGTCAATAAATGCTGGGGCTTTGTTATTAGAGTGGCCAGTAATTTTAGCAACCTAGATCTTCTCAAATTTGATTACGCCGTTATAGCTTGGTACCCGTTTTACGCAGCGCATCGCTTACAGCTCGACCACATGCATTCCATTTTTTCATTTTTTTCCTTTAAAGCGGATGAAATATATCCAGCAGTGGGTACCACTTATGAAGAATTATTACTGGGTCACAACATGCCGTCCCTTACTGAAAGGCCTCACCAATGAGCTACTTCTTTATAGAAAATAGTGAACAACAAAATGGACCCTGAATTTCTCTTATCTAAAATATGGTTCTGCGTGTTCACGGTATGAGAACACTTTGCACTTACCCACAGCAAGGACAAATCTGTTTCAGCGGTCAGCCATTAGTAACATATTGCTGTGATAATTATGAAAATGTGAATTATTTAAAATTAAATTAATGCTTGTGACCAAATGTCTGAAATTAATTATTAAGTTGAGCGCCAACTCTAAAATAGAGTAAAAATTTCTTGAAGAGCATGGGATTCAAAATCCCAGTGGTCACCTTCTGAAGGTAAACCTTAAGAAACTGAAAGTGGGTGTAAATTGACCACGATGTGGGGAAACAAATTAAAACAACAAAATTTGAATTTTAAAATTAATTAGAACTTTAATAAATAAAAAAAACAAATAGGAAGAAATTTAAAACCTTAGATTAATTAAAATCCAGGCTTAAAAGAAAACTCCCTATATTTAACGTGAAAATAACAAGATTAAGAAAATTTAGAAATATAAAATTTTATACACCACGTGTAAATCGCAAAATGGCGTTCTCAGGTGAACATCTTTAACTTTAAATACTTAAAACTGCTCAAATGTAGTCAGCAATTACAAAGCAAGGTAAAAATACCTTCAAAACAGTGAACTACAATCAAATCTAATTGAAAAGGAAAAAGAATGAATCAAAAATTAAATAAATATCAAATAAAAAAAAAATGAACTCTCAAAAAGTAAAATTAAATCAACTATAACAAACTATTTGGAATTCCAAATACTATACAAAGAAAATTAAGTGAATTGAGTGTAAGATGCCTCTACTAAGGTTAGATTTGTAAAAATCAAATGACACGCGGAAACAAAATGTCTTCAAACGACACACACTTACAGCGCTCAGGAAAATGATCTTACCTTCGCAGAGTCTAATTGTACACTGATCTCTTCTCTCTCCCGCAACCGAGCCAACGCCGGTACCAGAGAAGCGCACGCAACAAATGCGAACTTACACGGTGACATGACTTAAACTAGGCAAATAAACATCTAAACAAAAAACTGAGCTAAATGAAAATTACATTGCTGTAAAACAAAACTAAAAATGATATTAATAAGAATTTTTCAACATGTTTCAAAGTAACTTAATACTAACTTAACTTTTACAAAAAATTTAGTGTCTTTTAAAAATCTTCTCGAAACAGCTGACTTGGACGAAGGGGTCAACGCACTCACGCACAGTTTTTCATCCCCTTTTTCCACAGCACATCTCCCGATTATAAAAGAAAAAAAATTGCACTTGAAAAGTGTCATTGTTTTGCTTTTGAAATCGCACGCACACAAAAGAAAAACAAAAATTGACAGTCCGAACAACGGAAAATAAAAAAAAAATAAAATCCTGTCTCCGCACACAGGGGTGAAAACGTCACTTCCGGGCGGCGAGCTACCCGGGGTCGTGGTGAAAGTTCTGGAGGGCAGAGATGTGGTACCGACCTTTGTTCTGGGTACCGTCCAAAGTGTGCAGTTCGTAGGTGACCCCATCAAACACACGGGCCACTCTGTACGGTCCAACAAACGGAAGTTCCAGCTTTTGGCAGGTTTGCTGGTCACGTCTTCCTAAACGATATCGACGCACCAGGACTTGGTCGCCGACATAGAACCGGGTACGCTTGGTGATCTTGGCATTTTCTTGGCGGACATAACGTTGTCCCCTGAGTTGAAGCTTCCTTCTGGCTTCCTCTGTACGTGCCTCCACGTATACATCCTCCTCGAGAAGGTTCCACGGGCGACTAGGCAACCTTCCATACATTAAAGTGTATGGGCACTCCTCCGTGGTGGTGTTGGGAGTGTTGTTTATCCAATTTTCGATGTTTTGGACATGGCGGACCCAATCAGGATGGCGTTGATGGGTTTGCATCCTGAGAAACTTGACGATTTCCTGGATGTATCTCTCGCAAGGATTCCCACAAGGATGACGTATAGAACAGAAAGAAACATTAATATCACGCTCATTCATGGCGTCAACAAAACGATGCGTGTTAAAATAAGTGGCATTGTCAGCAAGAATGCGGCGCATTTTCCCTTGATTTCGTATAAAATTGTCAATACAACGGATTGCTGTATCAGTGTTGTAATATCTGGTGGGAAAGAGTCTTACGTATTTGGTGAAAACATCTACCATGACGAAAATGTTGCGGTAGCCAAAATGTCCAGGTATGAGATTTCCAAGAAAGTCGACGGCGACGAGGTCGAGTTTGTTCTCTACAACGATGCTCTTGATGACATTCTGGCAGGTGCGGTTCTTTGATTTTCCCAGTTGACATTGAAGACATGTGCGGACGATGGATTTGGCAATGGTCTTGTCTCTTGTTGCGAAGAAAGCTTCTCGGAAGGTGAGCCAAAGTTTGTGACCTCCAATGTGTCCAAGAGATTGATGTAGCTCCTGCATTGCTTGACGTGCGAATGCTTCGGTGAGTACGACATTGAACTGGTCTCGTATCCTTTTCATTAGAATACCATCTCTGATGACAAAATCCTTGTACTCATCCTGGTGGACTAATGCCTCTCGTATTCGATCGAAACAAACATCTTGTTGCACCTCGTTGATCCTGACAAAGTCAAACAACCCCTCGGCTTCATACATGTTGTATGTGTTTACCTCAACATGGTTGAAATGGCTTTTCAGATTGTGCATACGAGACAAAGCATCAGCTGTTACATTCAAATCTCCTCTTATGTGTCTTATCTCAAAAACATATTCTGATAATAATAAAGACCATCGATAAATTCGGTTGTTTGAGAACCGAGTTGACATTAAAGATGTTAATGCAGCATGATCTGACTCAATTATGAATTTCTTGCCTAGTAAATAAAATCTTAACTTGCTTACTGCATGGACTACAGCTAGCATTTCTTTTTCTGACACAGTGTATTTTAACTCATAGCTTTTCAAAATTCTGGAGACAAAACAAATTGGTTCTTCTCCATTCCTGCCAATTTGAATCAAGACACCACTGATGGCTGTGTCACTGGCATCGACACGTAACAAAAATTCTTTACTAAAATCTGGCAATAATAAACATAATGATTTGTGAAATTCAGACTTTACATTTTCAAATGCTTCTAATCTTTCTTTTGTCCATTTAAATTTTTCATTCTTTCTTAACAATTCAAATAAAGGTGCACTGATGTGCGCTAATCTCGGAACAAACCTTTTGTAGTAGTAGACTACACCAAGAAAACCTCTTACTAACTTTATGTTGCTAGGTCTAGGGTACTTTTTGATGACGTCTAGCCTAGATTCATCTACTCTGACATAATTCTCTGTTAAATCATATCCTAAAAACTTTACTTCATGCTTTACAAACTCACATTTTCCTAAATTCACTTTTAAACCATTCCTTGCTAAAACTTCAATAACTTTGCGCAAATGCTCTAAATGTTCATCTAAACTCTGACTAAAAATTAAAATATCATCGATGTAATGAGCTACAAACGAATTGTATGGTTCTAAAATCTGTTGCATTGCCCGTATCAACGCGGCAGCCGAACTACTTAAACCATAAGGTACAACCTTAAACTGATACACATTTCCATCAACCATAAATCCACAAAACTTTCTAGATTCTTTGTTCAACGGTACCAACCAAAAAGAGCTCTTTAAATCTAGCTTTGTAAAATAATTCGCATTTGTACACCTTGCCAACAATGTTTCAACCGTGACTGGAGTTTCGAACTGCGGTCGTGTGCGTTCATTCAGACGTCGGGCATCAAGACACAAACGGATGTCTCCATTCTTCTTTTGGACGACGACTAAAGGATTGACGTACCTTGTTCTTCCACGTTCAATTATCCCATCTTGAAGCATTTGGGATACCTCAACTCTGACTTTTTCTTGCATGTTTTTGGGAATTGGATAGTTCTTGATTTTGAAAGGTTTCGATTCATCTACTTCTAAAGAATGTTCATAACCAACTGCTAAACTTGGGAATTTGTCTACTAAGGATATGTACTGCTTTAAAATTTCTTTGACTTTAAATTCAAACTTTTCATCACAATCAATCTTAAATTCATTTAAATCATCTGGGAATTCAATCTGGGAATTGTTTGCTTCTAACTCTACTACTTCATCAACAACTTCTTCTTCTTTAACCTCATCAACTAATTCACTACCCTGTATATCATTTTCCAAACAATCACTTTTCAATAACTCTAAATTCACATTTTCTTTCTCTTTTCTTAAACAATTAACAATTTTCTCCTCATTAGGAGTCTCATCACACCAATTAACTCTCTCCTCTCCTATCTGAATTAGTCTCTTATCAACATCTACAACCGCTCTCATCTTGTCTAACAAATCAATCCCAATAATTCCATCTCTTTTTAAACCTTTTAATGAAATAAACTCTCCCAGAAAAGTTGAATTTTGTAATTTGAATTCTACGACAAAAACTCTGTTGATGGCAGCAATTATCTTTTTTGTAGCAGTAATAATTGTAATTTTTCGAGTTGGAATGAATTTCCCTACTTTTTCTTTCTCTAGCATTTTTACTTTCTCTTCGTCTAAAATTGAAACCTCACTTCCCGTATCTACTAAACATCTTAAAACATTCTTTCCAAACATTGCATGTACATGTGGCAAATCTGAATTGATCGATCTTAAATCATTTTGTAAAATGGTGTACAATTCTTTCTTTTTGGTTGGATTTTCTAAAAATCCTGCCCACGAGCTTCATCGAGTAGTTCTTTCGGCTTTGTTTGAACCTTTTGCTCATTTAAATTAGACCTAGTGTCTTTGTGAATTGCGCCAGTGCTGTTTGATATCTGATTTGTTTGAATTTGATTAACGTAGCGATTTGAATTCCACTGCACAGAATCTCTAGGCAAAACTTTGTCAGCTGACTTAATTGAATTCTGATTTTGTGGGGAAGCCACTTGATTGACGTTTGACCTTGTCTGGACATCGTGACGGTCATTTTGGTGCGTTGTGGATACCTGAGGCACATTCTGATTGTTTGAATTTGGACTCTGACGTCCACCATTTCTAGGAGTGAAAGACTGTCTCCTGTTGAAATAGGGAGCTGGTCTCGGATTTACATTAGCTCGCGAATACTGTTGACGGTTGAAACCATCATTACTCGAACTGCCAGTTGCCTGATTGTGGTTGACATGGCCTTCAGGACTTCGCGAATTGCTAGGATTTACCTTGCATTGTTCCGCTTGATCTAATCTCTTCATTAGTTCCAACAATTGACTAACAGAGGTTATATTTTGCATCGCAATGGCTTGAGTGACCTCAGGCTCAAAATGCCTGGATAATTGCGTGATCAAATCAGATTCCAAAACGGGTGGTGTTAAAAATTTGAGAATATTGATTTTCTTTATGACATAGGCTTCTCTACTATCTAATCCGCACTTATTATAAGAACCTAAGAATAAATTTGTTCTCACCCTTTGTTGAATCGCTTGACTCCAGTATTGTCGTTGAAATACATCTTGGAAGTGGTCCCAGGAATTGATCGTATCTGCGACGAAGTCAAACCAGGATCTCGCTTCATCCTTCATGGCGTTGCGGGCGATCCGCAGCTTGTTTCTTTCTCCCGGTACGGATTCTAAAAATTCGTTCAAATTTCTTAGAAACGCCATTGGATTGGGCGTTACCGAACCAAAAAATTTCGGTAACTGTTCCATTTGAACAGGCATTGCCAAAATACTGTTACCAAACTGATTGACATTGGGAATTTCTTGAATTGATGAAATTTTTCTGTTTATTTGTTCTTCTGCTCTTTCCACACTCTCAGCAATCTTTTCTTTCACTTCGCATTCTATTTTTCTGACTCTTTCTTCAACCACATATTCTCTCTCATCCCATTTATTTTTCATTCCTTTTATCTCTTTCTGACAATGTTTAATTGCTATTTCATTAGCTGTTGATCTTATTGTATTATCTAATACTTTATTCTCTACTTTCTTAACGTTTTCATCTACTCTTATGATTTCTGATCTAAAATCACTCCTTATCTCATCAATCTGTCTCTGTATCCCTTTTGTTACATTCATAATCTCATTAAACATCATCATCACATCTTTCATTCCTATACTTTCCTCAGTTTTTCCAGTCTCACTCTGCTCCAACGTCTCGATGTGGGACTCCCTCACATCCGTCAAAAGTGCTTGTGGAAGCTCCATCTGCTTGCTCTCCTTTTCCTCAGGAAATGAATCCTCCGAATACGTCTTGTCTAGCACGGTTGCCACAGATTCCTCGCTCCTGTACCTGGATTGCTCCCTCCAGGTTCCTTCTGGGACGAACAATTTGTCCTGTGCTTGGTTCTCTCCGGACATTTCGACGATTTTCAAAAATTTTTTAAACACAACAGGTATTAGTTTCCCCGAAACAGTTGAAAAATTCACGAAACCTCGTGCAGGGAAAATTACAAAGTAAATCGTGGCCAAAAATGAATCAATACAACAATGAATCGTGAGCCCCACGTTGGCAAAGCCAAATAATTATGCTGTGATAATTATGAAAATGTGAATTATTTAAAATTAAATTAATGCTTGTGACCAAATGTCTGAAATTAATTATTAAGTTGAGCGCCAACTCTAAAATAGAGTAAAAATTTCTTGAAGAGCATGGGATTCAAAAT
Organism: Cetonia aurata; assembly: GCA_949128085.1. Classification (NCBI taxonomy): domain Eukaryota; kingdom Metazoa; phylum Arthropoda; class Insecta; order Coleoptera; family Scarabaeidae; genus Cetonia; species Cetonia aurata. The sequence goes on along the minus strand of OX421885.1, from coordinate 20,566,153 downwards.
CCCAGTGGTCACCTTCTGAAGGTAAACCTTAAGAAACTGAAAGTGGGTGTAAATTGACCACGATGTGGGGAAACAAATTAAAACAACAAAATTTGAATTTTAAAATTAATTAGAACTTTAATAAATAAAAAAAACAAATAGGAAGAAATTTAAAACCTTAGATTAATTAAAATCCAGGCTTAAAAGAAAACTCCCTATATTTAACGTGAAAATAACAAGATTAAGAAAATTTAGAAATATAAAATTTTATACACCACGTGTAAATCGCAAAATGGCGTTCTCAGGTGAACATCTTTAACTTTAAATACTTAAAACTGCTCAAATGTAGTCAGCAATTACAAAGCAAGGTAAAAATACCTTCAAAACAGTGAACTACAATCAAATCTAATTGAAAAGGAAAAAGAATGAATCAAAAATTAAATAAATATCAAATAAAAAAAAAATGAACTCTCAAAAAGTAAAATTAAATCAACTATAACAAACTATTTGGAATTCCAAATACTATACAAAGAAAATTAAGTGAATTGAGTGTAAGATGCCTCTACTAAGGTTAGATTTGTAAAAATCAAATGACACGCGGAAACAAAATGTCTTCAAACGACACACACTTACAGCGCTCAGGAAAATGATCTTACCTTCGCAGAGTCTAATTGTACACTGATCTCTTCTCTCTCCCGCAACCGAGCCAACGCCGGTACCAGAGAAGCGCACGCAACAAATGCGAACTTACACGGTGACATGACTTAAACTAGGCAAATAAACATCTAAACAAAAAACTGAGCTAAATGAAAATTACATTGCTGTAAAACAAAACTAAAAATGATATTAATAAGAATTTTTCAACATGTTTCAAAGTAACTTAATACTAACTTAACTTTTACAAAAAATTTAGTGTCTTTTAAAAATCTTCTCGAAACAGCTGACTTGGACGAAGGGGTCAACGCACTCACGCACAGTTTTTCATCCCCTTTTTCCACAGCAATATGTATGTATAACTGCGGAAATAAACTATTTGACAATATTTTTTTTAGGGTTCTTCAGCTTAATTTCTTCATTGCTATTTACTATTACACTAAATAGCTGTAATATGTACATTACTGCTAAGTTTGTTACTCTTTTAGTTAATATCATCTTTAATTTAGTTCCAAGTTGGTAATTATAGATGTACAATATTAATTTAGTTATTTTTATACATTATTATTTAGTTCTTGTAATTATTATGTCCTGTAATTGGGTTTCAGACCTGTTGGGCATCAAAGGTTACAATTATTATTAATATTAATGTCATTCTATCATAATACGTTCTGCAGTGTACAGTAGTAAAATTAGTACCTGCTTTGTTGTTTTATATATCTGAGATATGTTGTAGTATACAGATATATCTTTTACGAAGACGTTTCTATCTAATTATAACCGATAGTGCAAAATCAAAACCTAAAACAATATCTTTGATGTTACATACCAATTTACACCCGCTAACAATGCCGATCGTGAGCCAATGAAATTTACTGCTGCAGCCGGTCCTTCAAAGGGGATAGGCGGTTCACTGCAGTGCAGCCGGCAACGGCGCGCAACTAGATGCGTTTACCCGAGCAGCGGTGGTCTGTCGGGGGATGAGGCGGGCTTGTAGGTGGCTAGATGCAGCGCACTGATAACCAGAGCAATCACAATCTCATCAGCAATGAAAGGTATGTGCAGCCACCCACTCCATTATCCCTATTATCCTCTACTACCATAGCCTGGGAATAACGTTCGTCGGATGGAACTAGGGTATTCAATATAAATAACAACTTTTCTCGGCAAAGCAGATCCGGAAATTGTAAAATGCTTTGTAGAAACTGTATACAAAGAAATATAGTAAACGACTGTTACCTTTTTTTGTTAGGAGTAGATAATCAAAGACATTGACATTTTAATATAGATACATGTATCTTGATTACCATGATCGAGGCTGTAAAGCTAAACTTAAAACCAATTCTAATTTTATCCCTACAAGGTTTGTTCCAAAAAGCCAACTGGATTTCACCAGCTATAAAAAATTTTATGACAAATTATCGTCCCAAGTATTTTCATATCGTTAACTTTGTTTGTCAATATATCTATGTTTAACATTGCGTCCCAAAACATTCTTCAAACCCCCACCTGTGCTTACTTAAACTTTATATTTCTATTTATTTCTATAGAATAATCTTAATTTGTTCTTATTTGGTTGCTATGAATTGCACCTATGCTGAAAACCTACAATAAAAATGTTTGTCGAGGCATTCACTTCGATCATAGATTTGCGCCTTCTCCTATCTGAAACACTCAGTAGGATGTTATTAGATGCTATTGTTTGGCGTTTCATGTAGTTTTAAAGAAATTAATTTGGGTAAAATTTCTTGGAGTTTATATAAAGGCATGATGACCTTGACCTTGAGATTAACCTCGGATTTGTAAAATTTATTTATGTTTTCAATTCGTAATTGTTGGTATTGGATTCTGAAAAAGCTCGGATTCTGAAAAAGTGCAGGATTTTACATTGCAAGGCTTCAACGACATATGACCTTGCATCTGTTGGCGGAGTGATTTTTGCCTTCGCCATCAATCCTTAGAAGCCATACATAAAGAATGTAGAATAAGGTGAGACACAAGGTCATCATAAGATACTCAGATTTTTCTTGAAACTTAAATACAGAAAAGTTATTGGGGTGGTATATTACTTTTGGAATATCCTATGTAGCTACCATAGAAGTCTGGCTGTTAGAAAATGTGCCAGAATCAAAAACTAATCCTCAAATAAAATTGTGAGAAGGGTCAGCACTGGAAAAAACAATATTAATGACCAGCAATTTTACTTGGGTAGTAATTCCTTGCTCTATTTTTGATAATCTCGGCAACTAGATAGATCAGCTGAATGTTTGAAAGAGCTTGCACCTAGAGGGTTGACACCTTGTAGTTCTTTGAACGTTGCAATACAACAATTGTTCTCCAAGCCAAGAAAGTATATAAAATGGTTATGAAAAAAACACCAAATCACTATTAAAGAGGTTGCTGGAGATATTCATATGTCTAGTCTATTTCTTTGATATCTAGGCCATGAAATATAGGGCAGCAAAGCTTATTCTGAAATAATTAAATTAAAGCACTGCCTAGTGAATATTTATCAGGAGCTTCTAAATAAAACCAACGATGATTCAGAGTTGCTCAAAAGGATCAGAACTACTAATGAAATAGAACATATTAGTGGAAGCTAAATTCCAATTGTCAGAGTGGAAGTTTCTTGAGGAGTCGAGACCAAACAAGTCCAAGTGCTTGTGGACATTTTGCTCGCTGTGTTTTCGATTCTAGCATCGTAGTGAAACATGAGTTCTTGTCAACTGGTCGTTATTTGCTTCTAAATTACTTGCTCTAAAAATAAAAGCATTTTAATGATTCTGACATTTTGACTCGACTTATGAGCAGATTCGATTTGGTCATTTGCTGAGTCTTTGCTTCCTTTATTCTATTTCTTTGAGTGGCTTTTGAGTCTAAGTCAAGAAAGTCGTAGTTAGAAAGAATATTTGGTAAAAATAAACCCCTTTAATTAATTCCCATTAATGAAGTTCTATTAATTACCTAGATTAAATGGTTTTAAAGCAGATGTTCTAATTACTAGTAAGAGCTTGACTAATTTAATAAAACAGAATTTGTCAGCTTACCAAAACAGCGCGCTTAACAACAATACATTCTACTGCAAAGGAATCCTAAATTACATACATACATACCTAGCAGCAACTTAAAGTAAATTTCCAAATGTTGCTCTCTAAACAGTATTTCTCCGTAACAATTAGAACATGCAACCGTTTACGAACCCAGCCGGCAGTTGTTCCACGGGAAACAATGTTAGCTACTACCATCTAGCGTTGATTCAACTATACATAGAGACATATTTATTTAACGTGCGGAGGCGATACCAGCTCGAATGTTCTTAGAGGGCAATTAATATTGGGTTGTGTACGTTACTACAATATGTACTACACACATACATACATTCAAATTAACAAGTAGGTACGTCTAGGTTGTATGCATTTGCGGGTAGACTTGGGAACGTTAAAGAGTTACTTTGGACCGGAATTTATGGACCAAAAGCATAGCTGTATGTATGCAATTCTGTTTAGGTATAAATTATTTTGGGTGAGTGAAATGAGATTAATGAATTATTTCGCGATCGTATTTCCCATTTCTCTCTTTCTTGTAAACGTTTAACAATTAACTCTGCTCGTATTCTGCTGATCGCCGCCAATATGAGTGGTTGAGAATTGATAATTGCATAAATTGAAAAATTACCCTAGGTGTGAGTAATGTGCCGCAGGGCACGATTCTGGAACCGATAATATTCATGTGGTTCCATGTGATCGGCCAATCACACATGATTCTTTTTGCTGACGATATACGTATAAGCCAAAGTTAGATTATTTAGGGACTATTGGACGAAACGTTCTTTCTACAAAAAAAAAGTCACACTAAAATGAAATCATTTCCAATAAACGGTGCAAAAGGCACTACATGCTCTGGTAAAATCCTTTTTGTGCACCTTCATTAAACCCCTTGCACCCCAACCTAGTCTATAAGGAGTTTCACCAAAGATCTCACCCCACAGCCCACATTTATATCCACCATTATAAGTTAGTCTTGGCACTATCTTACAGTGAGTGTATCGCTTTCCAGCTTTTTTCTATACTCTCTGTCGACCAACAGGCAATCTGAAACAGAACCGGGATTCTTCATTGAAGGGAATCTGGCTCCAATTCTCGAAATGCCATTCAGTGTGAATTCATGCAAACTAAAGTAGCTCTACTCCATGGTGTCGGTGAAGTTCTTAGCTTCCATTGGCAGATCTTCAAACAAGGAAGATTGGGTCTCATTGTATCGTCTAAGGATCCTGTTGATGTTGGTTCGTGACACCTCCCTTATCACTTTTATAGTAGCATGACTGAACCAATGGGGAAAGCGAGAATTAAATGTATGTTTAACGGGAACATGATTACTGATTATATTTCTTAAGGTGGCATAAAACATATCTATCATATTATCAATATCATCCGAAACCAAGAGTAAATCAGACCAAAAAACTCGGCCCAATTCTAATATGAACATAGTCCGCTTTATGAAAAAGTATCCTAGAATTTTCGCATTTCAAACGTTTAACGTTGATAAATTTTAACATAATATCCAATGCTGGGTGGTATGCATCGATCTTTATCAGAGGGGAGAAGCATTCAGTAACAGAATCTACAAAGCTGTCACTGGCAAGCACTAAGTCAAGCCAGCGACCGCTACAATTAGCAATAGAGTTAATCTGGATCTGTTGTCATATTTAGCTGGAGTTAAATAGTCGTGATTAGAAGGTAGCCAAGAAATAGAAGGTAAATTAAAGTCACCCAAAATTAACACTACAACATACCGTAATCATCGCATTCGTACACTTAAAAATGGAGTACCATCATAATCCGCGACGGAGCAGACTATCATGGCAAAAGAGAGAAAGTCTTGGTGATATGCCATAAAAATGCTGCTACCTCTTCGGCTTGAGCATTTGACCTTTGTAGTTACCGCCAAAAGATTAAATGAGAAAATAATCGTGGGTAGGTTTCTAAATTCCATGTTTACGTCGAAACCTTGTTCCAATCAACTGTTTGTATTTTCCCTTAACCCGTTTTCTTTGGCACCTACAAATTTAGGAAATTAACAGGGACGGAAGCTATTACCATTATTTTATGGTACCTAGTTGAATTTAAACCTTTATACCTATTGAAAAGTATTTCCTTCATTAAAAATGTATGTGTGGATTCATGTCTTTTTGATGTCGGCAGGATTTTTTATAGAATAATAGATCGAAGTTACAGTCGAAGGTATGGTGTTTTAGTTAATAGAAAACTGGAAAAAGTGAATTTACAAGTCTACAAGAACCTTTTTCCGAGGATTATTATCGCCGCATGGAATTTTGTGAAATAATCATTAATAAATTTCCAACCACAATAATAAATTATTTTTTAATAGCGTACTGTTTACAGATGAAAAAACACTTCAGTTGGTGGCGTAAAAATTTGCATTTGAATATACCAGCATAAGCGCCGCCGCCGTGTGTTTAGCTCTTCTAGCTTCTAGTCTTAGGTCATTTCTGTTAGGTAATATTTTGATTTATTTCCTCTAATTTCTTATTTCTCCACTCATTGTTTGTAGTGTTAATAGTGCTTAGAGTGGTAGGTTTTAAAAATGTGTAAATATACCTTATTGTTTCTATTCGTAACCTGAACTAACTCTACTATTGTTTCGTTTCCTTCCTGTCTTTACGTCAACTTGACTGTTGAATTAATACTCACGATAACAAAGGGTAACTATTTCAATTCTACGAAACAAAGGTCCTTACTTTGCAAAATAAATTAAACCTACTCGAATAACCCCTTAAATAAATTAGCAGGTCCGCTGAGGACGTTACAAAAATACAGCCCGCCCCCTCGCGTTCGAAAAAAAAATGTCAGCTTTTCAAACTGCAAACACAAAAACGCGACCGCATCGTTTTAAGCCGCGCCGGCATCGGCCTGTTTGTATTTCTGAAGTTCCTAATCTGATTATCAACAAAACAACATTTGCACTAATGATTACCCAGCGTACACTGCGACCGGGTAACCTATGGGGTTAAAATCTAAATAAAAAGCGACTACGAAACCCACCCCTCTCAATTCGGTCGCCGCGACAGTTGTTTGCCTTTGGGGGGAGGGTGGTTGTATTACACTTTTACCGTTTGTGTGTCGCGATAAAAAGAAGACCGAATATACGTCGAATATTCGCCCGGTGGAATAATTTGACAACAATGTACTATATACAAACATATATCTCAATTTGTTACGTTCAGTTCCTCTAACCTACTCTTTATTTTCCTGGGGCAGAGAGGGGGTATGTAGCAGCCCTTGACGATTCTGTTACGTCCCCACTGCATCCTCAGGATCCCCGAGGGGCGCACATGTCATATTATCCATCCCCGTTTTGCCTGCAACCCTTAATGTCCTCTTCATTGTTACCGCACTACGTCCGTATCGCCTCCACTTACTTGCTAGACGAGGCCGCTCACATTCAATCCCAAACAAGGTCGAAGGTACCGGTTTAAGGTGCCGGATCACACTGTTAAATTGGGTATGTAAGTCCCGTTTATTACGGGCCGTAAAATTTCAAGCGTTAACAAGACGGTTCGCGCAGTAATTTTGGCTCCGGGAAAGTTTGTTAAAGGTTAATTATTTTATACGCAAGGGTGTCTTTGAATTTGGAAATCGGTTGCTCTGGGAGTTATTGGGCAGTAATTAATCTCAAGATGGAGACGCGGTTATAGGATATATTTTGTTAGTCGAGGGATTTTATGCTGTTCGGGGCTAAAATTCCTCAAAAACCTTTGAACAGACAAATAAAAGATTGTATTTCCATATCTATTTTAAGGCACCATTAATATATTTAATGCTTCGCATTCAGCCAAATGAGATTTGTACCCAACAATTTTTGGTCGTATAAAAGCAATTTTAATATTTTTCAAATTAATTTCAGTATGCATAATTATACGAAACTTCGGCAAATAAGTAACTGAAAGAAGAAACTTTTAAATCATATTATATCGCATTTTATTGAAATTTGTACAACTGAATTTTATTTTATGTTACATCAAATGATAGGGAAAGGGAGTAGTGGCTTGCACCTGATAAGCACAAAAGCGTGTAATAATGGCTTAGGTAGCCAACAGTTACTCGATTGTTTAGATAAATGGATAAAATAATCTTTAAACCTTTCATTATTTTTCAAAATAAATTATTAGCACAGCGACTTGTGAATAGACTGTACCAGCAGTACTGTAGAAATAATACATTTTCTGAAAGCAATCTCTTGTACAGCTCCAATACTGCAACACTAAAAGAGCGAAGAGCCTAAGAGAGGTATCGTTTTGTTCACCATAACGGTGAGGAAAACAAACATGATAAATAACTTTTAAGGTTATCGTGTTTACGAAAAGAAGGAAACAAACAACTGAAGAAAGAAATATTCACGCAGTTTTCAGCATTTGAATCTTGAATATTTGAAGGCACCTCTGTTATTAATTTTTAAATTGGTAAATTACCAAAGTTTAGATGTTTATAAGTAATCGATACTCTCATTTTACAAACATATTTAATCATGCTCAAATATATTCAAGAAATAAATTTCAAAGTATAGGTAAATAGACTGAAAAGAAACATCATAAATACCTTAGCGCAAAATTCGCACTAATATATAAGATTAATATATAAAAATTATGGTTTTAAAAGAATTGTAAAAGTTAACTTGACACTAGGCTGTCATATAAATAAATGATTTTCTTCATTTGTGTTATATAGTTGATTTAGATATTTAAGTTTTGTAGTTCTTAAATTATAGAAAAGTATAAGATTGAAAGTACATTTCTTATCTGTTATTAATCCAGTAATTGGGTTTTGGAACCTTTGGTGTAACAATAACTATCACACTGACACAAGTCAATGCTAGGTTTTTCCACTATCATCAAACAACAATGCACAATCTCTCGACGCGCGTTTCGCTAACCAAGTTAGCATCATCAGGAGATGATTAATAGTGGTGGTAATACTATTAATCATCTCCTGATGATGCTAACTTGGTTAGCGAAACGCGCGTCGAGAGATTGTGCATTGTTGTTTGGTGATAGTGGAAAAACCTAGCATTGACTTGTGTCAGTGTGATAGTTATCTGTTATTAACACAATTCTTGTTTCTGTTTTAATTTGTATTGAATCCAAAATGTATCTTGCTTTATGATTCCGTTCTGTCATTTTTCTTCTTCAAATCCTTATGCCCATTATAGATATCGGATGAGTTGGTCACACATCGGATGACTTGGTCACACGTTTCGCAGCGTACTTCCCCTTGCCCATCCTATCTCTTCTATTCTCTCGTTCCAATTCTTCCTTGGGCTTCCTTTTTTTCTCTCATCTACGCTTCTTGCTTTAAGCACCTTTTTAATCAATGTCTTATTTTCCATCCTTACTATATGTCCCTATCATTTCAGTTGTGTCTTCTCGATCTTAGTACTTATTGCTTCTTGATTCACTTTTGCCTTACTTCTTCATTACGTATTTTGTCCCATTTGATCTTGCTACATATTTTCCTTAAGAATTTCGTTTTGGCTGCAATTATCTTTGCATCATGTTTCTTTTGCATTGTTGGTAGAACTATTGCGTTTATACTCTTAATTTGGAATTTCTGTCTATTTTCCTTTTCCCCATAATTGGCTTATTGAGGGCGTAGTATAGGTGGTTTATTTTCTTTAATCTATGATTTCTATCAGCATCTATTTCTCCGTCTTCAGTTATAATGCTCTCTAAATATTCATACGCTGAAACTCTTTCTAACTGGTTCTCTTTAATGTGGATTGTTGCATTTTTATTCCTGTTGTCAATGTTGTTTACGATCATAGTTTTGCATTTTTCACTATTTATTTCAAGTTTTAATTTTTATCTTTCCTCTATCCATACTTTCACTAGTTTTTCCATGTTTTTGGCATTATCCGCTACCAATACTATATCATCTGCATAGAGTAAGTTACTTATTTTGACTGGTTCCATTTTATTATATCCCATTATTGTTTGTTGTTGTTCTCTCCTTATTCTTGTGTTTTTTATTAATCTATCTATTACTATTATAAATAGTAGCGAGCTTAGACTATCACCTTGTTTTATTCCTTTACCCATTTCGAATATCTTTGACGCATTTCCATTCATATTTACCACTCCAATTACTCTCTTGTATATAGTTTTTTATTACCCTGATTAATTTTTTGTTTACATTGAGTTGACTCAGGCTCTTCCATATTATATTTCTGCTAGCAGTGTCGAATGCAGTTCTTAAGTCAAGAAAAGTTAAGTGTAGTTCTTTACCTGCCTATATCTTCCTTTTTATGATATTCCTCAGTATATGAATGCTGTCGTTTGTTCGTCTACCTGGTAAATATGCAGCTTGCTCATCATCCAATTCATTTCCAACTACATTAATTTCTTTTCTATAATCCGCGTATATAATTTAGAACTGGTAGTGGACAGAGATATCGCTCTATAGTTGTCACATTCCAGATTCTGTCATTAAAACTTTAATTTCTTTAAAATTAAATGTATCATTATTTTCAATTACCTACATGTTTCTTTAATGATTTTATATTTTAAAATGTTTATGACCTCCTAATCTTACCCGAAGATATTGCATTGTTTGTCCTATATATATACAGGGTGTCCCTGAAATAAGAGTACAACGTATTAAAAATGGGAAGCCCTAATTTTATTACACCTTTTATCTAAATTAATTTTTCCAAAATTCCCACGCATACGTGAGGAAAAAAATGGCAAAGATGTTTATTAAATATCCGTCACGCCACTGGTATTTGAGACACTACACTTCTAACCAACGAAGGTAGGACAGGCAACACGCGACGTATAACTACGCTCTGAGTCTCAGTCTGTCTGGATCCTTACGCATGAACACATCGGATATGGCTTTTACCACACGCGAGTTGTTCGATATGATTTATGTCTACGGCGAAGCAGGAGGAAGTTGTCGAAGAACTCTACGTATCTACCGGCAGCGATACCCCAATCGTAGAACCCCGTCTTACATGTGTATAAAGGATACCGTGTTTAGATTAAGAGAAACTGGTCGATTGCTACCAAATTACGAAGGTCGCGGACGTGAAAGACCACGTCGAATTTTACGAGCCGAAGAAGAATTGCTGGATATTGTGAACAGAAATGCAGGTGTAAGTACACGTGATGCTGCAGGGCAAGTGGGGGTGTCACGCAGTACGGCACACCGCATTTTTCGAAGAAACTTGTTACACCCGTATCACATTCAACGTGTGCAGGAACTTTTAACAATGATGTTTATTTCAGACAGCTGTCATTGATCAGATTACGCACAAGTGAATAGAGTTATTCATTAATAGATTCCACATTTTACTTTCAATATCTTCTTTGAAATTTGCTTTAAATTTCGCGTACGTAATAATATTGGAGTCGTTGACTCGTATCAGCTGCATACAATGATTATCTGTATATCACAGCTGTATTTACAAATGACCTTAAGATATAGTATAAACACAGATAGTGGATCCATGGGCGGCACATTCGTGACGTTTCAATGAGTTTTTAATTGTATATTCGATATTGCAATTGGCGTACGAATTTTTGGATACTTATTCAGTATAATTTGGGTTTCCCATTTTTAATATTTTGTACTCTTATTTCAGAGACAGCCTGTATATGTATACCTCATAGCAATTTTGACAGGGTACTTCATATACAATATTTATTGTTTTATTGGTGTGATGTCTTTAAGTGATGATAAAGAAATATCCAGTTATTATAATTTTGGTGTGCAACTTTAAGATTTTATAGAATTAAAATTTTGTTTATTTTGTTCTGAAAGATTCTAAACATATGGTAAAAAAAAATAATATGTAATATCTGAATTTTTTGTTGTAAATTTATGTGTATATTATTACAATATCTATATAACCTCCCTTTGAAGACTTTATTAATAAAATTTCCTAGGTAATTATTTAAAATTAAAATTTGTTTTATTTGTTTAATCATTTTTGTTGTAAACATAGGACTTCTGAGTTTGATAGCTCTATCTGTTAATGATATTTAAACACTTTTTATATTGATATTAGTTGACATGAATTGTAATTAAACATCTATTAGATACTGTTTCTTTTTGGTATAATTTTGTTGTTACTTCTTGGTAATGTAAAATCTAAAAAAAAATATTTCTATTTTTTTCTTTTTCAAAAGTAAATCCAAGATTTTGATGATATATATTAATATATAAGTAGTATAATCAAGTTTATCTTTTGATATACAAATAATCAACATATTTTATAAAATTTAGTAGGTACTATAATTTTATTTTTGTAATATTTCTTTTTCTAGGTCATCTAAAACCAGTTCAGCAATCACACCTGTTATTGGAGCACTCATAGCACAACCATAGATTTCTTTCTAAAAATGAAATTATAGTATATTTGGAACGGACAAGGCAAATACACTTTTCTTTCTTGGTTTACAATTTGGCACAATTAGGAAAATTAATTTAAGGTTTAATGTGTATAAAGGATTAAAGCTCTTTTATTGAAGATAAATTTTCGAATACACTACTCCCTCTCCCCTCCTATATTCCCAAACTGACACAATATAAGATTGATAATCGAAATTAAACGTGATAAATATTCGGTACGCTCTCCCGCATCAAAGACAAGTGTCGGAAACGTACACCGGAGTCATTCATTCCTCTAAAACGCACCCGCCGAATCTAAGAATAAATGGGGTAGCACAAATTCAGTGATGAATTCACCCACGGGGGTACCCTGGTGAGTTGCAGATCCTATACAATGGCGTTACGTAATATATTCAGCACTTGTTATATATGTATGTCCCCTCACAGGCTATGATATTAGTTTTCGCAGTCATTCTGTAGAGATTTTTTACCTGAATTAAACAAATACTACCCGCACTTGACTGTAGACAATTTAGGCGCGTATGTACAACATAGTAGTAGTGGCTAATATGGCGCACATAAGCTTATAGTGTTGCTTTCCATCAACACCGCGATCTGAAAATAAATTAGGTATATGCGTTTCGGATCTGAACGCAACGTCTGTGCATATTTGCTTCCAAAAAGGGGACGGGAGACGTACGCACGAGGCACATGTGTGATCCTTACGCGACAGATTGGTGTGGAGGGTGTGCTTTTCTAACTAATGACTAATTGCGTCTATTTTAGATGTGATGAAGTACACAAAGTTAAAATAAAATACAAAATAACCATCTACACGTTGTAATGTATTGCGGGTTTTCTAATTTAACACAATGGTAACGGTTTATTGAAAGATTATCGTTATATTAACATACAACTTGGAATTACTTGTAGTAAGGTTCTATTTAAAAAAAGAAAAATGCTTAAATAAAAGAATTTAATACACAACATTTTATTAGCGTATTTACACTATTAAAAATATAGCAAATCGTATTTCTTTTTTATTGAATTAATAACCAAAAGATCATAATATGTGTTAATTACATGTTGCTCTAGAGTATTTACACTAGGCTAAAGGGAAAAGATACCAAAATAATTAAAGGTCAAGAAAAGAAAGTTTTAAAGATTAATATTTTTATTTGTGGTGCTCTTGAATCAACAAAATTTGTTAAATTTTTGTTAATTTTAACAAATTTTTTTTTGCCGTGTTAAGTAAATTCTATATTTGTAGAGCTAGAGATGGAAGTTACTTTTGACCCATGTAACTATTTTTGGTATGGAGGGCTTTGTAATTACATTCGAAATAGCAATTTAAGTGTTAAGTCACGTTAAGCTCAAAAACATGTTGTTAGGTCAGACACATGGTTCAATAGCATCACAATCCACTATGAAAACTGAAATAATCCACTCAATATTTTAGTTTGGACGTATCCACAAATGCTTTTCCTTTTATCCCGGCGTTTTAAAAATTCTGCAATCAGAACAAAAATCGATCCTTTCACGAGATGCTCTTTCGAATATAACTTTTGAGGGCAGATTGTATGAATTACTCCATAAAGCGTACATATATGGAGTATCACAAACAGGTCAAAACACGCGCCACATTCGGTTGCAATAGTATATGTATCGGTTTTTTTTTATCACAACTACGTCGGCATGTAACGTACGTGTATGAATAGGAAACATCATCACGGTATCCTCTAAAAGAGTCGAGTAATTACTTGATGGCTCCAACGGGAATTCCTGTGCTCGTCTATTTGCTAGTTTTGTTGCCAGATACATCTAATCAAACGTATAAACCAGAAACTTTTGAAACGAGGAATAACTGTAAATAATAATGGAAAGGATGTTTGTCAGTGTAATTATATTAATGGATGGCGATTATACCTTAAATGTGGATTTTATGGAGTTATAAATATACTTCTATATGAAACCATCTATTTATAGAGATTTCAAAAGACATATTTTGATGTTAATACATATTGTAACAAATAACATTGCAACTTCCTGTTGGAAATAAACCTAAATGAGACATTAAAAAAAATTCTCTTGACAGTGGAATGTCATTGTGATTATGAAAATAAAAGGAAAATGAAATCAAAACAGTTTTTCTTTTGAATCTTGAATCCGTTTCTTGCTGACATGAAATCTATCTATCATTTCAGTCTAGACAACAAGAAGTACATCTATTTTCGTGCACACTTAAAGCAGTAGTACGATTCTTCTATTCACAAAACTCCACCCTCTATCAGAAACCGCAACGGAATTTTCATATATGTATACTGGAAGTCTTATCACATGTATGTATTCTGAGGTACACAGCACATACCAAAATATTGTCGAGGTGTCAATAACATAGGTAAAAATGGAAGCATGCGGTAGGTGTTTCTGAACCGATAATTGACCGCAACCCGGTCTGATGTAAGCGTTTATGTTGGACCAAGTATGTGCTTAATGAAACTGGTGGAGCAGAAGAAAATATAACCCCGGAGTTTGCTGAAATGCGAACGTTGCCCCGGCCGCTTTGTTCTTGCCAAATTACCCGAAGAATTCGCCGGCAAGGAATTTATATTGAGTTTCTAGTTTTTGCGTTGTAAATTAACGCATCCCTAATAGTACGAAATTTATTCATAATATATGAGTTTTGTTATTAGATAACGTTTTAATTAAATCTTTACGAGAAAATATAAATACAAAAGCGGTGAAGGTTATATTCTACAGTGAAAACCACACCGTTTAAAGCAACTAGTGGTCCTCTTATTTTATTTATTTACTTTTTTGAGTAATGTTAAAAGTATGCATACTAAATTTGGCAATGCCTATCCAGGAATTTGGAACGGAACTTTTCCGATTTTCTCGGTAAAATTGTTTACGTTTTCAACCAAGCATTTCCTGTGAGAACTATCAAACCTAAACACCGCAAACCCTGGACTACTAGAGGAATACGTACATCGGCTAAAAATATGCGGTCGCTTCTTTACATCAAAAAGTTGTCAGATGATCCTCACGTTTTACATTACATCCGCCGGTATAGAAACACCTACTTAAGAATTCTAAAAGTTGCTAAAAGATAATGCTATGAAAACCGGTTAATAAAAGCAAATGACCCGGCTAGAGAAACTTGGGCTATTGTTAATGATCTGAGAAACAAAACCCGCACCAATGGGCCGGTCTCCCCTGATCCTGATGA
Source organism: Cetonia aurata (assembly GCA_949128085.1). NCBI lineage: Eukaryota > Metazoa > Arthropoda > Insecta > Coleoptera > Scarabaeidae > Cetonia > Cetonia aurata. The sequence continues at coordinate 20,550,886 of OX421885.1, read as the reverse complement.
TCTTAATCATCACTTTGTTAATGCTGCCAAAAACCTCATCTCGGATATCCCTCCAAGCAGTGACCCAATTTCCCTCTTACCGGCTGCCAATATGAATGCCTCCAGCTTCTTTTTAAAGCCCATTACTAAGTTAGAGCTGCAGCAAACAATTAGTGAGATTAAGAGTAAGTCAACTTGTAGCACAGACGGCCTTTCCATTGCAATATTTCGGAACCTTCCAGATGTTGCCATTGGTTCCCTGGTCACTATAATTAATGACTCATTTGTGAAAGGTGTCTTTCCACAATGCCTTAAGACAGCTATTATCGTCCCTCTTCACAAAGGCGGTGATAAAGACGATCTCAATAATTACCGACCAATTGCCCTACTGCCTGCCTTATCCAAAATTATTGAGAGATTGATAAAAAAACAGCTAATGTCTTTTCTAAAAAAATTTAAAATTATCACCCCCCGGCAGTTTGGGTTCTTGTCCAATTCAAGTACTGCCGACGCCTTATTTTCGGTCTTCAAAGAAGTATTTAATAATATTAATAATAAACACTTCACTGCAACAGTGTTCTGGGACTTATCTAAAGCCTTCGACTGTGTCAGTCATGACATTCTGATAAAAAAACTATTTTACTATGGGATTCGTGGTACTCCTCTGGAATGGTTTAAATCGTATCTTTTCAATAGGAAACAGATAGTGAGAGGAAACAGTTCCTCCTCATCGTGTATGGGAATTGACTATGGCGTTCCGCAGCGCTCAGTGCTTGGTCCAATACTTTTCCTTCTTTTCATCAATGACATCACCGAGTTAAATATCAGTGGGAAATTTTGTCTATTTGCAGATGACGCCAGCATCACTTGGAGCAACCCTAATAGAGATGAGCTACAAAGTATTATAGCTAAAGACCTAACCATCATCAAACATTGGTGTAACTCCAACCGCCTTTGTTATAACAAAGATAAAACAGTGGTTCTACCTTACAAAGATGCACTGCAGCAACGTTGTCTGTTCCATAACGACACCATCAATATGGTTCAATCTGTTAAATTCCTGGGACTTATCGTTGACAATACCCTTAAATGGTCTCACCATATTGACACACCCTCAAAAAAATTGTCTTCTGCGTGCTTTGCAATACGATCTGTAGCCAGAGAGCTCAATCCTTCCACAGTTCGCATTACTTATTTTTCCCTTTTTGAATCCCATCTACGTTACGCGCTGCCCTTTTGGGGCACCTGCAGTTTGTACAAATTTAATACAATCTTTAAATTGCAAAAAAAGGGCAATTCGCTACACATTTCAACTAGGGACCAGAGATCACTGCCGACCATACTTTTTAAAGTATAAAATCCTGACCCTCCCGGCACTCTACGTCCTGGAATCCGTCTCACTAATTCGAAAACATATTAGTGATTTACCGAAAAGGCCCCTTCATAACCATGTTACAAGACGGTTACAACATGACCTTTATTTACCTGTACCCAGTTCTGAGTTAACTAAGAACTCAATTTTTTACAATGCCATCAAGCTATACAACCTTCTTCCGATCCAACTGAAATCGATACCCACATACGTCCAGTTTCGCAGAAAGGTAAAATCTTACCTTCTTCAGCAACCTCTTTACGCTGTTAGCGATTTTTGCGGAGAGGGGTAACACTAAACTTCTTTCCTTTTAACTTTCATCTCCCCTATTCTTTCTTTATGCGGGCAGCACAATCTCCTGGTTTATTCTTTAACGACTGACACTTTCTATCGGTGTTTACTGTATATGTACCTTTTTTATTATTAAGTTTTTTAATTACTGCTTTGTCCACAAAATTAATTTGTAATTTTTCTTGACAATAAAGCATATTTATTATTATTTATTAAATTGTAGATAGATTAAAATTGACCCTTATGGGATAACTTTATCAAAACTATTTTGACAAGGTAGCATTTACCCGCGCTTAATTGTAATATTACTATGGATTAGTGGTGGATTACCAACAATATTTTGCACTAGGCATCTCCAGGTAAATACGAGCCAAGCGTATATAAATGCTCAATATAAAATCTGAACTTTGTTTAGAAGCAAAATACGAAACAAGCACATCAATGCACCGTTTAGAATTACTCATTAACATTACGTGCGGCAGTAATTTTTGCATCACCGACCGGTGAGAATTTTATATATGTTTAGCTAACCATTACAAAAGTTCCGGTACTCTAAACTCTGTATAAATAAAAGCTAAACCTTCTGGACAACTGTTTTAGGGAATTTGCTTTAATAAATCAAATTACTCATGTCGAATTTTGCTCGTTTTGCTTCTTGTTTTTGAAGTGCTTCATACTCGCCTACAATTAAGACCAATTGAATTATATCCACGGCGTTTAACTAGCAGCGTTACATTCACTCAAAAGTTAACTTAATGCACGTGATGCATGGCAAACTTTTAACGTTATTGTGTTTGGGGACGCGAGTTTGTCCGCGTGTTCGCTCCTTTGTTGCAGCGTATCATGCATAATAACACACATCTAATTACTAGCGCGGCAATTACTTCCATTTAATTAAATTTTGAACAGTACAACATTGTGCACGTCGACGTTTCACAGAAGAAGTTTTGCGTTACGGTTAGTACAATTTTCAACACATATTTCGAGAATTAAAACATTTCAAATATCTGCTTAAAGATCAGGTAAATGTTCGGAGTTAAAGAAGGTGAAGCTGATTAAATAGATTACTATTGTCTCATAATAATTTTGTGCAATTGTAGAAAGCATTTGATAATGTGAATCATGTTATATATATTAGCGCTACATGCCTTAAAGGCCCTTGGCTTCTATTTTCTTTAGTATTTGTTTCCACTTTTATCTGTCCTTTGCTGTGTCTTCCCACTTGTTTATTACATACACTTTCACTTCCATGAGCCACTTTTTCTTCGGTCTTTCTTTTCTGCTTCTCACACCTTCTCCTTCATATAAAACTTTTTTAACAATTCTTTGCTCCGGCATTCGAGTAATATGACTTAACCATCTCGCCCTTTGTGCTCACACCTTATTATTTTTGCTTTCTTGTGGAAGTCAATTACTTCTCTTTTTGTGCGTCTTCTCCATTCACTTTCTCTCGTAAGATCTAATTTTGCGCTCTTAAAATTCTTGATAATATCTCTATTGCTTTGTTTCCCTTCAGGATTTTTTTTAATCTGTTTCCCACTCTTCTTAGTTTCTCGATGTTATTGTTGTTCCCCTAGATATTCGAACTGGGTAACTTTTTCGAATCGTACACTCTCTCTGCTGTGATGAACTTGGCATATTTGTTTTGGCCTCTTATTTCTGCTTTCATTTTCATATATCTTGCTTTTCATTGTTTATCTGCAGGCCAAATTTTTTTGCTTTTTCTTCAACTTTCTTGAAAGCTTTCTCCACTTCTTTTCCGGACCTTGTTGGGAAGACCACGTCGTGTGCATATGCAATGCATTGTACTTTAGGATGGTAAATCGACCTTGCTGTTTGGATCCTGCTATCTCTTACGTTGCTGAAGTTACTCAAATTATATACACTTTGTTCGCTTTGGAAATCTACTTCCATCTCTCTTTTATTCTAAGACTGCGTGGTTAAAGACTCTAATCTTTGACCACTTCTGATTTTTTTTTATTGTGAGAGCCGTCTAGCAAGGTCTCTGGAACCACTGCAGCCTCTTTGCTTTTTTTATTATACCTCTCATTTCATTTACCCATTAAATTATGCCAGCTATTCCAATATCCTGATGCCCTGTACTAGTCTCTGCAAGTCTCTGGCTGGTTGGTCGAAATAGACCTCAGGATTTATTTGCCAAAAATTGCCTGTCTTTTATGTCCAGAGCCTCGAATTCGCATGGGATGTCGCGTGCAGTATCTGTCATTCTATTACACTCTGTGGATTGAGTATCTATGGTATTGGTCCCCACTTTTTGTAGGTGTCCTTTCAATGCACTATGTCCTGTTAGGAAACCTGCTACTATGCAACGATGATTCCTACAAAGTACTTTTTTTATGGTTCCTAGAACAGGTTGTGAGCCGATGATTCCTATCTTGCCAACTTGTCCGCTTTTTTGTTTCCGTCGATTCCCAAATGTCTGGGCAACCAAAGCAAAATAACTTTGCTGCGATTTATCAGGCATTTCAATTCTCTTTCATTTCCCAACCTGTCTTGATTGCACCCTGAGTATCACCACGCTGCCTGTTGCAAATGGTTTTTTCAAGCCCTTTTATAGCTATACTGGTCTTGTATTACTCTAGTATATTTACTATCTCTATATACTATCTAGTTTATACTAAACACAAACTCGAAGCTACTAATTGAAAATAAACAATTCCAGCACTAAAATAATCAGCCAGTAGCTATATACCCGTCCTTTTTTTCCATTTTATACGAAATAAAATTCACATTTTCGTTACATGTAAAATGAAAAGAGCACCCGGGCGCACTTACAAAGCGCCGCCGCTAAACTTTACACCTCGCCTTGAGCGTTTGAAGTATCGACGCTTACAAGAAAATACACTCACACAGTACGAGTAACGGGTATATGATTTTTTGCGCCTGCATATTATTCTTAAACGGGTGAACGCCTCGATCGGTCTGCTTATATCATAGAAAGGAACGGTTTCGTTCGGATAAAAGAAAAAGGATGAGGACTTATCTTTCTTCGGCCCTTGTTCGAAACTATAATACAATTTTTCTCAATTTCAATTCGGAAAAAGTTGGACCACACATGGGTGGATAGGTGTGTAGGAGAGGCAGATGTTTGATACCAAGGATACGTCTTCGTCATGTTTTATTGAATTTTTAATAAAAGTATTACTGATATCACTTTCGTAAGCGTAAATACTGTTTTTAAGCAATGGGATTGAGTATTGAAATACTAGGTGATATATGAAAAAAAAAAGACAGAATAGCCTCACCTAATGAATATGATGCATCAAGTACATTATAATCATAACATTATAATCTAATTGTCGCTACACTGACACTGTCATTGTATTGTTCAAGCATTTGATTGACAAGTTATCTGTATTACATAGGTTTGGTCGGTTATCGATTTCCTATTAGAACCAGCAGATATATTACACAGATATATTAAATTCAACTGGATTGGAGAAACAGATAGCATTGAACTTGAGATACAGAGCTAAACTCGACATAGACCAATTTCATTTTATTTTAGTATACTTTATTATATACACTATCACACATAAAGCACGCATCGTATGTCATTTTTTTAACTATATCCTTTTAGAAACATATGTAATAATGCAAAAAGTTTGAGCACCTCTTCAGTTTAAACGTATTAAAAATCAAAAAAGGTTAAAGAAAACGGAGAAAGCAAATGTGAGATTGTCCTTGAAGAAGTGCGCTAAACTTTTCCCAAGTTCCTTTATAGTGGGTCCTTATCACAGGAAGGCGTTAATGCATTTTCTCTGACGATTAGATTTGACATTTAGTGAAGTTAAATTATGCGTAAACACTGATATCATATCACTTTTATTTGTTTTGTGCGACTGGTGTTTGTCGGAGAGAGCCATCTTGATTCTTTTGTTTACATAGCAGATCTAGGTTGCATTTGGTGTCATTTGGCAGGTAATTAATTCAGAAACACAACACGATATATGATAAGCTTGCTTATTCTAAAATAACGAATAAAATCAAAAAATAAAGAAACGCTTCAAATTAATAGAATGGAAGATCTCTATGGAAAAGTTCCGCATTTTTAAATCTCAATTTCTCAAGGCCATGGATTGGACGTAGGTGTCTGATTGAATGATCTCCCAGGTCTCCAGACATGACTCCCATGATTTTTTTTCTTCTGGCGATATTTGAAAAGTGTTATGCCTAGTAATAGGCCAACAACATTAGATGAATTAGACGTTTGAATCCACATTGAGGTCACAAACATTGTCCAGGTATATCTGCAGAATTCAATGGGCATTTTTGTTCATGGTCCTAGATATTGTCAAGAAGTGAATAGATAACAATTTGAACAGTTACTGCGATTTCCTTCAATTTGTTTTAATCACTTGAAGTATTCGTTTAGCGTCTTTTATTTTATTCGTTATTTAGGAATTCACAAGCTTATGATATATCGTATGTCTAAGTCAATTACCTGCCAAAAGACACTAAGTTCAACCTAAGTTGCTATTTAAAAAAACAAATAAAGATGACTGCCTCTGATAAACACCAGTAGTACAAAACAAATGAAACTCATCAAAATATGGAAATTTCTATATAATTTAACCTCACCAAATGTCAAATCTAAATGTCAAATGGTTTTTATATAATCCGATTTGGTGCAATATGTAAAATAAGCCTGGTGGGCAGAAGTTCGCGTTTCCTTTAACACTGCCTGATATTTATTGCATTTCATGGGTTTTGCTGATAGGCAATATCACAGAATGCGATTAGTATTAGTAATCATCCTAAAGTAGACCATAAACATAGCGTTTTCTCGCTGATTATAGGAATCATCGAGCAATATATCATAAGACGGTTTTTGCTTAATTGTTTTTTGGCATTTCCTTTGGAGTCCCACATATCGTGATACCACCAAAATTTCTAGTCAATCTCAAAAGCATACACGTTTGACCAGTTTATGAGATAGTTTACGTTGTTATCATTGAAAGGAATTTTAATTGCTAAGTACCAAATTCTGCTGCCTTGACATTTATTCTTGTTAAAGTAAGTTTTATTGAGAAACTTTTTCTTTCTAGTTTAGATTCCCATTATAGATCCTCTGTACAGATTTATCTGCTACAGCCAATTTAAAGTGGCGTAGAAGAGAAATTCAAAAGAAAGAAGGGACTGCCAAATTATCCATACATATCGGATTAATGTATCCATAAATTTAAATCGCGCGTAACTACTTCCAGCCTTGGCGGAACGGAAATCCGGAAATAGGAAAATGTAATTCGATTTTTTCGTCATATAACCCGCCTATACGGTGTTAAATTTCCACCGTTCGCATGGCGAATTGATTATCCTTCGGGCGGCGAGATAATTGCGAAGAGCGCGAAGAACCGGATAAGGTGCAGGCGAGAGAAGCGCGCACGTCGCGTCCGTTGCCGTCTGCAAGCGGAGCAGCAGGAGAAGGCGAAAAGCCGAAAAAGGGACGAGACAAATCGAAAGAGAGCCCTGATCGTACGTGTAGGTGTGTGTGCGGCTGGTTCTCTCCGGAGCCAGTCGAACACATCCCCCCTGGGACGTCGACTCAGAATGAAGGGAAAATTGAAAGAAATAAAGGAAAGGCTTCCTAATAGAACGGAAAAAAAGAAATTGTTCGAGCATGTACGCGCGCGTGTGTGTCGTCTCTACGTTAGGTGAAAAAAGAGTAGAGAAGGGGCTGGCGCATGCGCGCCCTCTCCCGTGTGCACTTCCGTTCTCCCGTATATTTCCATTCCTGTTCGAATTCTTTTCCGTCCTCTCGGTCGCCCCTTTCCCTCTACTCTCGTTCCTTTCGCTCGTCTGTGTCTGCGATTAGATGACTTGTCAACCTTGCAGGAAAATTTCATTTTACAAACTTGTTTGGCAAGACAATTGGGCGGAATTGAAGTTGAAGTGGGACGAGAGCGCGCGGAAAAATTGAGGATTACACAAAATAACGTCCCTTTGATAAACTTAAAACTTGTTTATTCTTCATTTCCAAGAAATTGGGGCCCTCCTCTCCCACCGGACCCCCATAGCATGTATGTTGGTACCTCCACTGACTCCTCTACTGCTCAATCTTTCCTACCACGCGCACCCTAACCATGTTTCGTGCGACAACTATTTTGCTTTATAATCGAGAAGCCCCGATATAAGGCTAAAACTACAAATAATTTCGACATGCTGTCACTTATTACATATGATAAAATTGTTGATAAAAATATAAAACTAACTTTCAAGTGAAATTATTCTTACAAATGGTATTGGGGGATACCTGGACACCACATATCGATACTTTACGTAAAAAATAAAACAGCATTTGTTTTACTCTTTGCAGATTGAGAAAACATCTTAGGATTGATACTCTGAAAATTTACTACTTTGTTCACTTTCATTCATTAATCTCGTATGCACTTATTGCCTGAGGTATCGCATCCGATTCAAATATTATTTTCAAAATTCAAAAGAAGGCCTTACGTATTATGTGCACCTTTATTCAGGGTATTGGGGATTATACCTTTACTTTTATTTAGCAACTATGCACATTTGTTAAAAATAATTATCAGGAATTCAGTAATATCACCCAATACCACAATTATAATACCAGAGGTATATATGCCCCAGAATTCCCTCGGTATAGACTAGCCTTTTCTGAACGCAACCCTAAATATGTTGCAGCCAAAGCTTATAACAAGTTGCCGAAGAGTTACAAGGAGATTATTTTATTTATTGTATTTAATTGTGTACATGACATTTTCTATGCATCACCGATGTCTCTAGAAATAAATATATTATTATTATTATTATTTCTTTTTCCTGGAGATGTTCTCTTCTTGCTCATCGGTTCCAGAAAAGATGCTCTGCGGATGCTCAGGCAAGGATGTGACGGACTATAGCTGCTGTGTCTAATAGTACACTTTTTTGCAGCTGTAGATACAGATTTTGTTCCAACCCCAGAGTAGCCAACGTGGCGGTCCCAGCTCCAGCAGACAGAGACTACTGATGTCGGCAGTGCAGTCCGTCATTCTGTACGGGTCAGAAATGTGGGCGGACGCACTCAACAATGAGCCGCACAGAAAACGGCTAGCCCAGGTGCAAAGGAGGGTCCTTGTGGTAGCAGGGATTACTCCGGTTGCGCTCCTTGCGCAGAAAATGAAGCGAATCTACACCAGAAAGTTCCAAACCGGAGAAGATAGTTCTCGTAACGAGAGGGAGAATATCCTAGCTAGGTGGCAGAGTCTATGGGAGGACGACGGGAGAGGTCGCTGGACTACCAGACTAATCCCGAACATGCGCCCATGGGTCACAAGGGGCCACGACCAGGTAGGCTTCTACCTCACGCAGTTTTTGACTAGCTATGGGTACTTCAGGTCCTACCTACGATGTGTGGGTAAGACTCTAAATGAACTCTGAAGTATGCGTATACTGCGGCGAAGTAGATGATGTCCACCACACCTTCTTTGAATGTCGAAGGTGGGCAGAGCGGAGGGAGCTGGTAAAAGCCAGGTTTGGTGTGCTCTCACCAGACACAATCACTTCGAAAATGGTGGAGAGCGAGGACTTCTGGGGATGCATTCCCGGATATGTGGAATGGGTTTATTGTGGTGTTTACGAAACCATGTGTATGTGGAAAGACTTTGTATACAGTTTCAAGTTTTGATGTTAACATTAATTAATTTACATTTTGCCGTATTATTGATTCCCTTTCTCTGCATAAGATAATCCTTTTCACTTTCTTCTTAAGGCTGTATTAATTACTAATAACATAAAAGAACCGACCAGGTCGGAATTCTGAAACATTAAAATGATATTCTAACACTTTTGTCGATTAAATACAACTATAGTGAGTTCTATCCGGAGACAAACTGGATGTAGGTTGGCAGCGTATTTACTACATTTATGAACATATTCCTTCAAAATACAGTTTTGACATCTAACGAATACGCAATTCCATCTCTTCCCTTTTTTCAATTTCCATGCAAGTTTGGTCTTCACCGCGTTCTATGTTTTAAGGCTTTATTGCAGTACCCAAAGATTGCAGCACACTAGTGTTAACTTTAATATTTTTAATGTTAGAGGCTTTGGTTAATCTGACTTTTTTACGGAACCAACGCCATGCTCAATCCCAACTAAGTTGAGATACTGAAGTTTTGATGTATTTAATATTTGGTTGTTTCCAATGCTTATTTTTGCACTGATCCGACTGCAAACTAGTAATCTGTCAACAATAAAACTACATTTTGTAATAGATAAAAACCCAAGCTTTCCACACCAGTATATATATCTGACCAAAGAGAGCAATAAATTAAATGGATATATAGTATGCGTTGCGTTCGAAATTGTTGTTCAGTCAGCCGTATTTCTCGAAATGCGTTCGACATACGCGATACGCAGACATTTCAAACTAATATGACGGAACAGTGAAAAGACCGACCAACCCCACTGGCAGGCGTCCGTGTTTATATATTGACGGATTCCGGACTGTCGTTCGAATAGCGAATTTCATACAAATTACATTAACAATCACATTATTATTTGCGCACCGTGATTGCAGTGCGTCCCTGTTTGCACAGCGTACTAGTACTTGGAAGCCTGTGCGTCCAATTTAAATCCCATGCTCGAAATCCATAAATTATGACAATTACGGAAGTGAATTAAACGTCCTCGACAAGTAATCGGTGCGCACCAACGCGATTCAAAGGAAATAGTCAAAGAAAATCCAGTTTACTGCGAGTTCCACTTGACCATTCCCGGCGAGCGGCTAACGAGGGGTCAGCGCTATGCTAATATTTGTAAAAATCACGCGTCCTAATCCCCTCAGCGCTGGGTCCGAGAATGTCGCGCTAACGACAAATCAAAACAGACGACTCCACATCGCCCCAGCGTGAAACAGTTCATCCGTAAAGACGAGAGAGGATCTCCTCCTGCGTTCCGCAGAAATGAGGCAATTAGGGGAACGCTCGGTTCCGTTCGAAATACGTCCAGGAATGTGCATCCTCGCCGGACCTTCACAAACTCCCGCATGTAATGTGTTTCTCTGTTTCAGCGCGTCAGCATGCTTTTGTGTGCGCAAGTACGTGTGTGGCGCGCCTAAAAGGGAAGGTTTCTAAAGTTCGGAAAGTCAGAAACAAAGGGAACATAAACAATAAGAAGTCTCGGAGAACGGATCCCGACTTCAATTAAATACCTAAGTTAAGATGAACGCCATTGTGTGACCATGCGCCACTCTTTGCTCAACTTTTCCGCAAGGACGACCGATGCGAAGAAAGGCGGCACAAATACTACAGTAATAGTGCATGTGTGCTTGCCCGTACAAAAGCCTGGATGTATTCACTTCCCTTACCTCTTTCTTTCCGGCTTAAAATAAGTAAACAACTACAGAATAGCGTCAGTACACAACCCTGTAACTATTTTAATTACGCTGACATATGAACTAACCGGAAAGTTACACAGCAATAAAGAAGAAACTTAGTCTTCACAAAGCCTTTATCTAAACTGGAAGCGGGCGAAATGGTACGTCAAGGATTAATTATGGAAAGATTTCTTTTAAAGTGTAACAAGCTTCAATTAAATTACATTATACTTTAGAAAGAAATACCTAGGTTTTACTAACTCAGTCATATTTATAATGTGCGCAAAGGTTCCTCTATAAAAATAATAATAATAATAATAATAAACTATATTTGTCCAACAGTGTTACACTACTTACAGGACAACAAATAAATGCGAAACTGTGCGTACAAAACAACATAAAATAAAATTGATTGCCTAAATAAACTTACAATAACAGTAACTGCCAAAAAGCAAACACAGAAAATTGATATATTATAAACGTAACCATAAAAAGAAATTGAAAGACAGAATAGGTGAAGTATACAACCCCAAGCAATAATAATAAACAAAATAGCTGTAACCTAATAAACTAAACTAAACTGGCGCATTCAGCTTCAAAATAAAGAAAGATACAAAATAAAGACAAAGCAATATTAACCATAAAATCTGTTCAAGTTTTTCATCATATGAAATACCGGAGACCTAACTAACACGTTGCTTCTGGCAGTAGGAAGACGCAAGTAATCTGTGGAACGGGTGTTACGCGCGGGCACATTAAAATCTACACAAGCTAACAGAGATGCCGAATCAACTACACCTGCAATTAAATTGAACATAAATCTACGACTGTATCTGTCACGCATTTCAGATAAACTATGAAAGTTATGTTGCGTCAACAAAGCAAGATAATCACTACCACGGCCGGGGTAAGTCCCATTTAGTCTAAATGACAGGTACTTTAAAAAGCGTTTCTGTACTCTTTCAATTGCTAATAACTGATGTGTATAATAGGGATACCATATAATTGATGCATACTCCAACTTGCTTTGAACCAAAGCGAAGTAAACAGATTTAATAGCCTGGAGATTATTAAAACGGTGGCACGATCTTATCACAAAACCTAATGTTTTTGAAGCTCCTGAGCACGTGGTTGTTATGTGGTCCGAAAACGTTAATCGAGCATCAAACAGCACTCCCAAATCACGCACACAATGACTTCTAGTAACAAATTCCGATGCAACTGTATATTGATGGATGATAGGGTTCAAGCATCTTGTATATGAAATAGCAGAACATTTCCCCACGTCCAACGATATGTTATTCAATGAACACCAACTGTCAATAAGCAGTAAGCTGGTTTGGAGGTTTATGCAATCAGTGATATTCCCAATTTTACTAAAAATTTTCAGATCATCTGCATACGCTAGTACATGACAGTTTAGGCCTAGTTAGTTTTAGGCTATTCAACAAATCATTAATATAAATATTAAACAATAAAGGGCCAAGATGCGATCCTTGTGGCACTCCAGATGTCAGTAAGAACTCATAAGAAGAGTAACCATTATAGAAAACGTAAGCTCCTCTATTTACTAAATATGAGTCCATCAATTTAAGCAACATCGGTCCAAAACCAACATTATCCAGTTTAGCTAGGAGCATTCTATGGTCGATCGAGTCAAATGCTTTGGTGAAGTCGGTATAGATAACATCGACCTGCATGCATTGAGTAATATTAGCCAAGTTTGTTACTGTAGATCTACCAGGTATGAATCCGTGTTGGTGTACAGACAGAAAAGGGTTCACGTGGGCATAAATTCTGGAATACAGTATCTGTTCTAGGGCTCTAGCAAGATTGGACAGTATACAAATGGGTCTGTAATTCACGATGTTATCTCGATCACCATTCTTAAATACTGGTATAACTTTGCACACTTTCCATGCATTAGGGAAGGTAGAAGTTTTTATAATTGTATTAAACAAAATAACCAGAGGCTTCACCAAAGCCGATGCACACTCTCTCACCAAAATACTAGGAAGATGATCATCACCTGATGTCATGTTCGTCTTGAATTTCTTTAAACTGGAGAACACATCATCCTCCGTAACAAAACCAATGTTGAAAGATGGACAGTAGCTAAATACTTTTGGAGGCACAGCTGCACTCTGACGAAATGCTTTAGAGAAATGAAAAGCAAATTTGTTAACTATTTCCATAGGTTCATTTAATTCCAAGCCGTTATAAAACATTTGTCCTGGTATCCTGGACACGACTCTTTTATTGTTAATAAATGACCAAAAAGCTTTAGGATCACTAATAATATTTGATTCAACGTTCCTCTGATAAGCTTTATAAGCAGTCCCAGTTTCTAACTTGAGAAGCCGACGAATTCTTTTAAATTCGTTCAAGTAATGTACAAGTTTACTAGATTTCCACTTTCTAAAGTAATACTCCTTCAAATGTAGTAAATGTTTAATACTATTATTGAACCATACAGGGAACTGCCTAGAGGAAGATATAATTTTGGGCACGCAGCTATCCAAGATTTCATATAGCTTAGAATAAAACTTATCCACTGCTGCATTAACATCATCATAGTGAAACAGAAACAGCCAGTCCAACTCCGCCAACCTGGAGCACAGCATTGCCATGTCAGGACTCCGAAAATTATAACGAACATTGTTATTAGGTACAAATTTGCTAGTTCTAGCCACTGTATGCTGCTGAATGGCAATATCCAATGCTGGATGATGAGGGTCTTCCAACACAAATGGCGTCGGGTCTTGTAACACTTCCACTTTATGATCAATATTCGTTAAAATGTCAAGCAACCTACCGCTGGTGACACTATTTAATTGGAGTAAGTTTAACGTTTATATATAGAAAACCCTTCAAAGTTAACGGTACGTAATGCCTATATAAAAAACTTTACAAGCCCAAATCCACATCGGAAAGCAATTTGTATAAATCGCCATAAATTGCATCTTAGCAGATACACCTCTAGCCAATGCAGTGTAGAATGGTAGAACTATTTGAATATATTGCAGCGGACCATCATGCAAATGCAGATATAAGAAATGAAGCAATTCAGTTTTTGCATCGGACCTTAACATTTGAGTTTTTTGATTAATAGAACGCTCTTCCAGTTAATATCGGGTAAATAAAATAAATACGGCGAATTAAGCAATGTATAATCGTATCTTCTAATTACAACATGTGACCGTTTCGATCTTCTTCAGGCTGAAGTTTTCAACAACACCAAATGAGGCAAAATCAATTAATATAAAATCTGTTTAGCAATAGTAATATTAATACACCAAAGTCAAAGTTTCCATCTTACAATTAGTCAAAACACATGATAACAACAATTAATTAAAGTTTGAATTAAAATTTGAAATAGTTTAGAAAGTACAAATTTCATATAATTTATTGTTGTATGAATCTGACAAGTGAAAATTAAATGTTAACGGGTAAAATCCATTTTGTGATAATCAAGTTTTTCTATAAACAAGGAGGACCTATGTACAGGGCAAGATAGCTAAGTAACAATAAACACAAACAAGTTAAAAGAAGTTTAAAAGATTAACAACCGAATAAAAGGGGTAGAATTTGCATGTCTTCGCAAAAAAAAATATCAGTTTTGGTTAAAATAAAATAAAATCACATTATATTGCGAGCTGAAAATTTTGAACAAAGTATTAGTTGCCTCTTTTACTCACTCTTTGATTCAATGTTTTTTAAAAAAAACTAATCAATTAATAACGCTAAATTATCTTTATTCGACAAAAATAAAGGTAGACTAATTTTTTTCGCTCGAATTGCCCATTCCCTCTCTTTCCACTTCACTCTATATTTCTCGTTTCCCCTTTTTCGGATTTCTGGATTTTTATTCCAGCGCCGTGATTTACGTTTCTTAATTCGTACAATGTAAACGTTTCCCTCTCTCTAGGCGCAATATAAATAATGTAAATTCGGCGTGACCGGCAAACCAAAAATTTCGAATCTGGCCGCGTGCAAAATTCCCATTCCCATTAAATCGAAGCTTATTTACGATCGTTGTGGTTATTAATTAAACTTTCGCTCGTGGAATTTAGGAATAATAAATTCGACTTAAATCTGGCTTTTTATTTGCTGGACGTCGCAAATGGAAAAAAGGAGCTGGCGTTCAGTTAATTAATAACCTTTAGGGCCCCACCAAAACCAATTTCCGTCCAGTAACCTATGCATTGGGAATAGGAATCGCCGTCTTATCTGCTTCCTTTTCACATTTTGCCTTAATCGTTGCTGCAAAGTATTCCACGTAAATAAATATTATCCCTTTAGAATAAGAATGAATATATATTATTTAGTGAGCTGATTATAAATGAGTGTTGCTAAGAACTGAGTAAGTAAAAGTTTTCATTTAGACCACTACACGGAGATAAATAAATATTACCTATTACCTAGGAGATAATATCTATCTTTCTCTATTTGGCTAATACGGTGCATGCAGTTGAAAAGTCACAAAAAATTGTTATTTACCCAACTTCCTCCAGGTTTATAAAAATTATATCTATTCTAGTGGCCTAATTATATGTTCGCATGAGATGAAGTAAACGCCATCGAATATACTCTATTTTATTTCTTGTGGTAGATGAGTTGCTTATAAATTGGAAATGTTTGATTCTTAAATTGCAGCTCACAATGTTATGAGCAAAGACTAATTTCTGCAAATATTTGGCGCGCAAACAGGGACGAATACTCTTTCTTGCATCTTTTTCAAGTTATGCGGACGATTTCAACTAGAATGTGAAACCTAAAACACAAATTTTAGCGTATCGCAACATATTTTCATATTTTAGTTCATGTTTTTAACAGCCCTTTTTTCAAAGGTTGTGGTTACCAAAGATATATTTCGTTCATTTACTTTCATATTGACAGTTTAATTTTACCAAATTCCTCCTACCAAAAAACAAAAAAGAACTAGAATTTTGGCCGAATTTGATGATACCTCAAACCTTTAAATTTTACTGTGTATTAAAAATTTTATTCTTTCTTTGCTTGCTAAAACTGCCAATTTAATCAGAATTCGCTTATAAAGAGTTTAGCAGCAAATAGACGATAATAATAGTAAACTTTAGAAAGATTCAACAGGCCAAAGGATAATAAAACTGGGTTTTTAACTTCACAAATTCTATTTTAATAAAAATGCGAGCGGTTTCCTATTTTATGAGTACATCATCAAAAGTATAGAATAAATTTAACATTAATTGTGTTAGTCGTAACTAATTTTAAATTAAGTAAAAATACATGTTAAAATAAATATTAAATATTAGTAAGATTTTTATACAAGAATTTAAGAAGAAGCAATTGTGTTAAAAATTGTAAGATATAAATTGATTGTGGAAGATATAATCGACTTGGTTTTATAAATGCAATAAAATGTAAATGAAAAAAGTGTTTAAATTAAAAGAATTAATAATTTAATTGGTAAATAAGGTAAGATAAGGAATAATCTAACAAACTACCCATCATGTAAATTTTTTGTCGGTAGTTTTAAAATGACTAAATAGTCAAATTTATTATAAATTGAATACGTGTAAAATAAATAATTTGAAACCATTTGTAATACTGAATACATTAAAATAATTTCTAATTTTTTTAAGTTTTACATGTTATAAAGGATATCGCCTCTATTTTACATATTATGTGAACAAAAAAATATTGGTTAGTAGTGGTCTTTTGTGTTCGTCTTACAAAAATTTACATTTTAATGTTGTCCAGTGATACAAATTATTTCAAATTATGTACTTTTGCACAATTTACAATTATTTTGACTATTTAATTATTTTTAAACAACTGACAAAAATGTTAACTCATGGATAATTTAAGTCTTTTATATTGTTCTTTATTTTACCATATTTTGTCTATTAAATTTCTAATTCATCTAATTTCAACACTTTGTTCATTTAGATTTAATCTTATTTTTTAAGTTAATAATTACTTTCATGCTAGCAATTTTTTTTTCAAATTTCTTCAATGAATATACTTTTGACATTCAATTTATCCGTTATAATAATATTTTACACAATTGTATTTTTTATAAATTCCGATATAAAAATTTTACTTGCATTTAATAGTTTTTAAATTAATTCTGATTATACATAATATATAATTTACTAAGGTAGCATGCATTTTAACTCAATTCAATTTATTGATATAGTTTTATCTGGCCTGATGATGGACTCACAAGTTATGAAACCAGCATTTTTATTGAAATAGAATTTGTGAAGTAAAAGACCCAGTTTTATTATCCTTTGTTGATAATGATTTCACACAGAGTCAACAACAAATACTTAATTTCTGTAGGATGATTGTATTGAATGTATTAGTAAGCAAGATGAATTCCAGTAAAACTCGGGGGTTGAATGAAAATAATGTAATATGAAAAGTAATAGATACGAATTTCTTTATACTTGATTTTAGAAAGCTACATTTACAAACTGAGAAAACTTGTGCTTTAAAAAGAAAGAGTAATAGCTTTATTTTCATTTCGATCCATTGTATTGGTTTCAAATCATTTGAACCGACCTATATTTCACCGCGAAACGGTTTACAAAAGTATATTAAATTCTGTTCCCTGAAAAATCGTTCGTTCCTGCCGAAGCCGTAAATGAATATCCTGCGCTACTACGTTTATCGCCATTGGAACGAACGCCCAATTAATCGAACGGACGCTTTTCGTTATTGAACTGGGTCTTCTTTTTTCATCTTCCGCTCTCGAATGGTCGGTCACTTCAGGTGCGATAAATTCGCGCTTCCGAAACCCGTGAGGCGACCGACCCGCCGACTAGAGCCCGTCGCGTCGCGTCAATGCGGCTGTAGCGAACGCGCACGGCAGCGACCTCTGTGCGCCTCCGTACGTATCTACAGAGACTACGTGCTTTACGTGTGTGCAAGTAGCGCGGCGCATTGCAGCAACGGCGGCTGTGGCGATCTAATAATAGGATCATAGCCGATTATAACTCCCATCATAGGCTTAGTGCGCCGATAAATTTCAGGGAATATGAGGATGGAAATGTTTCCCGCGGGCTGCTCTGATGCATGAGGGCGGTGGGCTGAGGGGGTGGGTGCGACTGCATTATACGGCAAATTGCTTTAAGTCGAATATGAGGACTCGCAAATTATTAGTTAAGCACTCCAGTTGTGAAGCGGGTTCGGGCCTGTGTATACGTATGTGTGTGTGTGTGTATATAGCGGGAGGATCTGCAGTTGCCCCGTACAAAGTCTACTTATTCACTTTAAGGACACTGTATAACAACGAGGTACTAGTTTGAAATTACATACCCTGAGTATGCTGTAGGAAATAATCTTACGCTATGACGTGCACAAATTAAGTGCTTTCTTGCACTTTTACAACGAAAATAAAATAGTTTGTCAGAAAGAAAATAAAGTTATTCATCCTTAAAAGCACTACACACGTAAACAAAACCTTTTCAGCATAAATTTGTCTTCTATTTGCAAAAGAAAAATATTGATCACATGATTTAAGATGATTTTATAACGAGTTTTAAACAAACAACCATTTTTGGGGCGCATCTAAACGTTTCTCTGATCAATGTATTTGCACCATGAATGCTTTTGCCCACAAAATACAGAGCTATCAAAATTGGCGACAATATATCAATATTTACTTCACTCATGAGAGAGATATGCACCCTAAATTTTAGATTTATAATATTAGTTGCATATGCCTTGATAAAAGACTATCTTTTTATTAAGAGGTTCTTGTTTTATTTGTCTATAAATATAGTGCTACGAAACTGGTAGACAATATTTCATAATTTTAACTTTATCTTTCACAATTTAAATAACTGCTTAATACAATTAAATACCCAGACCAATTTATGATACTCTCTAACAAATTCACTGATAAACCAGACCTCAATTTGCAGGGGGCTGTAAATTTCTCCCCCTCTCAAATGATTTCGCTCTCCTACTAACGAAAAGGCTGCTCGCAGTGAATTCTGCTCCTATAAATACTTTAAATACTCATTAACATTCGATGAAATTGTATTGTAGTTATTCTGTTATCGTTAAGTGATGTACTAACTTTTTATCAAAATGAAACCAAATTCTAGACAATTATCAGTTTTATTTGGACCTGCGCGATATTATCAAAAATATGGCAGAGAGATAGTTTTTAAACATATAATCTCAGGTGAGTAGGTTCATATACTATATAAAATAAATTATTACAAACAAGTATTTCTTTTATTTTTAATCAGACTAACACTGAATTCAGCTGTTTTAAATTATATAACAATTTAAATTTCCCACCAAAATCTTAACGGCATTTCATAATTCAACCATATGCCAACCTATGAAAACTTAAATCACTGATAAGAAAAACATTATAAATTATACCAAAGAATTGATACCAACTTCAATCAAACATAAATATACAAATTTCTAAAATTCACTGGCACACAGCAAACAAATACTCAACTTTCAAATACCTTGTACGTATGTTGATTTAAATACTTAAAAAAGAAATATAGTTTCCCTTACACGGAGTATGTTTTTCCAAAAAAGTATTTATTTATTTATTTTTATTTAACTTCTTTCATTAAAGAGATGCATCCACTCTGCTCTTAGCACTCCTTCTGGGATATTTTAGACAGCAGCAATACTTGCTTATCTTTACTTATCAACAGTGTTTAGACGTTGCTGTAAATTCTATTTTCCAAATACCCAAGTAAATAAAAGTCCATGGTGTCAAGTTTGAAGATCTTGGAGGTCAACAATGCAACTCAATGACTGGTTTTGGAAAAACTTCCTGGAGAAAATTGTTTATATTGCAGACAATAGAGCGTTATATTCAATAATCATTTGACCTATAAAAAGTAACTATAACAATTGTTGTTTGGTGATAGTGGAAAATCTAGCATTGACTTTTGTCAGTGTGATAGTTATTGTTACACCAAAGGTTCCAAAACCCAATTACTGGACTATAAAAAGTATGCAAATTACCTTATTTCAATTTTACTGTGGACTACTCATAATCCTCATTTTGCATGTTTGACAGTAGTGTTCAAACCGTTCTATGTTTTGTTGGTTTTATTGTTAAACGAAGCAATAAATAAATAAATATTTAAATGTAATCCATTTTGAAACAATGCGTAATGGCAATAGGAAAAATAACCAACAGTAAAATCGCCGATTCAACTATCTTTAGCTAACGGATTTTATTGAATTCCACGTTGAATGTTATATACCTAGGAATCATTTATTATATATAAGCTCTTACTGCAATGGCGTAGTACATTTCAATACTTTATACGTCCGCTTGATTTATGTGCCTTTGGTTGCGATGGAGCTTCGCCAGATGGCAGCATGGCTCGTGCTCAACTGCAATTTTGATGGCTCCGTCGTTAGAAATAATTAAAGCCGCCTAGATATAGTATAATAAGCAGTACTTTAACCAAACAAAACACTTAAATGGAAAGATAAGGGTATCAACTTATATGCATGTATAAGTTTTTTTGTCGGACGAAAACCAAATGTGTGACAATAAATTTAATATTTCGAATCCCAAGGGTTAAGTCTGAATTATTACGACCCCTATCGGTATCAACCGCTGGCCGGTGCTTTCCCGATTGTTAGCGACGCCGAAGCCTAAACAAAAATAAAAAAAGCAAACAGAAAAAAACGCCTCCCTCTACTGTCGATGTAATTTCCGGGACGATTCGATCCGAGCTCCGGGTCTCGCCGGTGCAATCGAAAATAAACTGGAATTAATACGGCTATTAATCCGGGGCGGCCGTGAATCAAACGTCGCCGGTCAATAAACAATGTGTCTGTCTGTCTGAGGTTCTCCGAACTGATCCTGCGATTGAATCATCAATTCCCGGATGTAGATTTATTCTAATGCCGGTTTTATAAACCGTGGTCGTTTGATATCCGCTCGGGAGGCCTCATTAATACGGCGGACGATCTCGCATAGCGCCGCGCCAAGTAAATTGCAACGTGTCATGGTTAGCTGCTGCGCTCTAGCGGGAATCGATAAAAGTTTAATTCATCACTAATCTGTTTAAAGCCGGATAAATGAAATGCATTCGGTTATCTGGTATCTGTGCGAATGTCATGCTAACTTATAGATGTGGTAAAATCAGACTGTGCAGCGGGTCTTACACGTGTTTTGCCCGATGCGCAGTCTGAGAAGATTGAGTAATCACTTTTCAAATGACAAGCTTAACAGAGACGCGATTAAATAAGGAAAAAATTATATATCTTAGGGCAGAGAGTTTAGAGAGCGGCGGTTTTAATGGCAACGTTTAGGCAGAAGGCCGAACTCAATTTTCGCCGGCAACACGCGGCAAGGTCATTAACACAATCACTATGGAGCCAAATCAGTGTTGTGCTGTCAATACGCACTCTAATTGAAAATAATGTTAAAAACCCTTATTCTAGAATTGTATCGAGTTCCTTTTGAATTCCGGAGAATTATGTCATTTCTAAAAAT
This sequence comes from Cetonia aurata, assembly GCA_949128085.1. Lineage (NCBI taxonomy): Eukaryota > Metazoa > Arthropoda > Insecta > Coleoptera > Scarabaeidae > Cetonia > Cetonia aurata. Next base: position 20,529,409 of record OX421885.1, on the reverse strand, counting down.
AGATTTCTGGTGGTTCTGTATATTTTTGAGTATCTTTCGTCATAACCGATCATTTGACTGTATTTTACCTATCCTATACTTTATTGGCGCTAGATGTTCGCGTCACCGCTTGGGGCGTTATCTCTTTGCATACTCATGAATATATCGAGAACGGAAGAGCACAACTTTTTTTCTTTACATCACGAAACGATGACATAGTCAAATCCTAAAATATCAAACGTGTGGTAGTCATCTTGACGGACCTTATGGTCGGCACGCTTTAAAAAAAGGAGAGACTAGGCTACATTAAATAAATTATTTCTAACTGCGCTTTTGTTTATACAACGTCCTGTTTTTCCCAATCCTAAAACGTGCAGTCGTTAATTTAAGCTACGTTGTAAACTGAATCATTACCACATATTTTACCTCTTCTTCATAATAATAAATATGTTTTATTGAACCATACTTTCAAGTTTTTCTTTATCGTACAAATGTAAAGCCTCATGATCTCAGTAAAATAGTGTGTAATTTACATCTAATACGCCACAAAATAATATGTTAAGTGCGCAACGACCCACCACACATTGTCGTTCGATGCATTGATCAATTGCATTTCTTTTTCGGTGTGAAAAAATCTCTAAATCCCCGCGAGAACTTTTTCGTGGCGTTACTACCGCATGTTATTTTGCTTCATTATTTCTTTTTATTTATTTATGCTTGTTTCGTCTCCGCAGAAGGTGTTTTGATCACGCACGCTCCACACAACTCCCACCATCACGTCCGCCTGGGCGACCGCTATCGCGTAATTAAACAGCGGGCTTAACACAGTTCAAGTAGAATTCCTAGGTCCCCCCCAGTCCACTCTGGCTGATGTGTTGGCATAACTTTCTGATACCCGCCGAGTTTCTCATTCCAGTTATTCCCGGCCTGTCGGTTAGCGCTGGCATGACTTTTCTGGTGTAACGCTGGCATTTTTTTCCAGTAGTAAGGAGTACGCAGTAAACATCAGTACACCGAACCAAAAGAACGTCGTTACACATAACGACTTAAGAAATGTTTAAATGTGGAAGAAAATCAATGATAAACATATGCGAGGTGGTCAGAAACATTGTCAATAGTGGTTACAACCAGTTGTGTGCATCTCATATAAAAAAGAAAACAAAAAAAAATCCAGAATTATAGGAGCATAGCACCACTTAATGTGCCATACAGAATTTTTTTATTTTTAACTGTTACATAAAGAAAAAAAAATATAGCAATTGTTCCTGTAATCATTACTAATATCCACATACATATATAAATAAAATCATTATTAATAAAAAACTGTTACATAAAGAAAGAAAAAATATAGCAATTGTTCCTGTAATCATTATTACCCACATACATATTTAAATAAAATCATTATTAATAAAAAACTGTTACATAAAGAAAAAAAAATATAGCAATTGTTCCTGTAATCATTACTAATATCCACATACATATATAAATAAAATCATTATTAATAAAAAACTGTTACATAAAGAAAGAAAAAATATAGCAATTGTTCCTGTAATCATTACTAATATCCACATACATATATAAATAAAATCATTATTAATAAAAAACTGTTACATAAAGAAAGAAAAAATATAGCAATTGTTCCTGTAATCATTATTACCCACATACGTATTTAAATAAAATCATTATTAATAAAAACCTATTACATAAAGAAAAAAAAAGATAGCAATTGTTCCCGTCATCATTACTACCCACATATAGTAGATAGTTAAATAAAATCAAATTGAAGTAAACTGTATGCAAATCATATATTTGGTAAGTTTCAAACATTGTAGTGAGTTCGTGGCGCCACGATCAACATTTTTGCATAATAATAATAAATAATTTCTTTATTATTACACTAATTGTACAAACATAACAACTAACTATCTAATTAAAAATTATGGAAAACAGAAATCGCTGGACTATTATTATTTGTGACTTGCGTTTTTAATAGACGCAAGAAAGGACTATAGCGCAATTATAGCGTCACCGGTTTCAAGTTAATCATATTATTAAGCGCGCATTTTTCATAACCTAAAATAAAATATTTTTACATACTTTTAGGTATGGTCGCAGTTGTTTCTATCATTATTACTGCTACTAATATTGAAAATTAAAATCGTGTGGAATGAGCATTAGCAAGTCAACGTTCGATGTCATTGTCATGTCCACAGAAAACGGGATCAAGAACTAATAACCACTAACAAGAAGCGTTCGGTGGAAACAGGAATCCACGAGAGCACGGGCGGAGCAGCAAACAATGTAGCAGAAGTACAAGGGCTGACCATCCTGGAGCTCGATCGCATCAAGCCCATATCACCGGCACATAAAGGGGCGAGTCGGAATCAACTGCAGAGATCTACACCTTCCCGGGGTAAACAGACATGATCTGTCCACCCACGCTTTCGCGAGGATCACCCAAGTGCAAGCACCCAGATGCCCCCAGGAAGTGTCTATCCCCGTCGTTCGTGTACTCTAGGAGGTTGATGAGAATATCAGTCAGCACATTATTACACTCTCTTATGCAGAAAACGCAATAACACTTTGAAAGATACCTCCAAACGCAAAGTGATAGCAGTTACTAACCCCACAGTCACCCATTAACTGAAAATGTGTGATTGTGGTTGACGCACCACATAGTCCGGTCGAAGTAGTCATCATGTCGTGTCACATGTCATGCTCATTGTACTCCAAGAAAAAACGCGTCATAATCAATTAGAAAAAAATGCAACTACATACCTTATTATGTGCGAAAAATAAATTTAGTTTCGGTACCTTCAATTCTGCGCTCGTTTCTGCGATGTCCTCTTCATCTTCATACCTACCTATTTACGAAGATCTTGATTGGCTAACCCTGCAAGCAATAAATGAAATTGTTTAGAATTTGTACAATGCAGATATAGCTTTTAAGTTAAGTTACTACGTGGCACAGCCATATGTGTTTGCGACAAATGTAGACGGTCGGTTATACTTTTCGCCTAGACAGAAATTCTCGATAAAGTAAGCGAATGCAAATGTTACTGGGATGTGTCCGATGCTTAACCTATTACATTTTAATATCTTAGGAACGCTCTGTATTACTTCAACCGATAAGAATAAAACGGCTTATTGAGCATTATATTATATCAGATTTATCAATATGCCCAACAAAACCAAAATCAATCAATTGAAGAGGATTCTATTTAAATGCAAGATTTACCTCCTATTTAGTCGATAAATTTGCATCTTCAGGGCTAGGAGTTATTTGCCGTGTAAGCAACCATCTAGCATAAATATCATAACGTCTAAATCTTGTTGTCTCAGCATATTAATCATATAAAAGTCGGTCAATAATAAACATATGACAAGCCTAAATTTACAAGTGGTGCAGTGTACTTCCCAGTAGTTGTCAACGGGTCTAAAAGGAATCCGTGAAAGTACAATTGTAAAAAATTAAATGTAAAAATAAGGTGTTTTAAATAAGTGTTTTGAAGAAATGAAAATTTTTTGTTAACCAATTCCCAACCGTGTTGTTTAACTTACATATATTTATACAGCATCTACCACATCTGGTAATTACCAATACACTAATGCTGCCAATGTCTGAATAATTATCGGTTTTTTCTATATTCAAGTTGTTTTACAAAATGAAGATATATTTTAAAATACTATATAATTGTACGCAATGAATGCGCTTCTTACAGTGTGAAATCATTAATTTAAATTAATTAAAAATTTCCATATCCCACACCCGGTAAAATTTGTATATAAAAAATTGCCTCATATTAATTACAGTGATTAGCAGGAAAGTACTTATTTAATACTATATAATTGTACTTATATAGAATAATCTAAAGTCACGTCTCTTTTCCAAAAGTAATATAGACAAGCAGCGAGTAAACACGCAAAAATGCGGAAAATTTGAATTTTGCTTTGAATCTTTAACCGCTATAAAATATCTGATAATGAATAATTCACAGTGAAATATCCTCAATCGTCCAAAATTACACAATTTCTAAATAAAACAAAAAAAAATAGCTCAATGTTGAAATAATATGAATTCTACATTCAGATAATTTATCCGTTTGTAATGGCAGTACTACAAATTGAAAATTTAATGGCAGTTCTTTAAAAATCGTACAGAGGTAATGAAATTGGAATAGATTATATATATATTTTAATCGCCAATGTTATTGTTGGGTGAAATCAAAAATGCTGTTAAATCAAAACATTCGTCATTGAGTAACAGAAAGTCCCCAGCTATCCCTGTCATGAAAATAGATGACTGGATAAAAGTTATTTTTAGGATGAAAGGTTCAACAAATAAAATAAATATCTAAGTACTTATACCATACAAAGATATACAATAAAATATAACAGCTTTTGGCAAGCATGTTTTCTTTTTGTATATACATCTGTCTCTTTCTGTTGATTCTATCGTTGCATTTCTTTGCAGTATAAATCATGAATTTCTGCGTTGGTATCTTCTGCGATATTTAAACTATTTTGCCTCCAAATATATTTCATTAAAAACCTTATCTTTTATACATAATTTTAAATTTGAAATAATAAAACCGATGTCAAACACAAAAAAATAATAGCTTCTTTATATGCCATAGATTAGATAACTATCCAATAGAATTTCGAAAATCAGATTCAAAAAAATAATTAAAAGAGAATATTATCTAGAAAAAACTATTAGATATTTCCTAATCGCGATGTATACGAATACGCCTATGTAGTAAATGTAATTGGACGTTCCTATGAACGCGCGCATATCAATGTTTTTTGTCAAACAATATGCGATATGTTAGCTCGTTTTTTACTGGAAGTTGGTCAAAATACTCTTTTACATTTTGTAAGTGATTTGAATTAAGATAAACATGAATAAACGTATTAGAAAGTAAATTATACTTAGAGCCAGTATTTCAATTTCGTAATAAGTATATCTAATAACAATTTAGCTAATTTATAGAGGACATATTTCAGTTATTCAGCTAATAACTCTTATAAGGAACTTTATTAGAGGATTGAAATACCGTCCCTTAGAGTAATTTCGTTTTATAGATTAACCATTAAATTAACCATGCAATACCAACACACTAATGATGCCAATGTCTAAATAATTATCCGCCTTTTGGCCTAATCAAACCCTACGAAAATCAATTGTGGGCACCACTATAATACGCGTTTGATACTGTTTGATTACTTAGACAATATTAACTTCTCAAAAAATTCAAAACTTGTGAAGCGGAAACCGACGCTATTAAATTAAACAAGGCGGTGATTGGATGTCTCAAAAAGCACGCCACACCGGCCACTTTAGTTTTGTTATGCTGTTGGCGTAGGTAGAACTAATAAATCACGTTAATCATACATAAAATAATAAAGCAAACGACAGTTAAAGACAATAGAATTTACTCACCCGCAATTGACGCGTTTTACAGCAAAAAGGTCCTCCCTAAGCAAGTTCTAACGCGATTTAACTGCACGCATCACTAATCACACGTTTGAGTCTATTTCGCGACTTTATAGTTTAATTAATTCACCTTTAACTAATCAAGAAATGTAGAGAACGAAAGCCGACGTCACGCGTTTTAAAAAGACAGGCTTGCTTTGTTAAAAATTCACGACTGTGATCGGACGTTCTGATGACCGTATATAACATGTAATACGGTAACCATAGGTAACTAGTTTTTTGTATGTACATCTGGCGATTCTACCATCGCATTTTTTGCTATACGAATCATGCATTTCTGCGTCCGTGGCTGCGATTTTAAAACTATTTTACGTTCAAATAAAATACATAGAGTATTAATTATAGATTTTTCATTGAAAACTTATTAATTTTTTATACATAACTTTAATTTTGGAACAAGAATACCGATGCCAAACACAAATAGTAGAATAATAGTTATTTTATATACGCTTTAATAACCATTTAGCAGAATTTGGAAAATGACTTCAGAAAAAATTTAATAATTACACAAACAAAACCATTAGATATATGCACTGCATGGGGATCTCGGGAGCGGTAAGAGATACAAAGTTGTTTAAATGGGGAAAAAGTTGCGCTTTTTAGTGGCTCTTTACATAGCGTTTACATAATTCAATTATTTTATTTAGTTTTCGAGATATTTAGAAAAAAGTGTTTTTCTTAAATTTTGTTTTTATTTTTTTCTGACTTTATTTTATAAGTTATCGAAAAATAAATGAGAGTTCTTCATTGACAGCTTTAAATCTCTACAAGATGGCGTTTTTACATTTTGAGTTCGACGTTTCGTTGTTTAGAAACCATCCTCAACTTTTTTTTTCATATGGACGGTAAAAAAAGTACACCCTGTATCTGATGTCATTTTTCATTACGAATGCAAAGTTGTGTGACATTATATGTTTTTGAAGTTGTATTTTGCTAAAAACTATAATCTTTTTAGATTTGCTTGATAGTAGTTTTTCCCTAGTGATAATAAATTTGATAATTTGGAAAAAATACAGTGTTTAATGAAAATAGTGAAACATAATCTAAAATAATATTTTGAGAAATACTTATTTATTATTTTATAAATAGATTGGATTTACAAACGATCCTCAAACAGGTTACCATTACTTTCTAAACATAAATATGATCTTCTAACAGTAGAATGCAAAACGTCATGTAACATCTCTGGTGTAATCGCGTGGAATGCTGCCGTTACAGATTCAAACAGTTGTTGCTCATTTTCGAAAGAATTTGAATAAACTTGATTTTTAATATGACCCCAAAGGAAGAAGTCCAGTGGGGTTAAGTCTGGAGATCGAGCTGGCCAGGACACTTTACTGGGAGTTCCAATCCACCTTCTAGGAAACCGCTGGGAAAGATAGTCACATAACAAGTCTAGAATTATGTGCTGGAGCACCGTCTTGCTGAAACCAGCAGTTATTAACCACTGCCAAAGGCAAATCATCTAAACTGTCTTCTAAATCATTTTGCAATAAATCAAGATATCGTGCTGCAGTTAAGGAGTTGCGATAAATAAATGGACCTATTATTTTTGTGCCTAAAATTCCACACCACATATTGAATCCAAAACGATTCTGGTATCTGGATATCTTTTTAACACGCGGATTGTCTTGAGCCCAGTAGTGTGTGTTGCGGCGATTGAAGATCCCATTATTGGTAACCATGCTTTCATCGGACCATATAATTTTAAAAGGAAAATTAAAATCTTCTTCACATATTCGGCTGTACCACTCACAAAAATGTCTACGCCTCTCGTAGTCCCCTGGTGTAAGACCTTGGCAAATTCTAAATTTATAGGGGTGAAACTTGTGTTTGCGTAAAATAAAGTGAGCAGTGGACTTAGCTACTCCCATATTATTTTGAATTTGTCGAGTTGATGTTTCAGGGTTTGCAACAACTGCTTGTAAAACAGTATTTTGCGTTTCTTCCTTTGAACGTTTATATCGACACTTCACAGGCTTCTTAAAAGAACCATATTCTTTTAAATTGTAAGACAAACGTCTAAAAATGGATTTATTTGGTTGCCTTCTATCCGGATATCTATTAAGGTACATTGCTTGGGCATTCACAGAATTTTTGTAGCACAGGATATGACATGTTAGCATATCGTATTTTTCTTCATTGCTAAATTGTTCCCTATCCATGTTCAAAAGCAAATTAAATCACAAGAATAATTCCGTAAAACAACGTGTAACAAATAACAAACAATAATAACGAACAACAAAAATAATAAACAGTAATAACAGTAACAACGACACACTAAAACGTTTCTTTAGAAGAAGTAATACGTAAGCTTCAAGTATAAACGTCAAAGTCGTAAAATAATAAATTTTGTTCTTCCAGCGCCTACCCATCTCTGTGTGTTCATAGTTGAAAAATACATATGTAATTTATAAATATAATTTTATAAAAAATACAACTTCAAAAACATGATGTGTCACACACCGTTGCATTCGTAATGAAAAATGACATCAGATACAGGCTGTACTTTTTTTACCGTCCATATGAAAAAAAAAAGTTGATGATGGTTTCTAAAAAACGAAACGTCGAACTCAAAATGTAAAAACGCCATCTTGTAGAGATTTAAAGCTGTCAATGAAGAACTCTCATTTATTTTTCGATAACTTATAAAATAAAGTCAGAAAAAAATAAAAACAAAATTTAAGAAAAACACTTTTTTCTAAATATCTCAAAAACTAAATAAAATAATTGAATTATGTAAACGCTATGTAAAGAGCCACTAAAAAGCGCAACTTTTTCCCCATTTAAACAACTTTGTATCTCTTACCGTTCCCGAGATCCCCATGCAGTGCATTCTTATCTTGGACACGTTGTATATACATATATGTATACACGGTGGGCCAACTCATACGGCGCGGGCTCTATACGGAAAAGCATATGATTTCTTGAAATCTTTTTTCTTTGGTTGAATGCTAAACCTTTATATGTACAATTTAAAATTATTTTCAATTATACAGGGTGTTCGAAAAGAAAGATCCATAACAAAGTTACCTTTTTTTTAAATGGAACACCCTATATATAATGACATATTTGGAATCTAACGACCAAAGTAGGGCAAGTTTATGTAATACTCCATATTCCTAAAACCATCGGTTTTCGAGATATTTTAAAATTTATGAAATTGCAGTACAAAATGTAAGTTTGATTTCTACTGTGTAATCCAAAATTAAACACAGCTACCTACATTCATCATTCAGCTAAGAGGTTAAGCAATGAAATGGAGTGGAATTTTAGTCACACAGTTATACAGAGTGTTCAAAAACGCTTGTTTAAGTTTGATGACTTTTGCAGTAAATTAACTTTCTTATCTTAAATAGAACACCTATATCTGATGATACTATCCGACGTAGAATTTAATTCCCTTTCAAAATATATTTGGGTTCCCTATACCTAACATGAATAGTTTTCTTCTGGTTAGCATTTCATTTTCTCGAGGACTACATTAGTAAGTCTAAATTTAAAAATAAAGAAATAGAACTATTAAGTAAAGGTTTTAATTGTAAGTTAACACCAAATATAAATATTAATTCACTAGAATACTTGGCAGTCGAAACAGATTTAGCACTGTCAGATAATAATAATTTAGCACATAAGAATCAAGCTAAGGATATCATTAAAAAAATTAATAAAGAACATACATTCAATGAAGAAGCTAAAAATATTAGGGTTAAAGCCGTAGATAATAATCTTGTCTTCACTAGGGCAGATAAAGGTAAAACTGTTATTGCAATTTCAAAACAAGAATATATTTCAAAAACTGTAGATTTTTTACATCCTAATAAATACACTTTAATTAAAAAAGATCCAACTCAATCTTTCCAGACTCAAACAATTGACGCGATTCGCTCATCTAAATTATTTAAGGAGTTTGGAAAAAGAAAATTAAAAGTGATGAATCCACAACCCCCTAAATTATATTCGCTCATTAAACTACATAAAGAAAATTTCCCTATTAGACCGGTAGTTTCATACGTGACAGCCCCGGCAGTTAAATTATCCAAGAAACTCATAGATATAATTATTGAATACACGAAATTTAAATCACCCAACAGTATTAAAAATAGTTTTGAATTAGTTAACAAAATTAAAGAAGTTAAGTTACCGAATAATGCGAAATTGATATCTTTTGATGTTACAAATTTATTCCCAAGTGTTCCTCCTAATGAATCCATTTTGTTAATTAAGATGATGCTAGAAAATAATAAAGTAAACCCTATTATAAAAGAAGAAATTTTACATCTATTGTCAGTCTGTTTGAACCAAAACTATTTTTCTTTTAACGACAATATTTATAGTTGTAATGAGGGATTGATTATGGGAAACCCACTTATTGTTAGTCCATTAATAGCCGATATCTTCATGGATAATTTAGAAACTTTAATTTTTAATAGTAGTTTTTTTTAAAAACATATTATTTTGGCATATGTGGATAATATTCAAGTTTATTACACAGATACGGATAGACAACTTAAAACGTTCTTGGATTTTATTAACGCACTGCATAAAAACATAAATTTCACAACATGAAAAAGAAACAAATAAAAGTATTAATTTCTTAGACTTAACAATCAAACGAAGTAATAATCAGTTGAAATTTTCTATATACCATAAAGACTCACACACAGACACAACTATACATAATAAATCTAATCATCCTTTACAACATAAATTCGCAGCATACCATAGATTATTGAATATACCTATGGATATAGAGGATTTCAATGATTTTGACATTTGAATTGAATTTTGTATGTGGATTTTGGATAAAGGGGCAGAAATACACAACGGCGTCTAATTGAGAGTCGTGCAAAGTTGCTCACGAATAGCTATGCTCCGTAACGATGAGTACATTAACAAGCTCTGATATTCAGAAAACTGGTATATCTAGTTGGAATAAAGCATTAAAATCAATTTCCTTTAAATCTTCAGTGACATGACTATGGTTTCTATAAGATTCACCTAAACAAAACCACCCAAGCAAGCACTTCGAGTCCAGCAGGGGTTAGGAATTAAATATTTTGCTCTAAATATTGAAACTATGAAGAAAAATGTTGTTATTGAAATGTGTTGAAGCAAATATTCCAAAATATAAATCTACTTATTGGAGGAATTCTGCGAGGTTATATCAAAAAATATTGGTGTAGTTTTCTTAGTTATACAAAATATTCATTCAAAATATACAATTTTGCAAAATCATAATTAATAGAGTTTGTTTCCTTAAAATGTTAAGCTTCTGTACAAAATACTCTGGGCGTTCAATTTAGAATTTTTCTAAAAATAAATTCTAATAGCAGCGCAAACTGATTTGTATACACCTGTCATTTAAAAGAATATCCTGCGGTGTGGATATTTCTGTTTACAATTTCGCCTTTATTCATAAGGATGTCACTAACTCTTTCACCCTGCGACCCTCTACCAACTGCAGTTCGAATGACAGTGACACCTGTTTCATGAGTGGCGCAAAGGACCGACCGTGGAGCCGTTGTGATGCCGGCGAGCTTGGAACCTCGTGGGATGAGGCGTTCTAATGACGGGGCATTGTTGGAGGGGTAGTAATGGGCTCGTTGGAGAAAATGATAGCGTTATCTGTCACGACCATTCGGTCTACCCTCCCCGCTCCGAGCTTGCTCCACGACGTCCTGCGGACCTTTCTCAAGACGAAGCGACAACCGACGCGGATATTTTTGAATGGGGGGCCAGTAGACGGTTAGACGGAATATAGCGGTAAGTATGTTTAAAGAGGTCGCCTGTGCGAGTGGCGTAACAGATTTTTATCTAATTTTTCTCGATGAGACGATGCCGGACCCGGTAGGGGGTGCTACGTTAACGCTGGGGATATTTATGCTTTTGTCACGTTTTTCTGTTGTTGAAACTTTACGGTAGGTGGAGGAAAAAAGAATTGGGGAAAATATAGGTCACGCTTTACGGAGTATTATACTGAATATAGTTTGGATCCAATTACAGTAACCACTTTTATGTAATGAGCTACTTCAAGATAGTTTATATAAAAGAATATTTCTCAGAAGTATGCTTTATGGAACTAACATTTTGTTTTAAAGCCTAAACATTTAACATACTTATCAGGCTCTCCCGCAGAGCCAAATCCCTCTCCTAATTATCATTAGACCCTGGAAAAAACCAGTTACCGTAGGTTCACGACAGATAACTAAGTGTGCAAGCCACTAGACTATCAACCAGGCATAAATCTGATATTGCCCGAGATTACAATGCTGTAAAATAATAGTTCTCCATTTTTAACTACCCGCCCATCAAATACCAGCAAATTTTATTGTTACTAAATTTCTCAAAGCGAACAAATACTAAGACACCAAACATGCCATCAATACAATATTCATCTGATAAAGGCGTTCAGTTCGCACAGTTAGGGTGCAAAATTAGAAAGCGGGTTTTAGTAAAAATTTTTCTTTATTTTTTAGCATTCAGAAACATGGTACATGCTACTTCCACTCCACTAGATATACGGAGCCAGTGTTCTACTGGCAAAATGCTCGAAGAAATAGTACGACACATATTAGCAGACAATAGTAATACGTGGGGCCGAAATACCATTTTTGGAAAAAAGAACTAACGTTGACTACGGTTTCTTATAAGAAATTTTATGCTGAATAAAGAAGTTTTTATGAACAAATATAGGTTATAATGTCTTAATATATCTTTCTCTTAAAAAGTAAAATACTTCGGCAGCTACATGCGGAAGCAAAATATAAAAAAATAATGGTTACCATATAAAAAACTAACATTAACGCAATCATAATTACCATGTATTGTATATATTTGTATATCGAACCTTAGTACCCTAGCACTTTAACACTTCATAACGTCTAAAACTGATTGAACCGGGTTGTGAAACTTGCAGATACTTTATTGTTATCACAGCTTTTTGAAAAAAAAAAAATATTTCGAGACCAGGAAAAAGCGGAGGTTTTATTAAATTCCTCATTTTTTCAACTCACTCCGAAAATCCTGGACTGCATATCAAAGTAAATTACTTTGGCCAACTTTGAGGAAAATTATTGTTCCAATCGAAAAATAATTTATTCAACTTTAAACGAAAATGAATGGCTTTCAATGTAATATTATTGCTTCCTCAATTTATATTATCTTCTTGTTAAACTGAATAATGATTGTAAAAATAAAAACATAAAAAGAATGTTTACAGTGGTGCGTTAAAGCATTTCCCTTCAAAACAAAGTTTCTGTACAACTGCTCAATAAATATCAAATATACATCAGATATCTAATTTTAGTTCACTCCCACACAATCTTCAAAGAGGTCTCTATCCTTTTGTGCCAACATTATAATCTAAAATTATCTTGCGCCATTTAGCTTATATTTATCGGTTGTTCTCATCGACCGTGGTGTACACCTTTGTGCCCCTGCCTTGGTGAAATATGAAAGCGTCGGTGTAGTATAAGCTTGAAAAACGATTCGGTCCATATTGGCCCGACCTCTCAGCACAGACGCCGATGGCAAGGCGTCGGAATGCGAAAGAGCTCACGTATTATCGGCTCCTGGGGGCCGCTCCTTCTTCTCCTTGAATGGGCCCGGGATCGCTAACTGAAAACGCACTCCTGGCTTTACGTCATAACCAATTTCATGACCCTCTTCCGGCCAAAGCCTCATTAACATATATCTGGGAGACTATTCTATTTATGGCGTCTTAAATTTCCGCGATGAGAAGGTGAACGTATAAGTGTCTGACGGGGACCGCCTCCGTTTTATCAAACGGGTTCGACACCTACTGCGTGCATACCCACGTCTACATGCGCGCCCTTAATACCGAGGCGATGACTGCGGGAATTTGTACTTCCTCCTCTTCCTTTCCGCTAGATCTGCGTAGAAAATTACCATATACAATTTTGCTCAAAGACTGTTGAAAAGCCTCGTACCCTTACATGCAGCACTATTGCTAGCTCTCTCTCTGTCTTTGGAAAACTGTATTAACCATTATATCTGCACTACGTAGGCATGCACATAAATCCAAGAAAAACTACATTCAATTGTTCTATTAAATTTTAGGAGAAAGAATGGTTGTTATACACCATTTAAAAATTGCGCATTAGATTCCAGCTCTAAATGCTTTCTGTATTTGATTAATTTCTCGAGATACCGCATATTATTATGGCAACTGCATACTTTTATGCAATTATTATCAGAATGTAGTCGAGAAGCTAACTGATACTGTATATAAGTGCCAAGTTGTTACATCTATTTGCCGTATGAAACTTTCACCATCATTCACGGTAGATCGTACATATCATAATATGGCTTGAAGCAGTAAATTTTGTTTATTATCAGAGTGACCAATATTCATCATATATCTGCGTGAATGAAACGCATGTGCATGAAGTACCTAAATCTTTCACATTGCCTTCACACGGATAAACGGGTAGCATTTATTTTTCCGTATTCAGCGATTTGGTTTTTACTTGTTGTTAAACCCGCCCTTCAATAGGAAATGTTTCTTTTTTGACAGCTGTGTTTTCTCGCCGATTGTTATAATTATTATTACTCTTTTCGCGGCACTAGTAATGATGCTTGTATCGAATATTAAGGAAAATGTTTGGGGACTTAATATGGGCATTACGGTTGCTTATGGGCACATGCACACAGACCTTGATGTTTGTTTATTTGTACATGTGTTTATATATTTTTTTGTAATTTTTTTTTTACTTTTGTTTGATTTATACTTACAGAGGCTAAAGGAAGAACGCCGTTTTCCATTATTAATGGTAGGCGATTTAGTCTTTTTGGCATCTTGTTATTTTTTTTTTTTCTTGTATATTACTTCAGCCAATAAATACTTTACATACATACATACATAGTCTAGTGCAGTGATTCTCAACCTTTTTTTCGCCTAGCGCCCACTTACTGGATTTTGTATAGATCCCAGCGCCCACTGCAATCGCGAAGGGACACGTCATGGAGTACGACTATGGATGATGGACTAGTTAACCTGGGCACAGTAACTAAAACAACGACCACTGGTGGGCGCTACCGCCCACGTTGAGAACCACTGGTCTAGTGGCTTGCACACTTGGCTATCAGTCATGAGATCCAGAGTTTAAAATTTGACCAGAGTGAGATCGAAACTTTAAATCCCACTCTGGTCTACTACGATAACCGGTGAGATTTTACTCTGCAGGCGTGCCTGATAAGCATGTTAACAGCGTAGATTTTATTTGCTTCCTTACAAAAAAAAAAAAACTAATTGCACTTCATGTATTTGCAAATACTGCAACATGGGTTTTGATATAAAAAGAGAGAGGTTGCCATCATTAAATATTTTTTATTGAAATAATTATTTAAATAACTGAGTAACTTTAATTCTTAACTCCAATTAAATTTGCTGACTTCAAGCTAATGTTAAAAAGTGCCTCTGTCTAACGACATTAATTATTGTCTATCGACATCCTTGATATCTCTCAAGATTTACGTATCGTTGTCCTGAAATCCAGCAAACAAATTCCTTAATTTACAAGAATCACATTTGGTTTTACCCTCAAACCTTAATGTCCGCCAAAAAAATTGCGGGTAAATGTTACATGCGTGAACGGTTTAGACTTTCCTCAAGATTTACGTATTGTCACTACTGAAAACAATTTATATTTACTTTTTACTAGTACGAAAGAATTAATAGTTTCCAATAAACAAACTAATACAATGTACACACTAAATGTCAGGACTGTGAGGATGTGTGCATTAGTCAATTCAAACAATATTCTAGAAGAAAAATATATGCACATAAATACAGTATAACTCTGAGCCATAGCCTTACCAAACGTGCAATAACTAATAATCATAAATTTCATTCTGACGAAACATTAAATATGGAAACCAGCTATGACGAAAGATTATTTAAGGAAATAAATAAAATTCTGTGCAAGTTTAAATAAAAGATTTTTGAAGTGATATATCGCAGGACCAAAAGGTAAAAAAGATTGTTTTATATAATGCTAGAATGTAAATTAATAGTAAAAAATTTGTAATTTTATTTTAGAGTACCTACAAAATAAAAAAATAATAAAAAAAATGCGATTGAAAAAGGATTACATTAAAAAATCCCAAACGAAAATGTTCAGAAGATTGAATTAATAAAATCTAAAGAAAATTGAATAGCAAAGAAATGAACAATACCGTATTTTCAAAAAGAAAAAGAAATTGACGAATATTTATTGTTGAAAATAATAAACAAACTTTTGAGCTTATAAAAATGACAGTTAGCGCGGCTAATTGTCTAGTGATTTGCCCGTTCGGCTATCTGTCACAGGGTCCGCGGTTCAAATCTAGGGGCCTGCCCTCAAAGTGAGGTTTACGTGGTTTTCCTCGTCCCTTTACAAATGCTGAAAGACAAATAGCCACCTTAAGTCGCTTCACGGGCGCAGCCGTAATAATAACTCATGTGTCAATTTAGCAGTTTCAGGTCAACAATGACGGAAGAAGCAGGCCTGGTGATGTCCTATACAAGTGTGGACGAAACACCGGCAAGAATAATTTCCAGGACGCGGTTTCAACACGGAAACCAACCAGTGTGTAACATGAACAACTGAATTCTGCGTGTACGAATGTTTTAATTTTATGCGCAGTTATTTGGCAAAACGAATTGTTGCTTTGATATATCGTTACTAAACTGTCAGCAACTTTTTAACATGGCATCGAAGTTTCTATTTTATAGAGCGAAAGTATTCTCAGTGCAAACATTGCAAACTACATCGCTTTAAACATTTTCTATTTTAAATTCCCAAATAAATCCATGCAACTAGAGTAATACCACCCATTCTTTAACTGGACAATTATAATTCACTCTCCAGCAATCCCTTACTCAATAATCTGTGATTCGAAGTATCTCAATTTAATTGATACTCGAAAATGCCTTCGAATAGGAGCGCCGATTTAAAGTTAACGTTAATCAGAAAGAAAGAAAAAATAGGATCGGCGAGCGAAAACCCAATATTCCCGCCGAGCTATCTATCGTTCCAGATAAAACCCGATTGATTGAAAGTTCCGTGTCCCGAAACATAAAAGTAATACCGGAAGACGGTACCGACGTGCCGTACCGCCGGGGGATGAGAGAGACGGGGGCGGAAGTCTCCGGCAATAAGACGGAATATGTACACTGAGAGAAATAGATTGTACTCTTTAACATAAATATAGTATACTTTAATATATTTTATAGCTCCTATAGGGACAATCATATTTTATATTACCGGTGACAATATCTGTATAGTAAATTTCTGTGAATAGTTTTTATTAACTCGTATGGTAGTCGTAAGTTGGTGTACTATATTTGTATTATTAATTTGAGCATACATGTTAGTAAATGTGAAAAAAAATGTCTAGTAGCACCGACTATATTTGATAATAACTGTTAAATTTTTTATTGTACCCAGTATAATGTAATATTTTACTATGTACGATACATGATGCTCATACTTACTATATAGCCTTGTAGTACTTACAATATTATTTTCTACTATAATAATCTAACGTCTCTTAGCATTTAAAATAGTAGATAGTAAACAATAATATAATGGATCATATGCGGGCACTATACAGCGATACTTACCTGTACCTAATTTAAAATATAGTACTATACAAGGTTTTACTCAGTTCATGGATAGGGAAAGTGGAATATTACACAATAAAACTATAATATTGATTTTTTTATTTGACCTTAAAACCATTATTACAAAAATCCAACGTGTATTACTTTCATTAACATAACAATCACTAGTAGGTTAGATTTAGGTTAATGTGCTATCAAAGCATAAAGTACCCACCACGAAGTATATGCATATAATATCTATTACTTGCCTTTGAATATGTCAATTAACTCTAGAAACCCGCACTCGATTAAAATGTTTTCCACGTTTGCATCCATTTCTGCTCACGATGCACAACAATCAACGAGGACGAGACACAAACATACACCGACACGAATACGTACACCTGTATCACACGTACATAACACGTGTCAGTGGCAAAACAGCTGATTGGTCGATTTCTTCGGTAAAGATCTACAATGAATAGAGCAAGGGGTGGGAAGAGCGTTACAAACATTTATGTTAGAAATTGAATATGCATCGAATACCTGATAATATCGCAGTCCATCCCAGCGACTATCTATATAATCCATGTCATTATATAGGCTTTCAACAATAGAGTATATTAATTGTTACATCCATAAGATGTAGATGGTAACATCCAGATTTTGCCTCTTACTATAAGCATGATAACATCTGGTTATTTTACTCTTAATACGCCACATATTGTCGTTTTGACAATAATTATGTTAGTAATTAACATAAAGAGATTTACGATCCAATTTCTACAATCCATTTTTCTCAGTGTACAAATGAAGCAAAGGGAGGATCTTACGCCGTGAACTGATTGGTGCAGCAGATTGAGCGTATCATCATTATCTGCTCATCTTCTTTTCCAGGTTTGACTAGATAGTCTTTCGTTCCGATCACAAAGAAGCATTTTTCTCTTAAAGCGGGCGGTTCAATTACTTGTATAATTGCGTATAAGTCTTTTTCTTTTGTTTTCTTTTTTCCTTTGCTTTTTCCTTTCCTTTGTATTAAACGCCTTTATAAATTATTACGCTCTAGAAGGATAGTATTAATTGACAAGGAAAATAAGAAAGTTATAACAATCTGCTTTAGTTTCGTTACGTAATAATGTTATTCAAAAAGGGGTCAAGCGGCACTATTAAGTTTTGAATAAAGTTTATTCACAGTCGCAGAGCGTTTAAAAATTAATTAATTATTTCAACCTGCCTAATTAAATTGCTTTATATAAAACATACTCGACTTGTTTTAATGTGAAAATACGAAAGAAAAAACATTTCTAATATTGCATGCAATATAAACATAACATTTGAAATAAATTTGTCATTTCAGCAATATGTTTCCGCATATTGCCATTTTCTTCCATTTCAGAACCATGCAAGTGCGCCTCATTAAACTAATTTTATTACTATGTGATAATTATTTAATGGGGTTCATGTAGCTTTGGCTGTAGTTTGAGTTGGAATGTGACATAATTCACTATTTCCTGCCGACAACCCAATCCTTCTTTCGGCTGTACCACCACATTTTTGTTAGCTCCATCTGACAGTTCGATTGACTTTTCTTTACTGAATACATCTCATAGATTTTCTTTTACAAGCAGTAACTTCATTTTATACTTGCGTGTGAAGTACTTGTCATTATTTAGTTTTGTTAATTCCACTTTTGTTCTAGCTTTAGCAAGGCAATCTATCTGGGCCCATAATCTGTTGCAACTGATGCTAGATAAAACTTTTACTTGTTATGTATTTTAGAAAAACCAGACAAATACAAGTTATTGCAAACTTGACTGCTTGACTTCTTTTCGTCTCTAAAGTATTATGACATAGTATATTAATTGATTACAATACTATAACCAACAATCTTTTGAGCGCTTACGCAGTCACAAACCAGCTTTGAGTCAAAACTTATGGATCCAATCGCTTTAAGTGATGTCTGACTGTTAGAGAAGGTAACGACGCTTTTACTTAACTCGGTCCATCGTTCTACCACTATGATGGAGTGATGAAATGCACCAACCTTAGCCTGGAATTCCGTAATGTCCTTGCTTAAACGTATCGAAAGTGCCTTTCTGGGCTGCTTTCCAAATAGGCCGGCTCCTACGCCCAGTCAGTCTTAGAGTTATCTGTATATCAGTTTGAGTTCGCTCTTACTGAAGAGCCTTTCTCCCAGTCCTTTTTATCTGGTATTATAACTTAATAATTTCAATCTGGATTGAATTTCTGAACCATGCCATCACTTGGCATCCCCATAATAGGCACCTCCTTAAGTTCACCCGTGGCATACAGACAAACCAGCCTTTGTATCCCACTTAGCGTTTTGGCCACCCCCGCCTGCCGCACCTTTGGACACCATACCACTGTCCTGTATGTTATCAGGGATCTAACTATTCTTGTGCGTAACCACAGAGTCATTTTGGGGCTAATGCCCCAATTTCTTGCAGACATCCTTCTATGCCTGCCCAGGTCAATAGTGGCTTTGTTGGTTGTTTTATGGATATGTGGGTTTCAAGTGAGTCTTTGATGGAACCACTCACGAGGGTATTTCACCTCTTTGATATATGAAATCCTTTCGCCTCGTAACACTAGTGGTTGTAATCCGTCCAATGGTCAGTTTTAGAGATTTATATGATTGTAGAACTGCTCTGAGGAACAAAACTATCGATGTTTCTGTTTTGTTCCTCTGTATTTCAGTTCATGTAACTTGGGATGCAATGCATTTTTTAACACAGCTCCAACTCTTGGGCACATTTTCCCGAAAATCGTTCCTTTCACAAGAAGCAATAGGATTTTCCATTGAATCGGCTTACATCGTTTAGCTATGCACGGATACTTATCGTTTATAATATGCAACATCAAACTGAAAACATGTCGTACTGATTTTGCAATATCTAAAGGTTACTGTTTGAAATTAACATATTCCTCTTTCAACCCTCCAACTATTTCCTTTTCATTTTGTGTACAGTAAAAATAGCAGCACTGTGAATATTGGACAAAGAATGAAGGAAAAGAAACTGAAGAAAGACAAAAAGAAAAGCGAGAACGACTATTGAATTGGTTGTTTCATATAATAATTAACGCATCAGTTGGAATACGAGTGAATTATTCATTATATGCAAATGGCGGCAATCATTTTTGCAAATTAGTTATTTGTTCGAATTTAATTGAACATTCAGCTCCGCTCGTTTGCCAGCGAGGACGCTCCGTCGCTCTGTCCTCTTCGGCACGTAGCTAATTGTAGCCGTCATTGTTAGTGCAAAAAGCGTAACAGTCGGAGCGGCGGTGATACGTTCAAATTGCCTTGATTTCAAAGCGCACATCCTATATGTATGTATGTACAAACGTATATGACTATTTGTGCAGGTATATTGGCGCTTTTTTATGTCTTTTCTATTTGCTTTACACTGGTTTCTAGTTTTAATAACAATTGGAAAATAAAGTTAAATTAATTTGTCCAGAAATGTTCAATGGAAATACACAACGGTTTTATTAAACTATCACAAATCAAAGTCAGATGTTGTTCTCGTGGAAACGGAATTAATTTGGGCTTATTCACTAGCGTTTTTTTAAGAAAATTATTCATGACTTTTTCAATAGCTTTTTCGAAGATTTTAGCAAGATTGGACACCAATGAAATCGATCTGTAATTGATTATTTCGAGTTTATCTTCTCACTTAAACAACGGTTTGATTTTGGCTGCTTTAAAGTGAGCCGGAACAGAACCCATCCCAAAATATATGTTTATAATATTAACCACGCAAGGATTTATGATATGTGCTGTATGTTTCAGTGTAATGGTTGTTATTTCGTCTAGCCTTGGTGATGTTTTACTTTTTAATGAATTGATATAGTGTATTACTTCATTTTCATTTACATCTGTATGATAACAAGAGTTAAGAGTACATTTATTACTAAAAGATGTATGCGTTACCAAAATCTTTTCTACCAATAAATGACCAATATCAGCAGAATGGTTATTAAACAAGCTAAATCTTAATTCACGAAAAAAAAAACAGTATACAACCAATAAAGGTGCTATTTATTAATAAATTATGATCCAACATCCAAATAGAAATAAATCAAAAATTACTTAAAATACACAACTAATTGTCTTGTGACAATGATAAATTCACCAGAAATTCAAATTTGCCTATGTTATACCATACCAAATTTGCCCATATTCATTCATAATTCTTGCAGCGATTTTATTCATTAAACACCTACTTTATAAAATTTTGTATTTTGTAACTTTTTAGTGATCTTTCAGTTCGGGATGGTTGTCCTAACTAACTCAGTTTGTGCCACAAATTCTGATTTACCTTGTGTGTCGACTGGTATCTGATATTGGAGCTAAAGTTAACTATCATAAGCAAAGTAAGACAAATAGCCTAATGATACTAAATCCTTAATCATTGAGCACTCTTATAAACCATGTCTTATTTTCTTTATTAATATAACCAGCCATTTTATGATGTATGTGCCTACAAAGGCTTTCCATTTCTACACAATAAGTAACATTTCCCCCTTTATTCTCTCCAATTAGATTCAAACGTCAGAATTTGACAGAACGCGCGTGTCTGTATTTAATAGAGGGATTCGATTCGACAGCCGTTGTTCCACGCAATCTTCGTCGTGACACCGAAGCCACCAACCGACCCCTAATTATTCCGAATTTGCAATAGCGGCTTTAGCGACGCGTTTTTACGCAGATAATCCGAACGGCGTAAGGTTCGCGGTGCGGTCCGCCCCTTCCCCTCCGCCGTGAACCCCGCGCTTGCCGTGCAATACGGCTTACATCGAATAGGAAATAAATTGCGAGAGGCCCGATTGGAACCGAAGCTCCCGGTCCAATTGGAACTGCTACCTGATGCAGTGTTCCCTGAGGTGCAGAGGTTGGAATCCGGATAAGCTCTATTTTCACGTCACATGACGCGCGCGTTGCTTGTTTTATTTTCCAATCTTTCCTACCGCTTCTTTCTCGGTTTCTGTTTTCCAACTGTACTACGTTAAACATATATGTATAAAGGTAACGCAAATAGAACTAGCATGTATGTCTAAAGCAGTTGATTGAAGCAGTTAATTGAAACATTTTCTTAAATTATCGTCAATATCTAAAATGTTAGAGTTATTAGAACCAAATTATTAGTGTTAAATAAGTAATAATTAATATTTAGACAAACCTGTGCAATTTTTTATAGACACGTTCAATATTTTCTCATCATTTTTATTTCCGGTGTCTAATCTAGCAACTAAGATGTCTTTGTTCTTTAATCAACGGTTAAGTATTAAGTATTTAGCCTTTGTTCTTTAATAAAGAATGTGGTGGTATGAGAACGATTCTTAGTAATAACAGCGTTGGGTTTGTTTGCACAATTATTATTCTTACATGTGTATATATGTCATTAGAAATTATGTTACAACATTTAATAGTTGACTAAATATTTATTCTCTAATAACATGTTTTTAATGATAAATTCTATCTATAGTTTGTTGAAAGATATCAGAGCATTATTCTGAACTTTGTTATTAAAGCTACAAATTCAGTTAATTTAGCAAAAATAATTTAGATGCAATTAAGAAAAAGCAATTGAATAAAGCATTTTTAAGATAACAGTATATCTAATAATTGTTCAAAATCAACACCCTATATATTTTCTAATTTTTCGAAAATATATTTGGTTATATACTTTTCACGCACTATATGCTTAAGACAAAAAACAGAAAAATTAGGGTAAAACAACATTGGCAGCAGTGGCCCTTACTTCAGCATGAATACTGCTCCAGCTTCTTAAAGTTTCTGGTAGTACTTTTTCTATAATGCTTTACATGTACCTCATTATTGAATAATATGGTAGGGAAATGCATTACACTTAATTAGATTCCCTTTGAAACAGCGAGTTCAATAGATTCCGTTTCTTTATAAGTACCTCAGCGGCTGATATATTCTCGGTATTTATCTTTTGTAAAATTTTTCGATCAATACATCATTTCAACAACCTTTATCAGAAGGACTTTTCATTTTTAATATGTAGAAATAGTGAGATTATCGCAACAGTAATTAAGTGCCTCCAAAAAGATTAATCGTAGAAAATTGCATTAGGTAGAAAATTTAAAATTACTATAGGGTGGTGAATAAAATAAGTGGAATTGCCCCTATCCAAACTGTATTTAAAAATCTTATTGAGCTACATAATATTAAAATTATTATTGGCTAAGAGTGACACATTACCTACTATTTACACATTTGACTATTAAACAGCGTTTGCTGTTGTGGTGCAATTATGTTATTCTATCAATTTTGCTTAATTATATTATTTGGGCCAACATTAGGTGGTTAAGTGTATAAGATCAAAAACCAATAAAGTACTTCCTAATTTTATTTTCATATACTATAATTATACCGAGTGTCACAAGCTGAATAGCATATAAGAAGTATACTAGAAATTCCGGACCGTTCACCCAGCCAATTAATCTGTCGCTGGATGACGGATTACGCCCCAACCAGCAGATCGGATAAACCGCACCAATCTCCACCAATCCCCGTCTACACCTGTGACTGGTTTGGGATCGTCCGTACATCCTGTAGATTCATTTTTCTTTATCCTTTTTTTTTTAAATTTTTATGAATTTGTAATACCTATATCTTTGCTCTTTGGAATAACAAAATGTCAAATTTCTTACCATGGCTTAAGGGAACCTTGGACTAACTTCCTATGTTATTTGAATTTATACTGCATAGTATACGTTGTTATAATAACGGGGCGTTGCGAGACAACAAAATTTGATTACAAAGTTTTCGTTGGTAACAAACTGGAAATTCTTTTGTAGCACTGTACATTGCCATGAAAAATTGATGCAAAAATTACATTTATTGCTGATATATCCAAGGCCTATGATGGCTTCTGCTTTCTGTTGTTCTTCTTTTGCATTCTTAGTGCCTCTCGATGACATTCTCTAATTTTCCGCCATTGCTCCATGGCACTGCCGTCTCAAACAACATTGTTCCGTTGTTGTAATGGCAACAGTAGACGCTCATTGCAGCAGTTTTACGATTATAGATGTTGGTTCTACGGGTAGATTTAGTGACGGGAATAATTTTGCAGGATCAAATTTGGGCAGAAGTTTGAACAGTGGATCTCTTGAATTATCAGAACCCAAACCATTTTACAGTCAAAGTGAAGTTAAGGCATTTCTACTAACATCTTATCGATGCACTCGTATCCTAAAGTAAAAGTAACAGGTAACTTTGAAAATAAGGTATATATGTAATTATATAATCTCTCGAGCACGTTAAATAGTGGAATGCGCATTTGGCATACTAACAGCTAGATTTCGCGTGTATAAAAGGTCCTTCGAATGCAAGTTAGAGACCGTTGATGATGCTGTAAAGTGTGAAGGCCACGACAGTGCTCCATAATTATTTATGAACAACGATGTTATATATATGAAAGCTCTACAGGCCGATGTGGGCCCTGGCTGCGAGATCTTCCACTCTTCCTCTCCACTTTCTTCGATCCTAGGCCTCCTCTTTCCAGTCCCCGAGTCCTACTTCATTCAGATCCTTTTTCACTTCCTCCAACCATTGTTTCATTGGGCGGCCTCTTCTTCCCTTTCCTCCCACTCCTTCCATCAGCACACGTTTAAGCCATCTTTGGGCTGGCATCTTCGCTATGTGTCCCAACCATCTAGCTCTCTGCATTTTTACTACCTGAACAATGCTGGGTTTCTTGTACAGCTCCTCTATTTCCTTATTTGTTCTTCTATATTCACTCGAACTCGAACACCTCCAAAAATCCTTCTCAAAACTTTACGCTCTACCTCTTACCTCTAGCTTCGTCTCCTCTTTCTTTGTAAGCGGCTATATCTCGCACACATAGGTAACGGTAGGCCTTAGTAGAGTCTGATACACTCTCAATTTTGCTGTTCTTGAGATATTCCTTGCCGTCAGCATCCTTGAAAACATTCCTGCTGCTTTACTTCGTTTAGCTAACCGTTTCTCTATTTCCTTTTCTTCGTCTCCTTTACATGTCACCGTCACTTCCAGGTATTCAGTCTGTCCCGTCTTCTCTATGTTGTGCACTCTATCTCCACAGTTGATAACCAGATCTGCGGTATGTCCCTTGATGGTATCATTCATGATTATGTATTTTGTTTTATTATCACTGATGGATAGACCATATTCCTTCGCTTTTCTTTCCAGTAACATGAAGACTCTTACTACTTCCCCTTTGGATCTCGCCAACAGCACATAATCGTTAGCATAAGCGAGACATTGATGCCTGCTGCCATATACTAGTCCCTTCGTATTTATGCCGCTTTCCCTCAAAATCACTTCCTGTACCAAATTGAATGAGATAGTTCACAGCGAGTCACCTTGTCTCAGTCCTTTCTTCACGTTAAATCCCTCCGACACCGCTCCATCGATTAATATTTTATTTGTCTTTCTCCTAATAGTCATTTACACAAATTTCCTCAACAACGATGTTATCGGACACAATTCCTACTGGCGAAGATAGAAGAACTAATAAACAGTCCTGTAGAAAATAACTTCGTCGTTTTACTACAAAATCGAACTAAAAGCTCAAGACAAGCTTTTCAGACCAGAGAAAAGTTTAAAGAATGTTGTTCATTAGTGCACAAGGGTATGTGGAGTGGCAAAGAAGAGCTGTTGAACAGTAAGACATATCTAAAGATGTTGTAACATGAAGCAATAAGAGTAAAGAAACACTGCCTGAATTGAGATTTGTCCCTATTTTGTCCCATAGTTTCCTCTTTGAGTTTTATCTTCATATAGTTGAAATGACTAGTGCAATATACTACAGGATGTTCTTGTACAGCACAAGAAAAGCTTCTCGGTATTCACTATCAATAGCAAATAATAATATTTATTAACGAATAAATCTGACACATGATCTACGAAAACTATGCGACTGGTGCAAAAATACACATGCATGGATGATAACTAAATGAGTTGGCGGTGGGCTGGATCCAATAAGCGGTGTAGTATTATCAAGTAGGAAACACAGAACGAGCCACACGTGTATTGTGTCTGGCTTGTGCGTGTGCTGGGTTTAATTTGCGCTGTCGGCTCAGGTAATTATCTCCACAGCGGGTGGAATAAGAGGATTAAAGACATCAAAAATGACTTTCTATAATTTGAAAACGACTATATATCTGTAAGTGCAATTCTTCCTAGTCGCAGGTTCTTGCTTGTCAGTAATGCCAACCCTATTCTATAATGTATAGCATCAAATTGATTTGCTATCTATCCCGTTGACGTATAATTATATCTAGATAGATGCCTGATTATAACGAGCAGAGACGGGAACCGTACTGGAGCTGAGTCGACGTCCGTATTGCTCATCTAACCGACCGTGGAGGCTGACGGCGATGTACGGGCGTCCACTATACTACCTACATGCCGCATCCATACATATGTACGTAAACACATAGGTGGAGTCGAGTCGGTTCTCCCCCCTGGACGCTACCGCGGTTTATGCGCGACAGATTTATGTGGCGTTATGGGGTGATTTATGAAAACGATTGGCCGATACGTAGTCCACAAATACACACGCGCGCGCACCAAACATGTACACATAACGGGTATCCACGGCGTGCTATTTATGGAAACGCATAAACTATTTCAAAAATACATTAAAACCTAAACAAAATGCACCACCCTTAAAATATATAGTCCGAATCGTCCGACTGTAAAATTTAATATCTGTCGTCCAAGAGGGTTCAGTATTCCGTGCGGTTTTATGTAATAATATTGCTCGGAGGGCTTTTATATAGCTGGCGATCTTAACGGTAACAGTTGATTTTGCTGTTATCGATTTGTCATTAAATCTGATATATCGCAGAAAATACTTTTGTTGGCGAAGGATTCAAGCATTACTTGATGACTTTAAATCCAATCTTCTATTTTCAAAAATACAGGCGCATAGGTACGCCCTAGATATACAGTGTGTCGATTAAATAATGCACAATGTTAATAGCCTTATTATTAAATGAGTTTTATGAAAGGCACTAGTTGACAAAAACTTTTTTCTTTTCTGGCTATGACGTCATTTGTTTTGTTTTAATTGCAATGGCATCTTTCCCAACAGAAATCAATTTGCTACTTTTTTACGATTGCGATTACATTCTACACTATAGGTCACTTTCTCACTGTTCATAAAATACATGATTCAATCAATAAAAAAGATCATAAGCTAAAGTAATAACAGGTTTTACAATGGTTCAAAATGTCAGATATTAAAAATTTGGCACTGATTTCGGACTGATATTTATTATTCTGTTTCTAACTTGATACCTTAGATTATTTAAATAACTTGGTCTATAAAAATGTACCTCATGATCGATGACAAAAATGTTCAAAACTGTGGTACTGATAGCACAACACATTTTCAAACACCTTACCGCAAACTTCACTACATTAGACACACATTTCAACAACAAAGCTAACATTATCAGTAGTAAAACGAATCAGTTCAGTTTTACTGTTCATGATCAAACAAAGGATCCAGTAGACTGAAATCAACTAATCTAGATAATTCGTTCAAGCAGAATATAAAATAATATAATTTTACTCATTTTTGGATGACTATTGGAGTATGTTTATGTAAATAATTCTATAATTTGTTTGAGAGATAGCTCTGGCAATAGCATTAATAAAAATATTGTTTAAGCATATGTAGATTGATGGTTTTAATTAATTTAGTGAAAATTCGAAAACCAAATAACTTTGTACATACCAATCCCAAACATCAATCTTCTATTTTTCATTCATTTTTTATTGGTAATAGTATTATTTTGAAATTAGTTTCTATAGGTGTTATATTTGCAGCCAATTAGTTTCATTCTGTTGGATGGTCCATCAAACGTTGACGTTAGAGTCAAAGTTCCATGGTTATAATCACTGATTTTTTGTCTCTTTGATAATCTTAACAAACAGCCCTGTTATTATGAACGTAGCAAAATAAGGTCCTCTAACTCCATAATTTTCATTTTTGAATTCTAAGTGTCTCTAGTTTCACAATTACGCTTGACGTTGCTTATTGATGATTTCTCCGATAATAACATACACGCAAAGTCGCCATCAGAAGCCAGTAATTGATTTGATTTGAGGGCCTCATTGTCCTTGTACCCTGACCTGAGCAACTACTGCCCCTTGAATATCAAGATTTTTTGGTATCTGTTACCCACAAAACTTGTTCTAAATGTAAAATTAAGCCCATATGAAAATTTCAAAAAAATCAGCTCCAGTTCATTAAATCCTTATCTCACAGTAAGAATTCCTAAAATTCGATATCTATGGAAAATCAATTACAAATTGCCTGTAGGCAAAACTCCATAATTACAGGCTAATGTAATACCAAAAATCTCTAAGGTCTTGGAAGTACTTCTAAAGAAGGAATTCGCAGATTTCTTTGAAAATAGCAGTGTATTCAACAACTATTATTACCAATGTCGGAAGAAAGGATTGAAAACTTCAGGTGTGATTGGTTTAGTTGACCAAGTAACAACCGCTTTTGATGAAAAATAGAAATCATTTTTCATCTGTAGCGACCGAACAAGAGCATTCGATTTTGTAGATCATGCAATACTAGTAAACAGCGTGCAACATTGTGGGATATGGGGAGGAGTCTTTCGAATATACTTTACCATATCTTTACAATCGTCCATATGTGTTCATATGCTGCATGTTTTCACTATTGCCATCTCTCCTTAAAATTGAATATATATTTTTTCTTAACGATCTGTACAATTCTGTCAGTTTTTTTACTAGGAGAGACGGTTTATTCCCTACTTATTTTGAAAATACCATTTCTCTATCTGCTTTATATTTTTTAAAACAAAAACTTGGGAATAAAATCATTCTCCTCTATTTGCTCGTTTTCCTAAAAACAGATGGACACAAAAAAAGAAAACAGAAACACCTACCAAACACATGAAATAGCATCAAAACGCTTGGGGAAACCGAAAAAAAATCAGAGTTTTGCTAAACAATTGCCATTTAAATTACTTCCGGGAATTTGGGATCGGTTATCGTCCTGCACGGGTATTCCCCGACGGTAGCCGCCGCGCAGAGGCGTCCTCCATACCCCGGATATGGACGTATGTAGTACGTTTTACGTGTGCTCCTATTTTTAAATTAAAATTTTCAGCTGCGCTGACTCGCAGATGTGTGCCGGTCCGTATAGAAAAAAGGAAACGGGGGAAAAATGGAACGACGAACAGCAGGACAAAAAGGTAATTGATTGTCGGATGACTTTTTTCTCGCAAAGAAAAGACGGCAAGCGACTGTCAAATAAAAATAAAGGAAAAAAGTAAATGGGGACGCAAATGCAATTCTACTGGATTAGAAAAAGTTACTCCTTTATGTACGTGTCTCTTATACAAGTTAACAAAAACTTGCGAATGCATACTATTTTCTCAGTCCTTTGCATTACATTATACATTTTGAATTTATTATGATAATTTTAGAAAGAAATAAAATTTAAATTTGCTAAAGAATAACATATTAGCATTTTCTTATATAAAACCAATGCATTTTTGTAGTTATTACTTTGGTGGAGGCGCCAGAATTATAAGTTTATTCCCTTTGAAGATATCGACCATCGTTAAATATTTGTGTCAATTACTCATAAATAAACATATTAAGTATTTTTATACTAGTACTTTTTCTTGAAATTTATTGCTTTATTTACTTTCTATTACATAAGTCTTTCCTTCATTATGTATATTATTTTATGCGCATAATATTCTATTTTGTCATGAATTATTATACACAGAAAATGGTGGCAAAAAATTTGAAAAACATTACATGTGCAATGTGATTATGAATCTGATGTATTTTTTCCGCATTATTCAATATGAATATGACTATAGAGACTGCCCCGAAATTAAATGTTCAAACACAAATGTGTTATAGTGGGTGTCATTTCCAGTCGAACTAATCCTAGGTGTGATTATTATTCGATGCATAGTTTACGAATCATTTATTTTTTCTAAAAATCTTCCTTCATATAAACGTTCATTAAATTATCAACAAACAAAAGAGTACGACAATAAGAATGAAGTTATTTTTTAATGAAGTTAAACATTGTGATATTATCAAAGGTACATCCTTTTGTTTAACGGCTTTGATTTTTCAGAAGATGTTGATGGTTTCTAATTTCTTTCTAAATTCTAACATTACAAAAAAATACTGTTTTTGCCTATAATTTTATGAACGTTTTTTATGGAAGATCTTTATAAAACTCGCAAAAATCTTATTAGAATTGAATAATCACATATGGGGCTAATTTGACTCGAAATTATACTCTTTATAACGCTTTTCCGTTTCGGGAACTACTTTTGGGACAGCCTGTATAAATATCCACTATCGTGGATAGACAAACTACATACTTATATGTAGAAATTAGTCATCACACCAATATCGGTGCGATATCCCAGACGACTAAAACTTTATCGGCGGAGCATAGAAAACGTTGGGTAAGTATCAATCATGTATCGGTCTGCTGATGATATTGTATCTAATTTTAATTGTATTGATATCGGATAGGTATTGGAGTTTCGATATCGGATAGATGTTGGAATTTCGATATCGGATAAGTATTAGAATTTCGATATCGAACCAATATTGCAAAATGTTCACATTTTGTATCGGTATGATATCAGCGACCGCTATAATTACGACATCGGTCAGTAATATCGGCGAAGCTTAGCCGATATCATGCCGATTCTTGTGCTGCTAGGGCAAATAAGAAAACATACACATTGTCTTACAACGTTGCCAATTGTGTTTTTCAAGAGAGGATGCTAATGAAGAAATGTTGAAAATAGACTCTACCATCAAAAAGAAACTTTACGATTTAGAAGAAGAAACAAAAAGAAACTGTTTTCGATAAATTAGGAATAAGAAGTTGTCTAAACTCAAAATTGCAGCTGTCTGTACCGACAAATATCGAACACAAGCGCTTATTAAGAGACTAAAAAACCGAACTTCGTGAAGACGTATGAAGCATGGTACAATATTTTACCATTGAGATTTTCGATTTAGAAACGAACGAAGAATATCGCTGCGTATAGCTTTTGCGACAATTTTTACACACGTTATATACAATTGTCATAATTACATTTTCTTTAGAAAGTGGTCTATAATAAACATTACATTTGTCTATTTATCTGTTTGAATTACAAATCAAAAATTTATCACACAGATGGCGTCGAATCTCTGCGCCAAATGAACTGTGAACTGCCGGCCATTGTCCAGTTCATTTGTTTCGCATCTATTCCCATTCATCATCGGGGTCGGCTTTGTGCTCCCGACGGTTCCACGGACCGGGAAGAAAAGTGGCTATTAAAGAGACGATCGGGGGAGGTGCGGCTGGCGCATGCGTTTTCGACTGCGAATATTCATCGGAGCCACCGGCGGTGGCGCTGCCGTCGCCTACGGAATTGCGAAAGCTATCAATTTTATGCATCTTACACAGGGCAATGGAATTATTACAATATGAATGGACCGTAGAAGGTGTAGATTACGTAGATTTGCATAGACTGGGATCGGCCGCCGTTAAATCCGATATAGCGGAGACGATCGGCGAGCCGAAATATACGGACTGTAGTACGGAGGAAAGTAAGCGATTTTTTACGGTGACTTAAGGGAGATTATCGGGAGAATCTCCTTTCGCTATAAGTGCGCCGCCGAGGCGATATTTATCATTCGGTTATTGATAGTTTAATTTTGGGTTCGTGATGGAAAGTCGTACCCTGTTAGAGCAGGGACGATTATATGAGGGAATATTGCAGAAAGATGATAAGCACAGCTATTATGCTTTAGAAAAAATGTTCAGTGTCGATACACTCCATGCTGCACAAAAATTTATAGACATGAAGAATCGATTCTAAATAAATTAATTAATATTGTGTAACCCGAGTGTATCAAAAATAAAAACTCCACACATTCTTTTAATAATTATTGCCTGAGTATTAACTTTTTCTTTACACTACATTAAATTTTCATTTATACCTGGTGTTAAGTGCCTTGCTTGTTCAAAGAGTTTAACATTTGCTTGGGTCTTCTGACTAACTAAAAATATTCGACACCTATTT
This sequence comes from Cetonia aurata, assembly GCA_949128085.1. Taxonomy (NCBI): domain Eukaryota; kingdom Metazoa; phylum Arthropoda; class Insecta; order Coleoptera; family Scarabaeidae; genus Cetonia; species Cetonia aurata. Next base: position 20,497,181 of record OX421885.1, on the reverse strand, counting down.
TCTTAGCGTTCCGTTTTCTTGGTTTTAGGGGGTGTAATGGGGGCTCAAAGCTTCCCCAAAAAACACATTTTTTGCAATATTTCGGAGACTAGAGGAGATATCGAAATCAGCTAAAGACAAAATTTAATTTTTTTCTTATATTGTACGAAAGTCGTTTTACTTTGTAATACGTATTTTATAATTTTTTACTCTAAACCTTTCTAATGTTTCTATTTTTTGGTCTACTAAGGACCAAACTGTAAGTAACCCTAGCAGCACAAGAATCGGCATGATATCGGCTAAGCTTCGCCGATATTGCTGACCGATGTCGTAATTATAGCGGCCGCTGATATCATACCGATACAAAATGTGAACATTATGCAATATTGGTTCGATATCGAAATTCCAATACTTATCCGATATCGAAATTCCAACATCTATCCGATATCGAAACTCCAATACCTATCCGATATCAATACAATTAAAATTAGATACAATATCATCAGTAGACCGATACATGATTGATACTTACCCAACGTTTTCTATGCTCCGCCGATAAAGTTTTAGTCGTCCTGGGATATCGCACCGATATTGGTGTGATGACTAATTTCTACATATAAGCATGTAGTTTGTCTATCCACGATAGTGGATATTTATACAGGCTGTCCGAAAAGTAGTTCCCGAAACGGAAAAGGGTTATAAAGAGTATAATTTCGAGTCAAATTAGCCCCATATGTGATTATTCAATTCTAATAAGGTTTTTGCGAGTTTTTTAAGATCTTCCACAAAAAACGTTCATAAAATTATAGGCAAAAACAGTATTTTTTTGTAATGTTAGAATTTAGAAAGAAATTAGAAACCATCAACGTCTTCTGAAATATCAAAGCCGTTAAACAAAAGGATGTATACCTTTGATAATATCACAATGTTTAATTTCAATTTAACTTCATTCTTATTGTCGTACTCTTTTGTTTGTTGATAATTTAATGAACGTTTATATGAAGGAAGATTTTTAGAAAAAATAAATGATTCGTAAACTATGCATCGAATAATAATCACACCTAGGATTAGTTCGACTGGAAATGACACCCACTATAACACCTTTGTGTTTGAACATTTAATATCGGGGCAGTCTCTATAGTCATATTCATATTGAACAATGCGGAAAAAATACATCAGATTCATAATCACATTGCACATGTAATGTTTTTCAAATTGTTTGCCACCATTTTCTGTGTATAATAATTCATGACAAAATAGAATATTATGCGCATAAAATAATATACATAATGAAAGAAAGACTTTATGTAATAGAAAGTAAATAAAGCAATAAATTTCAAGAAAAAGTACTAATATAAAAATACTTAATATGTTTATTTATGAGTAATTGACACAAATATTTAACGACATAATTAATAAATACAAAACCTGAAAATAACTAGGAAAACATGAAACCGAAAACAAACTCAATATGTGCATATTTTAAACGAAAAGTAATTTAACATTTGTTACAGTTTAATTTTTAACAAATCAATAACAACAAAAATTCTAAGTAATACCTAAAAAAATCCAGTCGTCTAAATTATTCGTTCGCTAAAGACGTTATATTCTTCTTCCTTTCTTTTCTGCCCCATCTCATCTATTGATATTCGTCTCTGTCCCATCCGGCTATTTGACTCTAATTGCTTCTGTAAATAAAAATAACAGTTTTGATATAGAGTTACAAATAAAATAAAAATGCATGTAACATTACCTAGAAATACTATGTATATTTCCAATTTATCAAAAGCTTCTTTGGATTGTCTCTATTTTCATGAATAATTTACATTAATACTTTTCGAGAGGATTTGTTTTAACATTAGATATATGCTTCCTTTAACGTACTTCCCCCAATTAAGCACCACATACGTATCTAAAAAAAGTGTTTTTCTTTAGTGTACCTATATATACAGCACCGTATAAAAGCATTAATTTGTCTGAAGTACGCTTGTAATTTATTTTATTCTATTAATGCGAAACGTTTTTTACGCTACACATATTGTAGAAACAATGCTTTCGCGTAAAATAAGAAATTTACAAGCGTCTTCCATTTTGTTAACGCTGCATATTTACACAATAAATGAGTACTAATCATTAAATTAAATTATATACTTGATACATACATAAAACATTATTCATAAAAATGTCCTTACCTTTATAAGCTTCATTCACCCATTTTGTAATGTGCACAACGCTTACTATAATGCAGCGACAAAATAAATAATAGCAACCACTTCACCTGGTCGTCATGCTCACACTGCAATAAGGAACGCTATGATGGATTGTGGTAGGGGTGGTGGTAAGATATTGCGCGTATATCTAACTCCCATAAACATTGCGTTTAGATGCCAATTTTTATAATCACGGCGGAGTTAGAAAATCGCATTTGCATATTCTTAAGTTATCAATCGCTTCACCTTCTAAAACTGTTTTATAGTCGATATTAATTTTAATTTCACAATTGATGTCTCAAACGTTGAAATTTTATATCTGAACGCTCTTGTAATGCGGTTATATTTCAATCAACCAGTCCGTATAGATTTAGGATATTAGCCGACTTCCTATCGTCAAAAAAATGACAATGGTCAAATCCATATATACCTCATTTCTATCAATATCGCAGCGGCGTTTATTAATGATATCGCCCTGATATATGTCTTGAGTTTCCAGCCGATGATCAGCCGATACATCAAACGTTCAACCAATATTTTACCGATAATGGATCTTTTGTATCGCAGTGATATCGTATACTGGTAGAAAGCCGATATCGGCACAATATCTTTGATATCGACCCGACATCAGGATATCGGCCCTATATAAAGCCGATCATTAGCCGATGATTTGTGCTGCTAGGGAAGTTTCTCTTTTTGCGTTCTGAACTTTGGATGTTTCATTAATAATGTATAACTTTCAATGTCATCTTGATGAAGGAATAGTAAAAACTACAAAAACTTGATTTAACAGTGATTTGAATTCCTCGTTTGTATGTTTGACCGTATATACTCAGTAGTACTTCCTTAATGTTGTCCGCTCACGTACTTTCTGTCGAAATTAGCATTTTTATACCGGGTGCGCTATTAGTGCGTCCGCGGAATTTAGCACGAAAACTACCAAACGATAAAGTGAGATTCTCTGTAAAGTTTGTGAGGAATACGACCACTTTTATTTCTTCTCCGTCTGTTCTGCAACAGTTAAACAATTATAAAGAGTAAAAATAAGTACGAAACTGCGAAGCAATCACCGTTATTGACTCTAATGAGAATTGAGGACCCGGAAATGGCTCTCAAAAAATTATGCATGTAGATTACAAACCTAAGGGAGAAACTATTACATCAGCATCCTAACCAAACATTTTAATTTGTTTACGAGAGGCCATAGCACAAAAAAAAGGCGCAGAAAATGGGCACCTAGCCTACTGGCGTATCTGCTAAGACATTATGCGGTTTTAAAGAACTTTATCATCCAGTACACAGTTCCAACCTGGTTCTTATCTTCTAATCTGAAAAAGGATCTTGTAGGAATATATTTTAAGGACGAAATGTTATTGGAAGCTGCCCTAAATGAACATTTAGAGAGCAAATCAGAAAATTATTTTTTTTTTCGAGAACTAATACAGAGATTAATGTAGGTACCACTGTTCGAGGATATTACATTGAAAAATAAACAAAAATCTAAGAAATATGCGGAATCTTATATAGAATATACCGCGAATTTAAAAAACACCCCTCGCATATGAAGCTAATTTTATTCGTTGATTGTTTGACCATTTGTTTTACTATTAAAACCTTTATTTTTTCTGTCACTACTGGATTCTAATAATGCTAGATGATTCCAGTTTATTTACTCTTAGTTTGTCACTTATAATGGTGACATCACTTTGACAATTACAAGGACACTAAATTCACCGTTAGTTAGTTTAATCAGTTCCTCGTTATCCATTGCCCTCTAGATGCTCCTAATAAATATTAATTAAATTCCAGATAAAAGAACCACAAATTGCTCTTCACCGCCAGCCGGCAGCGAGCCTTAATGAGAAATTTCCCGGAAGTAACAAGACGAAAGACCGCAAAAAAAGGACGAGGGAGAAGCGAAAAAAAGGAAACGGCTTATCCTTTATGTTGGTTGTGTTATTTTTTATTCGCGTCTAATCTTTGCAGCCCAGACGCTGTAGAAAGTCTCGGCTGAGCTCTGAGCGAGTGACGGCGTTATGTTAGGTCGGCCGTCTGGTATCGAACGGGGATCAGTTTTCAATGAAGCTCCGCGCGTACATACTGAAGCTTATACAAACACACATATACACAGACTGCACCGTACGAGTGCGGTGACTTCGCGTCGATAGGAACTCGCCGTTGCCCGACGAGCATGATGTTTTAATAATGGTAAATTCGTCGTTGGAAATAGGGAGCGCAATTCTACCGCCGATTGTCCGAATCTGCACAAATCGGCAATTCAATTACTTCTAAATCAGATATAAAGTTTGAAAGTCCCCCTATGCTTCATCCGACAATGAAGTCGTATCGAAAATATGGACTCGTACAATGCATACTTCGGTGGAGCGCGTTGGGAATTACGATTCGGGAAAGAGATAATAAAAGGATTACTCTGTTCTGTCGCATAAAGGAGGCGAACTAATTTCCTGAAAATCTAGTTTTCTTTTCGTGCTTTCTTCGTACGCTCGATAATACACACTAGATTCAACGAATCGTCAAACAATTATTGCTATAAATCAGATACTTCGATGTTATATAATATAATAAACAGCTGACGTAAGATACCAATAAATAAAATCCTTTATTGTCTGAAATAATCTCTTCATCAATATTGGTTCCATTTCTATTATCTTCTAGATTCAAAGAAACCGTATCCTCACATTAATCTTGAATCCCTAGGTTCTTGCACTGATAGAAAGATTCGCTACAATCAAAGCAATATGTTTTACTACAAAAAAATACTTCTTTCACTACTCCACTAAGAATCTGTTTGAATTAAAGGATAATCAGTTTCGTAAGACAGAATTAAAACTTATATTTATTTATTTCAAAAGAAATAATTGTATTGGAGTAAAGAAGATTTTGTTTCACTTAAATGAAAGTAGTATTTCACCAAAATTTATTTTATTATCTGCTTTGTGAAACAAAAAAGCTACACATATACAAACTTAATTTTACAGGAAAACGTCTTATGAACATATCACAACGTATTTATAATAATATACCCACTAATAAAAACTTCATTGCAATAACCGTTACAATGGGAAGTCATACATAAATGCGAATAATAGCATATTTGTATAAGATATGTAGTAATAGTAAATACAGATAGACGCATGTAAATGCATATTTGTGAAAATATGAAGCATTTATTAAGAAACCCTGACCGGTATAGTTTGTGTTTCTTTTTTCTCACATCACAGGTACGCCTGTCTATGGTCTCCGTATAACACCACAGCCTAAAAGTGTATTGCGTTCTACCCGCTCTTCTTACAGACCCCACTACAGTATATGTACTAGTGCTCTGTAACATATAGTTGATGCCTCTTCTGATCCAGCGCCTCACAATTGCACTATATGTGTTGAGTTGTCTCTGCTTACTTTTTACATAGTCTGCAGTCTAGGTTTCTATTAAATATCTCTATCCTTTGTAGGTGTTGCTTTTCTAGATGCATGTTCCATAAACCCCATAATTACCTGTAGCTGATTCCTACTTAAAAGTGGTAGTTCTTCAGCTCTTCTCTGGCCTATGCTCCTGCTTATGCTTATGTCTGGGTATATTTGCCCAGTGTTTGCTATGCCTTTTTCTCTTCCAGTCTCCTATATAGCTTCGGACCATGCCATTGCTTATTCGAGAATCTGGTTCTGGATCATGGATTGTCATTTTTGCTCCTCAACCAGAGAGTTCAATCGCTTTCTCGTTGCCCTCGACCTCTTAGGGTCCTGGTACCCAAATCAGCTCTATCCTGTTTCGTTCTGCCATTTCCCACAGATCCTTGGACACAGCCCCGAGGTTATTTTCCGACTCGATAGCGCCCTTAGTACTGCCTGGCTATCAGAATAAATACGAATCCATTTGTTTGTTGTAGCCCTTCTATTATCTTCCCTCATACACTGCAAAATGGCGAATACCTCTGCCTGAAAAACAGAACAGAGTATATTCACCAAGTGCATTGCTGTAACCAGCGCTTGGTAAGATGGTATAAATTCCCGCGCCTGCCTAGAATGATTATTTAGAATGGATTCTTAAGGCAGTATCGTGTTAATATGTGGTCCTTTTGCATATCTAGTATATATGTTTCCCCACACACGTTCTGCCTCTACGCTCCCATTCGGGCCTCGACTACTAAATGGAGCGACGGCGGCGCTCACATGACTCAAGTAAATGTAGTCTGGCCTTTGTATCTTCCTCAGTTGAATCATTACTTTTGGCTATAGTGTCTTAGGCCACCACACCAAAGTCGTATATTTAAAGATCAGTTTCACCACCACACTATAAATTCAATATAACATGTATGGTTTTAGATCCTACTTCTTACCTTGCGTGCGCCTTGCTGCTGTAATGCCCAGAGTCGCCTCCTTTTGGTAATATTAGATATCATAGAATAGGTTGTTTAGCAGGTAGGACTTTAGTTGTCGTGCAAATAAGCGATGTGAGTAACCTTTCTATTTTAAAGGTACTAAAAACAACATCAGAAAGGTTTTTGAGAGTTCATTAATATGAGTTACCCAGATTAGTTTATTATCTATAAAGACACCAAGATTTCAGCACTCTTATTATTACTTTGTTTCTCATCTAATCCAAAATCGATGTTCATATTAGCTAAGACATTGTCAATTATATCATTTATGTAAATGCTAAAAAATAAAGCTCCCAAGGCACAGTCTTGTGGTACGCCACACTGATTGTTAGTATCCATCATTCCGGATTTCCTGGAAGTAATTTAGTTTTGAATTTTATCAATTAAAATTATATTAATATGACCTGAAATTAACACAAAATCGTCGTTTTAAGCATGAGCGGTATTTTTGAATGGAGCATGCGGAATACTAAACCATATTAACGTGTCAAGCAGTTATTGTGCAGTAATTATAAAAATAGCTTTGGAAATCACAGCTGTAAAAGTTGCCAGCCTAGATTTCGTTAACGTAATTACAAGAATGTTGCCAAATTTGTTTGTTATCCCTTTTGTCTCATTAATGGAAACGACCTTTCATAGAAAAAAAGAAAATTGCTCAATTTACCTTTTCAGAACATAGCGTTATCCTGTCTATGGAAACTGGCTCGTAACTTTTTTATTCATAAATATTTTTTTTGTGAAAGCCGAATTATATTATTTACTGTGTATATGAAATTATTTCACTCATATTGTAATATTTATTATTTTCGGTTCTAGATATAGGAAGTATAATCAAATTTAGAAATAAACGGAACACTCTGTGTGTTTTGTTATATTTCGTTTCTATGTAATTTTCTGAGTTTGAAAAGATATGATTTGTTAGCTTCGTGAGTCAAAATATTATTGTTCAATCTAGAGTGCCACAAATACCCTAAACATTTTTGTCAATACAACACCTAAATATTACAAATGTTACGCTTTTTGGTTTTAATTCCCTATAGGAGGCAACTAATTGGAAATACACTTTAACAGTTTTTATACAAAGCTATTCTTTTTTTAGATAGTTTCTGTATTTTTATTTGAAAGAAAAAAAAAATTCCGAATCCAATGATACTAAATAATTGGTATCCATGTTAATAATAAAATAAAGGATTCCCTGTATTAATAGGGTAACAACAGATGTATGGCAACATGGCACAAGATACAGACAAATATTTTATAATTTTTTTAGGCACACACAAAATTAACTCATAATTAATATAGCAGGTACATAAAATACTTAAAAGTCTATCTAGTTATCAACGAAATATAAATCTAAACTTAGTCAATCTCGGGGATAAAAACAAATTCTAAAAAAAAACCACCATCATGTTTCCAACTACTCAACGTATACAAAAAAAAAAAACTACTGAACTACCTTCCACTAAAAAAAAAAAGTTTCATGCTCAACACCATATACCAAACTTTATCGAATCCACAAATTTCCACCGGCACTCGAAAGTTCGTACAACCAGACACGTTTTAGAGATCACAACTATATTAGCGAACATTAAACTCGTTCTTCTGTAATGAGAGAAGTTAACCACCAGAAACGGATGAATAAATTCCCCGTCGAATTGCCAGATAATTGGATTCAGGTATGTGTTCCTAACTTATTAAATATTAAAAAGCGATCATAACACCATTTTCATTGCTTGTCAGCAAATTCAGATAACTATTTAGGTAATTGGTACGAATAATAACGCCCTTAATAAATCGCACGTACCTCGAAAAAGGGCCATCTCCTTTTAGAAGGTAAATTTTCCTTCTAGCAGATTTAAACCAACTTAGATGTGTTATCTAAAATTAAGTTTTTAAACTTTCCATAAAAGTGGGAGCCATAAATGCTAATTAATTACACAGGAAGGTAATTACTAGTTAAGACGATGAAGAAACTTTCCTTAGGACGAACTGGAATCTTTAATTTGCTCGAGGAAATTGAATATCCCATTCTGCTTTTACTTCAGTTGATTTGGGAGTTTTCTTTTAGATTAAATCATATGCAAAAGTAGCGCAAAAATATCATTACTTAAGCAAATTGGTTTTTAAATACATACGCTGAGAGAACAAAGCGCTTCAGTTAAGCATTTATCAGTTAACTAAATGTGCATTCCTGTTTCAAATAAATGGGGTTTAGTATTAACCCTGCTGCGTCGTTCGTTTTGTCTACACATATAAGATGCTCGGGTCTTAAATGACCCGTTCTGTTAATATGGCTGGATAATTACCACATTTTTTTTTACATGTAAATAAACATTTCTAGCGTAAAAGCAAACATTTAATAAAATAAAATTAAACAATACTTCTTATAACAAGACAAAAACTAATAATTAACTATTACAGAACGTAAACATTGCGGTATATAAAAATGAACAGTAGCAGAGGAAAAAACAGAAAAAAAACTTTATAAACAAAAAAAACAAAAGAAGAAGTTAATAAAAGATAAAAAAGTTACATTATCTATTTGTAACACTGCTTACATATTTGCTCTAAATGTTTTTTACAACAGTACTTTCCGCACTTACAGCACAAACTAGAACACTTATTGTCTGTTTTCTTACACATATGGCAACTGCCCCTCTTTTTAGGTTGGGTCGATGTTGAAGGTTCTTCTTCTTCTTGGACAACCATTGTAGCAGATTTTATATTTTCCACAACATCCCTTGCGGCTTTTGTTCTAGGAAAGTACTTTCGTCTTTCAATATGCGGTTTTACTAGTGACATGCCCAAATTTTCTAAAAAATGTCGTCGTTTTCGAAAATCTTTTGATCCCCAAATGTTAGTTACTTTTGAAAATAAAACATATGCATTGTAACAACTAATGTCAATTATATTATAGAAGACAATAAGTGGCCAACGGTTTGTTTTTCTTTTTGTTGTATAACACATAACCGCTTTAGTTTTATTGTAATCTAATATAATTTCAGGCTTTTTACTATTGTGGTTTGATACTGCTTTTTCTGAATGCAATGTACTTTGCAATACAACACATTTGTTAGTTCTTTCTAGAAGGTATGACACCAAACAAGTATTGGAAATAAATGCAAACTTTGAAGTCATTTTTGGTACATTTTTCGTTTGAAGTAGTTCTGGTGGAATACAAGTCTTGTTTCTTTTCATTGTGCCAATCATTATGATATTTCGTTTGAATAGGAGCTGTCCGAGTTCATACGAGGTAAAAAAATTATCACACGTAATATTGTGACCTTTCAATCCATAAGATAGATCTAAAACAACTCTCATACCCTGATTTTGTTCTCTGGTTTCCCCAGGAGGTTTCCCTAGGTAAGGCTGGATGTTCCATACGTACGATGTGTTATTATCGCATAATACCCAAAATTTTATTCCGTATCGAGAAGGTTTACTGGGCATGTATTGCCTAAAAGGGCATTTGCCTCTAAATCCAACCAATTGTTCATCAACGGTTACATTTGAATCTGGATTGAACAATGTTGGTAAAATCTCTACCCATTTGTCCCAAACTTCTCTGATAGCCGCAAATTTATCACGAGCTCGTCTTTCAGTTCGTGTTTGTTTATCGTCAAATCTTATTATTCTAGAAATTCGTTTGAAATTTTCTAAAGACATTGTTGCACGAAATATACTTCTACCTTTTTCAGCATCCCACAAGCTTTCTGTTGACTCGTTGTGAGATTTGAAAACACCTGCTAAAATTAATAAACCAATATAGGAATATAAATCTTGCGCATCCAAATTTTCCCAATTTTTATCATATACTCGACGACCTTCTCTGTTTGAATTTTCTAAAATTATTTTTTCAATTGATGGCGGAAAAAAAAAGCATAAAAGCAGATACCTCATCTTTCACCCTCGAAGTGGTGTACCTAGTGAGGCCAGGTGTCATTGTAAGAACGTTGTGTGCAGAAAACCTCCCTTGCTGTATACGAGGTTCGGTAGACCATTCAATTTGCTTATCTTTTGATAACAAAATGTCGGATGCCACATTTGAAATTTTAGGTTCTTCCTCATCCGAGTCACTTTCCGAACATACAGAAACGTGATCTTCAATTTCAGAGCACTCCTCTTCATCAGATGGAACCCAACCATCAGATGAATCTTGAAAACTAACAATATCGTCGTCTGAACCATAAAGTGCTTCTTCTAGTTGCTTTTGTGTCAAAGGAGGCACAAATTTTGATTGTTTGGAAGTCATAATAAAAAATAAAAACTACGCACAAGATGTACACAGAACTAAGGTTTAACACTCACTAAACAATACACAAGCACTGTGAGATAAAAATAATGGAGGGATTTACTTGCAAGTCAAAACTTGTTGGTATTACTCACATACAGCGGTTATGGAATTATTCGAGTTTCAACTTGGTTCGGCTGTTAAAGAGGACAAGACAAAAGTGACCCAACAACCTATGTGTGTAAATTTTTACCACTAAAAGAATAAAATAAATATTTTCTTGCTAATTAGAAAATCTTGAAGCTATATTTGTTACAAATAAAGTACTAAAAGCCCAAAACTGTAGAACAATAATCAAAAGTTTGGAAGATGAATAAAGCAGCAACTGGGTCAAAAAAGACCCGAACGACGCAGCAGGGTTAAATTTAATAATTCATAATTTAGCATTTCTTCGCATTTATTTCACTGTTGAATATTGAGAACAATACATAATATTTAACGATACAAACAATGCTGCGGTAATGTTTTTATTACTCCTAATGCTTTCATTATTTTTTATTTCTCAAAAGCAAATAAAGGAACTCACCATTTAAAGATTTCCTAAGAATAATTAACATATTTAATGAAAGTAACCAAGAAATCTTCTTTAAATCTTATGTAGAAACGTGAAATATGCAGAATTTAAGAGCGAGAATCGATCCTCCCACAAATGTAAACCAAATCAGAATGGATAATTCGGTGATTAGCCGTGCGATGTCGATGTCGCCTGGACGCGGTAACTCGCTAATCCATCACAACTGTTGGTCGTGGCTAAAACGGTCCGATTAATTAGGGTTTATAGTTGTCATTATTGATAGTCGGATTTTATAGGTCAACCGTGATTTGTGTCTCTGTCCGCCGCGACTAATCGTCTAGTTCAAGCTACTGCGTTATCAACACTTCATATATGTTTGGTTTTTAAGGAAAATAAATAATATAAATATACTCTGTGACACTAGAGTTGTTACACCCAGAAGCAATAATTTCTTCAACTTGATTTTTTGGCAATGTGATAATCTTACATCAAATATGAAATTGCTTATTCGCAGCACGAATTTATCAAGTGAATTATCCAGAATCACTTTAATCATTAGGTTATGCGAAAAGGGAAAGAAAAAGTACTGTTGCTACAGATGAACAAAAAAAAAAGAAACACTACTTCATATATACGAGAAAACCCGTATATTCGGGCACCGAAAGTTGCTGCGCTACCGCTTCACAAACCTTAGACTCAGTGGGTTGATTTTTGACAATCATGCAGGGTGCCAGCCGGCTCGTCGGCGAGGGAGTGGGTTGAACGAACAAACCCAAGATGGAACAAAAATTTCGGCGCCACCTGCTTAGGTTTACTTACCCTGTCATGCCCCCTAGATAAGCAGGAATCCAAGGTGTTAACGAGTACCAAGGGGTAAAGCAGTGTGCAAGTCAATACAAAAAAAACAAGGATAGATTTAAAAGTAACTCAGTTAAACGTTTATTGCAAGTAAAAGTTGAATGAAATAAATATGCAATTTTGAATACAGAAAGAATTAATGACAAATAGCCCTACGATAGGACTCCAACACCGAACGCTATGGCCAACGCAATCAGTTTACACATCAAAATTATAAAGGAAAACTTATCCTACGAATTAAAATTAAATTTTGAAAAGTTTTAGAGTTACAGAAAAATAATTTATTGAAACAAAGTTAAAAATTTTGAATTATTTGTACCAGCGGTGAATAGTACACCCTGTATATCACATGCCGATAATTAATCGGTTGGTGTTATAATACATATATATTAAAGAGTTAATCTGTTAAACTGTTTCAATTATACCCTCCGATCTATAATATACGAAATTTCCAGAATCGTTGACTAAAACATTAAAAAAAAAGAGAAGCTAATTGATCGGGGTAGTTATTTAAGGATGAACGTTTTATTCGCAGATAGAATTTGGTAATAAAGAAAAATATAGCGTGCAACTTAGCTTTTGTCCCTCAAACGGCTGTTACGGGGCTTGGATGTGATGCCCTATCCGATTGAATCGTGACACGGGCCTGACTTGGTAAGAAAACGGAAGCAGGAGGTCCGTTGAATTCCCCAAGGGCAGTGCAGGAACAAAGAAAGCCGCAGAAAATCTCAGCCAAGCGTGGGTGTTCGAATCCTCACTTGAAACGACGTTGAAATTTCAAAACTCCAAAAATAATGCGACGATAAAACCTCGGTAGTAACGGGCTTTTCCAATGTAGCGAAGAAAAATTTCAAAATGGCGTTGCAGACGCGTGGGTTCTCAAATTATCTCGAATTAATCGAATCCATCAGCCGTGGTAATCACATCAATTCCACACCAAACACAAGCGAAGATACGGCCGATGATTATTTTCGGTAAACTTCCATTCAAATCCACATATGTGAGAAAATATCCGAAGTTCCAAAAACAGGAAGAATTTACTCTTGAGAACACGTCTTCACCATTTTTCCAAGATCAAAACGAAGATGATGCCGGAAACAGGAAACCAAACGGGAGAATACGTCACACAACCAATCGGAAAATAGGAAATTAAAATTTGAAAACTGACAACGGACAAGAGGTGCCATCTAACGTCGAAAAGATGTGAACACAAAATATGAAGATCTAACAGAAAGCAATCAATAGACAATCGATGCCTAGAAATCTATAAACAGATGAATGTGATACAGACAGATCTAACCTTAAAAACTAAACAACTGTCAAAACATAGAGAATGATTTACTAAGATGAAATAAATAGAAACAAGGACCGAAATTAAGTGAAACAATATCTGAGGGTAACTGAAATTAAAGATTCTCAAATTCTAGCAACCAAGAGAGAAGAAAACACAAAGGAAAGGACCAAAATGAAACGATGACGATACCCGTTGAGGAGAAACAAAACATAGGGGCATCTCTGAAATTAGAAGGCAGAAAGAAAAGGAAATGAAAATACGAAAGCTTGTCGAAAAGACTGGCCGAGTACTACACAAGGTAGGTGAAGAAAAAAAAAACGTAACAAGCAGTAAAGTTAAATGTCATTATTGAAGCATCGGGCACAACTGTAAATAAAGTAAGGAGAAAATATAAATTATATCCATATCATATTGAGTTGCACCAGAAACGTCAAGAAAATGATTTTGTTAGAAGAGTGTCATTTTGTCATAATATAATAAATGTTATAAATGTTAATCCAGAGTTTAATATTAACAAGTTTTAAACAATTAAAGTTCTGCTAATGCGACCAAAATTAACGATCACACAGTATGGAATTTATAAATTCTTATATCGGCTTCAGATGGAGAGATCCTTAGGCTGTAACAGGCTTGTTCAAACTTAAACTGTTTGGAAAGAAAAACAGATAAATTAATAAATGCGGTTCCGCCATTTTTTTAAAGAAAATTGAGAATACTCGGAATACTAAACCGTTTGTGGGAAAATATTTCTAACAAAAGATATTCGGAATTTAATATGGAATACGCGTGATTTCTGTGACGTCACATGTTGGGGTAGGTCAGGGATCTATATCCAAACAACCGCCATATTAGATTTTAAGCTGTGTATTTTATATAGGCAACTTTGTTACCAACGATTTTACATGTAATTTTACTAGAAATTTTTTTACATTGTAAGCCTGCATACATCTGTTTGAGTTGTGTTATTTGAAATAACACTATTGGTGCTTTGCGTTCTGTTGTGGCGTGTATCAGCTTGTTCAGTCGGATATCTCTCTATTAAAAGTGCAGATAGACGTTCTACTCGCGAAATTACAGTACACCCACGAGTCTTAAGTTAAAAATATTAATTGCGGGATAGCCGTCTGTCATAAGAGCTAAATCGAATACGGAGCCGGCACGTAATAATTGAATCGGCGACGCGGAATCCGCCAGAGGTCGGACGAGATTCGATTTAGAGCGTGCGCTAGCCGCCAACGCGCTCTGGTCATCGGCATTCAAATTGCACGGGTCCATTGGGAGATGGTCGCCTCGTGCGCCACCAGTTAGGTGATTAGTAATGCACCGTTGCAACGCTTTATCGACGGACAATTTATATTACCGCTGGCCCCGTGCCCACGCCGCTGCCGGCTACCGCATTGAATTGTCCAATCACTCTTTGACGTAGTAGTCCACCTCTACTCGGACATGCACACACACACACACAGATACGCGAGGAGAGTAGTCGCCAAGTCCTTTTTATCCGCGCCATCATCGATTGGGCAATTTTTACGTCGTCGACGAATGTTAACCGGGTTCCGTAGTCGCTTGCTCGTCGACGATGCGCGTTTGTTCTCCTTTTTTTTCCTTCGGTTCCCGGCTGCGCTCATCATGTCAAAAAGTAAGCGAACGTGCTCGGAGAGCGGGCGCGCCGGACCTGACAAATTTATTCAAAAGATGAAAACGGGTTTTTCAGTCAGTTTAACGCAATCAATGTCGGCTAATTCGTCGCCGCTGATTTTGCAGTTTAATCCGATGGAATAAACGGTAATAATTGTGGACAATGTTGATGGAAGTTGTGGCTTGTCAAAATATTTAAAACGATTTTTTTTTTTTAGTTTGAACCACGAACAATTTAACCATTAACACTGACGCAATCGTTAAATACAAATTGTAGGTTTGTGGATGTTGAAAATACCATAATTTCTTTATTGATTAAGCCCTCATCGTGCTAAATCAATTTGCCAAAGTAGTTTGCTTTAAAATACACCTACGATTTCGTTACAAAATCACAAAGTTTATCATGAATAACACTTGTTACTTTTTTCATGAAATAATCTAACATAAGACATCGTTCAGAAATATAAATTATTCTTACCCAAGACCTGATTTTTCTATTAATTTTATTATATTTCACAATAATTTTGTATTTTTCCTATTTTTTTCTTTTTAATTTATTTCATCATTCTAACATATCAAAAAGAATAATATGAATAAAAATGTTTAAAATAATAAAATATATACACAGGAGCGCAAATAAAATCTAGAAAACAAATTCAACAAACATATCAGAGAAAGTAAACTCACTAACATTGTAGAAGACGTTCTTATGGAGTGTTCTTCTAATTGTCTTTCGACACCTGTTCATATTTAGTTGTTTTAGTTATATTGCAATAACATCTAATTACGTAGCAGTATCATAAAACTAATAAAGAAATATCACAGTTCTATTCACGTAATTAATTTAATAATTATGTCGGCAACTATTTAACAAGAACAATCTCGTCTAGTGCACAGTACCAAAGTGAAGCGCTAAACAATGTCTTATACAAACAGTGGCGACGACGACAACTTAAGCAACAACAGGTAAAAGAGGAAGTTTTATCTTAATTAAAACAATTATTGCATCAAATAGGGCAAAGGAGATTCTGAAAGATCTGCTGGGCCGTTGGAGTGAGTCTCTTACCCCGTTGACAGTTTCTACATCTGCCCGACACGTGCGTATGTATTCGTTAGGAACGCGCGCATAACAAGAGAGATAATGCCCGGCAAAATTTATCACGTCGTAATTTCTAGAGCGCGAACAAATTTCGCACACGAAGAAAGTCGTCCGTTCCCTTACGTGTTCCTCTTGAGGACATTCCTCCGTACGGGGTCGCAAACCTAACACTAAATATCAATAAATTAAGCAACAATACGCCTGTGGCTACACAAGACGCATGGCTTGCGGCTTTACGGTCTCGAGTACAGCGTATTGCTGTCACACAGTTCAGCCGGCGTTCGCCTCGGCTTGTATCGTACGCACACACCAACAAGCTCTTTGCGTATCGGGGAGACACAGGACGACCGACACTGGCACACACATAAGCGCATTCCTAAAGCCCCATTGTGCTCCCATTTATTACGAGCAGCATTATCAGTTAACTCATGGGGACTTAGGCTAGCCACAAAGCGCCTCACAAACAAAAACCAACATTGGCGTAGACTCATTGTGGGACTGGGATATGTTTAGTAGTTAAACACGTTATGAAGCTTGGAAGGGTTGAGAAAGAAAAAGCTAAGTTTGTAATGTCTTGTCCTGTCAAATAAAACATAACCTATTACTGCTGATCAAATACATGTAGTAATACTATCTACTATGTAATATTTACTTGCTATCATGTACTACTTCACTTTTTATAGCTCATTTGAAAAATATGTAGGTATTAAGAGGGGAGCTTTAAAAGGCGCGGATCCAGAGATGGCGCGCCCGTTTAAAATTAGATACAACACAACTCATTTGTAACTTATTCGCATTTTGTCTAAATTTATACGAACGATTGTAGACATATTATTCTCGGTAATAAACAATTTTGGGTTTTAATTTCGCTTAATAGGCGGACAAACCGAGATGTCAGTTCGCCTCTTAAAGAAATATTAATAAAAATTTTAGGAAACAACTAAGAATAAGGTTCTAAACACGCAACAACTGCAACTAGTTTAGTAACTATTATTTTATACATGAACCTCCAGATGCGTCTTTTCGGGTAAATCAATTGCTAAAAAGTAAACTTCGATATCTCTAACCGTTTCCGAGATACTTCAGGCGAAGGTTTTGAAAAATTAAGTTAACGCTAGAGCCTTCAGATTTAGCCTATCCGACGTCTATTTGCACGGGGAATTTCGATGAGTAACCATCGATATCTCTAACCGTTTGCGAGATATTTGCAAAAATATGCGGAAAATCGTTAAATTTTGCTATTTTTTATCCATAAATCCTTACTTTGTGGGCGAACTACTGCTCCTAGGTTGTTCTACCTATCTGAAAAATGTTTCCCTGGTCGCTTCGAATCTCTTAAAATGAACACCTCCGGCCCTTGCCATTCCGGAGTTATGTTAAAAAAAAAAATACAACTAAAAATAATTGTTATTTCGGCACCCACATTCTGTCTTGGGTCGCTAGAAATCGCCGGAACCCCAATGTATTATACATTGTCGGAAGCAGTATTCGACAGTGATTTCTGATAATGTCGTCCGGTTATCTCTTCCCGTTTTGGAGTTATGTAGAAAAAAAATCTTGTTTTGTTTTTTATTTTGTCTTATTTTAGATACAAAAAGCGGTTAGTTATTGTCAAAACTTTAATATATTATACACTGTCGGACGCGTTTATTTGATGAGATTCCATATCCGAAGTAGCCATTCCGCTATCGGTTACTGTTTCAGAGGTATAGCCAAATTTCCCTAAATTTAAACAAACATTTTGCCAAGTATCCAAAAAAAAAATCGTCGAAAAATTGAAATAATTCAAATGTGTTATACAGCTAAAGATTAAAGGTTAAAATTAAAATTCTTAGCGACAAAAAAAAAACGAAAACTAGCAAATCGTATGTTTTCATACAATCTAAATATGTGAAAACATATAGAGTTCCATTTAAATTATAAATTAGATCATATTTCCGGTAAAACCGGAATGCTATAAGTTAAATAATAGCAAATTTACAGCAAATGTATTGCTATGATATCAAATTACCTAACCTACCTAACTAACAACATACAGCAACGTTTTGTTTGTGTGAAATAAAATGTATTCTGATCTATGTATTTAACTACTTTGTAAACAAATTGTAAAAATTCAAACTAAACATATCGCATATAATTTTAAAAGGGCACGTTTCCATGGATTTTTTAGGTAAAAGTTCCTTCGCTGATTGTACGAACGTAGGTTCACTTAAGGTGTCGTATCGTTGGAAACGATTTTCTTTCATTGTTGCTGGGATATATAACGTCTAGGAGATATGAATGTTGTTTAAAAACAATTGTGGAGGACTTCTTTTTCGATATTTTCCTGAGTTGGTTGTATTTTCAAAAACATCTAGAAATTTCAAAATTTAAATAATTATAAGAGTCATTTAACTTAAGATTTACTTGCCAAGGATGAAGTGTTGTGTGTTTTGTGAAAAAATGATGGTAATCCATTAATTTCGAAGAATTGGGGGACGTATTTTCTATTCCTGGAGCCACAATCGAGGGGCTGCGATACAACCTAAGTAGCTGAGACATCGATAACGCAGATTTGGAGCTGAAAAGATTGTTGCAGAACTAGAATGAGTATTTGGAATATAAAGGAGCTATTTATCGTACTTAAAAAGTAAGCGTTTATTCATCTTTCGAACTTATAACCGGCGTTGAGAACGTAATTAAATTCTGAGGTTAGAATGATTTGATAACAGTGATTTTTAGGGAGTTTTGATGTTAAACAAACGTTTGCTGTTGTAGAAAGGTTTTTGACAATACGCGATTGTATGACGGGAGGTTAGCGGGAGATTTGAATTCAATATTGATATTTAAACAAGATATATTGAGATTAGTTTGGATTAAGATTCAAGGAATCTTATTTTTGTATAATTTAAATAGTATTTGAACTTACTTACTTACCCTGAGAGAGAGAATATTCATCTTAATTGTTATTCACTTTTTATTAACTCGAAATAAACAAAGTTATGTATAAAAAATTGTTTTTATTCACTATAACATAATAACATCACAACTAAATAACTAAAATAGCACTTATTAAAGAAACAAGGATTATAACAAGTCAATTAAGCTATAATATACTTCCTTGTTTAGAGTAGTATACCCTGTCACGTCCCAAGTGTTACTGAAGAAATATAGTATATCACCCGATTGGTGTGCTGTATACTCAAAACAGGTAGAGGGGAAGATTTTCATTCACTTGTGTGCTATAGTGGCATCTAGGTATTGATGCATAGCTTATCTGTGGAGTCTTTTTATCTTAAATAGAGGACGCTGCATGTCTGAATGTTAATAAAACAGTCTTGAGTTAATTTAAAATCAATTTAATAAAATTTAAATAAAATATCTACAAGTTTCGTAGCAGTATATTATATTTATTATTGAAAATTAGTTCTTATGTAAAATATGAGCAGTTTGTAGCTTTTATTTAGAGAAATAGAGGAGCTATCTGGAAATGAAGCAATAATGCTTCACTGTCACTTGAAAAGGAGTTTTTACGTTTTTAATTATGTTTCTACCAAAAGCTTTGTTGATCAGAGCTTAATCTCATTTAATTGAATGAATTTTAAAGACTGAAGTTCATCAGAATTATGTGAACAATACATTTTAAGTATAACGCATTGAAATCATATCGTTGAAAACAATTCTTATTTATATTCTATTCGCCTCCTTAACATTTTGCTCTTTTGATTACTTTTATGCGTTTTGTAGCTTTCTACTTTTCGTCCATTTAGAGGTTATTAGGTTAGACTGCATTACCAGCTTATGTTACAGTCGTATCATGGGTTGAGAGTTTGACTTGTGTGGAGAACGTACATCTGAATTCTGGATTTCCTAGCATGCAATCGCGGATATAGATTGAGATGTGATAACTAAGCTGAAGCGTGTTTTAGGCTATGGCCGGGATACGAGCTGTCAGAAATTTATATCAATATTTTGGACGTTTAGATTTATTGTTTGATTATTTACCGAGAAACTATAAAGTTGCAGTAATTTTCTTGTAAAGACTTCCTTATAGTAATAATCACGTAAAATAAAACAGGATTATTACTGCAATTTTACATAATTTTTTTTTAGTGTGTGAAGCCCGTAAAAATTACCGATATCTCACAGCAAAATCTCGATCAGAAGTAGATTTGGTCGACTGGGACTATGGACACGTGCAGCTGAAATACGTCGGCGCTATTTTACATCGTACTGAATAGTAACGCGCCTTCCTGAACGAAGCGCCTATGATAAATCGTTTTCTTTTTTGCCCAAACGCCTAAACCACGCTCTCCTCTAGTGCTAACAGTGAACACTCGGAATGACGCTGATGACGCGTGATGGGCAGCAATTGGAGTCTATCTCTATTGCTGTTCCCCCATTGACTATGGTGGTGATTCCAATCCGCCATAGTGGCATTTTTAGGTTAATTGTGCTTAGGTATTTTCTTTTTATGTTTTTAAAAACCCCTAGCGAAATAATTCATACTAAACTTGCTATTAAAATAAATGTTTCAAATCGGTTACGTTTGTTGCACAAATAATAGTGCATAAATAAATTTATTTTGATCGTCGCTAAGCGTTATCGTCGAACAATCCCATAGCTCAAAGTTACAAGCGTATCGTTCTGGTGCACTTTTATCTTGCGATTTTAAATTTACAATCGTTTTATCGCATTAGGGCCGTTCGAAATCAAATTGGCTGCGGCAAAAGCCCCAGCATTATTTATAATATTATGCAGCCGGTATTAAATCGAGGCTCGTGCGTAACGGGGACCGATTTATAATTGGATTAACATCATATTTACTAACCTAATTAAAAGCGTATTGTAACTGCAACGGCCTCACCTACTATGTGGGTACTGTTGTACGTTATAACGTCGGATATTATACATATGCGCAATCAAATAATACTCAAATAATTATTACAAACGCCGTCCGGTTCTTTACGGCATCGACAGCTTTCCAATATTTTGATACAGTTGGGATATTGTGCGCCAGTTAAGATAATAAATCAATGAGTATTTGGTAGTTTGCTTAAATGCGATGGGTGTTATGTTTTAATTAAGTTCGTTCACAATATCTGGGATTATTATTCCATCGGTTGCGTAAATCCAATAATTGGTGTTGATAGCTTAGGTAGTAAAGTGGTTTATTACCAATACCCCGGAATAATTACAAGCCGACACCAAACATTATAAAAAAAAAAACACTTTTCTACAGAAGGGGTATAAAAGGAATAAAATCATTCTTTATGATTATATTACATCAACGCACTATATATTCAAATCTATATCGCATACATTTTCACATAAAGTTAACGTAAGATGCAACAGGGATTCATATTATTTCTATAACTGCGCACAACAGATACAAAGTAACAAAATGAATTTATAACAATTAAACCTAAAGAGAACGGAATTAAAATCGGACATGCAAAAATAAATTCATTTTAATGCTTCTTCTACACTATGAATAGCTTGAAATCTAAATACCCCATCTTGGTTTGATCATTCTCAAACGCGTTATTGTGAAAAATGTTATTAAAAAGTAATATTAAGATATATGTTTTAGTATTCATAAATAAATGGGTTTACGACGCCAGGTAAATATACATAAGCAGATAGTTATAAGCATAATAAAATATGTATCATCATAAATAAATAACAAACAAATAACAATGAAACCAACAGGAAATATGTGAAAGTCGCCAAGAACATCATATATGGTTTAACCAAATAAAAAAATGAGCATATGGATGATATGAATAAAACCACCTATATCAAAACATTTTAAAAGGATTTCTTCTTAAACTCAACGACAGAATAAAAAGCTTGATTCTTTAGATATTTGTTTTCTTTTAATTAAATTTAAATAATTAAATCGACATATCTTTTAATTTATAGAAAAGAGTGAAAACCCAAATGCCTTGCCATATCCATTATATCTATATTCTTACTAAATGGTGACAACCGATTACTGGTTTTTCCTCTAGTATTTTTGTGCAGGTTGGACTAAATTGAATGTTGTATACATGTACAGGTCCCGACTAAAGTAATGTCGTCTACAGCGCTGTGATTGTCAACTACTAACCATTTGGACAGACGCGCGTTTAGCTGGCATCGACTGTTCCAGGTAAAAGGTTGGGGTTGCCTTGTTTCTTGCCTTCTATTTTGTTTAATTTAGTTTACTACTTGTTTCATCTCCTTTTGGGTTTCACGCTATCTTTGGTTGTCATTACTGTAGACCGCCATAGTTGTCACACCTGTCCACTTGTTGATTGTTCAGTTCGATGTTTCCTAATTAAGAACATGTTGTCTGCTCTTGGATGAGTTTGTTGTTTTTGAGCTAGTCGATGTAATTTACTACATTCTTTTATTCAATGTGTTTTCCAAATTTCGGATTGTACGACGTTTTCTCTATTCTGTATGTACTTTTAGTATAATTATTTTTCATTATCAATTAATTATCATAAATTTCTAGAAAAATTACATCTCTGAAGAAGCTAATAAAGAATTAGGGAAAGCTCATATTAACGCATGAAGGAATCGTTTTAATTAATTATAAACGATTTAATAAAAGTCTCTGAACGTAACCACAATAACTATTTTATTAAAGAATTATAAGAGCAAGGATTAACATTAATAACTATATCATTCGATATTAATTCGACAACTGCCCGAAAACAAGTGCCCTTCCGAGGTACAACCGTGGTCCCTAATTTCTTCCGCGAGGCCGAGATGACATCATTGTTTAGTCTACGTCGATCCCCGATCGCAGGACATATCGGCTCTCACGGTTAAGCGGCAGCCCTCGGTCGCGGTACCTGAAGCTCGAAGTCGCGTTAACATAATAAACAGTTTGACTGCCTCCCAGTCATCCATTCAACTTGGGATCAATAAGTATTAAAAAAATGTATTATACTTATACAGAGTATCAGAAATGTAATGTTTGTGAAACCTAACATCAACTGCAGTAACAAGGCAAAAATGCAAATTAAGGTCGAAAATAAATATTTATAATACCACTTCATCTTTTTTGATAATTTGTATGAAAGCGGCCCATCATGTTCATAGCTTCCTTTCATGCTTTACTACAATTTTATTCAAAATGAGAACTATTTGTTGTTGTATCATTTCTCCATAAAAAAAAAGTATCAAATCGCAGTAAGCTTTTGACGTAAAAACCATTATTGTAGATTGGATGTTATTTGCAGCTGACCAATGGTTTGGAAAAGAAGTTAGACCTGTTACTATGCGTACACTATATTTGCGCGTTATGTTGATGATGTCCTACAAACCACTTTACTGCCTTATCTAGATGGCCGTCCACACGTCCTTTTACAGCAGGACATATTGCTCGTCGACCTATGGACTTTCTTCAAGCAGCAGGCGTTAATGTTTTGCCGGGGCCACCTAGTTCACCGGATTTAAATCCCATCGAACATGTGTGAGGCATGACAGGGAGGAGACTGTCTACTTTGCATCATCCTCCACAGACTCTGTCACAGTTAATCCCCAAAGTTCAACTTGCTTGCATTGAGGTGCCACAAGCAGACATGGACCATCTCATTATGTCTGTGTACTCAGCTACGGGGTCAACAAACACATTATTACGAAAACTATAACAGTTAAATGCTTATTACTTGCTACTCCGCGCGTCCCGATAACTATTTGTGTGATACCCTGTATTTCTATGTATTAACTATACGTATAGCCCACCGTACTAATCATCTAGCCAGCACGTAATGTTAAAAATGGCAATAAACGCTAATTTAGGTGTAGCCATGCGTACGATAGTAGCACAGCGTTTAATTAAAAGTAAATTATTTTAAAAAATACGCCGTCCCAAACAATATTTTCCGGTTGTATTAAAACAATTCATCAATTAAACAATAAATTAAATTGCTCCGAATTTTCGGCCAACGCGGCACAATGTAAAAGTCGAAATTTGATAATAAAATAGCTGAGTACGCCAACCGGAATGGCGGCTTTTGTCGGGCGATCGCGCGGCGTTCCCTTGCCGAACCGCCCGCGGCATGACATTGTATAATTAATTACTACATATCAATTAGTGCGCTGAAAAGCACGTTTTAAATTGGTCCGCGTAATGGCGACGCAATTTATTATGTCGGGGCCGATCAATTATATTTATAATAATTTTTGAAACTGTTCGCCCATGTGACAAGTACAGGTGTCGCCTGATAAGTGACCTTACCGTGTTGAAATTTAAATTATTGCCGGCGATTTCGTGTTCCGAGCTAGATGAATAAATGTGTACCGGCCTTCGCACAATGTG
This sequence comes from Cetonia aurata, assembly GCA_949128085.1. Lineage (NCBI taxonomy): Eukaryota > Metazoa > Arthropoda > Insecta > Coleoptera > Scarabaeidae > Cetonia > Cetonia aurata. The sequence goes on along the minus strand of OX421885.1, from coordinate 20,472,602 downwards.
AGTGTTTAGTGAGTGCAGCCAATACTCGCTAGTTACAAATAGCTTGACGCTTGAACCAATATTACACGTTGAATATAGTGGTTGTAAGTCATTTCTTTCCTTTAATAATCTACATGCACCCTTTTTATTTGGTTCAAATATTCATCAAAATTGAGATGTTTTTATTTTCATTTTAATTAACTGACTCGTTTCTAGAAAAGAAACCTCGGAATTTAAATCAAGTACTTTTCAATATTAGTTAAAATTATCCAACCGATGGTCTGACATTTTAATAATGGCGTAAATTATTATTATACGTCATTTTGATCAAAACAAGAAAACTTCGTGATTATATTACAGATCCCTAAATAGCCATAATTACCGTGTGCAATTGTGGAAAAAGGTTTATTCTATTATTACAGTGCGCTACGCGGTTGACTAAGCTCAGGGGGGTAAAGTACTCGTTTTCGACGGTATCTGCGTAGATATATATATTTTATTCAAATGGGACTTGGCCAGTGCGAAAGCTGACCGCCACAAGAAGCTCCACACGAATTCCTCCAAATCTCCTAAAATCACTTATTCCAGTTTTAAGCTATTTTAAATACCAAAATTACAAACTAAATTATTATCATAAATCAAGAAACTAATAATGTTGTTCTTAAATACCATATTAACCGGTAAAATCTCCAAACGCACTAAGTTTCAAGAACTTATCGGTGCACAGATAGTTCAGTTTAGCGCTAATCTAAACCAAGAAAGTTAACACTACCGACACACACACGTTTAGTAAATATTAGTCTGAAAAGCAAAAAGACGGTGGTTCAATACGCATCTAAAAACGTAAACCTACTCATAAACAAATTAATCCGTAATCAGCCAATTCATAATTTTTTTCTTGTTATATAATTCTCTTCTCTTATTTCCACCGGAATTTTATTATAAATGTTTGCCAAATAGGCTGTTCGCGGTCAATCCCAGGTAGATCTTCCAGACCCCCGAAATTGCTAACTCCCTCTTATTAGCATTTCCTTCTTATATTCAAGAACTTTAATTCTCCCCATATGTTCCCAGTTTCAACATTCTCTATGCCTGGTACTAGAAACCTTCTCCTCACAGTGGCACAATACATGAATGGGCGTTTCTTCCTCGTCTTGGCAAAATCTGTACAGAGCATCTGTCAGGACTATATTATGCATATGCATATCAGTTCTCAAAGACCGTTCATAAGACCTACTATCATTTTGAAAGCATTCCTGTCTTTACTCAGCAGGTCTTTAGTAAATTCAGGCCTCTGTTCCCTTACAAACCACTTCGTCTGTCTTTGACCTGGTGACATTTGCCACCATTCCTTAGACTGATTATGTGTTCATACGTTGATGGATTTTTTGATTTGCGATTTGGTAATTCCAGCTCCAACGAATGACTTTGACGAACTTCGTCTGCCCAGGTCGTGTCCCGCCTAATTTCCCGTCACGCCCGTGTGGATGGAAACTCGGGCCGTTCTTAGTTTCTTTTAGATGCCAACCTCATTTAGGGCGTTTACGCAATCCCATACCAGCTTTGACTCAACCCTTATGGAATTAATCGCTTTAAGTGTTGCCTGGCTGTCAGAGAAAATAACGACACTTTTAGCTAACTCGGTCTATCTTTCTACTTCTCTGATAGAGTGATGAATTGCAGCAACCTTAGCCTGAAATACCGTCGTGTCCTTGTTGAACCTTATAAAAAAGGTCTTTCTGGATTTCTTTCCATATATACCCGTCCATATGCCATCATCAGTTTTAGAGCCTGTATCCTAGTTTTTCTCCCAGTACTTATTATCAAGTATTTTAACCTGATAATTTCTATCGAAGTTGAATTTCTGAAACATGGCGTTCGAAAGTTTCTTAATTTTTTCCCAATTATAGAAACTATTCTATTTTGTAAGTTTATTAAGCTACGTCTGTGGAGCTGAAATCAGACGATTATAGCAATAAATAATTTACAGTAGATTGAACAAGCCCAAAAGCAGTGATGTTTCAAATGGTACCAAATCCACAAATTGTTAAAACACCATGTGAAATATCTGAATCTCTTCCACACAGCATCACTTTTTTGGTTCCACATAAATCCATGACCCACTATGACTCCTGCATATTTTACATGAAAAGACTTAATTTTCTCAACACAATCACAACCTCTAATATCCCTTACATCGACTTGATGAAGACAGTCAACCATATGATATATTAAGTTAACTTCCCAATCCGATTTTAAGTATGGTGATCATACGTGCATGTTCTTCGTTTTACAACTATTTATGCTTAATTCTTTATCATGCCACCGTAATTGCAGTCGTAAAAACTCTCTAGACAAGATCTCATTGGCAATGCGCAAATCCTTATGCACCGCTACAATAACTATATTGTCCACATATGTATATGAAATTTTTGCAAAATTCAAAACACTTTTTAATGTTATTAACATTATAATATATATAGTAGAGGTCCCAATATACTTCCTTGAGGCATTCCTCCTATTAACCATGTCTGGCTACTATTAGATTCACCAACTCTTACCATAAAGGATCTTCTCTCAAGATAGTTTCGCAGCCAATTGCTAACATGTCTGCGAATATCATAATCACACGCTCGCCCCAATACCTTTTGATGGTAAATGCAAACAAATGCCCGCGAAAAGTCAACGAACGCACACAACACATTCCTATTAAAAAACTTTTTTCACGAACTCGGAGAAATACTGAAGCAATAAAATAAAAAAGCGAAAATTCTTAAAAATTGAAATGTTACCTTAAGGTTTACATTATTTCGTAAGTTTAATTTATATATGTAGCTGATGGTCCAGTGACTTGCGCGCTTGGCTATCAGTCACAGGGTCCGGGGTTCGAATCCCAGGGCCTGCTCTCAGAGTGAGGTTTTCGTAGTTTTCCTCACTCCTTGGCAAATGCTGAGAGACAAACACCTTAAGTCGCTCCACGGGCGCAGGCGTAATAATAACTCATGGCCGGCCGATGGCCCCTGTAATTGGCGAAAGCTGTTGGGGGATGTAAAGGCATGAATTATTTTATTATTATTATATGCACAAAATTATTTATTATATTTTATTATATATTTTAAAGTTTATTTTAATTAAAAAGCGCTTTCATAATCTTTCATAATAATAATAATTCATAATCTAATGTTAGACATTTTGGCGTAAGCGCAATACCGCCATGAGTATAGCTGCTATAGTAATAATCCCCATACCAGAGCAAACTGTTTCACCCCACTAATTAAACTTAAATCCAGCCGAAAGGAGACCGATCGGATTAATGTTAAAATAATTAATCGAACTCTATGACGTCCGTAGTACGCCCTTCATTAAAGGATCTGCGAACGTCCAAATTGGCGAACGTGTGTGAGTGTATCGGTGTGTGTAAGCGACATTTTATGTGTTCAATAGTTAATGAAGGTAATTCTCGGCGTGTCACAGACAATAAGTTCAGTCATTGGGCGGGCAAAGTCTGCCGGAGGGTGACCGGTCACGTGACTCGTAATCAGAGAGTAGCCGCTAATTACGTTGGGCGTTAGTCCTTGCGAATTACAGACAAGATGACGCTCCGTTACACACATCTCCTGCAAGCCCACCGGGGTTGTCGGGCTCTGCGTATAAGCGCGGGTATATCTAACCTTCGGGGGATGCGTGAACGCGTACAACGAACGAAATTAGCACCCCGTTTAAATGGTGTGAAAAGATCCGATGAGATGACAAAAAACTTCGATCCCTTCTCAGCCTTTAATGTAGTTTTCTTGTCCAAGCTAAATGGGTCAGTAAGAGAAATATATGACTAATTTTCTCCGTGCTACAAAACTGCAACAATTTAACTGGAAATTCTAATTTAATTATTTCATCAATAAGGTTTTAAACGCTTTAATGCATAAGTATTGCTACGAAACTCTATAGCTACAATTTCCCGTACTATATTTCAGTATTTCAATATTAGTTTAATTCAATTAAATATCTCCCAGAGCCATCTATAATACTCTATACGAAATACTCTTATAAATCAGACCACAATTTGCAGGTCGCACGCTAGTTGAAAATCCCCACTCTCAATAGATTTTATCCTCCTGCTAACGAATAGATAGAAAACCGGGAAAACGCACAGGAGATTCAAGACCATCCAAATAAACAGGTTCCATACGAATTGTGCACCAAACAGAAAGATTGATCATTCAATGTGAGTGAAATAATCTATGCTTGTGATTTATTCTCAAAGATATACAAAGAAGAGATTTCTCTTTTATTTATCAACAACCGCCCATTACCAAGGAAGCACTCTTGGCAACTCCGATAAATAAACGACACAGCTGTAACCGCAATTGTAAGAATTTTGACAAAATTTGCAATGTAATAATTATCGGAAGTACATATAACCACACGGAGGAAAAAAGATGTTACCACGTATTATAAATATAATGAATGATATTAACTCAAGGACAACAATACGTTATCTAGTACCCAGTATTCATCCATGTATTACTGTTTATTAGGAAGATGGTACGCTCTAATATAATTATAATACAACCAACTATAAAGTTAGTTGTCCCTATTGTTACTATCTATTTTTCTCAGTGCATATATTATTGCAAAGGTGTTTTAGGTGGCTATTGAAATAATTACTAAAAATATAGTAATCCATTTAAAATAAGGAAGTTGAAGGCAGCCCTTGGAATTTGTAACACCCTGTATATTTGTGAATAATTTTGAAAAATATAATAATATACTTACTGAAAAATTTTGAGTTGAAATTCCATCTTCTGAAAGTTAGTTCTGCTCTCATAGAAAGTAATTTGTGTCATACTTTTAATTTTGTAGTTTTTCTCACTAATAAAATGCCTCTCTTGTAGGAGATACAACAAAATGTTATAAAGAAAAGTTGTTCAGACTGATAAATTACGTAAGTGTGCAAAATTTCAATAAGATCGAGCATGCTTTGGAAATGATTGTGATGTCTTATTTTTTAAAACGCATAGTGTGTTGTGGATATATATAAGACGATAGAAATACAGTAAAGTTTTGACACTTGCCAAAAATATTTAATTTAAATTGACGTAGTGTTTTCCGTGCTCTAAGGTTCTTACTGCAAAATATCAGAGCGAAAATTTATGTTTACTCTATCAGAATGGATCCACCTAATTCTGTGTTATAGAAGAATTATTTATTACTTAATGTGAACTATCCAAACACGGTATTGGTCTAATCTACAACATCCAGACTGGTTAAAAAAATTCAGGCTACCGGCAATGTACATAATATACAAAGAAATAGAATAAAAATGATAAAGATGTGTGCAATTTCTTATTGTTCTGGTGTTATTGGACCATATCTGCTTGAGGGAAGACATATTTAAAGCACACATATTTAAATGTTTTGAATTGGTTTATGGACGAACTAACATATGAAGCAAGATTTCTTCTAATTTTCAACACGGTGGTTGTCCTGACCACTCGACTTTGAGAGTTTGTGAATGGGTGAATGAACATTTTCAAGAAAAATGTATAGTCAATCATAATTTTTTTTCTTTTGGGGCTGGATAAAACAAATACTACTTCAAATGATGTAGAATCGCATTAGAGATGCTATAAATTCAATTTCCCTTGAGGAGATAAGAGCAACACTCAATGCATTTCGGAACACAATCAAGAAATATGCAAATGAAAGCAAGACATATTGAATGAATAAATATTTCAGATTATTCAAATTGCTATTTTAATTTGAACGAAGTAAATTGTTTATATTACACACTAGACATACGCATCACCTTTTTGTATACAAAATATCATGCAAATATTAATTACTACCATAACATTTTCTCGATCTAACTAATATTTTATGAACATTAGTTGTTATAAAATAAACATAGAGCAAAATTACTAGGAGCACTACAACGTCTACAAAGATTTTGATATTCATGCAACATCACGGTAATTAACATTTATAAATAAATAAAATACACTATTAGTTTAAAATAACCTGAACTCGCTCTACTGTGATTAAACGATGTTTAATTACAACGTGAAAAACAGGCATCTAGCAGCTTATACTCTCCTCCCATCAACTCTTTCACTCCGATGCGGTAGTGTTCACGTGCAGTGTTTCGCTTACCCGCTCCCATTGTAGTACCGACGCGACGGACGTCTTTTTTTTTTGTCAGCGTCCGTCGTACAGCGGTCTACAACAACGGTGAAAAAACTTCTTTAAATTTATGGTTACTTTTAAGCGCCACTAAAAGTCAAACGGAATAAAAAAACAGCATCAATTTAAAACGGCAACGCTTTTAACTAACTGTCGCTATCGAATTAGTTGCGATCTTCCCCCAAAAATTTATTACTGTCCGTGATTATCATCGGGCTTAAGACGCCGCGTGAATCTAAATATTCCATTAAGGGCGCCTCTCCGATTGCCGCTGGCTGGCTGGCCCAGCTTTTATTTTAAGCACTTTGGCGCTATTTTGAAGGGGCGATGATCTAAATTAATTACGCAAATAATTCTCGAGCCGTTTAGTACCTTTCGTTGTTCTTTGCGTTGAGTGATACTCTAGTTTCGCTTATAGATTTTCCATTGGTCATTTCCATTTTAAATTTATCTCTCTTAAGCAATTCCTCGTATACCCCAACGTTTGGGTCTATAGACCTTAACATATTTTTAATGTTAAGGTATCTACAAAAATAATAATAATAATAATAATAAATCATCTTTATTGTTGTAGTATCAATTACAAGAGAAAAGAAAAGCAAATAAAAGAAATACAATAGTTAACAAAAGAGCAATGGACACTACAAACAATCTTAGGGCGAGATTCAGTCTCTAACTGCTTTTACTAACCCTATATAACAGAAAAAAACAATGAAATGAAATAAAAACAAAAATGCCTATTTATAACTTAAAACTAAAATTCTGCAAATATAATATTGTTACATAGAAAAAAAATAAATAACAGTGTGTAGATTTAAAGTATTTAAAGTATTTGAAGCATTTAAAGTACCTGCACTTTACTCGAATGTGGGTACGAAGGATAAATAACGTAATAAAAGCGGGTGGAGGGGTAGGGGGACGCACATCAATTCAGCTGGGCACCTAACAGAAATGTGCGAAGTTTTGCTTTAAATAGACCGATTCCATGAGATTTAAAATTCATAGGAATGTCGTTATATTTTTTATAAATATTAAATGTAAAAGATCTTTCGAATAGGGTGGTACTGTGAAGAGGGGGAGATATTAAACCGCGAAAACGGGTGGCCAGAGTATGTACATCGGTCCGAAACTTTATTTTATTATATAGATACGGTGGACTCTTAAAGATAAGTACCTTGTGATACAGTGCTAAGGTCTGCAACTCTCTACGATTTTTCATATTTAACCATAACGTTTCCCCCAATTTGTGCGAGACATGATCGTACTTTCTAATTCCGTGAATATACCTCAGACACGCGTTCTGCAGCTTCTGAATCTTGTAGGCTGTTTCCTGATCTATACATGGGTGATACACTTCGGCACAGTAAGTTAGACGAGAAAGAACGTATGAGTCGCATAATCTCTTTTTAATTGATTTATTCAGTGTTCTCCGGTAGGGATAAAGTTTCCTTAGGGCCGCGTAGGATGACTGCAAACATTTTGAAATGTGCGCCCGAAAACGAAGCGTACTGTCCATCATCAAGCCTAGGTTTCTAGCGCCATCGACTATAGGTAAGGTAATATTGTTCATCGTAATATTGATTAAGTTTCCCAGCATGTTGCGTTGCTGATTATTTCCAAAGATTAAAACCTGAGATTTTACGGGATTAACCCGCAAGGCATACGCAGTTGAAACCTGATGCAGATTATTTAAATCTGCATTAATTTTATCGACCGCCGCAGCCCATTCCGAGGCCTTGAAAGAGTAGTGTATTTGACAATCGTCTGCATAGAAATGTGCTTTAGTATAACGCAGATGGTTTACAAATAGGGAAGTATAGAGGGAAAATAAAATCGGGCTCAAAATGCTGCCCTGCGGTACGCCCCGTTTTAGATTTAGCGGAGATGAAGTATTATTATTTAATTTTACAAACTGAGTTCTTCCTAAGAGAAAGCTATGAAGCAAGTCCACCGCGTGGCTACCAAAACCCTGCATCCTCAAAACATTCATAAGTGCGGCATGATCAACAGTATCGAATGCTTTGCTGTAATCCAGCAAAACAAGAACAGTCACCATACCTTTATCGGAAGCTCTAAGTATATCATCCGTCACACATAATAGTGCAGTGGTGCAACTGTGGCCAGCCCTGAAGCCGGACTGAACATCTGGGAGCAACCTTCTCTCGGCAACAAATTCTCGGATTTGGCGTTCCAAAATACGTTCTAGTACCTTAGAGAGAGTAGGCAGCAAACTGATGGGTCGCAGATCTTTATAATCTTGAACATCCGCGTTTTTCGGAAGTGGGATTACCACAGCTTGCTTCCAGATGCTAGGAAACCTATTTTCAAGGATGCAGGAGTTTACAATATGCACAACAAACGGAATAATAAACGGGCAACACAATCGAATCATGCGAATATCAATACCATCACAACCTACGGCCGTCGATTTGAGAGTGTTTATAATATCCCGAACTTCATTACACTGAGCCAGGCGGAAAGTAAAGGCCTGTTGGTAATCGATGCCTGAACTGGGCATAAAGGTAACAGTAGCGATATCTTGAGGTATACTATTTATGAAATAATTATTTATTTTTCCAGGATCGGAGAGCGCTGGCGGTATAATAGACACCTTTTCTGTTTTTAAACCAAGAGAATTTAATTGACGCCAAAGAGTTCGGCTATCACTAACACGACAGATATAATCAAAATACGCTCTCTTCTCCAGGACGAAAGTACGATTGACTAAATTTCTCAGAGATTTATAGTAATTCCAGTGATCTGGATTTTTTGTGTTTCTGAATTTACTCTTCGCTCTATCCCGCAGTCTCATCAACAACTTAAGGTTCTCCGTTAACCATGGAATATGTTTTTTTGTAAATCTTCTAGTTGTGAAAGGTGCGTGGTTATTGAAAAGATATAAAATATTAGAGTTAAAGAAGCGCACCTTATCTTCCACATAATTTAATAGTAGCATATAGTGGAAATCAATTTGATGTAAATCGATGTTAAAATTTTCCATATTTATATCTCTAAAATTGCGGCAAGATCGAAGAATGTAAGGGGTTACTGGCTTATCGACCATAACGCAACAGTACACAAAGTCATGATCCGATATGTGACTATCAATAACACCACTCTCTACACACCGCGATTGATCTGTAACCAAGACAAAGTCGATCAGCGACGAGCCCGTCCCGGTGATTCTAGTTGGTTCAGTAATGATTTGCTGAGTACCAGTGGTAATCAAAAAGTTGGAAAAATATTCAACAGGTGCGAGATTCTGCCCCAATAGGTTAATATTAAAATCACCGCAACAACACACATCGTCCGCAATCAGACCACAACTAATCAAGGAGTCCTCAAGATTATCCAAAAAAACTTTGTAGTCCGACTGCGGCGGATTGTACACCGCGCCCACACCAAGTCTGTATGAGCCAACGGTAATCAGCACCCAAACCTGTTCAATGTTAAAGGAAGTATCAAAAATTGAACTTTTGAAGATGTCCCGGACATAGATACCCACTCCGCCACCGCGACCCACTCTATCAACCCGATAAAAAGTATAATTATCGATCTTTACAAATTCGCTCGGGATAGACCCATCTAACCATGTTTCTGATAATGCTAAAATATCAATGCTGTTTTCAGCTATAAACAGTTTTAAGAGATGCAATTTGGGTATGAGTGACCTAATATTGATGTGCGCCACCTTAATACAATTTAAATTCATTTGAGAATATTTTATGTCAACCTGAAACTATTGATCAATATACAGATGAAAGACTAATACGTCACGTTCTTGCTACAAATCAAGCAACATTAACATTCGTAAAAAAAAAAGACAGAAAATTTTATACAATAAACAAACATATATTATAAAAATGTAAATAAGATTTAATGCATGTTTACGGATGTCTGGTGCAGGTAAAAATAATAAAAACTAAATGGAAAATAGAAATAACAAAAGAAAAACCAACCGCTGTTTTACTGTAGATATTCGTCGTTCTTGCACAGACGGACTAGGCGATAGAACTTGAGGTGGTATCACTCTGTGAATTCATGCTCCGCAACCTCCTAACATCTTCCGACGACTTTATTTTATACTTAACACCGTTTATTTTGCAGAAGATATTACAGTCAATCGACCACACAGACCTAGGTTGCACAAACGTATGAAGTTCCTTAACATAAGAAAGCCTTCTTTTTGTCAGATCCTCCTTTACTACTATTGGAGAGCCCTTTAATTTAGATTTGCTGTTAAAAATTTTCTTTTTGATGACACGGGATGTAAGTCTCACAATTATAGGTCTTGTACCGTTTTCCCTGCTTTTTAATCTGTGCGATATGTCGATATCTTTAGTGTCCAAGTCAATCTTCAATTTTTCTCTGCATAATCTAGCAACAACGGCACTTGTATCCTCATTTTGCTCTTCGGGTATGCCATAAAAGCGTAGATTGTTTATTCGGGAGTATTGCTCCAGGTGGTCGTTTCTATTATCAGACTCTTCCAAGCGAACTTTTAACTGCTTTACCTCGTTTGCTAAGCTCTTGATCTTCTCACTAAACATCGAGGATATATGTTCGCCGATTTTCTCAGAGATTTTATTCAAAAAATCCTCCGATCTTAGTAGCCTATCAACGATTTTCTGGGCTAACAAGTCTTCATCAATAGGTACGCCTTGTTGTTTATTCCGAAGATTATAATCAGTCATCTTGAACCAAAATAAGTAACAACTAACGGAGCCAATTCACACACGTCTAGACCGATTGAACACACATTGCAGAATCCTCAAATGTATGAAAAATTTTATTCTCACCATTTGCATTGACAACAAAAAAATAATGTTTTCTTTAGTCAACCTCAGGACGTGGAGGGAGTGTTACGCTGATTTAAATGTTTTATTAAAACACTTGTTCTAACAATAATTATGTGTGTGTATAATATTGTCATCTACGTGAGCGGTTAAGCAGATTTACTAAATAAAAGAGTGATTTTATTAATGAAAAAAAGTTATTTATCAACAGAGATCTCAGAGAAGTAATATTTTAAAAAAGGTAGGTTCAACTACTCCGCTAAACAATTATTAAATCTTTAGATCAGGAAATTAACGTCTAAATTTCGTAAATTTACCCAAAATTCGTTAAGTGCAAATTTCAAACACCCCGCGAATATTTTTACAATGTCGATAAAATAGATATCTTGAAAAATCACTTTAAGAAAACATTAAGAAAGAAAATCACTAAAATAAACCACATCCAGTCAGATAAAACAAGGGCCCGCAAACCATTTCATTCAAAACTTTATAACTATACCTTTAACGGAATAAAAATATGGTAAAATTTTAATTATAAAAACTATTAAATAATATAATATCTTCCTCATGGCAGAACAAATACATAATACACATCATACATGGGTCCGGGATTGTGTAAGGATATAGGCTGTAAATTGAAGATACCTGGAAACAGGGTCTTCGTGAATTTTTTTTTTTTTCAAAACATGGGCGTCGGGTAATCGGAGACGGGTTTTATGGATATTTCAGTTCAAATTGGAGTAAGCTAAAATAAAAAATGTTACAGGACACATCGTTGGACTTAATAATGTAAGATATTAATTGAAGTTTTGCCACTTAGAAATTGAATTGATCCCGAAAGAAACACATCTGTCTTGTTCGATGGTCTGAGAAAGAACATTTGAAATACACTAGTTATTATCAAAGAAAACTTCTTCGATTGCTTCTCCAATTGTGGCAAATTAAGATACGCCGAACACAAATAGTTACTAGCTAATTATAAGCAAATAACGACAGAAGACAAACATATGAAATATACGATATGAAGCGAAAATATACATGCGACACGGGCCAATATTGAAACTCAAAATTCAGGAAAATTAATTCTCGAATTTACAGATTAAAGTACCTACACACTAAAAAATATATGCAATTCCTGTGTCTGGGAAAATTCCAGTAATGTATAGGGTAAATTTAGCAAAAATTAGAAATACACCTAAAGTTTTCTAGTAAATTTTCCAATTTTTGGCAAATTTCCTTATACGTTACTGGAATTTTCCGTAGGAATTGCATACATTTTTTAGTGTGTACTTAAGCTATGTTTTTCATTACTTATAAAGTAAAATAACACAAGGGTTTTCCCCCTGATATGGCTCATGTTAGTTTTGACTTTGACAATTAAGCATTTCAGCCTACAGGCTTGTAAAATGGCTATATTATGCAACCAAACCTAGTTGGTTATATCAGTATGAGTTTTAAATATGAAAATTGCAAATTTAAAATTACACTCTACAGCATTATAACCCCAATAAAAATTATTAATAAAAAAACTTAAATAAATAAACTAAAATACGCTGTCTCAAGGTTAGCCGATAGGCCCGATACCGGTAGCAGTTTACCAAATAAAGAGTATTACGAGATAAGGACCAACCATTTTATTTTTATTTTGTCAATGTGAACAACAGAGTCACCTTGTTTTTTCCTTAACTAAATTCCCGTTGACAGATGGAATTGACTACACTGGTAGGTGCTTAGACGGGAAACACCTTCTCACTCAGATTGCTACATATAACGAGGCAGTTTCTTTAGTAAACCCATAGACGTGGGAGGGTGCTTATTACCTTTGATTTAATGTTTTATATGAACACATATTGTTATCATATCAATAATTACCTGCATGTAATCTACGTGACATGTTAAGTAAATTTCTAAATAAAGTGATTTTACCAATAAGAAACAGCTATTTATTAAAAAAAATATCTAATAATTCCCAGGAACATAAGTTCTTAAAAAGGTAGGTTCACTTACTCTAATAAACAAATAAAATAAAACATTTAAATCCGGAAATTACTCTTTAAAATATATAAATTTACCCAAAATTCGTGAAAGGAGAATTTCAAATTTCCCGCAGATGTTTCCACAAATGTTGACAAAATAGATACCTTATATCACTCAATAAAACATAGGAACAGAAAAATCACTATTGTTTATGGATAGTTTAGTTTAAGATCAGGTAATTTAATTGAGATTATTTCAGATTACAACTGTCGGACTCAATATTAAAACATTTACTTGAATTATGAACCATAAAAACCATTACTAAATTTGAAACTGAAAACGCGTCTGTTCTCTCTGGCGGTTCAAGTAAAAGTGACCAAATTTCCAGTACATCTTATTTCTTTTCGAAAGAACTATCTTTGATTCCTCCAAGAGTGTAACAATGGTATGCCCCGGATATTGCTCTAGTTACTTACTAAAATTTGAGGAGAATATCACCAACACATAGGCACAAATATAGTTATGTATACACACATGAATGGTGCAAACACCAATATTCGACATGGGAATAAAATTCAAGAAATTAGTTCCCGGATTTACAAAAATTCACAGTACTTATTACATCTTATAAATTATCTTGAAAATAAATAAATATTCGTCCAGTTACTATATATCCCATTTCGGATAATTTAGGCAACTTAAATCACGTAATTGTAAAGATGATTGTATAAGTATCTGGCTGAGTATTTAATAAAAAATATATTTAGACAATTTAAAAAGGTACTGTTAGAGCTATATATCTAATAAAATAATTGATAAATAAATTGGGTAAATAACGAAGCAATATACACGTATACTACTACCTACTTGCTAAAGTCAACGGAATTCTGTTTTTAGCTGAGGTCACTCCCATGAGCCTCGAGCGTTCCGAAATTTCCATAAAATTTCCTCCAGGCTAATATTTATTCGGAACGAAATGTCGACTCTGGCAAGACCAGCAAAAACTGCAACCAAGGGAGCATCTCATCCGAATTACTATCTAAAATAAGAAACAATTTCGATGGAGAGCAGGGGCGAAATGTCAATTTGCAAAAAGATTACCGCCCGTGTAAAGCTTTGCACGGGCCCTCTGTCAATATATCAAGCTCCACCTTGTTTAATTAAACATCTCGAACGCTGGCGCGTACCGGCCGTGAGTGCGGACTCGAGGAGAGCGCAATATGAGAGAAAGAGGTCCGTGTTTCCGTGTGCAAATAGCGCGGCCTAATGCCCTTCTCTTGTACTTCTTCCGCTCGACTCCGTGGCGATCGGTACTACGTGCGCCCCTTCGACCGGGGTTGCTGGTACGTACCTATACGTCGCGATTTAATTATTACTGGAGTAAACAGATAAACGTCTATCCGCACGTGAGTCTTTGTCTATTGCGTCCGATATGATTGATATGTTTGATGTGGTAAACATGCTGAACCGACGTTCATGCAATGTACTCGTATGTATGTTCAAGGGGGAAGTTATCTAAAGCAATTGATCAAATTTCAGTTTATATTTACGGTCCTATGGAGGGAGAAATGTGTTGTAGTAAGGGTTTTTCTCAGCTTACCAATACTTTAAAGAAAAGCTAAATTATTTTTGCAAATAATGCTGCTTTTAAAACATAATTTATGGCTAGTACATAAACAATTTCTACATACCTAACAATAAATACTAGGTAACACTAGTTCGGAATTTTTTCCATCATAATGTTTCATATTGTTTCTTCGGGAAGCTCCGAATGAGGATCTCCAATTTGACGAGTTATACGCACCAAGGATGCCTATTTACTTACTGGAAAAATGAATGAAAAATCTGTTGGAAAAGTAATATTTCTAGGTTATGTGCGAAGTGATGGATCCAGCTAGTATTAAAGAGAAAGCCTTTATCGTCATTAATGGTAGATCATTCATATCACTATATGGCTTGAAGCTGTATATTTCTTTGATCATCCAAATGAACATTCGTCCTCAGTGTTCATGTGTCTGCTTAAATAAAGCGCTGCGCATAAAGTGAATCTTTCACAATATCTGTTATTATTAAAAATAGCTTCCTATCCGACAACCAACACGGTTACAGAGCCGGAAGATCGGGTATCGTCAGGTGTATTGAAAGCTTTCAACAGCATATACCAAGCATTCGATAGCACCATAATGGCGTGCATGACCATGCTCAATTTGTCGAAAGCATTTTATCAAAATTGGAATATTACGGGATCAGAGGAAACGCTCTTGAGCTACTACATTAGCAACAGAAAGCAGGCTACCGTTTAGAAAAAGCAGATGTTGAATATAATAGCCTTAAATTATGGTGTTCCGCAGGACTCCATTCTTGGGCCACTGTAATTCTTTATTGCATGTATAACTACTAGTGTCGGAAGCGCTAAAGTTTGTCAGTACGCCGACGACACATGTTCAACAAATGGACACCAATATACAACAGGCAACCGTCATCAATTCAGAACATCACACCATAGACTTGTATCTACACAACATGCTGTGGACTACCGGAGACCGAAGCAGTACAACTTGCTACTACAAACTATCAGATCGCTACCCACCAGCGCCTTCAAAAATAAAGCAAAACGACTACTGTGCAACATGGAATGTTATAGCGTTGGTGAATGCATAACATCCTTAGGTGGCCATAAATGAGGTGTAATTTATCCGTAATCTATTTCTCTTTCGTTTGTTGTATGTTATTTGAGCGTTTCTTACTTGTATTTACGTGTAAATTGTTTTATACATATACTTTATATAATTAAATCGAAAAAGTTGTTTTGTTTTCTATCATTATAGTTAATATATGCACTACATAAACTGTTTATGTCTGTTTGTCAAATATGTTATGATTTACCATTTACGTATTAAAGAAAAACGTATTGTTGACGCGTACAACATTATAGTACAAGAAATAATTTCAAAACTATGAAAAGGTTTAAAACAATAGTATAACAGTAAAGTAAAACAAAAGATATAAAGCTTTAAAAACGTAGTACTTCATTCTTCCGCCCGAAAATATTTATTGATGAGATTTCAGTTTAGATACGTTTCGTCATCCACAATTCACATGAGTATTATTTTAATTATTCGGCGACAATTGCTGAACAATAACAGCAGACATTGTTCTTGAGTTACTTTGTTATTATTTATTATATTAACTGCGTATACAGAAACTTAATTAAAGTGTGTCCAAATTTTTATTGTCAATACTGACACTGCTTTTATTATTTGTTTTTACATCTCCTAGGATATTCCAAAGCCTACTTTTTATTATAAGCATACAGTAAAAGTTAAGGAATCTTAAACAATACCCAATAAGAAGAAAATGTTTTTTCTTTTAAAGTCCATCGAATTGATTGCTTATTTTTTTGCTCACACGGTGCATATGTATGCTTCATAAAACGCATTTATACATGGTTTAAATTTAGAGAAGGAAAAGTAATTTTTATACAGCATTTGTTCTTACCATAAAATGCAAAAAAATGCGTCTATACTTATTATGCAAAAGTTTTATTATTAATTACCTTATTGCCATAGCACAACCAAATTATCTTCTTGTTAGTTTTTATAACCAGAATTACCAACGCTAGATTTAATGATAGTCGTAGTGAAATTTTACTAATTATGAGTCATTGAAAGCTGCATTATGTGTTATAATATAAATAAAATACAATAAACTTTATTTCCATAAATTTTGGATTAAATAACATATACTTATGTATGCTAAGATAAGAATGGGAAAAAACCCAAAGTAAGTTATGAGCTACTGAAATTTGTAGATGTTGGTTCAGGGGGGCGCACATATAAACAGGCTATTGTTCACCAATCAAAATTTGAAATCTTTGACAAATCAATTCCTGAAATATTAAAATAGCAGCTTTAGCATTTCAGCAATTTAGCTAGGTACTATTTTAGTAATTCAGAAATTCGGCATTAGCTGTATAAAGATCTCCTTCTAATATTTGTAAGAAATATCATATTTATAGTAAGGTGGGGCTCAATATCTTCTCACATCTTGAACTGTGGGTTTTGTAAATCTTATAGAGCTCATAGCATATTTAAATTAACATTTATTTAGAGAAAACTCTTTTCTTTTAAATTTTTCACTCTTAAAAATCATTTCGTGTTTATGTTAGATACACAAATATCATAGAAATCAAACAGACACTATAAAACAACTCTTGTGCTTGCAAAAAAGGCAGCTTGTATGTCTATTTATCATAAAGATCAATCCAGTAATTGGGTTTTGGAACCTTTGGTGTAACAATAACTATCACACTGACAAAAGTCAATGCTAGGTTTTTCCACTATCACCAACCTTGTGGTTTGGTGATAGTGGAAAAACCTAGCATTGACTTTTGTCAGTGTGATAGTTATAAAGATCAATGTGGCTGAGAGTGGAAAGATCACTTCAAAATTAAAAAAAAAAAGAACGAAAAGATACTGGGAAAGTAAGGAAAATACATCTAATTCTTTTCTTGTATTATTATCTTGGTGTTGAATGACCACATCACTTTTTAATACTTTAAAATCCAGGGTTGGACAAATATCGAAATAAAAATGTTCATTTTACTCGAATGATTAATACAAATAAAAAAAGGTCTTACATTACTTTTCTAAAAGCTTACCACATAAATTCTAACATTTGTCACATCGTGTTGTTGTTTCATTTTCATATTTATCCACTCCAAGTTTACCAAAAACTCTAATGATCACTCCTTTTAAATTTTTATCATTGTAAAAATATGTTACTTCTAAAAGGCATTTGATTTCTCGTATTGCTATTTCTAAGGTTTAGCACTTAGTAGTAGTAGCACTTAGTTAGATATAATATAAATAAAATGAAACTCTACGAGTTTGCGCGTTTGAGTTGCTGAAATTATTAACATGACAGGCTCTGTCTTTTTGTGACGCTGTTGCTTAAAAAACTTAAACCGACAGATATTTGGCGTCAATTTGGGTTCTTCAAAATACTCAAGAATACTAAAAAAAGACTGCCATTTACCGATTTATAGTAACCCACGTTCGTTAGGTGCATGTAACTACTCCAGCTTACCGGTTATCGAAATTACATTACATTATTTACATAGTATTAAAATTAAAGTTAGTTTTAATATTTTAATTAATTAATTTTAGTTAAACGGCTTTAAACTAGCTAAATACAAACATCCACTTGGTTTGTGGCTTGCACTGAGTTAATGCCTATCCCTGGCTGAGAAGTACTAAAAGAGACCATAGATAGATACTCGTCAAACTTAAGAAAAACACTTCACCAAATTGCTTAAAAGTAAACGCAGCTGATAGCTGATAGGTAGTAAGGTTCAACACAAAAATATATAAACAACATCGCGGTTCAGATTGTTGACCTTTATTTGGATGGACCTGCACGTAGCTAAACAGCAAATTCATTTCTGGATACACAAGGAAACATGCCAATGCAGAAGCAATTGTCCTGGTTTGAAGTATTGAAAAAGATTTCACCCAACCGTAGAACTAGTTAAGCTCTACCGTAATGGTCCTATTTTTACGAGTTACTGCAAGCTTAAAAACCACCTAATCACAATCAGCCTATCTGATGTTGTATTTGAAGGCGAGAAATCAATACAGAACATAATTTGCTGCGTTTCTAAGCCATTCGAATCCTATCTCGAGTAAGATGCTAAAGCATTTCAATGGTCTATACTTTTCGATGAACTTTAAAATAATATTCACTTCATAAGCGCTAAGGAGCATAATGAACGGAACGATTCATGGACGAACCGTTTTATTTACAATCGTAAAACAAGTGCTAACTTATGTACTTATAAATCAAAATAGTCACTAAGGTTTTTGGTGAACCAGAAACTTAAGATGTAACTCAAACTTTAATATCCATTCAAAGTATGGCAAATATCCTTCACCCACCACAATTAAATATCGTCTGTGGTGTATATAGTCCAAACATACACCTAGCATTATTATTAGAATTAACAACCGCTACACGAGTTTCACCGAAACCTCCATATATCCCACTCCAGATCCACACATCGGCTACACAAATAATGCCGATAATATAAAGTTATTCGCGCAGGTATCTAATTTTAATTACTTGGCGCTCTCTCGAAGCTAGACGAGCTACGTTCCTAATATGCCTACACACACACGGATAGAATATATATGTATAGATTATGTGTGGTACATTTATTGCCAAAGTTTTATAATTATGTGAACGATACACCGTAGGTAGAGAGGATCGGCAAGTATAATTAATTAGTATGTAATTCGGCGCGGTATTTTCGGATTTAATTCTAAAATGAGCAAGCGAAATATTGCCTATGTAGTTGGTAGGTATGTATGTAGGTACATATATGTATATATAGAGCTGGAAGGGTAGTGGAAACGCGCCCAGGTAGTATCTGGTTTAAGTTATCCTTATCGTGATTCGATGCTAATCCGACACTGCATTGTTAGCTGTAGGAGTTATGGACTTAGTTGAAGCAATGTACAGAAAAGTTAAATAGTAACTGGGCAACGTAATGGTTAGGTAATATCAGGAATGATATATTTAAGATTGTAGGTTGCTTAGCGCACATAAATTGTTTTCACACACAATGGCTACAAACGAAGCTTGAAATTTTTAACAAACCCTATCTATAAACACAGCCCATATTATTGCGCGATACTAAATCCATTTATGCTCGATAAAACTGTTTTACATAGTACCCTAATCAAGAGGTTCATACCTCCTGCAACATATAAACACTTAGTATTTTCCTATTTATTCATCCGGAGACTATCATACTCTACTGTACTCGTACGCTGCTCGCCTTCAAATGGATCTCGCGCTAAACTGATTGAAATTTAGATAAATTACTTTGCTTAGATTACCAGGAGATTATTCGATTTAGCTATTGCTGAGTAATTTGTTCCCGCTATGTGAAGAATGAAACCGATCCAGTTAAGTGGAAGGAAAAAAATATCTCCTTCGGTCTAACTGCTAAATTTTCCACTTTTCTTAGTAGCGAAAGTGTTCCATTTGTATACTTTGCGTGGAATAAGTGGATGACGCAATTTAATGATGATTCTGGTGGAATTTAAAGCTTCTCTCACAAGTTCTTTAGATGGTCTAGATTCGAGATGAAAGTAGAAGCGGTGTTAGGTGAACGTATCGGCCTACTGATGTCCTACAGGCTTCGTACTCTCAACTGAGGCACTTATATAGCCTATGTTGCACTTTTTTTTGTTAACATTGAAGGTAGCAACAAAATAACTTGGAACCTAAATCTTTTCTGGTAAAAGTAAAACACTTTTTTACATATTTTTGGGTGCATTAATCCTGTAAATTACATAGACAAGTCAATTATAATATTTTAGCAATATCACCAATACCGTAACGTTTGGGCTTATTTTTTCTTTAATGGGGGGAACTCTAAGCAACTGATCTCTCTCCTAATCATCATTACAACCCCGGAAAAAAACCGATTATCGCAATTGACCAGAGTGAGACTTTGAACGAACCAGTCCTAAGATCAATTTAAAAAATTTCTCAAAGAATTGCGAAATCAATTGAGTCGATTCTAGTTCTACTTCAAATCCCGGAAATATTTGTTTTAGACGATCGGGCCCTCTCACATTCTATCCTCCGACATCACGATAGATCCGCTGTTAGTTACTTTTCCAGCTCTCTTTCTTCATTAGTCTTCAATTGTCCTTTTCAATATTGTTTTCACATAGCATTTGCACTAACACCGTCTGCCAGTTTCCAGGGTTTATCAGCATTACAGCAACGGTATTATCAGGAACCCACTTTCCCAATCTACAGCAATTTTTGCATCCGCCACTTCGCATATTCATCATCTATTACTGAATCCTGGCGAAGAAATCTAAAACTCTCTATCTTCGGTAAGCAACTGGATCGAGTAGAAGTTTACCTCTTCTGTATAACGGCACACTGTGTCATGTTTTAGCATGGAGTAGTACTGCATTCTTGATTCCATCTTATTTTGCTGAAATTTTCCTTGTGATCTGTTATCTCACGATTTGGTGTTTAATTTTCTATTTTGAATTCTTTTTTGGAAATCCATAGTTCTTTTAACGATTCGCAGATTTATTCCGCGTATTGGCCTAGTACCGCCATCTGTTCGAGTCACTAGTCGACTGGCCGTTTGCACATGTTTTATTTTTTTTTCATTAGTTGTTATCTTGGCAATTTTTGAGGATTTTGTATTGGAGATTTTGGCAAAAACTTCTGACAGAGAGCAGATATGTACGTGAATACACAGTCCATTGGGCAATGGGGTAGCCGGACAAATTCCTGCTGTGATTTTTAAATTTTGCCGAGATTTAAACTGTTTATCATGGGGCGTATTACCCAATTGTAGAAGTTACAATCCCTTTCGCTGTTTGCAGATGATTAAAGATTAATGTGGCGATAAAATGTACTATCGCCACGTACTGCCGAAGAAATGCCCTATTGGGAAAGTCTGAGAGATAGAGCAAACTTGAACATATAATTTTCCACCTTCATTAAGCGGACCAATTGCAGAACCTAACAGATCAACTTTTGTCACGATGTGCGCCATGGAAAGCCCCCAGCGATTCTATTAGCTGCTTCTTTCCTTTATTCAGGCTTAAGAGTCTCAATATTTAATTGTTTTGGCCAACTGAATCCATTTCTTAGTTCGTTTTTTCTCTTTTATTTATGGTTCTTTATTTTTATTTTATTATTATTGCTATTATGAATTTTTCTTTTTGTAACTTAGTAAATCTTTGCATAATCCTCTATACTAGGTCTACGCACCAGATCCCGTTTTCTTTATTAATTAATAATTAGCTGATCTATTATGTTAGTAATAATATCTTAATAGCGTAATTTTCCGTCTCTGGGTTAAATCGGTACAACTTTGTCGCCACTCACTTTACTGCCAGGTTTTCTCTTGCTGTTAATATCGAGTACGGTAGAGCGATAACCTAGAACCCTTGGTTTTACCTGGCTTTTTCGTTTAAACGATTTTTCCTAGCCAGGCTCGAATTGAAACGGGTAGGGCCTTATTCCAATTGTTTTCTTTAGCCGCACTATTTTTTACGGCTAGCATTCTGAATGACGAGTCGCACAGATAAGTCCTAGACAATCGTGGCAACTAATTGTGGAACTGAGAGGAGTTATGTTATTTTTCTCCTTTTAAAGAACCGGATAGAAAGAGAACAAAACATGGCACAAAATTTGCATGCATTGTCTCCGTGAAACTTTCCTTACAAAACCGATCAATTCTCCACAAAAATAGTAGTTCTTTGCTTCTGTGCTGGCATGGTTTGCACATGCATTGCTGCCATGTTCGTGTCTGGGCATTATTGGCCAATTCGAATATCTTATGTATCTTCGAACATTGCTATTGGTTATCCCCAAAAGTCGGTTCTTTTCCTTGTAATTTCATTTCCGTTGCACAGTGACCAAGTCTTTTGAACTTTTGATTAACCTGACGGCTTGCTGAGAACCCAAGTCAGACTTTCTTGTTGCATTCAGGTTTTCGCGGATTTCTGATACTTTCGACATAACGTCTGATTTCGACCCAATAGTGTCTTCAGTACCACCTTGCACATTCCAAGATGGCTACAATATTGCTTGAAGGATGGCGGTGTATATAGCAATTGCCCAGCTATACCTAAGTCCTGGTGAAATAGTCAACAATGTCACTCTTCTGTATACTAAAGATGCCTCTGTTATATGACACTATACACCGGCAAATCATAAGCTTGTGTCTGCTGATAAGACACCATAGTATGTGTTAAATCCAAAAACAACTTATTTTTGAATCGCTTCTTCGTCTGCAAAATTGCGGCTAATTAACTGATTTAAGATAAGTTGTTTTACATTCTTAAGCCAAAAAGGTAATGTAACAGTACTTGCATGATAACCATAGTGGAAAGATATTTACAATCTTTAAAATGAGAAAAAAATCGTGGCAGATCAACTAAAAGAATTAATAGCAACACCATGCTTCAATAGATTAATGATGTTTGCAGACACTGGAAATGAGATTTATATTATATTTTACGATACGATACGCGCACTACCATAATCAACAAGCACAAAAAAAAAACCTAAGAAGAGAAATGCCATGTGTATATATGTCAGATGTCAACTCCACATTCGACTTCGGCAGCTCGAAACTCCTTGCCGGATTTTCATTAACACCGTAAAGCCTTTTGGTGCGCCGTTCAATAGAAATATTCCTTTCGAAACGTCGAGTAACATCTTTGTGCCGGAACCAGGAAAATTGCTTTCTCTGTGCTTTATTAAATCATAAAATTAAATTCTTGTTAGTGATGTGTCTATATCCGACGTCAAAAATGTAGCAGACCGTTTAAGAAATATCGCGGAAATGGATTTTTATATTTTATTTACTTTTTTATTATTTTCGATACGCAGGTGGTAATTCAATAGAGCGAAACGGAAAAAGGGTTGCAATTTTCTGGATATCTGGATGGCTTCGACAAATGTAGCGTAAATAGAATCCCAAAATCCAGTACTTGCCGTGTTGCAACGTTATATAAGAAATTTGAAATGAAAACCATGTGATTCCTATATCTTTAAACACTACACATTAGAAAACTTATTTTTTACATACTGATTGACGTAATCTTATTCGATCTCAAATTCAATCAAACCCCATCAATTCTGTACCTGTCGTATTTATATTTCACGTTAAGTGCTTGAGTACGCCCTTATAAATAATTTTTCATCGCATCCTCGCACCTACAGCCCCACAAAACAGCTACAGTCATTTTTATTTTCTCGCGTTTCGGCTAAAACTTACCGATTAAGCGAGAGAATGCCCGTGTCTATATCTAACGTTCAACCATCGCATCATTGGTATAGCGTATAGGCGTGTATGCAAGCGGTTCGGAGCGCGAACTGATGCCAGGCCAGGTGGTGTCGGTCGCATCCGCCCCCGCGTATGTGAATAGAACTATTGGCAGCTCATAAATAATGTAATCACAGACAAAGTGGTGTTACATTACAGGCTCGGCGGCGCCTGAAAACGTGTGAAAATAGTTAAATTGCAAATTCACGGCCGGATTGTTTTAATTTTTCATTCTATCCGCTTATGTCGACGATCAATTATTTATTTTCTTCCGGCCGTTTCTTCTAACGGAGAAGGGCTTTTTTACGATACACGAAATACGGTGATGTGTAAGGTAAAAGATTCCTCGTTGTTTAGGGCTTAAATGAAAAAGGCGTAAAAGTAAATAGAACAGAATAAAATAAATAAGAAAGGAATAACAAATAAAAACAAATCGGTAACAATAAACATATTTCTAAATTATTTGTACATTACATTTAATTTAGTTGACTTCACATTTTGTAACACAATTTGCAGCAGATTATATGTTCCCAAAGATGACGAAACCTATAATAATGCAGGACGGAGTACCCCATGTCCCCCATTTTTTTTTAATATTTTCTCTTATTTTATTTCTCAAAAAACGCTTTTATGTAGACGAGAGTGTGTAACAATTTGAGAGAATTATAAAGTAATTAAAAAAAAATGATAATAAACATTTAAAATAACTAAATTAGGAGCTTTGTACCAGACAACAATTTTAGACAACACGAGAAATAATAGGTTCATACTTAATCACGCATCAATTACACATCTAATAAATCTTGATATTGACCAGATTATGTATGCGTTTCTACGAAATGTTATTGTTTAAAATATTGCTCTAAAAATGCACATTCTGAAGTAATTGATGGTTTACGTACAAAAAGTTTCATCGTGTCAACTGTGAATCTATATATACTGCACGCTAAATAAATAAATAAATAAATCAGAGTATAAATCTCAGTTCTTCGTTTTGTGCACCAAATCGTTCATGCACTTTTACGAGAATATATTAGTAGAAGAATGTACCACATTTTATTAAACAGATATAAAATGTAAATGAACTCATTTACTAAATGCATCTGCGACAATATTATTATTTGTTTGATCTAGGTATATATTATTTGTAGACAAGTTTAATTATGTTAAATGTCTACTATTATTTTTTAAATATCATTATTATGGATCCGGCTGATAGTCTACTAGCTTGCACGCTTGGCTTTAACTTGTTAGCAACGATTTTACGACTAAACCTACTGGGGCATCGGTAAAATTAAAAAACACTTGTAAACTTCATAACAACGCCGAAATTTACACTTTTAGGGTCCGTAAAATTATTGGGCTGTTTTAAAATTACGTAGAAAAATAGAAGTACTGCCACATTTAGCTCACAAACTCGACAGTATTTTTTAGTTGAAAAAATTAGGCAAATAATTATTTTTTGCGTGTCAGAAATTGCAGACATTTCATATAAATAGTATTTTCTTCGAAAATGCTTTTGTTTTACTGTCATTTGAGACCACGGACGTCTTAATCTATTTTTTGAAAAAAACCTAAAAAGAAACCTCGATATGTTCGGCATTGGAAACACAAACGACAAATAAATATAAATATTTTAATTAAGATAAAAACACTTTCTTGTGAGTCGGCCTATATTTTAAACTTAAAAATTTATTATATTACAAAAACGTTTCGCTGTTTAAAAACATCTTTTTCAATTTGTTCACTATTCAATAAACCTGTAAAATAATATTTAAATTATATATTTTACTATAATTTTATAATATATGTAACGTATAAGTAAATTAACATTTGAAACACAGGAAACCTTGAAAGAAAAAACTTACTTTGTTGTTGATAGTTTAATTTTACTGTTGTAATATTCCATTACTCGGTATTTTGAAACAGTAATAAGTTATTTGGCAGTAATATTACATGGGACGCTTGTAATTCTACTCCAAAGCTCAATGAAATTGCCGTGCACGTCCTAAAATTTAGGTTTTCATGGAAAATTCCTTAACAGTTTGTCTGATTTTACATCGAGACTAGTTTACGCCTTAAAATTCCTTCAAATAGCAAGGAATTTATAAAGTACACGAAAAATCGGTGTGAATTTTCTTTGTTAATGCAAACTCCATTCTTAAAGAAACAAATAAGATCCCGAAACCCTTAATGCTGTGCAGAAGTTTCACAGGAAAAAGCTGGGAAAGCAATCCCAAAACGCTGCATGACTCTTGGGTTAAAAGTAGAATAACTAATCTAGCTGCACGAAAACTAGCCTCCTTAAAATGTAAAAGTTAGGTAATGCCAGCTACTAAATTGATACAAAAGGGCCGAAATAATTTACCACAAAACTTAGCTGCAAGACTAAGTGAGATTGATGCAATATCTTGAAAATAAATAGAAATCTCATAAAATGGTATGCGTGTGGCTCCAAAACGACAGAGGGGGCTGAGATTTCAATATATGGATTTAAAACAAAATGTTTTGAAAGCTTAATCAAATAACTGAGTATCTTCCAAGCGGAAACACACGCCATTGAAAGAAGTAAGGATACGCTCTACACAGACTTTTTGTAGTGCGAAAATACTATTAGTATTTGTTGCGTACCTATATCATGTCGTACCCAAGGCTCGACACATGTGTAATATGCACTCAGCTTCAACACCTACATTCCTCGAAATAAACCCCTGTAACCCCATAAAGCTGTAAGAAACTAAGATTCTCCACTATTATGCCAAGAAAGTGAGAATCCACACAGGTAAATAATTAGTTGTTGTATTGTATACAGGCAGCTTTTTCGTGATCTGTTAAAGCAAAGAATAGATGTTCTTGCATTTAATTTGAGTGTCTTTTGAACCATGTATCCGCGAGTTTAAAGACTTTTAACATGTTTGAACGACCCATGTATTATCTGCGTATAAAACAATCAGATCAACCATTATTTCTAGTAGATCGTTTATATAAAACAGAAACAATAGTGGTTCAAGAATAGATCCATGTAGGACTCCTATCACGAACCTTTTTATTTGCATCTAATCATATTTCAAATTGAATCTTAGAGCCTTATATATTCGTGTTTCAAGAAGCAGTGACAGAAACAATTCTATTGAAATAATTTGATTATTATACTCCTTTCCTCCTTACAAATTTTTAACCCAAACTTTTCTTTAAAATATTTAAATAAGCCTAGCAAGTATGATTCTATTTCTGCCTTTTTCTGCTCTCACGCTACACGGATATCCAGATCTATAATAATTATTATTTATAAGTTGTAAGTACACGGCGGCCGACCGGGGCAGAAGTCGGTTTACCGAGCGAATCGCAGAGGGGGGCAACGGAAGTCTAACTAACGGTATGGCAAAAGTTGTACCGACCGCGGGACGTTATTTATGTACTGGGGGCGACACCGCAATGTGCCACTTGGACTCTGGGATTTCATCCGGACGCGAACTAATTCGAGCGCAGTTTGCGATTGGCAGTGTCATTTACCAAAGCCCAGAGTTCCCTTATCCATTATGGCTCGTCTATTTCCCTCCCTCGTTACCACATTTACTATTTTATCCTATCGAACTATTCATGTAGATTGGGGTTTATTAAACATCGGCGCAGTTGTGCCCTTCGTTGCGTGCGTGGGATGCCTGCCTTTTGCTCTTCATTTTGATTTTTTCGTTTGTAAATATCGTTTTGCACATAAAAATTCCTTAGGTTTATTTATTACACCTCAACGATATTTCCTAAGGTGCTTTTATTTAGCTTCTGATATCTAGACAATCTATTTTGACATATCTCTTATCTAAAAGAACACTATTAAATATTATTATCCACACTATCAACGGATCCCTTCTTTGAACATTGACTCTTGGTAGCTTAACTAGAAAATCCTGGGGTTTCCCTGCACACCCTAATCTACACTTGATGAAGGTGCTACATAATATGTCATGGTCTGTACCCATACACACTGATTACTCATCAGTAACGCCCTCTTGATTAATGCCTCCAATTCCGCAGTTAATTAAAACCTTTATAATTTTCTCGAACGCGTCTCGCGCACCATACATTGTTCGTTTTGATCGACTGTTCTGATTTACTGTTACGCATAAATTGCGGCAGGGCGACGTTGCATTTCACGGGACGAGCCACCGCCCCCCTCATTGGCGTACTGCTAACAATCTGTCACGGTGTCGTGAGCACTGTCGGTCGCTTTAAATGTGTCAATTATTTTTACGGCCGCTGTTTTGTTGAAGGAGCGAACGTACATGTTACAGTGACTGCCCTCGTTTTGTACTGTTTACGCTGTAGATATTTAATTGAAACACCTGATTATATTACATCAGGTCAATTTACAAAAGAAATGGCTCTTGAATTGAAAATAGAAATGATAAAATAGTATAGGGGACAAGCATGTACCCGGAAATAAAATCATGATCTAGGTCTGTTCATGACGGTACGAATTAATTTACTGGGTCTATATACAAAAACATCTAATAAATATCATATGAAATACTCAGGTTATTATAATTTAATTAACTAAAAGCGCCTAACAGGTATTGCACCAGCGTGAATCCAAATATTGTGTCCTTAAAATACACACAACGAGAAATATTCACTCGGTATACATATAATAGTTCATCAATGCATTCAAATCATTATAAAGATTCCATTAATTAATGTAGGAGAAATATAATGATATCGATAGGTTTTCACATGCATATTTGCCTGTATATCACTATTATAACCGTGTTAAACCTACTTTTATAGGATATTTAGACGGTAATTAACACCTATGACTGACGCGAATTAACATAATGCCCCTAATTAAACAACCAATCAATTAATAATCACTAATAATCAAACCACGTCTTAATCTGTGGAGGATACCAGCCGTACTACCACACCTACCCCGTCTGGACGACCTGGAGGACGTGCGATTTTGAGCTGGCCCAGAGTCCCCATTGTATACCTACTTACATATTTGGTGTCTTTCGCACCTGTTTTATGGTAATAAATTCTTGACGCAGAACACGTTTTCACTGTTTAAATTGTTGCGCACTTCGATAGTAACCCTGGGAACCTCGCCCTCCCACAACAGCTACCACTCTGGGGTCGAAACATTATTATAACGACCTTAAAAGCGCAAATCAACATAAAACCGCGATATTCCGTTATGACAACTGATCGCACAGCCAGCGCCGCAAATCTCTGCACGCGGAGATTTACCTTATAGGGGTCAACATATAAGTAATAAGCTTTATAAAAGTCAGTAAGTAAATGATAGCGCGTAAGTAAGGTAGCAAACAATAATTAGTAAACAGTACAGCATCACATCACAAAGAATGAACCTCGTTGTTACCCTGTCGTTACACTACCCAGTACGCCAACGTATAAAAATCGAAATTACTATATATTCAAAAAGACATTCAACTATATTAAATTATACCAAGAATTACAATCAAATCGCGCTCTACATAAATATATAAATCCCTAATTTCTGCTCAATATAATTTTACTGGCAAATACAAACAGAAATTAACCATTAAATATTTGGACAACCCTCTGGACTACAGTCTTTATGTATTTTAATTTAAATATTGAAACGTTCTTGTTTACTGTTGGAATACCCAGACAATACCTCCAAGAAAGATTTTTCAAATAGCACATGATCTACCTAAAGTCCAAAAATGGTGCGGGTTCCCAAGTGAATTCTAGCCGTAGCTTCAAACCTATTATAATTGTTTATTGTTTGATGATGATATAAACATTCTTGGAGTTTCAAGGGTTTCATCTGGTTTTTTTGTTATTTGCTTGAACAGTGTTGTTAATGTTATAGGTTCTACTTTTCATGTATTTGTTTATAATTTTTAAGGGAAAAATGTAAATTGTCTGGCTCGGAAAATGCGTAACAACGATCAATTAAACTGTTTATTACGCCAATTTTGTATTTAATGGGAGCTATGGAATTCTAATTGAATTATGTTTTAATTATAATTTCTTTATGGGGGCTTTCTTGTTAGTTTAATATCTAAAAAAAAGAAATCCTATTATTCTGGTCTTCTTGTTCAAATTGGGGATGGGATGAATTAAAGGTGTCAAGAATTTTTTTTTTTTTTATTATTTTTTGG
The DNA here is from genome assembly GCA_949128085.1 of Cetonia aurata. Lineage (NCBI taxonomy): Eukaryota > Metazoa > Arthropoda > Insecta > Coleoptera > Scarabaeidae > Cetonia > Cetonia aurata. Next base: position 20,442,651 of record OX421885.1, on the reverse strand, counting down.
AACTACTAAAATGCAATCATCCACGTACATCTACGGCATTTTTTAAGTTGCTTGAAATTTCATTTTCAAATTTTTCCATTACAAGCTTGTGCAATTGCTGCCCGAAATGGTGAAAACTATCACTCTACCAAATGCTTGTTTATAAAAGCAATTCTGGATCTTCTCATACCTTAATTTCCAGAATTACTTTTACAAACAAACATTTGGTAGAGAAAACGATATCCCTGTGCAATCAAACCCCTGCACACAGAGAAGTAATTTGTAGAACCAAGTGAGAATTCCTTAACTGAAGTACCTCTCGTACTCATATATAAGCAAATGAATAATTCCTTGAACGAAGAACATCATTTTCTCAAAATATCAAGAAATTAGTTTCTTGTATGAAGAAATTTTATGTCCTTAAACATAGGAAAGTAAGTTATTTGAAACAAATGAATAAAAATTCTAGTTCCAAGAAATTCTACCGGTTTAAGTCAAACACGTGATAAACTTGATATGAGAAAAGTTGACTTTCATATAAACCATGTGGTTCCTTCAAATGAATACGAAGTTAACTTAACACAAGTCCCCGATTTTCTAATAGTGACCTCTTAATGCTTTAATTCAAAACAGTATTATCTTTAATACGAGAACGGTATACTTGAACTGAGGAACTCTTTTTTTTAAATCAAAAAGATTATGTGTACTTACCCCTAAAATTACAATATTTCGGATTTAGTCCTGTAGGTTGTAAAAAGTGATTGACATTTCACCTTCAAAATTTAACTAACTAGTCAGATATTTTGAAGATGCCTGCAACATGACTGGCGAAACGTCAATGAATTATTTACAACCAACACGACTAAACCTGTAATATTATTGCATTTATTCATATTTTCCATTGTTTCCTACATTTTTTATACATTGTTACTTATATAGAGATTGTGAGCTATACTATATGCAACAGGAACAAAAGAAAATAGATACATTCCAATCACTACAAATGAACACTAAATCAAACTATTTCACCCAACGTTACCAGTAATTCATCCGTATCTGATCCGAATCATATCCGAATGTATGAAAAATAACGCCTCTATTGGCTTCAAGGTGAACTAATAGCATTTTTGACTTAGTGCACTTTTATCCACTGATTGTATTTTCATCTTATTTTAATACATAATATTAGTAAAGGAGATAGATATACTTCCACGTGTAAAGTGCAATAAGTCGAAAAAGCTATAAAATCCCGTACGTCATATTGTTTATCTATAACCAAGTTTCAACGTGTAAGAACCCCTCCACATTCCTACTTTTTTGCTGTTCTCAATAAAAGAAATTATATTACTTACTTCAAGGAAATATTGTTCGAAATTAGAAACATTCTAAGGAAGTGAATTCCTTCTCATAAGAACATAGAATTATTTATATTTAGAGAGACAACATTTCTTAGAAGTACATTTTGTTTTGAAATTAGTAAAGTTTCAAGAAAATGGTTTATTATATTGAAGTACGGCCATTCATTTGAATCTGCTACATTCTCTAGATTAAAGAAAATACTATCTTAGATTTAGTAAAAATATTTAAGAAAATAGGTGTACTTGGCAATAGAAAACACTTTTCTGTGTGTGGACAACCCATAAGATTGGTCAACCCTAGGCTAAATACTAACAAAAATTTATTCAAGTTTAGCAAACCGGAAATAAGTCTACTTACTGACTTGCTTATCGGGCATTGCCCTCTGAGATACCATCTCAAAAATATGGATGAAGCTGATATGAATCAGTTAAAATGATAAAGTAAACCTAAACTTGCTACTGCAGCTGGTACTTTGAAATAACTCGGCAATGTCCAACCTGCATTTTTGAAAAAAAAAGTAAATTATTTTACCCAACAGAAATTAAAACAAAATAGCTAAGAAAATGGTCTAACAAGATACCATTTCATGACAAAAACCATCTACCTAAATAATCTTATTTTATATAATATAATGACATTATATATAATTTATAATTGTAAGTTTCTGTTTTATTAATTTTGGTGCGCCTATGTTACACCATAAAGGAGAAAAGTTACTCTATTTGATGGTACAATTCCTCCGTTCAGTGTACGGTAACATGCAAGCGAATAACCTCACTTTGGTCCATTAGTTTCTCTGCAATGATGAGGAAGTCTGATTGAACGTCACTTTAGCGAGTTATTGAAGATTACAGAACGAAGAAGACGATAGAAAATGCTTAAAGACACCGACGCGGCGAACGCAAATAAGGGTGCTATCCATCTATATCCGCCTTTCCTCCCTCCGGTACTCCCACCATCCCACCATCTCTGATCACTGGCAGCCGACGCTAAAAGATGGAAAAGATCCGGGCACCGCGTCACGACCGAAAAGGGGGAATGAATCCATTTCGGATAAGGATTCGCTCCGGTGATTTCTTCTCCGTTTTTCAAAATTATATTTGTTTAATCTGAATTGCAGATATCATATTTAAATACGGCCCGGCTCGACTCTGACTCCACTGCGCCAGCATTTCAATATCTCTAACTTCCGTTTTACCAGGTTATCTACCGATCTCTCTCCCTACCGACTATTGCCAGGTACTCAGCCTGATGGTTCTTTGCATTATACTTCAATCGTTCATGTAATATTTGTATTACAGAAAATACTTATTGTTTGCATGTATGTTATAAAAGATGAGATTGGAAAAGAGAGAAATGACAATCATCTCTTGTGTGTTATATAAAAAAGAAAATATTATTTTTTAAAATTCTATCTCATACATACTGATACATATCTCCAGGTTAAAATAATAAACAATTGGCAACTCAGGATAATAAATAAGGTTTATTTATGCATTATAATCCAAACATCAGTAATTAGTTAACAGTTTATTATCAAATCTATTTCCGGCTCTTTGTGACGTGCATTGGTTGAAATATTTAGGTATTGATAAGCATTTTAACCGAAACAGGCACTTTAAAATTTGAAATTTAAACGATGATTAAACCTGACAATTTATAATTAGCAATTGGGCAATAATTATGTATTACATTTCCATAATATGTATATATGCAAATAAGTGTTGACATTTAGTTTTCCAATAACAGCTCATATTATACAATATATACTATACCTAATTTTTAACACCTCCGTGTGTTTATATGAGTCCATATGTTACGATTTCACTCTATCATTTTCTGTTAAATATTACTATTATGTTGGTATAAAAATTACTAAACATGGGGTGTCAACATGTTAACACCCATAGGTGTAACAGTGACACTAGAATATTGGTGAAGTTTACACATTGCAGTGTCACATCAATATACATGGACGTGTAAATCACCACACTTAATGGTATTGCTTTAATACACTTCACAAACTTTTATACTCTTTATTGTCTTAGATTTGTAATTCACAATGTGATACTTGCTTACTTTTTCAGTGTCACGTATGCGACAAAACTTTTCAAATACTTTATTATTTGTGTATATTTTATGTATGTGTATGTATATGTCGAATAACTATAACAAATTTGCTAAACATTTGACAAATGTATATAGATTACGAATAAATTAAACGTTTATCGTATAAATCGTTAGTGTTAATGTTTCTAGAAATGTTATCCATAGAATTGCTACTTGGATCTACAACAATACGTCATTATTTTATAACTTATGTTTCATTATCTTCAGTCATCTTCCAGTATCACCCTATCAGGATCCGCATTGTTCCAAGGAAACTTTTGTTACGCTAAAAGCAAAATTTTACACCAAATAATAGCTATGTAAAATAAATATCGATAATCACAATGTAACCGTGCTTTTAGGAGTATTATTTTAAAAACATGTGTAGAAGAATAGAACTGAATGTGACAACCATATTTGAATTCTGGCTTTACGAAGAATCAGGAGGCATTCCTATGGTGCTAATATCACGTGATAGACAATTTTAAAATTGAAAATTTCTGTAAACCTATAAATGTATTATGTATCAACTCCTAGTCCCCTTTGCATTAGTTTCCAAGCATAATTCTAAGCAAAAATCATCCGCTTAAAATAATTATGGTTATCTATATATCGGCACATTTTCTGAAAGCTCTAGGAATTTAAAACCAGTGCCAGTGCAGCGCCCTTAAAGATTTTCACACGCAGACTTGTGTTATAAAACAAGATGTTACCGATACAGAAATTGTTATATCCAAAACTTTTCGCAAAGTATTTGTGTCATTAACGGAGCCGATAATCCAGAAAATTACTTACAGACTTATATACACTTAATTACACTGTGCTTGATAGTATTTTTGAAATCATGGTGGCAACACATAAAAAGAAATTTTGAAAGAAAAAGCAGAAAATTACAATGCTTCAATAATCGAAATTATCAATGTTGGACTGCAATATGTCTTTTAAAATGCCCGATTTACATTCTCATTTGAATTTTTGCGTGAAAGTATGAGCAACGTATGGTAAGAGCACATTGATGTCATTTTGAAAAGTGCTACCACCGCATATAAAATCCTGCATTTTCAGGATATTAGCTTTGGGCACTAAGAATATATTTCGCGCATTTTTAAGTGCGTAAGCTTTTGATATATACACTGGCTATAAGCAGGAGTCTTTTCATTTCAGAAACTGCGACAATCGAACCTGCCCGACGGAAGCTACTGCACCAGTGCATAAGTAAGCCTTAGTACCAACTAAGGCTTACTTATGTATGTCCACATTTTAGTTGACGATATAGAAAAACGGACTACACGCAGAATAGTAAGGGAAAGAACTATTAGGTAACCAAACCTGGAACATGCAGCTAGACGACATGTAAATTGGATTCATTCTTGTGGAAGGATTTACCACAAAGCTTAGTTCCAAACACGAGTAGGATCGAAATATTATCCTGATTCAGATTAGTAACGTCAACAAATGGTACAGAGATGGATTCAAAATGTCAAAATGGATTCAAAAATTTCGGAAGCTTGGACAAATACCTATTCATATTCCAGGAGGAAACGTATATCATAAATATAGTCAGTCCTAATATGGCTTGGCCTAAGAGAACTGGACGAGCTAGTCAAAACAAACATGGATTACATGATCTCTGGGATACACAGAGTGATGGTAATCTTACTAAAAAGATAAAATGGAACAGAAGAAATGTAAATATTGGGAAAATCTCCTAGGAGTGACGGAAGTTAAAATTATTTTGGGAACTTATAACCGGAAGAGAGGCTATTGCAAACTAAAAGGAAATGTGGCGTAGAAATGTTAAGGATTAATTGCCGGATTGAATGTCTTATTTTATTGTTAATTAGGGTAAGTGAATCTACCTCTTTAAGAACTTATGTCCATGGGAATTCTATTTTTTGAAAAATCACTTTTTTATTCAGTAAATAAGTCGATATATCACATAGATGACAAAAATGCACATTGAGCAAATTGTTGGTATTATAACAAGTTGAAGCACTAAATCAGGGGTAACACTGCCCCTACATCCCGAGGTTCACTGAAGAAAATAGACATATTCTGAGTGAGGGTGTCAGCTAAACATATCGTCAGCGTAGTCAATCCCATCTGTCGATGGGTATTTATGACTTTCTCTTATAGATTGTAATTTGATAAATCTCAAGAATGTGACGCTGAATATATAAATATAAACACAATTAGTACGTTTGTTTATGGCTGAAAATAAAAGTAAATCTTAGGTAATATTTATAACGTTTAATTTACCTATATTAAAAGGGAAAATCTAAATTTATTTAATATTAAACAATTGCTTCTTTTATAAATGCAATTTCTTCACTTGTTTCGCTCTAGTCTATTTTAACATGTTTTATTTCCATTCTTACTTTATTTGAATCGCAGCGACTCGTAACGCTACTTCGTTACTTGTAAATGCAAATAAATAAGCGATCCATAACATAATGGAATCAGGGGTACGGTGAGCCGTGGCATCTAGAGCGCACTATAATCACCGAACGCCTGCTGCAAGCTGTCAAAGAGGCGCCCGCTAAATATTCCGCGATTATTCGACTTCATCCATCAAGGGGGCTGACAGCGCCGCGCGACCCGGCGACAGACGACAATGAATATGATTTATCGGCACCTGTTAACACGGAATTCGCATTTTTTCCAGCGGAACGACGCGGCGCGGATTTCGCGCCAGATATTATAATATAAAAGAAATCCTCCACGGCAGACACGATATGAAAGGAAGAAAAAGAATTCTCATATACGCATAACGTGCGCCCCGATATCTGGAAGCGAGCTGTGTGAGATTCTATTTGAGGCGGAGGCGCCGGGATCTCTTCTAATTCATAATCAGATCTTCGTCGTGCGCGCCTATATTAAATTTAGATGATCAATACGAATGCCTGCTTCTCGAGAGAAGAGAAAAAAGCACAATATGTGAAATACGTCATGTAGAAATTTCCATTACAGAATATGTATTCCTATTATTGATATTGAGCAAAAGGTATTTGATCTAAGAAGGAAGAGAACATGAGTTGTCACCATATCTAAGTTAAAGGAAATGTTTCAAAATATTTACTAAGTTACATCTATAACCCCATGCAACAAATTAAAAAAAATGATATTGAAGATATGTAATAATGATACTTCAAACCCAACTCAATTAAGGTTTGTAAATAAAAAAGTCACATCACGTCAGGTTTCTTAGAAGAAAGAGTATATTTTCTTATTACCACAAGGTAGCATACTAGGTCCTTTACTATTTATTGTCTACTCCAATGATATTTATAATCTTAAGCCCACCTCTGCCATAAATAACTCCTTAACAATAAATTACGCGGACGATACTACGTTTTTAATAACTGGTAGTGCACTAGATGTTATCCATTTAGGCAGCGCTTATCTAAACACATTTGAGGAGTGGTTAACCACTAATAATCTTAAAATTAATCACGATAAATCAAATGTCATCTTCTTCAAAAGTAGCAAACTGGGTATCCCATTCACACAGGAAACAATATTTGGTATAGCCAATTTCAAATCCTAAAAGTAAAGCGACCACTTTTAAATCTACATATTTTTGCCATTTAAACGCGGTGTATTTAATCTTTTCTAGAATGAGTTATAAAATGTCACAAGTTTCTTTTAAATGAGCACCGTACGGAACAGGTAAAGATCGAAATATGTTACCGTTATGAAGTAACACTGCTTTTGGACTTAGTTTTTCTTCAATAAATAGTCTTCACTCTTCCCTGTTCTGGCGAATGATGGTTGCTTACTATCAATATTAATCCATCAATATTATTACAGGAAACTAAACTATCCTCTTTGAGAAAAAAAAAACGTAGCTAACAAGCTGTGGCGCTTTCGGTAAATTGCAAGTTTAAAATCAGTCCGTAAAAGATTCCACTGTTTCAATCTCGATCCTAATATTTCATATTTTGCTTTGGTTAGATCTAAATCTCTGACAAAGCCATTTAGCTCTGATTTACTAATCAAATGAGGTTTTCCTATAGTTGGATCTTGAAACACCTCTGCCGTTGAAGAACCAGGTTCGCTATCTTCTTCCATAAAACTCGATGAATTTGATGGGCTCGGAAATCGTTTCATTACAGGAATTTCAGAGTAATAAGGTAGGGGTTCTGATCCTGATGGAACATTGGCATATTTAACGGAACTTTAATTTCTTAGAAAAATCCTGCGCTTTGGTCAAGCAGAGGTAACAATCGTTTATAAATTCTTGAGTGCACGGCACACTATTGGTACGCGAAACGGCATTCCTTTTATATAGTGCAATTGTATCAAACCATCAAATATTTATATCATTTTAAACATAACACTTCGGGCACCCAGAATTTGTCTTGATTTTTAATTACAAACTTAATATAAAATTGATAACACTTTTCAAGCAACGGAGATATTTGCTTCCTTTCACTTTTAGAAGTAAATTTACCACGAACGTAACAAAATAGGCCAGAAAAAATTATACAAATGCACGGCATTTTGTATATTTAATATAACAATGAGATTTTGAAGAATGTTGAAACGATTTGCGATGATTTTGCTAATTTCTTGATTTTAAACCTACAAATATGTTATAATTTAGAACAATTAATAATGTAGGTCGACTTAAGCCACTAAATCGATACATTTTTCATTGGTATATTTAATATAACAATATAGTAATTGTTGGCTACATAAGCATAGTACAAATATATCTATCGGGTATGTTCTAGCGCTAGTTTTGACGCCATCTTAGTAAACTTTGTTACTTCACAACCAATCACAATCTAAAGGAACGGACTCTTTCAGATTTCAAAACTTAAAGGCCGATGCATGTACATACGTCCATACAATTAGTTTTCTGTGGAACTTACCTAGTATATTTTTACCATGGTTCTGAGATGTGATATTCGAATAAAGCTTGGTTTTCCTTTGTATACTAGTTGTACTTAATATGAATCACTATTCGAAATGTCAGTGAATCTTTTTGTGTTGCCTAATCTTCAATACCAAAAAAGAATTTTACCTTCGCCTGTATTTACGCACAGAATGCCTACCTATTTACGTCAACAAGACCTATCTACGCACAATAGAGGAACGTTTTGCGTCAGACCTACCCAAAATTTATTTCCGTGTATAGCAATTTAAAAATTAACTATCTTCGTAAAACGGTACAAACCCACCAACGCACTCTCCACGCAGCTATTTTCGTACGCCAATCCAATATTAAGAACCGTCTGCGATTATTCATGAGAAGAGGACACCCTTTTCCACGTTTACGTACATACCATGATTATTTTTACATTTTCGACGTGACAAAATCGATTTTCTACAGTTGACAATTTCCGTTCGAGGACAACGAGGAACATGTGCCGCTTTTATTGTTCGGAACGAATGTATTCTGTACCGTTCTGTGGTAGTAATTGCGGAATGCCGATGATTTTGGACCCTTTGTTTGTACGTACGCTGTACAACTCAACAACTCTTTTATTCAAGGATACTATGTCAATAGTTGAAGGTCGCTTTTAATATCGCCTCCGTTTATAGACGGTTCCCTATGTTCGTTGTATAATAACGTTTTTGTCAAAGCTTGCGAATCGAACGCCCAAAATATAGTCTGCACTTTAGCTTTGTTTGAAGCTCTTCAAGGGAAAAATAGTTCTGTTTTATTTATGGTTGTGTTTGCAGTTCTTTTTCTGGAATCAGCGATGTAAAACGGTACTCATAAAAAAATAGATTTTAATAAGTATTCCCTATCTGAATTGTCTGAAAGAGGTTGTTAGCAAAACAAACTACGTGCGCAACTATCAACAAAAAATAAATACAAGTAAAATGCATTTTTTTGGATTCTTTCATATATGTTTATTACGCGTATAATTATTTTAAATATCGAGTCCAATACCTGCGAATTGAGCATTAATTGTTTAATCCCGAATTATCAATCTTTGTCCATAGATTTTTCGATATGTATTTTATATATATTTCTAACAATTCGTTTAGCATCGCTTCGCTTACTTCTATTAATCATGTGCTTTCTCCAGTTTTATGCAACAAATGTACAGTACGCGGCTAACGACTTAGAAACTTTTAGATTTAAATTCTTCCATGTAAGTAACTGGTTTCTTAAACCAGTTTTTTTTTATGAACTTGTACGTTTCATCTCAAATAAAATATGAGGTACGTGGACACTCACTTAACATGAAGTGCTTCCATGAGTACCTCTTAACACCTCCACTATTCGTCCTGACATTTTATCCTATATTCTCAATACGATCTTTTAATATAAAAAAAAATTGTCGTATGTTTTATTTTCGATTTCATAAGAGGTCAACAATTTTCAGTCCCATGTGTATATGAAGGAAGTGTAATGTAAGCTGTGTCACAAATAAATATCAAATTTAATACAGTGAAACCTTACACACACAGGCTGTTCAAAATTTATTTTTGTTCAATTTTGAACTAACTTGTTTATATTCTCTTAAATTGAACAGCCTCTATATTTTTACACAAACGGATAGGGAAGTTACTTATGAATAACGTTTGTTAGTAGCCATGTATGTCCCTATGACTATCTGTTTTTGATAAAAACGCCAAATTCATAATGCGTATAACTATTAATAAAGGAAACAAAGGTAAATACTTGACGAAATGCAAAAAAAAAAATAAGAAATTTTCAAAATCCATTCCATTCATTTGGAAAAGGAATGTTTACCTATGGCCAATAGTTAGCCACTCATGAACATGTGAAAAATGCAAGGTGTTCCATTTAATAAAATTATCATGTTATGCGGAAAGAATCAATTTTTTTTTTAATTTCTAAAAATCTTTTCATTGTCACCTCATTGATGCCCTTATATTCAATAAATAAATAGTGAAATATGCATCATTTCCTACTAACTTCGTCAATTTTCTATTGCAATATATCTATTCGCTGGTTAATTTTAATATCAATGCTGTTGCAACAATATTGTACCGAATTTCGCAAACTAAATGATTCCTATTTCGGAATATTTTATCTCCACAATACAAAACTACGGTTTTGGCCTGTAGCCCATCAGCAGTATAATTACGTTGCAGATTCGGAGTCCGATATCCGCTCTTTTTTTTTTGTAGTGCTTTGTGCCATTCCAGCAGGCTTTTAGTTATAATTTTTCGTGTAAACGTGGAAGAATTCTCGATACGCTTCATTTGACACTATTTTATAAAGCGTTAATTTTCGCGCCCGGCTCGACAGCGACCCGACGTTCCGAGTATGGGGGATTCATTTGTTAGCGGGGCAGTGACTGGGATTCGATGCAATTATTCGCCATTGTATGACGGGCTACGCCCAGGAGGCACATTAGCTCTATTGTGAAGGAAACGTCGACACCGCTAGCGTTTCGGATTCGACCTTACCCTTCTTCCGACTATGTGACACGACGATTACGGCTTACACGATAACGAATCACTATATCTGTGTGCGCGTTTTCCCTTTTTTTATAGCACCCTTGATTGACGTCAATTTCCTTTGTAACAAAAAAATAAAAACTGACACATAGATATCTATCTAAAGGTCTGACTTTACCCATACATTTTCTTTAATTTTTAGTCATACACCAAAATACGATTATTTCATTGAGTTTTGCTCCGATACGAAATAAAATTCAACACAACCGGCAGCATCTCTCTGCCTAGTACGCCAATCGCGTATTTGTGATAAATAAGTACAAAGGAATGAACTCCGTCGGAAAAAGGGGCGAAAGAAGATTCAGATCCGCCGCGGTACGTACCTGCTTCTGGTGTGTCTGCGCCCTCTAACTAATGGCCTGACGCTGTTGCAAAAGCCGATTAGAGAACACCGCCGGATAGATAAATGGTCGATAGATGGCCAAGACGCTAAATTACGTCATGCACGCCGCACTTTTAAATTAAAACTCTGTTGGTTCTGGCGCGCCAAACTATTCGACTAGATCACGTCCATCAGTTTCCAGTGTTCTTTTATTTTTATTAGTAGATTCGGCTTATGGAGTTTGGTTTAATGAATATATATCGACTTTAGTACCTTGATGTTACTATAAACTATAAGAACAAAATCGAAGAGGGAGAGTTACCTAATCTGGGGCCTTCTGACATTCTGCATTTTCTAAAAAGAATCAGACTGGACGGCCAGCTGTAAATACAGCGAGAACAGGGGACACAATAGATAATTTAGGTGGCAGTCTGCTATCACCCTAATATTGCACATACACATACAACAAAAATGTATTAGAAAATAATTTCTCCACGCTTGTTAAGTAATGTGATTCCAAGACTCGCCTGACGACTCGTGTTGGAATTTTCACCCTCGTAAATAATAAGCCTCATTATCCGTTCGTTGAAGAATATACTAATTTTAGCAATTAATTCTGTCCGGAAAAGAGAGACACAATATTTTTGTAAACAATTCTAGTATTTAAGGTAATTATATTATATTACATTTTATAGCCCTCGTCCGGTTTAGTAACTCTTCTCCGTGCTTTTCCAAATTACCGAGGGACTGACGTTCACAACGTACTTTCCCGCGACGTATCTTTACAGGCCCTAGTTTCTTTGTTACCTCCCACTATCGGGAGAGTTTCTAGCCGTTGGAAAAGCAGAAACGCCCCAAAGAAAAACAGCTGCAGATATGTAATCACCAGTCACAGTCAAAAATAGTTGTATTCACGCAGCTCAATTCAACTGTCACAACGAACAACAACTTCCGTGTAATGTAATGTATTTTACTTATTTTAATATGTTTAATTTAATCAAATATAGTAGTAAGTAAGAAACACAACGAGTTTTTATTTACATCGAAAAAGTGCAAAACGCCAGCGCACATAATCACAAAACAAATTCTGTTCGTGTAGAATGTATTGGGGTATGTATAAAATGGTTAAATTAATGCTACTACTGATGAATAAATGACCTATGTAATGTAAATTAAATGATAAGGAAGTGTTACTCGTAAATATAGAAAGTCTACATTATATACTAATTATATACCTAAAATTTATAGGGGCATGTAAAAGAATTCTTTTATAGGGAACCTCTAACAACTAAACTCATCCAAGAAAAAATTGTCGACATGTTTTTGCCCCTATTACACCTGCCGTGCTCTGGAAAGGGTTTTTCAAGTGAGAACTGGTAAATGCCTTGAACAAGATGGAAAACATATGGCATGTGTTAAAATAAGAAATTTATTTAATAATGTTAATTTCATATGTAGTTTTCTAAACCTAATTTAACTTAAAAAATGCAGTTTATTTATTCTATTTTGTTTATTTCTTGCCTTTCACTTTAAAAAATTGCAAATAATACTGCCCCAGTCGTAAACGTGGGTGAAATATGGTGCCACCTTCCTGGCCAGCACTTCGCAATACGTTTTTATCATGAAAAACTGAAAAATCGGTAATACTTCCAAAACCTTTGGAAAAGAGAACTTAAGAAATATCTACTGGCACACACATACTACATTGTGGAGGAATATTTTCGATAGCAATTTGACATATTAACATCATTAGTGTTCATTATATAGCTGCTTATTTTGTATTTTTATATTTGCTTATTTATTGTCCTCTCCTACTGACAATGTCAATGTTTTCTTGAAAACCACGACAATAAAGTATTATTATTATTATTATTATTATTATTATAGACACAATGATACCTGAACAAAGTTGAAAGAAAATTGATTTTTACGCCCAATTATATAAAAATGACTTCACCGTTCTACTTAGATATATCAAGTTATGCATGATTTTAGAGCCCAAAAATTACAGATTCCTATTTACAACCCTCTATTTTAAACTCAACATTTTTTAAATTAAAGACATGTCCTTTATAATAGTTAAGCGAAAACTGAAAAAAAGCATATTTGTAACTTGCACAGTTTCGGTAATGCTTTCAAATTTCGAAGACGGCACATGTGATTCTTAAAAAAAAAGTTATGTAATTCAGCGACTAGGTATGTGACCTAGGCCCAATGTATTCCCAATACATTGCCATTTAAATTTAACATGCGTTTTATGCGAATATTTTGTTCCGTAAATTAATTAAAACCATGTTTCAGCATATGTTCATCAAAAAACCACTAGTTTAAATCAAAGAATGTATAAAGCAAATTGCATATAAATAACAATAATTTATTACTGAAAAAGAATAAGCATTTACGTCTGAAGTTAATCCAGGAACGATTTTAGATTTCTTTTTCACTGAAATTTAATATAGCCATCGGGGATATGTTGTAAGTAATGAACACATGATACTTATTTGTATAGGTAAATGTAATGTGTAAACTTGCAATTTTATTATATTCAAAGCCGAAAGTTTACCACCAATAAATTTGGTGTATATATTTCTTATGAAAATACGAAACCTTATATATTCTTCAGTACTACTATCAAACAAAATGAAACAAAGTATTCCGTAATTAATATCTACAAGTTTATAAAGTTCAACAAAATCAACTAATTTGCACGATATAGTTACAGCACCTCTAGTAGTATTGAATTACAGGATACTGTAGCCAAGGAAATACTGAAGTCACCTAAATACGACCCTGACTTTATCCTAGAAATTCAACACGTATTCATCCCTCCTCTTTCGTTCTTGCATTCAAGCTTGTGTCGAAGCGTCTCTTTTGAGCTGCTGACTTTGACGTATGAACCGAGCGGTTTCCGTCTTTCCGGTTGCCTTGTAATTTTGGACAATCTGCGGCTCCGTTTATTAGGCGAGCGAAAACTTGATTGTCGTTGCGGTTCATGCTTCGTGTTTGATCGAAAATTTAACGAAATTCCACAAAATGAAGTAAATTTTGATACAGTGCATATCCATTTCTATAATTATAATGACAATCATATCTATTTACTGTTATTATGAATACGATGTGCGTCAGATAAAAGAAACAAGTTTAAACAATATTTGACACTGATAATATTCTTTAAATTCTTTGTTCCATAAATTGATTTAATGCTATCAGGCAAGATGTATGCCTGTGAACTGGTAGTCCAACAAAATAGTTATGTGCCTACCTTCTAATTTTTCATGGAGTACATAGAAATTCACGAAAACTAGACACTAGAACTTTCCATGATCCTCAGACAAGAGAACTCATACATGACTCCGCCATCGTAAAGTTCAGTAGTCAAGCTGAGCAAGATGCATAGACATCATTTGTTCTTGTTGTGAGAATTGTTTTTAATAACCTAAATTCTGGTAACTGTGTCGAAATATTTAAACATATGTAACATAAGCATAACACAACCATTTGGATAGCTTTCCTGAAAATTTAAGTGATATTACCTAAGAATAAGGCGGAAGTTTACAACTACTACTAAAAACCTGAATGACAAACTTTCATTCAAGGATATCTCGCGAAGATTTCCAAATAACAAACTAACTCTTCCTATTGGTAAATTCTCACTCCTAAATTAAAATCAGATCACCTAAATCACACTATAGTAAAACAATTACAATTTTGTCATTCAGCACACGAAAGCAGTTTTTCTAACACTTACAAAGATATATATATATATTCTTTGTACCTCATTTAACACCAAATGCGTATCTCTGCAGATGTTACCTCTTTTTTTGTAACAAATGGGTAAAGCTAGCTTCTGCCGTTGTCCTTCTTTCATCTTCTACTTTTCTTTTTACTCCAAAGCGCATAGAGTCCTTAATAAGTCTGTAACGCAGTTTCACCTCATCCTTTCCATCCCAGCTATTGCTTAAAGAGACAGAAGCAGGTTGTCGAAGCGTGTCTACAGGGGTCGCAGAGGACTTCTCGCCGACAATGGACGACGCACAGATGAAGCCATTTTAAATACGAAACGATCACAAAGGATTACACAAGATGCGGAATAAGAAGGTCGAACAAAGGAGGCCAGCCGTCGTCTCAGAATCGTCCCACCTGCAGATTACGGGCATCCATCTCGGCGCGTGGATTATTCCGCGCAAATTAACGAGACAGAGAAGCAGGTGCCGTCAACGAAAGAAGAAGATAAATGACTGCCGGCCCAACGGAGGAAACACACCGCAAGCGATTTCACTGTTCGGGCCACGTATAAATAAAGAGGTAGGAATAGGAGAAAAAAAGGTTTCCTGCATTATCGGTTTTGGAGTGCGAATCGATACACCTAGTTCGTTATGTTGTATACAGTAAAAACGTTTCTATACTGAAACTACAGATCGACATCTCTTCCTTTGGTGTTCGGCAGATTTCTGAATTGTAGAGATGGTTTACTCAACTTAGATTGATGAACATCTCGCTTAGATTTATTTATAGATCTCCTAATGGTTTCTGATTCTGTAAACTCTAAACTTTGTAAATATTGTATTATAATGTTTTACCTTATTACTTAAATATTACTATCCCTATAAAGAGTACTTTCAGGTTTTAATTTATTCCAGTACGTATTAATTACAATTTCGTAAACTCGCCCAAATTTCCCCACATTCACATGGGACAATTTCGCCCGAAATTCGTCCGCGAAATGACAATTTTGCGCTCGCATTTGCTCCAACCTTTAATCGTGCCGCCGTACCGCCTATTTATGCCCGCTTCTCCTGCATTATTAAACAATATTTCAGCACCTGCCGCTCGAACGAGTACCGAAACTCGCCGAACCGACGCGCCAGCAGTGGCGTAGACGAACGAACAAGCAAAGACTCCTGTGTTCGTCGGCGCTAATCGAGCAAGCATCTGGCGCTTACCTTTTATGGAATCTAATTTCCTTCTTCCGGTCCGATGGCCTATTATTGCGAATGTAAAATAATACCGCAGGATGATTGTAGGACGTTTCTTGCGCACGTGATAATTGTACGGATCTGGGTCCGTTGCTGATGTGGCAGTTACGAGAACGATTGCGACGAAGAATGGATTAAGATTATATTTAATAAGACGTCTTGTATGCCATATATGTAGGACAGCTTTTATTCTAATATAGAGGCCTTGCAAAATTCCTGACTCTAGCGTAAACTTACCTAAAAATTAATCACAGTTATTAATCACATTCTCAAAACATTCTCCTAACTTTACTATACTCATAGGAGGAAATAAATAGTCATGCTCAACTCCTCTAGTGTTTTGGTTATGGATAAATTGATGGTAAAGGAAGTATTTCAAAGTCTCTCAATATTTCTTCACAAGACGATGTCTTAGATTGAACATTCATCTTATGCAGATTTTTTGCTGGGTGAAGATTCTATCCGCATCCACTGGATTTCCGCAGAAAACAACACCGTATTTTAAAATTTTAATGTGAAAACACATTTGCATAATACGTCATACGGGCAGCTTCGATATTAACACTTTTTGCGATAATTTTCAGGACGTAGCACGCACTACTCAGTTTTCCCGATAAACTCCCAACATGGTGTTTCCAAGAAAGTTCACTGTCCAATTTCCAGCCAAACAAATAGCATCACTTCAACAGGTAAGATTATTGTCATTTTCTTTGATATTAATGACACACGACTATTTTTAAACTGTATAAATTTGGTTTTTCTGGTACTTAGCTAGTTATGATATAAAGTTGTCAAGTATTTTTAAATTATTCTTTAGGTTTCAAGAAGCCCTTCGTTTTTGTTTGCACTAGTTACCATTGTTACGTCATCAGCGAACATTATAAAAAAATCAAAGACTATCGTTGACATACAGTAGAAGCAGTAATGGCCCTAGAATCGAGCTTTGCGACACATCCACCCCAATCTGGCTTTCTTTCCAAATTCGTCATATCCTACAACACATTGGCGTCGATCAAAAAGATAAGACTCGTTCCACTTGAAAGCAGTTTCTCTCAATCCCATTATCAAAAGTCTTTCCAGTAATACTTGGTGATCGACTCGGCCAAAGACCTTCGATAGGCCAACAATAATTCCAATACTCTCCTCACCATCTTCAAAACAAGTAACAATCTCCCCAAGGAGCTGTTACATTGCTCGTGTTGTAGATCTTCTCTCTACATAACCATTTTGCAAGTGATTTAATATGCCATATATTTGTAGGAAGCTCACAATTCTTCTGTGCATTTTTTACATTATTTTTGAGATGTTAGATATTAAGGAAATATATCTATAGTTTTCCGATACAGATTAGGTACCTTTCTCGTGCACTGGTTTTATTTGTGATGTTTCAACTGGTCTGGAAATATGCCATTTACGAAAGATACGTCAACGATATCTGCCAAAAAGGCGGCATTGTCTTAGAACGCATACAAGTATGTTGCTTTCACCTACTGCAGGTGTATTATTTAAACTATTAATAACGCCAATCATTTCATTTAAAAAAGTTTAAAAAAAATTACTTCACTCTCCGCATTATGTCGATTTACTATGCAAGTCTGGTGATCGTCAGCTGCGGCCTCCAGTGTGTTCGTTATGCAGAAAAAAGTTGTCAGAGCTATTTGCGGTGTGTCGCGGATGATATCACGTAGGGATTTATTTAGAAGATTATCAATTTTGACGTTAGTTTCACTATACATATTTGAATTAAGTATGTTTTTGTTCGACAACCGCCAATGCTTTGTAAGAAATGACAATATATTTAACAGGTTGGAGACCCGTGTCAGCCTTAATTACAGCATACCCACACATAAAACTGTTCAACTTGAGAGAGATCCATTTTATATGACCATTAAGGTGTATAACGCTCTCCCTACCGATTTAAAACATTTGACATGTGCATAAACGCAAATTAAATTCCTTTTTGCTAAACAAGTGGGTATACTCTGCAAATAAGTTTTTGAATGGCAGTAACCGCTGATCAGATACATATGTTTGTTATAATATTCTTTTTCTTTTTTCTTTGTCCATGTTTTTATTATATTTATATTATTTTAAAGATGTTTGTAGAATGTAATAATAGTGTTGGTGATACTGTGTTATACCTTCTTGTAGTGTCTGAATTAATTTCATTCTAAGTATAAAATAATTAAGAAAATATATAATAAAAAGGAAAATCAGATAAAATAATAAAAATAAAGTTACATGGTCATGTCTTTTAAGAAACTAAAAGGAAACTATGGAGAAGAAGTTTTCCACATATTCAAGAAGATACTAAAATTTTACCTACAACTAGGATCGTTGAAGATCCGAAAAATTTTCTTAATAAAATTTTTGTTAAATTGTTGATAAATTTAATGTATACATTAACGAAACGTCCGAATACAAAACAATATATGAGATGTTTTGTAGACTTGCATTTTATTGAAATTCCGCTACATCACGAGTAACACCACATGCATATATTCATACTAAAATAATTAAATATATTTTCGTTTAAATGTGCACCAGAAAATATTTTACAGTGCGTCCTGTATCTCATATTTTAATAAGTTCCCGAAAGACGTTCATGAAATGCCTATTATTTTCTTTTAACAGCGAAGTAAATATTACTTTCTCTGTTTTCTAGAGTACATCTCACACATGTAAAGCAAGTAACTTAACAATTAATCACTTTGAATAGAAAAGTATTCTTTTAGTTTCATCCATTATTTCGGGGATAAAGAATAAAAATTTAATACTTATTTTAGCCTGTAATTTTTATTTTACAACCCCCATCATTGGCATTAGAATAAGAAGATTAACTAAGATTACTTCCAACTCGAATATACGCGACATTTTTGCAGCGAACCGTCAAACCCTCGCCCCCTTTCAACAATTGTCAAGAATTTCCCCAGATTTTCATCTAGGTGTTACTAATAATCCGACGCGTACGACACCTAACAACAATGAGCGACAATCAACGCGAATGCACGAGTTATAATGAGGGCAACCGAGCGGCAAAAGTTTGCAAATCCGGTTGGGCGCCCTGTATTTGGGTGACGAACGCGGGAAGGAAGAACGCCCGGCTACAATGGGCCCAAGAAAGCGGGGAGCGACCGCCCGCCACGCTAAACGAGAAGGGACGCTAGTTATACAGAGTACGGTAAACTCTGAGCTCTCCGTGTATTTACTCAGAGACGGCGAGCTCGGCGCGGGGAGGCACTCTCGGTTGTCGCAAATCTCATCAGCGGATGACGGAAACTGGAGTGTAAAACAAACATGACGATATAATAAGCTAAATTAAACATAGAGACAGCGTAATATCGGAATTAAATTATAACTAACTGCATAGTTATATAGACGGTTTCGCCCGTCATGCAAATTCAGACATTATTTTACGGTACGGTACGCTTTTCGCTTGAAGGTTGCACGATATTATCCACTTCCGTGCTAACTTCTCCACTATACGTGAGAATAAACTCACTTTAAGTATCTTAGAAGAACTAACCTTATCTTGACGATAGGTATCTTCTAATATATGCAATCAAAACTATTACTGGTTGCAACTCGCTTTATCTTACAGAACATTGGCTCACATTGGCAACTACAAATTATCAAAATCAATGGGTACAAATGTGTTTCCAATTTTTGTAGATCTAAAAATCGCCATTGTGTGGTGGCAATATACTGCGATGAAGCATGTAGAGCTACAGAAAGAAATGACATTAAAGAACTCAGTGTTATATATATATATATATAGGGAGTAAAAAGTAAATTAATGGGTAAATCGGTCTGTGATAAAAGAAACCAAGTATTTATAATCCTCAAATTTTCGGTATTTAATTATATCATCCTCAAGAGGTTACACTAAAATACAATGAGTATTTGAAACAAAAAGTTAAGTCAAAAATATAAAATACTTACAATAAATTTAAATTACAACACAAAACATTTTAAAATGTTTAATGTTTTAAAATGTTTTGTGTTGTAATTTAAATTTATTGTAAGTATTTTATATTTTTGACTTAACTCTTTGTTTCAAATACTCATTGTATTTTAGTGTAACCTCCTGAGGATGATATAATTAAATATCGAAAATTTGAGGATCATAAATACTTGGTTTCTTTTATCACAGACCGATTTACCCATTAATTTACTTTTTACTCCCTACGAAGTACGGTCGATACTCCTGCCCAAATATATATATATATATATATAATCACAAAAAATTTTTTAACGACCGTACTGTATTAATATTAAGTAAATTATTGGGTAAGCGGTCTGTCATAAAAAAAACGATCTATTTGTTAAGGTTCCTCTATATTTCGTCATTTATTTATAACTTCTTCGGGAGGATTGCTTTCTGTAAATTATTACCAGAATGAAACAATGCGTAAATAAAAAGAAAAGGTTAAAATACTTACAACTAAGATCAGGTTACATTTAGAATTGAATATAAAACAAACATATTACACTAAATTTACAAACGACATGTTAAAAGTAACAGCTGAACAAGAATTGTGTAGAGCGAAAATTTAACATACATATATGTCCTACAGTAAAGCGTGCAAATAAAAAAAAATATATGAATACAAGAAAGAGGAGAGGACTAAAAAGATTATATACTAAAGCCAATAATAGGACAAAAATAAAAAGGACCTTCCTCATCAATCCATACTAATGAAAATTGAATAGATTAATGTAATCTATTCAATTTTCATTAGTATGGATTAATGTAATCTATTCAATTTTCATTAGTATGGATTGATGAGGAAGGTCCTTTTTATTTTTGTCCTATTATTGGCTTTAGTATATAATCTTTTTAGTCCTCTCCTCTTTCTTGTATTCATATATTTTTTTTTATTTGCACGCTTTACTGTAGGACATATATGTATGTTAAATTTTCGCTCTACACAATTCTTGTTCAGCTGTTACTTTTAACATGTCGTTTGTAAATTTAGTGTAATATGTTTGTTTTATATTCAATTCTAAATGTAACCTGATCTTAGTTGTAAGTATTTTAACCTTTTCTTTTTATTTACGCATTGTTTCATTCTGGTAATAATTTACAGAAAGCAATCCTCCCGAAGAAGTTATAAATAAATGACGAAATATAGAGGAACCTTAACAAATAGATCGTTTTTTTTATGACAGACCGCTTACCCAATAATTTACTTAATATTATATATATATATATATATATATATATCAATGCGAGTGCGCTGCAGTAGAGATTAAATTTTCAAAGAAAGCAATGCTTATTTGTGCCATACATAAAACTTCACGCCTTGTCGATATTAACATACTCACTGACATTGCTTGAAACTATTCTACATAAAGCGTATACTGAAGATAAGCTAATTTGGATTGCTGGTGACTTTAGTCTGGACATAAAGCAAAACTTTTCAAACGTAGAGAAATTGCTAGCTCTTATGAATTCATGAAACATGCAACAACTATTCAAAATAGGAACCAGAATGACGTCTACGATAGACACATGTTAATCATACGAAGTTCCGAGGTGTAATACTAGGTAGTGGCCTAAAGTGGACGCGGAATACTAGTGCGTTAAGCAAAAAGTGCTATTATTTCGCGAACTCAAAAAGAGTGCCAGTTTACAAACGTTACTTACTTAGGTACTCGTATAAGGTATATTGGAAATGCTGAGGATAATGACTCTACCATCTGTTTATATTTATAAATGTCTTTGTTTTATTTATAATCGCCGGCAAAATTTTAGTAATGTAAAAGAACATTCATACAGTTTAAGAAGTAACAATTATCAGTTACATAGATTAAGCCAATTTGAAAAAGGCTGCTATTGTGCAGCTCAAAAACTGTATAATGTACTTGATATTAACATAAAAAACAATGGAACTTACAAACAATTTAAAGTCGAATTACAAAAATACCGATATAGCGTACAAGAATATTATTTGAATTGTTGTAACTTTATTCCCCTTTCTAACGTTTTTCATACATAAGTGTATATTAGTATGTACCTATACCAGTCTTTGAAATAAATAAATAATATGTATTCTATTGGTACAAATGCTTCGGATGCGCCATCTGGATGCATATATATTTCCACGCGAATACTTCCGCAAAATAATTGTCGGCAATTCCCAGTAATAACCCTAGCAGCACAAGAATCGGCATGATATCGGCTAAGCTTCGCCGATATTGCTGACCGATGTCGTAATTATAGCGGCCGCTGATATCATACCGATACAAAATGTGAA
Source organism: Cetonia aurata (assembly GCA_949128085.1). Lineage (NCBI taxonomy): Eukaryota > Metazoa > Arthropoda > Insecta > Coleoptera > Scarabaeidae > Cetonia > Cetonia aurata. Next base: position 20,420,197 of record OX421885.1, on the reverse strand, counting down.
CATTTTGCAATATTGGTTCGATATGGAAATTCCAATACTTATCCGATATCGAAATTCCAACATCTATCCGATATCGAAATTCCAACATCTATCCGATATCGAAACTCCAATACCTATCCGATATCAATACAATTAAAATTAGATACAATATCAGCAGTAGACCGATACATGATTGATACTTACCCAACGTTTTCTATGCTCCGCCGATAAAGTTTTAGTCGTCCTGGGATATCGCACCGATATTGGTGTGATGACTAATTTCTACATATAAGTATGTAGTTTGTCTATCCACGATAGTGGATATTTATACAGGTGTCCCGAAAGTAGTTCCCGAAACGGAAAAGGGTTATAAAGAGTATAATTTCGAGTCAAATTAGCCCCATATGTGATTATTCAATTCTAATAAGGTTTTTGCGGGTTTTATAAAGATCTTCCACAAAAAACGTTCATAAAATTATAGGCAAAAACAGTATTTTTTTGTAATGTTAGAATTTAGAAAGAAATTAGAAACCATCAACGTCTTCTGAAATATCACTTTGATAATATCACGGTGTTTAATTTCAATTTAACTTCATTAAAAAATAACTTCATTCTTATTGTCGTACTCTTTTGTTTGTTGATAATTTAATGAACATTTATTTGAAAGAAGATTTTTAGAAAAATAAATGATTCGTAAACTATACATGGAATAATAATCACACCTAGGATTAGTTCGACTGGAAATGACAACCACTATAACACCTTTGTGTTTGAATATTTAATTTCGGGGCAGTCTCTATAGTCATATTCATATTGAACAATGCGGAAAAAATACATCAGATTCATAATCACATTGCACATGTAATGTTTTTCAAATTGTTTGCCACCATTTTCTGTGTATAATAATTCATGACAAAATAGAATATTATGCGCATAAAATAATATACTCGTACATAATGAAGGAAAGACTTTATGTAATAGAAAGTAAATAAAGCAATAAATTTCAAGAAAAAGTACTAATATAAAAATACTTAATATGTTTATTTATGAGTAATTGACAGAAATATTTAACGACATAATTAATAAAAACAAAAACTGAAAATAACTAGGAAAACATGAAACCGAAAACAAACTCAATATGTGCATATTTTAAACGAAAAGTAATTTAACATTTGTTACAGTTTAATTTTTAACAAATCAATAACAACAAAAATTCTAAGTAATACCTAAAAAAAATCCAGTCGTCTAAATTATTCGTTCGCTAAAGATGTTATATTCTTCTTCCTTTCTTTTCTGCCCCCATCTCATCTATTGATATTCGTCTCTGTCCCATCCGGCTGTTTGACTCTAATTGCTTCTGTAAATAAAAATAACAGTTTTGATATACAAATAAAATAATAATGCATGTAACATTACCTAGAAATACTATGTATATTTCCAATTTATCAAAAGCTTCTTTGGATTGTCTCTATTTTCATGAATAATTTACATTAAAACTTTTCGAGAGGATTTGTTTTAACATTAGATATATGCTTCCTTTAACGTACTTCCCCCAATTAAGCACCACATACGTATCTAAAAAAAAGTGTTTTTCTTTAGTGTATGAAGTACGCTTGTAATTTATTTTATTCTATTAATGCGAAACGTTTTTTACGCTACACATATTGTAGAAACAATGCTTTCACGTAAAATAAGAAATTTACAAGCGTCTTCCATTTTGTTAACGCTGCATATTTACACAATAAATGTGTACTAATCATTAAATTAAATTATATACTTGATACATACATAAAACATTATTCATAAAAAATTCCTTACCTTTATAAGCTTCATTCACCCATTTTGTAATGTGCACAACGCTTACTATAATGCAGCGACAAAATAAATAATGGCAACCACTTCACCTGGTCGTCATGCTCACACTGCAATAAGGAACGCTATGATGGATTGTGGTAGGGGTGGTGGTAAGATATTGCGCGTAGATCTAACTCCCATAAACATTGCGTTTAGATGCCAATTTTTATAATCACGGCGGAGTTAGAAAATTGCATTTGCATATTCTTAAGTTATCAATCGCTTCACCTTCTAAAACTGTTTTATAGTCGATATTAATTTTAATTTCACAATTGATGTCTCAAACGTTGAAATTTTATATCTGAACGTTCTAGTAATGCGGTTATATTTCAATCAACCAGTCCGTATAGATTTAGGATATTAGCCGACTTCCTATCGTCAAAAAAATGACAATAGTCAAATCCATATACCTCATTTCTATCAATATCGCAGCGGCGTTTATTAATGATATCGCCCTGATATATGTCTTGAGTTTCCAGCCGATGATCAGCCGATACATCAAACGTTCAACCGATATTTTACCGATAATGGATCTTTTGTATCGCAGTGATATCGTATACTGGTAGAAAGCCGATATTGGCACAATATCTTTGATATCGACCCGACATCAGGATATCGGCCCTATATAAAGCCGATCATTAGCCGATGATTTGTGCTGCTAGGGAATGCTATATAACTTCGCGAAAATGTACTAAAATTATTTATGGGCATACAGCACATATTTCGTGATTATAACTGCGGGTAGGTAATTTATGTTCTCTTCCTTGACGTACTTACGATACTTATATGAAGTGTTTAGTTCGATGCTGATGGTGCAACATAAATTATTATAAGAAGACGCATAAGACGGTAGTCGTCATTATATTGCCCCTCGCGACGTTATAAAGCGCAGCTAATAACATCGCGCGGAGCAAAGTGCCGTGTAATGGAATTAACTTGTCCAATAACGTCGGTGTGTTCTGTTTTGTGCCGCTCGTTTGTTAAATATTAATTTATGCGTCGTTATTTCCGCGTTAATTGCACGTATATATGCGGATATCCATGCATACATATATCCGGATTATAATATGGGGTGTATAAATAAATAAACCCGTTTTTAATGAACCACGCCGCACGTAAATTAAAGTACGCTGTGTTAGTTATCGCTACGACTAGTTTGTGTTTTAGCCGAGTTTTATTCTAGATGGAGTAGAAACCATTTTATGGTGTAATGGCAGCTTTAATTTCTAAATTAAATTAGATTTTATGGTAGGTTAAAATTCTTAATTAATGCTTCTTAGTAATTTTTTTAAAGCTTTACTAAATCGCTTTTTAATTAATGACTTTCCTTTATATTATCTCAAATCCTATCTACCATTAGGCATAAGAAAACTAAACTGAAGTAGACTATCCTTTATATACTATTCACTAAGTTGCTTCCGCTAAGGTAAAACCTTTTTGCTCTAATACTTTTCCTATCACCTCCCTTCAAGTTATCTTAGACCAGCCTCTTCTTCTTCTTGATACCGTCCTCACTTCCCAGATTCTCTGATCTATCTGCTCTGCTTCATTCTGCTTTTATGCCCGTACAACTTGAACTGATGTTGTTCTATTATTTTTAACACCCATTTCGCTCATAATTTCTCTCGAATGTCTTGATTTCTGATTTTATCCATTCTCTTCTCAAAAATTTTACAACTTGGATTTTATTTTGTTGTCTTCTGTTAATACCTATGATTCCGACCCCAAGGCTAATATTGACATGTAAATTGATTTAAAAACTTTAAATTTTGTGTGTTTGGATATTTCCTTTTTGCCCACGAAGTTACTATTTAAAATGTCATAAATTTTCGTTGTCGCTTTATTTCTTTCATTTCTTTACATGTCTTAGAGTCTGTCTGCTATAAAACATTACCTACTTACTTAAAATCAACTGCTTGTCCCATTATTTTTTCATTTACTTCTATATTATTCTCTTTTCTATCTTTGACTGTTGCTTTTTTTTCACCACATTTATATTCATCTTTCTCTTTAGTAACGCCGTGTCCCAAATGTTTTTGCAGTGCTCCTGCGCTTCTTGCAAATATTGCCAAATCATTGGCATATGCGCGTTCAGTAGTTCCTTTTTATTTCAGGGTGTTATATGGTATTTCCAGCTTGCTTACTTTATGACTCATTTCCTCAAATACCTCGTCCATCACTATAATAAATAATTTGGGGCTCCGAGCAGTTTGATCAGTTATAAATTCCTCAAAATTGCTATTTTCAGCCCTTACTGTTTTTACTTTCTCTGTACATACTTGCAATTGCCCTAGTTAACGTTCCCCCAATTAATTAAAGTTTTCCATATCGGTTGTCTTGATACCAGGTCGAAAGCATTTTCCAAAGCTATAAATGTTATATAGACTTCTAAATTTTGTTCCAAGATTTTCTCCGTTATCTGTTTAAGCGTGAAGATGCTGGCCTGTATACTGTAGCCCTTTCTAAATCTACTCTGTGGATCTGCCAACAGATATTCTATCTTTTCTTTTAGTTTATTGTCCAGGATTCGTTCATAAATTTTGGCTGTCACACTGAGCAAGGTTAGACCTCTGTAATTTTTACAGTCTTTATTATCGTATTTTTTAAATATAGGTACTATAACCCTTATTTCCAACTCTTTAAGAATTTTTTCAGTTTCCCATATTTTTCTATTTATAGCCAACATCTTAATTCTATCTTCACCCAAACTTTTTATAAGTAAAAAGTGAAAAAGAATTTAATGACATTCTTACAAGTAGGTACCATCCGAAGAATCCGCTCCTCTTTAACACACAATATTACTAAAATAGATAAAAGGTGCTCCGCCAATGACGCCAGTTGCTTGATCACCTAATCACTTGTGCACATATAATTGGGTATGATAAAGAATAAATACAAAAATAATTATAAAACTACATTAATTAAAAAGTCTCTCTAGAAGAACAAGGAGTGAAAATTGTTAACTACATTAATGTCCTAGAAGACTTCCGTCTCTTCATTCATCCAAAAGAAGACTACAAAGAGTTATTACAACTCTCACTCCTGTACCTAAGAGTTTCATGATCTATAAGATGGATTGCATAATAATGGCTTTTGTCACGAGCGAATTGTAAGTCGATGGGCTCCAAAAATTGATACGGATATGCTACAGCTTCCGAACAGTTACCTAGATGCAGACGTGCTCTTACAGTTGCTAGAGACACCTTTGATGTTTATCAGAAATAAGCGTAGGATTGCACTTTTCGTACGAACGTTTTCGGGAAAGAAAATGAAATGAGTAGTCATTACTAATAGAACAGAGACGTTCTTTGAAAAGTTTGGAATCCACGAGGTGTTAGAATACCGCAGTGCCTCCCTAAGCCGTGTGAACGTTCTTAAGGTGGTCGATGATACTGTAGAAAGAGGAAGTGCTCTGATAAAAAAAAAGTTTAATGGATCGATTAGGGGCAAACAAGAAAAGCAATTCGTTTTGAGGGTAGTAAAGCATCGCAGAAAACCTGCCACCAAGCGTATAAATGATGGGACTGCATCGTTCAAAGTTATTCAGTCTTCTTTATATTTTTTACTTTATATCATTCAGACTCGGGGTATAAGCAAAGTCTGAAAATTTTTAATTTTTGCCTCACAAAATGAAACGCACTTCTGTACTTTTATAAGAGATTTCTACCTGTACTATACTAATTACTAATATGTCAAAATTTACTTAGCATTTATTCCATGTATAGTAATTTTCTCAAAGTTTTATTCGCTAATATTTATGGGTATTGAAACAAACTTTCTAAAATCTCTGGATCGCGATTATATGTTACTTCAGTAGAACGTAGCTAAGTTAAATAATCTTGCTGGAAATAACTCTCTCATTAAATTAATTCAAAGTTTTGAAACTGAAAAAATATTGAGTTAAGAAATCCCGAAAATCAGAAAATGATACTACTTTAATGTATAGATGATGTAGAACGGAAATTATTAATAGGTTTCGCAAGCAACGCATAGAATCAAAGAAACGGCCATCTTCTGAAAGTCTGCGCGCATTCTTTGATCTCTCCGCTGCAGAATTGCAAGTGAAACGAACGTGAAAACATGCGAAATTACAAAGTCAAGTAATCAGATAGAAACCAGCCATAGCGAAGTGGCCACTCGAGCCGCCGGGCCTCACTTCTGCTGAACTATTAAACGTTTTAATGATATAAACTTAGGGTAATCAAATTACTCGTCTGCAGGTACTACGAAAAGGCGGGTTATCCGAAATTATTTTATTCGCGTCCGTTGGATGGTACTCGTAAAAAGTCGAAATTGAAAAGGCTGTCTGTTCAGGGACGACTGCCGCTGCCGCCGGTGTATCCTCTGACTGATTTTCGTTACCGTCGCCGTAGCGACCAGCCTGCAATTAAACCGCTTCGATCAAAAACGTTGGCGCGCCGACGGTAGCGCTTTGATGTGTCGTCCTGTGGTGCCGTAATTTCCATACCCCGCACGAATACGCGCATTATTCGCGTCCGAAACTGAGGCGATTTTTTCGCGAAGGGCGAATTAAATTTTCATTAAAACGCCGATACGCCGAGCGAGAGTGGCGCTTAATAAAATTAGCGTTCTGTCGCATTAGTGCAACCTGTTGGTTGTATAATTATACTTTATCTGATAGCGACAAGCGCAGCGGAAGTATCGGATGTCCGCATCTGACAGCCACTCTGACCTGATCCTGGAAATAACGCAGATTCTAATAAAAGATTTTTAGATACTAGGTAAATTTATCGTTCATGAGCATGATAGGACTCTTAAGGTGATAAAGCAAATAAATCTTAAAAAATGATCTCGTCTCCGCAATTGATGACATCAACTAACTATAAAACTTAAACAAAGCAATTAAATTTTACCTTAATTTAATTTAGTGGCTTACTGTCACTGCAACATCAAAATCTTATTAAGAAACATATTCAATATTACCGACAATTGAGCAAACTTGACGAATAAAATAGTTCCGTCAAAAACATGTATAATGTCACTCTAATGCATCCGCGGTTGCTTACCTAGTAGCACTGACGAGCCTTGGGCCTATTGGGTGATAAACGTAAAATGGGGAGCATTCCAATAATGACTTATTGCTAAAAATATTTTTGATTACAATCTTGTAAATATTGGGAAGTCTATGACGTGGTTTTTATGTTTAAAAAAATTGCTGTGTATACAGTACTATAAAAGCGAAAAAGTATTAAGAACAAATTCACGATATATCGCCAGCGTAGTTCGCAAAATGCGTAGCCACATGCGTATTCCAAAATGAGATTTTATACCCTATATTAAAAACAAAATTAAGGCAGGTTTTTAAGTCTTCTAAAAATCGTGTGACAATTTGAAGCTGATTTTTCAAATGTCACAGCTCTATGCTGCTATTTTCGCAAGACGCAAAATACGAAACTCCTATTCAATATGCTTATTTCTCTTGCAAGATAATGAATATCTACAACACCTTCAAAAGAGATTGACAAGAAAGGTAAAAAAGTGAATTATTGAAATTTTTTGCTTACGTATACAATTTTTCTTTGATGAACTAGAAAATGATGCATTCGATATTTATATTTATTAATTTTACGACATGCTTTCTCCTTTCAATTAAAATAATAATAATTTATTCAATAAAACTGCTGTTCGAGATGTTTTCTGTATGTAATTCCCGGTTACCTCCTTAATTAATAAAATGTATATTGCAATTATGCCAACGTTGTCGAAGATGTCTGAAACAGTAGTTAAAAGATTATTAATCTTTTCGAACAAAACACTGTGTTTAGTAATGTCCAATATGAAAAAAAAAAACTACTGTGCATTTAATAATAATCTTTATTTGAAATATGGCCCATAAGAAAATAACGTCAATGAAAAGAAACGAAAAAATAGTAATAAGTAATTAGCACTGATAATAACTAATGCAGTATGCTAATAGCTATTTGTGTGACAATAATTCTCCCACGAATAACAACTTAACTCACATAAATATTTTTCTTTTTTAATTGGAATGAAAATATTTGTAACTAATTATTGATATTGAGTTATTTGGTAAAGTACTGTAAAGTCGAAAAGTTTAAGCTTCCTAAAATTCCATAGAAAATGTTTATATACAAAACAGACTATTTCGATTATGTAAAGTTTCATAAAAGATTAACATTTTTGAGACTAAGATATCGCTTTACAGAATTGTCACCATGGAACACCAACTAATTAATTCTCAAGGCTTTTTTCTGTAATAAAAATATTCGATAGTTACCAACGCCACAAGCCCAATGAGTAATAACAAAAGTCATCCTGGATGAAAAGCGATCAATTTTAAGCACGTCTAAGCTACGAAATCTTTTGATATTATTGAGAACGGAACACACACGAGCTAATTCTCCACAGATATTATCGGCGTGAGAGCCCCAATAAAGATTCTCTTCAATAGTTACGAGAAAGCAGGCGCCTCCACCAAATATCACGGTCTATATGCACATCTTATATTCGACACAGTATTCGAATTTACAATGCTCTACCTGATGCTCTGAAACTCTGCTCTCATGCAAGGTTTAATAGACAATTGAAATTACACTTAAAAACCAAAAACTATTACTCATTCGCATGAAGGATAATACCTCTAGTGGTTTCGATCTGGTTCCACAAGCACAGGGTTGCAGGAGGCATAGCTAAACTTAACAATCTTTATTAATGACAACTCCTGTAGAGACTACTAGGAGGGGTACCTCAGGAAGTCGCCCATCGGAACGCTATCCCCACTCCTGAGGTCCGATTTGTGGCATTAGTGGATCCTAATTTAAGTATACATCATCCAGCTACATGTAAAGCTTCATTCTAACACAGCTTCAATTTTTTTTTCTAAGAAGTTACGCCAAGTCAGCTATGGTGACAATTAAAGTTAGATTGTTTGTAGCGCGTAATCCATTACGCAAATGCGCTCCTTCCTAACAGTATCGTTGAAACCTAGATATCCGGATTGCTAGTGATTCCTTGTAAATCTTGTAAGTCATCTTCATAAAATTTGGTAGAAAACTGCTAATGAAAAAATTAACTAACTCTTCTCTATTTTCTCTCATTTCCCCTGTCATTCAACTCAAATTCGTCCGGATTCATGCGTTAAATAAATTTAGAAACATAACAGAGAATGTCGTTCACTCTTTCATTTGTTTCTCAGTGCGCTCAGAGAGTCCGTCTGTTAGAACGAACGACTGAAATTCAGCTCCGGAACCGAATTTTACCAACTTCTCACAGTCAGACGATCTCATTGTAACCCGAGCTTTTACCTTGATTGTACCTCATTGTTGCGTCGCCGGATTATTTCCGGAGAATTCTCCTTTTTTTCATTTCGCATTATGCTCGAGCGCGCGCGCACCCTAGCGCGGAGAAGCGCGACCATCCCTCCGCGTACACTGCTATTCCCTTAAAATACACAATCAATGCTAATCCGGGCTTCTGAAACCGTCCTGAACGGTTAATTGCCTGGAATTCACCTTTGACGATTAAAGTTAAAACAAAACACCAAGCTGAAGACGAAGTTTTTCTGTGAACCGGAAAGTTACGGGCGAATAACGCCGAAAAAGTTTTTTTTTTTTCGTCTCCTCTTTTTTATTGGAATTGTTGTTTGTAACTGCTAGGGTCCGTTGCATAGCGACGGCCTATACGGAAGTAATTAGGTTTTGAATGGTTCTGGGTAAAACTGAAACTGGAACTAATTACTGTGCAGTCTAATCAGCAGATGCACGATTCGTAATCTTTTCTTATTTGTTAATAGAAATGGTCAAAATGTTAGTTAATGTACGTAGTTATCTTTCTATTCTATTATTGCAATCTTTTTCCAGAAAAGATATGCTGCTAAAAACAGCTTAAAAGAAATTAACCATTGTGCAAAATTTCGCCTTGTACATGTTATTTTGCCATCAATTTCCATTCACAATTGTTAATGCAACTCTTCGCTCACTTTGAAGAAGATTGGTGTAGATTGAGATCTTTCTGGGAACAAGCAAGGAATACCATATGGAGGCAGTTTGTATCAAGATAAAAAGCGTTAGCTTTTGACATCAAATTTTGACGAGGTATGTACTTCTAAAGGCGACTCGTGGGCTTATAAAACCACCCATTGCTCGACAATCATGTACCGGTGGTAATCCCCCTATAACTAATTTAACGCAAATTCTACTACTTATGTGTGGCAAGGTAGCTTTTATATATAATAATATGAAAATGTCTATTTATTTGGGTATGACGTTTTCATTCACGGTCCCTCTAGCATATATCATTCACTTACTTTTCAGTTTGCAAAATCGCTATATGTCCCAAAGCAGTAGTACCTAGTTTCTAGATATTGACCAGCGACAAAATAATCCTGTGGCCACGCCTTGTTCTGTTTCCGAATCATCCGAAAACTAACAGCTGTCTGTCTGTGTCAGTAGTTTTTAGCTGCATCCTTATTGCCCTGTGTTTGGAGAGAAGGTAATAAGATGCATAGATTATGGGTCGAGTACATATCATGTCCGATGGCATTCCTAGCATGTTATCCAAAGTGATGATGTCCAGCAGCTTGTTGGCCATACAAACATGGGTATGTGGTGATTAATTAGCTACATTTACAAGGCGGAATGTATCCCCTTTTCACAACAACATGGGTGAGAATCTCAAAAGAGTTATTAATACCATACTTGCAATCCTTTGTATAGAATCATCGTAGTTATAATAGTTAGACATACTACCACCGCATAGAGCTAAAGGACAAGCTTTGGGGAAACTCCCAAGATTTTCTGGGTGAGTATCTTTTTCCAAATGCGGATGTCTGACACATCCACCAACGCCAATTTCACACCTTGAATAGTAAGTTGTGCCAAACCTTACACTTGTTGTCGTGGCTTTGTTCGAAGCCTCGCCTTGCACAGAGATGAAAGAATTGTATTGTTAATGGTCTCCTCCACAAATGCTGGCGCTGCAATTTCCTTGGATTCTAGTGAGTTCGAAATCCTGAAAATTAGATTGTAATGAAGTTTATCTGGAAGAATTGGTCCCCTTCTAATACTTTTTCTAATATTTTGAAAAAAGAAAATTATATTAGGCCAACTGGACGAAAAGAACTCACCCTTGCTCCTTTCCACCTCGTTGGCATGTAGTTCCAAGCAAGACTAGCTCTGAAAAGCCTTACCAGATGGGAGATTTTTGCGCTTTCCTTCTACAACAGTGAAAATATACCATCCCCAATTAGTGCTTTGTCAGATTTGAGGTATTTAATCACTGAACTAACCGCATTGCATGTTGCCATATTTCTCGCTATTTGCCAATCAGTCGACTAAGGATATTGGGTATTGCGAATAGTATTGTTCTCTGAGATGTTATTTAATTAATGATATCCTACAGCAATGATAACGCAGAGCAACTTTGAGGAACCTGCCACAAGAAGTTCGCCATAGAAGGGCTGAGACAGCAGGTACCCCTTCTGATTATCCTAGAGGAGATCCACAGAAACCAAAAATCAGAAAAAGGTGTTATTTGTGTGTAAAGCAAAGTAAAACTAGATATTTTTGTGAATTTTGCGGAAAATTTCTATGCCTAAGGCACATTTAGATGCAAGAATTGTTAAACTAAGATATTTCACTTATCATTGAAAGATTTATTTTTAGTTTGTTAGTTTTTTGATGCCCTGTTTTTTAGCATTTGATTGTTTTTGGATGTTATATACTATTATTATTATTATATAAGTACACTGTAAATAAAATATCTCAAGTTTATTGCCGTCTGTACTAAAATGTGGGTATGGGTCTGGGGCTGGGTGCGACCAGTTGTGTTGCACTTCAGTACTGCAGGGTTAAAAGATTATACACGTTATTAACAAAACTTTATCGAGGTTAGGGTGGCGAAATTTATTTCGCCTGTAGCGGCCCAAATCATAGCACCGGCACTAGCTATATAACTAGTGGTCGTTAGATGTTGGAACGAAAATACACTTACATTTTCTTCTCATATTGAAAAGAAATCTGTATGTACAGAAACTTGATAGCCATAGAGACAAAAAACGCTTTTCTATTTGCAATAAATACAATTTATCGATTTTTTCAATTCATCGAAAACCATGCATTTCGATGAATTGAAAAAATCGATATTGATTAATTTCAGTACAAAGTTTCAATCAGTAATCAAATAATTAACCTTTTATCGTTAGATATTTTCAGAAAATTAACCCTCAATAACAATATAGGTGAACCTTTTACCATTACTATTATACCTTTGATACAAAGGTATCGAAATCAATGTGTTGTTGTACCGTGAAAGGTACACAGACCTAAATGAAAAGACGAAACGGACCAACAGCAATAAAAGACAACAGACAGAGGTTGAAGAACCAACAATGCGAGACGTGATCCTCATACGCTTCTCTAGGCAGTGTCGGTCGTCCCTCTAGTTTGGCCCGTTTCTTTTTTCCTTTCTTTACATTTGCCCTCCAGTCCTTGCTATTCGTCTAGGCGGGTTGTAGCGGGTGTAGTATCTACACGGGATTACGCAAATTTCCGCCGAAACTTTCCGATTGCGAGTAAATAACGAGGATGCTTTGAATTCCGTATCGGTTCTTTAACAATTTATATGGGTGCCGTGACTTTCGGAACGCACCTGCCCCGCTTCAGGATAACTCCAATAAAAATAGATTACGGCGTTTGCCTGTGCGAGGCATTCTATGGTAAGCAGGTAAATTTATAAATAGAAGGATAAAATATTATATCGGAATCATTGCATATATTAAATTGCCTTTTTCGTAGATACGTATTTGCGCTTTCTGAACTACTAGAAATTCGTAGGAAACATTTAAGCGAAACTATCTACCTTATCTGTGAAACCAATATCAAATTATAAGTTGTATGATGCTTTTATTAGGGTGCATGCTATCTAATACGTCTTGTTAGAAGTAAATAGGCAACATCGTCTTTTTAGACCCTTTTCAACGATACCTCCGGTACATAAAAGAAGCTATATGTATGTATCTCATACCGCACACTCGACGGCCGTCGTCGTAAAGACCGGGTATAATAACATCGGGAGATTCGGCCCGTTAATATCTTAATGGATATTTTTCAGTTCGACGTAACATGGCTACAGCGGCGGAATTTTAAACGACAGAGCAAGATACCCATATAACGGCTAACAGAGAAGGAAACCCAAAAGACTCCAGGAGAAAAAAAAAGGAAAAAAAAATGTAGAAGAGTGATTTCGTACGTTTAGACGGCCGCACCAAATGATGATCGTCCAGAGTGTTGGCGTCCGCTTTTAGTATTCCGGCGGCGAACGAGGCGTCTAAACCGGCCATCTCCGTTGCGCCACCGTTCGGCCGTGCGCGTCCGAAGAAAGTCCGTTCCGTAGGCGCTGCTCGTTCCACGCTAGATGATGAGTTCGAATGCCCAGTCGGGCGTTTTGCGGCCGAGCGCTGCGACTCATGCCGATAAGGAAGTAAAAAATGTATGCGGAAGTCCGCCGGGATATTAAAAATTCGTTCCTATGTACTTTGTCAGGAATCAAGGGTGCTGTGTTTTCTAGGAAAAACGTAAATAATGTAGATAGCGCAAAATTGAAAATTAAATCCAGCTATTACTGACTAAGTTATTCACATAAGCAAACATTAAAATAATTAAATCCAACTTTATTGCAATTTTTTTTTTTTTTTTTTTGCTTTCATGGGCAGGTTTAACCCCGTAAGGCAACTCGGCCTTGAGACCTATTGTGCCCCCATGATGTCTTAACCCTCTCGACCCGGTTGTAAACGAACAAACAAGTCCGCTAGTTGGTCGAGAGTTAATTTACTTATACTGGGTTCGTCCAAACGAGCGACCCCTAGACAGCTCCGTCTCTCCCTGTCCACTGCCGGGCAGTCGGCAAGGAGGTGCACAGGAGTTTCTTCTGCTCTCCCACAGTTTCTACACAGGGGAGAGTCCACTCGCCCCATTCGGTGCAAATGCTTATTTAATGAGCAGTGGCCGGTTAGGACTCCCGTAAGAAGTCTCAGTCTGGTCCTGCTCATAGAGACTGCCTTGCGGAGTCTTTCATCGCCCGGATAAAAACCGAGGATTTTACAGTGTCTCACGCCGACTAGTCCATTCCAATAGGAGCGGTGACTAGCAGCGAGTTGAGATCTGACAAAGGCTTTGATACCGCCATAGGAACTACCGCACGACGGTTCTGGACCAGTGAACGGTAGACCACTGGCGCCTCTAGCTAGTTTGTCAGCAATTTCGTTACCTCTAATCCCAATTGCAATTTAGAGTAAGTACTTTTTCTTTGTTTTTCTGCACTATTCTCTAAGTAAAGAGAGCTGTTTTATATCCGTAGGCCATACATGTAAACCACACTCATCACTCTTAGAGATTGGTTGGGTGGCTTTAACAACGTATCAACATTATCCTTCAAGTAATACTTACTAATTATTCGGTATTTATCGCAGCATTTAAAGAGTTCCACAAGTATCAAATGTACCTCTTACGTTTATTAATAATAATAACCATACGATCTGTTTGTCTCTTATCTCGCTGGTCGCAGATCCGTTCTTTCAATTAAGGAATCTATAAACTGTAAAGTTATAGATTATTTTTCTTCAGTAGTGAGAGTTGAATGTGGAGTGCTGCAGGGGTCTCTAATCTACGCTAACGATATGCATGTGTCTCTGCCTTCGTATTTGATTACTCAATATGCTGATGGCGTCAGCTGTATTATGGTAGACTCTACCTTATATATGGTGTCTGCACGGACAAATATCGTTGTATCCGGCATGGATGGATAGTCTACGCGTAACGGACTCAGACTGAATGGATCTAAGACAGGTTCAATGCACTTAAGGTAGTAGCCCTTACATTAAATTTAGTAATGGATCCATTCCATTTTTGGGTTTGTTGGCGAATTCTAGCTTAAAGTTTGAAAAGCATTGCGCTGACCTCGAACGTAAGTTGTGCTTCGCATATTTTGGTGTCAGGAGTTTGAAAAACTCCGTTAACCTTGATGCCCTAAAATAAAATTAATTCGCCGAATTTCCTTAACAACAATTTTCTTGTGAAAATACCGTTGTGGTAAGGGTTTATAATAAATATTTATATGCAAGTTGGCTCATTTTCGCTACTCAGCATAGAAATCTGGATTATTACTGCTGCTCTAGGTGTAAATTTGGCAAAGTTGTTAAGTTTCTTTTTCTAAAAAGAAAAATAGAAATAGTATTTTCTTCTATTACCTTTACCATTATTATTTGGCTTTGCAAAGAAACCTTTAAAACAAATTCTCAATGATATTTTCAATCTGCAGGGAGATTCTGTGACATAATTTGACTATAGACCACAATGTCAATTTTGGCCGATGCATCGAATGGCAGGTGCATCTTCACAAATGTATAGGTACCAATTGTTCAAGAGTTCAAAGATTTAAACTTTCAGTAACTTTTTTGGTTGCAGAGGTGCGTGTATTGGATTCTGAATCCGTATTCAGTAGAATAATTCAATAAACCGTACATCTTTGGATGATGGTTTTGAAATCGAGGCCATAAATAAAAGAAAAACCGCACATCTGGCATTTGGTAGAAAAAAGTAATCGATGTGCATACGCATTTCGAAATTACAGGCGTAAGTTTCAATTTTACTTTCATGATGGATATCTGTTGTCAATTAATTAAATAAATACTGGACGCATACATAAAACAAAATTGTTTTTGTTTCAGGTCTATCTTGCAGTTAATTGCAGCTGTGATAAAAATTTGTAGGTAAATTCAAAATTAATAATTAATTAATTATTCTATTCGCCTAAACGAGGTGACAACAAAAATGATCCTACCAAACGAATGAACCGAAAAATTAATTCTTAAAAAAAACAATCAAAGTGCAAAACAACAAAAATAAATCTTCCTAAACAATTTTCTAGGCATACGTAGAGCTTATTCCTACAATAACAATTCTTGACAGAAAACACATTAAAAACAACCTGACGTACAAAGAGTTAATCAATAGATTAAATCTAAATTTTAACTCTAGAAAACTAAAATAAAAAAAGTAAATCCCTATGAAAAAACTCTTAAATTAAGCAAAACAAAACTTTCAAACACAAATGCAACCCTGCCGGCATGTCTGATAAATGGGTGGTATTGGAAGACCACAGCAGTGTGTATAGTCTGTCCATCGGTACAACGATTTGACTTTTAAGGATTATTGGGGATTATACACTACCTGGTGCCGCAGGTACCGAGTGATTATGTAAATGAGGTAATGGGACGTATTAGGAGAAATTTTCTGAAGTAGAGAAGTAATTATGTAATTTATAATTGCCATTTTCGATTTAAACTTTATTATTCTAAAGTAAACAATTCAAATTGAAGACAAGATAATTATTTGTATATTAAATTTGTGATAATCTGTCACTGCATTTTAACAGTTTATCAGCCTGTATGTAGTAATCTTTCTGAATACGTCGCTGTAAACCACCCGTGCTCGAAAAGTATTATAGCGGTTGGGTAGCATTTATTTTGTGAAAATTGGGTGCTAATAAATAAGTCAAATCGTTATATCTATGGACAGACTATACGTCTATCTGATTGTATACTGTCTATTACTTGCTCAGGTAGGTTAGTGCATAGACTTCCGAATATACAGGAATGGTGGAATCTGTTCTACCATTTACAGAGTGCTGTGTTCGATAGGTGTCAGCCCGGCCATTTCAATATGGAAGCGTTCTATTTGACAAAGTTAATCATAATTTTATATGTACTATGTTCCATCCTAACTGCAATTGCTCTAGCATAAAACCTACTAAATTCATTATTGGTAAGAAGAGAGCACTAGCACGAATTATTTATAGATACTGTTTAGTTCCTTCAAATTTTCTGTATTTCATTTTTTCAAAAAAAATCAGGCAATACAAGATAGATATTATTACAATCTGAGAATGAATGCAATAAAAGTGCGCTAAAAACAAATACACAATGTCAATGTTAGTAAATTGCTACCTACATCGTTACTCACAATCAGTTAAGAGTTATCCAAATCTCTATAACACTATCAAAATGTAAGACGACCCATTCGCAATACGTCCTGGCAGCGATAATGTTGACCCAGCGTCTGTTTCCAATTTACAAATCCTCGTGCAATACAAATTACTTAGAGTAATGCTCCTAGTTCAAATATTTGCGCTTTTATACCCGGAGCGATCCGGGGTCCGCCTCCAGTTGAAATGCACTTTGCATGTTCTCGAGACCGAGGAACCGTCGTCGTCGTCCTCTCAAGCGCTCAGTGTTTGTACGCGCCGACTTTATGTGTATGCTAATGCGAGGACGTCTGATTACTTATTAATATTGCAAGGGATAGTAGGGTCATTAAGGTTGAGAAGTCTAATAATGGACGGTTTAGGTATTTCTAGGAGAAAGCATGAAGTCAATGGAGTGCGAGCAACCTACATTCTGAGTTTAATTTACGGACAACTGCTTGGAGCGGTGGCAAATGCCTGCAGAACTCCAAAAAAAACCTGCACTCACCAATACTCATACGATTGGCCTCCATTTCGGATTGTGGATATCCTACAAACGTCGTACTTCTATGCATTTATGCTTTTTCAAAAAGTATTTATAGCCGGAGAAGACACGTACTGCTGTGGTCTGGCAACCCGGTTTGCCTAAATTCAGTTTATTTTTTTTATTCATTCCTATAAGTTTTTGTAAATGTTGCGAGAAATTTCAAATTTGTTTTATTTTTATATAGGAGAGTTAGTGTTTTGGATTGTTTAATTTGTTTATTTTATTGTTCAGTTGTGTATATTAATTTCATTCTGTTGTACATTTTCCATTCACTGGTATTGTATATATTGTTTTGTTTTTTGCGAGTCTGTTTGCGGACAGATCTTGGTGCGTTGTTTCGCACGCAGCCGGAGAATTTTATACATATACGATTGTATTAACCGTGTAAGGTCAGTTCCCTGATAACACGTGTAAGTAGCTTTATATAAATTTTATTGCATTTCTGCCATTTTGAGATTTTTACCTTCAAGCATTGAATTCACGTTTTTAAATATATTTCGTTAATCAAGGAACTCATTTAATAATAATTGATATTGTATTTTTGTGTACACAATTTATATATAAGATCTGTTATTATTTTTACGTGCAGGAAGATATTTTAAGTTTAAAAGAGTAATTTTTTTTAGTTCGTTGTAAATTTTTCTGATTTGTAATTATTTATTAATCACCTTGGGTTGGGTGAATAAAAGCATTGTGCTTGCTTTTATTTTCCATTTATTTAATTTACTTGAATTTTCCACTCTTAAAAATTAGTTGTTTTAAGATTGAGACCACGTGGATTAAATTGAAGAAAGATTATTATCTTCCTGAACGTTTTTTTTTTTTTATCTTTTGCTCTGTTATAGGATTTTGAATTGTCCTTTTTGTTAATTTTAGAGTCACAGGCAGTTTTATTTCAACCAGGACCTTAAATCCAAGGTTTTTTTCTGCGCATTTGTATTTAATATTTTTTTTTCTTTTTTTTATGAAATATTATCGTATAAACGTAAATCTAAATTCTGTTCTTTTATTTAAGATCTATCCTTTTAAATTTCTGGAATATTTATGAAAGTCAGTTTTTCTTTTCGCCCACAAGTTTCTTTTTTTTGAAACCCTGAGTTTAAGTGTTCTTTTGCGAAATTGTTTTTTAAAGCTAGCCAATTTAATCATTCAATTTAAATTTCATTTTTACATTTTCGTTGGTACTTTCAGTACACAGCAGTACGTATATAAGAAAATGCCTAAAAAGAACACAGCCTTCGGTTTGCTATACTGGCTTAAAATGAACCCTTTCCAAATAAACTTTTTAAAGTATAACATACATATTGTTAAAGCGTAAAAATGACTCTTGAATAAAATATATAGAATTCTAATCTCAGGGCGTTTTTGGGGTTTGATTCAACGATACAAGATAGCGCTACCAAACTTGAATAAATTTAAATGTAGCTTATTTGCCGCCTTATTTGGAAACGTCATACGTTGGCCACAATAAAAAATTACGGTTAAAATAAAAATAAGTTGCCAATTCTTGTGATTGCCGTAAAATTGGTAAGATGTGTTTTAAAGTGATGGATATTTTCAACGAAACCACAAATATAATCAGGTAAATTGAACAGCTTATAATAAAATAAAAATTATTAAATTAGAATTGGAAATCGTGGTTGAAAACAGTAAAATCAACTCTTTTAACAATATAATAGTCGTCTTAACCTATAATCATTTAATCATTGAATTCTAGCTCTGTTTAATTGTGAAATTATATAAATTAAGTTAGTTAACCGTTTTCAAAATTCTAGGATTTGAAGAAATATATAAAAGGAAAAGAAAGTTATTAAATGGTGAAATCAACAAGATTAGATAAATAAATTTGACGTAATATGAAAAATTATCTTAAGGCTAATATAATATCCACAGCAAAGACACTGATATTCCTACATATCTCAATATATTACTTGATTGCGTTTGTAAAATTTTTTAAATTATGACATTTATTCTGACTTTAAATTACTAACATATTTGTGGATAATATATATTTAATTTTGAAAATTATTTATGTGTTTTGTATTTGTAATGACCTGATGGGATAATTATAATATAATATATATTAACCCACTAGTAAATTTGAAAATAATTTACTATATATCCTATCATTATCAGATTTGTTTTCGTTTTTAGCGGGCCTCAAAATTAAATTGTGCCTGGAGCCGCGCAAACACTAAATTCTGCCACTAGCTTGGATAATTCAGCAGAAAGTTTAACTTCTAGAATTTCGAGACCAATTCTTTTCCTCGACAAAATGCTCTAACTTCTCTAAAATATTTCATTTTGTCATATGGTGTTGTTATGGTTCGAAACCAGACTGAATAGGAGAGGAGCATAGGAAGCACTGGGCAAACACACCAAGGCATGAGCATGGCAAGCAATTTATAGGCTAGGCATGCCAGCGAAGAGCTGAAAAACTAGTACGTTTAAGTAGGAATCAGCTACGAATAATTGTGGGGTTCATGTTGAGGTATGCACCGACAAAGGAACACCTACGCATGCTAAATATGTTCAAAGGGGACCTTGACTGCAGATTATATAAAGAGGAACCAGAGACATCTCAACTCATATTATGCAATTGTGAAGCGCTGGATTACAAGAGGTACCAACTGTTTGGGCAAGACAAGGTTGAACCAAAAAGATACATACTTACTCCATGCTAGGGACCTGTACAGTCTGTTGCAGGGCACTGGCATACTAGAGTGGTATCTGTAATAAGTACAGGTGCAGTACAATAAACCTTTGGGCTGTGGTGTTATGCGCAGACCATGGTCAGACGTGCCTGTGAATAGAGAAGAAGAAAAAAACCATTTTGTTAACAAACGATAGTGGGCCGCTTGTTAACAAAATGTTTTTTACTTAACGCAATATGTATCTGAGATTCCTTTCAGACTTAATCTGCACCGATTTCTGAAAGCTCTTTGATCACATTAATTACCCTTATCTGTTTACCAAATTACTAATGCTGGAAATGGCACCAGGTTTGCAATATATTTGCAGATTTTAGTATACTGAATTTAATGGAATAAGATCTAATAGTAAGACAATAATTCCTGCATGAAATATACTGCAATAGTCTAATCTTGGATCTCTTTATATCGTAATGCATACAAATAACATTACTGACTCGTCGCACTAAGAAGCTTTACTTAACAAAATCTGTATATAATATGTATTAAATATTTATATATGCTATTCGCACATGCATGTTTTCTGTATTTGTAAATACATGAATAATGTCATTATTATTATAAAATTTAAAATAGGCATTTTGTAGAAACATTTTACTATAATAGCACAAAGTAGTTTCCATTTCAATAATTTCACTATTCCATAGACTATTCTTAAATTAAGAAAAAAAGGCATAAAGTCTAATAACGATTCATGACTGTGCCTGTAACCTTGTACTGCATATCTGACTGTAAGCTTAACAATATACCGGGCAAGGAGTCCCTTTTAAAGTAATTTATGTGCATTATTTGAAAGGGTGGCCTCGCGGCTGGGATAAGCGAATTTTATTGCATGCTACCACGTCATAAAACAACTTTAATTCATTACTCCCTTGAATGTAATTGCATACGTACATAATTTATTGTTACGCTCTATGAAATTTATAGTGATTGAGTTAGTACATTTTAGTTTAATTTAATTCACACTCAGAACATGTAAGCACTTTAGAAAGTGTCCTTCGAACTCACCGTACAGCAATTTTCCTCGCGGTACAAAGGATATACCATGCATAAACATATAATTCAGTTGCGTATTTATGCTTACTTTGTAGGTATGCGCGCATATATCATACGTAAATACATACATGCATGCATCTGTCTCCTTTATATGAAAGAAACCGTTCGTCATAGGAGCTTTAGAATTCTTTGTGTCCGCATACTGTAAACGTATCGGTCGTATGTTTCCCCTGCATCTCAGACCACATATATCTAATAGGAAATCTCCTGCATGTGACATCGCCAAGCGCATCAATCCTTTTCTAGTTTTCTTATCAATACCACTCAAAGTTGAGTCCTAAATGCGGTTGTTATAGCAAAAGTAGCGTCTTGTAAAATACCAAGAAAAATGGGTATATGAAACTATTCTTTTGTACCCTTCTATAATCTTCCTCGAAATCTTATTCTAATAATTGGTTTCAGCTGTTATAATGGTCAGCACGAGTCATAGTAGATATAAATATATGAATTTAATACAGCGTTTTAGTACTTGAAATAAAAAGTTAATGATTTATTACTTTACAATCATTTACTAAGATACCTTCGAGCATAGAGAAATTAATGCAGTTGATTGAAACAAACAATTAACGTCTAATTTTAAGATGAATTCTAATAACCTTTTAAAGTAAATAGCTAAAATTCTCACCCACTATGTGCTTAATTCCCTCATTCAATGCATGATATTATTAATATCGCAGAACCTGCCCCCAAAATTAATTCATTAGATCAGGAGTGTTAACATTATTATAAATTTTATTTTAAATGTCTAGGGTTTATGGAATGGCACATTACTTTACAGCAAAATATAGAATATTTCCACAAATCTTTGTAGCTCAATAACTTATAGTTTCATTTATACAGGGTATCCCGTCGAAGACTGAGTTTACATGGAATATCCTATATGTTATTTCAATTGTCAATTCAACGCAGAAAAATAACGACTCCATATTAACCAATATATGACTATCTTTGATAACAACGTTGTTATTTATCCTTTTGTAAAAAATTACCTCGCTGCAAGCCTTCGGCTAAGGCAGCGTAGTTTGCATTCGGATTTATTTTAGATATTCATACTTTAAACACTAGATATACACATTTGTCTTGATACAACAGTTAAACCAAAACCAATGTAATTATATACAGGTATCTATTATAGCGCTAAACATTTGCTTAACTTTAACCCAAGGTAACTTGATTTCTTTAAATAGCACCCTATATTTTTGCTTTTGCTAAATTAACCCTTATGCAAGCCCTTTTCTTCCAGCCTTCTTTTTAATGAAAAATTCAAGTAATCTTGGGTTAAAGTTAAGCAAATATTCAGGACTATATTGGACACTGTATATAATTACATCGATTTTAGTTTCACTGTTGTGTCAAAACAAGTGTGTGTGTGTGTGTCTTCTATTTAAAATATGAATATCTAGAACAAATACAAGTACAAACTACGCTGCCTTAACCGGATGGCTTGCAGAGGCTCCATTTTCTTTCCAAAAGGGTAAACAACAACTTTGTAATTAAAGATAGACATATAGTGTGTTTATATGATGTCATTTATTTTTCTGCGTAGAATTGAAAAATTATTTATGTATAGGCTGTTCCATTTAAAATAACGGAGTAGGTATGCGTTTGACTACTTCTAGAACACGCTGTATAGTCAGGTATATATTTTCAGGTTGTGCAGCATTGGATTCTATAAAATTTTTGTGGAAAAGTTGCTTTCTAAAATGACAAATAGAGCTGTAATAAAAGACCCAGCCTTCGGTGGTAATTTGATCGACATCAATCGCAAATATTCGAATATTTACAAATTTATATTAGCGGATGATACTACAACCTTTAAAGAGAAATCTCCTGGCAAAAATTGCATTCTACAGAAAAAAGTCGTTTCTGAAATTTTGACCAGAATGTGAAAGATGTTAAGATCTTTTTCGGCGATTCCTTTCAGCTTGATCGCTAGTCGCATTTTAAAATAACGAATGATAACCAAACGATTCACTTGGCAACATAAAATCCCTAAAAATTACTGCCGAAAAATCTATTCTGCTAAAGCACTTCGTTTCTGAGGTATTGACATAATTGTAAATAAAATTAAGTTGATCTTTCCTTCTTTTTTTTTCATAATGATCGCTAAGAGGTATCCTAAAATATGTATTTTACAGCAAGAAATCCAGTGGTTGACATTGCACTAAGCTAAAATCCCACATTCCTAAAATATTAGGAGACTGTGAAAGAAATTAATTTATCTTTTACTGGTTTCCTTTACATTTACAGGGTTAGTCAAAAGTATGGAATAGGCAATTTATCTCCGTAAATATGAACTTTATGACAAAATGTCATTAATAGAAGTTTTTTTACTAATTATCTTTATCTCTTAGCCTGCTAGTTGTTTTTTGATGTCAACGCATTTCCATGGAAACGTAATTTTTTTTTGTTTTTTAAATGGCAACCTAGCAATTGTTTTGCTGATTTTTGTTCCTCTTTTTTTCCTTGAAATGATCCGGTATTTTTTTGTGTAGTTTGATAACAAAATTTTAGAGAAAGTGGCCATTATCTTATTCAATCAAATAATCTTTAACTTAAATTAAATGTTCAAACTGAAGACCCTCTGCAGCTTGACAGTAACCTAATCTGTCATAAAAATTGCGTAATGAATTTTGCAGCCAATTAGGTGGTATTTGTGCGATTTCATGCTTTAGTAGTGAGCATATAAGTATTTCGACATCATGAAACATTTGCAAAGTCACACAGTCAACTAGGCCAATCAAGATTGCAATTATATACAAAGTGCATCCTTACTAACTCAAATAATCACTATTAGAAATGTTGATTGCATTCAAATGGCCACCAAAGTTTCATTTTTAACGGAAAATTCAAAAATATAAACCCAGACTTTTCATTCCACGTCTATTTTTTTCGGGTTGTCGCTCGCAATAACAATGAGGTTGTCAGTCCTGATCTTCGTGCATTTTTCCCATCACCATTTATTGACTTCGTTACTCATCTCCCTTACAGCCATTATCCCTAAATGACCATGCCAATGTTATTTTTCTTTGCAGCCCAACTTTATTTAATTCAATTTGGAGTTACTAATTGTATTATCAATTGTTGCAATTCTTCAACCATTCAGCAATAAGTAAGAGCTTTTAACATGATGATCCGAAATGTAAGTAACATATTAGTTATTTAGCTGATTTGGTTTATTTCACAATTTGAGCATCTGATTTTGCAATACTTCTTACTTACAATAGTGGGGATATGGTCGTAGTAAATGGAGTGTGATCGAATCGTTTATATTTCATATTGTATAATTTCTCGACTACGTATTACATTTTTCATGTATTTATGATAATAACAAAGGCCTTGGTATTGATCACTTGGTATAATGCAATTCCATTTGACTTTTCCAAAAGGCTCTGCTGTAACAATATCGGTTTCGTTGTATCGCAAATAAATAAACTGTATCCAATAAAACGTCATCCTATCCGTATGCGGGCGATAAATAACTGCTTATCGCGAAAACCCGAATATCCAATTCAATAAATAAAACTACTCGGAACCTAGAAAGGGCGAACGTGATGGCAACCGTTCGGCCTCTTCTTCTTTTTAGTTTCCATTAATACGAATCTTCGTATGTATAGCGGCTTTCCGAGGGCCATCGTCGGCGTGATGGAAAACAGTCCCCCTTGGTAAGCGAACACGTGAAACGCTCCGATTCGATCGGGTTTGGCAGAAAAACTATACACATACAGACGTTTTAACTGATACGAGGTCTTTATCTGTGTGGGGTGAGCCGAGGGTATCGGAACGGAGGACGTAATAAGAATCTTCTTAGTACACAAATATCTATTTTATCAAAGGAACGCACGGTTCCGTTCCCGAAATAAATACCGGTCTTATTGGAAGGATATTGTTTCGACTGCACGGATCGGTCGCTGGTCGGTGCATCTATCGAGAATTGCTTCGGATATCTTTTCTTCTCCTTCAGCTGCACTCTCAAGCGAATAACAGGGCGATACCACGGACAATATAAGGCCTCATAACTTATGGAGTTCCACAGTACGACGCTGTGCCGCTTGACAAACGTACCACCCCACCTCCAAACTTCACCGACGACTATCTACGCCTCCTCGGTCTGTTTGAACGTGATCAATCTTAGAAAAATTTCGCCGTATCTCATTCTACGTCTAGCAAAAGGTAAAAAGCTATAGCATTTTTATTTCTATCTTACGTATAAGAATGACACGCTCCTGGTGGAGTTGCCATTCGACGCCGACGTTCAAGATAAATTGGAGGAGCATAGTTAGTGCTCTTTTTTGCTTTTTCTCCGGATTTCGCGGTGTAGAATTGATATCACCACAAAAAGAATTTCTTTCTGATCTCTTTGCGAGAACTGATATAAGTCGTAACACCTTCACATTACGAGTGGTACTGCTGGTGGAAAATTTATCGTGCCATTGTAGTAAAGTGCAGATTTTTTATCATTCCTTTCCTTACTGTATCTTAGTTTAATATTTTCCTTTCCTGGAATAGTTGCCTTTGACGGTGAACTCTATTTGAGTAATTGGTATTCTCAATCTGTTCCCCTTGACATAAGTGGAACTGCATGATAAATTTATTAGCATGAAATTCGTATCTCTTGCCTGTACATTGGATTTTACTACTCTATTTACTTCTGTCATCTATAACTCAAAATAACATTTACAAAATATAAAAAAACATACTAAGATATGCAAAGACTGTAACGTAGTAAAAGACACACAAGATATCCGATCACTCCGCCCTACAACGATTTAAATTAATTCGGGAAAATTCTGTCAATAACGACATTTGTTGTCTAATTTTTCTGCATTCTCTGCTTATTATCAATTAATTGGCGCATTAGCTCTAAAATCGCGGCTTAAGTCAATATGATTTCAAATTTGTGTTTGAATTTGAACATATTTGTAAATCTTAATTGACAAATTAGCATATATCTTCGCTAAAATAATGAGTTAAGGATCTCATAACTCTCCTACAATCCATATTGCAGTGTTACTTTTTCCAAAAACGTAATAAAATGAGGTTCGAATAAGTCAGTCGACTTATGCCGGGCAACTTTGGAATGTCAATTGACAATTTGTCAAATTTAACTAATTTTTATGTCAAGTCAATTATAATTAAAAGATATCAAAATATGTTAAACAACTATATTAAAGAATTACAAGAATTTATATTTTAAAACATCTAAAAAACATAAATACCTTAATTACCCCTTTGTGTGTGTTTGTGTTTGTGTTCCACCCGCTTCGTATAAAATTTTTCCTCTTCCTTTTCTTATTCCTTATTCTTCCGACACCAATCTGCTCAGCTCTTTCTTATGTTTTCTTGTTCCACTTACTCCTTCAACAATTTTTCCTTCTTATTGTACTTGTTCGCTTTACTCCTTCAAAAATTCTTTCTTCTTATTATATACTTGTTCCTTTTACTCCTTCAAAAAACCTTTCTTCTTATTGTATACTGTCTGATGTTATATTAACTTTAGTTTCTTTCTAATATCCGTAAAATCGTCCTCCTTTTTCTTACAAAATCCAGATCCACACTGACTGTTTTTATTTATTTATCTCCTCTCCTTCACAACCAAAATCCCAGCTTACTTTTTCTTTAAATTTTGATATGTTTCCCATAATGTGATATTGTATAGTGCGGTATAATGTAATATAGTGTTTCACATGCATAGGATCGTTAAAGAAATAGAATATCATCAATACAAATGCATTGAATTGCATTCACGCGAAAATTTAAATAAGATAGCACGTTTGTACACAGCAATATATATATAATATAATATGCAGGTGTCTCAGCGAGACCGTTCATTAGAAGTTTATGAGGTTCTGGCCAAAATACAAATTTGAAACTTCAGAATCATATATAATCGATTGTGTTCTCTTCAACTAAAATATTTTTAAATTTCTAGCACTTCGTCGCCATCAACTTTGTTATTTTTAATTAAACAGCCTTTATATTGTGAAGAGAACACAGGTGGGCATAAGTCAGCTGGCAGCCTTGAAAATAGGGCATGCGTCAGTTAGTATGTCAGTTAGTAAGTTAGTATCGTTAGTATGCTTGTCGACCTCGAGACAGACAATGTCGGTATTGTTGCGTGGTTAGATAGTTTTTTGTCGAGTGAAATGGCACAAAATGTTCGAGTCAAGTTTTCGTTACAACAGCGTGTGTTTTTGTTAAAACAGTATTATTGTCTTGATCGCGATTATCGAGCTATTGAAGAGGGTTTTAGAGAAAGGTGGCCTGATACACAATTCCCAAACCGCAATTACATGGTTGAATTAGCGAAAAAGTTTGAAGAGACCGGTAGTGTCCAAGATGCACAGCGTACCGGGCGTCCACGTTCGGTGCGCACTGAAGAGAATACCCTGTTCGTCGCGTAAAATTTCGTCGAAAAGCCTCACCGCTCTGCCAAAAGGACATCGTTAGAGCTTGAAATACCATCTCGTACACTTCGTAGAATCATGAAAGATATCGGTTTGCACTATTATCGTCCTGATTTGCTGCAGGAGCTGAAACCGCAAGACCATCTGCCGCGCATCGGATTCTGCGAGTGGTACCTAGTTATGAAAACAGCCGATCTTTTTTTCGAGAGAAAAATTTTGTGGAGTGACGAGGCACAATTCAAGGTTAATGGCAGGGTAAATAGGCACAACAGCGTTTATTGGGCCAATGCTCATCCTCATGAGATCCTCAAAAAGGAAGTGAATTCTCCCGGAGTTATGGTTTGGGCCGGAATGAATTATCGAGGCATTGTTGGCCCCTATATCTTCGACGGGTCGGTCAATTCGGAAACGTGCTTGCAGCTTTTACAAGAATTACGCATCACTTTAGCTGAGGATGATAGATTCAACGGACGGGACATCATTTTGCAGCAGGACGGCGCCCCGGGCGCATTTCAGCTTGGAGGTTCGCGCTTTCCTCAACGAGCACTTCCCAGGATGGATCGGTGGGGGTGACTGCATTGCTTGGCCCCCAAGGTCTCCGGACCTTACAGCGATGGACTTTTCAATTTTGGGCCTGATGAAGAACCGGGTTTTCGCGCATCCGATCACAAACGTCGGAGATCTCAAACATTGGATATCAATCGAGTGGAAATATCATCAATGAAGACCTCGCGATGCTCGCCCGTATTGTTGATTCGATCGAAAAACGTTATTTGAAGTGTATCGACATGAACGGTGAACAATTTGAACACCTATTGTAAATATTTTTGCGGTATAATGAAATAAAACCAACGTTTTTGAAACTTGTGTTATCGTTTTTTAAAATTACTTAAATTTTTTAAATTTGTGCAAACTTGCCAGGTGACTTATGCCCACCCCTGTATATAATTCTGAATTTTCAAATTTATATTTTGGCCAGAACCTCATGAACTTCTAATGAACGGTCTCGCTGAGACACCCTGTATAATAATATGAAATGTAAAATATTTATTATGGATTCGTAGCGGCCAGACCATCGCCAATGGTGCGACAGAAGTCGCAGCTTTAATGTTCACACCTCGTACAAGACATAAATTATTTATGAGCGTGTCTGCCGTACATTTAGTTTATGTCGAATATGCATCGTTATTGGCGTGAAATAAGAGAAGCGCCATCTTTACGACAATTTAACGTGTCACATATAGGTAGAAAATGTTACTATAATAATGTTTAGATCAGAACGCGTATTTAGAAAAGTGGGGAAGGTTGGATTTGCGAATCGGTAATTTAAATCTCATAAATGCATTCCATTAACTGCAATATAGGTTAGTTTAATCCTTGTTTCATAGTACTCACTTTTTTAAATGAATGTTACTTATTGTTCAAATGAACTGAATGGGTTTATTAACTTGATAAAACAGAACTACGTAACAAAATAATATGATTACCTTCACTACGTTCTTTCCTGTTGGATTAACTATAATTTTAGTTAATTAGAATATATTTTGTTTTGTTATATTCATATCTGTCGTTTTCTCAGTGCTTTTGGTTGCTCTATTTCATCTCTTGGAATAAAATTCCCCATACATATACGTAAGAACATCTACCTATAGCATAATCACTACATAAACTTAGTTAATAACTTCCGCATTAAGTTATGGCGGCAACCTAAGCAATAAATAATATCGTACAGCAAGCAGTCTGCGCCAGTTGGGTATCCATTATCTGCTTGCAATTCGATCGCTTTAGATAGGTAAAATGGATTTATTGCGCCAAAGTACCGCTTCCATTAATTCGTACATACGTACGCTACAAGAGAGCGCTCAGATAGTCCGCTTCAGTAAGTACCGGTCTTAATTACGAGCATATATTTATCACATACACATCCCCGATATCCGGATTAATACAATGTCATATCGTAACGCGATTAACAGTTTCCGAAGTTCCTGTCCCACCTCCTCGTCCTACTCCTTCGCCAGTCGATGGCTCTAATCGGACGGGATTTACGTATAGATTACAGTTCTTGGCAGAACTGTTCGATAGTGTTGGGGCAACCACATCGTCGGCAGATGGCGCTCCAACGTTTCCTATTATTTAGCGCTATCCGACGCCGATGGTGAGCACGTTGACTGTATTCAACACGTGTTAACGGCGGGCGCGTATTATATACGTCGATAAATACGTGAAACGCGTGTTATTAACGGAAACGTCGAATTGTATCGCGTAACGATGAATTAATTGCGAATTCAACACGACGCGGATACGCATCAGAGAACAGGCAGTGCTGTATTTGCCTGTAATACTTTTCAGTCAGCACATGCAGGGTGTTTTTCTATAAACTCAAAAAGCTTCGATCGCAAAATGTACATTGTACAAATACTTGTGTCTCGTGGCAAATATACGAGCATACAAAAATATTAATTATACTTTGAAATACTTGAAAGCACAATAAAGAATTTAATAAAGGTTATTAGGAACGTTGATAATCAAGGGCAAGTAACTGTGATTTGCATGAATATTTTACTTATCCTAGTAAATTTGGAATGGCAGCGTCATTCCTGGGACTCATAACTTCATATTTAACCTTTCGAAGTAATTCCTTTTTTTTTTGTAGCGGTTATAGTTAAAAGGAAATTATATACAGTTTTCGATGTGCCTCAAGGCTCTAATTTAGGTCCGCTGCTTCTTAACATATATTCAAATAATTTATTAGAACATCTTACTTGTGCCAACATCAGCATAGATGTTAAAATTTTTTCTCCGACTGGTGTTTTAAAAATAATTTCAAGCATAATATTGTAAAATATGCGTCACTCTGCCTCCTACACTCGCAAGAAGATGGGTCTCCGATTTCATTGATGATCGATGATTTATTGGCGCATTTCACAAATGATTACACATATCACAAACTTAAAATATAAACATATTAATAAATGTAAACAAACAATAGATATAACAAAAAATTCAAGGAATTACAACTTAAACTCTTCCCACAAAATTTCATCACTTAGGGACATAATTGTTGCAGTAATAGTTTTCAACACTAAGAAATTTTGAATATTCACGTTTTTAACAGCAGCAGGCAAGTTATTGTAAAACTTTGGGGCCCATAAACCAACATCCATCTGGGCCTTAGAGAGCCGGTTGAACGTCGAGTATAAATTGTGTTTGGACCAGGTGCCATAATTACAAATTCCTTCGGGTGTTGTGTAAAGTCCAATATTTTGGTTTACGTATAAAGTTATATATAAAGTACAATAGTAAATGTATAAACATGGAAAAGTGAGGATTTTGCATGCACGAAAAGAATATCTGCAGACATCTCTAGGGCCCAAACGCCTCTTCTATAAAACAAAAATTCCGTCAACTACCCCCGAGTTACCTCAGACATGACTATAAATATGCACAATAAGTTTACAACAGGATATTCACGGGAACCAAATTGTTCAAATTGGCAAGCAAAAATATAGCAGAGCAAAGCTGAACGACTGCATCTTCTGCTCGTTAAAAACGAGCCTTTTATCCAGGCATCAATCGATCACACCCAACTATACCTTCTCCACCCTCCTAAATTATTAAAATCAAAGCAAGTCTCTAGCCGCCAAATTCCTGTCGTCAGCATACAAGACAAAATCAACAATGGGAGGGTGACAAGTGGAAATATCATTAATAAAAATCAAACAACAAAGGTCCCAAAACCGAGCCTTGCGGCACCCCAATGCTAATTCTCCTAAAATCCGATGAGACACCATTCACAGCAACGCATTACACCCTGTTGGTTAGATAAGAATCTATCAAGGACACAATTTGATGAGAGAAGTGATAAAACTTCAATTTATTCTACAATATTGTGGGAGAAATAGAGTTAAACGCCCACGAAAGGTCCCACATAAATACTGCGAACCTCAACTCAGTTAAGGTTCGCAAACATAAATATGCACTCGTAATTCCTTTTATAGGATGTACTGCATTATCACTTTTTAAATGCACTATTCATTTCTAAAGAAGAAGAAGAAAATTATCGGCAAAAATTTGGTATTGAATAAAAGAAATTAAATTTATGGGTGGCTAGGTCTTTATATTATTATTATATAAATAATATATAATAACAGTATATATAATATTATTCTATACAAATATTATCTGTAAACAAATCTTTAAAGAACTAAAGAATTCATTCACCGTGTATTATGCTAATATTGGTATCCGCACAATGCACATTGCCAGCTTTAAGGTATGTAATCGGGCTTCTAAATTAAATTAAACAAATTGAACACTAAAGTAACAAAAAGATATGTAAAATAAAAACAGAAAATGAAATAAATAATGTGAATAGCACTACATTTATCCTACCATAAATATTACAAGATACAAAAAGAAACCAACGAACACTATATATACGATGAATAAGAATTTAATTCACGGTCAATTGGATAGCAAACGATGTCCATGAATCTTAAAGCAACCGTTTATAATACATACAATAGTTGTTAGCTAACAATAAGTAAAAAAGTCTTTGCACGTAGACTATATGGAAAAACCTTAAAGAAATTCAATTCCAAGCAATTTGTTTTATATCCAACAGCATTTAATATTATCCCAGCCTAAGAAAAGCGGAACAGCAGATTGATAGACAATTAAATAAGGCCACGATACATCAATGCAATAAATAGTTTCTATAAAATTAACAATCAGAATATTTTAAAGTCTATAAGGGTCTGAAACGAAGCTATTGATTCTTCTACCCTTTCTAAAATTTTAAATTCCAAGTGCTTAAAATGTAGTCCATTAACAATCTGACACTATCTAGCACTATGAATGAGTTGTCAGATCATTTGGGACTGATATTTTTATTTCATTTTGATCATTATGCCTTAGATCTTAGATCATTTAAATTATTGGCTCTACCAAATAATTTGTTGATCTCCGCTGCCATAAAAGTATTAAATAGACTTAAATCAACTGATCGACATGATGTTCCTTAGGATAAAGAACTTTCTCATTTTCATATGAATATTGGAATGCTTCTTAGCAATACTTCTCCTCGCAGATCGATAAAGCAACGAAAAACAGTTGCCTATCACCTGATCAAAGTCTATAAAATCTATTGTGTGGTATTATTTAAAAATGACGCCATATCCTTATATTAAGTCTAATAACTGAATGAAATAAGTGGAAAATTCCTTCAAAATGTTTATGCCCATACCGGTGATAGTAAAATGCTTAATCACATACGTTTTGAACAATTGCAAGGAATTCTAGATCTCAAAATTATTTTTGTAAAAAATTACCAACATGAGCATCATTAACTTCAAGCAATTCTTTTTTATTGAAAATACCCTATGTCTTGTAAAAGGACATCATCGTATTGTAAAAGTAATATGGAATTTATTTCTGGGATAGAAAAATGCTAACTTAAAAGAACAAATATGGCGTCATTGCTAGATGGGCACACTGCATAGAGCCAGAAAGAAAGCATTCCTTCCATTTATAGTATAAAAGTAATGTTTATTCTGGGTGTTCTGCCTAATAACTCTCAGTACTATTTTTATTACTTATTACTGCCAATCTTGAAACTTTGTAGCTCCCCATCCACCATAAATTTGTATGTCAAGGGTTCGTTAATGGGCCAGGAGTTTGTACACACCATCGGTAACTTAGTTAACACTTCGCCGTCTTCTCTCGTCTCTATTTCACCGGCGCATTATGACTGGTGATCGTAGCTGTTCATCGGCGACTTTGACACCGTTGGGATTAGACTCGGGCAGAAACACATCGCCGTATACCGTATAAGACATAGAGGGGTCCCACTCCCGTCGCAGGGCCACGGGGTTCCGCTGTCGAGGGGCCGACAGATTAGCATATACAACGCGCTCCTCAACGTACATCGGCTCCCTTCTATCCCCGCCATGTCCCTAATAAACTCGCAACTAGCAATAAAACTTATTTGCATATGAATGGAGGATTAAAACTCCTGGTGTAGCTCGAAGGCTCGGCTGATAGATAATAATATAGTGGTACCAGACCAGAAGACAGACTGATTACCCCGTTAACTTTGCGGTTTGTCAGCAAACGAGGTAATCATGCTCATTACGCCTCGTACCTTGAGCTTCTCTATCTCTCTCTCCTTGTCGCGTAAGCGCGAACCACGTTGTACACTAAACTATAACTAGTTTGAAATTGGTTAGATGGCGAATAAGTATAACTCACTGTATATGTAAAATGATTTTACCTATCTATTTACGGGGTACCATATGGAAGCCGTCTAAAAAGTTATATATAAATCCTAACGATATAGTGGTAGTTATTTTCTACGTTTAAACTTTCCAAATGTATCTACTAGACTGGAACGATTAGCCAAATATCATAGCCATTGTAATTTGCTGATATTTAATAATTCATAATATTTTAAATCAGCTCTCTTGACTTGATACTGCTTTTCTAGTGGACCTTAAATTCACCTATGCATGTAAGAGAATTAAAAATTGTTAGTACGGACAATATTAAAGGGAAAAAGTAGAGAATTTATTTATGCAAACCCTCCCTCAAAGTGCTACTTATCCGATTGAGCCTTCCGACAGACAAACAACGTTCAGTTCTTTTAGAGGGTAGTTCTTAATTATATCCCTTATATTACTTTTCATAATCTACACCCCGATCGAACCAGCGATGTGCATGCCCTCGTGTCTTGTGCCCTCAGTTGCTAACTCCGAAATATTTTATCTCAATCAGTGACCACACCGCGTGACTAGCTTAAAGCCACTAAATATTTCGTGAAGTTATAAAGCTAGTGCTCTTATGAACGCGGTTATGAGTCTAAAAAAAGCTATTTGCAAAAAATTTGTTCGGCCCTTCAAATGCTTTTCCTTTATAGACTATAACAGATGCAACGGCATAATGATGTGATAAAATATGATGTGGCATTTCTAAACTACATTCATGGCTCCTAATTCTACCGAGGTGAACGCATAATGTTCAGCAGAATTTCAAGAAGAAATACATAAATCTCCGCGTCTTACCCTCTAACGGCTTATAACTGGATTAAGATATATGCACTCGAGTTATAAAGGATATAAAGTCAGCATTCGTACGGGAAAAAAATCCAATATACATGAAATATGCAACATTAGAACACATTCTCGACACCTGTTGTACGAACGTAAATATCAGATACGTACTTACGAATATGCACTTGCAGATATACACTTCCAGTGAAAAGTTTGGAGAAGTTATTAAAAGCTTAAAAAGTTTATAATGAATTACTATGATTTATTATAATCTAAGTTGGGTATTTACTATACGTACATTTTGTGCAATTACGTAGAGAAAGAAAATAAATGCTTACAAGATCAGTACTACAGCTTTACTTTTACGCTATTTATTTTACTGAGGTACACACTTTGTTGTAATCTAAAAACAATTATTCGCTTTGTCCTTGTTCGCTTACGTTGATATTTATTTTAATCTAACTTACAAGAACTTTTTGATACTAGTGTACAAATCTGCCAGTATGTATACACCTGCAACATATCTTAGTTTACAGATTGACATTTGTTTTCATTGGTGTCTGGCTGCTCTGATGCGTGCGAAAACCGAGAATTTTCTGCAATTTCACATACACACGTTGTGCAATAATAATGTCAAGAAACATATGTAGTTTTTCTTATTATATATTCCG
The DNA here is from genome assembly GCA_949128085.1 of Cetonia aurata. Classification (NCBI taxonomy): domain Eukaryota; kingdom Metazoa; phylum Arthropoda; class Insecta; order Coleoptera; family Scarabaeidae; genus Cetonia; species Cetonia aurata. The sequence goes on along the minus strand of OX421885.1, from coordinate 20,384,926 downwards.
ATTCGCTTCGTCGTTGTTGCTGAGTCTATATTTCGGATCGTTAAAGAGATATATAGGATGCATTCATATCTTGAGTATTACATGGTAACAGACAAGAGGAACGCAACTCACATGAGAGGTTGTGTATCTGCCACAAGTGATATAGTGAGAGGTGTTCCACAGGGATCCATCCTTGGGTCTACACTTTTTTTGGTGTACGTTTCAGATCTGCCCAACTTTGTAAATATTGACTGTTTGTATTATGTTTGCCGATGACACAACATGTATTGTGTCATCTGAAAATGGTGGAAATTTAAAAACCGTAGGCAGTCGTACAAATATTGAAATTATAAATTGGAGCAGGCAGAATAGTTTGCAGATAAATGAAAAAAAGACAGTAGCCTTACATTTTAATAATCGAAAAAATGAGAGTTTGTATTTAACAATGAGTGGCAAATCAGTGCAGTTTGTTTCAAGTACTAAATTCTTGGGAATCCATATTGATGGCGCACTGAATTGGTCGGTCCATATAAGTGAGGTACAAAAGAAATTGAATTCGTGTTGCTTTGCCATCCTTCATATTCGCAATAGCGTTGACATTGAAACATTGAAAATCTTTTACTACGCATATGTCTTCTCACGGTTACGGTATGGTATAACTTTTTGGGGCTCATCAATTAATTTTGTAGAAGTCTTTCGCGGCCAAAAACGTATAATTCGTTGTATGTTAAAAAAACCTGCTAAAAGTCATTGCAAACCGCTGTTTCAACAATTGCGTATACTGCCGTTACCGTGTTTATATATATATATGAGTTGCTTGTGTTTGTATTTACAAATAAAAGTTTATTCACTAGGAAATGCCGATTTGTTGAGCATTCCGTCTCATAAATCGCATTTATATGAACGCGGTCCTGAATACAGAGCTATTAAGGCATTCAACAAATTGCCTTCACAAATAAGAAGAACAACGAATGCTAAACAATTTAAGACCTCAGTTAAGGCGTACCTTTTACATAAATGTTTTTATAGTTTTATTGATTATTTAAAAGCTTAAGCACTAGACGTACATATATGTTTATAGTATTATATGTTGTAAATGCTGTGTAAAGTGTTGACAATGAGGTTGCTAATCTCAACTGAAATTCTGTTATTGTTTTTTTTATTTTTGACGAAACTGATGTCAATTTTATTGTGATCGATGGTAAATAAATAAACATTACAAACATTACATATTAATCATATTTTACTCTGGACTTCTTGTAAATGAAAAAATATTAACACGGATTATTGAAAAAAGAAACAGATGAGAGACAAATCAAAACTGAAATTATATATGGATCTTATTGATAATTAACATTTCAAAAGGTGGCTAAGGTAGATTGAAGTTCGTTACAAACGCAGAAACTAAACTGAATAGTGGAACAGAGCATGTTCTAGATACAATAAATTATTAATTTTCTCTTCTCCAATACATGTTTCGCATATATCTATTTTTCTCGGAGAAAGTATATTTCTCATTAGTGCAAGGTTTTTCATTTTAATACTATGTCCGGTGTCATTTACGTGTTGTGCTTCACTCGATCTCATAGCGATAATGTGCTACGTGCACCTTCAATCTAATTCCGATTGTACGTTTTGTTTATCCAATGTATGAATCGCATTCTAATTTTGTATATATCGTATGATTCGTTATGACTCGACTAGCCTTTTGAGCTACCTAATACATTTATTAATGTGTTTTCGTGGTAAAATACATTTATCATCTATTTTCTGTTCTTTAAGGATATTATCTAGACCTTTCGAAAATCTATGAAAAAGTGGTTTCCGAATCTTTTTATCGTTTACTTTCAGTATGCTGCGGTTTAGGTCGTAGAGCTCCTATAGTGATTTATACCAGACCTTCTTTAGATTCCAGACTATATATACAGGAGGGAAATCGTTATTTAGTCTTAATTAAGGTCCTATTTAACAAACCCAGATGTAGCAAAGAATTGCAGTTCATGAAAAGGGTAGTAATAAAGACTTTAAATAGGTAACTGTTGAACTAATAGATTTTCATTTGATTTGACTGGATCACTCGCTCAGCTGAAGTTGTGTATTGAACTGAATTAACTGCAAGACAAAATATTGTTGATTAGCTGTCAACAATGTAATTCATATTCTCTTACCCACAAAGTAATAACACTAAATGAAAATTATTTCAAATGAAAGATACTTAAACACTTAGTATTAATATATTTAAATAAATTATTCAAATCTTAATACTTCAGTTAGATGCGTAAATGTTATTCCAAACTGCTAACTTACTCATATCTGGTATCTATTAATAGATTGCATATCTGCCTGATTAAATTTATATAACTCAATTTTCAAATTGAAACTCGCAACCTATGTAATGAACAAATTTTGAAATGACTATAATAGTCACACAACGTTGCATTGAAGTATTGTACTTTATAATCCACGCAATTATTTTTAAATAATTAGATTTATACATATAATTTATTATCCCCATTATCTATCCACAAATTTGGTAAAAGCTGGAACACCATTTATTAATTTATAATATGGAAATCAATGAGGAAATTAATAGTTCTTTGTTTGGTATACGGGTTCATAACAAACTAATATAATTTCATAGAATGCAATTTTAATTTAATTAATCTTATGCTTTTGTATAGTATCTAGCACTAATAACGGATAATAATTAGTCCGTATACACTGAGACCATTTGCTTTAAGAAAATGAACTTCAACTAAAGAAGAAAATTAAATCAAAAAGCAAAGACTGTCCTTGTCTCATCCAATTTTTCACAAATTTAGCTCTTCCATCGGATATTATATCATCCCAATTTTGAATCCTTCGATGACATAATCACGGTTCAATAATTCCTCGTTAATAGAAAGCAAGCGGAACAGCCACAATTCAATTAGTAATGAAACATCCGGATTGGACGCAAAATTTAAGGTATTCTTCTTAATGCATTCAATTAAATCAAGGAAGGTGGAAACGGCTGAGGGGTTGGGGTTGGCGTTGCCTCGTTTGTAAAGTTTCCTGCCGGAATCGAATTTGTTTGCTACTGCTGCTACTGCTACTACCGCTGCTTCTGGATGAGATTGAGATGGTGAAAGAGGAGAACGCGATCCAACCTCCACTACTACGGCCGCTAGTGCTGCCACCGTTGGCGGTCGCCGCCGCGTTCGTTAAAAACTTTTCCCCGTCGCGAAATGTAATTGGCAATATTCGCAACTGCGACAAAGACAGACTGGAGATGTATTTAAACAGGTAGTTTAAGTTAGTTTCCCCGCCGAACAGGAAAAAATTTCGCAGTAAAGTAAAACCGGTTGCGCCTGCAACTGCGACTTTTTTCAATCGAGCGGAAATTGCAATAAATAAAGTTCGTTAACGAGGGGAAATATTCCGAGAAAGCAACGATTATGTCAAACTTACAGAAACCGCTTTTCCAGTATCACGCAGGCGCACGTAAACACCTACTCCAGTAATTATATTCATAACTAAACGTGAAATGAGAAGGAGAAGTCCCCCCTTTTTGTCATGAGAAGAAAATTACATTTCCAATTCATGAAACGGTAAAGGGCGAATGTACGTCGACAAAAGCCGATTGGCTGGCGATCCTGCTTATGTAAAAGGTGAGAATTGTAAAGTTTTATAACATACTAAACTGAGGCCGTGGATATTTTATAAATGAAGTACTTACCTAGAACGTACAGCACAAAAGAACACATTTGTAACATTTCTTTCTTAAATTCACTTGAATTTTACTATCAAGAAAGTGTATTTTATCAAAAGGAATTATTATATTTAAGCCTTTACAGGATGGATGTAAGCGGAACAGTGTGGATTCTTGAATTTATAAGATTTGTTATCAAAAAGAAATACATTGCCAATGAATGAGATGTATTTGGATTTGAACGAGGTTTAAAGGTTTCTTTCCGAAAGGAAACATAACCTTTACTTCAGTAAAATTCTAAAAAAGAAAACTTGCTGCAATAGACGAAATCATTCACTCCAATTAAGCGTACTTAAAGAAAACTATGGACAATTTCAAAGTAAGTTTACTACAATCAAATAATTAACACAACGGGAAATAAATTATGATGATGGTGATAAAGAATTGTTCACATTATCAAAGTTATATTCTGTTTGATTATTCGATTATATTATTTTTATTTCTTCCAAAATTTGTTATATGAGGAGCTGAAGAGAGAGCATCCGGGCTGGCCAGATTAATGCCTAACATTGGGGGTCCACAAAGCTGTAAACGGAGGATACTGTGTGCCGTGGTGACCTCGATATTACTACATGGTGCTCCTGTATGGTATAAAGCACTCCAAATAAAGAAACATCTGGAGCTTCTGACGAGAATTCAAAGAAAATCACTAATTAGAGTAGTGAGTGCTTTTAGAACCATCTCAGCAAAGATGGTGCAAGGAATAACCGAGGATGTACCAAAACCCTAGTTGGCAAACGAACATTTTCTGATCGACCAAACATGTAAGGAAGGACGAGTACCAACAAAGTCCATGATAAGTGATTCCATTATTTAGGAGTGGCAAGAGGCGTGAAACGCAACTGCAACGGTGGGCGAATGGACGAAACGTCTAATCCCTAACATTTTCGAGTGGGTAACATGAAACATCGAGCAGTAGACTACTATATGACTCACAATCAGGTATTAATGCATCGTGGGTACTTTTGCCAAGAGTATAGGGAAGGCACAGGATGACGAGAACAGATATTGTGAAAAAGTGTATGATGTAGAACATAAAATCTTCCATTGTGTAGACTGGACAAGTATTAGAGCCAAAACCTACTTCTACCCCTTTTATCATAGCAGCTAAAATTATTAAGAACAAAAGTGCGTAGACTGCGGTTGGTGGTATGATAAGATAATGCTTCCAAAGGAAAAAATATGTAGGGGGGATTAAACAGACCCGAACGCCTAATCCACGTGTGTTGCAGGGGAGGAAGACGTAGGACAAATATCAAAGACATAGAAAGACAGCCCGACGAATGTCCTGGGAGTATATCAGAGATTTTCACCTTTATTTAGGGGTGGTTCATTTTTTTCATAAAAAGAAATACTTTGTCACTAATATAGTTTAATATAATTTGCTAAACATATTTTTAATAGTTGTTACCTGAACTGCATGAAACGGATCAACATTAACAGTACACTTGCAGAAAATTTAATCCGAACGATACAAATGGGGAACCGATATCTTGCTTGCCGCACGCAAGATATCGGTTTCCATCCGCACTACCTACGCCTCTCCCTCTAGACGTCTACTTCGGCAGCAATACTTTCTTTCCTCAGTTACCTGCAGACATTCAGTCGCAGACTATTAAAATTTGAACCGATAGCACAGGCAGTATGTGTCACTCACCATTGACGTCATACTGCCCCGAGGCCTTGGTAATCTAGTACGATCTGTGTAAACTATTAAAAGCGACAGGCGCAGGGATTTATTTCGCATATTACCTATGTCATGGATTAACGACGAGCCCACAAATTCTTTTTGCGAATTTATTTCAGTTTAAATCAATGTCGCAGCTTCAAGGCGGTCATAAATGTTGCAACATGTGGAAATTTTTTTTATTATTAAAATATGGTAAAATCGTTTTTGGGAAACAGGTTCAACATGCCTACGAACCCCAAAATTTATTTTGAAGCCTATCACGTGACCACTAGTATAGTAGTAAATTTAAAAAATGCGCAATGAATCGGCAAAAAGTGAGGTTAGATGACGTGTATCCAAAAAAGTTAACCAAATAACTTTTTTGGACAGTGCTTAGAAGTCAATTCTGATCCCATATGCAAACTTTCGTAAACATACTTCAAAAGTATATTAACCAATTCAGAGAACGGTGTGAATGAATGAGAAACAATAAGTGCTTGAACCGTTCAAAATTTTATCTAAAAACCAAATTACATGTTTCGATGTTAATACATACCTTCAGATCTACGTCGTTCGGAAAAATTGTTGAAATTATGAAAAGTAACCGTGGCTTTATCGTAAATTCAAGTAAATTTTGAAGGAAGCTTCACATTTACCATATCCGACGTAAATAGGACCAGATTAGAAGATTACTACACAATTAACGATCTAATACATAGATAGCAGCACGATATACTCATTCTAATAAGTAGAACTTTTCATATATATACAATTTATTTATTCCCGTAAAATTCAAAATTCATACTTTCCTAGAATGTGGATTATTATTATATACATATAGGTACCACACCGCCTATTTCGACCTGCGCGACTACCCCTAAAGCACAGTTAACAAACTGTGCTTTAGGGGTAGTCGTAGAAATTAAGCATAATTTCTTCGAATACTTACTTCTAAATTTAAAGTAAAATATCGCATTGCTTTGTGGGATCAGATTAGATTAGGATTGGGGTGGCTGTACTGACCTATTTCATTGCAACCATTTTCAGATTTCTTGTATTGCCTTTTGTCCTAGGCGCTCTCTAACTTTGCCTTTTTAGTTAGACGTATCATTTGGAAAGAATTTTTTTGCAAGAAGATCGCCATATTTTGATCCAACCAAATTCTTCATATAGTAATCAAAAACTATCTAATCATTCTATAATGTACTCTAACAAATTGCTTTGTATCTATTTCTATACAATTTTCTCGCTTGAAGAAAATATTTAATTGCTTGAAATCTACCATTTCTTGAGATAAGGGTATTGTTTTCTTGGCTTTTCGAACATAGTTGTTTTATCACCACTTGAAAGAACACATTGTCTTCGATTTAAGACAATTTGTTTGTCATGTCTTGGTAGGTTGGTATTTTTTTTTGATTGAGCAATTATTTATTTAAAAAAACACAAACTATACAGTTTACAAAATGTATGTATATACACAAAAAAAATTGCAACACGTATAGCAAGCGTTGCCATGCATTGTTTTTCCGCCTTCATTCATCATTCGTGCATACGAAATGGTGCACTCTTCTCGAACTAACATTATCGAAGGCGTCGTTGGTTTGGTCGTTTGGTCCTTCCTACATGTTGTACTGCCGGTATACCTCCATCCTTATCTTGCTTTTAAATTTAACGTGTTTTAGTGTCTTTGTCTGTTTTGGTAGTTTATTGTATGTTTTGATCCCATCACGTGTTGGAAATTTTTCATACTTGTAACTTGTGTTTTTTTCTGTTCTTAGATGTGACTGTCTTCGTGGTTTGTGTGTGTGTATTTCTGTATTAGCTGTGAATTTGCAATCAGTTTTCATTAATTTGTTGTCGATTTTGTGTATTGTAAGGAGATTTCTGAATGTTATTAATTGGTGTAAATTTAGTTCTTGCGTCTTCTCGTAAACGTCCTTTGATTTTTCCATGTTATACAGTGTCTTTAGTATCTTGTTCTGCTGTCTTTGTAGTTTATTTAAATTTTGTTTAGATGTATGGCTCCATATGTTTATTAGATATTTAATATGGGACGTAAATGTGCTGTGATATACAGACTTCTTCAGATATTCTGGTACGATGTCTTTAATTTTCTGCATTCCTGCTATAATCAGGGTGTTTCTTTTTATCAAATTTTTTACGTGGGTATCCCATTTTAGGTTATTTTGTATGGCTAATCCTAGATATTTTATTTGGCAGGTTTGAGTTATGGTTTGTGTTTTAATCTTGATGTTAAAAGTGGATTTATATATTTTTTTCTTGTAAATACCATGTACCTGTTTTGTTCTCATTGATCGTTATTAGATTATTATGGCACCAATCTTCTATTTTTCTACATCTTATATAATGTGTTGCTGCACCTGTTCATCGTTCCTGCTTGAGCAAACGATGCATACATCGCATATATGAAGATGTCATTTGTATAGGCTATGTACAATATCGGTGGTATATTCCCTCCTTGGGGGATTCCATATTCTGCTTGTAGAGGTAGACTTTCTATTTTGTTGACTATTGTTGTTTGTTCTCTATTTGATAAATATGTTTTTATTAAGTTTCTATTTGCGTTCTTTATCCCAAGAGCATCAATTTTTTCGACTAATTTCGTTTTGGAGATAGTGTCAAACGCTTTTTTCATATCTAGAAAAAGTACTACTACCGTCTAGTTTTTCTCTGTTTCACTCTTTATTTTATTTATTAATTTAAGAGAATTAAAAACGTAATTAATAAATATTTTTTTTTATTTAATGAATATAGCGGGTTTTATATTAACGCTGTGCATGCGCTGCTTTTTTAATATAGTCAAACTGCAGAAGCTAGTAGAATATCTGCTTAGGAAGGAATAAAATTAAACTGGGACGTTGTATAACTAATTGGCCGTTACACCCAGTGGGGGCGTGTATATATGAACTCATTTCCATGAGATAAGGGAGGGGAGCAAAGTTCAATATCTACCGCAGCGATAGGTAAGTAGATAGGTGCTCGCCGAGTAGGGAAAAGAATATTGGATATAACTTTAATAAACTTAAATGCGATAAAACTTAATGTTCCTCTTAGCAATTTCTGTAGCTACTTTGGGCTAAAATTTTCTTAATCGGTTTAAAATTGGGTATAAGAGGAATTAGCGCTGCAATATACCACTTTCTTACCTCTCTCGGTCCTCGCCGCCTCCGCCCGACCGACCGACCGGCTGCGAGCACTACCAAAGTTTAATTAAATTTCAGCTCTGATTATATGCGAAAATAGCACCGTAGAAGCGATTACAGACAAATATTACTTGATTAAATCCGATCTGCTTTATTTTTCAATTCATTTTCTCCGCCGACGACGCTGAGCCGGGTCCTCCCGGAGTCTAGACCGACTGCGATTGCATTTAATTCATCTCGAAATTGCGTCGCGGATCGCTGCAGCCCTACCAATACCGAACCGGATAGACGAGCTGAACGGCTCTTCGATTGTTAGACGGGAGGGTAATTAACGGAAATTTATTAAATTTATTACATCATAAATTGCCCCTGGGATTGCTATGCGGGCTTGTCGTCGAAGTGTACTTAGGAACTGTTATTGGAGGATATATATTCCCCTTTATGCATAAGAGAGAAATTAATTCATGTTAAAAAATTAAACTGCACTTTTCAACTTATTACAGGAACAGATGAAGGATACAGGGAAAAAATGATGAACGTCTAATAACACTAATTCTTGGAAAAATGGATTTAAAGTTTGAAAATGACCTACATTTTCTTATAAATTCATATATATTTTGTAATTTAGCGTTTATCTTAAATATGAAAAGTTTATTTTAGGGAATTTGTACGAGGGGCCTAATACATATGTATACAGGGTGTACCAATGGTACGAGAACGGAAGATTGCTCATAAACTAAAACATTTTTCAAACAATTATTTATGAATTATACATCGTATCTCACTGCATGTCCTTAAAATAATATCTGTTAAATGAAGCTACATATCATTTAGCAGATATTATTTCTTTTCTCAAAACACAAATAAAAAATAGTAAGCATTGTATCAAACCCCAAACAAATATGAGAAATGACGAATCAAACGGTATAAAAATATGGTTCATTTGAAACTTTTCAGAAAAATTACATTCTGCATTATAGGACAACCGGTATAAACAAATCAGAATATATACGGTTAACAACGACTGGAAACTAAAGTAACAGAATAAGTTTTGATGAAGATTTAAAAATTAAATTTTTAAAAATGGCGGTGTTGTAACTCGGTAAAATTGGGCCTTTCTCCAGATAAAACAGTAAATAGCTAAAAAACTGACGATCAAAATCATTTAGTACCTTATAATAATTTGTGTCTTTTAAGATGGTTTATCCAAATATTCAATAAAATACAGGCTGTATTCTTTAAAAAAGTACAACCTTCATATGTAGCTGAAAAATTGACCACTCTATACAGTGCAAAATATTGTTAATACATGCAGTCAAACACCTCGCACCGGGAGGCACTCGGTATACTGTTCTTTTCTCCAAGACTTTGTTTTGTTGTTATTGGTATATTTTTAATTACTGCAAGAAACATTTCTAAGTGAAATTATATAAAATAAATTAGTGGCTGTTTTCTTCAGTAGCAGTATGCGTTAAATTTGAGATATATTATTGCGCTTCAATACTGCATAATCGTGTTCATTGTTTTACATGCTCAAATTTCTTTCTCACAATTGGCGGGCCTTGTAACTCAGGTATTATAAATTCCCCGCAGAAAGAAGATTTTTATGAAATAACATTTTATTTTTAGTTATAAAACTACTACTGAGGTGCTAGAACCAATATAATTTTTCTGTATACTATAAATCTCGGCATTTCTATTTTATTGGCCTGCTTATAAAGGGCACTGTGCTATGAACATTTTTTCGGAACATGTAGTCAATGAGCGAAAAACTGATTGAACAACAATGAAAGCATTCAGTTACTAGATGTTAACTGAATGCTTTTATTCTTTAATTCCTCATTTCGTTGTGACGGTGTAACTCCTCGGGGGTTTCTTTATCAATATATGCCATATCACGATCAAACTCCGTGTAACTATGTCCACGATTAGGAAATACGTCAATTTGATCCTCTTAAGTCGTTTTATGTACAATGTACACTCACGGACACCCAAAATGTCCGGTCTAATGCGTAGCCTAAACGCCGCGAGCAACTCGGCTGTGTGGAACGTTGCGCTCAGACTGTGGCTTAGACCGGACATTTTGGGTGTCCGTTAGTGCACAATGTGGAGTAATCGAGAAGCATAGGAGTTTTATATCTGTAATCCTGTAAGATGTTTACATATAATGGCATTGAGTAAATCTCATCTGTCGCTTTTCTATCAGCATTATGTATGTAAGTATAAAATAAGGCATTTCCAGTAGAGAATTCATGAATATTAAAGCAATAAAAGGACGGTTGACTGTTAAAATAAACGTAATTTGTCGTAATTGTAAATAAAAATCAATAGGTGAAATCGATTGTTGTCCGCTGGCCAATAATACAGTTAAAAAAGTCAAGTATTGCATCTGCATTCACCTTTACGAAGGAGTAAAGATATTATCTGAGCCCCCTATATGTTCAAATCCAGATGCATGAAGATATTTGTGCTGAGCGTGATTTTATTGAATTTCAACCTTTTCATTAAGATTTTTATAGCACGAGAAAGCTAAAATTTAGGAATCATAGTTTGCACTTACCTCATCTTTTACTCCATTTAATTATTTCTTTTTGAATCCCTAGAGTAATATTATTATAGTCTAATTTATATTTATTTTCTCTTTCTGGGTCACCCATTCCATTCCTCACTCCTTTTTTGATTTAGAACGACAAAAGCCATCGTTTAACTTCATCTATTTTCAATTAATTAGACATTTGTTGTATATTAATCTATCGTTGAGACAATATATTTTTTTGGTGGAGGCGCTAGTAATGCGGCATTCAGGGACTAAAAACGGGTTTGATAACTTCATGCGTCTTATTTTTTGTTTGTTTCCCTTTAATCCTGCTCTCATTTCTTTTAATTCCTCAATAAAAGACGTTCCAGCATCCATACTGATATTACACATTAATTTATATCACCTACATTCCTTCTTAAAATAAATTAGTGGAGTTCCGTTCTGCTCCGAGTTGATCAGTATCATTTCTTCAGTTTATTGTTGCGTCTAATTGTTCTTCTCTACTACTACTGTCCCTTTTCCCTATTGCGCTGCACTTTATCTAAAGCCAATACCGGAACAGGTTAGTGAAGAGTTCACTTGCCGTCACCACATGGGATCGGACAGCAACTGTCCATCTGATATTGACGGACGCGTTAATTGTTACCAACCAGCATGGCGCGGTGCAATCGTCAACTTCGGCGACGGCGTATTAATCTAGAGTCTGGCGCGAATGTGTCCGCGCGTATACACGTGCGTCTGTATGGACGTGGCAGCAGCTAAGTTACGTAATGTTTCACTAGCAGAATGTTTATTACGGTTTCTGCCCACCTCGTCATCCGTCTGTCCGTCCAGACTAGCGCATTTATCTATCCGGACCCGTCCGCGTCGACATGAAAGCGTAATTAACAAACTCCGATGGGTCGGTCGGTTGGATTTGACTATCGAACTTAAGTTAATTTCTCCGGAGAATCGTGGCTCTTCTTGTTGGTGTTATTGTTCCTGTTGTTCTTGCTCTTGTAGTTGTTGTTGTTGTGTTGTTGTTGCTCGGCAAGTTAATGATGCCCTTTCTTGTTATAATTGCTCGTCGTTTTGCTTATAGATAAACGGCAAGTTCATTGGCAAGTAGACAGCATCAGTTATGGCGATTTCATAGTGTTTCGCAACCGCAGAGTAATACAGCTCCGCGTTAATATTCTGCATAACCTTAAGATGGAATATACGTGGCACTATTTTGATCGATTTTATTTATTTTCACTAGCTTAATATTTTGAGCATTGAAGATGATTAAATTACAAATATGCTATATGAAAAAAGTGTATTGCGGCTTTTCAATATAGATTAGATTAGGACTGGGGTGTTCATATAGGTTTACTTTCAGCGCAATCTTCTCAGGTCTGCTCGTTCAAGATTTTTCTTCGGTAACCTAGATTCGTCCGACTCATTGTCCCTGAAAAACACTGCAGTCTACGGGCTTATTGTGCTATATCGTATTTCATACAAACCACATCAAAATGGTAGTCCCCTTTACTTATTTGTACAGGCTCTTCACCGACCGAGTACAGTACATCTCTGGCTGCCTTTGCGGTTCCCCTAATAAACCTTGACTTCTGCACTCTAACGTTCCGCAATCGCATAGTCTATGCTTGACACTTTCTGGTTCTCTCCCACAGAGTCTGCAGTTTGAGTTCCCATTATACATGCCAATTTTACTCAAGTGGTTTCACCGGAGCATTTCTGGTCATCAGATCTGTGATGATGCCGAGCTATTTCCTGGTTATCTGTAGCAGTTCTCTAGCTCACTTTCCGCATGAATTTCCTATGAAGGTTTTACCATGCACTATAGCTGGAATATTCCTCCAGTGTACAAGTTGTTTCGTCCGAACCCAGTCTCCTATATGTTTTTGGCCCAATTATTTTGTTATTAAAAAAAACGGTTCTGGGCCATATATTTTTGTCTCTCTTGGCGAGTTCGTCAACCTTTTCATTGCCCTCAATTTTCTGATATTCTGACACCCAAATCAGACTTACACTGTTCCGGGCAGACAGTTTTATCAGCTTGTCGTAGCAACCAGCTGAGCCTTTACAGCCGCTTGGCTGTCAGAGATAATGTGCATTCGTTTACTGTGCACCGATTTCTCAATAATTCTATTGGTGCACTGCAAGACCGCATAGACCTGTGTCTGAAACACGGAAACATATATCCCAAGTGCATAATTGTGACCCTCATTTCGAGAGGATATACTCGCACCTTCCTTCTGGTGTTATGCTTCTATAAGCATAATAGTCCCACTGGTGGAAGGGGCTATTCCCTTTCCTCCAATCCGGTATTGAAAGCGTATGGGGTCTAATGACACGCTGGCATATGATCGATGCGGATTTCCAATATGTACCCTCCCACATGTTCCGTTATTGACATGTACCATATTCTAACTCCCTTTATGGTAGTTACGTTGGGCAGCCTATGCATCCATTCTCGCCTCGTCTAAAAGTGCTTCCATAGCTATTTTCGCTCCTCCACCATCTCAATTCCACTCGCTTCAGTGTGAGTAGCACTAAGCCTGCAGTTCCTCAAGGGAGTGAACGCCATGATGTTGACTTGCCAACGCTGACGCTCAATACTTCTATGCCATTGAGATGTGTGCTAGAGAGATTTTGGATAATAACATCAGCCACAAATCAATAAAAAATTGCAGCGACAGTTAGGCGGTGCTGAAAGCACTAGAGGAGCATAAATGCAACTCGAGGCTGATCTGGAGCTGCAAAACCACTCGAAATACAGTGGGAAGGGCTACTATTCTATCCCTATTCTGGGTACCTGGGCAGTAATTCATTCATAACCATGAGTAAGCAGATACTCTTGCAAAAAAGAGTGTTGCTGAGCATTTCCAGGAATCAGAACTTACCATTGTCATACTTTCTACGGTAGTTAAATCAGAAACTACTCCAACATTGACACAATTGTCTTCATTTGGTACATGCGACAGGTGTATTCCATATAGTCATGTCAAAACCAAGGAACTGCTTGACAGTAAAAATGTTAAAGAAATAGTTTTTATCTTCACAGGTCACTGCAAACTCCGAAAGCAGCTACACATAATCGAACTCTCTGATGAGGACGAAGAGACAATTGAACACATCTTCTATCACTGTCCTGCCACAAGGAGTATCACGTATGACATTTTTGGGAAGGTTGATCTTTTCCTAAAAGACCTCAAAAGAAGTCTGAGCTACCTCAGTGGCCTGAGCTACTTGGATGAACTTTAAAGATAACATCCACTCTGTAATAGGCCGTGGTGGATGAGACGGTTAGTCGAACGGGCGCATGCAAATCGGGCACCAAACAGGTAGGTACCCTTTGCGGTCAGTTTCGAGGGATTATGAAAACTGCAATTTGGGCACCGAAGATTTAATTACGATTTAAGTACGTATTAATGGTCAAATCGAAATGAACCGTTCCCCATTGTTAAATATTTATAATCCTTAAAACATAATGTATAGTGAGTGAACGAGGTACATATAGCTTTATCTAGTATGAATGTAGTTACGTCGCGAAATGAGGATTTCGTACTAATTAATAACGAAAGGGATAACATCATAATTTTTTCTTGTGATACAAACATCAACATTATTAAAGACGTGTCACGCATTTACATAGATGGTACTTTTACGTACTGTACAAAATTCTTCTGCCAATTTTTCACTATACACGGTTTTGTAAATGGAAGATACATACCGCTTATTTATTGTTTGCTTCCAAGTAAGAGCGCGGAAATATACACAAAACTATTCCAACTAGTCATAGGCGCGTGTTTGTCAAAAGGAATTGATTTAAATATTATAGAGGTAGTTGTAGATTTTGAGAAAGCCATACACCTTGCTATATTAAACACTTGGCCTAATGCTAAAATTGTTGGTTGTAGGTTTCACTTGTCTCAGGCATGGTACCGAAAAATTCAAACTTGTGGTTTGGTACCGGAATACAAGCATGAGGCAAGTGAAATAGGCAAGTGGTTAAAATTGACTTTTGCACTTATGTATCTCGATCCGACCGAAGTAGGTGAGTGTTTTGCTCTTGAATTGTCTGAAAATATGCCCCAAGACCCCCGAGTTGTGAAATATGCCGACTATTTAGTAGATACTTATATTTCTGAAGAGTCACTTTTTCCACCTATTATCTGGGCAGAACATTCATCTACCATCACTCGTACAACAAATGCATGTGAGTCTTTTCACAGTAATTTTAAGAACTCCATATGTGCCGAACATCCTAACCTATTCGTTTTTGTTGAAAAACTGAAAGAGTTCCAAACCGACACATATATTAAAATTCAAAGTCTTCAAAAACCTATACAAATCCATGACATGAAAGTTAAAAAAAGACAGAAATTTATTGAATCAATGATTATTAAATACCAAAATAAGGAAATCAATAGGCTACACTTTATTAAATGTTTGTCATTCCATTGTTATGTCAATAAATAAGATATTTAGATTAAGATATTTTGTACAATTAATGTAATCATTATACAATAATAAACATATTTTCGTATGCTTTAAAATAGTTATGTATTATTTACCTACCCAAAATTATAATAATGACGAATGAATAATAAGCTTATATAAAATAAGAGGCTCGGTGCCCAAACTGCAATTTTTGTAATAAGGACCTTTTGGGTCGGTGCCCAAAATGCATGTTGAATTAGTCCATTTATTGCCTTGGTGCCCAAAATGCAAACTCCCAGTCGAACCATGCGGATGTTGTTTTCTTTTCAATGCCCAATACTAATTAGTACGGAAGAACTCTATGCCTAATTGGCCCTACGTTAGGCGCCAAATTACAGCATTTTAAATAGAAAATATTTACGTATATAAGGCTGGCAGTACCCAGCTGTTAGGAAAAACGACAAAGGAGAAGAATTTTTGTTAATTGCTCATATTAAGAAGCCAAGAAATACCTTCAACAATTAACAAGTCAAAAAAAAAGTAAATTTTCATTTCGCTTTCGCCAATTTCCAGGGATAAAATTTAATTTCAACAATAGCACGTCCCAGCGCGCTATGTTTTGCAAACGTTTACGCGACAATAATCTCCCGAAACGATCCCGGGGCATTCTCGCAAAGGGAAGGGTGGCGCTCGGATCCCCTGAATGGCGCGCTTTTCTCGACCTCGACGGAGCAAATATAAATTAAGCCCGTCGTTACGCAGAAATTAATTGCACAGTACTAGTGCAAGTAAATTTCATCCGAAGTGTGTAATATAATCTCGCGAGTGCTCCTCCACCCGTTTTCCACCCCCTAGTCGCCGGTTCGCGGGAAGTAAAGAGTCCCTCTCCAGCCATAATATCGAGAAAGGGAAATGCAGTATACACGCGTACACATACTTGACTCGATATTTCATTAGTTTTGCGTCGCTAAGCGGAGTATTTTAAGCTTTGTTGCATTGAGGGGATCTCTTTTTCCAGGGAGAAAATTTCCGACATTAATGAGAAGTTTTCTTTGCTCGTAATGCTTTCTATTTAAGATTAACTAAATCTTTGCATATCATATAATTAAAGCCGTGGATTCCTAAGGCGATAGCGTGAAAAATATATATTTAATATATTTACGCCTGCGCCCGTGGAGCGACTGAAGCTGTTAGTCTCTCAGCATTGACCAAGGAATGACGAAAACCACGAAAGCCTCACTCTGGAAGCAGGCGCTAGGATTCGAACTCCGAACCCCGTGACTGAAAGTCAACCGGACCGCATGGTAAATATTGGTAGCATATTTCACTCGGATTTCACTGAATTGATGAAATGTTACAGATTTTTGTAGATAAGCTGAACACAACGTTGCTTTGCTCAGTAGATATTGGTCTGCGATCCCAGTTTCCGATGTCATCGAGGTCTTTTTGATTTGATATTATTTGTGAATTTAAATAGTGAGTAAATAAATTTAAATTATATTTACACGAACGTTTTCACTACATACTCCTTTCTAAAGCGAGACGCGGTTGAAAAGAAAAAACCAAAATTAAAACAAATACAAAAATAGGGAAAATTGCAAATTTTTTTAACGTGGAGCGTAACGTCGAGTGTAGCGACAGCGACACAGCGTCGAGTCTTTTTTTAACAGGCGCGTTTGAAAACAATTGAGGAAAATTTAAAAATTAGGAAATTGCAAATCATTTTAAATTGACGCGCAAAATTAAAAAAAAAAGCAGAAAATCAAGAAAAATTTAAAAATCAAGAAATTGCAAATTCGTTAAACGTGACGCGTAACGTCGAGTGTAACGACAGCAAGACTCGCAGCGTCATGTCTTTTTTAAAGAGGCGCGTTTGACAAAAAAAAAAACTTAAAAAAAAACAATAAATTAAGGAAAACCAATCACACAAATAAAAGATTGCCAGACGCGAAGCGTCGAGTCTTTTTACAAGTGACGTAAAGCGCGGGCTTTCTACTTTCTGCCGAGTGGGGGCGGTAAGCGGACATCAACCGACTGATTAGTAGGCCGGGTGAACCGGCCCGATTTTCTAGATTTTGAAGAATTGATAGGGAATATTTCTTTCTAATATGTAAATACATTTATCTATTTATCAACTGATTTTTCTTAAATAAACTCTAGATACTTTAGACATCTTTAGATACCAAACCAAGATCGATATTTATATATGTAAATTTCGATTTCCAATTGATCATCCTTCAAGATTTTCACGCAATGATTTATTTTTCAATAGATTTGTAGAAATACTCTATTGATATCTGTCAAGACCATAAAAATTTAATTGTTTCTCCTCAACAGGTGATAATGGATTAGTTGTCATCTAATAAATAATGAGTTGATTTATAATAAGGGGTAATCAAACGCGTTGATCGAAATATTTATTCAGTAAAGTTGCGAATTTGTTGGTGTAGTACATAAGTACCACCTAAGTTATAGAAAAATAGTGGAGAATAAAATAAAATGATTTGGAAAACGCTCGTTTTACTTCTAAACTTACAAAGCACACAAACCTGTGAGAATAACGACAACCTCAAAGGGAAAGAAAGGAAATATTCCAGCACCTACTTATCTAAATCACCGGGGAAGATTAACTCATAGTCGGCTATTCGCGGGATTAAATGAGTTTTTTTTGGGCTCCTTTGGCACCCGCTGCCGGCAAAGTGGATGCACCCGGAAAGGGAAACATCTAAATTTAAAATAAGTCGAAGGCGAAGTCGAATTTAACGAGGAATATAATAAGAACGGGTGGCATTCTTAACGCAGTCAGAAGGCAGTATGATCCACTCGAATAGGAAAAACGAAGATTAATACAGCGGCGTTGGGAAGGCGAATTTGTTATTTATAACCGTCCCTATTTAAATATATTAATAATTCATGCGATTTATGATGGGGATTAATTCAATCGGGGCTGGGGATAGCGTAATTCCGCTAGGGATATTATGGAATAGCGTATTCGAACGTCACTCTCCAAAGTGTTTCCAATTTAATCTTTGGAGAATACCTTAATTTTATTTATTTCTTTAGATTAACTCAATTAATTTGCCTTTCTAAGCAGATTATTTAAAGTAATATAAAAATAAGTATCTTCAAATTTTGTATCATTTTGTTCCCTTTTACTCTGAATTAAGAATTAAAATATTTCCCAGATCTAACAATGATACTAATTGTAAGTTAATTATACTGCATTATGTCAATTTGCTTTTACTCAATACTATTTATACCGTCAGAATGTATCGCATTGAAGCAAAATTACTTTACCGGTACCAAAAGGGTCTATCACAGAACCATTACTATACTGTTTCTGTATATGAATACAAAATGGTTCATGATTGGAGTGTTGATGATAAACTGCATCTTGCAAAATTCACCTAGAAAACGTTCGGTGGAAATTTTACACTGAGCAAGGGTTTCCCCCAAACTCATTCTTAGCAATGTTCGAAACATAATCTCTAGAAAGACGCCCTATAAAAGAATTCAAATCTTTATTTCATGTTGTTCATGATCTTAACTTAAATGTTCTTATATTAAATAAACACGGAAACAATCAGCACTATGTCCTTCTACTATCTAAGTTGCCATCCCATTCTCAAACCTCCTATTTAAAGCTTCCTCAAGATTGGCATGTAAAACTTATTGCAGAACTATTCGGTCGATCAAGGGCAAATAACTTAATTAAGTACTAATTATTACTATGGTATAAATTTGAACAAACGCATTTTTTTGTGCCATCTAATCAATAATATTTGGATTATCAAAATTCTTTATCAAACTAAATGATTAAACTTCAGAAAGGTGAGCTACAAATATAAAACATACTTGCATGCTACAGCATTGTACTTATTGTAAGATGTGAGAAGATCTTGGTTTAGGGCGCATTGCACAGGGTTGCGCAATGTGAGATAATGTGGTTGGATGCTTAATCCTGTTCCCCCTAACATCTATATTATATTTCCTCTGCTATTCTAAGCCTGCCTAAGGATATCCTTCGAATTTACAATAACCTGAAGACATCCATGTTAGCATCCTGATATTGTTTTCACTAAGGTTGATGCATTCTGTAGCACCTTTGCAGTTATAGACGCCTAGAAGAGTTTGAGTTTGCTTGATTCCCTGAAAATGTATGTTCCTGTTTATTTTTAGTTTCTTCAGTATTGTGTTATAGCATAATACTGAATAAAAAAATTCGTGCTCTAAAGATGGTGTTTCAATCCCTTTTTAGCACCGTTATTTATTTCCTTCCAGTCTTGTGCGTTTTGGAGCCCATAAAAGGGTAACCTCTTTTATTTTACCTAATTCATTCAGTTTTTCTAGATACACCTAAACTACGTTAGAGTTAACTAGATGTGAGGTAAGCCTCCTAATGGCCGCTTGCCATTAAGGTAACATCTTGCCTGTCGGTAGTTTCTGCCAGAATTCAACCTGTGTTTCCGCCTGGAAGAATTTGCCCAAGTTTTGTAAATATTTGTTAATATTTTTATTCCCATTAAGATTCTTCTTGTGACGTTCTGATATCATCCGTATATCATTTAATGGCATTTCTGTCCTGGCTCAAGATATAAGCTTAATCCCCTTTTGATAAATTCTACTTAGCTCAATATTTCTGGCATGTTCTCCATGAGTATGTCCAAGGTAATCTTCATCTAATAAGTATATAAGTGTTAAATTTTAATACCAGCTACATCATTATAATATCATGAAGTAAATCAGCATAAAATCTCTAAATAAAAATAAATTTTACATCTTACCTTGTTATATGTTTATGGCGCCGTACAATTTTCAAAAACACAACGAGCTCCTTAATAATATTTGTAACATGAAAAGTACCCCTTTGTTTACTCGTTGTAGGAAAAATATTGTTGTTTAGGATTGTTTTAATGCGATTAAATAGCAGTAATATATAAGCTGCGTTAATGTGGATGGAAAATACGGTTAACAAATAAATAAAATACTCTTTTCAGAAACGGGATTCAAAATAATAAATAAAGAACATCATCACGATGAAGATAATTATGTACTTAAAAAAATATGTATTTCTTTGAATGAAAACAAATAGCAAAAGCTTTACACTTTGGAAAACAGAAAAGTATTATTACTTGCTGGAGTATTGTTTGTTTTCGTTTGTTTTGTTGGGGCAAAGCTTCAGGTTGTGGAATACACTTGACAGTTCTAGGCACTTACATCTGTTGTCTTATTATGCTATTCCATCTGGAATTTTGTCGAACCTAAAGAAGTTCCAACCTCCGGTAGGGATCCTTTACTTGCCTAATATTGCATTAACACTGGGCCTACAGCTTTGCTTCCTCTCAGATAAGAAGGCATACTTTGATTTTTAATAAATATATTGCTACGAAACTTGTAGATAATTCTTTATAATTTTTATTAAATTTTTATACTAAATCAACACTGTTTTGTTTTTATTCTCCTTTCATACAGTCAGCGTCATCTATTATATTCTCACTAGCTCCACAGATATGCTACACCCCATATGTTAGATGGCATTAACAGTACACAGTTACACTAAATTTACCCCACCACAGAGTTTTGGGTACACCGCAAACCAATCGGTACGTGACGGGGTCATGTCACACCACTGAGCCACCGATTATTATTATATTTATATAGCTGATATACACTTTAATATCTTTATTGTGACTGTACTAGTTATTCGTTAGTGATGTTCTTATACTACATAGAATAAAAAAGACGTTATTTCAGTGAAATTTATTTATTTCGAGTTAAATAAATCTGATGAACAAAGAAATGAATCTTCTAAAGATTCCCTCAGGGTAAATAATTCTTTACTATCTTAGTTCCACAATAATAAGATTTCTAGAATCTGAATCTAAACTAAAAACTCATATTTCTCGTTCTAATATTATAAATAGAATTCAAATCTCCCACTAAATTCCCGTCATAAAATCAAATATTATCAAATCAATGCCACCTTAAGCCGCTCGTGAAATTAACCTACAGAATCAAATAACAACCTCACAATACCAAATTCACTAGATTCACTGTTATCATACGATAATATAACCTAACACTCCCTTTACGCCTTTGACGCCAGTTATAGATTCAAAAGATGATCGCTTACTTGAAGTAAGAAAACTGCTCTAGTATAATCCAAATAATAATTCCAACTCCGAAACAATCAATTCATCTTCCAAATGGTGTTCCAACGATCTCACAGCAAACAGGCTCGAACAAAACTCTTCAATTAGCCCCAGATTAGATGAACGCCACCCCAAATCTCGAAATCACTGGATTTCCATCATCTTGGCACTACACATGCAATATTCTCATTCTTGTAAGTAAATTTAAAAAGTTATGGACTTATATTGTGATAGAAATTTAAAAATTCTAGATAATTATACGAATTAACCAAAAAAGAAGTCCCTTTTTTGAATTATATACGAAATAAGTAAGTTTTTAGTTTAAATTTTATCACACGTTGACACAATAAAGAAATAGATTAAAATACATTTACATAAGTAATTTATAGTTGATATTATGATTCTGTGGGTTTTGTTTAGCATGATATATCATAGCAATATATTTAAGTAGGTATATAATTAAAATTTACCATCATGACCTGGAATCGAAGCGCCTGCGGGGTGACAGGCAAACATTCAAACCGTTCAACCACCAACTTATAGGAACATTGTGTATAATTTCCTCTGATATCAGGGATTCTTTTTTTAAATTCGTTACTTAAGCTTACTTCAGCTTTTTGAATCTACAGGAAATATCGAGATGCGGCTTATCTAGGCATTTATAATAATTGAAAGATTATTTTAAACTGCGATTAATGACAAAAAGACCCCATAAAGTCATTCAAAGATAAACTTGTCGTTTCTCCTCTACGTTCAGTCGTAGTGCGTTTTCCGACTATACTGCTTGAGGGTCAATATTCTCACAAATGATGAAGTTTGATGATAAAACCCAACTGTGAAAATACCTGGCGCCTCCACCAAAACAAAAAAAGAAGCCACCGCGTATTTTCACAGTTGGTTTTTATCATCAAATTTCATCATTTGTGAGAGATTACGGAGGTCTGGTATTTCTCGGGTAACACTCAATTCTGTCCAGTTAGAACGCTGATTAACTTTTGATGATATCGCAATCAACGAGTGCTCGTAATAAGCTTACCCTCGTCACTTGGAAAAAAGGGTACAGGATAATAGTGAGAATGATGCAGGGAATGTGTATGCGTGAGGTGAGGCACGCAGGAATACTTTCTACTTCAACGTACAGTAGCACTAATCTGAGTTGGCGGATGCGCAATAACAAGAGAGAGAGTGCTCAATGGAGTGAGATATATATGATATTAATTTTGAGAAATAATTATTACTGTTACTTTGTTAACAAAAATTATTTCTAATTTCACTATTTATACCATTCCTTATTATTGTTTATCTGGATTACTAATATTTATCTTTTAGTAGTAGTCGTCCGTTGACGTAATGTCACAGTGGCTTCAAAGAAAATTTACATACTACTTGGAAGTAGCTTTTTTAAATGGTAAGAATCCGACATAATATAGCGACGCGTACTATCAAAACTACTTAAAAATTTCCTTCTCTTCTCGCATTAAAAATAACAATTTGAAATGATTGGAAATGAAATCGCACAATTAACAGGTGCAAGCATTTTCCCAACAACAGCGAATTTTTAACATCATATTAGTAGGTATGTAATGAAATTATTTTATATATTTTCATATGACACTAAAAAAAAAATTGTGGTTCTTACTAGTCTATAAGATGCTTCTGTTGAGATCTTATAAATCGACATAATTATCCTAATAGCTTCTCAGATACTGACTCCCTTACAAAAGCCTGGCAGATGTCAATTTTCATTAGCGCTACCATACTTTAGTACTTCAGTATGGTCCTGACAGCTTTCCTTCCCACATCTGTGATTAATTAATGAACGCATTATCGTCTAAATACCGCGACCGACTGTACAATACCGAAATGCACATATGTATAGACATACAGTGCAGCTCATAGATTCTGCACTGGTAGTAATAGCATTAGCATATTAGCAACGGTGAACAAATACTTTCCGAACAATATTATAATTAATATATGTGGGGCAATCATAGTGAGCCGTACTAATAATAATAAAGCAGTCCTACCCTAGCAGCACAAATCATCGGCTAATGATCGGCTTTATATAGGGCCGATATTCTGATGTCGGGTCGATATCAAAGATATTGTGCCGATATCGGCTTTCTACCAGTATACGATATCACTGCGATACAAAAGATCCATTATCGGTAAAATATCGGTTGAACGTTTGATGTATCGGCTGATCATCGGCTGGAAACTCAAGACATATATCAGGGCGATATCATTAATAAACGCCGCTGCGATATTGATAGAAATGAGGTATATGGATTTGACTATTGTCATTTTTTTGACGATAGGAAGTCGGCTAATATCCTAAATCTATACGGACTGGTTGATTGAAATATAACCGCATTACAAGAGCGTTCAGATATAAAATTTCAACGTTTGAGACATCAATTGTGAAATTAAAATTAATATCGACTATAACAGTTTTAGAAGGTGAAGCGATTGATAACTTAAGAACATGCAAATGCAATTTTCTAACTCCGCCGTGATTATAAAAATTGGCATCTAAATGCAATGTTTATGGGAGTTAGATCTACGCGCAATATCTTACCACCACCACCTACCACAATCCATCATAGCGTTCCTTATTGCAGTGTGAGCATGACGACCAGGTGATGTGGCTGCCATTATTTATTTTGTCGCTGCATTATAGTAAGCGTTGTGCACATTACAAAATGGGTGAATGAAGCTTATAAAGGTAAGGAAATTTTTATGAATAATGTTTTATGTATGTATCAAGTATATAATTTAATTTAATGATTAGTACTCATTTATTGTGTAAATATGCAGCGTTAACAAAATGGAAGACGCTTGTAAATTTCTTATTTTACGTGAAAGCATTGTTTCTACAATATGTGTAGCGTAAAAAACGTTTCGCATTAATAGAAAAAATAAATTACAAGCGTACTTCAGACAAATTAACGCTTTTATACGATGCTGAATATATACACTTAAGAAAAACACTTTTTTTTAGATACGTATGTGGTGCTTAATTGGGGGACGTACGTTAAAGAAAGCATATATCTAATGTTAAAACAAATCCTCTCGAAAAGTATTAATGTAAATTATTCATGAAAATAGAGACAATCCAAAGAAGCTTTTGATAAATTGGAAATATACATAGTATTTGTAGGTAATGTTACATGCATTATTATTTTATTTGTAACTCTATATCAAAACTGTTATTTTTATTTACAGAAACAATTAGAGTCAAACAGCCGGATGGGACAGAGACGAATATCAATAGATGAGATGGGGGCAGAAAAGAAAGGAAGAAGAATATAACGTCTTTGGCGAACGAATAATTTAGACGACTGAATTTTTTTTAGGTATTACTTAGAATTTTTGTTGTTATTGATTTGTTAAAAATTAAACTGTAACAAATGTTAAATTACTTTTCGTTTAAAATATGCACATATTGAGTTTGTTTTCGGTTTCATGTTTTCCTAGTTATTTTCAGTTTTTGTTTTTATTAATTATGTCGTTAAATATTTGTGTCAATTACTCATAAATAAACATATTAAGTATTTTTATATTAGTACTTTTTCTTGAAATTTATTGCTTTATTTACTTTCTATTACATAAAGTCTTTCCTTCATTATGTATATTCTTTTATGCGCATAATATTCTATTTTGTCATGAATTATTATACACAGAAAATGGTGGCAAACAATTTGAAAAACATTACATGTGCAATGTGATTATGAATCTGATGTATTTTTTCCGCATTGTTCAATATGAATATGACTATAGAGACTGCCCCGAAATTAAATGTTCAAACACAAAGGTGTTATAGTGGCTGTCATTTGCAGTCGAACTAATCCTAGGTGTGATTATTATTCGATGCATAGTTTACGAATCATTTATTTTTTCTAAAAATCTTCCTTCATATAAACGTTCATTAAATTATCAACAAACAAAAGAGTACGACAATAAGAATGAAGTTAAATTGAAATTAAACATTGTGATATTATCAAAGGTACATCCTTTTGTTTAACGGCTTTGATATTTCAGAAGACGTTGATGGTTTCTAATTTCTTTCTAAATTCTAACATTACAAAAAAATACTGTTTTTGCCTATAATTTTATGAACGTTTTTTGTGGAAGATCTTTATAAAACTCGCAAAAACCTTATTAGAATTGAATAATCACATATGGGGCTAATTTGACTCGAAATTATACTCTTTATAACCCTTTTCCGTTTCGGGAACTACTTTTGTGACAGCCTGTATAAATATCCACTATCGTGGATAGACAAACTACATACTTATATGTAGAAATTTGTCATCACACCAATATCGGTGCGATATCCCAGGACGACTAAAACTTTATCGGCGGAGCATAGAAAACGTTGGGTAAGTATCAATCATGTATCGGTCTACTGATGATATTGTATCTAATTTTAATTGTATTGATATCGGATAGGTATTGGAGTTTCGATATCGGATAGATGTTGGAATTTCGATATCGGATAAATATTGGAATTTCGATATCGAACCAATATTGCAAAATGTTCACATTTTGTATCGGTATGATATCAGCGGCCGCTATAATTACGACATCGGTCAGCAATATCGGCGAAGCTTAGCCGATATCATGCCGATTCTTGTGCTACTAGGGTAAATGCAGTTTTGCATAAAAAATACTCGAAATGATTACCTCCTTTATTTCTGTATTTGTTCTTATAAAGGATTTCTTGTCTCTAAACAAATGTATTCATTCCCGAGTGCATAAACACGTGAGCCCTCACTATTTGATAATTTTATTGGTAAGGCAAAAAAGAGGCGGTACCAATTTAATAAATTCGGAAAATATTAGTTTCAACCAAATATACATGGTACGAAAATCTTCCATTAGAGTGAACTATCAATTTATTACCTAATCCATTCCAGCCGTTATCATCTAACATAAGACACAAATTTATTTCTATTTTAACTTGAAATTGCCGGTTATATTATTTTTCGTTTTAACCGTGCTATACCTGCGCATGTAGACGTGATCGTACGGAGATATTTATAGCTATTTATTTATTACCTAGCACCTATGTATATACAGTGGAAGGCATCTCCAATAACAGCTTTTAATTTTCCGCAACATTCCGTACACGTCCGCCATAAATCACGCGGGAAAGTGTGTGAATTTCGCTTCTCCTCCTTATATCGCCATTCACGAAAGTATCCGATAAAATTAGACTTTTATATATATAACGGGCGAAACGCCCGGTCCTCGAGTTGCTACATAATATGATAACGTACAAAAGAAAATGACGCGGAAAGAGCGAAGCAACTTTCAAATTAAATTATTATTCAAATGCGAAAAACCGGTGCGCAAGGGCGGATGGAAAAGTAGCGGAAAGGCGTTATGTGTTTCTACGTAGTTCGCTGACGCTTTTCCTACATATAGTTTAGATATATGTATGCGCGAGGGTTAAGGTGATATTCGAAATACATAGACCTAGCAGAGGGCTGTGAAGTAAAATTTAAATAAAAAACCGCTTCACGCCCGTTCAAGTATGGAAATTTGTAACCACGTCTTTTCAGATTATCCTCCACAATTTTGAAATAATACAGAAGAATTGCCGCTTAGTTACGTCGTAAAATTAAAAGTTTATATTTCTACAATAAATACTGCTTTCAAACCCACCATCACTTACCTCGATTCCAGTACAAAAAATGACGAACATTACTCTTGGAGAAGATGTAATTTAGTGCTTAGACAATATACGGGTGAATGCGCGCAGTGGAATTACATGGGGATCGCCAGAATGTGTAGAAACAAGTCGGAATCGTTAGAGTGGATGTCCTCCCCGCTGTTTTCTGGAGTCTCGTGCATTATGCAAATGCACCACCCGCGGTTTCGGCACTTACTGAGACATCTCCCATCCAGTTTCCACTGCATTACTCTCGAAGGAAGCGTACTTAATTACGGCCGAGCAGGAGTAATTCTTTAAGTTATTTGGGTGTGCGTAATTTAAACCGAAATGCTTTTAAAAGTGAAATATATCTGTATTAGAAATTAAAACGCACGAATGCACTATAGAATTAATAAAAAAGAATACGTTTTAACTCCTGATTCGCAACTACAAACGCATTTACCGTATTAGGCGCCATGGATTTCGTTTCTTACCAAATAAAATCAATGACTGTTCAATATATTATGTTTATTATCATAAGGATGTAATACATTTAATCTCAATACGTAAATAATGGATTATCTACTTATTGATACTAGTACAAAAATGCCATCCAAGTCTGCTATTTTATTTATTAATGATTTTAAACGTATAAAAAGATAATCCTCAAGCATTCTTCGTTTATTTTCTTAATTTTTCCGGGAGGTATATGCTCAAGCGTACACTACAGGATGCTACGAATACCTTCCAAAGTTGAACTTTGCTCGCCTAATAGTTTGTCACATCGGCATCAAACATCGGCATTTGCCTTTGTTTTGGGTTATAGCAGGAGGTTATTTAAGTTTACCATTTGTGTTATATTCAATTCGTTGGCGTCTTTGTATATTGTTCATGTTGGTGTTCTGCATTCCTTGTTGTACATAATTTTCAGAATTTTGTTTTGTTGTCATTGAAGTTTTTGGGTTGAGGTTGTGGTTGAGATTAATAAGCAAGTATCTGAAGCGGTGATTTGTTGCCGAGGCATTCCTCAAACTTGTTATTTATTATTTTCGTTAATGACTTTCTCCTTCCACCTAATAATGATAATGCAGTAATGTATGTTGATGACACTAGTTTTATTATTGGTTTATGCAAACAGCTTCCACCTATATGTTATGTTTTGTTTAGGCTACGTGAGATTCTGGACAGGGAAGTATTGTTTGTTTGAGTCTAGAATGACCTATGCTCTTATCTTTTGGGATGCCTCAGTATATTTTGGAAAAGTATTTCGCATGCAGAAGCTGGCTAAACTTTCCAAACGTGCACCTTGCCATTTATACTGCAAGTCACTGAAGATACTCACCTTGACTAATTTATATTTCCTCGAAATTAGTCTCTACGTTATGAAAAACTTAAGTTCATTTGTAACGAACAGTGATTTACATGGCTGTAATACCCGGAACAAAGGAACATTTGTATACCTTTATATAGTTTGACTACCTATGAGCGTTCACCTGACTATATAGGTATTAAAATATTCGATAGTAAAACTGCTTTATTCAAATTTCTTGGGGATAAAGTCTTTTGCACGCTGAACGAATTCTTTAGTTTTGCAAGAAACATTTAATTTTATCGTTTTCTTGTCTTACAGTCTGTAACAATTGCACATTTGTATAAGTCACAAATGCATTTACTGTATTTACTTTGTTCTTATTTCTTATACTGAACTTTATTGATTTATATCTTGTTACTGCATTATCCTATACCTATCGTATGGTCTATTGGATGAATAAAATATTTTTATTATTATTGTTGAATTAATTCAAGTTCTTTATTTCTAAAACGATAGGAGACCAGATTTTCGCCCAACTTTGTTTTTCGTATTGTATCAAATGCGTTTCTCATATCTAGAAAGATGGTACCACGATTTCCCTGCATCTAATTCTCTCTTTGCCGTGTTAATAAGATCATATGCTGATGTACTAAATTGTGCTGCAGAACATATTTTTGACAATTTATTATACTATTTTCTTGGAGATGTTTTGTTATTTGTTTATGTATAGCTTTTTATAATATTGTGTTAATATAGTGAGGTTGGTCTATAACTTTCTTGCTCATTCTAATTTCCCTTCTATATATCTTGAGAATATTATTGTGTTTTTAAGTTGCTCTGTGCGTTTTCCTTCTTCTATTACTTGGTTTATTAGCTTTATCAAAATGGATGCTCATTTTGATTTGCTTCGTTTCACTATGTTGGTTGTAATTTTGTCATATCCGGAAACTTTATTGTTTTTCAGGTTTGGTGTAATATTTAATATTACACTCTACGTTATGATACAAGTCATTTTCTAAACGCTCTACTAATGTTAAACTATTGTTGTTGACACATGTGCGAGTACCATAACTACACCAACGACGTCATGAACACCGGTGACGTAATCCCAAATGATCCCAGTTGCGTTTGACCAGAGCTAGCTTCCACAGGCAAACAACAAAGCAAGAGTTCCGCTTTATTTAATATTTTATGCAAATTATTCTCTTCAAATAAGCAAATATCGAGGAATTCGTGCCAGCTAAAATATTTCTCTTTGTATCAGTGAGATATCATCGTCTTTGCAGTATACGGAGGTAATAAGAGGAAAATTCATTGGGCGTATTCACCAAATTTCGTAATTTCAACACAGCCGACCCTGTCAGCACACTCGATCCCACTGGCACCTAATCCCGCTTGCCTTTTGGCTTGCGTGTACACCCGACGTAGAAATTCGAAATTCAGAAGGCGAGGCGACGACGGGGCCGCTTGATTAGCCCCCGGGCCGTTACAACGACGATGGCCTCCGAACGACGCGAACGCTTCGCCCTCAATGACAAACGCCTAAACGAATTGACCAAACACCAAACACGGTTACGGCGGTCGTCACTCGAATCGCAAAACAAAAACAAACAGCTCCGCATTATTTACCCAAAACGGCAACAGAATTTCTTCGGGTCGTTCTGAGTGCGGGCGCTACGGTTGCGAGACGAAGAGAGGACCTGGAGGAATAGGACGAACAGCGACCGAGATATGCGTGGAAGATAGAGGACAATTTAATTTGGAGGAGATTGCGATGAAAATTCCGACGTCATTTAGGTATCGTAGGTAGTATCGTCGGATGTTAATCAAAGGAAAAGTTTTTGTACAGAAATAAATACGCTTACAAAGTAGAGATAAGACCAATACCAACAAAAATTGTCAATGCTTCCAGATTTCTGGAAACGTTGACAATTTTTGTTATTGAAAAGCAGAAGATATAATAATAAAAAAAACAAGAGCGTAATTTGGACAGTTAAGTACCTATCCAAAATTGCAATATTGTAGTTAATCTTGACGGCATGGACTCAAACAATGTCAGACTTCACACTTACACCTTGTATTATATTTCATTTATATTTATTTTTTTTATTGCTTTTTCACCATTACAACTTTTCAAACTAATGATTATTCATTACTCCATAATAATAAAATACTATTTTACGGTATGATGCGGCCCTATGTTGAAGACCACTGTACTAGCCTATATCTTCAAATAAGTCGGCCTATGAGAGGTTTTAAAAAACTTACACTGTATATTTATAATTTTTGATTTTTATGATTCTGTTATGCTACACACTAAAAAATTTTAGTAAATTTACCAGGATTCCTCCTAAAAATTCCAGTAACATTTGGGGTAAAATGACCAGAAACTGGGTAATTTTCCTTTTTTTAATAAAATTACTTATACTTTTGGAAATTTTCCTCATATCGACCAGTATTATTAATTTCTGGGTAGAAGTGCTACGTAAAAATGAATATTACTAACATTTTTATGCTTTCCCAGGGAATCTTATTAAATTACTTCGTGATTTTATCTACAGTTAGGAAATTTACTTAGGAAACCAAATTAATACTTACAATGCGCGCATGTTCAATTTTATGGGTTCAATTTGTAGATAGATAGCACATAGCACGCATGGAAGTGGCAGTGGTCGTTCTGTTTGTTTTATGTATAGGCACATTTAGGTAAGCGACTAATTTACTACTGAAGGTAGCCTGCAGCTGCATTTTTATAATTTACAAACGTTGAAACATATAGGTTTCTACATATACAAACACACAATACACCTAATTGTGTTCAAAAAAAACCACATTAATATGCCTCGACAGGGTATATAAAATATATTTGTAGTTTGTGTATTACCGTAATGTTAAAGTAAATGGTTATAGATATTGTTTATTGTAGTCATATTGCTACGCTGTAGTAGAGGTTATGAATGTATTATTCAACTTGTTTATTTATACACTCTAACAAAGATTTGGTAAAATTCCTGTACGGTTTCGGTTCAATTATATTACCCCGAAACCGTACAGGTATTTTACTTGTGCGGGTAAAACTACTTTGATGTAAAAAAACACCAAGGAATTTACTACTAGTGTATGAAAATTACTAACAATAAGTGAAGAAAAATTTACTGGGTAAATATCTTACGATAAAAAATATCCCTAGTCAAAATCATTAGGTATGATTTCCTACTTATAAACTTCAGTAGTATTGTGAAAATACCTACACGTAGTAAACTTTATCGGTAAATTACAAATTTTAGGGATATTCCTATACAAAATTCCTTTATGTATGTTTAGGAATTTTCCTAAATACATAGTAAAGCTCCATATAAAATTTCCATGCTAACCGATTTTTACCAAGGACCTTTTTTTATCGTAAGAAATTTACCCAGTAAATTTCATTTTACTTAGTATTTTTCATACACTAGTAGTAAATTTCCTTGATGTTTTTTTACATCAAAGTAATTTTACTCGCACAAATAAAATACCTGTACGATTTCGGGGTAATATAATTGCCCCGAAACCGTACAGGTATTTTATCAAATCTTCGTTAGAGTGTAGTATTTTTTATTTTGTGCCGACTTTCCTAATGTATATTATTATTATTACATATTATTATTACACATATAGCCAAGTATCCCCACATTTCCTGAATATCTCCATGTATTCCAAAAGTAGGTAAAACTAAATAAACTCTTTATATTTTTACTTCTCATAATGAGTATAATTTTTTGCTTGTCAAATATGTTTATTTGGTTTTACTGATATGTGTGTAGTTTGGTTGCATTGTGTGACAATAATTACATTGAAAATATCAATAATAAAAGACAAATCACAGAATTCACTGATTAAACAACAGCGCCATCTACCTTTAAGTTTCAACGGATATTCTTCGTTAAGCCGACAGTCATTGTTTCTAAGTGCGCTGAAGTTACAGGTGCATTCAAATTAATGTCGACAAACTTTATATGTTTAACACAATTGTCGTATGTAATACAAGTCAGGTAACACCAAAAGCAACAACAAAGTAACAATAATAATAGCACTGGCCGTACTCCAACCTCATTTATAAAATTACTACTGAAACAGTAAAGCGGTTTAATTGTTTGTGGTAGCATCCAACGTGTTCCGGTACGGGCAAACAAACGGGTCCGTGTCGGTCAACTTCTGGGTACACATTCCGCGAGCCTGGGAAACATTTAATCATTCCTCTCAAGTGGTAAACTTTTCTCGGGCGGCATAGCCGGCGGTCGAAGTGTCCTCGACTACCTGAATAAACAAACAACGGACCGCAGCAACAGCGCCAACAACCACTTCGGGCGCCGACGGCGGAGGACGTCTAGTAAAGGACGTCAGAGTCACCCTCCACGTAGGTTCTCGAAGAGCATAACCCAGAGTTATACTCTTCACTACCGGCCATCAGCCGGTCACTCCGACACGATATTATACTAACTAATTTAGGAATACCGAAATTTCAATGAACCGATTCGGCTGAACGCTCGCTCTTGCCTGGGTTACATATTAGCAGAAATTTCATTAGCACAGGAATTTGCCGGTGGACTATTTCTACGTCGTCTTGAAGGTCGACTTGCTAGGTCCTCCGCTTGATTGTTAATTAACCCGGACACTAAACATTATTAGATAGTGATGGTATATATAGTCAAACACATATTCATAGCATGTAGAAGCAAATCAGATACTGTAAATGTTATATATATATATATATATATATTGCTATGATATTATTTATGTTGTATTATACCAAAATGTTTTATATTATTTTATTATTACACAATATTTCGTACTATTATAGCGTAACTGTGATTACTGATGTACGTTTTCATATTATATTTGGCACATATGTTTTGGAGGTGTTAAATGATCCTACAGTAAGCAAAAACTTTCCAATTTTATAAAATATTTAAATTAAAATCGTACAGTATATTTGGAGGTCAATTTCTGTTTTCTATTTGTTCGTTAAGCTATCTAATGAAATTGGAAACGTAAATATTTATGTCGAGTAAAAGTTGGTAGTAATTTTTGGTATAATTCAACAACAAATCTATATTTTTTTGAGTATTTTATTTAGCAATTTAAACTTGTTGACGTACTGAATTATGAAAGGCCGTTAAATATTTATGGCAAATTTAAATTGATTAATATAAACTTCAAACGATTAAAAGGAATACTAAGTGGATATAGATAGAGAAATGTTTGTAATATATTAATTTAT
Organism: Cetonia aurata; assembly: GCA_949128085.1. Lineage (NCBI taxonomy): Eukaryota > Metazoa > Arthropoda > Insecta > Coleoptera > Scarabaeidae > Cetonia > Cetonia aurata. The sequence goes on along the minus strand of OX421885.1, from coordinate 20,351,016 downwards.
ATAGTAATTGAACCTACTTACTTGAGATTATTTGTAGAATTATGTATTCTTATCTGTTAGAACTTAATGAAATAACAAATTGTGATTGTATCATGAAATACATATTTTATTTGATAAAAATTTGGACACAGGACATTTTCACTGAGTTTAAACAGAACATTTTTGCTGCATATAAACAGCAGAATGCACAGAATGACGTATACTCTGCTACATTCCAACTACTACTAAAGCAATAATACTACCTTTACGTTGGGATGAGAGTGAAGACTCATTTAGGTGTAATATTTAGTGGGGATATTCATGTGTCGTGCCATCTGTAAATAAGATTTCAATTTATATATTTATCTAAAGGTATTACAGATAACTCTGGGGAGTATTGAATTGAATTACACTGCTATTTAAGTTCTCATATGTGCTTAAAATAAAGAAATATTATATACGATATTAAAAATATAAGTATGGCCAAGTTTAACAAGAATTTCATAAGACTATAAATTGTTATATTCACTAATTTTCTTAGGTTACCCAATTAATAATAATTTAACCTGTTAAAAATCCATCGTTATATGTTCAAATATTGCTGCTCTATTGTGAAAACATATTGAATGAAATACTAAATACCCATCTGAAACTAGCCAAATCAAAATTTATGTTTTATGAAGATGTAAAACGTAATCCATCCTAAAAGAAAATATATAAACTTTAATATCAACTAAAAGGTTAACGTGTTTACTGGATATATCTATTATGTTATGGCATTGTGAAAAGTAAAATGTGAGATAGCCAGTACTCTACTTTTAAGTGCTTTTAAGATATTAATTTTTGACTTATGGGATGGTTCGAGTAATAATTAATGTATCTATTTGAGGGAGTAAACCTCTGATACCAATCAAATATAAGCGTATTAGTCTCAGTTCTGATGACCAAAATATCAAGAAACCGTATCGAATCGTTTTTTTCCCTTTTTCAACAGGGGAGTTTGTTAAATGTTGTTGAAATAATATAGAAGATGATCACTAGCCACACAAAACATCATCTACAAACTTGTTCATGAAACTAAATTTAAAAAGATTGGTAGGTATAATAGAATTGAGGAGATAATCCATCTCTAAAAGAGTCAATGTAGGATTTAATGGTAAACAAGAGAAACCGTTTTCGTCGGCAAGCCTTGATTTGGAATTAAATGAGCCCACTAAATAAAGTGAGCAATAAAATTGACCTGGGTGCCCAGTTGCACGAGTGTGAGAAAAAATTAGGCGACGAATGAATTGGTCAGATCAGAATCGTCAAGAATTTAAAAGGTAATTTCAACACAAATTAAAATCACTGCAAGCGAAGCTCCGAATAACACAACTGGTCTATCCTAAATAATTAAATAAATGAGTGATGCTGAATTGGTATGAGTTTAAACGCAAAATGGTAATAATATTCGCCATTATGCATGGTAAGGCTTAAAATGTATTTAAAGACATACTCCTCGTCAGTAATAGCTATTTTACTGCTTTATGCATCCAAAAACAAAAACCCAACGATTATCAAAAGAACGAAAGAGCGAACACGTATCTGATAAGAGCATTACATTACTACAGCATTTACTATCTGTGAACACTAACTGCCCACTGAAGCAGTTAACTATATTAGAGACGGTCATATACGAAATAAATAAGTAGCCCACGCCAATTTCCAGAGATCGTCTAATGGGATAACGTCAGAATAATATTACCAGTTATAAGTCACTTTTGTTTTTTGAAAAGCCAACTTTTCCCCGAGTCCGGCCTCCCGTTCCGATTAAATCTCTTATATTATTCTTTTACACTTACGCTGCAAGGGCCCCCCGCTTCACTTCATTTCCTGCGCGCCGTCTTATCTGCTTAAATATCTGGGGTTCGTCTAGCGACGGACAATGCGTAGTGCCCATTAACGTTCCCCACTCGACCTAAAATCCCAACAACTGTTCTGCCCGTCGCTACCACCACGCCTAGAATAATTTCCACGGCTTAATACGCTTTCGCCCACGAGCTTATTATTTCTTATTGACTTCCGAATTAACGTAAGATATAAATCAGACCACACGCTACTAATGAAACGATGTAAAAGGGACAGGGAAAATTGTATTTAATTGTGATTACTATTAAGCAATCTTGTCGCATGGTAAGCATCGTGTTTTAATACAAATTGACGGAAGGAAAAACTATAATTTAGGACAAAATTACATACATGAAAAGAAAAGATATATTATTTGTCACCATTCCCATCATTGCGTTCAAAAATACGATTTTAAAATAAAACTGAAGTTAGAAATCTACTAAGGCTTTCTCCAAATCATTAGGTATTGATCTTGCCTGCAATTGTTCTTATGGGTATGACATCACCACATACTAAGGAAAATTCATAAGAACAACAAGTAATTGGGTAGAAGATATGGGTTATCCAATACCTTATTACCACAGTTGAAGTCACCCTTCCCTTCTCAACTGCTAATTTTGTATAGATTGTATTGAAAGTGATACCAAATGCATGTTTGATAGCATACAACCTCCAGCCTCTAGAACCTATCGTAGAACCTACACTATCCTAAAGTTCATTTCAAAATTTTGTTTAGAGAGATCTGTTTGAGATCTTCCTGGGAAGTGACACCCCTTCCTAATGTATCTTATTATTTTAACACTTTTGCAGTCAAACTAAACTAATTCCTTTATCCTGACATGATTTGCTGAAATCCACACTTCTACACCTATCACATTAGAAGAATTAGTCTAAATTAAAAGTTGTACTCAGAAGTACATTTTGTGTATCTTGCTATCTTATTTCCTTGAATAAGAACCAGTATGCTTTTATAGTTCTAAACCAGTTTCCAGTTGGATGCACGCCTGTCGTGAAAGTAGTTTCATTGTCACTGAGAATTCTCGATGTTTCTATTTAAAGTCTCTGAAAGAAACAGCATAATGCGTAGACTTGTAATAAAGCTAAAACAAAAGACAACGCAGTGCTGATATGGCTATTACAGCATACTGTGCTGTAATGAGATATTAACGTGGTGGGGGAGACTCTTGCCGGAACGTAATATAGGCGATTAATGTGCAAATTAGAAAAAATACTGTAAAAAACGTGTGCCACAATGACATGTAATGCTCGTACTTTGAATCTATATATGTATATAATAAACGTCATTGTGACACTTGTGTTTTAAAATACTATTACGACGCGAGTGTCGTCCCCGCAGACGGTGCCCGATTCACGCGAGCTCAACCCTCACCATCGCGTGCGGGGCACCGCAACTGTGTTTCAATCGCGCGCTTAGCACAAGCATTCAGTTCCGGAGAGAGTCCCTCACAGCCCGCTCTGACTGTCGTGTCGGCATAGTTTCTGATACAGGTCGAGCTTCTTAATCCCGCTCTGATTGCAGCGCTGGCAAAGCTCACTTGCGTAACACAGGCATTTTATCGATTTTCCCCGCTCTGGCCGTTGCGCCGACACAGCTTCTGGCGCTCTCAGAGTTTTATTTACAGTTATTACCGTACCACAGAATTTAGTGCCGTCACCGGTATCTAACCATCGTAGTTCGTAAAAACCGCCGTCAGTTTGACAACTGACGATAAGCGCCACTAAATGAACTTGGGACGAAGCTTCTCTCTTCACTCACGAGAAGCAACGCATATGTAATAACATTTTAAAAGCAAGTAAGTAATCGAAAGCCTCCTCTCATAGCCCCTAAGCAAGGCATTAAAGAGTAAACGGTAAACACCACCAGCACCGAACCAGAGAATCGGAAAGGGAACAAACTCCATTACAGACTCCGTAGTTATATTGTAGATTGTACTATCACATCCAACTCTTGGATTGGTATGGATATTTTTGCGCCAACATCATACTAAATCTCTCGCATCAGTTTGGCTTTGCAAAATCACCTCTACCTGTAAAAGAAATGGTGTACATTATACAACTTATAATAGCAATGATGCATAGGAGATTATTGTTCCCGTAATTTCCATGCTTAGAGCTCTTTGCATAAATGTAAGTGTTTCCCTAGAGGTCGGCTTGAGAGGAAGCACTACTTACAATATTTGGAAATCCAAATAGGCAACACAATAACAATATATTTGCTTTATGACTACCATAATAGTAGAAATTGTTTCTCTCTAAAATAAGCTCATGGCAAATATTGGCAAACCATGTTCAAGTAAGCGTGTGGTAGCTTATAGCTGTATCCATTGGCAGGTTACTCTACAACTATGAGATTTGAAATGAGGGATTACATATTGAGAACTACAGAATGAGAATCACAATAGTTCAAAGAAGAAATGCCTTACTAGTAACAAGCGCTTATAGAACAATGTCGGGCGCAATTGTTTTCGGTGAAAGCTGGAATAACACTGACTGATTTCATGATCAAAAGAAATAATTTTGAAGGAAAAGGTAGGGAGGAGCTGGAACGCAATGAAGTCGACTTTAACAAAGACGTTGAGATAGGTAGGCCATGGGAGGTTTATGTATAAGTTAATTAGAGTGTGCAAAGGTGAGATTGCCGACAGAACATTAGTATTGGCATCGGTATCTATATGGAATAGTGAATAATGCCGCTTACTCGGATTTTGACAAGAATAACGTACAATATCGTACAGTTTTGAAATGCATACCTTACAATGCACAAGGTGAGGGTGTAGAAGTGGCAGAAGAAATCTTTTATAGCAGAAGAAATTATGGCCATGATGGTGACCTATAGAGATTGTTAGAGTTAAGTTTTTTTTTTATGTTGGGAAAGGATATTAAAAATTAAAAGGAATTAAATTAAAAAAAGAAAAAAAAACGGAGAAACAAATACCGTACACCACTTTGAAATTTTGTGTAAGACTGTCTGCAGGTGGATATTAGTCCAAGGAGGTTCATAAACGAGGATTCTATGCACTAGGTTTCTTGCTACTACTTTAGGTTCCTGCGCGTTCAGCCACCAAGCTATTGCATGATAAACAAGATCGGACATATTCCTATAGCATAAGAGAAGCACAATAAATTACGGGATAACCACCAAAATAATCCGACTTCTACTACTTCTCGACAAGTCCATGAACAAAAACTCATTATTGACCACAAACATTAAGATACTCAGACTTTAGTGGGAAGTGAAGATACCTGTGACATTGTTCTGTTTTAATTTGCCAAAAATTTGTAATGAAGCTAGATTAAAAACGAAGGTTCTCAACAGAAGTGGTAATTGAGCGTATGAGGTAGAAAGTTTTTACCATAGAAAAACCAGTATTTTACTATTAATGACTTCAACGCCAGTATATAATCTATGTGTAGCTGCTACTTTGCATCGGGAATCTCAGCGAGGTTAGATAAGTGGGTGGGAGGGATGGGGTTATCAACCGGTGATGTCCAGCCGATAGGCAGCGAGCACCTGACATGTTAGGGATGCCACGGGACTGCGCGAGATGCAGTGTGCATTATCAAAACGTTAGGGCGCTAATATTATATATTATAATAACATTATCTGAGACTTTAAAAAAAGAGTAATCTTTTTATTTTTGCAAATGAACTGCATTAGAAAATTTAGAGAATATAATGATTGTGGTTACCAATTATTCTAGAAACTTAACAGGGATATAATAAGGAATAAGGTGATGCTTAAGGTTATTTCTAGATCTGTTCCCTAAAATAGGTAGATGTTCCCAGAGGAACAACCTTAACAGTGAAAGTAAGTTACAAATTTTTTCTGCTTTATCACTAGAGAAAAGCATGGTTTAGACGTTTGGGCAAAAAACGGATTTATTCATGCCCACGTCATAGGCTCTTCATCAGGGAAGGTACGCGCGGCACTATTCAGTTCGATGTAAAATAGTAATTTTAGTAATTTTATTGCTACGCTGATGTATTTCAGGTATACGTACATATTTTCGGTCTAGTAAACTGTTAAACTGTCTAATTCTTATCGTCCCAGTCCAGTAATTCCATTTCCATAGCAAAGGTCGGATTTGAAGGTACTCGAAGATCTTCTAAAGAATTGCATATATAAGTACCTAATCTTATGTAGCCACTACTGGTTTCTGCATGAAAATAAAAGCATTGGCGTAAACTAAGCAGGAAGGACAAAAATTGTTAGTGGCCTCGTAATTATTTCACTTTTTGCTGTAGTATGCAATACTCTGGAAGAAATTTCCGACTTCCTTAATGATTAAAGAAAGAAATTTTAAAATTCATTCGTTTGAGATACGGACGACAAGTTGAAGAGGAAAATGTTACTCGTCACGTTTGATATAGTAATTAGTAGCCGTCGTGCCGGCGACAATTTTGTTTGTGAGAAGCGTCCGTGGACGTCCCCGAAATTATGCAAATGATCGGACGAGAGAGAGAAAGAGACAGAAAGAGAGAGTAGGGTAATTATAATAAAAGTTTGCTAGCGTCCACGATTCGAGGAAACTTATATTTATTACACAATCATTATGCAAATTCCCCGAATTAAAACAAAAGCGGCGCATCGGGGAGCACACCCGAAATTTTACTTTATATTCCTCCTGATTTAGTATTAGAGTGAATGCATATAAATTAAGTCCCGTGGACAAAAGTTGTTTGCCGAGTAATTTCAATAAATCACAAATTTAAATTTGTTTTTTCCCATCACGGTTCTTTTTTTTTCGCTTTTCACTTTTCCCTACCGTTTGGTTCCCCGCACTTTATTTGTCTCTATCATCTGTACCCCTATCCTGCGGACTTCCGTTTCTTCATCTTCGGCTTCTCGGTTTCTTCAGCTTCCATAAAACAGTATTAATTATAACTTTCTTTATTTTTACCGCCGTAAAAACGGAGGCAGTGGGAGAGAGATAGGCAAAGGAAAATGAGATGCGAGCGGTATTCAATTTTTGATGGCAATAAAACGTACTCATTAATTTTTATCAGAAAGCATTTGAGGAGAGCGCCAAACCTTAATCAAGGGATTTCACGGCCCGAGGCGTTTTCATAACAATAAACAAGAATTAAACTGGGAAACTTTTCCGTACGTATACTACACCTCTGGCGGAACTCGCTCGTAACTGCAGCTGAACGAAGGGAAGCCGTTTAGCTGATAAGGGTGGACGCGATATTTCGCCGTAATCAGCCTAGAGATTCGACGGAGACACAATAATTAGAATTTTTCCTTTCGAACTTCTTAATTGCGATGCTCCCAATGGAAATACCGCAGGAAAGCTGTTGGAGATCTTGGTTTAATTCCAATCTCTACTGGTAAATTACAACAGCACACTTAATACTATGGAACCTAATATTTTTGAGCCACAATCAGCAAGGAGAAAAGCTATTTCTCCAATAATTGGTAGCATTAAAAAAAAATTGTAAGTGTATATAATTATTACGTATACCTACAATATTTCTTTGGTTAACTGGTGCGAAATTTTTAGAACAAACAAAGTTTTATATAAATATATAAAATATATTTCTGTTATCGTAGATATCATCACCTTTACTCCTTTTCTCAGTTTTAGATATTAAGCAGTAAATAAATTACAACGTTTAATTATTTTTCTGATTTGTGTCCTTCTTTTCTACATCAAATTAAAATTTGAGCATTCGCCAAACTTCCAAATGGTTGCTGAAGCCGTTTTCACAATTAGAATCCCAAATGCGTTCTCTCCACTCTATTTCTATGGTTTAGTGCGACAAATATGAATATTGAATCACACGATTTTGTAAAAATGAAAAAAAAGGGAAACAGAAGTATGTAAATTTACTCAAAATTTAAAACACGAAGCTATAGAGGTCTAGTAAAATAAATAACAGCAACATTTTGTTTAGAATGAGCTTCAAACTTTCCAACATTAAAAAATATTCAAGTCAAATATTTCTTTCTAAACAGATAAAGTAATTTAAATATTTTTCATATTTTGTTTACATTATTGTTCAAAATTATACTAGATTTGATTAGGATTAGGGTGGTTTATTTTCACCGCGACTATTTCAGGTCCTAGAAAATACATTTTAATTTCGTTTTCATAACTACAATCTATCATTATTGAGGAAGGAAACATCCTCAATAATGATCTTTGCTGTTTACTCTAGGAGTTTCCAAATTCGCCATTATTAGAAAACTGGTCTTTGCTAAACCACCATTCTAGCGGTAAAGACCTCGGTTTCTTTTGCAGAATCTGCGACTGGCATCTTCCACCACGACTAAGGTGTATACTCACGGACACCCAAAATGTCCGGTCTAATGCGTAGTCTAAACGCCACGTGCAACTCGGGTGCATGGAACGTTGCCCTCACACTGTGACCGGACATTTTGGGTGTCCGTGGGTGTACATATGCGGATTTTCAATTTTCAGTGGCCGATCAGTAATGCTAGTTTGATTTTAGCAGTCGCGCTGTCTTTTATAAATTCAAATCTTCTAAAAACCCTTTTGTTTGTTGACCTGCTATAATCCTCCACCATTCCTTGGACTTGTTTTATATCCATACGTGAATGAACTTTGTAACTTGTGATTTGATAATAGGGAATAGCTTTCCCCGAAGGGAAAGCCATTTTAAGTGAAAAATATTGACGATCCTTGTCTGGCCAGTTAATTCGATTTAATAAAGTTACACAACCTATAACAATTATTTTTTTATACAACACATCCATAAAAACTAGCGTAATATGTATTTACTAAACTTGAAAATGTAAGATTTTAGTTTTTGGGATGCGACACTAATTTGGACTAAAAAATAATAAGTGAAGAAAGAAAGCGCTGCGAATTATTTGGGTCATCCATAAAAAAAAAAACCGAAAAAGTCGAATTTTCCCTACATTCACGCAAGTTAAACTTACATCCATTAATTTAACCGGACGCTAAAATAAATCAAATATTTATAAATTGCTCTAGCGAACGTAACAGAAAAAAAAAGTGCAACATATGACTGTAAATTAACCTTACTAATTTACGACATCACACGCGCTACGTAACTCACGGCTCGCGTCATATAAAAGAGCAAGAGGGTTAATTTAATTCTCTCTCCAGCAATCGAAATTACGAGACACATATTGCAGTGACAAATCGCTATGAAAAATACACTAATTTCGCGCGCTGTTCCCGAAACCTATAAATATATAGGCGGCGGGAAGTTTCGGGAATTTTTTTCTGTTCACTTTTTGGGAACACGCGGCCACCAACGAACCATTTTTTAGCGTCACTTGTTTCAGGATAACTCATTTCTGAACGATACATCGACATAACGGCAGTGCAGTTTATCAAATTTTTTTTGTTTGTTTTAAGTGAGCAGCTCATGCTATACGTTTTACTGGTAAACATGTTGCATTTGGAGCAAATATATTACCACAAATGTTGTGTAACGGTAGACATTATAATTATTGTTTAAACCTTTTACTGTCTTAGATTTAATTTTATTTTATTTGGATGTGGCGAAAACCACAATTTATTCAGCTAAATAAAAAAATATTCAACCGACACAAAATAGTTAAACAGACATTAAACTTTAGTGTGTGGCACTAGTATAGTATATCAACTATCTCATGCATTAAGTATAAACAATTATTAAACGTTTAAATGAACAATTTAGCATACAATACACTAGTTCTTAAAGGTTTTTACGCATAGCTTTGGCTAAAAATAAACTGAACAATAATGCTGGTAACTATTAACCGACACCATATTTCCCACATATCGCAATATACAAATAGGTGTATATGTTATAGGCAATCACCAAAACTTCAGCGCTCTCAGATTTAGTAGCCAGTTCGACCTGGAGTCTCATTGTTAGTCAAACTCCGAAGCAATAGTGTGCTTCGACATTTGACTAACGAATGGACAGACAAGAGCCGAATCTTAATTTCATGTAATCGGGTTTTAACCAGTCAGATGTAAATTAGGTACTTATAGGTATATGTTAGACTTAAGTATTAGTTATGATAAAACCATATTTTTTTAGATTTTAGTCTTTATTGTTTCAATATTATGGGAATGCGTTCATAAATAAACAATAAAAAAAAATAATTTTTTTTATTGTTACTCCGAATTTTGATAATAATTACTTCTTATTTTGATAACATTATGCGTTGTGACATTTTGAGATGCACAATACGTTTGATATTTTCCATTAACACAATTTTGAGGAGTATTTCTTATTACAGTAGCATTTTAGGAAAGCTTGACCTCCAAATTTAGAATCTTTTGTTGTGATCTCTCTTAGAGATAGCTGGACGTCGCGCACATCTTGAAAATTAAGAAAATTCTCTTTGCATTCTTCTATTCGGTTCCTAGTAAAAACCACAGAGGGCGCGCCTAAAGTACAGAACACATCAAGACGAACATGAACTACTTCCTGTGCCCTTTTTGTATATGGGGAATGTAATATTAAAAATGTTGTCAAATGATTTTGATAGTTAAAAATGTATTTGTAGTCACGGTCAGGACAGGTTTGCATGTTTATAGGTCCACTTGTCCCCGTGCATGAATCACTTTAAATAATAAATGGTTGGACTACTAGTCCGCTTTTAAAATGTTTGTTTTCTCTTGTAACAACTTTTAAATTAAATTTCTGTACAAACTTCGCTTTCAAAGCTTCTATATTCACATTTTCCATCACAACACAATGTATTAATGCACGTTAAATGCCCGGTCGCACAGAGGCTAATATGTAAAAAAAAAACCTGTTTAAAAATGAAATAAATGCAGGACAAATCGAAGTTTGACGAATTTGCAAAAGTTCCTTCTACGGTAGATTAGGCAAAGACTGAGACATATTATTTTATTTTCGACGTTTGGCTAAAAAGTGTAGATACTCATAGGTTTAACTAAAAATACATCAGTCAAGAGATACTAAATATCGACATTTGGCTATAACATATACTCCGTGACATTAAAAGTGTTATATCTGGAAGGAATAATTTCTTCAACTTGATTTTTTGGCAACGTGATTGTCTTACATTAAGAATGAAGCGATAATATTTGCAAGAAATTTTATTAACATGTAATGTTAATGTTGTTGCTCAAAAAATGTTTTTGGCAACCTCGTAGTTGAGTACACTCCTGCACACGTCTAACAATCGACAGATGAGATGGCGATGTCTGCTTGTGGCACCTCGTTCCAAGCAAGTTGAACTTGGTGAATTAACTGCGCTAGAATCTGTAGAGGATGGTGAAGTGGACAGTCTCCTCCCCATCATACCCCACATTTGCTCCATGAGATTTCAATCCCATGAACAGGGAGGCCACGGCAAAACATTAACGCCTGTTTCTTGGAGAAAGTTCATAGTTCGATGAGCAATATGGAGACATGCATTGTCTTGAAAAAGGACCTGTGGACGACCATCTAGATAAGGCAGTAAAGTGGTTTGTAGGACATCATCAACATAACGCCCAACTCTAATACTCCCTGAAATAAATACAAGTTGTGATCGGCTACCATGGGCAATAGCCTCTAAACCATTACTCCAACAGTCCTATGTACATGTCTCTCAACAGTAAACTCAATATCACGTCACTCTCCACGGTGGCCTTAGTCTTCTTCGGCCATCGGGCGTACCTAGACAAAATTGCGATTCGTTGCTGAAGACGACATTATGCCATTGCAGTCGAAGGAAGCACTAATCGTGGAGGGTATGAAAAAAGTCCAAAAGCTCGAATGCGGCGATTTAGTGGAATTTGCTAATCAAAAGCATTACTTAAAAACCCATGTAAATACTGCCTTTTGTTTTTACAAGGAAAACATTTTGTTGAAGGCGATTCATGTTGACGGCGTTTAATTTTAATGAGATTTTTTTCTTGAATTACTAAGCGATAGTGTGATTCTCAATAGGTCAACTAGGTGTAAATTTTTCACGGTTAGAAACGAACGCACGGTTTGCAATTGGAAAATACCACCTGAATCTTTTCAATTCTATTTTTCTTTTGTTCGACTTCTTCACTTTTCGCTACCGAGCGAGAAATAGAGAAAACGCGATTTAATTAAATTTCTGGGAAGCTGTTTTTTCCACGTATTTAATGAAGGTCGTTTTATTGCTTCTTGTACGTCAACGTATGTTAATTGGAAGTTTATTTGAGAAAGTTTTCCTTCAGGAAATTTAAAAGATTCAATGAAAAAAGTTCGCCAGCTCGTCAGAGGGCCCTTTTCGATCGGTCTTGGTAATTAAATCTTACGGAATTCCGAACTTCTTTTTCAATAGTATGCATTACAATACCTTCAGAGACCTAGGTTTGCCATTATTTAAAAATTCATTAGTCTGTAGAGAACGAGTCGAACGAGAACGACAACGCCGTACAGAGAGCTCAAAAGAAAGAGAGAGCGAGTGGAATGCCAACAGATAGAGAGTAAGAGAAAAGAAAGAAACACGAAGCAAGGAGGAGTAGTGCTAGTCGATAATGTTACCGAGAAAGCAATGGTACATAAAGGTTTCGTTCCAATGGATTTGCTCTCGGTAATGAATTTCAACCGGATATACTGTCTCACTGAAAGTTTCCCAGTGAGTTTTTACTTCCTATTCATTCTTATTTCTATCCCTTTTCCTTCCATTGTTACTATTTTGGTCGCATACCTTTGGCTGAGAAGGAAAAAAAGGATTGCGATATTTCGGAGAGAAATCCGGGAAAAGGAAGCTCATTTCCCTACGTGTTCATGTTTTAATTATCCGGCTTACTTTTAAACGTTATGCGGGAGAGTATTTTAAATAATAAATTTAATATTTAATAATCTTCTTATAACGAGCATCGTCGCTGTAAAAACCCTGAGGGCGGGCAGCAAACACCTCACAATGCTACCAGGGAAAAATGAAAATTTCCTATGAAGAGTACACCGTAAAATGTAAACAATGCATACAGAAAAATTACTAATTGCAATTGCTATTTGCACTTTTCAAGTAGCTTTTTCTTTATTCTTAGCTATCCAAGCCGCACTTTCAGAGTATAATGAAACTTTGGACCTTACGAGACTACATAAGATACTGGTTACCATTTCGGTTGCTTTTATGTGCTGAAATTGGCCGTTTGTATCATTCATTAATGTATACTTAAATATGATTTTTTTTTAATCGTAAAATTCCTTAATGGAGCTTTTATTTACCAGTATTTAGAAAAAAAAATACTATACATTGCAATAATCTGGTGTTGCATTATTTTTTTTTCCTGTAGGATAAGTTACTGTAGAAGGGCAAGTCAACGACTTTGGCGCTGGAGACCGTTGTGGAAAGAGCAAAAGAATACCATAAAACATGGTGTGTTCTAATAGCTATAGATGTCAAAAATGCTTTTAATACGGCCGACCATAGTCTAATTATTCAGCAGCTGCGCTACCGGAAAATTTCCAATTATTTGATTATCATTTCGAGCTACCTGAGGAACAGAGGAATTCTTATTGGCGAGGGTGAGGCCATGACGGTCGGGGCGGGAGTCCCGCAGGGGTCGGTGCTTGGCCCGCTCCTGTGGAACGTCCTCTATGATGGGGTTCTGGACTTGGACCTCACGAGAGATGCAATGACTATTGGATTTGCGGATGACCTGGCGTTGTTGGTTGGGGCTGGGGACAGCAATATACTCATGGCAAACACCAACGAGTGCATAACAAGGATAAGCACTTGGATGAAGGACCACAAGTTAATGCTGGCTGGAAAATATGGTGCCATTTAAATAATGGGTTAAAATATGTGGAAGCAATCGAAGAAAGCATGCCACCACAGAAGATGTATGGTAACTGCAAAATGTTTTTGGTGCAAATGATTTTATTGACAATCCATTGAAAGGTCATGATTCATAAATCCCATATTGTTTGCCTTTGCATCTTTTTGTAGAAGTCTCTTAGGGAAGGATTTTACATCAAGACATTCTCTTGGATTCATTTGTAAGAATGACCAATCGGAGATATTTATTATGTTGCACAAGTTTACAACACAGCTACTAAATGTTGTTCTTCCTCTGTCATTTTTTTTTTATTATTATTATTATTTTTATTTTTAGAACTTATCGATAGAAGAAGATGATTATGATTATGAAATAATTTTTCCATTTGAAATTTGAAGCTCAAGCACTGGAGGGCATTGAGCGGTTACCTCCTCAATAAAGCTGGATCCACCTATTAAAATTGCGAATGTGCAACCAACATTTTATAAAAGCAGGACCCAACACCAGATTGATGTTGTAGTAAAATCAATTTTCAAAGCTGTTATTAACTAATAATCTATTAAAGGAGCCTTGATTGATCTGAATAGAGTACTAAATGCACAAAACAAATGTTGTGTTCCAGAAAGTAACCCTAGATATTTTAAAATTTGTAAACATGATCAATAAAAAATGAAACGCTTTTTCAATAATATTTGTATAATTCTTGTCATTAGAGTTTAGATATATTTACACATACCAATAAATTTTTAATTCTTGTTAAATAATGTCTTTATTTTACGTAGGATTAATTTAAACAATTTATACATTTTCTATGCATTTTTAATGTATTGTTAATTTTGACATTTATATTTATAATCCTATAATTGTATTGTACTTGTGTTAATAAGCGGGTTATTATTATAATTATTACTATTATTATTACTATTATTATTTAATAAAGAGAATTACTATTAGTGATAATGTACAACAGTATTTTTCTATTTTATAACAGAATGTTTATTGTTTAAGTGTATGATCATCAATTTATTATTTCGCATATCTGCTTTTTAATAATTAATTAAGTTAAAAATACAATTATGCGTATATACTGACGATAAATTTATTGTACTGTCTTGTAGGATTCTATGCATATCTGTATGAACACTGGTAACGTTTTCTCTACATCCGTATGCATGTATTTCAGATGCTTGCAAATGTACAGATAACCTTGCAGGCGTTACAATTATGCATAGAATCTTGTTAATGGAACAAATATTAAATATTTAAAAAATCTAAATTTGCCGGCCTACAAAGTTAGTTTCTTCAAATCAACTAGATGGCGCTAAAATACGGTTTTATCTATTATTGCCGTGTCCCATCTCAAGATAATTACCTCTGCTTGTTTACTTTTCTTGTTACTCAATAAGCTGTAGTTATTTATGATAATAGAGAATTTAATATTTTTTTCGACTACCACATACTAAAGCGCAACCTCTACTACACTCATTCGAAGATAGAAAGCGCCACTTCATCGAATTAGTAAGTGGTAATCATGTAGTAGCCGAAAAAAAATGTACGCACCACTGCTGGAAAGTGTCTTATCGAATAGTTGCGCGTAATCTCCAAACTCGTTCGACAAAACATCGCTTTCCAGCTTTGATACGTAAATAACTAGGTATTATTTAACATCGTGACAGTGAATTCAGCAGATTTTTCAACCCACAAAATGAGAAAATAGAAGATCTGAATTGAGATTTCAAACTTCTAAAGTGTAATTGTTCACTGCAGCATGTAAGCGTATCTACAATATCCGTCTTACAGGTTTTCGTAAAATTAAACTTGATACTGGTTCCGTTTCTCGCCGTAATATAGCCGAAACTTTATCGTTATTGACATCCAAATCCGAAAGACGTACCACGGTTAAATAAAGGGTTAACGAAACGTCGGAAAGATAGAGAGAGAGTGTCAGGAAATAAATCGACAGAGTAAACAATCCTTTGCGACTCGGACGGCAGTCGAGTATATCTATGAGATGGAGGAACGAATACGAATAAGAATGAGTTAAATTGAAATCAGGATCGTTGGTGTAGCAGTTCTCTTCCGCTTCTGTTGTCTGTGTGTGCGCGTACCCCGGTATTGGATGGCGCGTCGCTGCGGCAGTGGTTCTTCCACTCGCCGCGCCGCCGATCCGAAAATGGGATTGATTCACTCGGAGAAATATAAAAAATAGGATGGAGTTTCGGGTCTGGCGTTGACAAAAAAATATCGCACCCCGGGTAGATAGGAAAGGAGACACTTCTATAAGTTAACGTCCCGGAATTTCGATGGCTCCGATTTGAACCGGTTTAGGAGATGAACAAAGAAGCAAACATATTTAAACTGGTATATACATGCACTAGAATCCCATGTCGAGTGATATATCTGTCTTCTTCACTGACAAATAGTTATGCAAGTAAGATAACATGAAGCTTAAATTTACTATAGCTCTATGAACGAGTTACAAAAATATAATGACTTTTGTAATGGTTTGGGTGTAATTGTATATATAGATTTGATACAGTCATGCTACAAAACTACCTTATTTTCTAGTTTCTAGGTTCGAGGTAGTGACAACTTAACCTGTCAAAACCGCAAATTGAGATCTGGATTCTGGATTTTAAGTCGGAGAAGGTGGTAACCACGTGCACTTAGGCCACTCTTGCCGGGCCAAGGCGGCGCCAAAATCGGCCATGCTGGGCCAGTACTCCCCTAGCATGGAACCTCTGGGTTAGACAAGCGCAGGGCAGTCATGTGTTCCGGCGTCTCGTCTTCTTGCCGAGCCCATGCAGCGCATGTATTTGTTTAGCTTGCAGTAGCCGGTCAAAAGCCCCACCACGCAGGCAATATCTTGCTGTCTTCGGTGATGGCCTGGCGACGGCTTCACGGGCTTGACGGCAAGTGGTTATGGACTTCCATCTATTCTCATGAAGAGTGGCAGTCCATTGCGTTATTATGGTGTTGAATGTAGTCGACGAAATAGGAAGAGCAGGTTCCGGTCCCACAAAGTACGAGCGCAGCACATAGGAAGCCTCGTTGCCTAGATTTCCTTTATGACCTTTAACCCACATGACTGTCAAGGTAATATCGATAGTGACCGCTTCTAGTGCATTGTGACACTGAAGTAGTAAGCCGAAGTGATCCGATGATTATTATGAGCCTTAAGAGCAGCCTAATTGTCACTATAAAGGACAATACGCCATCCCCCAATGCCCCTTGCTAAAATTTCGCCGGCACCGTGCAAGATGGCCAACACCTCGGCTTGAAAAACTGTGGCAAACTTGCCCGGCGCCAGTTCTAGATTGAGGGCAAGCTCCGAGGAGAAAACCCGTGCCCCGTTCCCATTTTCGTTTTCGATTCATCTGCAAAGATGGCGATCGAGAATTGTAGTTCCACCCTGGGGCCAAAAAGAACATGGTAGTGTCTGTTGAAAGCAAACACGGGAGGCACAGTATCCTTTGTGGCACTAAGGAGAGGCACCTTGGCGGCGCCCTCACAAATAATGCTCGCGTTGCTGCGTCCTCCCTCCGCCACGTCCAGAAGACCCCGGACTCGCAATCTTATAGCCGCCCTAAGCGCCGCCTCCGCCACAAACAAGTCCAGAGGGGGAACACACAGGAGTGCTTCCATTGCCGCCGTGGGCGTTGTGCTCCTGTTACACTGAGACATGCGATGCGCTCATGCCTTAGCATGGGCCTTATTATGGCAGTATACAGCCACAAGGTAATTTTCGGGAAAAGTCCCCAAGTCTTACCCAAGATGCGGCGACACTGCCAAAAAGCTATACATGCTTTTTCAGTTTTCGTTTCGACGTGCCTGCTCCAGCTCAGCCTCTTGTCAAACACAACGCTCAAATATTTGACATCGTCCGAAAAACTGAGAGTAGTGCCAAATAATTGTGGTAGTTGCAGTTGTTCCACTTTCCTTTTGTTGGTAAAGAGTGTCATCTCTGTTTTACCTGGGCTTACAGAGAGGCCACTTTTCCTACACCAATTTTCGATAGATCTTAAAGCGGTCTGCATTACATTACAGAGCACACCCTCGAATATCCCATCAATTAAGACGATGATATCCAGCCAGACACTTTGAGCATACGGACAAGGTCATACCACAAGATTTCACAGAAGTGGTGACAAAACGCCTTCTTGCGGACAACCTCGATCCACAACCCCCCTGACCCTGAGATCTCTCACATTTATTTCTATTGACCACTGCTCTATGGCGACGCTATCCTACGAGAGTCGGCTAAACACCGTGCCGAGGCAGGGCATTAAGAATACTATTAAGAGACGCTTTATCAAAAGCTCCCGCTATATCTAAGAATACACCCATAGTAGACATTTTGTTGTCCAGTAATCTTTCTATCCGCCCCACCACTGAGTGGAGGGGAGACTCAGTGGATCTCCCGGAATGTATGCATGTTGATTTGTGTAAAGTGGATACAGCGGAAAGGCCACTTCTCGAAGATAACGGTCACACAGCCGTTCCAGTGTTTTCAGCAGAAAACTGGTCAAGCTTATTGGCCGGAAAGATTTGGCTAGGGTATACTCAGCCCGCCCTGGCTTTGGTATAAAGACTACTTTTGTTTCTCTCCATATCTCAGGTACGTACTTTCAAGCGATGCACCCCCTGAATAAAGCCACCAACAGGCTTAGCAGGGCGTCCATGCCCCACTGAAGCAGAGCAGGGAACACACCATCCGGACCCGGTGACTTGAGCGGTTGGAAACGTTTAATTGGCCAGCAAACTGCATTGACAATTGGCGTGCGATAGCATATTTCAGAAGTAGTCTACAATAAATGACAAATTATCATGAAAAATACTATAATTACCAATATTGTGAGATCATTACTACAGAACACAATTCACAATTTTTATATTACAATCAAGATTTAGTCAGAATACTCACGGCTAACTAATCTAGGAACCAAGAAGGTTAAACTGCATTAATTGCTCTTTGGGTCAGTGAAAAGATTTGAATTAAAGCTAAACGAAAAGCGATACTCAGCAATTCATTTGTCAAGCGGAAAGCTCGCAAATACAAGCGACAAGCGCTTTTGATTAATGGCGTAAATTAATACAAATTGTTCCTCCCCGTTCGCAATAATTAGACTTGAGCGAGTTTAAAACCGTGTGCGCGCCCTCTGGCTAAAGATTCCATACTCGCCCATAAATACACCTAGGCAAGACAGTTATCTGTACGGTCTCGCTCGAGAAGCGCGAGTCACCTTCACCCGCCGCATCCCTGCAAAGAAATTAGCTACAATAAGTGAAGAAGTGATAACCTAAGACCGTTTTTGTCCGCTATCAGATCACTATTAGTCGATGCTTGAGCGGAGGAATCCCATGGGCGGCCGAAGAACGCGCCATAATATGCATAAACTTGGGCGAATGTAATTACTGGAGTTTGTGATTAATGAATCTCTGGAGAGGTAATTAGACGCGGAACCTTTTGCCTTTCGCTCGGCAAGATTTTCCTTATTTCGATGTTCCTCGGGTGCTCCATTTCGCGTTTTCATCTTGCTCGTCTAAGGAAGAAAGATTTTCAGGATGAGTGGAAAGGTTATTCAACTTATACTAGAAAATACCTTTATTAGGAGTGTTGGATATCAGCTGATCGAGTCGACAGCCGACAGACGCATTAGTCGCAGAATTAGTATTTGTTTTATTTAACACTGTAAAACCATTTCAAAAATAATTTTTAAAGTGTTGTGATTGAACTTAACGAGAAAGCAAAGAAGATTTACATGTATACCACGTACATATAGATACATATTTGCACCAAAACCGGTTTTGTTAACAAAATATTGTTGAACTAACCACAATTCTAATCAATCTAACAAAAAAAAAATTAGTGAACGGAATCATATTATTTCGTTACTTTTATTTTATAAATTAAATAGTTTATATAATTATTTATAATATTAATTTTAATTTGATTAATTAACAAAGTATATGATATATAGCTATATTAAGAAATAAGGTTAGACTACCCAAAATTGTTGTTGAAATTGCCCATTTAGAAATTGTCTGCTTATATGGAACAGGAAATACGTAAAATGTCGTAAAGATGGCGCTTCTCTTATTTCACACTTGTAATAATCCATATCTCGCGTAAATTGGAAGTGTGACAAACAACGTTATAAATTATTTATGTCATGTATTTAATAGATACACATTTTATAGGAGGTGTGCTCATTAAAACTGGGACTTCTGCCATACCACCGGCGGGTGGCTTTTGACTGCTGCGAATCTATAATAAAAAGATATTCCATACTTCAAATTATTAACATAAAATGACATAATAAAACCGAATTTTAGAATTATTGAATTTTATGCAACCAACCGTGCGCCCCGAAATCTCTCACGATAAAATTTCCTATCTTTCAATTGATTCAGAGTTGGAAAGAGATATGATAATAGTGTAAATAATTAAGAGGCGAGTGAGTACCAAAGACACTAAAACAAGCTTTTCCTTTCTTGCCGAAAGGATTTTTGGCGTATTAATACGAAATATTGTAACCAAGCTTCGAGGGAATTCATTTCTGGATTGAACAGCGCTAGATCTTTTAATAGAAAGCCGATTACAGTGTAGACACATCAGTTATTACCAAAACATGGTACTGCTTATTTAATATTCAACTGTAAGTTCGCGGTATTACGTAATATATGCCGTTACACACTCGCTCGGAGCTTTCGTAACGCGACAAACTGATTTAGCCAGACTCGTCCGCACGAACGATAGGGGTCGCGCTCCTAAAACTGAGAAATGGCAAGTGCCTCTCGAGGTCGAGGCTTTGCGGATTACATTCAATAGAGAGTGCAAGTTCCGGATCTTAGCTCCGACAGGAATGCATTGGCATGTATACACGTGCTTAAGACGCTGCGTTCCCACGGAGGATTGCTCGCACTTCGCGCGTTTTGTCTCTGCTTATTTATACCGGTATAGCGGGGAGTCAGGATAGGTGAACGAGACAGGAAACGATGGGGAAAAAGGAGAGGACGGCGGTTTCGTAAATCCCGGATTGCCGGCGTCTTAGACGTTGGGGAGAAGAGCTGCGTTCTGGATGGAGGTTGCCGGTAGAATGAAATGTTCCTAGTTTGGGATAAAAATAAATGAGAAGTCATAAAGGAGCACGTAAAATCATATAAAGTTTGTCTTTTCGAGCTTCACGTTCAGCAAAATAAGATTTCCCCTATACAGTTTCAAAATGAGCACAGCATGATACGTAAAAAATATATGAAATTACCAAGATATCTATATTACAACTCACTTTCGGACAAAGAAACAAAACGAAAACAATGTACTTTATAGATTTATAAGCTCAGACTAAAAATTAACTATAATGAAGTTAGAAATCTGAACATCTGACATCATCGACATCCGCAACTGAATATGAAACCTGTTTTTCTTATCATCATATTCAATCTAAGAGCGCTGATAAGTATCTTAGCTCTATCGATGCTTTTTTTCTGCCACTGAACAATACCTCCGAAGGAATAAAAATTGGAAAGCAACACAAAAGATGCGCTTTATCAATTATTCCTGCAAAGATTAGTTGAAATTTTACAAAAATAGTATTTCAAATTAGGTTACCTATCCAACAACTTTCAACACATGTTAACCGTGTAAATGAACGCCATCTATCCGTGAAAGTAAGTTTTCTGGTATACTCCACGTCAGAAATAGCAAAGCATTCAAGCAGTAGTAGAGTATAGGCACAGCCATCGACCTTCCCTTTTGTTTAACTATTTTACACATTAATTAGTATGTGTGGTGCACCCTGGTAATCAATGGCTGTGCTTACTACTGCTTGATAGCTTTGCTATTTCTGGCGTGAAGACTACCACAGATCTTACCGTCACGGATAGATGACTTAGCACAATTTTCATTTACATCTTTATGTCAGCAGTGCATTTATACTGCGTTGTGGAGTGTTGTTGATTGTGTCATACCTGTGGCATGCTGTTGAGAATTAATAAGCTCGAAACAGTACTGTTCTTGTCTGGCATTGACACATTCGGCAATCACTTCCTACCTTCCCATTTGTTTAACATTTTAACTGGTTAAAAAAAATAAAACATTTTTGAGACCCAGAAAGGCAGTTATGGTTCAAAGCATACCCACCAAAAATAGGAGATATATTTCAGAGAAGATTGTATAAACCAAGAATAATCATAACTTCTTTCATTAAAAGATTTCTTGAAAAATATTGAAACAAATAAGTTTTGAATAATAACTCCAATGTCTGGTAAAAATTCTAGGCTTATTTGATGTTTCCAAATTTATTTATAGAAAAAAACAAATAAGCTCCCATAATTTGCGCAAAGTGACTGGCCCAAACATGTTTTTGCAGTTAATTCACCACGTGTCTAAACAAAAATATGTGGTTGACACAGACGACACAATTTACTTGTACAAAATCTGAATTGACTTAAAGTATTGTTGACACACTTATCTGAACGTGTAAACACGGTTCATATGTTTTTATTATGTTTGTGTGTCAATCTATACTAAAAATAGTTGTTAACTATATTTTCGCATGATGAACATATCTTCTACGAATTTAGCTACCATACATTTCCATGACCCTGGGAAATTAAAAGCAAAAAAATACCTAGTGACAGTCCTAAAAGTTTGACAATCACAGTAAACATTTTGCATGAGATGTACATTTATTATTATATACTTAGACGGAACATCTTCAGGTCCAGAGCGACGAAAGAAGCAGCCCTGAAGATGTCTCGTGCAAGTGTGGACGAAATGTCGGCCAGAGAAAGTACCAACCGACAATCCGGAAACCAAGAAATATATGGATAACGACCGCAAAAATCTACGCACAACTTACGTATTTTCGTCTGGAAATACCTTATATTTATTAAAAGTTCATTTTTGAAGTCGAATTTAGAGAAATTTTGAGAAAAAAAAAGAATCATCTCTTCAGAACAATGATAATGATTGATGAGGTAAGTACCTACAATGATTTACAAGTGTGGCAGAAGATGACAAACTTATCTAAATATTTCTATTATTTTTATTCACTTCCGACAATATTATTGTTTCATTCTTATACTCTTTTGCAAGAATGAAATGTCAACCCACTATTATTAGAAAAATTCGATCATCTTTCCGGGGTATTAGTGGCTTGAGACTCCATTAACTGGTAAACCGTTTATTAGACGCTCCTATTCCATCGCAGGATAAAGCGCCTGTCGATAAACTTTAATCTGAAATAAGAGATCCAGCAAAAATTCGGCAAAGGAGGCGGTCATATTTCGTGCTCCGCTGGTCTCGAAAACTACGTTCGCGTGTCGCCCGCGACGAACGACGATCAAGAACGACTATGAAACAAATGAAGTGTGAGAGATGGCCCGGAGTCGACGCGCGAGTGCGGGTGCATACATTTCACGCGGCGGTGCTCCCCCGGACCGACAGCGGTGGGCGAACGGATGTATCAATTTGGGCATCCCACGGTTTGCCGGATCTTTTGCGTCGTATACTCATAAAAAATACGACTTTTTAACTGCGGTTGAAGGGAACTTTTGGCAATTCGCCGCATAGTTCAAGTAATAATAAAAACGAATCGATTATGATGGGTCGTTAAAGATGAAAGTAGAATACCCGCTATCAAAATGTTTTCTATTATTGTCCGACGGTGTCATCGTTAGGCGGGATCAGTTTTTTATGCGGGTCGTTTCTAAAGATATGGCCGCGTAAAGTGTGATCTAAATTTTACGACATGGGCTGTTTTTATGTAATTGTTCTGTCCATAATAATTCCTTATCGATAACACCATAAATATCGTATTTTTAGTGAGATATCGATCCGAAAAAACGTGTTCATTCTAATTGGTGTTTAATAAAATAAAAATACTAATGTTTGTCATTGAGTATTTGTTAAACAATTGTTATTACAATTATTTTGTGACTGAATGATACACAGAAAAGAAACTATAAGGACGGGCACAACTTTTATTAAAATTTCCTACAAAATTGTTGACGAAAATTATTGCATTTATTGCAACAAAATGCGCAATTTTGTTATACAATTTATATCAACATACCTTATATATTAAAGTAGCATTACATACGGGTGACTTGTTGCAATAAGTACGTTTACCCCAGTGGTAAAAATTGCAACCAATCTACTAAAATATTATAAACTCCTGTAGCAAATTTTGTTAACAAAACTTTGCATACAAATCAATAATTAATAATTAATATAGTTGCGTATAATTTTATTAGCCCGTTGACTGTGCGCTAATTGCCGTCGCATTGGGCGTGATTGCGGAGATCAGACCAGCATTTAGATGCGGAGTACCGGTGTGAAAGCATCTCTCAAATCTCGTACTGTAGCCGATTGTCAACCACAGTACCTTTTATACGATAAGTATGTAAGCATCAAATAAATAGTACATGGTCGGGTT
Organism: Cetonia aurata; assembly: GCA_949128085.1. Classification (NCBI taxonomy): domain Eukaryota; kingdom Metazoa; phylum Arthropoda; class Insecta; order Coleoptera; family Scarabaeidae; genus Cetonia; species Cetonia aurata. Next base: position 20,326,979 of record OX421885.1, on the reverse strand, counting down.
TACCGAACACAATTTACATTGAGTAAGAATTCGGACGGTTATCAAACAAGCGTAGCGCCATCTTTACAACAATTTATATAGTATCACATATTTATGTACCTAAATCAATTATAAGTATCATGGTGATCCTGCTATATAGGTATAAAACTTTGTTATAATACAGTTTCAGCAAACATTTTTAATTGCTGGTATTAAACCGATCGTTATATATTTGTATTGTAGAGGTAATTAAGTGCACTAATATATACAAATATTTTTCTTCTATACAGTTTTCTCTGCGCAGTAGTAATAATTGCAAATAATTATTAAAAAATCTTTGACAGGATTTCCACTTCATCGTGAGCAATTTAATAGTAAATAGCATTTCACGATACTTTGTACAAGATTGTCCTATAATTCTTTCTACCAACGTTACTGCTCTTTTCGTAACTGTGGTATAAAAAACTGCAGTGAATTATTGTAAAATTTCGTATATTAGAAATTGGTACTACAATTTCCGACAAACAGAGAAATGTAAATTTGCTTTCAGATTGCTTTGATTGGCGTTGGGATACACAGATTACTGGAAGACGGGCACACAGATTAATTCAAAACATTTCAGCCTGGATAGACTTTTCGGTCCTTTGCTGTGTCTTCCCACTTGTTTATTCCTATCGCACTTATAAACGCCTCGAGGCACTTTTTCTTTGGTCTCTATCTTCTCCTTCTCGTAGCTTCTCCTTCATGTAAAACCTTTTTAACATTTTTTTGCTCAGGCATTCCAGTAATATGGCCTAACCACCTTACCGTTTATCCTCGCACCTTTTGCGTTATTTTTGCTTTTTTTGTACAAGTCCATTACCTCTCTTTTTGTGCGTCTTCTCGATTCACCTTATGTTGTTCTCCTAGTATTTTCTTCAAAACTTTTCTTTCCAAAACTTCTAATTTTTGTTCGTCTTTCTTTGTCATTACCCATGATTCCCTGGCGTATAGGACAACTGACCTTATGATTGTCTCGTAAACTCTAATCTTGCTGACTCTCGATAGGATTTTCGCCCTTAAAATTCTTCTTTCTTCTTGATTTTTCGATGTTATTGTTACTCCTAAATATTCGAATTGGGTAACTCTTTGGAATTCGCACACTCTTTCTGCTGTATTGGGCTTGGTATATTTGTTTATTTCTACTTTCATTTCCATGTAGTTTATTTTTTCATTGTTTATCTGCATGCCAAATTTGTTTGCTTCTTCTTCAAATTTCTTGAAAGCTTTCTCCAGTTCTTGGGTGGAATTTGTTAAGAGAACTAACATTTCAATTTCTTCTAGAAGGAATAGAAATAGTATTTAACTCAGATGCAAGAATGTTCTAGAAATAATTTTTTGGATCACCCATAGTTGATTAGGTGTGTTCTACATTAGCGATGTAGTCACGGACAAAGTTTTCGTACATTTATGAATAATATCGCTTTTCCTTCCACCTTTATTACTACTTATGTTCATAATTCGTTCTTAATTGTTCCTATTAAAAATACACAAATTTATTAGAGGAATTGCATTCGGTCCGTGGAACAATTTCCCTAAAGTTGAAAAACAATAATAAATTGCTTCTTTTTGATATAAATAATTTCAATTTAAAATAAAGGAAGTGTATCTTAATACCTATCTCATATTGATTAATATTAAATTCATTCTATAACCCTCTCCTACCATGTCCCCATACAAGGAGACATTGGTAAAAAAAAATTTGAAGTTCATTTATTTTCCCCTATTATCACTGAAACTAAGAAAGATTCTAGAATCCCAGGCTGCCTCATATGTCTTCTACGAAAATAACACTCGAGAGAAACTGAAATTTCTTAATAAACAGAAAGATAAACTAGATGTCTACTGAAAAAAAGGTATTCGTTGTAAAAATTGTACCACAAGTTGTATATACAGAGTGGGTATCTTCCAGTGATCAATAATGGTAACAGCTGATCGATTGCAAGTGGGAGGGGCTACGTTAAGTCCTACCCCGCCTATTTAATTAACGTTTGTATGAAAGATATTTAAAAACGTCCTCAAAACATTTATTGTATCACGGAAGTCATTTTCGTTTACAGGAATAAGTAATTGCCAATTACAATTTATTATTATCAGGCTTTTTGAAGCCCCTGTTAATTTTGTATATCGTGTAGGTACCAACGAAGTACGTTAAGGAAAAATAAGAACAGTTGATTGGAAGAACATTTCGGCGTAAACAATAGAATTAAAAATCTACCCAGAAAGATAGGCACGCGCAGATTTAAAAAATATATTTTCATATTTAATCCTTTAACGGCAACTACAAAGGTCAAATTTTTCGAGAGTTAAGCTCTGCGCAAACCGAAAAGGTAGCGGCGTCTTTGTCGCATACCGTCAACAGCATAATCTTTTGGGATGATTGTCCCCTCCATCACGAACTACGATGGCACTGCATTTTCAAGTGTAAAAATGCGATAACAATAGTACAGTTGCAGTTGCACACACCAGAGATATTGAATTTTTACCCGCAATCGTCGAAATCATGGGAAATCTAACGCCTCGGACAAAGATATACGGGTGCCTATATGTAAGATGAAAAGGAAAACTAATCATACTTTCGCCGGTGCAATAGTAGCACAGTAGAAGATCGCACATACTCTTTTCCTATTTTAGCAAATGGAAACATATTTGCCTTTCATTTGTTCTTAACTTTAGCCTATCGAGCAGTTGCGAGGGTTCAAATAATACGTCTCTACAAATAATAGACACAAATTGTTTAGGTTAATTCCATAATTTTATAGCTATTGGACACCGTTCCATGCACCCTCTTATTTTAGACAAATAAAAACAATCACTATAAACTTTTAATATTTCCATGTTTTTTGTATGTTGCTGCATAAAGTTCTTCTACTGTGTGTTAGGCATAATTTTTTATTATTTTTTATACAATTGTTAAAAGTTAAAATTATTTGAAACCTAGCCTGTAAATTTGAAATCTACTCCGCTATCATAAATATATTTGTTTATAAAATTGCTGTCAAAAAATTAAACTTTTAGAAAATTTGTTATTCTCTTCTATAATGTTCTAAATGTGACAGGTTCAATTTCATAATTCTCCATTGAATGTGTTGAAGCTTATAAGTATAAGATAAAAAAGAGCGGAAGTTTAAGAGTATTACATTTACAGTTATTTCGTGACTGAAGTGTTGTTATTACTTTTATCTACCTATATAGCACCTGACAGTTTACATTCAACATTTTAAAATTGCAATTCCAATAGATTAAATCACTAACCACGGAGACGAGAAAAAAGTTACAGACTAGTTTCGACTACACCTAAACCATTTCTTTTCCTTCCACCTCCCGCTTTGTTCATCGGGAAAACTTCGAAATTCTTTTGAGGTTTGTTGCAGAATCGATTGTTGTGTATCTGAAAGGTTCTCAGGGACAATTTAAAGTCTGCAAATTAAGTTTTCGGGCGAAAACTTTCAAGTGACAGCGCGGTAATTGTGAAGTTGTCTCTGCTTGAACCAACTCACGCTTCCTCTTTCCCCGCCCGCCCGTTCCTACCGCAAGCCCGGCGTTCGCCCTCATCCACCTTTCACCCCGGGATCCGCCGGGACCGTGATAAATTATGCGCGAACGTACTTGTATATCTGGTTCCCGCTTTAATATCTATATAAATTATTATTTATAACCTGTTTATGTAACTCTGATAATTACTTTATATATACCAGTACTTTCTTCCTTGTGTAGTGACGTGCTCCTCGGGTCTTAATTAATTGCTTGTTTGTTTTCGAGAACTTTTCAGGTTTTCGCTCGAGTAACAAATTACTCAAACCCGAAACGGAAGAAGGAGAAGAAGAAGAGGAGCCCGCTCTGATGGTTCGGTTACGCTAGAAGTAGATTTTCGACCGATCATCGAATTACCTACGCTTAAAAAGCGACGTTCATCAGCAAATATTTACTCGATTAACTAAAATCTTTAATGAAGATAATATCGAAATTACATGGACTCCTCTTTCGTCACAAGCGATGAACGTGAATATAGTATCTCTTTAAAAATTAAATATCCAACGGGAACGTCACAACCTCTATTTAATTAATATCTTTATAACTATAAAAACACTTCAAATATATTGGGAACACCTAATAATCGATCTCTAATCTCAGTATCTGGACAGTCACTCACTCATGACAATGAGGAAGCATACCCTCTTACAAAAAAGGGTGCTGGTGAGCAATTTCAGCAACCAGAACCTACCATTGACACCTACAGCAATTAAATAGCAAATCAATATCTGGGCAAATCAGAAAGTGCTCCAACCTAGTTTGGTAGATGCAAAAGAGTGCACTTCACCTGATCATGTCAGAACAAAGGAACTACCTAAACAAAAGTGCCAAAGTAATTATTTCTTGCGTTTTAAACATCACAGCTAACTCACAGAAAGCACCTATATACACAGAATCAGACTCTCAGATGAGACTGAATGCTGGCTGGGTTTGAAGGACGAAAAGACAGTTGAGTGCATTTTCTGCCTTGCACTGCCGCAATGGGAATCGGGTATGCGATCTTTGGGAAGGGTGAACTCTTCCCAGAAGATCTGAAAAAGATCGCATCCAACAAGAGTCTGAGCTAGCTAAGGGCCTGAACTTATTGAATGAACTTTAAGATAACACCCGCACTAGAAAATAACTTAATGTTTATCAATATTGTTAGTTTTTAAAATTAATTCAAACACTATAACTATTATTAATTCCAAGTAGAAAAACATATATGATAAGATATTAATATTATAGCTGATGATCTGGTGCTAATTGTGGGAGCTAGCAATGATATCACGCTGATGAACAACACCAATGAAGGTTTGAAACCCGGTGGTTGGGATAAGGAGAGATGTTTATAAATGTCGCGGCAACAGGGCCGAAGAAGTATGGAGATGACTGGGTTTGGAAGTTGGCAGGAGGTAAATACTAGCAACGCGCAATGGACCGCGAAACTTATACCAAACGTGCAGAAGTGGTGCAAATACGATATCCGGAATATTGGTTATTACCTAACGCAAGTGTTGACTAGCTATGGTGTCTTTCGGGCCCACACAGTGAGGTTTGGGAAAAACACGAGCGCTAGATACATGTATTGCGGATTGGTGGACACAGTAGAATACATTGTTTTCGACTGACAAGACAGATGGAATGCATATCGCCTGCGCGCTTGCCTGGATGTTGGAGTTGACATTAACGCAGTAAACTTGATCAACATTATGATCAGTACGGAGAGGAAATGGCGAGTAGTACTGAGACATCCTGTATACCCAGATCGCAAAACATAGCAAAAATAACTATAAGAAAAAATGTACAAAATTGGTATTATTCGACAATAAATAAACGCGCGATATATCGTGTAACTAAAATGTTTGCCGTACGTAATATTAAGAAAAAAAAAAAAACAAAACGTTTATGCTATTGCTTGAGTTGGTAGGTGGTACCTAAAATCAAAATATTGAAAAAAATTAAATAAGTACCTACTCCAAGTTCAAAAGTCCGAAAACATAACAAGTTGGTTCGAAAGACCATGTAGGACTTAAATTTTCAAAATTTGAAATATCATTTTTTTTAATGGATACCTACAATAAAAGAATTTCAACTTTATATTTTGTCAACACTCTGTTTTAACTTCGGTTTTATTAATATCTACTAAGTTTGCGAAAGTTTTATTCAATTAAACATATTCATGGGATTTAATAAATTAATATCAGATTCTATAGTTCCTTTAGAATTATAGATTCTAATTTTTTTTTAAACGTAAATGTAAGACATAAAATACATTTTAAGGTTCCTATATCCTATACAGTACGAGTTCTCGTCCTATGGTAACCAGATAATATACGAAGTCTATTAGTTTTAAACGTGGTCCAATATATAGGCTTCAATCTTTTAAATTGCATCATACAAATTTGAAATAAAACGCAATCTGTAACAAAGGTGTTCAGCAACTGTTACCCTAGTATAATGTCTAAACAATAAAAGCGGTATAAAACGTTGAAATTCAGTTTATTATACATATGCCTACCAATTACTGATTAATGTGATATTTTTATGACGAAAAGGTGTCACCTATATTACCTATTTATGTATACCTGATCCACACTAGGAAAACATTCATTGTATTCTTCTATATATATTTTGAGGTTACTCATAAACAGAGAGCATTATTCTCATAAATGTTTAGAATGAAAGTGATTTCAGCTTTTAAAAAAGTTTAAAAGAAGGCCACAGCAGTTCAGATTATTTGACACTTTTCCTGGCACTTGTGTACTATTTAGGCAACAATGCTTTAACCAACGGAAATTCATTAAACAAAAGCCTTGAACATAAAGCGAAAAGTACCTTATTATCGTATATCTATTATTGAAAAAACAGTGAAAAACATAGGTAAATATGACCACTACCGTCATTAATTTAATAAAATTCCTATAAATCAAAATAATGTAATTAAGTAATTATGATTATTTTCAAAAGATAAACCACTATGAAGGTAATTCCTACCTAGTATTTACTACGAAAAGACATTTATTTAGGTAAAATCCCAATTTTATTATTACCTATACACTTTTAGATAAATATTAATGACGAATCAATATTTAGATAAAAGTAATGTTAAATTCTAAAAATTATAATGGATTTATGTACAAATATAAATGAATATGAATAAAGGCAATTTTTACATTTAATCGCGACGAGGGTTTCAACTATTACAATAAATATTTCCTCTATTGTGTTTCTATTATTCCTTATTGATAGAATGTATGTATAAACACCAAGATACAAAGTATTTACTACTAAGATAAGATATAAGTACATAGTTAAGGTCATATTTTTTATAAATATAGATATATTAATACCCATCCGTATTTACATATACTATAATCAGTAATCCTTCACTACTATAGAGCTTCCCTTCTACTCGCATTCGCATTCATGTGCTCTGATTAGTGTTAATATCTTATTAGATCGCAGTTGGAAAACCAGTTGAAGGTATTAATTAATTAATTATTCATATAATAGTTCATAGTTTGGCGTTTATTTTTTAATTAAAGTATAATTTTTAAAATTCGATTGTAGCAGATTTCGGTAATATCAAAATATTGCAATAGTTAACAACACTTAACTAGATGTCGCATTCTGGTAACCATAGAGTGCAAATGATACGGAAACTTGTAGTTCCCATTCCAAACTTGTACTTGATTTTAGGTTATCGAACGCACAGAACAACGATGGTCATCATGAATAAGGATTATGTGAGCACAATGAAAGAATTATCTCGCAGTAACGTGTATATAAAGGACAAAACGAAAGTCAACGAAATCATCAACGAACTGATTAAAGGGGGCACTAATAAATTACAAGTTATTTTGGACTTTGACAGGACCATTACAAAGCAACACGTTAATGGAACTAAACAGTACAGTAGTTTCGGTAAGAAAAAATGAATTTCATTTATTAGAAATTTGTATAATTAATATGATTATGGTCTCAGGCATTTTTGAAAAATGTCCTTCATTACCTGAATCATATACAGCAGCTGTAACCCAGTTAAATAACAAATATATGCCAATCGAATATAATCCAGCAGTACCTTTTGAAGAGAAAAAGAAGCAAATGGAAGAATGGTGGAGGTTATCTGAGCAAACAGTAATGTATGATTTAGAACTAATGAGGCATAGGTGCCCTAATAAGTTGGTGTCATTTTTAGAGGCCTACGTGTAACACAGTTAGAAATTGAAGAAATAGTCAAAGAAATAAAGCCCCCATTGAGGTGATTTTGATTAGCAAAAATAATGTTAACAATGTAACCTTGATAAAATAATTTTAGAGATGGATGTGTTGAATTTTTTCATAATACGACGAAGGAGATGGTGCCGTTATTGGTGTTTTCAGCGGGTTTGGGACAGACAGTTGTAGCAGTATTGAAATATCACGGAATCTTGAATGAAAATGTTAAGGTAAATCATTCGAATACCTAATATAACTTTTCTCTTATGATATCTGATTTTCGTTTGTTTCTATTTGATCTGCTTGTCCCAATTTTTTTCAACAAAGTTTAACTGAAGCAGATCTCAAGTTTCATTTCCTTTTTTCTGATAAAATTACAGTAAAAAAAAAAAACTAGTAGATAGTTGTTATGCCATTATTGTGCTTTTAAACAGTCCTTAATATTGCTGAGCATTCTGGATATTCATTGGGTTTCTTCTCGTGACTTGACAATCTTCATAGTTCCTTCTTTGACTGTTCTCAGTTTGGAGTTCATAACAATCCTTTGCTTCAAACATATCAAAGATTCTCAGGAACCATATTTGGGTCAAATCTGTTTGAATTATAGCCCACTTTCATATAATCCTGACCATCATATCCCCTACCTTGTTGATTATTCAGTTATTTAAAGGGGTATATAGTGTGTATCGATAAAACTCTGTTAAATTTATGTTATAACTTTATCTTTTCCAACTTTCTTTTACCTAATAAAATATTTGTGTACTGGTGCAGTTGATATTTTCATTTACTTATCTAGATATAATTCTAATTCTTGCAATAAAAAAGGGATTATCTGAATTTATTTTATTTAAGATTTACTGAAAATTGCTTTTGCATTTAATACATTCAATTCTTAATTGATAATGGATGCAAAAACCATAGGTAATGCAAGATTAGAGATTAACGTGTGGGAATGGGATTAGCTTACAACTATGTTGGGCGAGCGAAACGTTAAACCAATTTCCTTACTCTCTATTATCGAACTTAGCTAGGGTTCTCTGTATATCGTATTTAAACTATTCTATTTCTATTTTCTGTATAAATGATGATTTATTTTAGGTTGTTGCAAATTTTTTGAAGTACAATGAAGAGGGTGTAATAGAAGGTTTTTGTGATAATATAATTATTAATGTTTTCAATAAGAATGAATCACTTCTTTGCGGAACCGATTTTTATAAAACGATCGAAGATAGGACCAATGCAATAGTAGTAGGTGATTCTTTAGGAGATGCGGCGATGTTTGATTCGGTGGAAAACAGAAATGCTGTTTTAAAGATCGGTTTTCTATATGAACATGTAAGTAGATTTAATTGTTAAATCCTAATTTCAAATTCAGCAGATAAGCAATGTATGATATGAATATATCTGTTGTAACACTTATGACATTGTATACTCTCATTGGAGCCTAAACGATCTGTAGAAGATAATTACTGCATTTTTTTTTTAAATATGAATAAATGATGCTTTCAAAAACATATTTTTCACCATTAAATAAACCAGATTAATACGCAAACATTTCTATTTTCCGTAGTTGTTGATTAAATAAATTTATGCAAATATTTGTGATATGATAAGATTAAGTCTTACTTAAATCCCATTAACAGTGGAAACATTTTAAATTTGCATTGTTCGAATATAAACCTAATCTTCTTAAATAATACTTCTATTAAATATTTCCTATTTCAGATGGAAGAAAATTTATCAACATACATGGACACTTTCGATATTGTACTAGTCGATGATCAAACAATGGCTGTACCTCATGCTATTTTTAAGTGTATACCATGATTTTATAGCTAATACAAATTAATTTATTTATATTATACACTGATAAAATGTACTTACCTGTAACTATTAAAGGAAAAAAACTTGTAAATTAATATGCTAAGCACCTATTGAGCTGATCTCCTGAACAACGATCTTTTTTTAATTATATACGCATAATTTATGAATTACTAACTAATAAAAACTTGTTTTTCTGTGATGAATTATTATTTTCATTAAACTTAGAATAAGTTTATGGATTACATCTTTCTCCTTTTTTATTTGACCGTATTTATATTCAAATTGCAAACTATATTTTTCGGTATGAGCCATTATTTTAATAACAGCATTTTATTGTTTTCTGTTTTTCTTCATAACATTTCTGTGTTACATTTGTTTGAAAATAAATCCTTCCTCCCTTTATAATTGTACTATTTGTAAATTGCAAAGAATAATTATTTTTTAATAGTGAATTATGTATTGTTTTTATAATTACTTTTCTATTTTTTCCTTCTGAAGAATTGTATTGAATAGGTTATTAATAGTACTACGCTTGAATTTTATAGATGTATCTGAGGTGTAATTCAGATATCTGTTTCCTTTTGTAGGGTTTATAAACCAATTGGTGTAAATTTTTCCGTTTTCATGTATCAATGATTATTATTAAATCTAATAAGTTATTGCTTTTATATATATTTTTTTCATTTTCCATTAATTGTATTTTTTTATGAAAAGCGTTAAAAGTTTTAAATATTTTATCATTTTTGTGACGAGTGGCAAGAATACATTCATCTACGTATCGTTTTAAAAATGGAATGTTAATATTTTCCAGGTCTAGCACACTGAAAACCTTCTTTTCCAGTTCTTCCATTATTCGATTAGCTGTTACAGCTGATAGTGGTAAACCCATCGCTATGCGGCATTTTTGTTGGTATATTGTTTTATTAAATATGAAATATGCACATTCTATACATAGTTTTGTTGCTTCAATAAATTCTTTATGTAACTTGGTGTGGTTCTTTAATTGTGGCCATTTTTTTTGCTAAAGCAGCTAAGGCTAGGCCTACTGGGATATGCCTGTAAATGAGACGACTTCCAAACTTACTAATTTAGTCATTTGGTATTTTTTTATAAAATTACGAAATCCCATGAATTCTTTACATACGTGATTTTTCCTAATATTTCCTTAATACTGTTAGGTAAAACTTTTGAAATACAATATGTTGGGCTCTGAACACTGCTATAACTATAGAGCTGAGAAGTGTTTTGTTTATGTATTTAAGGTAAGCCATCAATTCTTGGTGCAGGTGTGTTTAGGATTGATATTTTTGTTTTCTCTTGTTTTGAAATTAAATTAAAGCTGACCACTTTAATTTTGTCGTTTACTTGATTTTAAGTTTTTATGTGGGATCTTTATTGTTCTTTTCAGAAATTTGCTTGCCAGTTAATAATTGGTTTATAAAACCTACACGAGGAAATAGATATCTGAATTACACCTATACAATTCAAACGTACTAGTATTAACAACCTAGTTGATAGGTGTTACCATTTTTAATATAGAAACAATACGTAATTCACTATTAAAGAATAATTATTCTTTGTAATTTATATTCAAAGTGATCAGAATAAAAACCACTCTAGTGTATAGAACCAATATATTGATAAATAAAATAAAACATCTCATTAGTAGTACTTGGAAAATATGTAAATTGCATGTTAAGTGCATAACTGTAAATTTCACCTTCAGGTTGTAAAATGAATAAAATTTGATTTAAACAATGAATGTTGCTCTACTTGTGTAACACTTAAAATGAAATAATATTAAATAAGTTGTAAAATGTATCGTGTCGTATATAAAAATGTTGAGCTACAAATAAAATCCAATAGAATGTACTAAAATATTATTAATGTATAAGTAATAATCAGAAATGTTTAATTTAAAAAAAAATTGTTTGTAGATGAAACAAAAAAAAAATCTGAGAATGGTCAAATGCAGGACGGAAAAAAAAAACAGGAAATAATAATAATATACTCTTATTAAAATAATATTTTTTATGAAAAAAACGAGCAACATCATTGTCAATTATACTTTTTTTTTTTTTCTTTATTTCAAGCAAGTAAATTATACAAAATAAATTAAGTAAAGACAACGTAATATTGTTTAATTAGGCAGTTACATAGGTAATACTGCGACCCAAGTCGAAAATACCTTTTTTACACACGAGACTTACTTTCAAAGTGTTAATATCCACTTTAAAACTACATTCTTTTTCGATCACAACCTTATCTTTAAACGGCTGTCCAAAAAGTGGGATCTTCCTTTCGCCCAAGTTTGGATCTTCATACCTCCAAAGATTAATTGTTTTGATGTCTGTAAGGTTTTAATATTCATTAGTTCATTCATTGTCTTCGAGTCCAAAAGTATCTCACCTTTAATATTTCGACTAGTCTTTGCGAGCTTTTTTAATACGTTTTCATAACTATCACCATCGTAAACTTTCACCGTTTGCTGAAATAACCCTGAATGCGGAATTGGATTTGTAAAAGTTAAATCAACACCGGGGATTACGTCAAAAGTAATATGAGGTTGTCCAGGACAACATTCTTTTATTTTCTCAGTCGCATCTTTATCATCTGTGGTTTTAACTACGACTTCATCTAACTAAAAGGGATCATTTTAATATGAAAGTTATAGGATAACAACAAAAATTTACATCTAACGTGTTCGCAAGGTATATTTTATTATTGTTTAAAACTTCAGCTTCGTTGAATTCCAGCGATAGAGCAAAGGCTTTTGATCCGATTTGTTCGAACTTTTCGCGGATCATCTGTGCAAAAGGCATTACCCTTTTCATATATTTCTTTAATTCCGATTTAGATGAAAACTCAGCTGATAAAATTTTATTATCTGGTAGTTTTCCATTTTTCTAAAAATCAAAATTGGGGGCTTTAATCCAACTATCAAATATATATTTATAACTTACCTTATAAAGTTCATTCATGGTTGTTAGTATACAATACTGCCATGCAGGATAGTTTTTAGCTACCCATATCGTAATTCTATTTGGTTTTTCAGGTGCTACCGGTTTGGGGTTGGCCTTAGAAGGTTTCTGTGGAGTTAAATATGTTTGTAAGTAGACACGAAATGAATGGGCAGCTTCCATTAAATACTCTGACGATTTTATAAGAATTTCATCAATTTCTTCAATAATTGGCCATTTGCTCTTCACAATACTGATGTTCTGCAAGCAAATTTATTTAAAAAGAAAAATTTTAGCAGCAAATTCCTGCGCACCTTTCCTAAGAGACCCCAAATATATTCGCAAACATGTGGACATATGGGAGCTAAGAGAAGTGCTTGAACTTCGATATAATTCAAAATCAGATGCTTATTTAAACCATCAAGTGAAGAAAGATTAATATATTTATCTCTTGCTGCTTGCAATTCGAAGAACCCGGTCCTCAAAGCATCTTTGAATAACATCTTGTTATAAAAATAATCACTTTCTTTGATTTTCAGATATATTTCTGATTGAAATACTTTGTCGTTAAATGTTTCAGAGGGCCCTGATCTCAACGAATCACGATTGCTCAGAATTCCTTTAACCCACTCGACAAGTGTATACAATCTTAAAATTCCAGCATCGGCTGCTTTCTCAACGAAATTTGCATCCTCTACTGAATCGCCAGAATCAGCTAAACATAGCCTCATACCATCAGCGCTAAACTTCTTCACAGCTTCGTATAGAGTTAAGAAATTTCCTTCGGATTTAGACATTTTCGCCGAGTTTAAGAGCAAATGCCCGTTGGCCCTAATTCCTTTCGGCCATTTGCTTTCATCATCCGGCCAAATAGCGCAATGGTTATAGAGAAAATAAGTTAAATGATTTTGAATCAAATCTTTACCAGAAACTCGTAAATCTACTGGATACCAAAACTCGAATTCTCGTTTCATCCGATCCAGGGCTTCTTTCTTAATCCCTGCTTTCGATGGGAAAGGTTTGTTTTTGAAAAATACGTAATCCCAAACTTCCGGTGTCATTTGTTCCGATTTTATTCCCAAAACGTTGGGTTTGTCCCCTTTGAAGCTATTTCCTTGAATTAAATGAGCTATCGTGTAATAAGCCATATATATACTGGAATCTGAGAGAGATTCGATCAACCACTTTGGGTCCCATGGTAGTTTTGTACCGAGTCCGTATGTTCTCGAACATGCATGTTCTTGAAGCCAATTCAGGGAACCTTCGAAGTTCCGTCTAACTTCGTCATGGTAACAATTGAGTTGCTCCAGAGCTTTTCTCGCTTGATTCTTCCATTTTTCCTCACCGTAATCTAAATACCACTGGTCGCAAAGAGCAACAACGCATTCATCACCGGAACGAGAAATTATTGCTTTTTCAGGTTCATAATATATTACTGCTTGTTTTGTATCAATTAGTTGCTTTTGTAATACTTTTTTGATGTCCTGAACCTTTTTACCTTTATGCTCACCCACAACCATCACCTAATCAAAGTAATAACTTTATTGGTTTGGTATAGAAAATGTTCGTAAGCTGTTCAGAAATTTCATTTTCTTTAAATATCAGATTTCATGTTTCGGCCTTAACAGGCAATCTTCAAATCTACATCAGTTTCGGATATTTGTCGATGTTTTAATTTAAGTCTAATGTTTAGATAGAACGACAAATATCCGAAACTGACGTAGATCTGAAGGCCGAAACATATAAACTGATATTTAAAGGAAATAAAATTTCAGCTTCATAATATCTAATACAAAATTCAAATTCACAAAATGGAAAATAAATTGAAAGTAATAATAGTTTTAAAATGGACCAAGTTCCATTTTTTTTTTAAATTATCCTTACCCCATCGTAAAAACCTTTCAGATACACCATTTCTTTTGCCTCCAGAAGTTTTTCCTTGTCATTTTGGCTTTGAATTTTTAATCGTTCATACAGCAAAGGTGCAGCTAAGGTTCCAAGGTCTGGTATATCAATTATTGGTATGGGATCAAAAGGAAGTACCTAAAGAATAGAATTATTTTATTCCTTATTTAATGCTTTTTAAATGTTTTGTTACCATTTCATCTGTAATCCCATATTTCTCCCTAAAAGCAGCTTTCTTTGTTAAATCCAGTAGTGCTGCATAGTCATCAGGGGAATCTGATGGCACGCTAGAGACTACACCTGTACCTTTATCCTCTCGGATTGTTAACATCGGCAAAGCATATATTTTCTCATAACTAGTCATTGGTGCTTTTATGCAAGATCCTAACAAATCCTGCAATAATAAACAATTACTAAACGCCACAAACTCTGCATTGGTACTATACCTCCCCCATAAGCTCAGCTAAAACTTGTACTTTACCCTCTTCAGCCGTAAAACCCTGATAAGACATATTCCTCGCCGCTCTCGAGGTACACACGAAAATTTCACCTGTTTTCATTAGACATAAAATATATTTCATATCAGGACGAAGCCAACAATTTGTCTGGCCGTACATAGTTTCTGGTCTTAAAGTGGCTGCAACCAGAAATATTGGCTTTCCCTTGAATTGTCTATAAGAAAAATATCAACAAATTTTTACAAGCAAAATTTTCAAGCTAAATTACTCTAATTTCTTTGGGAATGGTGCAATAATTTTCATTTTAATTAAAGTGTACTCTTGAGCACCGACACCTTCTCCTGTAGATCGATCATGATCCATACATGGTTGACCATCCAATGGTGAATAGATGGTATACCGCTTTCCGAATTGAACCTTATTCCTTTCTTTTAATCGTAAAAATTGCCAACGTATAAATGAATCATAAAATGGGTTTGCATCAGTAGTAATAAAAGTTCTTCTCCAATCAACCTGAAGTAAAATTATATTAGCTAAAAGTATAAATATCAGAGAATGAACCTATTTCACTTACATGAACACCACAACTATTTAAATCTTGAATTGCTAATGGAGGAAAATAATTTAACCAGTAATTTGCATCTGCAAAATTCGGTATTTCTTCATCGCTTATTCCTATACTCTTCATAATTTGCCATTGATATTTTGCTGTACCCGTTTTTGCAACTGCTTTACTCTAAACAAAAAATGAATTATAAAAATCAGTTTCATCATTTTTAAACTTTCATAGAGCATTTGAAATAATTGATACAAAACTATTAATAAAAATAATAGAAAATTTGCATAGATAAGATTGGTTCCCCACATTTAAATTACAGGGCACAAAAAGTGAAATATATTTGATTGTTTAAATACAAATAATAGCGTTCCACAAGGACTGGTATTGGCTAATGTGGTTATAAAATAAAAAATAATCAACTACCAAACTATTTGTGCGAAAAATTAACAACAGCTCAGGGCAGTAGCAATAAAATAGAAACGTTCAAAAACATATATGTAAGTGTTTTCATGTTATATAATAACTGCCACTTTGTATACTATATTATTATTCATTCTTAACTGATTGTAAACTAGATTACTTTTTTTATACTATATGTCCTTTTGACATTATTAAATGATTTCATATAAAATATGATTTACTGGTTTTAAAAATAAGCAAATTGCCTATAATCTAGACTTACCTTTTTTCCTTTACTTTTATCTTTAATTACTATATCATCATCCACAACTTCTTGAGCATCATCTTCATCAGCAGGAAAAAGGGGTGGATTCCCAAATAATTCTATTTCCCGCTTCAACTTGTCCGCACAGGCTTTTATCGGCATACCGGTGCAATGAAAACCAAACGGAAATAACACATACTTTCCCTTCATTCTCTGATACCGCACCGCAAATTCACATTTTGACATGGAAAACGTATGACCAAGATGTAATCTCCCATTCATATAGGGATATGGGAAGGTGCATATGAATTTTTCGTCAGGTAATTTTCTAGGCTTTTCTGGTGCATCAATCTCATGAATTTTCTCATTTCTCCACTTCTCTTGGATCTCTTTCTCGATTTCTTGTAAGTACTCTACCTTGAAGGTACCTTTTCTCTCAACAGTCGTCTAAAACGTGCATTATAAAATATGATATATGGTAATAGAGATTAAAATGATGCAATACTAAGTAATTTTAACTTAAAGACGAAAATAAACAAGCCCTATTATAATGGAAATATTTACCATTTTCAAAACTATTTCTTTTATTTAGTTTCGTTCAGAATATTTTGAACATATTTTTAATTAGTACACGTGTAACCTACACCGACATTATAACAACATAACCTATAAGAATTCCATGTCTATCTGTGAAATTAGCAATATTTTTGTTGACATTTTGGTTGTACAAAAAAATCCCTATTTGCAATCTTGTATATTGGGTTGCTCATATTTAGGCTGATAATTTTACATAAAAGTTTATGAGAAAAGCAAAATATAAATTATAACTATAATATAAGTATATCATCATATACATATATTTAAAAACGAAATAATACCAATTTTCTTTATTACGTAAATTGTTTTTTATAATTAAAATAGTAACTTCCATTACATTAATATAAAAATGCGATTCCGATGTTGTAGGCAATTAGACTTGTGATATTTACTGACTGTGCATCTGCAGGATTACATAATCACTTCAATTGTCTACCTATCCAGGTGTACGGTTAAGAGATCTCTACCGATTCGTCGACGAAAGCTAAATAGATATCTGCGAAAGAAAATCATCTGCCGACTAAATATAAAATAGAAACACAATGTAACTGACCACTACCCCTACACAGGGCCGAAATTAGTATATTATGTATTTATTTCGACGTTAGTTAGTTTTTATAAGGTTTAGTTAGATATTGCTAATTGTTTGTGTAGGCATTTACTAAATAGCTAAAAATAAAATTTTCTAGTGCGGTATTAATTTAAGTGCATTTTTTTTTTCTATGCACGTAGACTTAAGTTTATAGTTTCAATAAAGTAGTTACTTACTTCTGATGCACTAATAAGGGCTAGTTCTGATTCTTTTATATGTTATACGGGCGTTGGTACTCATACCATAGGGCTTTTGTAATAAAAATTCTTGCCGTCTACACTATCATCATGAAAGGACTACGATTTTTTTTGGTCTTTCCATAATACTTTTCCCAAATAAAGTGTGTTCTTATAAATATAAGCGGTCGTCTAACAGACTGAATGAGGTAAATAAGCTGCTAATATTTTTTGCAGCGCACTAATTTTGCCAGTTTCACCAAAGTTCTGCTGTTCATTCACGTCATTTGCCCAGAAGACCCCTTACCACTTCGGATAGAATTATTTGAAAAGCAAAGTATTCAAGGTACTATTTGTTTTGATAATAAAATTACTATTTTTTACTAAGGAGTTTATTGATACACGCGATATTCAATAGGAATACGGGGCAATTGTTTCAGTATTCATGGAATTCTGAAACAACATTTCGAATCCACGAATACTAAAACAATTGTCCCGAATTTATAAAATGTGTAGCACGGAGTGATCGGATATCTTGTATGGCTATTACTATGGTAGGTACGCAGGCCTTCCATTTCCTTGTATAAAGGGTTTATTTTAAGAAAAACTGTACTGAGAGAAATGAAAATGTTAGTTCAACGATTTTTTGCAGTTTCAAATCTTTATGTGTTGATAGTGAAAGTAATGCAACACACATCGTTAAAATAAGCAGCTATCTTTGCTCTTTATTTAAAACAAGATTCTATTTTCAATAAAAATCCAAAAAATTATTTTGTCAGCGTAATAAAACATATACCTATGTATAATTTTATTTTTGTGCTTGAAAGTTATTTCATCTACGCGTGGTGTTTACTGTTATGATTTAAAACCTCAAATAATTCAAAATAAGATCGTAACGATAAATACACTATATGTCATTTATTATGTGAATTAAATATAGCATATTAAACATGCGTGTGTATATAATATAGACATTGGTTTCGTTATTTATTTATCCCGTAAGATTAAATTATACGTGTAACAAATAGTAGTATAGTTATCCATATCTTCCATAAGAAATTATAAATACATTTTTGAAAAAGAGATGGCGCTTGCAACTTTTTACTCGCACCTCATATACATTTTTCTAATTGGATGTTGTAATAAAGCTAACACAAGGGACGGCGCAGTGCTGATATGGCTATTACAGTATACTGCGCTGTAATGAGATATTAACGTGGTGGGGGGGGACTTTTGCCGGAACGTAATATAATAGGCGATTAATGTGCAAATTAGAAAAAATACTGTAAAAAACGTGTGCCACAATGACATGTAATACTCATTGTATTCGCATCACTCGCATTACATAAACGTCATTGTAACACTTGTGTTTTAAAATACTATTGCCTATATTATTTGGGTGTAGATAAGGTTCATGTACAAGATTCATCAGGTGCCGCAATTGAAAAGCAGCACTTTGTCAAGATATCAAAAGTGTAAAGATAATTCCTCAAATTGAAATTTTGCTTCGTTTGGTTTTAGTTTTAGTGTATGACATAAATATATTGATTTCCCATTGTGTTTGAACAGATAGTGAAAACTTGTATAAAATACCTATTCCTTGCAACACTACGCGAGGGAAGGGGTAAGAGATTTGTACAATGAGCATTGCGCCATGCCATAACACATAATCATAATGCGCCATAAAGAAAATGCTTTTAATAATTTAATCTAAAATTATTAATGCAAATATGTGTAATGTGTAATTGCCGAGATAACACTAGGAAGAACCTAATTGGTGGCTTAGTATGATATTCATGTGCCAGACGTTTTTGGGTTCTTTTATAAAGTTACTACAGAAGAATATACTTATATAGATATATTTTAGTCGATTCAATAATTTTGTCTTTGAATGTACTATTGCAAGATGTTTAATTAACACTTTTAATAGTTGTTCACTCAGAAAACGACATGGGTTAAATAAACCAAATTTTGGTTAAATACAGTCAAAGCAGCAAATTTTGTCACTATTCTATAGTTAGATAAGTTGAATTAACTAAACATTTTAAGTTAAAATGAACAAGTGTTATCCGTTATTTCAACTGTGTAGTTGTGTTGTATTAAATAACAAATTGTGTTGAACCAAACGCAGTCTAATGTTTAACGTTAGTAAATATTTGGACTAGATCAATCAAACTAAAAATTGGGAGCAAATAGTTTATGTTTATTAACGGTTGTATCATATTTATCAGCTCCTTTTATATTAATAATATGAAGTAGTGTGGAATATCTTCATTATGGATTCGCAGCGGTCAAAAGGTGGTACTTACAGCAGAAGTCGCAGTTTTAATGGTCACATCTTCTACAAGAAATAATTTATCACGCTGTCTGCCGCATATTCAATTTACGCAGGATAAGGATTGTTGCCAGTGTGAAATAAGAGAAGCGCCACTTTTACGACAACTTAACGTACTTGCTGTTACATATAGGCAAAAAATTTGAAACTGGCTTATTTCAACATATAATTACATTCAATTAACTGCAGTTTTGGTTAGTAACACGTAACACATTTTTAATATATTTTTTTGGGTTTGTTAAATTAATAAAATAAAAGTCAGAAAATAATAGACATAATTGCTTTCACTACAATTTTTTTCTTGTCAATAAATTGATTCCAACACAACTGAATGATGAAATTGTTGAAAGTATAAGAATAAAATGAACATAAGAATCGGTGAAGTGAATTCCTTTTTCTCTGTCTCAGTGTGCTTATTATTAGATATGTCTTTGATAAGAAGGTACCTAATAATCGTTTTACCATTAAGAAGTTAATATTTTGAGACTGGAGCTTGCATAGCATTAAAAATATAATAACTTCAATTATTATTATTAAAGGATGTTAATTATCACATTATTCATTATTAAAATATAGTTCAATGATTTTAAGCGTAAGTACGATCCTGTACGGCCTAAAAATCACCGAAAGGCCAGCTGAAAACTCCTAAAAGAATTAAAAAAGAACAACGAAAAAACAATAATGATCACCTACCCCACCTTTTCTATCCAGGTGTATGCGGGTGTTTTAAACTGATAGCCAATAATGATACCATCTTAGTCAATTTTTAAACGGCACGCGTCAAGGGTTAACGAAACATTAGTTTCGCGGTAACGTTCTTTCACTTAAACAAATGGACGGACACTACGTGTTTTGTGCCGTCTTTTAATAAAAATGTCGTGTAGCGTAATATCAACAGCGATTTCTGGCTCTTCATTCGCCAATTCTTGGACGTGCCCTCACGATTGTAGTCGTTGTTGTTATCGAGAGCATCAATGGATAGTAACTCCCGATCATATTACGCCTACCAACGAATGTATAGAAGACGACACAAAAGACGAGCAGACGTCCGTCAGAAGAGTATTGACGGAGAATAATGTGAAAAAAGGGAATAGCAAGTACGTCCACGTGCCCCACAGAGACAAACCGCCGCAAGTCGTCGCGAAAAGAAACGCCAGAGAAAGGAGACGAGTCCAGGCCGTCAATAACGCATTCAGTAGGTTAAGAAAAGCAGTGCCTTTGGAAAATAACAGGTATTTCGCTCATTTTATTTTCGCCAAAGCGAGGCATACCTTCATTTACGTGAATGTTGGACCGACACCGGGCTTATCGTGTTACACACGAGAGAGTTCGATGTCTCTGTAGGAGAATCCTATACTTTTATGCGTTTTTCCATAGAATTTTTATGGTTTCTTTACAAAGGACGTCTTTTTTTTTCAGAGGCAAACGTGTCAGTAAGGTGAAGACATTGCAGAATGCCATTAAATATATACAAAATCTGCAGGAGATGTTGGAATTGCATGGGATGTATGAAGAATATATATCGGTAAGTACCTAATTATTATTCAGCAAAGATCACAATATTTTGACAACAGCCAGGAAGATTAGATTTAAATGGTACACGGAGAAAAAAAGATGTTACCACGTATTATAAATATAATGAATGATATTAACTCAAAACTCAAGGACAACAATACGTTATCTAGTACCCAGTATTCATCCATGTATTACTGTTTATTAGGAAGATGGTACGCTCTAATATAATTATAATACAACCAACTATAAAGTTAGTTGTCCCTATTGTTACTATCTATTTTTCTCAGTGTAGGATCAAAATATAGACTCGGTCTATGCTTACACAAAACTACAAATTAAAATAATGTATGTATTACAACTTATTAAATTGATCACGTTTCTTTGCTTTTAAATGAATATTTATTTAAAAAATAATTTTTATGGTTTAATGATTTCTTATAACTATTATATTTTTTATTATTGCAGGACAGTTATTGTTTGAGAGGTGTTGACTTTTTTGAAGACGCATTTGAAGAGGATTTCTAGTTTTATAATTTCTTAGATTTAGTTACGTTCAAATTAAGTTTTGTGTTATTCTAGTCCAGCAGATAACTCTAGTCCAGATTAATTTATTTTAGTGTATTGAGAAAAGCATAATTATTCTTTTTTTTTTCTTTGTGTACTGCCATTCTAACGTTATAAATATGTCATGACTGAAGAAAATATGGAAAATATCACAATTTTCAATACAGTTTATGTAAAATATAAAAAATTCGGTTGGTTTATATAGCCAGATGAGCTATACAACGGATATTTAATATTTGCATACAATAATAAAATATAGGATATGACCGTATATGAGTTAGGTATATACTAATGTATTATTCATGGCCGATAACAAGCTGTATTAACATAAAAGAGCACATTAATAGTCATTTAAGTCGAACTAAATTGAAATACTTTTTACATAAAAATTAAGAATTAAGTAGCCTAAAATTAAGAATTAGCAGTTCAATTGTTCTCTATACACTTGCGAAATAAGCTAATTTCCTACGGCTGCATATTTACGATTTTCAGTTTTATTGTTCTAATTACATCTGATTCCCATATAATAGGTATTATTAAGATGTATTTATGTCTTATTTATTTAACAATAAACGTATGCAATTTTCGTATTTTTTATTGTCTCATAAAACTCCAGGAGACTAAATATTTTGCAATGCAAATTGACGTAATAATGATAATTGTTTAGGATAGGTTTTGTAATATATCTACCAATAATACAAACATATGCATATATGTATATAAATATATGAATCAGACGTTCAAAAAAATTTGATAAAATTTAAGTGTCTGTATTTTATATTATTTTTTCGTGTTTTATTAGACTGCTTTCTAAAGTGAATTTTATATAGAGTATAAAGTATAAAATATCTGTGGGGGGTTGGGTAATTATTACTAGTTAAATGCTTGCGTTTGGGGGTGTTTGGTATTGATCTGTCAAATAAAAGTGTTGGCAATACTGAACTATTTATCTACTACTATCCGGTTATACCGGAAACGACTACCAACTTGCTTATTTTAAATAAAACACCATATATGTTATTTCATTTTCTGGTACCACACATTATCATAAATAAGTTTAACAAAACTTATTAACTTCCCTATACCTATCCTTTATATTATTTCACATTTTATCGACGACGAAATAAAAAATCCATAACAGAAGAAATGTTTCAATTAATTATTGGGATTTTCCTAATTTCTTTGTCGGATGTGTTTTCCTAGAATGATAGTGCTTTCCTTGTTCTTGTCAGTATACCTACTTATTTACGAGTGAGATAACTTCACTCATATTAACGAGATCAGTAGCAAGGATAACTATGTACTGTTTTCTAACGATGAGCTAGTAAACGATTTACTTGTCCCTTAATCACTGCAGCATTAGCCGGGTTTTTATCGTTCCTGCTGAAGAAGGGTCCATAAACTGCAAATTTTCCATTTCGCTTAAGTATTGTGCAACGTTTCTTCTTTATTTCAAAAATCACTTTTGGAGGATAGATTCCCTAATTTTCTTCAAAATTTCAACACTAGAACGGTAGGAAAACGACATCGCTCGGCACAAAAAAAAAGTGATTTTTAAACCTGTTTATTTTAATTGAATTGTAGGCAAGTAATTAACTTTGAAATTTTGTCTTTTATAATTTTAAACAAAGATTTATTATTATTCTATTGTGTTTGAGATGGAAATCATGATGGTTTTACAGTATAAGAGAGAGGTAACTCTGATTTGAAATTATATAGAATACCAGTAATTTTTTAACACTAAAATGTTAAAAAGCTTTTAAAACTAATTAATATTAAATTAGAAGTAAAAAGATTCAAAAATCACAGCAACATGTGTGCTGTACGTATTCTTCTCGCGTCAACTATAGATAGATAGATAGATATATATTTATCAAAAAAATACAAAAGTATAGTGGATAAGTCAGACATACATACATACATATTATGGCGTTTAATATAGATAAATAAATATAGATATATAAATTAACACAAAAGACATTAAACATTATTGTACCCCTGAAATAACCAAATACTCGTCAAGCGAGTAAACGCAATTTTCAAGCAAAAGATTTTGCAAAGCAGATTTAAATCTCTTTAAGGTTTGTAGTCCCTTAATAGCATCGGGCAACAAGTTAAAAAGGCGAAGTCCAACCGAGATCGGAGATCTTTTGGTTATTTCAAATCGATTTAGAGGCAGTCTGAAATTTGCTCTACTTCTCGTGTTATATGAATGAATATCCGAATTCAGCCGAAATTTACTATTTTTGTAAATATACACTAGGGTTTCTAAAATATATACACTAAGCACAGGCAATATACCAAACTTCCTGAACCATGGTCTGCATGTTTGATTGCTACTTACGCCTACGATGCAACGAATTATTCATTTTTGGGCAAGAAAAACATCGTGCGCATGCGGCGAAGACCCCGAAAAGACGATACCGTAGGACGTTCTGGTGAAAACCCAACCGTAATAAAATGTCACCAAAGAATTGTGATTCAATACTGTCTTAAGATTTCGGATCTGATAGCACGACGTATTTAAACTATATATTAATTGGCGGCAATGATCATACCAGCTAAGTGTTTCATCTAAAAGCACCCCAAGCAGGTTAGCCGAAGTTTCGCGTTTTAATAGGTTGCCATTCAAGGTAATATTTATATCAAAATTCATCCTCGATTGGGAAGTGTGAAAGAAGGTAAAAAAAGTTTTTGAAACGTTAATGTGAAGTTTATTGCGTTTAAACCATTCACACAGTTCGACCACGACTATAGTCAACTTAAGAAGAAAAAATCTTCCAAAATCTTTCGGTGGCCCGTGTCACCGGGGTATGTCGGATTTTTAGCGATTAAAAAAACCCTCTCGTATGGTACTACGATCTTTCCACCTACGCTGCAGGGACATTAGTTCAAGAGAGGATCCGCACAGATGTTCGGGTGCTGTAGCTCTAGGATTGACTAGCATTCCTTTGTTGGGTCTCTTTCTATTTAGTTGTCAGAATCTTCGCAGCCATGTTGCCAATACAATTCCAAGCTTCTTCAGACAACAGCATAATGTTTATAAGGTTTCCTGATGCAAGAGTTCCCATCTGGTCACCTTACGCATTCAAAGAAAGTATGTTCCACTGTGTCTCACAAACCACAGTATGGGCAATATTTCGTATCGCTTATTTTGAAGCAGCGCGAGTAGGCCTGGAAGTTACCATGTCCTGTCAACAACTGCGTCAAGTAGTTCGAGACCTCCCCATGCTTCCTTTCCTATCATGATTTAATGTCTTTTACGAGAATATCTTCGTCCGCTCTGCGTATAAAAGTTGAAGAAAGTTGTTTCTTTTTTACGTGCAATAAAAATTGTGGTGTCTTTTCAGGAAGCTTAGTAATATACATATTGCAATCGATTAAACTCAATAAATTATCAAAAAAGAATAATATCTTCGCATTTGGATTTAGTCAGTCAATCTTCAATATCTTTGTTATTTTTTAGTCGATTTTCTTCTGGTTGATGTTCGCTTCACGTACATGAAGAGAAACCGGACATTTTTCATCGGTTTCTATTTTTCCGTTGCCACAGAATCAGTGTAACAATTTAATTTTTGTTGAAATCTGAAATATTTTCACCAATCGCTTAACCAATTAATAAAGAACCTATTATATGTACTTGTTTATTACTTCACTGTCTTTCTTTTGGTACCAAGAACGACCAAATTTGACACATTTAGCTCCAGATATGGTTTTTAAAGCAGAAGGAGGACAAACAAATTACAAAATCATAATATCTCAGAAACTGTTCCATAAAACAAATTTTTTCACAACAAATTTTCGAATTCAGCGGGAGAAAATCCATAAGAAAAGTCGACCTTTATTTTGTAAACTAGTGTTATAAATGGAAAAATAACCATTCCTTGAAGGTTTCAAATTTAATGATAGACATTTCTAATATAGGACATATAGATATCTGCATATTTGCTACAAAAAGTTTTGATCGAAACCAGAAAAAAATGTGTTTTGACATGACAACATGCATGTATAGTTTGACATAATTATAAATATATGGACGCGACAGTAAATATGTTAATGCTAGATAATATATCCAAGAGTATTTTTGCAAACGGAAATCATAAGAATTCTTTCGGATTTAATATAACGTCAACAATGCGCAAAAAGAGATCGCGAATTCGTTTTTCCGAAATTAAAAAACTCGTTCGCGTGCGACAAGGATACGTTGGCGGCGACCAGCAGCCGCCGGGTATACCGGATTGAATATTAAGAAACCTCGAAATCGCTTCTTGGAACTGAACTGGATATGTTTTTGATATTATCTCGTGAACCCACACACACCGGCGCACTGACACTAACGAACATGCACAAGCCTATACGTCTAGAAACAGGAAACGACGAGTTATGCATATCTAGCAGGTCACAATCGCGCTGCCCGCCAGCACATGAGTAGCTTGTATGTAGTATGTACACATGTATGATGTCATACGAGCGGTTTGTAAGTTGGTATTGCCTAAGCAAGTGCGTACCTACACACATGCTCCTTATTCGAACGTCCAACAAATTATGCTATATATACCAATAGTTCGATAGCTGGGTTTGGTAGTATGCCAGCATCGATCATGTCTCAAAGCAACAACACACTGATGATTGGAAGAATATTAATTACTAATTACGGGACTCTAGCTGTATTATTATAACTGTTGTATAATGTATTGCATATCGAAGTGTATTGTTGAATGACCTATGTGAGGCCAATTTCGTTCCTGTAATGTCAGCATCGTCATCACCGTAGCATGTGCTTACTAAGCTTGGTGATGCAATGTAGAAGGAACTCTCCCATAACCAAAAACAAAAGCTATAGATATAAGGATATTATTTGGATGTAAGTGATTAGGAGTCACAAATAGCTAACGCACCGTTATATTATCCGTTGAATTTTATTCCAAGGGTTCAAAAAATATTCAAAGAAAACATTTAGAATCACATCTACGGTTGATCCCAATTTCTGCCAGAACCATTACAATCCACCCTCCGTCCGATTAAATGACCAAACAATTTTCGTTTCCATATCTTCTCCACAGCCTTAATCTTTTAGAATTTGACCTCTAGCCGAACCTAGATCTTTGATCGTTGGTGTTACACCAATAACACTGTGCATGTTTTATCTTTCTCTTATATGCAAAGAGGGGATCTTCTATATCGTTTTACTTACGAGCCAGGGTATAGAAAGCGTAGCACCAATGAACAGCCCCTGCGTTTCTCAGTGAAAAAAGCGGGAGTTCAACTTTGTTCATGCTACTTAACATATTCTTCATTCCATTCTAATCTCCGTTTGCAATTATCACGCAAAAGCACAGGAACACAGTTTGTAGAGGGTGGTGACAATGGGAGATTGGTAATACTAGAGCTAAGTAATAACTGATGATTCTGACACTATCGTATGCCACTTGTTATGAATTATCCATGTTGTGTCAAAGTTCTCCTTCAATTTTTAATCTTGAATTACTAAGTAGGTATGGTTGATTTGTGCATTCATACAAATTCATTACCACAGTTTTACATGATGAGCAAAGGTTGCAAATTTACTTCTGTCCACTACACCCTTATTTTAGATGAATACAACAACACAAAATACCCATCATCTGCATCCAACAGCAGCCACTTTTAAAGTTTAAATAACATATCTACGTAACTACACTTCCTACTTTTATTTCCTAAACCATTTCGATGTGCAAGGTCAAAGCGTGCATGTTACGTTAAAACTCCATTTATCTACATAACTTGCTGGTTCAACAATTTTCAATTAAAATGCCTGCAAAACAAAATCCTGAAATAATAAATTACTTTGGTGAACTGGTACTTAAAACATGGAATTCCAATCAATGGTTGAAGAAATCACTTAGTTTGCTTAAGTGTAACTGTTTATTTGATTAACTTTGAACTATGACTATTACACTTACCGTTACAAATTAGGTGTAGATACTGTGAAACGAGTTGTGTACATACATATAATAAGTGGTGCGCCATGTAATAGAATATGGCAATGCATATTTTATTAATTAATTATACAACAATTGAGTAGAAAAAGGAGCTGTATCAAACTGCCCTTGTATAATCTAATCTAAGGCATGTGGTAAAAGGTTTCGAAGACGTCACAAACTAAACCATTGTTCGTACACAGCGCCATCTCGCCCGCTGATTTACAGTTTAAACGGGTAGGCTAAGCGCTAAACTAAATACTTAAAGAGATATGCCATTGTGCAGGTGTGAAACATTATGAGCGAACGGATAAAGACAAATGTCTTTGAAGGTTGTTAACATCGGTCGAATAGTAACTACAAGAAGTACTGTTGTAGCACGTTGTAGTGACAGAAGTCCGTGAGGTTATCCGGAAAGCGATACGTTACTGCAATCGAATCACAAATTTGTGATCGATGTTTTTATGTTGTATATAAGAACGGTAGTAGTTGATCATTTTCAGTTTTATAGATTGAATGTTAAACATGCAGAGGGTTGCTAATTTGTATTTACTATTAGACGTAGGTACAAGTATTTCCTTCGTCAACGTATTTCTGTATTGCATAACCACTTTACTTTATTTATCGATTCGTCACCTGGTTTTTTTTTTCCTTTGTGGGAACCGTCTGACATGAAGTCTGTGGAAATATTGCAGCCTCTTGGCTTTTTGTATTATGTCACCTATTTAAACCGTTTAATTTGTTGTGGTACAGGTTAGTTTAGTTCATTAAAATGCTTTACACTTTAATCCATCACGTTGTTTAACAACTTGGATATATGTACTTATAGTACACCCTTAACATTTGGGAGAGGGTTTAAGTTTTGATTGAGAATGTCAAACTCGCGAATGTGGAATCTGTTATCTTCTGTAAAAGGGACTAGTAATCATTAAAACAAAATAGTATGTAAAAAGTGTAGTTATCAACCCAATTTTGGTTTGAGATGCTTTATTTTGCAAGTCGGTCAGTAATTTCTTATAAGTTTCGTACAAAATTCTTAATTTCAGCTCGTGACGCGTGCTGCGCGCGGGGGCGGAATTCTGCTGTAGTTGGAACATGGTCTCATCATCTTGGGATGATTGTGACAGGAGGTTGAAATTCGGCGGAGGCGCCTCAGCAATAATCGAAACTAACTGTTTTTCAGACTTATCAACTTTCTCATTGAATAGTGAAATAAATCATCACAACTGCAGATATTGGACTGAGACCAATCCCAGAAATTGACGCGAGAAACACATACACAACGGCCACAGAAACTTAATATATAAGTTGGTATCTTTGGCGATCACCTCATTGGGTCCCCATTCAATGTTCAAATGTATTTGATCATACTGGACGATACAATTAATCCTTTGATCACAGAATATTTGGAGTAAGATCCAGATTTGTTGGAGAATGAGAAAATATTTCAGTAATATGGAACGCCTCCACATTACGCTGTGTACGACAATTTCTGGAGCATGATTCTCGCGATCGTTGGATTGGTCGAAGGAGGCCTATAGAATGGCCTGCCAGATCTTACATTACTTGATTTCGTTCTCTGGGTGCATCTTAAGTCTACGCTATATGCCACACGTTCAGATTTCTTACAAGAATTGTTGAAGAATGCCAACAAATAACTCCAGAGACGTTGCGAAATATCAGGAGAGCATTTGAAGCAAGATTGTACTAATGAGGTTAATGGTTAATGGGAGTTAAAAAATGTGGTCACAAGGTTTATCTTCCCTGTTCAAAGAGTTATTTGAGGTGGCCCGTTTCAATTGAAATGGCCTGTATATAGAATATCAATTCAAGAGCATTTATCAAAATGTATTTGAGCGTATGGCTAAGATGGAATGTCGTGATTTAATTGCCATTCGAATCAGCAACGAATGCAGCGTAAAAACCAAATTATGGTATGCATTTCTTCAAAAAGAAACAACATTGGAAGTACCAGCACCTGAGTTGAATGGTTAATAACGCATCGTTGCTTCGTTAGTACTTCCAGAACTCGCGTCCGCATGTCGCCCGCTCGATACCAGCCACTAAATAATATTCCTGGAATATCTCGAACGACGACACGTCCCCTTGTCCTGGACATAATGGACATATTAAATCATAATATTTAATTATATGCACGTCCTTGCGTAGCAGCCGGTAATGTCCTTTTGGACGTGGAAATATGTGCTGCCGTTGACAGTTTGAACGCGACTACTTCCCGACACACCTAACCAACGTTTCGTAAGTTGGGATCGTATGGGCTCATTAAATGGCCATTTCAGCGCGTGCTCACGTAAATATGTACGAATGTATCGACAAGTATGCTCGGAAGGACGCTTGCATTAGAGATGAATAACAAAGAAAGAAAGGATTACAGTTAGGATAAGAAATGATGTAACTATGTAATGAGAAAAACGAGAAAATGCCTACATATCATGCTATATGCATGTATGAGTTATAATTTACTGATCACAGTGTACTAAAGTCTTAAAATTAGAATATCCATGGAGATGAAAAGAATATCAAAGGAGATCTCCTAATGCATATCATTTATTATGTTCATTGATTCATATTAATAGCATATCTAGATGTTGCTAGCTGTTAGGTGTCCAACAACGCTCTTACGATAAATACCATTTCTTAGGCATCAAAATAGATATTTTTATCAGCAACTTCCATTAGGAAACAAATAGCGGACAATTCCTAAATTAATGTCGAATAAATATGTACCTATTAGATAGAGTTCTGGTACTTTTGCGTAAAACAGTTAGGGACAACAGTTATGGTCAATTACCAATAAGCGATTTCTATGTGTGTTTATTATTATGTGGCACATTTTTACAGCTGCTTTTGTTAGATCAATTTCATTAGTTGAAAGATGAGTATATAATGTAGTATGAACAAAATGTTTTTGTACCATGGAGTAGTAGACATTAATTTTTGTATTGACAGGTAGAATTAAACAGATGCCAAAATAAAATTTATTGCGTCAATGAAAGGTTAAAAATCATTACCGAGCTCCTGGTCAGTTGTTGATCACCATAACATCAAAAGCAATGAAAGGGAAATAGCGCTAGAACGATCGGCTCGGGGTTTTTGCTTGCTAACCGTAATCAGCATCATTTCGAGTGCAAACCCACATTTATTAAAGCTTTATCCTCGATTGCCCACTAAAGAGTCAAGAATTCAGATGTGCGCCCCCTAGGGATAATACAAGCCAAACACTCAACTCTCTAGTCTGTCTCTAGCGTTGTTCCCTTTTATTGATTTTGCTGGTATGTTGGGGATTCCAACAATAAACCATGAGTCTGGCCATTAATGATGGATGTATTGTTTCACACGTACTAAAACAGCATTCAAGTGCATCCTAGTTTGCTGTGATTTCTAGTTGTTGTTTAGCTATGCAATCTAGCTAAACAACAGCTAAAAGTCACAGTAAACTAGGATGCACTTGAATGCTGTTTTGAATTATGACATTATTCTTGTTATTACTAAAATAACTAAAAATTTCTAGTTTCTTAGATAACTGTTTGTATTTAATATTGAAAATTAATTATTTGTTTTGTGTTTGTAATGACCTGTGAGATAATTATACTAAATACTTTTACTTAATGATTCTTTTATGTATTTTCCATAATACATTGTTGCAATATATGTCCTTGCATTATATTAAAAGTATAAGTATGAAATCTAAATACAAAATTAAGAAGATTTGAAGAGGGCTAGAGAAATATGAAATGGACCATGTCTTCTAGACGCTAGTAGTTATATTGCTCTTTGGAATAAAGTTTACCTTATATTTATTTCGTCCATTGACACTTTCATAACCCATGTTATGAAAGATGCTGTTTCTAAAATAAAGAAAGCACTAGTTGACCATATAAACTAAATCAATATTACTATTACAATAACAAAATACAGAACTTTTCAAAATTTGAATAATTAATGTATTAGGATACTGATAGTAAATATTGATCAAATACTTGGGTTAAACTTTACCCCTAAATTATTTATATTAGGAATTAGTACTATTTTTCGTAGTTTTGGTTAGGTGTATAGGAAAAAAATGCATGAAACCCCAATTTTTTAGAACTACTGACTATATTCAGACTTTTTTATTATCGGAAAAGTCCACCAAAAAATTCTGTTTAAAACAATATATCTGCGCTACGGATTATCCAAACCGCTAATGAATACCTTCTGCATCGAAGAGTAGCTTCTTATTCAATATTTATGTGGAATTTCTTTATGAATGACGTAGCTACATGTAATATACGATATAAGAGGAAAACACTGAAAAGAGACCTTCATTTTCATATCATTATTCCAGGATCGATGGGAAATTATAAGCAGACGTTGAAGCTGGTCATCAATTAGGAGCCGGCAGGCATGATAACTAACGTAATGACAGTTATAGGAAAAACAACCAAAATATGGTCTGCCGTAATCTAACATAAGCCGGCCGCGCGGCTACCCGTTGCTGAAGTTCCAAGAACGAATCGCGTGGGAATACCACGCTGTCACAGTCGAAAATTAATATTCAAATTCAGTAGCGAAGAGCAACAAGTACATACGCTGTATTCGAGTCATGCGGAGTGCCATCGTTGTTAGCAAGGCATTTACTTAATACAATCCTGAATTTTAAGCGATCGCAAACGGAACTAAAATTGACGATGATCATTTTCGAGAATACAGAAGCGGGAATATTGTATACAAAACGCACACATACACGCAGGAATGTTTATTGTTTCAGGTTTTTACTCCCTACTATTGACTATAGTTGTACAATTCGTGTTGTTTTTCTTTATAAGGTTATTATTTATAACTGGGACGTTTACCTGTGCTCTGTTGCGCATTCTAAGTAGTCCAGCAAATTTCGTGATTACGTTATTTGTTTGTCTGGACGGATGAATAAACTTCCGAAGGTGATGGCGTTGACAAATTGGCGTATTTTATATTTTAGAAATACAACATCTTATTGTTTATCATTCAGGTACAATACATAAAGTTTTACGCAAAATACTGATTCCAACAATGATAATTAAAGATTGATGTTAAACTTAAACTGAACCGAGAGAAAAATATGGTTTACTTAACCATATATCAGTTAACTAAATGCATATTTCTTTTTAAATACGAACATTGCGTTTTAATGTTAAATGTACACCTAGAACGTTATTTTAATCTTAAAAGTATTTGGTTTAACACATCTTTGTATTCATTTGACTATTTAACGGTTAGATGAGTGCTTAATATTTAAGACTACAAAAACTGTTGAAATAACCTTTTTATTTCTCTCAGTGTGTTTTGATCGTCCCATTCTTTAAGAAATGTAATACACTGCCCCACATAATTAAGGGGACACTACTTTGGACAGCCTATGTTTCTTACAGAATGGATTTATGGCCGTACATATGCAAAATTAAGAAACAAGAACTCTTTATTTATTAAATGAATACAACAATGTAGGAACACTATGCTTGGTTAGATCGAGGTTACACAAAATTTGAAATAACTGTCGAAAGAAAGTGTATTTGTTAAGTTTAGTGAAGCACAAAGGTACGTTAATTCCCTTTTTGATTTTATTTAATATTTTTTGATAATATTTAATTGGAATCCTTTCAGTTCATGTTGATTTACCTGTAAAGCAATGCACTTTATTGTTTCATTTGATCGTTTAAAGGTAATAGGTACAACAAAAGGAGAAACCTGTTCATTGTAAATCATTACGTTTTTAGTTAAATTTGTAATTGTCTAGTTTAAAGTGAAAGGATATTACAGTAAAAGAGGAAACTTCCAGATTCAAACCGTTTACACTTTTCTGTAAATTCGCATGAATGTCAAGTCTGAAGTTAATAAATCTTACAAGAAAAGCAAACATTCTTGATTCAAAATGCTCACCGTTATTTGTCAATCATAATTTTCAAGTCCAAAATAAAGACAACTTGAATTGACTATCAATTTGTTTTACTTAAAAGAATGAAATGTTTCAACAAGAAATATATTATTTCCGAAGAAATGCGTTGGTTTAAAATTATATTCCTTTCCAAGGTAACATCAAATCATGTTGGACATAGAGAAAACACAAAAACTTTTAGTTTAATGCAATTCCTTTTAAATAAAAAGGATACTTCTATCAGTGCATGTTAGAAAATTGATGCTCCGTATTCTTTACACAATATTATATGTTCGCCTGTTTTTTTAAATATACATCACAACATGGCGAATAGAAAAGATCACTAATTGTTGACAAGTGTGAGGGCACCCACATATTGTAGTCCGTGCTCCTTTTTTAT
The DNA here is from genome assembly GCA_949128085.1 of Cetonia aurata. Lineage (NCBI taxonomy): Eukaryota > Metazoa > Arthropoda > Insecta > Coleoptera > Scarabaeidae > Cetonia > Cetonia aurata. Next base: position 20,292,801 of record OX421885.1, on the reverse strand, counting down.
AAATAGTTTGACCTTGCTTCAATTGCCGCGGTATACTTATTGTATGTATTTACCGTAGTTGCCTATGTATACTTACTGTACTAGATATATGTGTACATTCACACAACAATGTGAAGAACAGGTCACAATTACAATCACGATAAAAAAATTAAATGTAACGGTTATTAAATTTGATAAAACTGAGAGCTTTAGAGTAAATTAAACGTAATTGACTCTAATCAAGCGAGAATGTATAGAACATTAGATTTCGACGTTACGAACGAATGTAATCTGAATATGCGGTTTATTTAAAATAAATGCGGATGTATCAGTTACGAAAAAATAAAAGATTCCTTATTTCTTCCAATCAATTAAAATAAAGTAATAAAACCAGAAAAAAGTTAATGTTAAAACACCCTTGATGCCTATACTTTCACAATAAATAATCGCTGATTATGCAACAAATACTTTAATAGTATTCAATTGTTTATTACCTACCGAACATAAATACTGTGTGTGGCAAAATATTATAGAACTTCGAAGGTAGGTATCCTTGTTCATGTATCAATTAGCATAACCTATTGTAAGTAATTGTCAATAAAGAGAATTCTTTTTTTAAAATAATTAGCCAAACACATTTTCTCATTACTAATTCATTGGCAGTTCAAATATTAAGAATAAATGCTAAAACTTTATATTTATTTACACAAAATACTGGGAAGGAATTTTAGGATTTAAGGGGTATGAAAGGGTTTGGAATGATACAGTAATTAGGAATGTTATTTAGTAATTTAGTATACAATTCAGAATGTACTATTTACTGTAAATATCCAATTATTTGATCTATATTATAATTGTTTATCAATTCCTGTTTGCAGGCAAAAAGAACACATTTAGAATTTCAAGTGGAACTATCTGTATATTTTTGCAGATTCTACGTAATTTTCGGACTATAAAAACATATGATTTGTTTGCTTTTGTTTCTATGGTTACCAAAATTTGTAATTTTTATGTTTTAAAACCTTCCTAACTGTTAATATAACACCTAGAAACTACAAATGTTACACTATTTTGTTTTATAGACCTACTAGAACGTGACAAACTACACTCTGACAGTATTTTCATAAAAAGTAATTTTTAAAGCAGAAGCAAAGGTTATTTCTCTGTAGATTTAAAATGTTGAATACACATATCCAAAAAGCTGAAGAAATACGCATTAAAATTGTATTCAGTTCCAATTAATCAAGTTAAACAGTACATTCAAAATTTTCTGAAAAAGTATCTAGGAATGAAAAGGTTATGGCTTAGGACGAGCTGTTACACCCGGTATATATTCTTTTCTTCTTCTACATAATATCATTATATCTAACGCCCACATTATATATACTAATCTAATATATATAAAGAAAAAGGTTACAACAAGCATAATAATATAAAAACTAAAGTCGTAACTGCAACAATGATAAAGTGCAATGTGAAGAATTCATTCGAAGGTTGGATACCATGAATATGAAGCAGAGTGACCCTAAAATGATCATTAAATCAGATATCCTTAGCTATAGACAAAACAGCCAACAAAACCTTAGAAGGACATTCATTCACAAAAGACTTATTCAACAAAGACAGAAAGACCGTTAGCATGATAGCAGATCTAGTCGCCTACCGATTATTTCCAGATTAAACAAACCCATTCTTCAAGACTTCTATTACTAAGCATACTACATATCAAGAACAGACAACAAAACGTAGAATTAGGATCTCCATAACCGTCCCATCTTAAATTTCCATAAACGGCACTAATATGAAAAAAAAAAAATCAGATAGGGTATCTCGGTTGATTTCAGTAAAGACACGTCCAGTGCACCAGGCTGAGATTGTCGCAATTCATTACCGGGTCAGAGAAGTAGAAAGTTAGTTAAGAGCATCGTTTTTCTGACAGTCAGTCAACACTTAAAACGATCAATTCCGCAAGTGTTGACTCTAAGCTAGTTTTGGACTATGTATGCACCTTAAACGAGGTGCACCAAGACGAAGTTAAACAATGGCCCCTGTTTCCAGGATCGTTAAGCTTGTTCATTGGATCAGGCCGTTCATTCAGCATTACCACATCACAAATAACAAAGTTCAGCAACGAATGGATATCCACTATGTCCAAGGAATTGTGAGAAAAATCAGCAGACAAAAGACAAGTAAAACAGTTCTTAGAACAGAAGTTTGAATTTTGTAAAGATCTAGTGATCGCGAGTAAAGGAAGGAAGCCTATCAAAATGACTAGGACTACTGACTGGACACTGGAGACTTAATAGGCGTATAGCACATGCATAAGATCGGTTTGGCAGAAGAAACTAGTTGCAGATTCTACGAAGAGGAAGAAAGAACTCCAGTCTACGTTCTGTGTCAAGGCGATGGCCTAGCAAGGACAAGGTTTCTACTCCTGAGCATGAAAAATCCCAGAGCAGATAGCTGCGGAAAGAAGCGGCTCTCAAGGTGGTATAATGTCAAAGAAGAGCAAGAGGGAGACTAATTATAAATCACAACCTTGTACTAAAGACATCAAAACTACACCCCCACAATAATAGACTGTCGTATATCACCTATATAATAACATGGCAATGAAAATAAATAGGACTTAACTTTACGTTTAAAAGATTTTAAAGTGTTTATTTTTACATCGGTTGACAACTTATTGTATAATTAGTATCCCAGGAATGATATTTTTTTTTAAAAAATAAATATGTTCTATGAAGTGGTGGTAATAAGTAGTTCGAAGGTCTAGTACTATTGTCATGGGAGCCACCGTCTAAATCCCAATCAATAACGTCGTCATTTTAAAATGAAATTTAGGGTAATAGTAGGTTTTCAGGTCATGAATAATACAAACTCTCTATAAATTATAAGAAACGTAGCATATTCTAGAGAAATCCTTGCAGAGAGTGTCGGTATGGGTATCCCACTTCAACTCCTTGTCAACAGTAAATCCTACTGGCTTAGAGCATTTGCCCAACGGAACAAGATTAACATTTTGACTAAAGTTATATCTTTTATTGTTCATAAATAAAATACATTTAGTTTTCTCAACATTAATGGCCAATTGCACAATCGTCTGTGAAGATAATTTGCAGTATCAAATGGTATTAATACCATTCGATAATGGGTGACGTTGGCAGCACACCTCAATTTCCAAGGGAGATCTTTAATAAAGATCAGAAATAGTGTCGGTCTTAAAACTGAACCGTAAGGCACACCCTTATTAACTTCACGTATGCTAGCTGACTGATCATTAATTACAACTATTTGCGAGCGATTAGATGGATACCTATTGAACCAATGCAAAGGGATACCTCTGATTTCGTAGTTATGTCGCTTTTTAACTAGGATGTTATGGTTGACATTATCAGATGCTCTCGACAATTCATAAAACATACCAAGACAAGAGATCTGATTTACGAATTTATGCAAAGCACTGTTTATTGAGTGATCTGGTGGGAATCATTGGTGATAACTTCTATCTGTTTCATAACCGTACAAAAATTTTATTTTCGGCACAAGCCTGACGGAAATAGCTTTAGATAGAATTTAAACATCAATAATGAATATCGTCCGTTTGTCTACTGTCAGCGACGATGACGTCTCTCGGTCGCAACGACGGAGAGGTGCACAGAATGTTTCTGTGTCCGCTGGTCGGATTATGCAACGTTACGTAAAGGAAAGGGAAAGTAGACCGCGTCCCGCATTCGGATCTCGGCTCAGCGCGCCGTGTCTTTCTTCCGGGCACTTTTGATTCGCTGACCTACTGGAACGCGGCCCGCCACCGCCGCACGATAATTATAGCACCGACTACGGAGGCGATGAAAAAGAAATTGTTACGGCGACACTGTGTGCTTGAATCGTGTCAAACCGCGATGGTCGTTATCCGAGAAACCAATATATCCATATTATAAAATCGCCGTTAAACTAAGCGTTCTTAAGTTTAGTAGAAGCTATTTGAAATGTGTTCGATAACACGATTTGCCTTTAGAGTATTTGAGTAATTGAGAAGCTGTCTATTAGAAAACTGAAGCATTCAGAAGGTGCTACCCGTAAAAGGATGCCATCAATGTGTAACATGTTTAATTGCAAATATTTGTTTTTAATGTCTTACTCTCGAAGTTAATATCGATGAAGATAAAAATACCAAACACCTTCCGGACAAAATTGAAACATTCCCAATTCCCAGCGTTCCTAATAGTCTTCTTTCAATTGCATCTAACTAAGACGAAAATGGAATTTTATTATCGGAGCATCGAACGCGAATTGCACTTCTGAAACGCCATTTAAGATCGTGATCGACAATCGACAGTAAAGAATTGAGAAGAACGGCCCGAGATTCTATTCCATCTCACCGTGACAGTCGCATAAAATCCTCTATCAGCTTAATAACCCAAATACCTCAATCGTCGAGCACACACGCTCGCAACATTAGCATTTTAAGCGCATCATCACAGAGAACGGCCACATCCACGTATAAGGCATCATAACTATATTGTTACACAATACCGAGTTACGTTTTACCTAATACCTAATTAACTTTTTCTCTACTGGGAAATTAAATGGCATCTCGTATGGCCATTGAAGATCGTTTGAAGTGCGTGCGATCGGCATTTTATTTATGTCTCGTTTGAGTGGATGGGCATTAACATATTTTACTGACGCTTTTGGTGACGAAATACGCGTTGATGTTCAACGATTTTAACTATTGAAGCGTAAGGAGATCCTACGTGGATAACAAATTTGAATTCTGGCTTTAAATTTTAACTTTTATCCAGATTTTAGATTTCAGATAAATAATTCTGAGATCATTTGAAATTTAATCATTTACTACTATCTAAATACAGATGCAAATAACTCGATCAGACAATCTATAAAAGGTAGATTGGAGTAAACAGCAATTGTTGGTTTTTCCAGTATCAGTCTCCTGTTCAACCTTATTTTTACTAAGACCGTTATTATAACCATTTTTTCGAAAAATGTTGTTTCCAATTGTGGACGAATAATAAGATGTATTATACCAGAACCGTGACTAACTAACTACTTTGTGGGAAAGACTTGAAGACTGAATGGGTCTGGCAGAAAACACTAATTATAGACTCTGCTAAGATTAAAAGTAAACGCCATTTTATATTCTGTGCCATTGCGATGGACTAGGCAAGTACAATATTTCCACTACTGCGCCTGGAAAAGGCAAGAACGCAGGCATCTATGCAAAGAAGCGGCCTTCAAGAATAATTGAGACTAGAACCTGTCTTTTGCATTACACCTACATTAGCTAAATACCAAATTGATATCTCAGCAAACCAGAAAATGGCACTAATATTGGAACAATTGTCCTGGTTTGGTACATGCGACAGAATGCATTTCATCCAGCTTTGTTAAAACAAAAAAACTACTTTTGAAACTAATCTCTAATGTGATTGAGTTTGTAGAACGAAGGGATGGTAGAGCACGTCATCTTTTTTGCCAACCGTTTTGAGAGTCAGATATGTGATTAAAGTTAATATTTTCTTGAAAGACCGAAATCAAATTACATCCAACAAAATTCTTAGTTATCTGAAGGACCTGAACTTCCTCGATGAAGTTTAAAATAGGATCTGCTATAAAATAGGCCCCATGCCGACGATATCTTTCTTATTAATGTTAATATGAATTTTTAATTAATTTAATTAAGCAAGCAAGATTAAATGGCGTCCTCTAAGATGAAAGGATCACAGTAGACTTGACAATGGCGCAATGAGAATAGGAATATCTGGTCAATTCTAATATTATTTCAACTTGAGATATAGATATAATTTCTGAACTAATATAAGGCATGCAGCTGGAATACTTACACAAACCATTCTGCAATACCAAATGCCGACATCCACAGCTCTCTTACAGAAAATCACCATTCATAGTACACGTTTACACTACAGTTTTAACATTTCTACAGCATGGTACCAATAAACAGTAGTTATGCTTTTAGTTGTTTTGAAAATTGAGTTGCCCTTCAACCACTTCTTACATTGAAAGTTGTGTCCCAGTTTATTTTTGACTACTTCACAGGTATGCTCTCAAGATACGCATATGATGTCATTAGTTTAAAAAAATAACAAACAAACTAAGGCATAGTAAGTACAGTAAGATAAGAATCAGTCGCAGATTTGAAACCTGAGGGGCATCAAACGGATCCATCGGTCAGAGGAAGTTATTGTAGTTTCTGATGCGTTGTATATTACTTATTACTGCGCACTGCTTCATTTCATTCAAGTAAGACTCAATTAGATCTCAATTAAAGGCTATATTTTGAAGATTGTGCAGCAGAAGGTAGGTATATATTGGCGAAAACGTTCAACAAATCTATCAAGGAGTTAGCTGTAAGTTATTTACCAGTCAACCCAGGAATATGTTCTTTTGTACTCATATTGCATAATGGTTCACTTCACGCACTAGTGCGTAAAGTGAAATTGGTACTAACTGACGTATACAAATGCATTGGTATTTCTAGTGACATTTAGCAAAGTAAAGTGACTAAACTGTCAAGCGTTAACTGACATTAACATAACACATATTTGACAGTATACAAGTAGACAGAATTAATTGGAATAAACGGTATCTGATAGTATTATTATTAAAAGTATATATTATTCGTATAAAACATTGTACAAACCTCGTGCGTGACACATTTCGCGAATGAGTGCCCAGTTTGAAGCGCGAGCCGTTAGGCAAGCGCTTCATACTGGGCACTCATTCGCGAAATGTGTTTTCACACACTTGGTTCGTAAATAACTATTCTTCTTTAGATGCACATTTATTTGTATTGTATAGGTATATAGTACAATTTTGTATTTTATTTTCTTTTTATTAATAGCGATGTGCACAAACTACTTAGGTGAGGAATTATATTGATTGCAATGATATATAATTAAATTTGAACGATTATACCTACACTAGCAAGAAACAAACGTAAATGGCATTGCACTTTAAAGAATATTTATAACAGTAGAAAGACATTTACGACTGGACTATTCATTGATAATCGGCCTTCTCGCAATTTCCACAAAATTAACTACTTCTTACAACTTGGTCTGTGAACAACACCATCTTAAAATGAGCTGTTTCCCAAAAACAAAGAAGTTTCTCATTACTAATTCTGATTCTAAATAATTCTTCTGTGAATGCACTTCTCCAGCGGTCTATTATAATAATTAGTGTCAGTTCTAACTCCTGTTTTATGGGTCGGTATTTTTTTCTTATTGGAAACAGGCATTTATAATGTGAGTGAGTCAAAATTCTTTTCTTACCGCAAACGCAGAGAAGGTTTCTGGTGTCAGAAAATTAGGTTTGTTTTAAAAAATCTGTCAACATTAAAAAAAGATTTCCGCTTTAAGACACTGGTGGTAAATTTGACAAGAAAGACAAATTGCTTGGTGACGCCCTCTATTCAATCGCATAAGTACTTAAAATGTTTACAATAAAGGACTATAAATTTTGCTGTTCTTTGTAATTTGAACATTTGTTTTGCCATTATACATCACAGGTAGTACATATTGTTGTGGAAATAACAGTAAAAATTTCTGTTCTGTTAAAATAGCATTATGCTTATTTCCCCAATGTTCTTTTTCAAAATTTAGACTTAAGCATTTTATATAATGAACGGAAAATTGTGAATATTGGTTTAAGAATTTTTATATACACAATTTTTTGTTCGCTCATAAGTATCAGTGAGAAACTTTACAGCCAAGTATATTTTCTATCAATATTTCACTTTTTTAATAATTTCGTCTATGTTGGTTAATACTATTCAAAATCTATGTTCTAAAACATCTTATAAAAACTTTTATTTGAGAAACTTGCATTTTAATACAGTGTTAGTTGACCATATCTCATGTTGGTTCGTATTTATTCGAAATATTATTTAGGTATATCTATAATCGTACCAAAAATTGCCATGTAAAAAATCTGGAAGTGAAGGAATTCAAAAGTATAAGCAGCTAATATCTATCTGGACCTCTTTGAATTGATCTTAAATTTTGTTGAAAATTATGGACGGATAAAGATAAATTAGCATATGGATGAAAGAACCCTACAATAATTGAGAAGTCTCAGAAAAAGTAAGTTAAATATAGTCCAGCTGTGTGTGTAATATATCTATCTGTACAGTAGAAAATATATTTTCTCGTATAATCTTGCCATTTACTGCTATGTCATAATTACTTTTCTATTTGTGTTTTTACCCTATTATACCTCCAAAAGGGTATATCTCTTGTCAGTAGAAATGAACATGAAAGCAAGTAAAAAGTAAGTATTTAGAGCACCTTCACTTTTGCTAATTCCTATAGCTATTCGATTAGATAACAACTTACTTAATTTATGCTTCCAAATCGATTGAATTTCAATTCTTGCAGGTATCTAAAAAAGATTTAAACGGAATTAGTAACAGTTACCTGCTACATTATAAGCCGATTCAGTCGCCTTTAACGTACATAATTGACGATAATTGTAATTGCCTTCATTTTCTTCCGCGCCCGACAACCTGCGAAAACCCTCGCACTTCTTCCGAATGAACGCTTTCTTCGTCGAACCAAATCGGAGCAGGACGTAGGAGAAAGAGAACTGCCCGCCGAAAGGACATTGTTGCAATTGTTACGCTACACCATTTGTTCCATTATTCAATCGACGCAGAACCTGACTTACTTGCCGATCCGTATTGGCGGACAGCGTAGACCTGTCCAGTCTTTAAAACGTACGGCGGAATTTATGGGAATTCTTGAATTTCTTAAAAGATCTTACGTCATTTATTGCTTAATCAAGTAAAACGGTATACGTAATTGGAATAGTTGATACTAGATTTCTTTATTCGGAATAAAGTGATTGAATCTGAATTACTTCTTTTGCGTATTTTCAGATTCTTAACATTAAACAGTGTTCTAATCAAACAAAGTGTTCAGCTATAGCTAATTACCTACAATTTTTTTCAAAATATGAATTGGGAATACCAAAAATACTCAAATCTGTGGCACTAATAACACTATACACTTTAAAAAATCTTACCACAAACTTCACTGCACTAGGCTATCATCGTCAATAACTACACTAAAACTATTCTTATTTATATGTTTGACTGTCATCATGCTTAGCTGATTACTATCCAAAGCTCTGTTCAATCTTACATTTCTACTCACTCTTCCTTAACAAACTATAAAGGCTATAGAACCTAAAGGTCAAGAGTCACAGCTCCAGGCGTTGGCTGTTACTGAAAGAAACCATCTAGACCTCTGACACGAGGCTTAGACAAGCTGGGGGTCAACAAAGAATATGTATTTGTTAAAGCTTAGGTTAAATGAAACATCATGCCATACTGGAAGCACAAAATTGGCATAGTGGTTAGTTTTAAATCTGTTATTATATCGCTCCCTTAGATTCGGTAAAAAAGTTTTAAATATAAGTTTTAAAAGTTTTTAAAGTAACCAAAAAGATAATATTTAAAATTGGGTATCTGCTAGACCAGCGGCTCTCAAACTTGTCTATGGATCTCTTTCGATTTTCAAATTTTGATGTGGACTCCCAACCAGTACAGATTGTAATGCTTAATTAATAACAGTTAGTTAAAAATAATTTTTATTTGAACGTTGGTGTTTTTAAAAAATCAGAAGAACATTAATAAGTTCCATCGCATAAAAATTAAATATTTATTAATAAACTGAATAACATACTACTAGTTTTAGTGAGATGGATGACACTGCTTTTCACTTCTACAGAACTTCTTTATGTTCAGCTTGATTGAAGAAAGTTGCAATGTCTGATTCAGTATTAAATCGATTACGATATGTATTTTGTTTTTGTTGCAACATATGTCAACATAATGGTTGAGCTATGTTGTCATAAATATATGTATCAATTCTGGATACTCGCGTTCAATACTGCACCAAACAATCAATGGCTCTTTTGTGGATCTGGTTTTCAAAACGGGATCGGAAGTTAAATCAATCATTGATCCATACTAAGTTGCTGGGAGTGTTGGTTTTTTGGTAACTCTAAAAGGATTTTGAACCTATTTGTATTGTTTAAGGTTCTTTTTCTGGTTCTCTGGGAAGTACTGCATGATGTTAAGAACACATTAAAGAATATTTTATTTAAATTTTGTGAAAGTGTGGAAACCGAAGCGCGCGCGACCTAACAACAAGCACGACAGCCGCGCGTAAGTACGGTGCCAGGAACTTCCACGCAGCTTAGGCGATCTTACCAGCGGAGAGCACGGCTACCTGCAAAGATCAACGACACACCCTGGCAGGCTCCCTATAGTAAAGGGGTTGGGTCCCCGAGCTGGAATAGTAGTCGATGGCCGTTGCGCGCTTATTGCCTTGTGATCAACGGTCGCACCTTGCCGACGTCGGCTTACTAAGTCCAGCAACCAGCGAGTGTATGGTGGTATAATTTATACGCATTTAAATGTACACATATAATCTAATATCCTAATGAGAGACATTGTGTAGCAAATACTGTACAACCTATATTTAATATACGAGGGTATCGAGGCGGCTTGTGACCTCCAGAATAATTGAAAATCCAACATCCACCTCAGGAAGAGGGTATTGCCAACCCTGTTCATTGTTTTTAACACTTATTTTTTCACTGTTACTAACAATTGTTTCATAACAATTGTGGTACCCGAACCAGTCTTTCAACTGTGTTAAATTGTTTCCAACCAATTCAGTACACTTAGAAAAAAGATTATTTATAATAAAGAAATGTTTTTTCGCCACTATTTGAAAGAATAGTTTCTTTCAATTGAAATATATTTCTTTCATTGAAATAGTATTATTTTCAGTATAAGTAATATGTATTACCTGTAACAAATGGTTGTTTTACAAAGTTGCAAAGTTGTTTTAAAGAATCTTTCTTTTCAGTGTGTTATTATTCGAACGGATTATTGTCGTTGTATCATTCGCAAATATAATTGTTCGGTCCGACACTATCTCAGGAACATCGTCCACGTACAGCAGAAACAATAAGAGTCTAAGTATTCAATCTTGGGAAAAACTAAATCATGTAGGCAACCGTTCTGACCGGGTCTCGTCACCAGAATCATCGTAACCGACATCACATTGGTGCTTGTTTGAGAGGTATGAGCAGATCCATTTAAGAGGCAAGCCATGAAATTCAACAATTTCCAACTTCTCAAGTAGCACTTGATGGTATACATGGTCAAAGGCCCTCGACATATCCAATCTCCTCTAACAGTTGAAACATCGCTCACGCTGTAGATCTCTGTTTCACATACCCATTTTGCCAGTTATTCAAAATATCTTACCTTCAATTTCACGATTCTTTTAAAGGCAATTTTCTTAAAAAATTTTGAGATAGATATTTAAGATCAACGAGTGAACCTATAGTTTGCATGATCGAATTTTTTCCCTTCCTTACGTGTTGGTATAGCTCTCGAAACGTTTCTTCCGCAAAAAAAATTCGCAATATGTTTGAAATCACCTGCTTATGACTTCATTACAGTATCTCAAGACTTTCACAAATATTTCATCTGATCCCACTTTTTGTAAGACTTATTTAATGAAAGGATAGTCGTAATGCCTATAATTTGATCAAAGCCGTCAAATTTGCTTTGTTAGCTTTGGAATAATGGATGATCTGGTTCTTAAACACCATTAGTTCAAAGGATTCCTTCCTTTTCTATTGTTTTTTTTTGAAAATGCAAATCTATGTATATTTCTGGCGAAATCTATTGTATCGAAATCAAAATAGTGGTAACTCATATCAATTCATACATATTTTCAAATCAACAGTTAAAGTCAATATTATTGAACGATTCTTACATGAAAGGAATGTCCTACTTTTACCCTCCAGTAATTCTCTGAAATAATAAGCGCTTCGTTCTGATTTTTTCAAGACCATTTCAATTATCTCGGCAATCATCTCGATACCCGATCCCATCTAGATAAACACTTACGTGTAGGTTGCGAAACTTCGCCATCATTACAACGGTGGGACACATTAGATGGATGAGTGAGTGGAAGCCAGAAGAATCCTCTGTAATAATTTCCCAAGCGCGGTTACGCTTTTCATCGCGATGACGTGCGGGTGCCCGAAGGGAACGCAAACAAAAAATCAGCGAACGCAACGATGAAGAAGCCGGCGATTCCGTCTCCGTTATGTAATTGTCCCGAATTGCCTAAAAGGTCGTAGGTGTTGCTTCACGCGCTCGCGCCATCGCAATTCATGCGCTCAATTACCTCCACACGTATACAGAGACGTTTCTGACGGGCTCTTGAATAACGCCGAAGCGACTATCTGTAGATGGGAACAACTGCATCATCGGTTGAATGTTGCAATAAGTTCGGAAACGGGGTTACTGTGGTTTGTGTGTACTCCGTGTAAGTATGGATGTGGATTATTACGCACGCAGTTATTAAAGATGAAGAAGATAAATGTATATTCATATCCCCGGGCACATACGTAGATATACAGTCATTGGTAGAACGAAATAGATATGCAATTCAAATAGAGCACTGCATAGCAAAAGTTCAGTTTTAGATGAAGTTTTATGGGTGTATGTCTTTTTGCAGGTTAGAAATCTCAATAAAGATTATCCTTTTGTACACCACATTGGTTTAAGGTTATTAAGAATATCGGTTTGATATGAGAAAGGACTTGGTTTTTCTCAGTGATAGCACCCACCAACTTGAAAGTCTCTTTCAGGATATTTGATCAATGCTTGCAAATAATTCGATGGCAAGGATTGACTCCACGGTAGAAAACATTAGTTGCCCTGCACTGGTTAGGCAGTATTGTGGTGTTGGCATTATGAAAGAATAACTGTGTGTAGATGCATACATGATACTATTAATACTGTCAATGAGATAAAATTCGATTCATACCCCATAATATGCTCATTGTAAATACGAACCCTCCCAGAATTAATGAACTGGCTAATGTAAATCGCCACGGTTAACATTCATTCAACTGCATGGCTGTTTGTGATCCTGCTCTGAACTTCTATTATATTAGTGCTAACTGGCCAGGTAGTGTTCATGATGCGTTCGTAAGTATACTTTGTCCCAGAGAATGAAAAATGATAAAGCCCTCATCCCAATGATATAATTCTTGGAGACTACGCTTATACCTTAAAGCAATCGTTGATTCCACTAACAGTTACGAAGATCAATTAAATTTAAGCCAGAATAATTTCAGAAGAGGTCGCAAAAGAACATGAAGGGCAAATATTTATTTCGAGTTTTAAGAAAAAAATTTCCTTGTATTACACTTCTTGGTTTCCAGGTTGCAACCGCGTCCACGCTTTCGTTCACACTTGCATGGGATATCCTCAGGGCTGCTTTTTCCGTCGCTGTTGACTTGAAACCAGTTTCAGTTGCGGGTTTCAGAGGTAAATATTCAAAAGCATTTCTACTATAATATCAATTTCAATAACCTAATCGTACTTCTTGTGAGACACAACTACAGATATACAGGCTGTTTCATTTAAGAGCTATATTTGTACTATGTAATAATCTGAGAAATTTTTTAGATAAAGATTGTTTATTCTTAAAATCTGCTTACAGTTAGATCTATTTGCAGTATATTCCAGAGGTAAGTAATATAGTTTCTTTAAATCCTAATCACATTCTAACTTTCCGATCAGACTCAAGATTTTCTAATACGATTTTCCATGTAAAAAGTATTGCAAGTGCGAATTTCTTTATTATTAACTTATGTAATGGGTAGCAATCTAAAACATGGAAAATGATTGGTTACGCAGTAAGAAAAATTTCGTTGTTACTGAAGATTTGTTGGAGTTACAATTTTTTTGTGTTGAAATAACATGCAAAAATGGTTAATTTGACAAAGTGTACCATAAACGAGATTTGTTGAGTGGAATTTTGTTAATATATGCAACACCTCTATCGATTTAGCAAAATTATTCAGGGAATTAGTCATCTACATAATGTAATGTTGCTTGTTTAGCTAAAAAATTGTTAACATTTCGCAAAGTATAACGTGATTCGGTAACAACTTTGTTGACTTTCTGAAACAAATTTTTATTACTGTCTAAGTTGCATGTAAGAAGTTTCAAGTTGACTTATATTCGAAAGGGTACGTCATCCCATTGAAGTAAATTTCCATCTATAGAAAAAATCCTTTCCATATCTAAACATGCATTGTATCTAAGTTTCATCATCTGCGTTTAACAACTATATAACTTTCCTTATTAGTAGTTTCCGGCCGTGCAGTTTTGCCTACGACTGTATTTAAACATTTCCCCATAGGTAATAGGTAAATACATACACACATAAGCAGTCATTTACAATTCGACACATGTTACAGCGCAGATACGATGTTGAGAACCGCATTGATTGCAAAATCAAGGCATACAGCTCTTAAAGCCATTCTTTCGTCGGGCGTTTGATGAGCTCTTAACAAGATTAATTAGCTCTGATAAAAAGAGCAACCAGGTAAACTGTGCGTTCGCGTAATTAAACATTCGCAAGCTGTACTTCTATGTACGTATCAACATGCAGCTTGAATTCAATATGGTTTAATGAAACGAGTAATTGTTGTGTTGTCAATTTTATTAATTAGATTTCTTTAACCATTTCTTATTTTTCAAATAATTTTATTTTAAGTAATTTAAACGATTAGAATTTGTGCTTAAGTTGGAAGTATAAATAATACGCATAAAAATATTTTACTTACTGTGTGATAAATGAAAACAAAATTAGTTATAAAGTAAATTTAGCAAAAATGTTCGCTTACTCATTTTGATATTTTCCCGAATTTAATATATTTTTTCACTAGCAATAAGATACTAATATAAGTAACCCTATTCTGTCTTCGTTTCAATGTTCTGTTTAAAAATGAGATAAGTACTACACACAAAAGCAACAACATATACTAAAAAACGAAAAAAGATTATGCGAAGGCGGATTGGTATACAAGGTGTCCAACTCTAATACTAACAAACTGCATAATTATTTTTCTACATTATTTAGTACCACAAATTTCTGCAAGCGCCGAAGCAGCCCGAACTTCAGTGTCTGATGAAACTTAAGAACAACTATACAGCATATTGTATTGCAATATCTAAGGGTGCTTCTAAGGAGAGCGCACAACTTCATCGTTTGGTTGTTGCAATATGGTTTGACGTTGCCATAGTGCAATAAAAAAATAGTTCTTTCCGGCTTTACTGAATTCAGCAGTATCTTATTAAATTATTTGCTGATTCTTTCCGGAGATATTCTGTATGAAAGACTCCCTTTGATTTCTATGAAATGCAGAGCGTGATTTTCTGGGCTATTGAAACTCTTTTGAACTTTGGTACATGAAGAGAACCAGAGTGACGATATTCCGTAGACTTTCGCTTCCGTTTTGGGAACATGATGGTGAGCCCAAGGTTTCTCCCTGATGGTAATGTTCATGAGGAGACCATCCCCTTCCTTACAAATATTTCTCTTTGTATTTTTATGACATTCGTTATCGCGTGGTGTAATTTATTTGTAATTCAACGTCTAAATAATGCACTACACGCTTTCTTGACCAATGCATGATTATCGAATAACTTCCTTTGGGTAATCTAACGGCTTTCACGAATCACTGTATTAACTTGAATCAAAGATACTGATCGATGTTATCGTTCGTCAAATACCTTCATTCTGTCTCTATGAGTTTTGAACGTATAATCTACTGGCGAACATTCTTCACATCCAAACCATTCTTGCCATAAATAGCTTGTAAACACTTATCAAGCATTTCGACATAGGAAAATGAAACATTTGCTCGTTAAGACGAGATAGGTGCTCAAAATTACCGGTTGCAAATTAAAACCTGTTTTTAGCTCCACTACCTATATATGGACATTGTTGGGGACCATATATATCAATCTGCTCCCGGACATCCTTCAGTGAATCGCTGATAATATTGGAGATTACCTAAAACTTTTCAATGTATTGAAAGCTATAGACAAACACGGGTCGTTGAAAAAACAGCAAATGAATCTACAAACGATTTCGGTACTCGTTTATTAGTATAACCTAAAAAAGAAATATACTTGAACTAGAAAATTATTTGTACTGGAAAATCTAACCATAATCTAGACCTTGAAGACTTGAAAATTTGGTTAGAGTTATGCATACATGTGTATGTACAAATACCGAATATCGGATAATACTCATTTTGGTCGATGACGTACAAAAATAAAAACCATTATTATTTTGGTCAAATATGAGAGGTATAATTACTACACTGGGAGAACTGAAAAGTTTATTTCAACAGTTTTTGTAGTCTTAAATATTAAGCATTTATTTAACCGTTAAATGGTCAATTGACTGCAAAGATGTGTTAAACCAAATACTTTTAAGATTAAAATAACGTTTTGGGTGTAAATTTAACATTAAAACGCATTGCTCGTATTTAAAAAGAAATGTGCATTTAGTTAACTGATAAATGGTTAAGTAAATCATATTTTTCTCTCGGTGTAAATATTTTCCTGCATTTTATATATAACAACAATTTATCATTCCCCGTAATCAAAAAATTATTTAAAATTTATTTCAATTTAAACTATACACTTGTACTTATTACGTCATTGTGTTGCTTAACCATATGATTAGATTATCACTATTAACTACAGTGATTACGACATTATGTGGCCCATTCAAGATTGTGTTGTCTTGATTTCAAATATTATAATTATTGTTTCCGGGAACTGTGTTATTATTTTCACTTGAAATCAATCGATAAGCATGTGTGTTACATGTATTTATCTACCAGAAACATACGTGTTTTCTAGTATGTGTTTATCAACTGCAAATTGAATCAGGTTATTTACTAGGCCTCCCAGGTACAACATAGACGCATTAATAACTTGTTTGCGACAGCTAGACTATCGTGAAACTTTAACGATTCATAAGGAACTGAATAACGAGTTGTTGTCACTTACGGACTTGCACACTGATACGTCACATTCCACACGGAACTTCCAATCTTATATTTCAAGTCCTTAATAATATACAGGTGCTTACCTACATGCTCTATCCATAGGATATCCGTCCAATTATGGCGCAGAACCTGCGGCGCTATTTTAAACGACAAACCGCAGAAATTACGCGTCCGTCCCTGATCGACGTAGCCTCGGGTGATTTCTCGGTGAAGCGAGTCGAGTTAAAATGCTTTTTCTACGGAACGCGCTGCGAGATTTTGCCTTTTTTTAGCAGGTGACCGGAAACCTGAAATTGATTTCGATATCGTTACGGGAGGAAATTCTAGAAGATTTAATAATTCCAGCATCCTGTTTGCAGCTGAGAGTCGATCCGTTCGACTAGTCGCCGTCTTTTTCTGGCCCCTGCATTCTGGCAAGTTGACCACTGAAGATGATGATAGGCGGGAAGGAATGAGATTGTCGGATTCTCGTTAATTTATTACCTTGAGAAGTTAGCGGAAATGTTTTGAAATACAATCGATTGGTCTCTACTTCGCAATAATAAACTTTTACGATTTTTATGTGCAGTTATAAATAGTAGCGAATACAGTCAACGCTGGTGATGCAACGGCTACCATTAAGATTAGTTATTGATTATCGAACAAGGAAACAACATCTCAAACATGTAGAAATTGATTTTAAGGGATCTTGATACATTTGTACTCCTCACTGGAGGTGCAAAAACTACTTCCTGTGTTGGCAAGGACTTTCAGGAATTTGAATTAACATTGAGTAATACAATAATAAGAATTGACGATATTACTATCAGTTTTCTCTATAAATGCCACCATAAACTTCAAGAATAAGATATATGCTTGCATTTTATGACTTTTCTTTTATTTCTTCCAATAAAAGATTAGAAAATAGAAATAATTTTTAAGGTACCTAATCATTATAACTTGTTATAATGTTGTTGCTAAACGCTGGAAAAACGGAGTCAAAACATTTTGTGTACAGAAGCAGAGGTTTTAACATAACAGATATAGTCAAGATACTGAAAACTAAAAGAGATAAGGATAATATCCAAAACAAGTTTAAACTCTTGAGGTAGCTCACAGATAAGAGAGAGATAAACCAAAGTAAGTCCATACCAGTATTGGAGCTTGTCAACTTTTTGGGAAGCAGATTATATCGGAACTGAACTTCTGCCAACCATTGTAATAAATATAAAATAAAGTTTTATTATGCTATTGGTCGAATCGCTTCCTCCTAATAGTATTGGCTTTTGGGTCTCAGTATAGAATAGAAGTGTTATTATAGAGCACATGAAGATTGTTAGGCGCATCTGTAGTGCAGTAAACATCATAGCATAGCAGCAATGCTGCTATGATGCTACGAATAGGCTTGCTAGAACGACACTGGGCGGGGAGATTCAGGCCAGGCAGGGGTATCCGCAGGGTGGGATTACTCATCATTACTTGTAGACGACCTACTGGCTATCATTGAAGCGCTTGGAGTCGAGGTGCAAGCCTATGCGGAAAATATTGTGATACTTTTAAGAGGATCGGGATGAGGAAAATTTCGTCATCCCTCCAACAGGTAATTACCACCATTTGTATCTGATGCAGTAGGAAAAATTTGAGCATCAACCCGAACAAAACTACCATAGTACCGTTTAACCGAAAGAGGAGAGTGAAGCATTTGGCCACTATCCAAGGTGTGAAACTTGAATTGCAGATAATATAAAATATCCAGGCGTCCTATTTGATAAGACACTAATATGGAATCCACATGTGGAAAAGATTACTCATAAGGCAAAATTATCCTTATGGATTGCCGAAGAATATGTGGGAAATCTTGGGGGTATGCCCAAAGCTAATTTATTGGCTTTGTGTGATGGTAGTATGTCCAACCATAACCTATGGAGCTATAGCATTATGGTAGAAAGCGCTGCAAGCCAAATCCACAGCAAAACTTGCATGCATACAAAGAATTGCAAGTATGGCAACCACGGAAGCAATGTCTTCATCCTCATCATTTGCTTTGGACATTCTTCTGGAACTACCATCCTTGCACATCGTTGTGGAAAGAGAGGCCAGATTAACTAGGTACATTCCGCCTATGGCAAATTCCGAATCAATCGCCACATACGCATGTCTGTGTGGCTAACAAGATGCTTTAATTGGTCATATCCGACAGCATGCTGAGAATGCCATCGGATATGAAGTGTACTCGACCAACGATCGATACATACTTCACTATCTCCTTTTCTAACAGAAAGGAATGGAGAACGAAAAAACACTGACGCAAGCAGACATCTACTGGTTTACGGACGGTTTGAAAACAGAGCAGGGTGTTGACGCAGGAAATTCTGTCGTAATCCAAGAGTTAGACAATACTACAACCTTGGACAACACACAACGATTTTTCAGGCTGAAATCTCTGCAAGTGAGATGAATGCTAGAGAGATTTTGAATAAAAACATCAGTTACAAATTAATAAAAATTGTCCATAACAGACAGGCGGTGCTGAAAACACTAGAAACGCATAAATGCAACTCGAGCCTGACCTGTAGCTGTAAAACCACGGCTAATAATCTATCACTAATCTGGGTACCCGGGCATTCACTCATTCAAGGCAATGGGGAAGCAGACACTCTTGCAGAAAAGGGTGCTGTGGAGCATTTCCAGGCACCAGAACACTCCATTGGCATAGCACCCACCGTAGCTAAAAAAACAAATCAATGGGCACCTCAGAAAGTGCTCTAACATTGGAACAATTGTCCTGATATGGTACATGCAAAAAAGTGTATTTCGGTTAATCATGTCAGAAACAACGAGGTACTAGAACTTGACCAGAAGAATGTCAAAGTAATTGTTTCTGTCTTTACAGAATGGGACTCTCTAAAGAGATTGAATGACGGGTGTGTTTGGAAGACGAAGAGACAGTTGAACATATCTTCTGCAATTAGGTATAATATCTTTGGGAGGGTTGATCTTTCCCTAGAACACCTGAAAAAGATTCTGAGTTACCCCAAGCGCCTGGACTTGTTGAATGAACTTTAAAGATAACATCCGCTCTGCAATAGCCACTAGCGGCCGCGGTGGACGGGACGGATAATCGACCCATGTGGATGCTATCTTTTCTCAATGCAATGCAATACAATATGGTCAGTGGTGTATAGGTGAAAAATTATATATATATAATATATATACATAGTATATGTACTTAATCATTTGATATAGCCATTTGCAGATATTATGCAGGTATGACGATTGCTTGATAAGCAAATCACAACAAATATCCTTAAGTGCAGATAGTAATCTAATATTTCATCTTCACCGAATGCTTCTAACAAGACCGATCGGAATAAAATAAAGAGTGAACTCAAGGTTATGACAAAAACGACTGTGTCATTAGAAGAACAAAATGAAGCGGATGATGCTGAGGCTGATGGAGGACGCACCGTCAGAAGAAGAAAGACGACAAAAAAAAGTAAGGAGAAAAAGAGAAACGAACAAAACCGAGCATAAATTACCGAGAAGAAGTTGTGAAGCAACATCAACATCCGCTCCGCGCTAACACACCTCGCAAGAGCTAATGAACCTGGTGAACCTATGCGGTGGAACGGAACGGGCATTTTTACTTCTTGTTCGGTGTCTCGCTGATGCGAGATGCGGCCGCCGTGGTCGTAATCTCTGCGACGTATTTCCTCTGCGGACTCATTATATATATCGTTCTTCGGGCTTCAACAGTCACGCTGATTGCTGGAACCAGTTTCCACTTCCGTTCGGCTTCTTTCTACGCGATCGGAGAGCCGTTTTAGGCCAGCATATTGCCCGACTACCTAATGGTTTTTTAATCTGCCTAGTTAATTACAAAAGGATTTTTCCATTTTCTTTTGTTTTCTTCATTGTTAGACAAAGATTCAAATAGATATGTACTTGCAAGGAAAGCTTAGGAACTGTAGAGGGTACAATCTGACTTTTACGCCCAAAATTCGTTTATCTAACATAAATTTTAAACGGTGAAAGATCGACAAACCTTGTAATATATAATCATATAATTGCATTATATGTTCCAAACCAGTGTAAAATTATATCAGGTGCTAAATATTTGAGTTATAACCGTCTGACATTTTCTAGTTTTAAGATTGGAAACATATTCTTCTACGCTCATGTAGCTCATGTGTACCTGACCATTATTTTCTGCACTTTGAATGAAATCGGTAATTCCAATTTATGTTTCCTGACTATGACTGATTCCTAACGATAATTTTATTTATTTAAGGAAGAGACTTCAATAAGATTATCATTTCATCATATTTCTTCGTACAAAAATTAAATTATCGCCAACATCCACATCACGCGCTGTCTAAAACTCAAATCATTTTTTCTTCTAGTACCCAGACATTCTTTCCATATAATAATTCGAGCCGAAACCGTTGACACTGTACTGGTCGTGAAACTCGTACTCAGGAAAAATTTAATGTTAGAAATCTTTTCTTGACCAGTACAAATATTTTCATATTTAGGTACTTATCTTGGTTTTATGGTAATAATAATAGAGATAAAACTGCGTTTTGGTTTATTTAACTGTATAATTTTGGAATTTTCAATTTGTAATAGTTTAGATTCATTTTTCGTGATGAATTTAAGTAAATAAATTTTATAAATCCATTTATTTTGATGACCGATTATGATCGGTTGTATTCATGATTACTGTTTTTTTTTTAATTTAGTTTGTATTTGTCCTTTTGGTATTTTATTATGCGTCTTTCTTTTTCTGTTTCATCTCTCTTCGTCTTATAAGGTCACATCCTAAAGGTTTCTATAAACTTTATCACATGTGTTTATTTCAGATCCCCGA
Source organism: Cetonia aurata (assembly GCA_949128085.1). Taxonomy (NCBI): domain Eukaryota; kingdom Metazoa; phylum Arthropoda; class Insecta; order Coleoptera; family Scarabaeidae; genus Cetonia; species Cetonia aurata. The sequence goes on along the minus strand of OX421885.1, from coordinate 20,271,014 downwards.
AAAAATTTAAACAATCTTAAGATTTACTACAAAAAATTAACGCAACTGATTGGTGTGGATCGATGAAGTTGAAAATTTGCTGTACTGGATTCAAACTATCGGTGGGATTTCAAAACTTAACCATTACATTACCAATATTGATGCAGTGTGCATGTATATTACAACAAAGTCCTTAATTCCGTCATATTTAACAAGCATATAAACAGCTCCTGTAAATTCTCAGTGGCATTTTAAAATAGGTTGTACCCATTTCCCTCCAAAGTGCATTTGCCCTACCTTACTTTACATAACTTACATTCTTCCAATAATCACAAAAAAAGCTATAAATTATAAATATTTATGGTAAAAAGTTTATAACCTATAACATACAATTATTAGTTTATTAGTCACCACGTAAATATAGAATTAAATACATTTACCGCATACTCAATACAATCCCGGATAAGCATTTACGATAGTTCAGTTTAACGTGGATACGTGTACAGGACAAATTAGCTAGTAGGAAGTGGGTACATAATGGTCGCTGTTTTTTTTTCTGTAATTGACATTGAAACGATCAAAGATAATAAGTATACGGAAACGAGAAACGAGCCGATCTTCGCTTATGTAACGTGCGTCTTAAGGCCACGTCAAAAACTAATTTCAATCAGCATTAATAACTGTAACTTGTTATTGTCGTGTAACCGTGTATTTAAGCGCGTTAAGCATATGTAATATGTAAATATAGATACATGCCTATGACTGCTATGTGTACGTGTTTAAACAATTCGTTTTGTTCCTCTTTCCGCCATAAGAAAAAGAGTTAATTACCATGTAAATACAGCTTCATTAAAGTGGTGTTATGGCGAAAGAGGAAATCGCGCAAACGTTAGCAAATTAACGGTTTCTCGGAAGATTAGTGAAATTTACTTTATGTCTGTAAGAAATTGAATTTGCGAATTCAAACAGCATAGAATATAAAAAATAAAATAATTTTAATGACCCTATAAATACACTTATTATTAAATTTAATCTAGAAGCGCAACCGTCTATCTTATCTTCAAGTGTTCGCGGCGAGAAATAGTTTTTTTGGAGGACCGCGAATGAGCACCTCCTGCTTTTAATTTTAATAAACACACACAGACTCGGGGACAACATGTAAGAGGAAGTAACCACTTCAGTTCGAGTCGCGTTTGAAAACATGTTGACATTGGCTGCTGGTGTAATTATTTATGCACGTTCACGTCGTAATAAATGGAATCCTCTCCGGTTGGAGAGGTGCAGAAACTCGAAGCTAATCGCAGACTTTGCGTAGGTTGTCTCTGAAGTAGTGTTTTAAGCGTGAAGTAAATATTTTGATGAAAACCGTACCTCGCAAATGGGGTTTAAAAAAACATTTTTGTCTCGTCGTCAAAAATATAATTGTTTTCTTTTCTAAATGTTTATCTTTCTTAAAGATATAAATGCCCTCGATGGTTTCGAAATATGTTACATTGTAATTGAAATTATTATTTGTTTTTTACATATCTGGTACAACCAAGCCGATTTTATTTTGCGATATTAGTATTCACGACCAGATGTATCTTCATTTAATTATTTCGGCTTGAGAATACCGCAAATGTGTTACAACAAAAAATACATTCCAATCATTGCTTTATAATGCACAGTTATATTCTTACAATTACACACGCAAATGAGTAGTTATAAATCAATAAATGACTTTTGTGACGCGTCGGTAAAAAAAGAGGTAGTTACCGTGTATGGAAGTGCTGTTTGTTTAATTATGCTTGCTATCGCTCACACATATCGACTTTTAATTATTTCTAAGAATTATCAATTATAAAGCTAGTTAACAATCAGAGTTCTAATAGTAATTATAAAATGAGCATGAAATTGTCAATATTTTAGAAATTCGTATATATACAGCATCTTCCAAAGTATTTCAACTCAGCTGCTGGGTTTTCGTTTATAATAAACCATTTTTCATTCACTCGTCAACAACTCGTACATCCCAAGTTACTTCACTATACACTTTTTAGTATCTTACGGACTATTAATTGCCCAAAATATTGCTCCAAAAAAATTTGCATTTATATGCAATGTAGGATGTTCGGCTTAGTTTAGAAAACTAAGCAATTCAAAGAAAACCTCCGCTTTTCTCTGGTCTGGCACAATTTTTTCCAAAAGCTTGGATGGTAATTAATATCCGTTTTACTCATCCCATCGTTTAATGCTCGACCGCATACATCGACGGTTTTTGAAATTCCTGTCATTTAAAGCAGATGGAATATATCCTGCTATTGGAACGAGCCAAGAAGAATTACTGCTGCGCCACAATATGCCGTCTCTTACCGAGAGACGTGACCTTCAGTGCGCTAATTTTATTTGGAAACTGATTCACAATAGGATAGACTGTGAATTTCTTTTATCTAGAATAGCGTTCCGCACGTGCCTAGGCAGAATACACGGTGTAAGAATACCTTCCGCTTGCCTACAGCAAGAACGAATTTGCTGCAGCGATCACCTATTTATGCAATGTGTTCCAATGCAAATAAACTATTTGACGACATTTTCTTTCAGTGCGGATTATCGTAGTATTTTTGATTTAAATTTATTTATTATTACTATTATTATTATTATTATTTATTTTTATTATAATTATTTCATTGGATATGTTAATTAGTTTCACAATTTACTGCCTTGCTGGTAATAGTATGTAATTGTACGTTTTGTTTGTTTTTCTATTTCTGTGTATTGCATTTTATTTTGTAATGTCCTGTAATTGGGTTCTCCTGTTGGGCATTAAAGATTATTATCATTATTATTATATGCCCTGCGAGTTTTATAACCATCAGGTTCAAAGTGCAATTTTTATTACAGTATGAAATCCTTTTTAAATAAATACTATTCTGCTTTTAACTGTAATTTTTAATATGGGGAAATTTTTTTCAAAATGTTACCTCGTGTCGGATTTGAACCAGGCATCTCCCGTTTGCCCTCTTACCAATTGAGCTAACGAGGCACTAGTTATATTTAAAAAGCATCAGGTTCAACTAGTTGAACACATAAAGAAGAGTTAAAATTATATTAAGGGTATTAAGGTTCGATACACAAATATATACGGTATATCATGTATTCTATAAAAATACTGGAAAAAAACTCCAACAAAGCCAATTTTTATCTTCAATTCTACATTTTTTGGTGTTCCAATCAAATATATACGGTAATTCGTGTAATTATGATGACTTTATTGTTGGTATTTTAAATGATAACCTTCATACTTTTTGAAAATTCGTTAAAACGTGTAGTTTTTTGAGTTAATTGGACAAGAGTTTGATTTGCGACTCTTTATTTATAAGAACTTTTTTATTCAGCGTAAAATTTTCTATAAGAATCTGCAGTCAACATTAGGTTTTTCCCCAAAAAATGGTGTTTCAGTCACACCGTGCGGCGCTAAAATACATGTTGCTTTATGGAGACTTCTCCGATATTCTCTATATTGACTAAATGCAACAAATGGGCTGCTAATAAGCACTAGTCGCTGTATGCTCCATTATTTTGCAAAAATACCTTCCTTCAAACATTGCTTATACATTTCTAAGAAGCCCTAGTATTTTTGCAGTCGATTAGTAGCTTTTGTTAATACTTCATCAGTGAAAAGTTGAATTTCAAAGTTTGTTTCAATTTCAACTTTCGATCATCTTTCACGGTCGTTCAGAAAAAGAGCTTCAACAATATGTCTGATTTGTGATGCCGTTTAATAACATGTTTTAATAAAATTAACAAAGATTTTTAGTAGATGATACTAAAAATATTGTATTATAATTAAAAAGTAAATAGAAGCAATATTCAAACAACTGGATAAATAACAGTTTATATAACTTACCTGTAAGTGGTATTATATTTTTCGTATCATCTACATTCTATTAAACATTTTTCTTTTGACATTATAAGTTAGACTAGCTATTCAATATTTAATCTATTTCAAGTAAATAAATTATTTTGCAATTGCATTAACTATAAAATGAATGATGAATTATATGTTTTCATGCAAGGTAGCACCGGAAATTCAACATAAATAAATTAACTAGCCAAACGCAATACCTTTCGCATTGATTCACGGACCCCATTAAAAGATAATTTACATATAATGTTAATAAGAAGTGAAAATCCAAAGAAAGTTTATGAAATATACATACATACTTGTCTAAATAATTGTTTGAAATCAGGCTCTCCTAGAAGGAGAACAATGCCTCCATTATTCACTTACGCATACGTACATGTGTTATGTTATTCAAATCAATTTGAGCAACATTAGCATTAAATACAAATGACCTCACTCACATATTACAAATTAGGGTTTAGTAATTTGTACAAAGCGGCGCTGCAGGCAAATTGTAACTCCTTTTTTTAAATTGTGTGGACAGAACAGGAAATAACAGGTCCGGTTTGAGGAATCATCGAGTTCTGCAGAGTACAAAATATATACTTAAATATTTCATGAAATTTTTTCTTTCTTAAATGCAATAACAAGTATATACACCTTTTTCCACTGTCAAAAAGAATTGTAGCGCTCTTTCAGGCAACATCACAGCCTCTATATGATCTAAATTCTCTTATGATTCTTTTCTTCTTTATATCAATTATGACCCTCACTTCTTTTCTTTTATAACACAGCTAATGGGATATTAGATTATCAACTTTTATATGTAAGCAGAGTTTCTATGTTCGCATATTAACGTTAAAAATCTAATTAAAGCCACCTCTGTAAAGCGTCAAATAAATACATATTATATAAGTAAACACTTGTGGTAAACGTTGACAGTCTAGAACTTTCATGCATTGAAGAAAATAAAGAGAAGTGTCCGACAGATCATAACAACAGATAAAAACCTATGTGCATGTACAATAAGGCGGAAAGAAAGCTAGTGTCGCACCTTAAGAAATAATGCTCTTATGCTGATGTGCCACATGAGCGCCCGTACTTATGTATATCCGAATTTCGAACATGTCATTTTGCACCATATCATTGTATATGCTGAACAATGGCAAATTTCGACACGCATTGATGATATTTACATAAATTTAAATTTTTAAGGAGAGTAACTTGAAGTTTGGCGCGATACCGATCAGCAGATAATTAATCTGGACAGGTAGTGGCAGTTTCAATAGCTTAAAATTTCCTTAAGGAGGAGTATTAAAAAAGCTGAATAATAATATGTCCAGGTGAAATTTGAAAGAGAAATTATCCCGCGCAAATTAAGCTACCTAATCATTTTTTGTCTGACAGGTAAAATTTGGGTTATACCTGCATAACTTCCGCAGGGCGCGCATTGTAAAATCTTCTTTAAAACCGCTTAAATTAGAGGCAAATTAGGTAAAATTTTATTATGTACTCATCCAAAGAATTCCAAAGTAGTAAAATTTTCTTGGAAATGCATGTCAGTTTACTCAGGTTATAAGAAAGTTCGTAAATATTTCATTCTCTATGGATTGTCCTTTGCTTGTTCAAACAACTTTTTGAAACAACGATGATCTTTTTATATTAGGTATCGAATACTTAAAATCTTCGAAAGACCATCTATAAATATGCATACCTGATGTTTCAGGAAGGTGGCTTACCCCTAAAGCTTTTAAATTATTTGTAATTTAGTAAAACAAACTCGGGAATGAACTGTGAGTAAAAATTCATATTTTTTGAAATAAGCAATAATCATTAGCCACCTCCGTTGTAAGAAACCAATATAAGTATACAACGGTTGTTTACCCCCATACCCAGGTGTTAGGTAAGCAAGCTTAAGTGGACAGAACATTGCTTTTTCAGATATGCTGCCGCTCTAGTGCCAAGCATTGTTTATGTTTGCCGTTCGGAAACCAATCGTTTGCTAATGGTCTGTCGACTTATTTCTTTCACATTTCTACTATAATATCACAGCAATGGAATCGAAATGCGATTTTTCACCACTACTATTGGTAGGAAAGATCATCCACATTGTTCGTTTAATCATTTTATTTACTGCGACAACTAAGGTCTATTGTAGAGCTGATGCTATCTTAAAGTTCACTCAATAAGTTCAGGTACTGGAGGTGGCTGAAATTCTTGTTGATTGAAATCTCTTTCGGTTCTTTCAAGGAAAAGTTAGCGTTCTCAAAGCGTCGTTGTCTCATCGACCTTCAAATCTACTGCAACAATAATCAAACATTAAAGCAGTCCCAGTTCTTCGCTGATAAACTGATCCTGGCCCCGTATAATCGGGGTGGATGATTCATAACTTTCTTCCATAACCAGCAGCTGCATGTGAAGTTGACCTCCTAAAGTTCGACTTCGTGATCGTCCGCTGCGTATCGACTCAGATCGTGGGCGCTTACTTCTACCTGCTGTTTTGATGTCACAACCTTCAGGTCGATACCGCTTTATCTCTTCCAAGACTTGATTTGAGGCGCCTATTCCTCCGAGGATGGCTTGAATAACTCCATTTACAGAGGAGGATTCAGCACTTCTTTAGTGCATTTGGAATGGAACATCCTCCTACTTCCATGATTAATTCTGTTACCACTTCTTCGATTAGGATTCCACGGGAGTTAAGTCCCATCAAGTTTCACGAGAAGCAAAAACATGAATGTCCACCACGGCACTGCTTCCACACCATAGGTAACTCTTTAGAAAGCGGAGATCAGCCAAAATCCACAGTTGGTCTATTAACGACCATTCTTCCTCTTGGTAACGAAGACCTCGACGCAGGAGGTTCCACCATTCGCTCAAGAGTTCTTTTTATAGAAATGTTAGTTTGGGCGGTTAGGCCAAGACAGCCTTGGCCTCTGAAGAGCATGGTATGACAATTTCATGCGACATAACTTCGCTTTAGGACATTACCATACTCCTGCTGCAGACCTATAGCTGCCACTTAGAATTTTTTTATTGACCTTTAGTCTAGACCGTAATGTTCTGCTTATGGTACCTCGAGTAGGATGGAGCATTATTCTCCGCACTGCGATCGGCAGCAGGAAGAGGCTGTCCCTTAAAAGACTGAGTTGTGTTTGGCCTGCCGGTATAGGGGACAGTTACTAAACTGACATCTTTGTTATCGAAAATCATCTCACAGGAGAGAACTACTTAAATTTATTAATCACAAATGAGGAGTTCCTGTACATGTCGTTTTTCAGGTCTAGCAACATTTAGACAATAGATTTCGATGGCATTAGATCACGAGGGTCCTATTGATATGCCTATTACATCTCCAGACATCACACTACTTCTTTTTTATTCAAAAAGTTTTCAAGGTAAGAAAAAGTCGACACTTGGGATGCATTGATTTTACTTATTAGTAATATTGCAATTGACATCAAGAGATTTGGCCGCTTTAGGATTTCTCTTTTTTATAACTTGAAATTAGTGTTGGGCAACGTAGGAAAAAATAACTATCGTTATTAAGGACTAGACAGGCTTCGCGTTTCGGGAGAAGGGGGTTGTGCTGCTTACTCGCTTTCCCGAGAGTCCACCAAACACGAATTAGTTTAGTCCTCGCTAACGATAGTTATTTTTCCCCTACCCTACTCAACACTACCTGAAATGTGTCTTAATATCTCAAAAATTAAATACGAAAAGATCAGGGATGGAAAAACTTTCAAGTATCGAATTCCGAATTTTTGCCCAACTCTTCGTGGCTAGCTGCTAAGAGTGAGACCACTATCTGAAGCTGTAAATCAGGATAAAGGATCCACTTAAAAACATAAATGGTAAAAGTAACGGATAAATTTAAAAATGCATGCGGAAGTCCAGTTGTATGGTGCAGGCAAATTGAACGCATATATTAAAGGTATATAAAATTTATCGAAATTTTATTTCGTCGGTTAGACTCATAACTCAAATATCTCTCGAGCAAGTAAATTCAAATTATAGCTGTATATTCAAAACTACATTCTCTGTGGAAGTATGTAAAATTTGATTATTATACTGAACAGTTCTTTTGTTATAAATAATATGAGTTGATGTTTGCCTGTTTCCATCGTTTTTTGGATTGTTGAAATCCGATGTTTTGGCTGGGTGAACGGGCCCGGGTTTCTAGTTGAAAATAATATTATTTAAATATACATATTAATTTGTTATTGATTATATTGTCCTTGGCATAGCCCTATACTCAGGGTAATTAAAGAAAGAAAATAAAATGCAAATTTTCATTCATATTATAACGAATTGATAGTACAGCGAACTAAATTGAAAAGCCTCTGAAAATCATCGAAGAAACAGTTTCATTTACATTGCTTTGAAATCGTATCCAGAAAAGCATCTAATCATCAATAAAAAAAAAGCTAGTGTTTCTAAATGTAATATGTATAAATCAAGTCTATTAACCATCGATTTTGCTCTACTTTGACAATTCTTTTGCGGTCAAGCAGATTCCCACACACTTTAATCCTTAGCGTAAGATCTTCATATATTTCGCAAAACCTACTATAAAAGCGAATGGTAACTACTTTATTTATGCGTCAAAATAAACGACCATCTGTAATTGCATAGATAATTTGCACAGTTTCATCTGCAGATAGCAGTCGCATACACTCTGATTGCTATTAATTCCGAGCAAAACAGATTCCCTCACGCATTCAGTAGCTGCTTTCGCAACGTTCCACCTACCGAGAGGTGAAAAAGGAGAACCGATGAGGGAAGTACACGATTTATTTTAATTGTGAGTCGTAAAATATAGCATTGCGGCGATACGATGTGTATGCGACAGAAGTATTGCATAAAGATCACTGTTACTCTGAAGAAGCAATCGCGAAACCCACCGACGATGTGGAGAAGAATACCATCGGCAGGTAAAAGTGTGCAGCGATAATTCTTCTTTTTTTACGGTGCACCGCTCTTTCACAAAGTTCCATCACAGCTCCGCCTTCTGAGGACTACGGTGACAATAAGCTGAAATTCCCTTGTCAAGGCAAGTTGAGTTTTCTACAATGCTAAACTTGAGGAAAAAAATTACAAACTCCGGATTTACACCTCATTAACTTTTCGTAGCGCAGTTTATAAATAGATTTTGAAATTGAGGCAACTAAATGTGGAATTACCTATCTACAATAAATACAGAAAATGAATACAGTAGCTTATCTATTATATTTCTGCATTCTTTATTGGGAAAAAATGTTCGTATCATCATACAATTTGGAGAAAAATAAGATTGAACAAAATACAGTTTATAAAAATTAATGGTTTTGGTATGAAGTTATTAATTAAAATTACTATTAATTGGCAATTAATTTTGCTATATCCTTATATGTTATTATTTTCTATTATTTACAGGCGATGTTTTAGTGGCATATTTAATTGTAAAATATATATCTATCTGAATAAGAATTGTGCGAATAGCAATAATCTCTGAGTTAGATATAATTAATAATAAGCAAAATTAGGGTATGCAATAATACAATTATATACAAATATTGTACAGCTGTTATTGAAAGAGAACACAAACAACAAGAAAAAAGTTTTCTTTTTCTTAAGGAATCTTTTTCCTTATCGACTATATTTTGCTTAACGAACTAAAAATAGTCGGTACCTGTATGAACTATGACTATTAATTAGCAATTAATTTTGCTATATCCTTATATGTTATTATTTTCTATTATTTACAGGCGATGTTTTAGTGGCATATTTAATTGTAAAATATATATCTATCTGAATAAGAATTGTGCGAATAGCAATAATCTCTGAGTTAGATATAATTAACAATAAGCAAAATTAGGGTATGCAATAATACAATTATATACAAATATTGTACAGCTGTTATTGAAAGAGAACACAAACAACAAGAAAAAAGTTTTCTTTTTCTTAAGGAATCTTTTTCCTTATCGACTATATTTTGCTTAACGAACTAAAAATAGTCGGTACCTGTATGAACTATGACTATTAATTAGCAATTAATTTTGCTATATCCTTATATGTTATTATTTTCTATTATTTACAGGCGATGTTTTAGTGCCATATTTAATTGTAAAATATATATCTATCTGAATAAGAATTGTGCGAATAGCAATAATCTCTGAGTTAGATATAATTAACAATAAGCAAAATTAGGGTATGCAATAATACAATTATATACAAATATTGTACAGCTGTTATTGAAAGAGAACACAAACAACAAGAAAAAAGTTTTCTTTTTCTTAAGGAATCTTTTTCCTTATCGACTATATTTTGCTTAACGAACTAAAAATAGTCGGTACCTGTATGAACCGATACTGGATTCGTTTAGTAAAAGAATCCGAATCGTTAAGAAAAAGTTCAGATTTTACTTAGCGTAGTGACTACATATCCGTTTAAGCCTATCGGATACTTTTTGGATCTGATTGCCCCATCACTAGTCTCTATTTTTGAGGATAACGAGAATACAGTCGTCAACATAACTTTTGATAAATGGAATGTTTATATCTATTGTGTTTGGAATTGTTTGTTCAAGTTTTTCCATAACCAGATTTGCGACAACTGCAGGAATTGGTAAACGAAAGAAGAAGAATACTACTTTGTACTTAGAACATACTCCTCTAACTCCTCTTCAATATTGACGTAAACAATTACTTTCATCTTTAGCCTTTAGTATATAGTAGGTCAAAGTAGACTTTAGACCTCGAAATATCTTTTTAGAATAGAAATAGCGATAATATACGTCTTTTCTCAATCCAATCTGCCTTCTGTTAAAAATAGAAATTCAAGAGTTTCCGAAACTATTATTCCAAGTAAATAAACTATAGTTTTATACATCATAGTGAGGCGCAATGGATGCTTTGTATCGCACAATTAAAAATTGTTGTGATTGTGATTCATAATCGTATTTAACAACCTTTCTCAGATTGGTAAACCGCAAACTATTTACACATTTTGTTTTTCAGAATTTTTTTTTGTTTTGCCTTCTGTTTTGCCGAAAGCCGTCTACAAATTATGTTTCCAAATATTTTTTTAAAATACACGTCTCGTATGAGACGGTAATACCGATTTCGATATTGAATAAAGACCGGTTAAATTACCTATGTATTTTTAAAGCCATACAACTATAGGCAAGTTTCGTTCCGGTCACCGTCTATCAGTTTTTTTCTTTCACACACAAACACTCATAAGTGTGACTGGAACCGTTCACGTTGGCGATGATCGTTTTTTTTTTCTGTCTTCTTCTCGATGTCGCGTATCAGCTCCTCTATCTCTCTCCCTCCGGATTCCTCTCCGTATCTCTTTCTCTCGCCCGCATCTCTTCTCTTTGGTCGTGTTATGTACAGCATATCCGGTTGAGCGGTTAGTTGATGGGAGCGGTTTGGAGCGGCGTTCTTCTCCTTGCAAGGTCAGCGACTGATCCAGCATCCCCTCCCCTTCACCGCTCTTCTTCCTTCCTTCCTTGGACCGCATTCCTACAGATTTAAACGTTGCCATGTCGCAACGGCCGTCGTTGGACGGACACAGAGCGGCGGGTAAATAAAAACCCGAGGAGCCGGAGGAAAAAAGACCTCGTAAAAGAAGCGCGCAGGGAAATGGTTGGTATAGCGTTTATTAGTTGATGCGCACAAAAATCCCCGACATTGACGCAGGCGAATGATAAAGTGGTTTGTAGAACCGCAGGAATTTTAAATATACCTTTTCAATATGTGTGTATATAACACAAACACATGTAGATTAAAAGCTTATTAGGAAAAGAAACTGAAAATAAAGGAAAAAGCATGTAAAAGAAGTGGTTGCGTATACCAGCAGAAATGATAATTACACTAATGTGCTTTTCATTATTTTTATCTTTATAAAATAATTATTGTAAACCACTAGATTGCGGTTAAAGCCCAAATTCATTCGCACATAAGATACTCGATCGCCCCTTTGTTACAGCGATGTCTTCTACCAAGATAATGTGTGTAAATATGTTCCTTATATCTAGTTTTGATTGCACTTTTCGTCTGTTCAATATTAACTTTTATGTAATCTTGTAGATGCCTGAATTTTTGTTTTAATTCGGTTTAGCCAAAAGTTTCATAACTGTGTTTCGTGAGGTGGTCCTAGCTATATTCTGCTCATTAAAAATACCACCCATGCATATATCTTTCGAAATTCAATGGAAACATAATTTAACAAACTTTTTGCGCAGATTGCTACTGAGGTTAAAGTTATGGTGATTGTCACATAGTGTTTATATTGAACTTTCTTTATAAAGAAACTATAGATTCCGAACAAAATCTATATAGAATACGTTTGTTACAGATTTACTGTTAAAGATAATGATGCGGTAAATAATGTGTAAAATTATTATTTTTTAATTTATATATATATATATAAGCCGTATGCAGGCCATTCAGGCTCATAGCTTTGTAATTTGTTTCCATTCCTCTCGAATCCTAGCCTTTCCCTCCAGCCCTGAACATGTTTCTCCTCTAAATCGCTTCCCTCCACCGCTTCTTAGGTCTGCCTCTTTTCCTCCTATTTTCTGGAATTCTCCATGGTAACGTCTTTACATCTCTCGTTTGGTCCATTCTCTCCAAGTGTCCCAACCATTGAATTCTTCGCATTTTTATAAAATCACTTACACGTGTCTCATCAAGCAATTCGTATAGCTCTGCGTTCGACCTCCTTTCCCATTCCTATTCCGTTTGTTTACCTCCAAAAGCTATTCTCAGGATTTTTCTTTCCCACACCTCCAACTTTTCTTTTGTCCTATTCATTCATCCATTATCCATGTCTCACTTGCGTAGGTCAGCGTGGGTCTTATTATGGCCTTGTAAACTCTTATTTCGTTTGAAAAGATACCTCTTTTGATCATAGGATTGTATTTAAACCCTCTGCGCAGTTATCAGCCGTAGCGATTCTTAGATTTATTTCATTTTCTTCTTGGCATTTATTATCAAGCAGTACCCCCATATACATAAAACTTTCCACTTCCTCAAATACCATTACCCTTCCATCTTTCTTGCGTACATGGAAATCAAATTTATGTTTACTTCCGCACCCGTTCTTTAACTCCATATATTTTGTCTTATCTCTATTCACTTCCAAACCTATTTCTGATTCTGATTCTATTAATTGCCTCGTCACACTTTCCAGTTCTTTTCTGCTTCTTGCCACTAGGGCGACATCGTCAGCATACGCCAGACACTGATGACTTCTGTTAAATAATGTGCCTTTTCTGTTTATGCGGCTTTTCCTTAGTACGCTCTCCAAGACCAGGTTGAACAGTACCGTCGATTTAATTTATACCTATTTCAAAAATGAAATGATATCCTGGATGCCGCATTTAAAATAACGGAGCAGCTAATCGCTTACCTACTTTTGGGGAAGCCTGTGTAGGAGATTAGCAATCTTTTCTGGGAAAGTTTCTTGGCTAATATACAGAACAAAATAGTGATAAAAGAAAAAATCCCAAAATGATATTTTTGTTTTTGTGATTGCCAAACTTTTGAATATTGTTTAAAATCGAAAATATCAGGGATTAATACAACATAATCAATTGAAGTGAGAAGCATTTGCAATAATTTCTTTTCTCTTTACTTTCTATTACATTCTTTTCCTTTGCTAAGATGTCACGTATACCATTAGTTTGAAAGTAAAATTCTTATAATTTTCTGTTCTGAAGATTAAATAGATGGATATATCTAAATATAGCTAAAGCTAGTAAAATCATGACCACTAGAAAGTTAAAGAAACAGATACCCGACAAAAGTACACCGTTTGCTAATTTTGGCGAAAAATAACGCTTCTGGCCTACAACGAAAAATTTTCTAGTCTCAAACTCAAAAGGGCTAGGGTTAAAAGATATCCAAAATAATGTGTAAGTTAACCATCCAAAGATCATTAATCCCAAACGATGAGGGTAAGATTTGACACCTAGTAATGGTTGAGACCCTGAGCGAGCCCTTAAGAAATTCGATTATCATAGGTTCTAAACATTTTAACAAGGATATCATATTTTCTACCTACTAGTATGTCAATGAAAGACTTCGGAAAGTCTAGAGTATTTTAGTTCTGCTATTGCCTTAACGATTTTAAGTTTCTGTTTTCCTTTTTAATGGGGCAGATAAGTCTGTGCAATTGATGCTTATCAGGCAACCCCGCAGAGCCAAATCTCCCTCCTAATTTGTCCTAATTTCTATTACGAGCTCGAAAGAAAAAAACAAATTGTAATTGTCTAGACTGAGATTTGAACCTGCGATCCCATGACTGATAGCCAAGCGTGCAAGCAACTACACCTTCAGCCGGGTTATCCACATTACTACTTGAACCACCAAGGAGTGTATCTACCTCTATATCCCCCACTAGACACGAAAATATAAAATCGTGGTGCAAGAGGAGACACCTACTTTCTTCATGCAGTAATTATAATTTTGCGTAGTTGAGATTTGCTCTAAAGGATTGTTAATAAGTATTGAATTCTTTTTTTTTTAATCACAGTGATTTTCTCATTCAAACTGCTTTATGTTAAACATCACACAGAAATTAATGGAATGAAAAGGTAAAGAGTTAAGAAACAGTAAAGAGAATTTGAACCATTAAGCGGAATTTTCTGTAGCAATTGCAAATAGTAACTTGTTGAACCGTAAACATACTCCACTTCACTATTCGGTGTCGACATATTTGTAAGGCTAAACCCTCTTACAATCATCTTTAGTTTTTTATGTTTTACTTTTACCATGTCAAAATAAACTTTGTAAGGAAGCATTTCTATAAATCCTAACCATAAAAATTATGAATTGCTACTTTTGACAAGTCCTTAATTCAAAATTAATACTATTATAATTACAATTTCATTAGCAATGTTTCAATGCTTTCATTATTATTGAACAATAAAAGACTATTCAAATCAACATGCTCTTGATGGTTTAATATAGATCTGAACAGTTTGATGATAATTTAGACAATGGAAATCCTGCCTCACTCACAAGGAAAGCTCAACTTCGGATTTTGATCAAACTTTTTGGGGATGAGAGTATGTTCAGATATAAAACTGTTTTTACTCTATCGGCGAAAACTCAATTTTGAAAGGTGAAATAGCCGCCTCAAGACTGATCAATTTTTAGCTATTTCTACATACTTCTCAAACAGTAAGAGGTAATACAGTCACTTCACAAGGTACTGCAGAATATGCAGGACGTTGCACTTAAAACAACTTTTATATTTTAGAGATATTTGTAATAATATGGGAGAAATGATACTTGCAAAACTTTTTAAATGGTTATTTGGTTAAATTTGGATTTTGCAGTTGTTTTAATTTTGAATTGGATTTAAATCTGCTAGATCTTACTTTCTTTTATTTAAATACTCCTATTTTATATATTTTTTTGTAATGTGCTTTATTGTGCACGGATATTAAAATAGCTACAGTAACATGTAGGTATATAAAAATCTTGCCGTTGAACTCAAATTCTGGAAGCCGTTCAAGGAAAGGCTTCTTGAATTTTTGTGTTGAATTCTTATGTTATTTGATCTACTTATTGCGCAGGTACACATTAATTAATATTTAATGACGTTACAAACGGAGCCATTCTTTAGATTCGTAACAATGAATAATTTCTACAACGACTTCTTAGAACCGTGAATTATGTAGTTAACTTTTTCGTCCTTTCAAATTTGATCTGCTGCTGTAGTACAGGAAAAGAATTACACGCATAAACACATTGATAGACTACGCTTACCTTAATGATTTGGTATGTACAAACGTTGTTATTGTTACCTGCCAGTAGCAATGCTCGAATCTTATTCTGTTTTCTGGGAATCCATTTGGTATTGCCAATAGCGTGAAGTCAATAGCGTCAACAAACACGCGTTCCTTCCTAAGAAATTTAAATGTATCGGGAAGTAATTAAACGAATGGTAGTCGTCGATGCGGTTATTGTGAAATATGCTAATGTCTTTTCAGAAACACACGTATCTACATACATGCATATAAAACCATCGGTATAGAAGAACGCGCCTAAGCGTTTTGATATTTTACGATAACTGGAAACGTGTTTTAATTTCCCAGATTGGTGTGTAGATTGTAATATTGCGAAATGCGTCAGAATTACCTATACCTATTCGGGAAATACCTGCTGAGTGACTAGAATAAGTATATGTCCAGTATCCTTAGAGGTATGAGTTAACTCGAAGGATATTGCCTATAAACAATGTTTATAGTAATTTTTATTTTGTTTTCGAAGATAGTTTATGCGAGGATAGCCGTGATTAAACCCAGGAAAATATAAACAGATTTTCTTGGAAAAAATACCACATCATTATATATTGTAACGTTTATTTAATTAGTAACATTATAGTATTTCAAAATTAGGCCATTAGTGCAAAGTTTCAATCGCAGTGTATACTATTGTGGAGAAATTAATAACGACAGTTCTCTTTACAAAAATGATGCATTAAGTTTTATCTGCAAGGTTTTCATAAATCTATATACGGGATTGGGCAAAAAAACACCTGATTTATGGCTAATTATGAACTATACCAGAAATTGACATTAATAAAAGTTTTTGTACTTTGGATTATCTAATGGCGCTTATAAATTTTCCGTTAACGTCATCTTTCTACAATTATGACGTTATTGGATATTTAGCATTTATATAATTATTTGGAACAAGCATTTTTTTTTTAATTGTCGGAAGCTAAAAACATATCTGTTGCAAATACTATTTAATTTGGAATAAACAAATAGCGTTTTAGAGAGAAGCATAGTTGTTCACTTGTTCTAAATATACTTGCATTCAGTGTTATGCTACAACTCTCTTAGTGCAAATAAATTTTACTAATTACGTGTTTTTACTGGTAATAAGTAAATTTCTAGTTATTTCAAGTTAGTTCTAGTGTTTCTCGCAATCAACTTAGTTATTGGCGCTAATACAAGCATATTTAAGGCAAATACAATAACAAAATATTGTTGAATTAACCAAAATTATAATCAAAATGTAGCGAGGGCAATCATATTATTTTGTTACTTTTATTTTATTAATATAACAAACCCATTGAGTTCCTTTGAACACTAAATACTGTTCATTTAACACAGTGCGCGGTATTAAGAAATAAGGTTAAACTAACCAAAATTGCAGTTAACTGAATGTAATTATGATGAAATTACCCATTTCGAAATTTTCTGCCTATATGTAACCGCAAATACGTGAAATTGTCGTAAAGATGGCGATGGCGCTTCTCTTATTTCACATGCACTGGCAGTAATCCATATCTTGCGTAAATTTGATGTGTGGTAAACAATGTTATAAATTATTTATGACGTGTATGTACTTGGTACATATCTTGTAGGAGGTGTGGTCATTAAAACTCCGACTTCTGCCGCACCACCGGCGGTGGCTTTTGACCGCTGCGAATCTATAATAAAGATGTTCTACAGTACTTCATGTTATTAACAACAATTTCGGTTAGTGCAACCTTATTTCTTAAAATAGTAAATACACTTTATTAAATGAACTCAATGGTGTTGTTGAATTAATAAAATAAAAGTAACATAATACACTCCGCCAAAAAAGTATCGCATAAACTAAAAAAGGGCATTTATGAACCAAGATATTTTTATACGTTCACAAAAAGTTTGCCTCGTGTATGTGAACTATAAAAACACTAACAAAATAATGGAACTTAGCGTTTTTACTTTTTTTTTTTTCTAAAAGAACACATTTAGAAAAATGCATATGTGTAAGGTTTGTTCAGTTGTTTATTGAAAGTCTTCCTATACGGACAAATTTTAAAGTGCGAAGTCAGAGTTCTGTACCAACGCTTTTAAAACTAAAATGAGCAATTTAACTTCAGAACAAGTGGCTGCTATAGTTGCTTTAATCGAAGATGGACGATCTCAAGCATACGTTGCTAATTTGATGAACATCAATCAGTCAAGCGTTTCTAGAGCCGTAGCCAGATATAGGGAAACAGGCATTTACAGTAGAAGACCTGTACCAGGTCGTCCAAGATGTTCTACTCGCCAAGATGACCGCTATTTACTACTACAAGCATTACGTCGAAGACATGTAACTGCGAGACAATTGCAGAACGACTTGGCTAGAGTCAGAAATACTCGTGTGAGTACTCAAACTATTCGGAATAGGTTACGACAGAGTGGATTAAGAGCTAGAGTAGCTGTAACAGCCCCTCGTCTCACTAGGAACCACCGAGTGGCTCGCTTAAGGTTTGCCAGAGAACATGTAAATTGGAACATTAATGACTGGGCCAATATACTCTTCACAGATGAGTCAAGATTTGGTCTTTACACCTCAGATAGACGTATCTCAGTGTACAGACGAGACGGTGAGCGCTATTCGCAGTGTAATATCAGACCTAGACCTAATTTCGCTGGTGGCTCTATTATGGTTTGGGGAGGCATCTGTTTAACAGGTCGTACAGAGTTAGTACCAGTAGACAGAGGTACACTGACTGCCCACAGGTATATAACGGACATTTTAGAAGAACATGTAGTACCTTATGCGCCAATTATAATAATAATAATAATAATAATAATAATAAGTATATTCATGTAGACACATTACAGTGTATATGAATCGTCATATTATAATGTCAATAGTATAATACACAAACAGTACAGCGAGGGCGATACAAAAGAAACATGTACATATAAGTAATTGCAAAAAAAAAACATACTACTCAAGACGAGTAACATACAAAGACAAAAGATAAAAAACAGTAATAGGTTACTCTTATCTTGGATTTAAAAACTCCCCAACAGAGTAGAACGCCATGTCTGTCAAAAATGTTTTGAGCCGTTGCTTGAATTGATTGGATCGAATATTTTCTTTTAAATAATTTGGTAGCGCGTTATAAAAATATCTACCTGCGTATGAGGGATTTCGTTTGTATAGTGAAGTTCTGTGACTCTCTAGCCGCAGTGATCGTCCATGTCTGGTATCATAGTGGTGTATGTCGATATTAGTTTCCAGTGTCTCGTTATTTATAACATAAAGTATACATCGGAAAATGTATATCGATGGAAATGTCATGACTTTACTAGTACGAAAGGTGTTCCTGCAGCTCTGCCTATGTTCCATGTTAAACAACAAGCGTAATATACGCTTTTGCAAGATCAACAATCTCTCCGATCCTGTAGCACCTCCCCAAACAATAACATTGAAATTGAGTGCAGTGTAACCCAAAGCGTAGTACACATTCAATAGACTCTCAATAGCGAGAAATTTTTTTAGTTGAAGAAGGATCCAGTATGTTTTACTTAATTTAGCACACACATAGTCCAGATGAGTTGACCACGACATGTTGGCATCGACATGCACACCCAACAGCTTAATGGAACTATAAAAATCAAGTTTGGTGTCTCCAATCGAAATATCAATGTGTCCTATCCTGCGTCTACAATGTGGCTGCAGGCAAACTGTTTTTTGGGTATTCACAATCAGTTTATTACACTTGCACCACTGTATAAATTCCTGAGAGGCTAGATTGAGTTTTAATTCCACTTCTTCAGCAGTATCACCAGTCACCAGAATAGATGTGTCATCCGCATATAGTATCACCTTTCCAGAATAAATGTAATTCGGCAAGTCATTAATAAAAAGATCGAAAATTAATGGGCCGAGCACGGAACCCTGTGGCACGCCCATATTCACATCAAACATGTCCGAATACTCACTGTCTACCTTAACGTAGGCCCTTCTGCTCGTCATATAGGAATCGATCCAATTCAAAAAGTTTCCTCTAAATCCCATTTTATGCAGTTTATTAATTACTAATAATTTATCTACAACATCAAAAGCTTTAGTTAAGTCAAACATTAAAGCTGCTACGTATTTCCCTTCGTCCAAACGTGTATGGATTTCGTGACAGAACGCATACAGCGCAGTTTCCGTCGACCGGCCGGGATGAAACCCGTTTTGTGCCGTATCGATGACATCATACTTTTCTAGGAACATAAACATCCTCACATGCACCAACCGCTCTATAACTTTACTAATTACATTCAGCAATGTTATTGGTCTATAGTGTTGCACCTGCTTTGTATCACCACCTTTAAATATTGGGAGAGTGACACCAATTTTCAGATCATCTGGGAAAACTCCGTCTCTTACAGATTTATTAATAATATAAGCTATAGGTTCAGCAATTTGCCAAGCTATAACTTTTAACATAGACGTACCCATACAGTCAATACCAACAGAATTGGTGGATTTTAGGTTATTAATAGTCTTAGCGACTTCAGCAGGTTCAACAGGCTCAAAAAAGAAGGAGTTAATTACAGAACGTGGCTCACTGGGCTCACAGGAAATGCCAGCAAAACGCTCACATACAGTATTCCTAATTTCCAAATAGAAATACTTACCAAATTCGTTGGCAATTGCTTTTTGATTAGGTACATTCACATTATCTGCTTGTAATGAGACAATAGGCGTGGTCTTAGTATTACCAGTATTTGATGTACAATAGACCATATCTCCTTTGATTTAGAACTCTTCTTGGTATTGTTTATACGATTCTCATAATACTGTCTTTTTGTTTCTGAAATTTTGGTAGTGTACTCTTTTTTGGTCAAATTGTATACAGCTTTAAGTTCGTTATCTTTTGTATGCTTAGCAAGCCAGAAAAGATTTTTTAAATCGCGACTCATGCTAAAAACTTCTTCTGTAACCCATGATTTTTTCTTACAGCCACGTTTTATTGATTTTAAAGGACAGCTAAAGTCAATATGGTAATTCAAGACATTAACGAAACACTTATATATATCATTTATATGACTATAGCTATACATCTCTAAAAAATTTTCGTTTTCCAATGCTTCGCGCAGCATAACAGAGCTAATGTCATTTATGTCCCTAACGGAAGCTCGTTGTTTCCATTTAACTGTATTATCTTTGTACTCATCTTTTAAGGACCAGACTAACGCGCAATGGTCACCCAAATTAAGATTAGAAACAAATTCCTCATACGAAACCTGCTCTATACTACACAGGAAATAATCAATCTTTGACTCCGATGTATTACCGTTTGCAAAATGCTGCACACATAGGAAACGAATTCATGTTAATGCACGATAATGCACGACCGCATGTTGCAAGAATTGTCCAGGAATACCTTAACGATGTTGGTATTCCAGTTTTAGATTGGCCTGCGGTAAGTCCGGACATGAACCCTATCGAGCACGTGTGGGACCTCCTTCACAGACGGATACGAACCCAAAATGTTGCCCCAGCGGACCTGCATGGACTAGCAAATGCTCTCCGTGACGAGTGGGAGAATTTGGATCAGGCTTATATACGGAGGTTAATCGAATCTCTGCCAAACCGTATGCGAGCGGTCATAAGAGCCATAGGTGGCAATACTCAGTATTAAAAGCTACTGTTATGACATTTTTCTTTCCAAAATTATAATTTCTTGTTTTAATAAAAATCTCAAGTATGAGTTCTTGTTTTTATTTGGCCTGCATTTTATTTAAACAATCATAGAAATTATATCTTAGAGCGCATTAAAGTATATTTACAACTTTATGCTACAAACAAAGATTATGCGATACTTTTATGATTCAAAACTAAATTATGCGATACTTTTTTGGCGGAGTATAATATAATTCCCTACACTTCATTTTTTTGTTTTGTTAGATCGATTATAATTTGGTTAGTTTAACAATATTTTATTAACAACACCTGTTTTGTTTAATTTAATTTAACACCTGTCAACACCCTCACTGAAAATATGCATCTAGGTACGTGGTACATATCTAAACCTTGTTAACTTTATCATAAATCACACACATTGTTATTTGAAATGGTTTCTTTAAATGCGTTGTCAATACCATTGTTTCACTTTCAAATATGCTGTGGAAATGCTCCAAGGTGTACCCAGTTGTGAAGGGAGGATCTCCGGAGAACCACCATACCAATTCTTAATAATTTTGCAAAGGCTTTTGAATCTGTTCTTTATTCAAGAATTTATTCATGGAAAAACAATCTACAGTAACCAATTTGGCACATTTCACCCAGTATACACTTGATGAATTCGATTCTTGTGGACTACACAGATTATCAAAAGCTTTTGATCGAATCGATCACAAACTACTACTGCAAAAAATCAAGATCCTTGACTTTAGCGATTCCCTAGTAGCATTCTTAGGAACATACCTATCTAATCGATACAATATGTAACTTACAACGGATACAAATCTCAAATATTTCATGCTAGCTCAGGGGTCCAACGAGGTTCTAATCTTCAGCTCGTGTTCATTGTATTTATCAACGACTTAATGGATTGCATTAATGCTGATAAGAGTATGTCCGCAGATGATCTTAAGATCTTGACCACAGTGAATTCTATCAACGATTGCAAATACCTATAACATCAGATTAATCGACTAACTGAGTGGTGTACTGCTAATGGTCTGCAACTAAATGTCAGTAAATGCAGAATTACGAGCTACACTAGAAAACAGAACCCAATTCTATTCGACTATATGATCAATGGAACTTTGCTTACTCGTGATGATGTTGTGAGGAATTTGGGGATTTATTTTGACACTTCCCTTTCCTTTTCTATTCACCGCGAAAACATCAGCTTTGAGGATGTTAGGATTTTTGATTAGAAGCTCTTTTTCGTTTCATATTGATACAGTTAATCTGCATTATTTTTCATTCGTCAGATCTAAGCTGGAGTATGGTTCTCTGATTTGGATTCCATTCTACTCTTCCCACAAAGAAATTGTGGAGAAAGTTCAAAGAAAGCTTCTAAAATATTTGTATTATAAACATGAAGGTTCTTACCCTGAGCGTGGTTACGATTACCAACAGCTATTTCAGCAATTTGATGTTGAATCGTTGGAAATTAGACGGCAATTACAGCTAATAAAATTTTGATATAATCTTGTAAATAACCATGTTGATGCACCTTACCTTTTATCTCGACTTAAATTTTTTGCTTCTCGTTCCCCCCAGAGGTACACATGCATGTTTTATACACCTCATGAGCGCACTATAAAAAGGTTTTGTGTAAAATTACATAACCAAACGTTGGCATCTTTGTAACCAACGTTTGGTTATGGAAAATTACAGAAATATTCTGTAATATAATTTTACATAATTCATCATGTGTTTTGTTTTCCATAATCGGTAATGTATCAGTACATTGATTATTATGTAGTTTCAATATGTACTTTTACTAAATCCGTTATGTACTATTACATAATGCGCCTTGCAGGTTTACTACAATTTTATTACATTGGAAAATTCCAGGGTAAATATCGCCTTATGTATTTTTAATATGTAGTTTTACCAATAGTTAAGTGTTGGCTTTCTCGGTATGTTCGCCTTGGTTTTTTGGCTTGACGTTTCGACGATCATGTTATCAGAAGTTCTCCAAAGATTTTAAAGTTAACTTCTCCAAAGATTTTAAAGGCAGTTTTTAGAGAACTTCTGAAGAAGCTGACAGCATGATCAGCGAAGCGTCAAGCAAAAAACCAGGTGACAACACCCGGCAGCCATATCTGCTATATAAATAAAACATTTAGGGCTATAAATATATAATAAAACTACTTGTATTGATTTAGAAACAAACTATCTAATGTATTTTGGAAGTATTTACTCTACTACATAACTGGTTTTGAGTTGACTTGTTACCTCGTTGTAAATTCATGCAACTTCTAAGTTATAACTGTGCAAATATGAGTTAAATAGGTACCACAAACTTATTATTGGTTTCACTTTTTTTACATAAGGGGTAAGTAGTTAGTAGTTAACTATCGAATGTTATAATACTGTACTAACCAACATAAAAACTTAACAATGCTTTCCATTGAAACAAGGTATGAAAAAATACTTAACTGATTGCTAAAGCCTTTTATTCCTTTTCCTTTCCTTTACTCCTTGCTGTCTGACATATGTAAACACTATGTGTACTAGCATGAATAAAGCTGGATATAGATCATACTAATACTGATACTCGTTAGTACCTACTTTACTATATTATATGAGTAAAAAAAAGGTGAAAAAAAAAACTATGAATATTTAAATAAAGTATACGGCTTTATTAACAAGTTATCCTATCGACCTATATATTTAATAATAAATGGGTAATAATATATTGATTTGCGTGTTCTATAAAAATAAATGCAATCCTTAGAAACACTCATTCAGAATAACAGAAAAATACTTCTTAGAAGTAAATATAGCTATATATTAGTATAAGCAAATAGCAGTTTGTGAGGTATGTATGCAGCGGTATATGAAACATTTTGAAATTTTAGTCCTGGTGAAAATAATAAATATTATTAAAAGGTTAGAAAAAAAATTTCATTTACTGCTTGCCGACTGCATACCTCACAAACAGCTATTTGACTACTATCAAAACATTCGCAAAAAAAAAACACTGGACTATAACTAAAGTGTAACTAACAATAAGTAACATAGCTAAAATTAAGTGTTAAAGTATTTAATTTTATGTACAATTTTTAATACTTGAAGCTCCTGTTAAGTTTATCATGTTTTCTGTACATTTTCGAAACACATGTTGTTTAAATCCATTATAGGATTTGAAAATCATATTACATCCTTTTCGTATACACTTAAAATTTAGATTATTCTAATTTCTGTGAACATATTGATGTAAATTATACTTTCTTTCGGTGAAACACTTGAAACGACATATGTATATCACATACTATCATTTTTAGACTTACCTTATATATATACTTTAACACTGAAAACAAACGCGTCTGAACAGGCACGGGTACGATCCATAAGTGACGCTTAATAACACACAAAAATGCATATGGCGGTAGTTACAGAATTTGTACTGTACGTTTGCGACGTTACACAATGTGTTCTGTGAATTTACTTTTTACCTAGCAAAAGTACTTTGTAAGTTACCATAACACACGAGTATAACTGTAATTGCTAAACATGCCACTTCTTTACATAACCTATTCAGGAAAACTTTAATTACATGTGCTGATCTGAAATTCACACATAAGTAGCAATGTAAAATTACCATTATTTTTTTCAGTGCGCCTTAATTTTTCGCTAAATTCCCTTATTGCGTCAATGTCGGGTTGTTTTAATTTAATACCATCATGTTGGGACATACATTTTACACCTCTGCAAGAAATAGTATCAATAACAATTAATCAATTGTCATAATTTGTTAATATTTACTTTGTAGATTAGGCATACTACTTTTTTTTGCATTCAATATTACTATTTAATTTGAGCTCAAGTATTCTTTCATATTGTATTCTCATTTACAGCTACATCAATTGTATGGGAGTTTGCATTTTGGGCACCAAGGCAATAAATGGACTAATTCAACATGCATTTTGGGCACCGACCCAAAAGGTCCTTATTACAAAAATTGCATTTTGGGCACCGAGCCTCTTATTTTATATAAGCTTATTATTCATTCGTCATTATTATAATTTTGGGTAGGTAAATAATACATAACTATTTTAAAGCATACGAAAATATGTTTATTATTGTATAATGTTTACATTAATTGTACAAAATATCTTAATCTAAATATCTTATTTATTGACATAACAATGGAATGACAAACATTTAATAAAGTGTAGCCTATTGATTTCCTTATTTTGGTATTTAATAATCATTGATTCAATAAATTTCTGTCTTTTTTTAACTTTCATGTCATGGATTTGTATAGGTTTTTGAAGACTTTGAATTTTAATATATGTGTCGGTTTGGAACTCTTTCAGTTTTTCAACAAAAACGAATAGGTTAGGATGTTCGGCATATATGGAGTTCTTAAAATTACTGTGAAAAGACTCACATGCATTTGTTGTACGAGTGATGGTAGATGAATGTTCTGCCCAGATAATAGGTGGAAAAAGTGACTCTTCAGAAATATAAGTATCTACTAAATAGTCGGAAGGTCCCTTTGTAACTCCTGGCGTATGATCTTCATAGGTTTTTCCGCAAGGTCTTCTGTAGCTTTCCTTTTGCAAGTAGCACTTACAACTTGTCGTGTTAGGCTTGCCAAATTTGCCTCGTGGTTGTGCTCTCCTGGATGTTTAGTTATTACGATGTCGTTTGATGACCCGAGGGTATGTACCGTTGCTTTGCATTGCCGATTAGTACACCTCCAAAACTTTTCGCTCGTTGACTTTATGTCTTTAGTAAAACTAAATTTAAAATTATCAAACACTAACACTGGTTTTCCTCTATTACTGGAAATTATTTTGGTTTCCATTGCAACTATACACGATACGCGTTACAACAATCTCAATAACCAAAGAATAATAAAATGTGTTTCATTTTTGCAGGCTTTATATAGGTTACATGAAAACATCCATTAATACGTACTTAAATCGTAAATGAAAATTATCATTACTTATTCTAGGTATCTAAACTCACTATACATTATGTTTTAAGGATTATAAATATTTAACAATGGGGAACGGTTCATTTCGAGTTGACCATTAATACGTACTTAAATCGTAATTAAATCTTCGGTGCCCAAATTGCAGTTTTCATAATCCCTCGAAACTGACCGCAAAGGGTACCTACCTGTTTGGTGCCCGATTTGCATGCGCCCAATTGTATCTATCTTTTATCCTTTATTTGGACTAATCTGTTGGGCAAATATATTATTATTATTAAAGATATTTGTTTGCTTCCATAGTTTATTCTAAGCCGGTGTAGCCAATACAAAATCCTAAAAGGTTTTCTCGCTTCACCCTGCTGCATACCGACGTAACTCTAAGTTCTCATGACTAATCGCAAAGGTGTAAATAATAATTTCCGTTTTTCGAAGTATCAGTTAATCGTTCTAATTGTGGTAACGACTGTGATTTGGTTGGCAGTGATAATTTCGCAAAATACCCAGTTGTGCTACTTTTTATCTGCTCTGAAACGCATAGAATGCGTTCCTACTATTCCGCTTAATCATTATCTATTCACGTGCAAATTTAAGCTAATTTTCCATCGAAACAAGAAGGTTATTCCTATCTATTTTGCAATAATATAATGATAGAAGGCAAGTAATTATTTTACAAGCGAATCTATTATCTGAATATAGTATCGCTATATCCGTTACATATGAAAGAACAGTTATATTACAAAAACCGTTAACTATTTATTCGAGGTTTTTATTAATTTTTATAGTTTCACATATTTATTAAGAGATTGGATTATGTATTAATTCTAACGTGTCCGTTTACTACTTCGGTATTAGTAATGCCACCGGTCCGCGTATTTATTCTTACATATTCCCCCACATATGGGTATTCGTATATTTCCTACGCTGCTTATGAGGTTCGCATTACGATACGCCTACGGGTCTTATATGATACACCTGTTTCCAACATTTACGACTCACGATATCTTCGATAAAGATTCATAAATGGAGGATATCAATTTCTTCCAGTATTCGTTGGGGAATGCACTTTATTTAAATTAAATTACATTTTATGGTCGGCGATTGGGTTTCGTGGCGTTTTATGGCTCGTATTTAACAGGAGACGGAAGAAGAATACGAAGTAATAAACCTTTCATCGTAGGCTGATATTAAATTAATAGCTACTAATCTGACTAATAAAGACAAATAAAATAAGAACCGATATTCTAAGGTTTTAATAGTATTTATTTTACGGCTTGTCCAAAAGCTTTCATTATATTCGGGGAAAGAGAACGGAGATTTTTGTAATAAAGTGGAAAAACAATGTCAAAACGAAAGCGCTACTTTTAACAGAGGAAGGTGGTTTCAGAGTGCATTCCAACTGCGATTGAGGAAGTTCAATAAGCATCTACTCAAAAAATTATACAAAATTACTGCGCATTTTTGCTTAAAAAGTCCTGCAAGTGTTTCTGGAAAATGGGCAACAAAAATTTAATCTAGACGATTTTGATAAAAAAAAACCTTCACTTTCTAAATTTTTACTACTTAGGAAAGGAATTGCTTTCTATTCTTTTCCTTTCCGTAACAATTTCTTCATTATGTTTTCAAAACTGGATCCGCTAGAAGTTGGATAATCTACAATAAAATGTATGCGTATACAGACATTTTCAATTTATATAATCGTTGGCATTAATTTCTTGAAACAAGAAGCACTAGCCGAATTGGTACTTTCAAATTTGCATAGACTTAAAACTATATACCAATTTTGATTCTTCGTTTAGTGAAAGCGTACTAAGCAATAGTACGTGCTGTTAAGGAGAAGGCGTTGTTGCTTCTTATCTTATCTTATCTTATCTTATCTTATCTTATCTTGTGCATCTTGGATTATATATGTTTTTAATTTTATTTTTTATTTACAGATGAACTGTGAATTTTCGTCAAATAATTTACATAGGTATTAGAAACTTTTTTAAATAAATGGAGCTCTAATGATAATTTGTAATGGCAAAAAGCACTCAGAGCCTCTCCCCCTATTTTTGTCACAAAACGAAATAAAATGTTTGAGCTTGATTCCCTCTACCAATACTGCTTATACAAAACCTTTATGATCTTCTTCTATAAAAAAGAAAAAAACTTAAATAACCTGTGGATATAGCTTCATGTGCATTTTATGAACGCGCATTCTTTACCTTGATAAAAAATAATAAAAGTAAAAAAAAATCTTTGGTCATTTGTGGACGCACTCGACCTGTGATCAAAGGTGCACCATATTTATAATTTTTTATGGACCTGTCGAAGAATATGTGGGAAATATGCGAAATATATGATGCTAAACACAGCAAGACTTACATCATTGACATTAGAAACTCTTCTTGATCTACCACTCCTGCACATTGTTATGGAAAGGAAGGCCAGATTAATTATATTCCACCTATGGCACATTGAGAATCAATCATTGTGGCTAACAAGCTGCTGGAATAGGTCACTTCCGACTACGAATGCCATCGGACACGATGTGTACCCAACCAATGTTCGTCGCATACTTCACTATCTCTTTTCCAAAGGGAGACGAATGGAGATGCAACGAAAAAACCACTGACGTAGGCAGACTCCTGCTGGTATATAGACGTTTAGAAAACAGAGCAGAGTGTTGGTGCATGAATATTCTGTCATAATCCAAGAATAAGAAACTACTACAGCCTAGAACAACACACAACGAATATTCAAGTAGAAATTTATGCCACTAAGATATGTGCTAGAGAGGTTTTGGATAAAAACAATCAATAAAAATTTTCAGTGACGTTCAGGCGGTGCTGAACGCACCAGAGACGCATAAATGGAAGTTGATCTGGAGCCGTAAGAACACTGCAAGTGTAGTGAGGCGGTTAATAAGCCATCCCTAATCTGAGTATCTGGGCATAGCATCTACGGTAAGTAATAGTAAATCAGTATATGGACAACTCAGAAATTGATCCAACATCGGCAAAAGTGTTCATGGCGATATACATGCGAAGTTGAGGACATGTTCTGCCACTGCACCGCCGCAACGGGAATCAGGTATGCGATCTTTAGAAGGTTGATCTTTTCCAAAGAGATCTGAAGAAGGCTTCATTCAAGAAGATTTTGAGCTACCTAAAATGCGTGAACTTGTTGACGACTAGTCGAACCATGTGGACGCTATCTTCTTCACAATATAACGCGATACAATAATTTAACTTTCATAAATACATTCCAGGTCAACACTGCTTGAAAATGCATGATCAGAACGAAATATAGTGAAGTATGGTGGAAGTCGTAAACCTAGAAGCGTTGCTCTCTAGTAATTAAAAATAACTTAGTTACATAATCCATACTGTTTATCTATTCCCGCAAGCGTGGAATGCAATTAAGTCTCTTGTTAGATTTTTGTTGTCCATCCATCAACCACCTATGCTATATACTTTTAGGAATTTTCTGGTTTTTATGAAACACAAAGAAGCTTGCTGTTACTTTGACCCTCGATGCTCCCAAACAAATGGAAGGCTGACGTTACAAAACCGAGGCTTTCTCATCACATCCTATACCAAATCACATCAATATTTGGCGGTGAAATTCCTACCTATATCTATGTGTGAGTAGTCAAAATTCACCACCTATCAAAACTACTCCACTCTTGCTCACTTAATGCTTCACTTATTCTTTTGTTAAACTAAACATGTTTCTGTTTCTGGAGAAAAGAACAGCAAGAATTTTCTGTTACACAAACTTAGCTTTGACCAAGCGCTTGGTAATCTGAATTACCAATTTTAGATAAAATGGTCAAGCCAATCATAATTACTACGCAAACGCATAATATATTTTATGTAATGGACAAATCAGTGGGTTTGAGTTTATAAGCAGGCAATATGAGATTTACAATTTGATTTGTAATAGTTTATCAAAGCTAATCGACTAATGAAATACGAGAGGATGCGAAATTAATATATTATCGCAAACGATCAACGCGAACCGCATAATCCGGGTAGCCCGAAAGGGAACTACGGCGGCAGCGCTCTCTGTCACGATTTACGAGTATCATAATAATTGACACGTCAGCGTTCTTCTTGGGCCGTCCCGCTACCGAATGCGCGCGCCGTGATCTCTTTACGCTGGCGTGACGCTTTATAAATAGCGTCAATTGTTACATAATTTTTCTAAAAGTGGCACCTTGCCGTACCAAATTACACCATTAAGCCGCCACAATGAGCTTAATAAAAGCAATTGGAAAGTTCAAGAAGGTTAGTGAAGAATTCGAGCATAATTGGAATGGCGTCGCTTTGTTAATCGTCATTTAAGATGCTGCAAATCAAGCTGATCTATTTTAAAAGGTGGACTCACTTAATGCACCCATTGTCAAGTGATAAGTCTGTGACTGAGGACGGTAGAATAGTAATTGCATCGACTGAGAGGTTGTTAAACATTTTTCTTCCGATACGAGCATTCCTTAACATGTTGAGTGTG
This sequence comes from Cetonia aurata, assembly GCA_949128085.1. Classification (NCBI taxonomy): domain Eukaryota; kingdom Metazoa; phylum Arthropoda; class Insecta; order Coleoptera; family Scarabaeidae; genus Cetonia; species Cetonia aurata. Next base: position 20,240,257 of record OX421885.1, on the reverse strand, counting down.
TCTTCATTGAGATTTGGTATTGGAGTAGGTATATCAAACTTCTGTTTTTTAATCTACTTCCGTCACCATTATACGGTTTAAAATATTTATTTATATTCTACACCAAGTATTAGAAAATTGTTTAGTAAAGCTTTATCCAAAAGGAATAAGTTTCTAACACAAGCAATTTATGGATTACTTAGTACTTTTGGAATCTTGATAGATTCTGGGTGGAGGAGTTTAATTGGCCGTGTATACTTAGGCCACCCTTACTGGTCCCACATGTACTTTGGTTAAAATATAATAAGGACTAAATAGATCGGGTTTTAACAAGAAATAATCTTTTTCAACGAATTTTGAGGTAATGGAATAATGTCTAATCACTAGAGATAGACATCCTCGTTTGTCATTAAACGGTGTTCCTCGCGAGAGGCCTATTAACGTGTAGTAAGTGGTAACAAAAGTGGTTATCACAGTGCGAAGTTAATACGTGTTGTGTTTTTTTTTTTAATTTCTCCGAAAATACTGTACCCTCTTGAATTTTTGTATTATATCTCCTATTTCCTTTGCCCAATAAATTACGCCAACCAGTCCAAAATCCGGACATCCTGTATTAGTCTGCACAAGCTGGTCGATCAAAATAATTCTCGACTTCATCTTTGGCTTGTCAAAAATTGCTCGTATTTTTGGGATATGGTATGCGGTCTTTGCCATTCGGTTACACGGTCCGCTTTGGGTATCTGAGCTATTGATCCCCATCTTCTGGAGGTGCCCTTTCAGTGCACAGTGTCCTGTTAGGAAATGCGACTATATGCGAAAAGTTTTTGGAGTTCCTCACTCTTTTTCTTTAATGGTCCTGTGATAAAAGTCTTTCCATGAGTTTGCTTCATAATGTTTTTCTAGTGTCCTTGTATTTCTTTTGGAACCAGCTCCTTATCTGTTCCCATACTGTGTTTTCTTATACTCCTAGAACAGGTTTTGGATGTATAAATGAAGCCGATGATACAGTTGTTGCCAAATCGTCCACTTTCCACTTTCCGAATGTGCGGGTACCCACAATAAAATAAGTTTTTTGCTACCTGCTAGACCATTCAGTTATCATAGATGCATTCACCAATCAGTTTTGATTGTATCCTTGGGTTCACCAATGCGCTCAGTATGTTCTGGCTGTCTGTTGCAATACAAATCCGTTTATTTTTTATAAGCCCTCTGATTGGTTTCTCTTACACTATGGAATATAGCGTATGCCTCTGCTTAAAAAACACTGGCATATTTTCCTAGTGTAATTGTGATCATTGTTTCTCAATTCACTGTGAATTCCAGTTTTAGTCCTATTCTCGATCCCTAATCCGTCTGTAAAACGTGTCAGGGTAATTCGAACGGAAAGCATTAAACGCGCACTTTTATTTCCGTAAACTCGCAGCGACGCTACTGCTCACTAAACGACTTGCTGGCCTCTGCTAGTTACTGTACTAAGCATCAGTAAAATTATTTTAAAAACTCTAAAAATAGACTTATTCTAATTAATATTGATGGGTCTTAAAAGTAAGAGCAAATAATAATATATATTACTTTGATTATTTGATATTAAGCTAACACATTTCTAGAACTCAATATGTTCACAACGCTCCTTAGTTCAGTTTTTTTGTTAGTGTATTGGAATAGACATAGATTAAACTTTTCGAAAGCTTGGGCAATGCCTAAGCATTTTTTAGACAAGAACACTTTTATAAGATACGGCCAGTTCAATATTGATATCTAGAAAGTGCAAAAAACAAGGAATTACCATAATGCCTGTTAGTGAAGCAATCATCAGAGACTGAGCTCATACAAAGTCAGCAAAAGGTAAAAGTACATACCAGGGAAATTAAAAGCTGAAGTACAGCAGAGAAAACAACAATTTTGGTGAAATCTTCCTCCTCTTCTAGGAGCCTATAATTGCAAGAAATCCACAGAATGTATCAACCTAAGTAGAAGCAATATTCACATACTAACAGGAATCTTGTCAGGCCAGCGCAAACTGAAAGGACATTCGAGTAGGATTGGAATGACAAAAGAAACAAAATGTCGGAAAACAAGATGAAAAATCTATCCACGTTCTCTCACAATGCGCAGCTGAGAGCATATGAAGTCACAGAGGGATACTAAACTAATCTAAAAGCTGTCGACATACTTGTTGAAATGTATAATAATAATTTAGCACAAATAGAGGACATAGAATATTTAGGTTTTATTCTATTATCATCTTTATCTACGAAAACAGGAAACAAGTCATTCATTCTTAAAATTGCACTTGTTATAATGGCTTCCTTCAGTTGCAAATTGGTATTCTTCTATATTGCGAGATTTTATGGCCAAGTTCTTCGTTCGATCTCCACTAAAGTGAAGCAGCGGCCGGCGCCTGGGCAATTTAGTTTTTGTCAGAGGAGATCGAAACAAGTCAACTTTTAAGACGCGTGACGCGCTTCTACCCGCTTCTTTTGCGGTCGAACAACCTGTCCGGAGGTTAATCGGAAACGAATTGGTGACGGGATTTTGTTGTTCGTTTTTGTTATGAATATCAGATTATATTTTTTCTTTAGTCGTTGTCAGTACTACGTTTAATTAACTATAATACTAACTACCAGTCGACCTGTTAGAACTCTTGCCATAAAACAAAAACAAAGTTAAAATAATTTAACTAAGAAACTCTGCAAATATAACTAGACTACTAGAATGAAATATATAGATTATACATATACAGCGGAATTTTGTTGAATACTTGCAAAACATTTCAGATATAATACACTTCATGGTATAAGCGTTGTAATTCATTAAAATTCTTCGCTTAGTATTGCTTAAATAAAATATTACTTCGAGCATACATAAAATAATACAACACTGTCATAAATTTATCAATAATAATTGCTGTCGAAACATGCAAAATAAAGCACGCATATCCCAACTACGCGTAGTAAATACGTATGTATGTACCAAAGCTACACATATACAAACGTAATACATATGTATGTACATTCGGACGCGACAAAATTCGTGATGTGTGGGCTAGAAGGTTACAGACCTCTTCGATGATGGAAGGCGACTTACTTGCTGTCGTACCACACAGCTGAGGATTATTATTTCGTTGGTTGTCAGCCGGCTACCACGCGAATGTCAGAAGCAGCAAATCAAGACATTAGTTTACTTTTCATGTGGCTTTCGTCATGTTTTCTCTGTGATTGTCATTATATTAACACAAAATTTGGTTTATCAAAGGCGGATTATGTCAGTAGCTGTTTAATCCTTAATAGACATCTAAATAAGGATGTTAATTATGTGGAAGCAATTCTTCAATTTAGGCCATCCAAACATAAGCGAGTAAGAAGAGTACTTTTTCGAAAAGCAGAATTAAAATAAGATGTCGCTAGGTTGTTTGACAATAACAATTAGAGTAGTTAATTCCAGAAATGTTGACCCCAAACTTAGGTTTAGGACTGCGTAAGCGCGTTAATGTATGTAGACAAGAAAATACTTCAGCTTTAGTGCGAATTTACAGAGAGGTGAGATGTCCAAACGGGAATCGTAAAAGCTTTCCGTTGAACTGAGCTTACCTTAATGCACAATCAAATCGGAAGTAACAAAGTCCATTAGAGAATGAATACATAACAAATCAAAAGAGTCCAGGAAACCATGAAAAAGGCACCAAGAAATAAGCAAAAAAAAACCATATTCACAAACGACCTATTCAATAAAGACTGAAAAACGGTTAACATGATAGTAGGTTTACTAACCGATAATTGCAAACTAAACAAATATATTCTGCCAAGACGAGAGGAAACCCTCAATTCATGCTTAGCAAGGAAAAGATATCTATTACTGGTTCATTTAACTTCAACAAAGACCCTACAACGCTCTAGTCTAGACTAACATTGCCGCAAATCATTATTGTGGCTAAATAGAACTATGAATTTAGGCAAAACAGTTGGTATTTTCTCTGACAGTCATCTAAGAGTTAAAACAATCGATTTCGCAAGTTTTGACTCAATACTGGTTTGGAACTGTGTGAGCGTCTTAAACGAGATACGAAGAAAAATAATATTAACCTATGTTAGCAGGCATGCAGGCATCAAAGGGAATAAGGCGGCAAACGAATTGTCAAAACATTTCACTGGGTATGACCCTTCTTTCGGCATTACCAAATTGCAAGTTAAATATCCATGAACGAATGGATGCACAATAATCCAATGAGTAGCGGAAAAGTTCACACTGCTGAAGATAGCAAAAGGGTTCTTAGGGGGAGGCATGAATGAATACTTAGTAAAGAGAGAAATGCTGCCAAAATGATAGTAGGACTCCTAACAGGTTCTTGTGGCCTAAATAGGCATATGCATCACAAGTTTAGCAGAAAATAAGAGGAAAGACGTCAAGAGTAAGAGAAGCTCCAGGTTCGATTCTATGCCAATGCGATGGACTGCCAAGGACAATGTTTTTACTATTGGGAAAGCCCAGAGTGGATTGTTACTTAGAAATGCCACTCTCACCCAAAATAGGAAAGCATAACTAGAGATCGCCTTTTAGGATAAAAGGCATTACGATGGATCTTAAACGGTCGTGAAACCAATCCTAATCAAATTAATTTGATCAACGAATACCTAAAGAAATGATGCTATCAAGCAAAGTAGGTATAAAGTTGAGATGCTTGCTAGAGGCATTGTTTTCTAGTGCTAATATTTAGAAATTTTCTATTTGTGGGTATGTCAATATTTGCGGTGTAATTGAAAGTCACCATTACGATACATCTTTAGAATCTCGTATACGGCTCACTTTCCATTATCAATTTGCATTTCGTTTACTGTGATACTGCTGTTCTTACGATGAAATTCGTGCCACATCCAAACAATACGATTGATTCAGTAATCGCAAAACTTTATTTACATCATAGTCAGTCGCGGAACCTGAAAGTTAATTATTTATTTAAGTAGTAGAGATTTTTCAAATGATTGTGTGAGATTACCAAGTGGAAACCTGATAAATCACCTCTTGAAGGTATCCCATTCGTATATGAATTGTTTGTTTGAACGTAATTTGAAAGCAATGTGTTCCAGAGCAGCTTCCCTCGGATTTTTTTTACTCAGACCCTTTATGACAACAGACATAGGAAGACAAGTAAACCAACTGATGTGCACCTACTTACGGATCCACAAAATTCGAGCTAGACATTTTCTGAACCAACTGATTTAGATTTTGACTTAATCCAAGTAAAAATATTCATATGTACAATCGGAAAAGAATGTAGCTTTGGAGAAATATTACAAAATACTCTAGGCATCAAAAAGTTTGGAAGTACAAACCGCCTGTATACATATATATATACATAATAAAAACGTTAATCATAGAACATCAAGTTATTTTAAACTACGCTCGTCCTACTTTTTCAACTATTTCTATTAATTGCTCTAATACCACACGTAATTATAATAATTAAAAGCGACTTTAACACGATCCTTATCTGATCCAGCGAGTTAAACAAAGAGACAGTTCCTTTCTTGACGCACGACGAATGCATAACGGGTGTTGTGTTTTGTGGAAGCGATGCGTTCATATGTATGTATGCGTTTGTGTGTGTGCGTTAATAGTTAGTGTGCGACTGTGCGGAAGGCTAAGCCAAAGCGGTGGCAGTGCGAGTCGCATTTCGTACTAATTGCGTTAGTTAGTTGCATGAGGTCCCCGCGAGCGCTGGTGATTGGGAGAACGATGGGAGGGGTGGGGGGTGAGGTGCAGACGGGACGGCAACGGTGGTGGGCAGCTGAGTGACAGCAAAGGAATCCGGACATGGGTAACACGGCTGCCCACACAATTGTATGCGCTCCGATACGGCAACGCCAGGCTATTTAAATGCTAGACAGTGTACATACGCCAGAACTTAAATTAGACAAGGAGAGCATATGTTTATATAAGCACTTACGGTTTATTAGTTAAATGTATGTATTTAGTATCACATATATCTTAAATATATTTTATTGGTAGTTTAAATATACATATACATACATTATATCATGTAATTTGCTCTAGATACATTTCAGAGGTCGGATATTAACATTTTAAGATACAGTGAAACCTTCAGAATTGACCATTTTGAAAAGATTTTACGGTGGGAACTCCTTTATTTTCTGAAAATGTAATATCGAATCTGATTCTATGGAAGTATGGAATCGCCTTTGTTGTTTAATATCCTCATTAAAATTTGTTTAGAAAGCTCATTTCATCTTGTAGATGGATATAATAGCATACCTACTATGACGTTTCAAAAGTTGACATTGTGAGGTTCCTTTCTGTGGATAATTTCCATCTTGTTTAAAACTATGTAGTAATCTTTAAAACTTTATAGTGTAAACGATTAGTTTTTTTTTTTTTAAATGGCATACCAAACAATTGCAATGTGCTCTAAATTGCTATTTTCCTGTGGATAGAAGTTGAAACCAAGTGAATTATTAAGAAATCTTCAATATTTACCAGTCTTCTGAATATCTATTAGTCAATCAATCTGTATACCCACAGCGACACATAGACTGAAAGAAAAGAGTGTCCATACAATACGAGCCTAACCGAGCAAGAAGGTTTCCATTCATTTCTAGGAATCGAGGCATACTTTTTCATTCTAGTCTACCAGCCAGTCGGTTTTAGTTAGTTTTGTGAGCAGCGTATGGTGATTGTACTGCTGCACTGAGGAAAAGCATGTATTTAGTCAATGTAACGTTTATATGAACAACATAATTATTGAGATTATTGAAATCATAAAGTAATTAGTAATTAGTGCTACTATAGGGTGTTCATGCGTAGAATATCAAACATTGTTAATTCAAATCAGATCAAATAGCAGTAAGAGATTCCTAAACACTGCTTTATTTGGGCTATCTTAAAAACAGTAATATAATATTTTATATTGAACTAAACAAACTATTTTCTATATACTGGACAATTGAAAATCAAGGTTGTGCATAGAATATACAATACAAGTCTTTAAGGCCTACGACTCAATAATTTCTAACTACTCTTCTTAAAAAGTTTTTCACAATTTTCGTCCATTACGTGCTCTTCTGTGTCGTTCTTTTCCAATCCTCAGTACATTCACATTTCTTCTTTGGCGTATCCCTTCCCCTTCTTCCAATATTCTTCTGCTATGTCGCTGTTCCGGCATTATCTTTACCTGTCCCAATTATCTCAGATACGTTACTGCATTCATATAATTCTTTCATCTCAAGATTCATTTCATTTTCGTCTACGTACGCCATTTTTCTTTCTCAATACTCTATTTTTATTTGATTGCTTTTAGCCAACACCCATACTTAACAATTGTAAATATACCACATTTGACTTTTATTAACACCATTGCCTTACTTTCTTAACTCGATCTTTTTTTTTTATTCTATTCGTTGTTAATAGAAATCGTTACCTCAAATATTCAAAGCGAGTTGCTCTCTTAAAGTTTTAGATTTTGCGTCTACTTGGAATTTACTGTATCGTTATTCGTTTATTGTTGGTATTTTTTTTTATTCAATATTTTTTTATCCTCATTCGTTTACACAAAATCCGTATAATCTTGCAACTTTTTTCATCTGAAAATCCGAAATTTGCATCTGGTATTTTCTGCCAGCCTTAATAATCTTTTTGTGTTTTTATTAGTTCTTGCGAATTTACGCCTCTTTTGGTATTCGGCATCCCATCTTTGAAGTTCTCGCACATCTCCTTTAACACAATATATGCCACTATATATGTCTTGCGCTTTAACACAATCTTCATAAAAAGATTTAGAAAAATTTGCATATCCTCATGCTTAATTCTTTAAAAAATAAAAAAAAACGCAACTATATTCCACTCTGCATAAAATATAAAAGCATATACTTGTACTCTCAAGCAAATAGAACACGTCCTTTAACCAACCCGAGCAGGAGAACGTTTCACAAGTTATTCGCAGGAATGCCTTTGTTATCGTCAGCTGGCTACGAGCCACGCAGTCAGGTAATCGGTATTAACTTTCATGAACTATGTATGAGATCACTTCCTTGCACTTGCATCCATACAAGACCGTACGCTCACGGAATGGAAACGATTACGACAAAAGCCGTACGTACACACAGATACACACCAGATTTACCTATATTATGGACACTAATTGTGGTATTCGCTACGGTCCGTTCCTGGGTGACCTTTCCGAACGTACTTACCCAATCATTTATCTTTATATCGCGACAATGCACGGAGGATTCCTTGCATCGAATGCGTGGGTCATACACGCACGAATCCGATCGACGTGCCGAGAATTTCACACGTATAGATGGAAGTACATTGGTTAGTTTACAAGGAAGCCGTTTGTTTGATGAAGTTGGAAATTCCGTATTTATTCTTCTGGGATTTCTTTGCTGGTGTTTCTTGGGATACTACTGGGTTGGAGTAAGGCTATGGGTTTTCTAAGAATTATATTGAGCGTAATTACTCTTGAGACACGCTGTTTTACTCCTAGAAAATGTACAACCATAGCATTTATAAATCTTCTGTCCGTGAAATGCCTGAGCAAGGCTTGGTCTACATAAGACAGAAATAATAAAACTCATCAATAAAGTCAAAATGACCATAACTAAACTGGTTTCAGGAATTTTGGTATCTTAATCATTTCAAGCTGATTCATTTTCGCCATTACATAGAAATCGCCCTTATTATTAGAACTCGTTCGCAGGTTTGGCAAATTTTCTCTTTGCTATGAATCCGAAGACAAGATAGTTTTATGACAAATAACGTTTCAAGTATGTTTAAATGACGATAAAGTCTCTTTTACTTTCTTTACCTCTAGTTTCTTAATTGGTTCTGTAGGAAGAAACTAATAACACATTCCTCATAATCTATTTAATGGCGTATTCGAAATTTGCAGTTTTATCCGACCATGAACTCTATAATATTTTATCGTCGCCACATTGGATTTTGGCACTAATAGAATGAGTTTCTGTATATAATATGTGGAAAAAAGTGTTTTATTATGCTTTTATGAACCAGATTTTACGTAATCTAGTTTTACAATGTTTTACCAACGTTATATATATATAAAAATCTCCAAGTTGTTCGAATAAGCTAAAACATAAAATTCTAATCTAGTCAGTAGTAAGTCTTTGATATAAACATTGAATAGCAAGTGCGAATCCTCCAGTAATGCGAAACGGGCATTACATATCCTTGATTCAGAAACCGTTTCAGCAAACGTAATACGAATGTTTGTCAATGTAAGAGTCACTCCAGCAAGAATAGTAACTGTTAATCTTCCAGGCACCGAATGCATTGGTATAATCCATCTTGGAGCAGCCAGATAAAATAAAAACAGTAGTTCTGAATATCACGTCTTCATATCTACTTCCCCTTTAAATACAAGTTATTTCTGCTGATTTTCTGGAAATGCGCTTATGCGAAGAGCGAATATTGAAAATCAAATACACTGGATAATACAGAAGAAAAAACGCAATGCCAAATTAAAGAATTAAGTACACCATCATTACTTGTATAAATTTTCTGAATAAACAAAAAAGTTTAAAAGTTCAAATTTGTTCTAAAATCATCTACCATGGACGCTTCAGAAACATTGCAATCTTTTGGCTGTACTTTATATTGAATCTCTCATTTACAATATCCAGTCCCAATATCCAGGTATCCTATAGATGTCTCTGACTGCCTGATCGGGTTCATTTTAGACTTCTGAGCGTTACTGCTCCTTTTGCTTCTAGATCTTCGCATTCACACAGAATATACATAATATGCTCTCTCTGTTATTCCATTGCACAGTCTTCAAAGGGTATCTCCAGTGTTGATTTTTTGTACGCATTCTTTCAGTGCACTCTGTTAAGGGACCTGCTACTAAACGATTGATAATTCTTACTAAGCTTGAACGATTTTTCAGTTTTCTTCTTTGATGATTCCTTAATAGAGACATTTCCATGAGATTTCCTGGTTATATTGTTCTAGTGCTCTTTGACTACCGTGATGTATGTCCAATACATCATACTTGGTCTTCTAGTATGGATTGTCTTCACTCTGGTTGAAATTCTCTGAAGATATCGATTTCAAGTTTGGAGTGCACCACCAAGGCATTTCACTTCCTCGGAGAGCTATACTTCTTCACTTTGGAAATTTAGCAGTGCAAGACGATCTAACTTCTTCCTCGTGATTGCTGCTTATGTCATTTATTCTGGATTGAAGTGATAAGGATCAACTGCGTCTTCCAAAGTTCCATTCTTTTCTTTTTCCAGTTTTATTAGGAGTTGATTCACGAGTAGGTTTCACAGCTGGGGGAACAAAATCCCACCCTACGAACATACTCTCCAACTGATAAATGGTACATCTCAACGAAATTATTAGCAAATGTGCTAATTATATCAGGGGCAACAAATAATTCCAATTAAATTAAAAGAGTTTTGATCTGCGGAAAAACTGCCAAAAGGCTTTTACATCAACAGAGATAGGTGGTTCTATGTCAACAATGGCTTTACTTGTTTCAACTTTAGCTAACATACGAACTCGAACAAATTTTTATGTATCTCTAAAAAAACTATGGAGGAAAAACTATGAATGGGAAAGAGAATCAAGATAAAATTGTTTCTTGTATAGGCAACTTACTTATACTTTTCTAAAAGTAATTTTAAGAATTACCAAACAAGAAAATTCATATGAACGAACGCATGGGAAATACTTACCCTAACATATATATAAGAAGGCATTTCCAGGCCATCAAGGCCTATTCCTGTCTTTTGTCTTCCATTACCGCCTCCTTCTATCTTCTCCTTGGCCTACCTCTCCTCCTAGTACCTCCTGGCAACTTCCAACCACTGCAGGCGTCTGGATTTTATGACTTCCATTACTGTGGGGTCTTGATATAGATCGTATATTTCTCTATTGTTGCGTCTTTCCCATCCTTCTTCGGTTTTTTTACCTCCATAAATTCTTCGTAGAATCTTCCTCTCTCATACTTCTAATTTGCTCTGCAGCTTCTGGGTTAAGGTCCAAGACTCACAGCCATACAAAAGGGTTGGTCTTATAACTGTTTTATACAGTCTCTTCTTTATATTGCGTGAGAGATCTTTCGATTTAAGGACCGAGTGTAGTGATCCGGCACATTTGCTTCCTTTTGCCAGACGTAGGTCTACTTCCACTTCCTCCTGGCATCTGTTATCTTTTTAATCCATTGTCGATCTTCCTCCGCGGAACCCGCACTGATATTCTCCAATGATTTCTTCTGATTTCGTCTCTAACTTTATCTTTATGACGGTCGCCAGAACCTTATATGCTGTTTCTAATAGCGCTATACCTCTGTAATTCTTGCATTCTGAAACATCTCCTTTTTTGTGAATTGGTACAATTATTGCCTTCTCCCATGATGTTGGCATCTTCTCTGTTGTCCATACCCTAACATATGGATATTAAAAAATATCAAGCAGCTCAGCATACTTTAGGATTATATTTGCTACAACTATTTCAAAATCATTCGTTTGTTGAAATACCCCTAACAGTTTTGGCTTGATTGTACTTTAATTCAAGAAAATACAATACTATTTGAATCTTGCACTAGAGTATATTGACTGATTGTGAGAAGAATTGATTATACTTACAAGATTAAAGGAAATAAGAAAAGATTTAATAGACAACTGTAAGAATCAATAACGTTAATACATGAAAGCTAATTCTAGTACTAATAAGTACATACTTCTTTCTGAAGAAATATTTGACAAGAAGATCGTTTGGGGAACAACGAAAGTATATGAATCATAGAAAAATCACAAACATACCTCGTACCAGTTGTAACATCACAAAATATATAAGTCACCTTGTAGACTGGTTTAGAAGTCAAATTTAGCATTATGAAATAACTAATCACCATAAGAGAAATTTATGCAGATCTTTCGTAAACATAATACATTTGTAATACACCTGCGTACTTCGATACTAATAATTTAATCTTTCAGAAAAAAAAAACATCCAAATAGTTATTAAATAATGATAGCATAATTGATTGAGATACGCCTATATGGACTAAAAAAGACAGTCAACGTAAATAGGAACACATTAGTTTTGAGTCATAAATTCACCTATCACCAATATATGCAGCTAATCAATGTTGTATCGGAAATTCATGTGGGCATGAAATACCATGTTATATTTCAACATAATGTGCATTCGAGGAAAGATAATAGAAAAATGTCACAAATTTCCGTTCTACATCATCGACATTTTTCATAGTGCCATTTGCATAGAAATACAATTTATACAACAAACTTTAAGTTTTTAAGGCGTACCTGCAGGATAAATTATAACGAGTTCTTTAAACGCATTTAATCTTGTGCTATATAAGGCTCAATTCCAATTAAAGAAAATATTAGAATGTGTTGTGTATTTAACGATACATTCACGAATAGCAAACATACATCGACGATTTAGTGCGTTTCTCCGGCTCATCTTCTTTCCGTTTCCAATTTGCGTAACAGTACATTTAATTAAGACGGTGCCAGTCGAGTTGACCGCGTATATAATGCTCGTTTAAACCGTTTGTCGCAGAAGGTCATTGATACACGTAGGAAGTTAAAATGTAGGTGTTCAAACAATAATATATCACCCGGTCTGATTTATTAGCACCCGTGACAGCCGTGCAATGTCTCCGCTGTGTTCCATTCTTCTCGCGCGTTCCTTTGTAAAGCGGAAAGTGGAAATGATCTCATACGCGAAGGCTAAGGTTGTGATCAGAAAGGAACAATTGGAAAATAATCAGTCAATTGCCATTATTACATATATCGCACATCGAGAGCAACTACCTTCTTGGTGATGTGGAAGTTTCTGAGAAATTAAAAGCTACATGAATATACCGAACAATTCCATTTTCGTATTCCGTATTTATCTTCGCTATAGATAGAATATATGCCAATTTATTTTTCTAATCTTTAAATATTAGATAAAATTGCCCAATATGACCGAGTTACAGATAACAGATAACAAGGGAATTAAAACCCTTAGTGGAAGAAATGATACTGATTGAGCAAGCCAGCACAATGCGCAAATGGTTTTGGCAAGATCGAAGAATAATTTATGTCGTGGTAAAGATATGCTCTCCAATAAAATTATTGGAATAAAGAAAGTTGTCCTTCAGCGAAGAACAGAAACGAGAAACTTAATACGAATTTTCAAAGAGATTAAGATAATGTTTTAAAAAACAAGTTGAAATTTTTTAGTGAAAATTGTTTATCGCTTTCATGGAGAGTTGCACTCAAGGGTCAGTTACTTTAAATGATAAATATTTCTTAGTTAACAAACATTATTTATTTGACTCTATTTCTTCTTCAATCAAAGAAATCTTTCCATCAATGTGCAAAAAAGCAGAGAATGTGGTTGATGATTACCGCTTTTGCCGCGATAATGTTAAAATAATATATCCAATGATATTCAGTAGAAAAATTTTGATACCTAACGTATTTAAAAACAAGTGAATATTCATCGAGTACTTCTGTATCTTCAGCGGTTTCGATAAATTTATTCCCATTCAGTGAAACCACTGATACTTGAATTTCTTGCCATATACCTAAGCGTCAAATTTGTCCGTTCAAACATTTGCAACTTTGCTTTATTAAGCAAAATTCACTGCTGCAGGTATTCTTTTCATACAATTCCACATACTTTTTCGAAAGCAAACATTTTTCTGCAATTGTTTCACTACTTTTCAGACGGCGTGCAGAAGTGCGTAGTTTTAAAATAAGGTATAAAAAAAATTTGTAGCTTCAGCCGCAGAAATACTTTGACTCTCAACTTGCAGTATAGTTCTATTAATTTAATGCAAGATACTTCTAAATGCTTAAGAGGCTTCGGACACTTGAGACTATGCTTTTCCGACGACTCTTCTTTTATCAATGATAACCAGAAAAGTACTGATTCAACGTCTTAAATTTTATTTCATCAGCAACCGCTCTCTAACTTGGCCTTCTTAATTAGATCCACCATCTTTGTGCTGTTGGGTTCTCTACGCCCAGTATTAGAAACCGTATTTTCGCCAGGCCATCACAGTGGCACCGTAGGAACTTGAATTGGGGTTTCTTCCTCCTCATGGCAGAACCTGCAGAGTGTCATCTGCCAGACTTATGTTATATATATGCTTATTCAGTCTACAATCACCAGTCAAAAGATCTGCTATTATTTTGACAGTCTTCCTGTCTTTACTGACTAGGCCTTTAGTAAATTCAAACCTCTGTTCCCTTAAGAATTTCTCTTTTACACACAAAATGCAATAAAAAGCTACAAACATCATAATTCATGCCGATTCGTTATATTAGAAGTCGAATTGTTGTTATACTGTTCCTTAGTTTCACAAAATGCCGTATAAGTTGCATTTTTACTTGATCAAAATACTTGTAAACATCACAATCTTAAACATTTGAACTTTGGACGAACGTGCATAAACAAAATAAAGAACACATCTGAAGAAATTAACTTTGAATCATCGCTTTTACAGCTAGTGAATCACAATAGCATTCCCTGTCCTTCTCTACCCGCGCTCCGACAAAAGCCGTGCGGAAAAAGTATCCGAGAAACCAATAATTTATGGCAATATCCCGGAACTCACGATTCCTCCGGTAATTCTCTCTCTTTTTCTGGTGTGTGCGCAATCCTCCTATGTCGCAATGTATGCATGCACAATAAGATCGGCAGGTTATTCAACAGCAAAGCGCAAAGTGAGTGCAAAGATTACGTTAACGAAGGCGCGCTAGATGAGCAGGTGATGCAACCGTGCACATAATTTATTGTGACAAAATGATCGGTTCAACTTTATGTTCGTGGTAGCTCCGAACGGGATAATATTTTCAATTGGGAAACTACGTTTAGCAGGATCATTTAATTTAATGAAACAATAATAAAAAAAAAAAATGTGAAGCAATCATTTAAATTGTTACGCGATGGAATAAAATTGCTATTTCTCCTTTTAAGGCACGCTTTACAATATTAGTATCAATAAATTATGAGTGAAGTAATATTGTAATTGTATATCCTAATATTTCGATATTTTTTTTAAGAAACCCATCTTTGTAATTTAGCAATATTACTTTGTTATAAAATACTTACTTATATTTTACTGGTGCATGAACATATTGCCAGCAGTCGCCACGAAGAAGTGATCTCATGCAGGGAGTGTCATGTAATGTTACTTTAGCAGGGTAGACATACTGGATCATAAAAGGTTTGCGTAACTGTACTTAGAGCGTCATTACATGCAAGAGTAGATTTTAAATTATGCTTATATATCTATATAAAAGCATGCTTGTACATCTTTATGGAATAGGTTCATCATAAGAACCATTTTAGAAATGTCCGTGAAATTGCGCTCGTCTGGCATTGCTCTTAGAAATCGTTGGCGCTGAAATAGGATATTAAAACAATTAGGCGCGGCACTGGCTAGAGTTAACTCTAGTTAATTTCAGGCGCGGAAATGGGAAGCGCGAAAGTGGCAATACACCCGGCCTGATAAATATTTTTATCCTTTAGTGATTAAGACGCCAATAAAAACTATGATTTTTTATCTATTCAAGTGTTCAATAATACAGCAAAATGCTACTGAGATACGTCATTCAGAATATAAAATTATGATTGTATGCAACACTCGTGTTTTATTGCGACCTTTTCAGATCTATTGCGATCTCCTTTATCCTAGAAAACGCTCTCTAATGTTGCTTTCTTGATTATCATCTCTGAGAAGTCGTTCTCATCTAGGGATCTATTTGCTCTAATATTCTGCGAGCCTAGTGGTAGAAACCTTGTCCTCGCCACACCAGCGCATTGGCACAGAACATGCCTCTTCTTAGTCGTCACGGAATATGCAAATAGCGTCCTCTGGTATGACTTTGTAGCCCACAGTGACCAATTAGTTGAGCTGCTATCATTTTAGTAGTTTTCACATCTTTACTCTTTGTTCCTTTAAGGACTATTTTACCAGTATTTGCCATGTGACTCTTGCCATCGCTCACAGGACTTCGTATGTATCTATTCTTTGATCAACTTTCTTATTTCTAATTTTGGGAATGCGGCCTTCAATACACAGCCTTGAAGACCTTCGTCAGACTTGTTTATCTTGTGACTGGGTACCTTTTTTCGACCCTAACTATAAACTAGTCATAATGGATTTGATATGCTCATTGTATGCTATTTTAATAATTCGATCTTGTCATGCATATTACAGAAATACATTTTCTGGCCTTAAGTATTACTTTATGGAGCAAACCTTTGTGGGTGTCAAATCCGGTGATCTCACTGACCAACTATTATGCCATGTCGTCGTTCAGAAAAATGCTGGTCCAAAAAAATTTGTAATCAGGTGCGCTGAATAATCAGGCGATCCGTACTGTTGAGAGAAATTAACGTCTTCTACAGAAAATAATAATCTTATAATTACTTATTGCGCATCATAAATTTATTGTACTACTAGTTCCTATCCAAAAATATGGATTCTTATGCAATCAATAGGTAAAATTTTGTCTAAATGCGATATCAGTGGATGTAAAAGTTATTTTTCTACGAAAATAGCTATCTGCAGCCAATCAACAAAACAGCAATCATTGACTATCATCTCCATCTTTTAACTTATGCACGTTGGTGGGTCTCAATCGCTCAATTTACTTATTGATAATTTAATACACCACTCATACTCAATGATAATTGATTATTCTTGTTCACGAATTCTGTTACTGGTGGTATAGCTGCATCCCCATGATCACGGCTATTTTGTTTTTTTTTAAATTTTTGCATTTACTCCACTTTCAGTTTTTGAAATGTTTTTTTTTAATCCATAACAGAAATAGCCACAATTGAAAATTGCTAATGGTATGGGCATAAGACATTTCTCCCAGTCAGTAACAAATACAACTTTAACGTCCTGACGTTTGCGTACAATGACCATCAATTGGTTGCTTCATTAGGCCCTGAATTTAATGAAATTATTCTAAACAATTCTAGTAGATGGCAATTTCCCGTTATATTTTTAGTGGCCATCTTAATTTCTTCAATATACAAAGACTATACGTAGTAATAGACATACAAGATATCACTCCGCCTACACATTTTGTTAATTAGGGACAATTCTTTCGGAAATTCGTGGATTTCCATTCTTAACCGAAGAGCAAATGAATTAAGAAAAAGATATAATATCTAACTATGCTTCATTATATCTGCAAGTGCTTTTTCAACACCTACTTTGACCTGCTAAATACTAAGAACTCAAAGAAGTATGCAGCTGGCAAAGAAATTGAATTTACCCCAACAAAAGCATCGACATCGAATGGTGCAGAGGGGTATGTTCCTGATTCAATAAATTGTTAGAGTCATTCCTCATATCCATGGTTTTGTAAGCGTCTAATTCGCTCGAAAAACTATTTTTCAATAGTTCAAGGTTCTCAATGTTAATTTTATGACCGGTATCATTTATATGTTGTGCAGCACAGGATAATTCAAGCCTTCCATAGCGATAATGCACTATGTGCTCCTTAAATCTGATTCACACTGTGTAAATAAAACTCAAATGAACTTTAATTTATACTTTAAATGAAAAGGAAAATAAGTTTCGCTATACTTAATTCACAATTTTGTAGAAAATAATACTTTCTGTGGTGTCTTCATAGGATGAGTGAGCAATGAGAAAACAATGTATAGTAAGCCGGATCCATATATTGTATAGACAGTAACATCCAGAAATGATATCGTATAATTCAAAAATTCTGTGGTGACATGCACCAACTGTAGGTACTAAAAGTAGGTATTTCGTGACCTATTCTATTAGTTTATCTATTTGCTATCTATCACACGAGCGTTACGTTATTGATGCTTCGCATGTAAACATTTCTAATGCAATGCTTTAAAATTGTGTAAGCAAAGAGAGCGTTATGTAACAAAGCAGCTTCCTCAACAGTTGTAAAAACATTTATACTTTGAACAAAAACAACAAAACTACCGTATCGCTATATTTTTTTAATATAAATTTCCACTTAATCGATAGTTTATCAAATTCAACATATTTTTCTAATTAGTACATTCACTCAAGATGCCTGATAATTCTTGGAATGAACAGGAACATATGTTGAAGCAAAAAAAATACAGAACGTGTGACTACAAACAATTTAAGAAGCTATGCATTTGCATATAGATATGCATATATGCCTTTCGTAAAGTTCACCATAGTTTATATGTTATATAACAAGTTATTAATAAATAACTAATTATGTTTTAACTGTAATTTACAGTAACAACGATGTATGAATGGCACAAAGCTGTATGACATAATAATCAACACACATCAAATGCGTTGATGCACATAGAAATTGTAATTCAAAATTATAATAAGGTTTCTGTGATATTGTTACCACACCTCTACTGTTGTGCATGCATTATGGAAACATGGTTGATGTATAGCATATGTAACTGTTTATTTTTGCTTCGTACATTTAATTAGTGAATCGCTTGTCAAGCCAGATTTAGTTTTTTTTTTTTTTTTCTAAAACTATACTTTACACAACAATAAGTCATTATAAACTCGGAATTTCTAATATATTATCCACATCGTTGTAATAAGTCATATTCATAGACGTAGTTCGTAGAAATTTCTAAGAAAATATATCGATTCCCGGTGATTTATGTGGCAATACCGCTTTGCTATCGGTGCTTAGATCAAATTAGCGCGATGGTGTTGATTTACGGCGTGTGTTCGCTTCAAGAAACGTACGCAATACTTACAGAGAACCACAGCTAAATGCGAAAATAGGAAGGAATGTGATCTGAGAAGATAAACTTGAGTACAAGTTCAGTTTTGAAGTCTCAAGCTTTAATACGTTACTACACGCTTCCCAACATTACAATAGTAATAAAGCAAAATATTAAATAATACGTGCTAGGTAACTACATATAGGCATTTCTTATAAAAATTTGACAATTTACACCTAATCAAGAGTATTGCGCTACGAACGTACTATTTCCCAGCATCAAAATCAGTCAATTGTTTGTCTATTCCTCAACTTTATCAGCGGTTCGCCTGTCGAATATTATTTTTTCTCATTGCTGTTAATACTATACACTTTCAAACACCTAACCACAAACTTCACTTCAGTGGACGCACGTTTCAATAGTAAAGCTATCATCTTCAGCAGTAAAACTGCTTTTCTTCCTGCTGATAATGAAAGCCTTGCTAGTGTCAAGTTCGTGGTGAGGTGCCTGAAAGTGTATAGTGTTATTAGTGCCTCGGTTTTTCTTCTGCTAATACCTCAAAAGCTATCATCTCTTATTGGAACTTTTAAGTAGGCCTTGCAAATTGTGTTGAGTATTTGCAACACTTTTTAAGTTTGAAAAAACGAAAAGCATTGTGCTTCACTTTTTTAATGCTCACCATCCTTAAAATTTCAATTTGTTCCAATCCAAATACGAAGAGTGTTAGCGGAATGCTGCCTTTATGCCTAGATTCCTTCTTAAGAATACATTCTTAGGCGCCCACTAGTACACAATTGTTGCCATATTGACATTTGTAAAATCTTTAAACAGCGATTTTTTTTGAAATAAAACAGCTTGGTAGAGTAATGCAGAGCCAGCTTTATGTGATAGTAGTACGTCCAACCATAACCTATGGAGCGATAGCATGGTGACAGAAAGCGCTGCAAGCAAGAGCTACAGAAAAACTTGCATCCATACAAAGGATTGCAAGTATAGCAATCACGGAAGCAAGGACTTCACTACCTCCTTTCCAAACAGAGAGGAATGGAGATGTAACGAAAAAACACTGACGCAAGCAAACACCTACTGGTTTACGGACGGTTTGACAACAGAGCAGGGTATTGATCTATGCCATTGAGATGTGTTCTAGAGGGATGTTGGATAAAAACATCAGACACAAATCAATAAAAATTTTCAGCGACAGTCAGGCGGTGCTGAAAACACTAGAGGCGCATAAATGCAACTCGAGGCTGATCTGGAGCTGTAAAAGCACCGTAAACCCAGTGGGGACGGCAAATAACCTATCCCTAATCGGGATACCTGTGCACTCGGTCATTCATGGCAATGAGGAAGCAGACACTCTTGCAAAAAAGGGTGTTGCGGTGCATTTCCAGGGACCAGAACCCGCCATTTACATGGCACCTACAGTAGCTAAACACCAAATCAATGTATGAGCGCATCAGAAAGTGATCAAACATTGGAACAATTGTCCTGGTATGGTACATGCGAAAAAGTATATTTTGTTTGATCATGTCAGAACCCAGGAACTACTAGAACTCGATCGTAAAAATGTCAAAGTAATTGTTCCTGTCTTTACAGGTCACTGGAAACTCAATCACCTACACTGAATCGGATTCTCTGAAGAGACTGAATGCTGGCTGTGTTTGGGGGATGAAGAGACAGTTGAGCATATCTTCTGCCACTGCTCCGCCACAACGAGAATCAGGAATGAGATGTTTGAGAAGGTTGACCTTTCTCTAGAAGACCTGACGAATACCTTATTCAAAAAGATTCGAAACTACCTTAAGAGCCTAAACTTGTTGAATGAAGATTAAAGATAACATCCGCTCTACAATAGGCCCTAGCGGCTGCTGTGAACGGGCCAACTGAGGATGAAAGGGATGCGCTGGCAAGGACCACTGAGTTTACCTATGGTGTTTAAAAGACGTTCATCCCTCACATCTTTAAGTTACAACTTCGAGTTCGAAAGGGTATATTGTTTCCCATATTTCAATAACTTTTACGGTACTTCTAATTTTATGAAATCAACACTATTAAAAGCAGACAAGATTAAATTGCTTTTAGAATAAAAAACAATGGTAGTTACTTTATTTTTATTGGAACAGTCTGACAGAGTCTCGGGAAACACTGCATCCTCTTGGCTTCTTGTATTTACTTCTCCTATTTTAGAGTGAATCCTGATTCTGATGTATATGAATACAAGTTCCCCAGTCAATATTTGCTTCGTGGTAGGGCAAAATCATTATTCCATAATGAAACCTTTCGACATATTTTGGTCCAAAGTCTAATTTTATCTGCAACCAAAGTTGATTAATGGTAGTATTTTTAGATATGTCTTAGTACTTTGGAGATTCCACCGCAGACTTCTAACATTGCTCCTGTACACCGAAGGTCCTGAATGAGAACGATGTTGAAATTCTGAATAACCGTAGCAAGGACTGCTAAGACTGCCTTACTAAAGCATTCTTATTTCACGGTCTTTGATGTCTTTGAAGCCCTGGAAAATAGTTTTTCAGAGCTCGAAAAATGCTGGACGTTTGTTCTTCTCACATCTTCCCGTTTTTCTTTCCTGAAATGTACAGTGTACACTCTCTCAAAATCCAAGTTTGTTTTGACCCACTCTATCAACTATGTAGTTTCTCTATTGCCCTGGTGTCATGATCCGTCATGGATGCCTTGAGCTAAGGTAATTTACAGTACTCCTCCAGCAACTATTTCTTGAATTGAAGGTATTTAATGCTCCTATCCGAAGAAATTATACATCGTTATCATGAGTTGATGAGTCAGATATATAAAGGCAATAAGATTGAATTGGGCGGGTCACATAATGAGGAGAAGACAAACGGAGATGGTAAGAAGGATCACCCAGTGGATTCCACTGTGGTCAAGAAGGAAAGGTAGACCGAAAAAGACCTGGAGAGAAGAGATAGAGGAAGATGCGCGAGCACTGGGAATACCGGATTGGAAGGAAAAGTGCCGCGACAGAGTAAAATGGAAAAAAATAACGGAATTAGCGAAGACCAATGACAAAATGTAAACGATTATTAATAATAGAGAAACGAGGATTAATCCACCTCAATATATGGATTTTTACATATTAGCCATAATCCTAAGGATTGCTAGGCTTCATGATGATGATCATGAGTTGTTGTTGAATTAGATCCATCTGTTCTAGATTCAATGTTTCTTTGAGAGAAGTTTTTCTATGACCATCACCTGTAATCCTAACGCTGCCTTATTGGGACTTGCTCCATCGAGTTGCTTCGAAATTTGCTGTGGTATTTTTGAGTCTTCGTGAGATATGTTTTGCCCTCAATGCTACATTGCCTTTAGTGATCTGGCCTAGAGCTCCTGAATTATACACCTCACCACAAATTTCACTACACTGGACGTAAGTTTCAGCTTTAGTGCAGTGTAGTAAAATTGATGGTAAAGTGTTTGGAAGTGTGTAATATTATCAGTGCCACGGTTTTCAGTAATTTTGTCGTCCTCGATCTCCCATCTTGGGTTTTTCTTTTTCTCTTTCTTTGTGATCTCGGCTCTGGTTTCCCTTGGATTTGGATATATGTAGCTTTGCGGGAAGACCCTTTAACAGGTTGTTTTTTCTCGTCTTTTTTTAACGAGGTTGGTACTCGTTCCCTTTCTGTTTTCTCATCCTTCCTTGGAATAAGAATTGGCAAATTGACTTCCTTAACATAGCTAGTATTCTTAACTTCTTCTGTATTATAATTAAAGGTTCCGCAAGCATACCTTTTTTTGGAGTAGCAAATCTAAGTACTTCATTACTGCAGAATTTATGCCAAAGTGTTTATGATTACGTTTAAGTATAATAAACCGTTCCTAGATGCATTAACAGCGTTCGAATTTTTTGACCGCAAAAGGTAGATGCTTATACGTACACATGAATATACATTTAGGTGCCTCAGCTCGGATGTCAGTTAACGGAGAAGATCGCCGGCAGCGGTAAAGAATCGCTTCCTGTTGCTGATGCGAGGGTCGCATCTACGCCGTGCGCATCATAACCTGCGGAACGGTGAAGGTTTCGCGCTGATGCCGTGGAAGCTATGCGCACGTAGCCGCCAAACTCGACGGGTTACCTTCTTTTCTGTGTTTTTGTCCTTTTTTTCTCGTTTCTTACCGCCGAAGATCGAGAAGATCGAACGCAAACGGCGACCGACGAGGTGATTTAACGGAACCCGAGAGCCGATCCGGCACACACGAGGAACGGGATATCCTCTTCGTGTAAGCTGAAAATTACCCGCATTAGACAGATTAATAATGTTCTCACGGTGCGCCGACTAGGTAGAGTCACATCTACAGAGGCTTAGATACCAATACTGGTGCGCGCGAACGCAGTACATACATACATGGGCACGTATGTAGGTTCAGCTCAGGCCGTGTTTATAAGTTCAAAATTTATTACCTACGCAACAGGTGATTAATGTTAATTTTATTGAGGAGGCATGTCTTAATTCTCGAACGAATTTATTCGATTCTGTAATTGTGGGAACTTCGAAGAGCGCTTCATTCAATTTAATTAATAAGTCTATATTCGGCGTAAATTACATTACTTTTGTTGTTATTCTTACTATGTCTAAATACCATTTAAAACTAAATTTTAAAAATATACTGCTCGTCATGAAATTGCAACTGCAATCACAATAAAACATTAGAACATTCAAGCAAGTCCATTGTAAATGCATTTCAGAACATATTCTAAATATTTTCCAAAATATTACGTATATTATTTGTTAATATTGACTCTATCTGAATCAGCGGCGGCCGGTGCATACGTCACAGGGAGGAATCTGACAATAATCGAAGTATGCTCCCGGTAAATATGGGTTTATATGTTTCTATGTTACGAAGTCATACGAAAAAGTTCCATCATTGTCAGAGCCCCCCAGTGACGTAAGTACCAGCCGCCACTGATCTGAGTGAATTGTGTTTGGAAGGTAATAAAAGAAACAAGAAGCTCTTTATTTATTACTTCTTTGAATGGCATTCTCAGACTTATCATAGGTCTCTGCCTATAACTTTTATATTTATAAATATTTGTTTACAAAATTTGGTATATACTATTTACTATAAATTTTCAATTATTGAAGCTATATTATATTTTTTTCTCACTTCTGGTATTAGCGGAACTGAGAATAATTTTTAAATTTTAAATGGAACACCCTGTATATTTTTGCATATTCGGATTCTGCGTAATTTTCTGAGTCTGGAAATATATAATTTGTTAGTTTTCGTTTCCATGGTTACCAAAGTTTGGATATTTTTATGTTTGAATCTAGAGTGCCGTCAATACCCTAAAATTCTTCGCAACGGTCAACGCAATACCTAGAAACTACTAATGTTACACTCTTTTGCTTTATACGCCTACTATAGAACGTGACAAAGTAGTACACTCTAACAGTTTTTTTCATAAAAAGTGATTTTTTAAATGCAACCTCATGGGTCCTCAGCCTTAATTTGAAAGAGAAATTCCTTTTTTTTCTTTTTTCATGAGTTTTT
This sequence comes from Cetonia aurata, assembly GCA_949128085.1. Classification (NCBI taxonomy): domain Eukaryota; kingdom Metazoa; phylum Arthropoda; class Insecta; order Coleoptera; family Scarabaeidae; genus Cetonia; species Cetonia aurata. Next base: position 20,216,005 of record OX421885.1, on the reverse strand, counting down.
ATAAATTATAAAAAAAAATTTCTGAAGAAGACAACAATAACTAGATTGTCGAAACGTAAATGAAGAGTTTAATTGATTAAAAAATTCAAATTATTATATAAAAATAAGCCGCTAACTCATGAAAAAAGAAAAAACATCAAATTGCATTAACGGCTACGAACAAATCTCCATCAAATTAAATAGTAAATTAGCTTCAGCTATCTACACGATTAGACGAATAAAAATCACTGCCATGCAAAGATTAGCAAAATGTCAACTTTACGTCATCGAAAGTGCAAAGCGTGTTAGCTTTACAAATCCTAAAAACTACCAGAATATTATGTGGCATGGGGTACATGGAGAGTGCCGATTAATTTTTTTGAGAGAACGCATACTTACTATAATAAACGTCTACATATTGTCATGTGTAATAGTTATTTACGAACCAAGTTCGTGAAATCATATTTCGCGAATGAGTGACCAGTTTAAAGCGCGAGCAGTAGGCGAGCGCTTTATGGACACGAATTCGCGAAATGTTTCACGCACGAAGTTTGTACAATATTTTTTTGTACGAGAACTATAATAATAATACATATTGTTAAATACGTTATTGTTTATGACACACTACTAATCTCTTGATATTAATTTAAAAAAATTGAGTTGGCAGTATTGATTATTTGAAGTGACATTTAATTTAAAATTGTCAAATTCAAAAAATTTCATACAAAATAAAAGCCTCACCAACAACATGAATTCTGATAATGGAATGCAATGTACACCGTCTGAAATTCGCGAAGCTGCCAATATTGCAGTGGATAATTTATTACCCATAAAATCAAAAAACGTATACAAAAACACTTATACTAAATTCGTAACTCAAGTTCCAGGAAGTACCAACTTTACTTTTACGCACTCGTGTTTAAAGTGACTTTTTACGCACGCAAATTGAATCGTGAAATGACAGGTTTTGATAAGCGAGTACAAAAAGTTATTTCATGCTCATCCGACGCATTTTAAATTAATTAATTAATGTTAATTCCATATCCGGTATCATATTTTATTGTGCAACCCTGGATGATTCAAGCGTCCCATAGCGATAATGTACTATGTGCTCCCTAAGTCTGGTTACGATTGCTGGTTTCGTCTGTTCGATATAAACCTTATTGCAACCTCACATATTAAAGCTCCCAGACTGGATGGGGAGCAAAAAGGTGCGGGAAAACTCTAGCAGCTTATACCTGATGTAAGGAAGCACAATAGATCAATAGGTCGCGGTGGAACGTTATCCTAATTAGATCTAATCTAATCTAACCCCAGATACAACTTTGTAAATGCCCGACCTTTCATTATGATTCGGCTTATCTTGCGGGCTAACTAAAAGCTTTCTCAATATATTTCGCGAGATAAAACATATGTCCATATTCTGCTTCATACGATAGATGTCAGCTCTTGTATTCTATTAGCGACAGTTCTCTCCAAAGTACACTTGCCCCACTTTATCTTATGTCTAAATGAAATTGGATAAAACACATAATTACATGAACCTGCTCTCCTAATCTTTACGCTAAATTTGTCTTCCATTTTACAAACGCTTCTCAAATATAGTCGCTTGCATGTGTGATTAGGGGAATTTTGTTTTAACATAGTTTTATTTAACTCACACATATGTATCATGAAACTTATTCGATAAACACAGTTCTCTTTATTCACTTATCTAATTCGGAATTCCGTCTCATTATCTGAATGGCACGGTACATAATAAAAGAAAAAAATAATATGTATGCCAGAAATAATTGGCAAAAATCTACAGGAGTATGTTTTCTACTCATTCACTTGCCTCTGCTAATTGGTAGGATACCGTAACGACAAAAAATAACATTACTTAAGGTCATAACGTTAGATAAGCCTGGTATACGTTCTTGTGTTTAGCGCTATATCCTTTTTGTATATATTTCCACAACACGTATGCAAATAGATATATACGTATCCGTTTACTCCAATGAGAACGGAAAAGTACCAATTATCGGATAATTATTGAATTCTTCGTATTAACTGTGTACATTTTTGCATTTCAAAGACCGATTCTATAATTTCAGGATTACTCTTTTTCTATTCGAATTTGTGTTTTACAACAACAGTAAAAATTTAAATTTATTTCACTTCAAGAAACTATGTATATCAAAGTATATAATCCACACACATGTAAATAAAACTGCCAATATACAGCCACAAATACTTGATAAAAATATCTTATTTGACGTCATCAGGCTCTGAATTGCCTGTAACAAGCATAGGGCGGATCGCCGGCAGGCACTATCGCTGATAATAGAACACAGTACGCAATAGACTGCAGTCGAACGAAAAGTGGTTGCTTTGAAATTTCAGCTGCGAAAAGTTATTGATTTATCACTGGTGGCAAAATCGTTACATCTTATCGTTACAATCGTTACATCTTATCGACAGAAACTTAACTTCAAATATATATTTAAAGTGTGAAATCTTAATGCTAGTTAAACTTTGTGATAAAATTCGAAAAGCTTCTATATAAAGCAGAGGTAAAACTGCTTTCAATATGCGTCGTGTTCTTCACGATTAGCTATCAAATAAATTACTTTTACATCTTGTTACATAAATAGCTATTTTAGACGAAATAAAAAATCCGTGAAACTTTAAAGACAATGGAATGTATTGGAATTAAATATTTTTTTTAATAAGAGCTTTTTGCTAGTTGAAATGAGTCTTTCTATATTTAAATACATACAGACTGGCAAACGAATTTCGGTTTTATTAAACAAAATATAATCTAGGAATTGTGTTCGATCATATTCTTAATATCGAAGTACATACAATTCTTTGAGTTGATTATACTTACGTCTCTATTGCACTACGATATAGCCATAATAATACTCGGCATGTACGTGGGTCGAATCAATGTGCATCATTCTTGATAGAGCCTGCCGTTGCTCTATCCTATGGTAATAAGTGTTTTAAGAGCCTAGTACTTTTTACCTTTTTTTTTCTATTTATTGTGTCTGAGGGCAAATAATACTATACCTGAGACACAATCAAGATTTAGATCGGGTCATAGCTGAGTGCCCAGCCGAGTATCCCTTCTTACAGTCCCTCGCGTCCCCACCATTCTAGTCGCATCGACAAATTGGTGGGGACGCGAGAGACTGTATGAAGGGACACTCCGAGCAATAAAATTTCGAACGCCGAGTGTTCAAAGTGGGCTCAATTCACATTGCTGCTGATGAGATTATATCGGCTTTGGATGACGGTAAGATAGTTCGAAAGGTGTCTTTAGATTTTACGAAGGCATTCGATACCATTGATCACGATTTGTTGATTTCTGTACCGCACTATGTTCATTTTCCTGAGAGAGCAGCTGTAATTTCAAGAGCTACTTGAGGCATAAGAGGCATGCGCGTTCTGTGAATGATGCTGTTGCAGATAAACTATTTGTTGTATCTGGTGTACCGCAAGGGTAGGTGTTGGGACCGTCATTATACACCATATACACACTTGTTATTATGACGACCACCTAAAATTCTGTAAGTACCATTTTGTTATGCCGATGATACTTTAATATAGATGGTGTGTGAAACTACAGATTTGTAGAGGGCGGTGGAGTCCGTGGAGGTCGATTTGGAGAGAATCGTTACCACCGCGGAATACCATTGTCTTAAGATAAGTCCATCAGAATATGCAGCGATAATTTTTGCAGCATTAGCGTGTGCGGTTTTGACCTGCGCAATTGCCAATAGAATGAGGGGGGAAGAGATTCCTCTACAGGCGGCAGTTTGGATGTCGGGTTTGCGAATTAACTGATGTATGGTTTCGAAACATGTGTCGGGTATCGTTAAGAAATCCTACATTACCATTAAGATACTATATGCTAACAGACACTATCTTAATACAAAACTAAGAGCGAAGTTGTATCAAGCCTTAATGCTTTCGCGTGTCGATTACTGTGACGTATATAAACCCTATCTGGACTTGGCACCCCGCCGTCAATTGCTGTTAATTCATAACACTTCTTTGAGATTTATCTATAATATAAGAAAATACCAACATATATCTACAGCACTACGTTGGCCTAGCTGGCTAAACATAGATTCGCGAAGAAAGTAGCATAAGGCAGTGCGGTTTCATGAGATTATTTTGGAAAAGATGCGACCGTATTTATATAATAAACTTTCATCCAGGACCGATGTTCATAATATTAATGTACGATATAAACACTGCATTTGTGTAAAGAAATTCAATTTAGAGCTTCACCGAAGATGTTTCTCATGTAACATAGCCAACGTCTAGAATGCGATACCGCTGATGGAACTCCGCAGCTCTCTCCTCTTAAGCTTTAGGGAGAAAATTAAAATTGATCTTTTGCAACAGCAAAGATAAGTCTTATGCGACGTGAACATTCTATTTATGCAACAACATACCTTTTTTGTTGTTTTTATTTTGTAACTTACTTTTTTCAATGTTTCATGTTTATTTTGGAAAGAATTGAAAACCAGCCAGCAGCATCATGTTGAAGACTAACATTCTCTACCATCTGATCCTGATTTGCTATGTAACTATACTGCTTTCTCTTGGTTGGTGTCTTTTGTTTGGATGAATAAACTTATACTTACTTACTTATTTATTTTAATTATACAAAATTTACTACAAATAGAGCTACATTCTTTCGTACGTGCTATAGTACAATCAAGGTTAGACGCTACTTGTCATAAAAATTGTATGCAAAAAAATAATCGGAATGATAGTCAGCATGATTATTATACATTTACTTTTTATGCATGGCGTTTAATAGGCAGGTACCTGGTTGGTATTTAAGGAAATGGACATCCAGGATCTGAGAAGCATCATTTCAAAATACAGAGCGATAAATGTCAAGGGCAATTCAGTTGGAGTTGGAAAAAGGAGACACTTCCTCTTACAAAGGTGATTTAGGATTTTTTGTTGCAGTAATTGATTTGTTTGGCTGCACGTCAGGCGGAAATTGTTTTTGTAAATAAAGTTTTTTTTTTGTTTTATATGCAAGGAGTTTAATAGTAGCTGTAAGTAAAGTACAAGGTTATTTCTTAAGCATACATAATTCCGAAAAGCAATAATATATTATTTCCTTTAATTTAGTCAGTTTGACAATAATACAAAGTACTGCATGAAGAAAACTACTTACCTCTTTAAATGATACCAAGATATTATATTACTTACTATTCAGGGTCAGACTGTAGCAAATAATTAGTGATATAAAAACACTCATATTTTATTGGTGTATTTATTTTAATCGTTATCCCGCAATCGTTCTGTTCTACAATAACATTACTACATGTACCGGACTACTACTACAAATCTCCGTTTCCACTTGAAAACCGGCAGTTCTTTCTTTTTCAGTGGCCGTTATCTCGACACATACCTTATTATTGTTGTCGTTACTCGATTACGCAAAACACTGCGTTTCGCCAAAGCATAAATAAACAATTCGCATAAATACTGTGCACTGGTTGACACATTTCGTACACATATACGTATGTATAAGTATGCACTCTACCAATAGGTGCATGAGTAAGTAAAGAAATAACCTATTACCGCACGTAGGTATAGAACGTGTGCGGTAATAAATATTTTTTTTATCGCACGGCGTGGCTTTTCTTATGTCATTGTGTTGGAATACGCGTTGTGCGTAGTTAAGCGTTTGCAATCGGCGGTAACCCAAATTAATTTCTTTTTCCTTGTTCGATTTCGTCTGTTCATTTTAGAACCTATACCCTTCCATAGTTGATTCTATAAGAACTGAAGAAAGATTTATGTAACCTTCTCCACACGCGCTGTGATCTAAGCAATTATGCAAATTTTTCTACCCATTACTAGCAAATACGCTAAATATATAGTGTTGCTCTAAACAAGACAGTTTTCCAGTTTTCCTATATCGCTCCAGTAATAATGCATATCCGTTCATAGCATATTTTTCTTTCATGAACTGTGATCATCAAATCTACAAGGATTAGCATCGTGGTACGCAATTGCACTGATGTCGGTAACACTCTGTCATTTAAACTTAAAATATTTGATTGGTTCAATTATAAAATAGCAATAAAGAAAGGTGGTTTTATTAATTTGGGATCTCTCGTTTTCTAGTTACAATATCTACATACTTACAACTTTTGTGGTATATACAAATACAAGTTACATGATGTAATAGCTGTCACTATAGTAAATATAATTTATAGTTTCGCATACCACAATTATTATTATTAAATTTTACTACACTTTTTTCTCCGTATAGACACAAAAAGATTTAATTAAATGTGTTCTTCCAAATCAACATTGATTAGCGGATCTAAAATTTCTGTTTTCGTCCGTCCATAGAATTTTGAAATGGAATAAGATTTTTATTTTCAGTGCAACTTTTCGGCACTTTTTTACTGAAAATTGGTGTAGAATTTAATTCTGCACCAAACAACATTAAAACATACCGGGCGTTCTATTTGAGAAAAATGAGTTTTACAACTTTAAAAATCTTTTATATATCACTAATTTTTAGACAGCCTGTATAATATAAAAGGAAAATTCTATGTTTTGCTGGAGCAATGTTAGTATGTGGTGGCTTTAAAATGCGGGACCTCTAGCACATATCTCAGAAACAGTTAAAGATAGGTATAAAAAATTTTATGCTGACTTCAAAAATGTAATCATATATAGGCTATTCCATTTAAAATAACAAAATTCATGACTTCCGGTTAACGGGAAGTGTAAGAGACTTGGAAATATTTAGAAAGAAAGTAAATACCAAACTATGACAAATCCCAAATTTTTAAATCTGAAGAGTTTTGTTAAGCCCGAGAACTTCTAACTAGCCACTTCCGTGGAAAACCCTGTATAGTCATTGCTCTGCCAAACTATTATAAATCGCTTACGCAATAGTATTTACTATCTTAGTTACTTTTGACAATGATAAATATGTAAATACTACTTACACTTAGTCACAAAAATTGTCAACGTAGACTTTTGTGGCTAAGTGTAGGTATGCACTACTAACGTAATAATCATATAACTCACTAAAGTGTCGATTAGATAATTATATAGCATAGGAAGTAATAAAACCACCTGCCGATGAAACATTCTCCCAAACAATAATATTTATCTCTAACTATAAGTTTGAAAGGATTGTAAATACTTTCATTTTATTCATATCAGGAAAATCAGGAAAAAATTGAGAATTCTTATATTCTTCTAATTCTTTTGTTGATTCCATAATATGCAAACATAGACTCCATTATCATCTCAAATTTTGAACTACTTCCCAATTAAATCCTCTGATATTACAATCACTTAACCTCTTACATATTTGCAATCCTTGTTTTAGATTTACTTGTTCAAAATTTTTGCTTCTTAAGGCCTTTTATACTGATATTGTTCCGTAATTATTAGTTTAAATTCTGTGTATATATGATAATAGTTGCACATATCTCGTTCCACTGAAATAACATAACATTTCTTCTGTTCTGTTTTTGCCTAATTCCTTGTCAATTTGCCCCTGTATAACCTATTTTTTTTTCAGGTGTAAAGTGGGTAGTATGCCGTATATAGTTTTATTCCAGTAAATCCACAGTTTCGGCTTTTCCTTCGGTTTTCCACCTTCAGGACAAACTCCTCGCTAGAGCCTATGAAATATACCTACTTAAATTATTGAGATACAAAAAATATAGGCAAATACATTAATTCCTAACGGGTATTCAACTCATCCTTCTTTATTATACTGAAAAAAAAGAAAACGGAGTAACTACATTTAATCGCTTGCTTATAGCAATTGCTTATGTGGCCAATAAGCTCTTAGAAACGGTTAATGTTGACAACATGCTAGAAATAAGTACCATCCAAGATGATGCATATTTGATCTATGCTCAAAACATTTTTTACTACCCCCTCTTCAAATAGAAATGAATAGAGATTCTACAAAATCATACTGATGCAAAGAGACACTTGCCGAGTTACGAAGAACAAAGCATGGTATGAGCCCAGAGACATTCTGTCGTAAACCGAGAAATTGAAATTACTTCAATCTTGGACAAGGTATAACGGCTTTTTAGACCAAAATATATACCCATAAGGTATGTACTAAGGCAACAGGTTTGAATAACAGCAATCAGACAGAAACCAATCAAAATTTTGTGATTGAAATTGTGATTGATTTCGAGCGATATTGAAAGCATTAGAGGTGCATGCAACTCGAAAGTAATTTAACACTGCAAAAACATTATAAATATATTGGAGTTGGCAGTCTATCCTTAATCGTGATACCAAGATGATCTCTCATTCAAGAAAATGAAGAGGGATATACGCTTGCAAGAACGGGCGGCGTGGAGCTATCTCAAAGACCAGAGCCTGGTATTGACATAGCACCTACCGTAGCTCGACCAATTTCTGGATAAACCAGGCGACTGCGACAATTACTCTGGTTTGGTACTTGCGAAAGAATGCACTTTATCCCATCATGGCAGAACCAAAAAATTTGTGAATTTGATAGCAACAGCGTCAAAATAATTACTCTTGTTTTAGCACGTCATTGCAAAATCAGAAGTACTACATAGAATTGGATTATTTGATAAATGACACCTGTGATTTGATCCAATGTTCCGCCGCCGTCAATATAAATATAAAGCACATGAAAGACCTTTCGAAAAGTTGTCACTTACATAGAAGACCTGAAGGAGACCTCATTTAACAAGATTCTGGACCTACATGCGGCGCTTGGGTGGGTTTGATTAACTTTAGGGTCTTGCTTCGCATTGTTGAAATCGAATTACATTAGTATAATCATTTGATATAAAAATTTACAAAGTTACCTATCACAGTATAGCACCATGTCAACTAGTTTGTTGATTCATGTGGTCTTCCTGATTGGTTATAATATATATAACTGATGGAAAGGCCTTTAACAACGGACCATCAGAGAAGAAGAGCGAAAAACTACTAAAGCTTAGTAGGAATCATAGTAGCAGGTTTCCTAACAGGACATTGGACACTGAAAGGACATCTATAGAAAACAGGGATCAACACCGCAGATACCCAAGGCAAACTGTGTAGAATGAATGACAGAGACAGCACACCACATTCTGTATGAATGAGAAAGTAAAACAAGCTATAAGGGCAAAATAGAGATGAATAAATATGTCGAAATCGAACGAGTAACACTTCATGTTCAAAGATAAACAAATAAATGTCTAATCAAAGGTAACACAACAGGAAAGACATAATTGCCTAATGTTACTCGGAGATTCTGCTATATAATAAAGGAAGCAGTCTTGCGTCTTTTCGTTTTGGATTCCTTCCCTCTTTATTTTAGTGTATGTGCTAGCTAAGCGTGCTCGGAACGGACGGAAACGCTTCCTGAATCCATTAGATTGTAACGAAAATGTGGAGCTGAGCCTCTTCGCACCGGTAAAACAACGAACGTCTTACCTCAAGTGTATCTGCGACGATATTAATTACCGCTTACATAACCATTCTTCTATAGATCGCTTTTTTGTTTCCTCCTATTTCGTATGAGTGTGTATGTTCATACGAAATAGGAAATAGCGAGGCAATGGTGTTGTAATTATTGTCATTATCTGTCCTGCGGACCAAGCCGCATATTATACTGCTATTGTAACGTACTGTTTACTCCAAATCAATATGCCGCGCTTCCTTATTGCTGGTAGAGCGTTGCTTTTACCTGAGCTACGTTTCCTCATTAAGAGTAATTGCTTACTTCTTTATGTGCTCGGATGGAGTATCTGAATCAGGTTGCAATCACCAATTACTTATTATAATTTACAAGACTGTAAATGCAAATCTGAATAAGTTCCTGTTGTCATGTTATCCTAACTTCTAACAGGGTGTTTAGAAATACATTTGCGTTTTCGCAATGTGTTAGGTAAATGAGTAGCTTTGAAACTTGATAGCCAATATATTTTGGTCTTTCGTCGGCTTCCGCAAAAAGAGCTAGTACGATGCCAGTAGTTATAAAACGGTTGGTGGAGTATGACTTGAAAATCAGTATGGAAATAATATCTTACGATTGTACAACCGACGAACTTGATTTTAATTGTGGCTTACGTACGTTTACATGTTTTTTTTTTAAGTGAATGCAATGAATTGGCAGCTCTTAGAGAATTGAGATCTAATAGATCATTCGGTTTTGAACAAACTTTCTCCTGAAGGATGCCAAGGTTTCAACTTCTGGTAACTATCTTCTATTTTTGTCCAAACATTTTCATCTGCATGGAAATAATAAGAATTTAGGCAGTTTTAAAGATGGGAAAGAGGCTGGCAATACCAACCATCCTTCGATTTCTATACTGTAAAACATTACCAGCATTTTTAAAATGACCCTTCATGAGCAGTTATATGTAGCCGTCGTTAACCAGCTTTTAACGATTATCAACTTAGGCCATTTTAAGCAGTTCACATCTAAAATATTAGATAAGTAGCCCCAAATGGGCACAATTTATACTAATACATCTGAGGCACTGGAACGGATCTATTACGGAATGCTATTAAGCAAGCTACTAATCTTAATTTCGTCTGGGAATATTTCAGTTTGATCGAGTCTTACCTAATTGGGTGAAATTGCTTGGTGACCCACAAAGATCTTGTTTCTTGTAGACATAAGTTAATAAATACGTCAAGATAAATATATGTTTTGCAATAGAAAATCATATTTGCGCATCCAAAACTGGCTAGATTCAAATATAGCAAAGTGTAGCGTGCTTACCTTTACAGTGAAGAAATATTTTGTATACTACAATTACTCAATTTAAGTGACAAATTGTTCACAGTTTTAGACTCATCTGGTAAAGTATGAGATTTGAGAGGAACTTGTATTGCCCATGCTAATGCAATCGCCTTTGCAATATTTATATGCTGGTACGCTCTAAACTGACACAATTTGGGTACCTATCCTTTTTATTTGTTTGTAATTATTTTCGATGTTTTATCTTAGGGTATTTCTTTTAATGCCTAACAGATAGTTTGTTGTTTTTATAATTACGTCACGTGATCAGGTTTTTCATTACAGGCACAGTTCGACGTACTTCATCTAGAAAATCTCTTTTCTTTTGTGAATGTATTAATTTCAGTTCTTAAACAGAGTACAATTTCATGGTAAAGTGTTTGACACTCCTTAACTTTAAGAGTTATAAGAGAACTAATAATGTCCATATCAATTTACTGAAACGTCGGCGATATCGTCAAAACTAAAGTTAGATCGGTCTCATGCTTTTAAACTTCAAATTTTTCGAGTACACTGTTCCTCAACCAAAGCATTTCACTCGTGTTTAAAAAGCTTGTTGCTTGCTTTAACAATGCCATCAAGAAATATAGTTTTTGCTTCTTCAAGTACGTAGGTATGATCTTCACCTGGTAGGAATGGCGCTGAATATTTTTCGGAATTTGAAGGACTGAGTATCAACGCTTATAAGACTAACATCATGGCATTCTCGCCGGAGAATGTTAGAAGCCCTAATGCCACTGACACTGAAGATGGTAGAGAAGGCAAAAAACCGAAGGGGTTATTTTAGATACCAAACTTACCTGGAATCATCATCTGAATATAATTACCAATGGATACCATGCTAGTATCTATGCTGCGGTGCCAGCATTGATACTAGCCGGACGCATATATGAAGAAAAAAATGGGGGCTAAAACCAGACATGCTGTGCTGGATATACAATATGGTGGTCGGCACTCACTTACGCTGCCTCAGTATGGTGGACAAAGATATGCTAAGAAAGTGTTGTTAAAAAGTTGAGCAAGGTGCAAAGACTTATATAGGGCAGCTATGGAAGCACTTTTAGACTTATCGTCTTTGCACCTAGTGATACAAGGGGAAGCGATGATAGATGTATACAGGCTGCAGAACGTAATCACCACTAAAAGAGTTAGAACAGGACATATGTCAATAACGAAACATGTGAGAGGGGACATCCTGGAGATACGAACCAATCACATGAAGGTACATTGGTATATGAATATACGGTTTCAATATCAAATTGGCACGAAAGGGCTAGAAGCATACCGGACACCAGAGGACAAGACCTGACCTGGTATACTGACGGTCTAAGATTGCTAATAGTGCCCCAGCGGGAATCACAGTTCCTGCAGTGCACCAAAAGAATTAATAAGAAATCGAATTCGCATTATGTCTGATAGCTAAGCGGCACTAAAAGTTAACTCAAATATCGAGTTTTTTCTCGATATTAGTAACAGATGACAAATAAAGAAAATATTTGCGGTGGCTTCTTTCCCGTGGAATTCACGGTAGGTACCTACGTAACGCCAGTGGTGCAACAGGTTCTCCGCTAACAAAGCTTTAATTATACATAACCCGCAAGTAATAATTGCCGTACACATCATCGCCATTTCTGGCGAATTCGCGCAAATTAAACGCATACATATTTACACGATATAAACATAACACGTCCGTATCAGGAAGTGAACACTGGTTGAGCAGGCCCGCTAATCAAATTAAACGTTCGCGAATAAATTGGAGTTCTTATTACATAAATTCCGTGGCGTTCCTTCTGTTATGGCCGTACGTGATAATGAACGCCACAAACATCGTACCTGGCCGATATAATTTAATTACGAGTGAATTTTTCGTTCTCATTTTGACGCGTGTGCTAAGCATCATTGTGGACGGATTTGAGGATCGGGAAATTCCGTTAAGTGGTTTCGTCAAGTTGTTAAGATTTATATCGTCCAACGTTGAGTTTATTATTCCGTTGCACAACATTTATTAAAGCTGAGAATACAAAAGAGGATTTAGTACGAATAATTTGCTATTTAGTTGGAACTAACTACAATGCGATCGTGAATTATTAAACTAATTGTTAATTAATTAACATATTGAAGCATGAAGGAAAAGAGAACAGTGTAAAGAAAGGAATAGACAACTATGTATTAAAATAAAGAAACAACAATGCCATAAAATAGAAATTTTAATAAGAGGAAGAGAATGAACATAGAGAATGGAAACAAAAAAAGTGGAAAAAAAAATAACCAAATAATCAAATTAAAAGAATGGGAGAAATATTGCCAACAATTACTAACAGAAGATAAACAATAGTACACACAAAATAATTTGCAAATAAACGATGGATATACAATGGATGATGACCGAGTTGAGATAACAGAAAATGAACTAAGGCAACAACTCAGCAGAAGTAAAACTGGCAAATCTCTGGATCCAGGAAATATGGAACTAACAAATGCCTCATCCTGGAATCTGTCTCACTAATTCGTAAACATATTAGTAATTTACCCAAAAAAACCTGTTTATAACTACGTTGCAAGACGGTTGGAACTTGACCTATACTTACTTGTACCCAGCTCAAAGTTAACTGAGAACTCAATCTTCTACGAGGCAATCAAGCTCTACAACCTTCCCCAATCCAACTCAAATCGGTACCAACATACGTCCAGTTTCGTAGAAAGATAAAATCATACCTTCTTCAGCAACTTGTTTACGCTATTAGCGATTTTTGCGGAGAGGGATAACATTAAATTTGTTTTCCTTCAAACTTTCGTTTCCCCTTTTCTTTCTTTGTGCGGGCAGCGCAATCCTCCGGTTGATTCTTTCACGATTTAGTGTATCTGACACTTTATATCTCTGTTTATTGTATATGTACTTTTTGATTATTAAATTTGTTAATTACTCTGCTTTGTCCACAATTAATTTATAATTTTTCATGACAATAAAGCACATTGTTTATAAAATATGAAGGAAATGAAGTAATCCATCGCATATATAACATGATGAACACCTGCTGTCGACTAACACAAATACCATGGGAAACGGAAAACCTCATACATAACATCCATCTTAAAAAAAAAAGAAAGGATCTCAGCTGTTACAGAGGATTAAGTTGGCGTTTGGTACTGGCACTAACCAGTAGAGCATGAGTATACCTCATAAGAATAAATATCTATTCAACTTAAACTTTGTGGGTGATAAAGTAATTATAGCACAAGGTTAATACGTTTTGGAATTTACGTTGAAAAGACTATACATTGAATATGAAAAATGTGGAATGAATCTTAAACAAAAACCGAAATATCTTATGGTAAATAGTCGGATCAGGTTTGATAGATTAATAAACGGTACTTCTTTAGTTAAACAAGTAGATGAATTTAAGTATTTAGGTGCAATATTCGACAAAAAAGGATAATGAAATAAAGCATATGATCCAACAAGGTAAAAGAATAATTGGATGTTTAAACTCATTGTGTTGGAATAAACGTATAACAACCAAGAAATCTATACAACGTAGAATGGTTGAATCAGTATTGAGGTATGCTTGTGAAACCTGAGTTATTGATGCTGAAAGAAAACGCAGAACTTTTTCCCTAAAGTATAATTTATTTTAAGTTGACATTTTGCAGACATATGCGTTAGAAGAAACACCAAGAATTAACTTTCAAGTGTTTTTCTATACGCAACAGATTTGAAAACAAAATTCATTGGTCCATCCATATCCTTTTGTACATGTTAACATAATTTAATTCAACCTTCATTTAATTACTTTGACAATTTGTTAGCTTACCTTCTGGTAGCGACTGTACATAGGTACACATAACGTTCTACATTGTTTCGATGTTACATAAACGAGCAGCCAATTGTTTCTTGTTTCTCCGTTTTCGCTTTAGCTAGCATCGCAATTCACCCACATCATCCTCAGAATAATACATACTTCCACTCACGCACCGTACATAAATTAAATCGATTTGGAATCTGTTGTTACCGCTCTCCCTTGCCTTGTCACTTCTTCTTTCTCAATCTGTCGTTCTCCGTTCACGTATGTATGATTGTGCCAACTATTGTTTGCAAATTGTCGCTTTCGGATCTCGTAAGACCACGGTGTTCTTGTTTGTTGTTTGTCGTTGCATATTACGTGACGTGAGGGACTTTTAGTTGTTGCTCTTTTGATTTTTTTTTATAGAGTTCTTTACTTGTATTTATTCCGATAGTTATAAAAACATATATATATATATTAGTTCCCGCAAAAATGTGAATTTCATTTTATAGCATTTCCACCTTGCTCACAGTATGACCCTTACCATCCAATAAATATTAGGTTATTGGTTATTGTCATTAGGAGTTGGCGATAAGTAAAATACAGAGCGATGGCGATTCTTCGGCTTGTTTCATCTCTATCTTATACATGGATATATGAAAAATCTTTTCCGACTATTGTTAATCATGTATTATTAAGATACAAGGATTGACTTCTTTCCTAATACAAAGAAATCAATCATTTTTTCTATACCTACCCTTTTACCAACAAAAGCAAATATTGCTTTTGCTCTTCGTCGGTTGTCAGTTTACTATATTCCTCAATTAAAACAACACAACGCTCAGAAATATTACAAACTTGCATAGAATGAACGATTTTCTTTGCAACCTTAAAATCAGCATTATCTGAAGCTCTTTATTAAAAAATTCCGATAAGATGCCAAGTATCTGAAATTATCGTAAGAAGTTGCTAGTCACAAAGTCTTCAATGTTTTTCTCGTGGAAATGTTTGACATCAATGCGTTTTCTTTTAGTCAATCTTCTATACCTTTGATTTTTAGTGATAGATCCACCATTTTTTTTATCTTGAACTGAAAGTTCGTCATCGAAAAATGCAAAAGACACCAACTTTTCCGACAAATATTACAAACGGCCGAATATTTTCTTCAGGGCAACAGCAACCATTTTCTGTTTATACTTTTAAAGGCTGTGGACCTTACACCTTTCAATAATCGACCTTCAATTATTGTAAGTCGTTTAAATAAGAACAATTTCAAGCAATAGGTACAAAGCTTTTGCCATCCTTGCCCGCTGTAGACTCCTAAGTAAAATACCTTTTTCAGGAATTCCTCAGAAGTAAATGATTGTGAGATGCATCAATTCTTTGTAGTCGTCTCGAAATTAATATACTTTGTTTTGGTGCAAACGACATCCTATCTGTGGGAACCTATTCTACGATGTTTGACGTGGTGTCACTAATCATTGTTTTATAATGGTTTTGGTCAATTTGTTCTTGAACCTTTTGAACAATTGGATATCAGAACAACTAGATGGACCGAGCGATTGATCCACTACAGCTGATAACATAATTTCCGACAAGTCAAAGCATATCTTTCTCAATTTTTCGATCCAAAATAACTGTTATATCAAAACATAAAGATTTTAATGTTGTTTAAGATTTTACTTTATCGCTCAAACCCCATAAATTTATTCTTTCGTGGATAGATGACACATATGTTTCACTTCCTCCACGTACTAATTTAGGAACTGCTAGAAGTAGTTAACTAGGTAACTCCATGTCCTGATAGCAAAATTAGCAGACGATCTACAATTCCATCCCCAGTAATATCATCAATTAATGTGCTATCCCAATGAATTGTTAATGTCAATTCAGGTATGAACAGGCTTTTGCGAGACTCCACTACTACTTTTCGATTTTTCAAACGGTACCTACTAATAGAAGATCTATTGACATTAAACTCTGATGGCTCACATCCGACACTTAGAATCCACGAGGGGAGAGGGGTAGATTGTCTAAAGAGAGTCTTGATGCGTATTTCATTAAAAAAAAATGCTCATATATGTACTTACTGGAATCAATTAGTGAGGCTCATAGTTGAAGTGACCATACAATGTTTTTTGTTAAAGCTTGGTTACCGGTAGCAACCTTTAAATCCTGTCCAAAAATTATAAGAAAATACTGTTTCATATTTTGTAGTAGAGAATCATATGACAAGGTGCTGCGGTAATATTTCAAAAGTCAAAAAATAAGGACCGCCCTAATCTATACTAAATCATTTTGTACTAATTAGCATTTTTTTCGCCTAAACAGTTCCGTGAAATGTAGTAAAAATCAAACACTGCTTGAATGGTTGGTTAGTGTTCAACATACCGGCAATGATGTTTACAACGCATCCACCCTATAGGGCCGTGGCTTCATTTGTCATACACTCTATGTACCTACGTAAAATCTCCTGATAGAAGACTCGTCAGGAATATTGCGATTTGTATACATATTTATAAAAAAATTGTCGCAAGCTGGGATTGTTTAATTTTTTAATCGGACTATTGGCGTCTACAGGAGCTTCGCAAATCTTTATAAAACTCCTTATTTGATGGTACACTTAATGTTTACCCTTTTATCCCAATTTCACACTAACTAACAACCATAAATGTCATAATATGTACGCCTCATATAAATTATTTTTTTCGAGCGGGTAACTAGTAGAATAAGTCGGTATAAAGAAACTTCGTCTGCGCAACCCTTAATTTCGTCTATATTCATACTATACTGTTTCTTTTTTTTTGGGGTTGAAGGGTGGCAACACAAAATTAAACCTTTACAGCACAAATCAAATCGTTGACATAGTTCGACATAAATTTTGAAAAATCATAAGTGTGGTAGCCAATTTGACGAAGCTCAAATATACATCCATTACATATTACATGAAACTAGTTTTAGCGTTACAACTAGTGCTTGGTCCAAAACAAGGAATAGGTTTCCCATTTGCCTAAAATATACAAGATAAATGTTCACTTAAATTAGTATCGATAAACACAAAATAGAATCGTGCATCTTCAAATATTCCAAAACTGATCGCGCTCAAGATATCCCACTCTAATAAATACATATTGTGCGGCAACTATTGTTTACGCTTCCGTGTACAAAATCAAAAACGCTCTGGATATTACGGAAATGTAATTCACCCACGAAATACTCGCACACAAATCGATCTTTCGTCTTCCTGGTTCTCATGCACGCAGATCTTAAACGCCGTACCGAACGAGCCAACAGGCCAAGATTAATATTAATAGAGTGGAGTTCTATTCAGTCAAAACATGCATTCGAGCGTACCGGCACGGCATCGGGTCGTTTCATGGAGATGATCTAAAGTCGTGCAGTCGTAGCATAGGTGCACGTCGTCGTGCAATACATAAATTCGACCCCCGTATAGGTGACATGCTAATCGGCCGCGTTTCTGTTGTAGCGCGGGGATCAGACAAGGAAAGAGAATGTAGGAAGTGTTGCGGGCCGAAAATAAATCTACCTCCGCAGAAACGTTGTACACACGCGGATGTGTTCAACTTTTACGTAACTGAGGCATAGCAGGAGGTCGTTTATATAATTTTCGTATGGCGGATCAGAATCGTTTTGCTAACTTTTTTTTTTTTTCATTTTTCGCAAGCCGAAACCGATCAGGATATGTATTGCTATTATAAAATTTTTAAAACAACATTAAACAAAAAGCGTCATCTGGAATCAGTACTTGTCATCCTTGTATTATTGCAAAGAAATCTCCAAAACGTAGGTACACACTCTGTAGGTGGAGCAGTTGGCGAACATATAAAAACGTACTTTAAGTAAAAATTATAGTGGTTTTAAAACTTTTATTAATACGTATTGATCTAGTTAATTGCGTCTATAATACAAACATAATACGATGTGTGCAGTACTATTAATCAGGTAAATCCAAATATGTAAAAATATACGGTCAACTAAAAATAACAAACCAGATGAATTTTCAAATTTATCTTTCGACGAGAACCCCATAAACTTCTAATGAACGGTTTCGCTGAGCCATCCTATATAATGTAACGCATAACGTAATATATTTTTAGTAGTTACATAGGTCCCTCATAAGCTCAGATTCGGGCCTCGGTCAATGTACTGGGGACTCTTCATGGATCCAATGGATCTTGGCCGACCTCTGTTGCACCCTCTGTCTTTCTATAGTCCCAAGCAGGCCATTCTCTGTACCTTTTGCAGTTTAGTGTGCTGTTTTATCATTCAGTTTTGGTCACCATACTGTGGAAGCGTAAGTGATCATAGGTCTTATAACGGACTGATATAGCCAATACATCATTTTTGGCTGTAGATTCTAAATTTTTCCAAGGGGCGTTTAACAGGGCCAATATACCATTGTTGCTTTGTGGGTGATTCTTTCTCATTGTTTGTTTCAACTTAGTCTCCGGTCGAATATGACTTCAAGATACAGCTTTGACGAAATTTTATCTAGACATAGTTTCTTTCGGTTCGTGAATGGTACACCTGTAGCTTTGTTAATGTTTACTTGAAGCTCTTGCTCCGAGCACCATTATCTGTAAATATGGAGGGCCTTCTACATGCGGTTTGATAAGATTTTATCGTACCTGTCCCTAATTACAATCGGCAGGTCATTTCCATATCTCTGGACATTGTATCCTTCTTCGTTTCCTGAGTAGGTCATCAGTAATCAGCGGCTATAACAGGGGCGGTAGGACTTCACCTTGAGGGCATCTGCCCTCCGTTCCAAAGATCAGTGAGTTACTGCCCAGTTGCGCAGATGTCTGACGATTTTTCAGCATGGTGCATATATAATCAACTACTGCTGATGCAGATTCAAGGTATAAACATCATGATTATAGATACTTCTATGCTTATTTTTAAGGATTTACACACAAAATATACTTTTCCGTTAAGCGCAGGTGTAGGCAGACCACATTTTTCTTATACAACAATATAAGGGCAATTTTATTTTAGATTATTACACTTTTTGGCCGTTAACTAACCTATTGCCTTAAACAAATTTGATGTATCAATTCCTGTTCGTCATTCAAAATCTGATACCTAAGAAATGATTCCGTCATATACATTAATAATTTTAGATAAAGGGGTCCAAAGATTGGTATAATGCAAGTTGAAATGACTGAATGAAATAATGTTCTACTCCAATCTGATATTACATTTAAAATGTTTTCATTAGATGTTTCGGCCGTAGTTCGCCAAGAAATATATATCAGATTGGATTAGAACATTATTTCAAATTAATAATTTTATTTTATATTTGAAGAAAATTATAAATAATACATTTAACAGAAAAAGGCCGCAATAAATAAAATACGTCTTTTATCTCAGAAACTCTTTTGTCATAAGTCCAATAATTTTATAAGAAAAGGAATTGTGAGGACAAATACCTAAATTTATAACTATCATTTTCTGCGAAAACATGCATAATCTGTAGAAAGTTAGTTTGGATTACGTGTTGTGAAAAAACAAATACCACAACAATTACTTAAAATATTTTGGTTTTTGACGAAATTACCTTATTTTACAAGTAACTGTCATTAAACAAAAGTGTAGGTGCTGGGCATGTCAAAATTCTTTTACTATAAATTTCATTCAAGCATAAATTGTTTGACTGTAAATTTTGACATTTTTTTTTTAAATTTTCTATGCGCCACATAAATTTCTTTTAACTTTGTAAACTGATTGTAAAAACGACGCATTTTACTAAAAATTATATTGTCTCTTTGTTTGGGTGTTCTTAGTCTTCTTATACGCATTGTATAACAACATACCTAAATGCTTTACATGGTTGCTAATATGCATTTTACCTTCATACATAAAATCGTCATAATCGGTTTACGAAACCTACCACTTACTTCCCGACATGTGTTAATAATGTAACCACATGCATTATATTACAACCTGTTTAAGGTAGTCGTACCTGTATATCACGTGCGTGAATATGCCAAGGAATTGACCAAAGGTACACATAATTTATGTAATAATTACATACGTTTACAACATGTAATTTGCATTAAGAACAGGATATACATATCCAAGCATATTTTTATTTAAGATTTAATATCACGAACATTTCCACCTATTTACACCAAAGTATATAAAGAATTATTAGGCAGATTTGAATGTATTTAATTAACTTAAAGTCTTAATACTATTATATTATTAAATTAATTTATTTCGTCAACATTATCTCCTCTATCACCTGTTAGGCGTTCGTATGTTTACTTTGTGGCCGTGTATGGTGTTGGTAACATTGATGACGACGCTGGATCCAATTAGGAAGGCAAGTTTTCCATTCGCGTCGGCTTATGAGTAAAATTACAGCTATGACCTGTTGGAGTGTCTTACGCGGTATGTGACCTTGAAATATCGACTTCCGGAAAGAAGACGCACCTATCTGGTAGTTATAAACCGAACGGTGCACGCGATTGCGTATACGCGGACGCTTTTCTGGTTAAACAACAGGTGTGTCATGAGCGCGGTGTACGGGCAGAATAAATAAGATATATTTATGTATGTTAATGCAGAGGCGTGCAATGTTGTAATAGATCTGTATCCTGATAAAGCTATTAGTTTTACGACTAAAAATAATACGTGGCAATCGTAAACGTTAATCACTTGCTGTTAATGTATGCTTTGTTTTAGATGCACAGTTGCAGGGATGTGTTTTTAAATTTCCTTGCATATAAAGGATTTTAACCAAAAATAATAACTAATTAAATAGAATTTAAACTAGAAAATCGGGCCGGTGCACCCGGCCTACTAATCAGTCGTTATGTCCGCTTACCGCCCCCACTCGGCAGAAAGTAGAAAGCCCGCGCTCCACCTGGAACGCACCACTTACGCCCCAACTCGGCAGACCAGCCAGACCGCAACACTCGCCGTTAACCCCCGTCTACACCTGTGACTGGTTTGGGATCGTCGGTACACCCTGTATATAATATGTATCATTATGACTGAGATATGTAGAATTTAGGTCATAATTGATCCATTTAATAATAATAATAATGATAATAATAATATGTCTTTATTCAGCACGTTTCGCAGAGAACAAAAATAGAAATATAACAAATAAACGAAAATATTATAAGCGTACTAAACCTTAAGGAGCAGTTCAGATAGGTAACTTAACGCTACCCCCTGTTTTTAACCTGTATCCTTAAAATGTAAGTAAAAAAATGATAGTACAGAAGAGTCAATGCTACTATACAAACCTAAATGCCTAACACTACAACTACGCTAAACATTCTGCGATGTAAAAGAAGGTAAATTAAAGAAAAAAAAAATAATAACAATAATAGTAATAACAAAAGAAAAGAGAGAGAAGCTAACAAAGCAATAAATTATTGTCTTTGATACATGTATTGCAAAAGCGCACGTTGGAATGGTCGCATATCTAATGTTTTGAGATTGGCTGAGATTGAATTGTACAAAACATACACGTTAAAAGAAAAGGATCTTTCATAAAACGTAGTCCTGTGTGGCGGTGGCGTAATGAGACCTCTGCTCCTAATATTAACATTATGTACGTCTGTACGAAAGCCTATCTTTTCGAGTAGGTATGGCGGTGTTCTTTCTAGAATCAATTTATGATAAAGCTTGAGAGCTTGTACTTTTCGACGATTTTGCATGGTCAGCCATTTTAGTTTTACGAGTTTATGTGAAATTCTATCGTACTTCCTTTTACCGAAAATGAATCTCATACAAGCATTTTGAAGCCTTTGCACCCTATCCCTGTCAGAAGCATCCAAGCAAGGGCCATATACCTGCGAACCAAAGTGAAAGGGAGAAAGTACAAAGGCCTCACACATGACGGTCTTTGCTCGAACACCCAAAAGCCCTCTAAGCGAATATAGGATTTTTAGTCTGCTGTACGCCGTGCGAAGAACACCAGAGATGTGCGTTTTAAAACGAAAGTTTAATCTCTGAAATTTGACATTGGAGCATAATATAGCAACCAAAATATACATACCCATAACCATACAGTGTTGTTGGTTATTCTACAGAAAATGGTAATAAAGGTAAAATTTAGGAAGAATATTTAAAACAGCAGTAAGAAATGCAAATGGCACTTGCAAGCGAAGACCAGTATGGTCAAGTCAAAATTTCTATAAAAATTGCTGAATCGCCCCATGTCAAGATATAGCCCCTCCAAATATTTGCAGGATTTTTGTAAAATATATGGGTGTAAAGCTTTCTCTTGCAAAACCGGAGACCATCTTCAACTACATCGAACAGACAGTCCCACTATCCAGATTTCGGCCGTCTTCGACTTCACTAGCAAACACCTTGTAGATATTTCTAATAGTAAGACTGCAGAAACTTACGTTCGCAAACCGAGGCAAAGTTCCTATCGCTGATTTGTGTATGCCTCGAAGACGCCAAATGGCACAGGCAATGGGATTTTGAGAGATTGAGAACCGAATGGGAAGCCATCAGTTTAGGCGACTCCATCTCCATTTTTCAGGCTGAAGTAATAGCAATCCAGAACTGCGCAGAAGGCATCGTAAACTGTCCGCATGAGAATGGATTCTTTGAAATATATTCTGACAACCAAGCTGCCCTCAGGGCACTGCAGGCTGTCAAATTCGTTTCTGAAGTGGTACTGGAGTGCCATAGGAAGCTAGAAAAATTAGCGGAACATCACAGCTTTACCTTGAGAGGTTGCAAGTCACTCTGGGAGAGGCAACGAAATTGCTGACAAACTAGCTAGAGGCGCCAGTGAACGATCATTCACATGTCCAGAACCCTGTGTACCTCCTGGCCGACTGCCCGGCTGCAGATAGGGAAAGACTTAGGGGTCGCTCGGTTTGACAAACCCAGTTTAAGCAAACTTACTCTCTGCCAATTCGCAGACCTCTTTGTTCGGGTGCAATTAGGGTCAAAGGGCTAAAACATCATGGGGGCACAATAGGTGTTCTGGCCGAGTTGTCTTATCGGGTGAACCCGCCCAGGAATGTCAAATAAAAATTAAAATCCATTTATTTTCAAACACAAGTAATTACTGGGTTTCTTATTGTTTTCAATTACTTTTTGTTACTTCACTTGCTGCATTTCTCTCTTCATTTATATTATTTTGTTAATAGTTGGATAGTTTTTTAATTGGGTTTTGTATTAAGTTTGGACTAAGATTTATTAGATAGATTAATTTAAGCAGATTTATTTTCTTATTTAATTTGTTATATCCACTGTACATTTTATATTATTTAGCATTGTTCTGTTAATGGTTTATTGTGTTGGACAATATACGGTATTGTTATTATTGTAATGTAAAACAAATTGATACAAGTGCAGCCATGGAGCGTATATTTCTGTTTTCCTGGGAACAATCTCCAGTGAATTTCTATGCTTCGTACGTATAATATTGCTTTAACATAATTATCAATGATAATTACAAACGTTATAACTACGAAATATTTCCTTTATATAAGTTAACTGTGCGATCTTCGTATAATTGACGCGTAAACCGTTAGTGTCTCCTGTCAGAAGAGGCTAACGTAACAGTCTCGGGACCGTTAAGTCCGCGACTTCTGCGAACGGAATGGAGGTTACCGGTGCCTCTTCCGCGCTTAGGGAAACGGCACAGGGGCGAAAACAGCAAGAAGAAGAACCGCCAGAATAGGCGAACCCGCAAAGAGTAGGAGTCGAACGTGTACGGCGCAATCGGGCGGTCAAGTTAGCGGTAAACGGCGGCGTTACCTGTAAAATAATGAAACAGTATGTGCCATTACACATGTCAATCAACGTAGGTACATACGTCGACGAGGAAACAAATGAGTTGAATGTTTATCCCGGCGCGGGAATGTCCGCAACAATGCTTAAGTATGGACGATGGTACGCGCGCACGTTGGCGGTTTTCCGTGTTGTTTACACCGGCACTGAGTTGTTGAATTGTAAAGATGTGTCCGTTACGCGTTGTTAATAACCATTAACGCGGTCTGACTTATCATAGAACTGCTTTTGCATTTAAGCATGCTGTGCGTCATATTAACACTTATCGTGGGTCTTGGGATTAATTTAAGAAAAATAAGATATAGAAAGAATATTGAAACTACACACATCGAGCCTATACTATAAATAACCTCCAGAAAATAATCGTTGCGATGAAATATTAAGTGTGTTTGAAATAATATTAGAAGCAAATGGGTTTAGAAACTTATTTTATCAAACTTACCTAAACTTCGACCATACCAAATCATCGTTATTATTCTGTCAAATTTTCAAATTATTCCGATGAATAGTTTTCAATATATAGACCGTGCAGTTGTTAAATGGCATAGTTAGAACATATTCAGAACAATCTTTATACCTTATATTTTACAATTGCACATGTTTTCGTAAACGACAGGAACCTTCTTGGTATCATACTGAGTTTGTTCGTTCGTATATTTGCATGGTTATCTTTATTCTAAAATAACTCCTTGAATACCTACTGTAAATCTAGATTAATAGACGCAAATGTTTCATAAATATGTTTTCTTGACCATAAAATATGCTGGTAAAATGTAACTACACTTGGTCTTCCTCCAACAATGATATAGAGCTTCTCTGCTCTCCTTCTTCAACCTGTGGATCCTAGCCAGCCGAAGCTGAATCGGCATGAATCATGATATGCAGAAAGGGCTTAAGTTAATTTCCACAAAAAATCAGTTTGAGACAGGTATGAAATGCTCTTGTATGTTCTTATCTTTCTGTGATGAAAAGGCTAAATTTTTTTAAAACTATGCTATTTGGGGAGGGAAGCATCAAATTTGCTTTGTAGAAAGCCATGCTATCGCACAAGAAGAATGCCTATCAAAAAAGGGAAATTAGACAAGTCAAGAAATCTTTAGCATTTCCAGAAGTGAACCATAACGCTTTTTGTGAAGCTATAATAGAGTGGGCAACTAGCGATAATAAAGACAGCGTCGAAAGTTAAAGTATTCATATATTTATTTATAAAAATGCAGCATGTTATATACATTAAATAAAAATTAATTGATAGAATCATTCTTGTAATACCGTTTTCAAAACTCTTCATATGCAGAAACGGCCAATGCTTTTTTACGTAATTCTTACGACATGAACTTTTTCCTGGCATTTTCGGACAAAAGAGTCATATAACAAATTGCTGTAGTGCTAAAGTGATAATGATGTGATTTTTCAAGAAACCAATTCCACAATGTTTGTATATATATATTTTTTTTTTTTGGAAAAGTCATATGACTGACTGATGCCCTTTCTGCAATTAATGATCCACTTGGCCTTGGCCTACGGAAAATGGGATTGATATTTAATCATCGCGAGAGGGAAACATGATATAATTTTATCACTACACCTATGTATTGTAATTTATAGATAAAATTACATTCTTGTTTATTTGGCATCAGACACTATTACAAAGCTATTTTTTGAAGTGTTTTTCTTTTTGCTTAAAATCATCAGCAAATGTTGCACTCAAACATTCAAGCAGTTCAATTTTTTATGTTTGAAGTATCTTCAAGAAGTTATGGCCAGTATGCGATTACTTCCTAACAAAACTTTTGTATTATTTGAACTATTTCCATCGTCTTTGTGATTTATCACCGACGTTTCGCCCTGAATTCGCCGACCGTTTTCAAGGAGTCTAGAAGCTTGAAGCACACAGAATTTTAAATATTGACGAAATTCTATCAGTTTGCTTCAAAATGTTACATCCATTTGACGGCCAAAATTTGTGAGGTGGTTCATCTTCACGTGTGGGTTACTTGCCCCGGCGGAGTTCTATGTTGTTTTTAATGTGCACCTCGGTTATGGCTGAGATGTTCTCTCACTATGGGAAGCCATATGTCCTTCAGTTCTAGGCTTGATGCGCTGACAGTATTAGGTATTGTATTGATGTAGATGGCTTCCTTCAGTTTTCGTCTAGTTAGATATTCCCCCTTTGATATTATTGAAATTTCCTCCCATTTGATCGTGTGGTTCTTATTCCATGCGTGCTGAGCAATATGTGATTCCTCGGTTTCATAAAATCTTGTCAGTTTTCTGTGTTCTTGTACAGCTTGGTGTATCCGATATATTGGTGTCCCCAATCACATGGTACTCTGTATACGCAGTTTTCGGTGTGTTGATTTATGTTCTTAGGTCTATCTTCACAAAGGTGTACAATGAAAATATTATATTTCTTAAAATAGGAAACTACTAAGCCAAACACGATATCTTAGTAAACAGATACTTTGGCAGGCCACATCCAAAGTGTTTCAGATCACTTGGTGGGAAGGGCTATGCAAAAATACCGAACTAGCGAAATTCGCTGTAAGATTTGTAGAGCTACTGAACATCGCCCAAGTAGTGTATATCGTACACAACTTAACTTTGAAAAAAATATAATTTGATGAAAGAAACCCAATATAGTGCGGACACAGGTAAAAACTGAGTCCTTACCTGGAAAACATTTTGCTTAAAAACTTGGCAGCTTAAACAGCAAATATCCCCCATTCGAAATTCATGGAATAGTTTTTTTTTTTAATATTTATTTGTCATACATATACTATATATTTAGCAAATAACAAAGAAGAAATACTTAAACCATTAAATACATTGTTCTGCTGGTTCTTCATGCTTGCCCTATTACTGTAAATTTTTTTCTAAGCTGCCTCCCAAGAGCTTAGTTTCACCTAAAAATTAGTTTCTCACTATATGCTAAATTTCAATTAAATTTCTTAAGTAATATTACATTTTGCTAAATGTCGAATAAAATATTGGGGTTCAATTTTAAAAAATACAATTTTTATACGTAACTACTAAAAAAAGGAACACCAATATTTTTAAAATGTGCACAGACAGATACAATGTGTAATAATTAACGAATAACTTTTCTTTAAGAATAAAAAACTTGGATTATGAGCAATCTTCCATCATTGAGCAGTTGGAACAACTATATACTATAAAATATTCCACCAATCAATGGATATTGTCAGGAATTCATTGCAAAAAAAAATAAACAAAGGTTCATTGGTTAAAAGTGTGGTTATGCAACAAATTATACATTGAAATGTATTATCAGTAGATAGCATTAACGGCGTTTGATAAAATTATAAATTTGATTTTATACTCCACTGAATATGTACAACAGCAGAATCGAATCAACATTTTTGCTTATACGTATTCTCCACGATTATCACAGATATTTTCGGTTTTTTTTTCCCAACATAAATAACCTCAACACGAGACAATAAGGTATAACTTGACGGTTTTCCTAGTACCAACCCCCAACGCACGCAGTAGGTAAAAATCCGAACCTAATGCCGATACAATAAATAAATTGCAGATGAAATGAAACTGGTTCCACAACACACGTCTCTGTGTACACATGGCAAGACGGTCGCTCCTTTTCTTAAGGCACAATAATACGCAATGTGTCTTTCCTTTAAGACGTTGAGGGAGCATTGTGAAGACCGTGGGAACGAAATTTTCGGTCTTCCGATTCTTATGGAATCCCAACGAACTTCCTTAAGGAAAGTCCGGCCAGCCGTGCTATTGTTATCACGATCAATCATTTCAACCGCTATTGAATAGGTTGCCCTTCTAAGCTGGGTTGAGAAAATGGAAATAAAACCAAATGCAGCGTTTACTGTTTAATTTTTTTTTTTTTAAACATTATCACGTGTTAACTAATTATTAATTTTAGTGATTGCCTTTACGATAATTATATTCGAATTCGTTTATCTGTTACGACATGATTTCCCAAATTTTTACCATACCGCACGTGCTAAAGCTTTCCGAACACGAATGCACCTATAGTTATCTTTTGTCTGTAAAAATAACGGTTTGATATCTCTTTAATACATTCATCAATTTATGTCAGGATTAACAAAAAGTAACAAGCTAGGGGGTAAAATCATATCATTGTTTTCACTACGACAGCATGATAAGGTAA
The DNA here is from genome assembly GCA_949128085.1 of Cetonia aurata. Classification (NCBI taxonomy): domain Eukaryota; kingdom Metazoa; phylum Arthropoda; class Insecta; order Coleoptera; family Scarabaeidae; genus Cetonia; species Cetonia aurata. Next base: position 20,187,498 of record OX421885.1, on the reverse strand, counting down.
TAAAATATCCTGAAAATTATAGCAAAATCAACTCAAATTACAACTCATAATTATTCTTCCTTACATCATACCTATTATTAGTCAATTTTGAGTATACTTAAACATTGAATCACAAAAGTGTAGCAATAAATCAAATTTCTGGAAAGCTACTCAAGTACTTATTGACAAGGTCAAATTGATGACGTAACTCTAATATAACGGTTTCACAACATTATTTTTATATTTCCCATTCTATTTACAATTATTTCAACAAAATATTTCTGAATAATGAAGGAAGTAGGAATAATACTAGTAAGACTAACGGTCTAGTCTACAGACGAAAAGAAATATGTTTATGTGGAGGTTGTTATGGTAAGTAAGTCTATGTTAGGAACCTCAAGAGTGATTGGAAGTTATATAGTTATTGGATAAGATCAACACTTGAGCAGCTTTAGTAAAAATAAAAAATGCATAGGGAATGTACTAACAACTGGTGGGCTATAATAACCAACAACATGCAGGGTTGACTTGGCAAAGCCTTTGATACAACAAAGCTGTATCATTATGGAATAAGAATCACACTAAATCAGCTTTTGGTATTTTACTTCACTGGCATATATCAGAAGATTCCAATTTAGAACGTTACGGCGAATTAGACAAGAAATACCACAGGAATTAACTTTGAGTCTTGCTTCAATTATTTCAATAGAGATTATTGATATACGTCTTAAGACCATTTCATACATCCTTCCTTGTAACTGTAGAAAAGCATGATAAACTAAGCAGAAAAAGAAGAGTTCATGTTTAAGTTGAGAATAAAAAATTACACCCAATGAGGCTCTTGCATATTGTCTGTTGTAAATCCTAGGTAAGATCCATAGGTGTTTATCAATATTCGAAGATAAGTCTTTCACAGAGCATCATTGTTTATGTCATCTGAAAAAGAAAAAACAGTTAGTAGGACAAGAAATTTTAAGAAAAGCTTTAGCTTATGGGAATAGATGACGTTGTATCGTTAATAAAAATGTTAACCATCTAAACTAGACCCTTAAGGTAGGTACTCCTAGAATTGCTACATAATATCTGAAATTGTAATGGCGAATGCAAATATCTTTATGTTTTCTGTTATAAAAGCCGCGAAATTAATTCTTTTCCGATTGAACTTTAAACATTTTCTAATGAAACTCTTTTGTCGATATTTTGGCAACACTTTTTCTAGTATATTGGATCCAGCAAAGACTACCCATCAATCCCTTTTATGGATAACCGCAAAAGCCGTATTTCTATTCCTGAAAATCAGATGGCGAAAGATAATAGCATAATAGTCCTGACATTTCATTCTCAAACAAACGAAAAAAAGGAACTACTTAACCGAACTTTTTTTTTGACCCATTAAGGGTTATTATAACAGAGCTATGAATGAAAGAATTATGACTACGGGGAACATAGATAAACTCGCATCTATTTATGAAATGGCTGAGCATGTAGAAAAAGCATTTCCTCTGGCATTCACATCTACAAATATTAACGGCGACATCAAAATTACAACAATAAGCTCTTTAAATGAATATTTCTCAAGACTCTAAATTTCTAGCATCTGAAGCTACAAACAAATCTCTTCTTACCACTTACCAACCAGCATCCTGGCTCCAAAACAATCGGGCCCACAACAAAAAAAGAGAATCATGTATTTTAACCGATACCTCGGAGAAAGGACGCATCGAAGAAGAAACATCTTATAAAAAGTGAAACAAAAAACAAATCACAGAAAGCCCAAAATTAAATTGTTAGATTGTTCAAAAACATCAAAATAATTAAGATAAAAATATAGTGAAGCTACATCTGCTCACGAACATCCTAGTATCCCAAAGTATCAAAATAATGGATCAAATATTTTTTCGGTACAAAGTGGAGGAAAAGTTCCAAGATACAAGTTACTAAATTAATTTTTGAAGTTCCATATTTTCAATTAGACTAGATTAAGGTTGAAGTGGCTATATTGACTTATTTCACTGCGACCTTTTCAGATCTATTGTGATCTCCTTTATCCTAGAAGACGCTTTGCCTTCTTAATTAGACCTATCATATTTGAGAGCGACTCCTTTATGTAGATGTTAGCCGTGGGATTCTCTACGCTCAATACCAGAAACCTTGTCCTCGCTATGCCATCATAGTGACAGAGTACATGACCTGAGGTCTCTCTCCCCTCATAGCAGAATCAGTAGAGAGCATCATCTGCCAGACCTGTGTTATACATGTGTTTGTTCAGTCTACAATGGCCAGTCTTGTTGACCAGGACAAAAGCAGGTAAAGGAGTTCTTAAGTGAACAGAGGTCCACAGAGATCTACTGAGTAAAGACAGAAAGATTGTCAAAATGATAATAGATTTGTTTTACCTGCTTTTGTCCTGGTAATTTTTTGCCACCATTTTTTGGACTTATGTGTCCATTCATTGATGAACTTTTTGATTTACGATTTGATAATGCCGAAAAAGGGTCAGTTCTAACGAATGGGTTTGATGAACCTTGTCTGGCCAGGTTGTTCGCCGTCTCATCTCCCTTCACGTTCGTGTGGCTGAGAACCTAGGCTACCTACATTGGCCACAGCTTAGTTGCAAATTCCAAAACTATCTATTCCAGTTGTAGGATGCACAATGAATGAGGATGGTAGTGTAAGATTTTATAAATGAATATTAATTTCGATAAGCTTTACGTTAAAATATGGAAATATATCATTGCATATTCACATACTCTATATAATTATCAATCCGGATCTACTTTGTGCTTAACATTACGTGCGATATTTCTCACTTAATTAGAAGTTACTTTTCTGGTATTTGCACAATTTTTTCAGCGTAAATTCATCTCACTCCCTAATCTAATTATCATGTAAATATTTACAATCCCGCATACACAGGTAGAGATTTGGCCACGTTTTATCATTTTTCACACAAATATCTGCATGCATCATACTCATGTATGTACGTAAGTACATCCTGTGTACGTGCTCGGCGCTCGCGGAAAAATAATCCGCGCCGACAGCCAGTTATCTCGCTCGGTCGTCACGGCAACCGTATTACCCTCGCGTACTTTATCAGGACGTGTGATTATACAGGAAGATTTATTAAATCTATTAAACAAACACCTTACATACACAACACGATGCGAGCGGAATCTTATCGTAGCTGTGTGGCGCCAGGTGTATCTATCGGACGTTTTCCTCTCTCGTTCTGCAATTTGCGATTATCAGTTTCGACTAAACCTTACATTTAGCTAACTTTAAAGGGTATGTAGGATGATAGTCAAAACTATGGGTATACGTATCTCGATTAGATACACGGTAAAAAACACTGTGATTGCTTATAATAAGTTTGCAAATAATTTCTTGTAGTTACCTTTACTACTCTAGTGTAAAAACTGGCAAATACTTATAGGTACTTATTAATCATGCAATGATATTTGTGGCTGATGGTCCAGTGGCTTGTGCACTTTGCTATCAGTCACGGGGTCCCGGGGTTCGAATCCCAGGGCCTGCTCTCAGAGTGAGGTTTTCCTGGTTTTCCTCACTCCTTGGCAAATGCTGAGACACCTTAAGCCGCTCCACGGGTGCAGACGTAATAATAACTCATGGTCGGCCGATGCCCCCTGTAATTGGCGAAAGCTGTCGGGGGATGTGAAGGCATGGATTATTATTATTAATTACACAATTTGGCTAAAATGACAATAATGTTGTCAATGAATTACTCACAAAACTTTGTTAATATTTCATTGAAGAATTGCAAAAACCTTAAAACTTGTAGTAGTTATAAATGCAACCATCTGATGTAATGGAAATATATCCGATAAAAATATTCTACCATCATACTTCTCTAGTTTTCTAGTTTCAAAGAGAGGTGTGTTTAAAGAAAAATCAGGAAAAACTTTTTAACGTGACGCATAAGGTTGAGTGTAACGACAGCGAGACGCGCAACGTCGAGTCTCTTTTAAAGTGACAAGCATTTGAAGAAGAAAAAAAGAATTAAGAAAAATGAATCTGCAGGATGCACCGACGATTCCAAACCAGTCACAGGTGTAGACAGGGGTTAGTACGTTAGACGTAATCCGTCATCCAACGACAGATTAACTGGCTGGGTGAACGGTCCCGAATTTCTAGTATCTCAACTACAAAATAAGTAAATAATACATATACTGAAATTTTAGAAGAAAGAATTAATGAACAAAGATAGATGTGAAATAAAAAGTCTATTTCCTCTCGGATTCTTTAATAAATTAAGCGACCGGTGTCGTCCTCGCCAGGACATTATCAGGCCAGCTCAGGACATACAAAATAAGAATGTACAAATTTAAAGCATGTTATAAGATAATATATATAAAATATAAATTTAATTAAATGTAAAATTTATATTTTTCATTTTATTATATTAGATTATCTTATCACTTGCTTCAAAATTGTACATTCTTGTTTTTAATAGTCTTAGTTGGCCTGATGTGACGACGAACCGGTCGCTTAATCTAGGATCTGTCAGGAAATAGACCTTTCATTTCAAATTCATCTCTGCCTACACACAGAAAAGCGCATGCTTACCTTAAATAAATTTGTCTTGGACCAAATAAATCTACGTTTTGAACATTCGCAAGACAAAAACTTCTTAACGCAAGAAAAAAATTGCATAATCTTGACGTAAGAGGTTAGCAGTCTTGGATGAAACTACTTTTAGTCTACACTTTAGAATATGGTTTACTTGCATTAAAAGCATTAGTCTTAGAGCAAAATGTTAGAATTCTTGAATTAAATCACTTTTCATATCTTTTTAAGAATAGTAATACCTTAAAATCATAACGCTTTATACAAGAACAAATATTTATTTCTATCAAATAAAAAGTACCTATTATTTATGTGAAATAAATGCTTGGTTTGAAAAAGTTTTTTGGGAAGTAGTTTGAACGGTGCCTTATTTACAAAAAGGAGGAGGTTTAAAAAATGATAAAATATGGGGTATAAGATTTCCAGAAGTTTCGCCTTATTTGCAAATACGCCGCACCATTTATATTCTTATTATCATTCCCGGCCACACATTCAACTTGGTGTGGTGTTGACTGTAAGACTTCTACGTTCAATGAGAATTTTCTTCAAATACAGAAAAAAAGTTTCGGTCACAAAAAAACAAGATTATTTGTTGTTTCACTACCTTTCTTTCTTCTGTATCCCATACTTAACTTTCTTGCGCACTCTTAAACCATCTTTGATCTGACTACGTGCGATCTGCTTGGCGTGTGTTTCCTTATGAAAGACACTCGAACATTTGCCCAAGCATTAGAAATGTTTGACCCTAGGCCCATATCTTCCTATTCCAGTTCCTTCTGCTGTGTTGAAGTTATCTCTATATCTACCAATTGATGGTATTTCTCTTCATTTGCAAAATATTGACTTTTTCCCACTCGCTAATGCATCTAAGCTTTGTAATAAATCCTTTCACAAAACTCTTTTTTTTTTGTTACGTGTCATGTCGTTTCGGGGCAATCCCCAGAACTAACCATCGTTGGGAGATTGCGGCCTATGCCCAATAATTCTGCCCGTCTTCCATTTCGCTACACTCTCTAATAATGTAAAGGAGCTTTATCTTCTCTCAATAGCTGCAGTTGGGCAGGCTGTTACCCAGTTATCACACGCTAATCTTTTTCCTCTCTAGAGGGGTTAGCTTTTGCGGTAACCAGGTTAGCTCTTTTGCTGCATACCACTGACCCATAAGTCATTCTTGCTGTGTATATCGAAAGTAATTTTTCCAATCCAAGTATTTTTGAGTTGCATCCCCAATTTTTCGTTTTATCGATACACTATGGGATTTGACACTTAATTCTCAAGAATTCTGATAAAATGGAGGCTCTAATGTATGTTTCTTTTGCTATTATTGTAGGAATAACATGTTCTTATAATAACTTCAAAACAGCTTTTGCAAAATATTATACATTTTCCATGAAAACATCAAGAAATTTGTCTCTCAACGATACTTTTTACCGGAGTTACGGTAAATCTGGAACTTATTGAATACTAGGAGGTGCCCGCAAGTTTGTCACTTTTGTAACTCTGAACTGTACAGCATCAGGTCCAAATAATACGTAACTGTTGCTTACTTGACGATTATGTAGAAAGCTTGCTCCTTGTACCACCTCACAACTATGCATACGTTGTATCACACTCGCTATTACACTGATTCACCAACACTTCAAGTTCACGATACGCTCTACAGCTTGCCGTAGAGATAAAAAGCAGACTTTTTATTTTTTACTTTTTGTTTTAGTAACTTCGTGTGGTTACATTGTCACTAGATACAGCTTAACTGATTACCAACCAATTACAAAAAAATTAAAAAAGGCTTCATCTAGAGATATGAAGCGAATTACTGTTTTGTTTATATAGATTACACCAACTAGTACCAAAAAATAATTTGTATGAATGAGAGAATATCATTTAAACACAAGAAGATGTCATTATCACTCAAATAAAATTAAACGATTATTAATTGACATTTAGATATCAGAAAATTACAAATATTGTTACACATTTTATTCAGTTTCACACCTAAAATTTCAATAATGAGGTTAGCAAGTCAAATATCACGTTCTATAAGTATGGAAACGAACTGATGTCAACAGCATTTGCACTATTGTAAGTATATGTATAATTTGCCTATCTACATACATACACAGACGCTTCTAAAAGATTCCGTATATAAAACAATATTTCAACAAGCTGTATTCATTTACCTGATAAATTGTGCTTGTATTTATACTACAGCAATAAATTCTCTGCTTGATACGTCGTTATCTAGAATTATTGCAGGTAATGATGGTATGCCATTACAAGATACGCACAATATGAAAGTATATTCACGTTTCTACGAAAAAAGATTTGAAAAATCTACCTGTAAGTAATATAATACGTTATAGACGTATACATTCATCTGTGATTTTATTTTTGAGCATTCGTATTTAGAATAAAATTACACAGTCTACTTCTTTTGATAAAAAAATAAATTACCACAATATGTTAACGGGTAAACCATTTAGGAACGTGATTTAAACATATTTATAAATACTTTCGTTGCTGGTACGGCACTTTTCCATCGATTTCTATTCATAGCCGCTTATTTCCAAACATAATATTTTCCTCGTGTAGATGAGAGCCGTCGCCCTTAAATATTACTAGAATGTCGCTTACTTCCGGCACGTTTTAACTCGAGTGATGAAAGTTCCTGTCGCTGAGACCCGGTACCGCCGCTCTATTTTCGAATGACAAAAGCATCTCTTGCTAACAAACTTCAGTTTGTGTGTTCTACGCTAAGAAAAACGAAGAAGAATGGAAAGATGGAGTACAGCTTTCGGGAATTTCGTTCTTCAATTAAATTTAATTATATTGGTCCATGTGGTAATACCAACAAGAATTGGTAAGGAGTTACTGGGATATTTATTCTTCCACTTACAAATGAACTTCTACCCAAATATTTACGTTTACCATATTTAATTTCGATAATTCTTCAATTATAATTTCAATCTGATGTCGTAAGATCTTTGATATTCCATTCAGGGGAAATGGGTCAATTAATACTTAAACATATCAGGTGTCTAATCTTCTATTTGATCAGTTTGCACTAACTAAGTGGTTGCTACATCGATATTTAGCAATCCCCTGGGCAAATACATAATATGCACTATAATTCGGTCACTATCTCACGACAGCTAGGTATTATTTACCGAATAAGACGTAATGATGATGTTATTTATTTAAGAAGAGAAAAAGTGTTTCTAAAATAATATTTTGACAGCAAACACATTCAAGCAAGTCCACTTGCTCCATTTTTTTTTAAATCGTTGTATCTAGGCCGTGATAAAAGGGAAATTAATAAATAAATATTAGGTAAGCGATTTCGAGATTTGTGTTGTCGTCTAAAATATATATACGAAACCGTATTAATAGCTATACAAATAGGTACACGGAATTTGGTGGCGTAAACGCCGCCTTAGAAATTAATACATATTTGCTTTCTCCTCTTAAAATGTGAAAAAAAAAGAAACGATTACGTCGATAAGATTAAGATTTTCAGTATTTCGAGATTTCTTCATCAAGTGCGTGAAGGGGATATGTCGAAATATCCTGCTTCCCACCTCAAAAACACCGAGTTGTTATGTTCGATATTAATTAAATAAAATGTAGTAATCGGCCATAGTGACAGGATTTATTAACGTGGCAAATGTAAATGTATTCATTAGTTGTAAAAATAGAAACGGAAACATTATTGGCAAAATATAACATATAATTTGCAGCTAATATACCAGACAATTTCAAATTAACCTAAGCAGCGCAGCGGTCCAGTACATGAGAATAATCTCCGATAGCAAAACCATGAATAGTGAAGGTACAACTTTTTTAATAGAAAATGCATTGTATAATTCAATATTAAATTTTAACTATTCCATTAAACATAGATGAAAATAAATAATCCCTCATAAATAAATCCTGATTAGGCAGACTAAGAAGGATCCATTTATACATGCCTTTAATGCATTTTAGTATTTGTATGATATTTGGGTATTCTTTTCTTTTCCGATTCGTGTACAATCCTTTAATATATGGTGGTTGGGCGGAAATTTCTATTAATAAATTTTAAATGTGGAAATTGAATCTTTATTTAAAGATAAAGATATATTTACAAAGATTTAATTTCTACATTTAGAATTTATTAATACAAATTTCCGCCAAACCACCATATATTAACGTAGTATTTGTATGGGTGGTGGTATAGAGTGTTTCTATCGTGTGTTGGATTATTGAAATCCGACGTTTCGGCGATGGTTCTACTTACGTCATCAGGGTGACCCTGATAAGGACTATCACTTACTGATTCAATAGTTGGCTATGGAATTGTATTTATCTCTCGGGTAAATTGCCTTTTGGTTCTGTAATATACACACTGGGATGTTTTTGAAATCTGATTCTACAGAAAGTATCGTCATATTTTTGTAGATTTTAAAAAGGTACTTTTCATTGCTCGTGTCTTGTTATTGTGATTCTAGAATTCAGTTTACGCCTTATTTGCCCGTCTGGTTGTCGATGTGAGACCCGCGTTGAAATACACTAACGGGATTCACACCCTATGCAATTCCTGGCTTGGTGCATTGATGGCCTCTGGTGTCGTTGCTGTGTATGCCGCTTCTTTTAATTTGGAAGCATTTTCCTAATCAATTCTGTAATCTGTTTCACAAACGTGCAGTGCCGATCTTGATTTATCTGTTTCTTCTTTCCTGCAGATTTCTTTCTGTTCTTCTGGTCTTATTTTGAGCAGTTCGCTTGTTTTACTAATGTATGAGCGTCCACATTCACATGGAATATTGTACACAGAGTTTTTGGTTTGTTGTTTATGTTGTCCAGTTTAATTTTAGATAAGTGTGACATAGTTGTAATGGTATTGGAGATTTTTATCGCCGTTCTGATGTCATATTGGCTGCCTATTTGTCCATATTTTTTCTGATAGGCCCTTTATGTATGGATTTAATTAAAACCAAACATTTCAAAAAAATATTTTTAGTGATTTTTCATACGATGCTCTTAACCTTAGCTGCAATAGGTAACAAAGAAAAGATTGTAGCCAAGTACTTTAACATACTCTGTATAAAAACTAATAATTGATTATGTGATGACATTGGATAAAATACAAAAATTTTTACAATGCCACCAACCTCAGAACCTTTTTTCGCACCATTTTCTCATATATTTTTGTTGAAAAATCATAAATCTTTGAGATATGTAGTGCATATTAACTAGAAAATACATTGAAGCATATAAATCGGTACCTAGAAATAAAAAAAAATACAATATCATATGCAATAAAACCTATTCGTCTATGTTTTACTACTTTTTTAAAAGCAACCTAATTATTTCATTTACAAAAAAAAAATGTAAATAAACATCTGAAAGAGCGACACTGTAAAACACTTGACTCCCGAGGTTTAGTAAGTGCTAGGAATCTAGAATTTGGAAACCACTTCACATAAACTTCTTTGATCTTAAATAAATATTTGATGAACTTGACTAGCGCGCATTGAATTAGAATGTACAACGTAACTAACTTAAACTGCGAGATAATGTGCAGCTCAATTTCATCCATTTAAAATTATACTTTTACACACGAATTGCATGAAGATGATTTTAACAGAAGGTTGGAACTTTGTAAATTAATGACCGAGGGCCTCAACAATAATCGAAACTTACTGTAAAATTAAATAAAGTTGAGGTTAAAAAAACACCTTTTATTTTGCGAACTGAGGATAAATCAACCCTCTTCTCTTTTTAATTGCCAGTTAAATTTTTATCCGTTAGTTAATATGTACCGATAAATCGGACCTTGTGTTTTATTATCACTTTTAAAAGAATTAAATGATAGAATATAAATTTCATACAAACGATGTATTATTTTACTATACATATGTGACGTTAAAGAAAACAATGCCTAAATCTGATAACACATGGATAAAAGCGGGTATCCGTTTCCTATATTATTAGATCGTAATCCTTTTCGAACCATGAAAGCGGTAAACACTATAAGCCTCGTTTCAATAGCTTATTACAGAACAACACACGGTACTGTACGCGCCTGCTTTTTTAAAAACCGGAAAGAAGTTTTGATAACTTTCTGCATACCAACTCTGAAGAAATCTTACCATCTTAAGCGATTTCGACGAAAACTAACTGAAGCAATAAAAACGCTAAAAAATTAAAAATCCAAATCGCCGTCAATTCGATACTTTGCGTATTCTGATATGTTCGAGATGAACTTGTAAGGCTACCGGATGAACTCAATACTTGCTTTCGTGCGAGGGATTTCGTGCTGTGCTGTCGCAGGTCCCCCGGGGAGAAGTTCTGAGGACAGATGTGCAACCTGTGGACGATGATATGCCACACCACACTTGCTACGCACCGAGCGATGTGGGGTGGCCGTACGGATTTAGTAGGGCACAGGGTGCTTTCGTTTCGCAAAAGTGGGCTATCTCACCCGCCAGTTAGGGTCATTGGGCAGCGTAATTTCGCTAGGCGGACGTCGGCGAGTAGGAAAATCGTTGCGGCGTGTTATCTCCCTTTTTAGAGGTAGGAAGTAGCGAAGTCTATTATTGTTTGACTGTATATAAAAGGAAGATACGCTTTGTAGGAGGAGTGTGTATATGTAGATATATACGGAACACACAGATGTATGTATGACGCAGAGTGCTTTGTTGGTCTTTCAAATTTAGAACCCTAAAGGGTAATACATGTGTCCCAAGTACGTAACGTTAAAGGATTTCACACTATATTTGTTAAAAAAAAAAACAGCTTCCTGGTGATTAATTTATTGAAGAATGTCGCTTGACACATATTTTTAACATATTATAGGTAAGCTGACTACCAAATTTCTTTTGTTAGCAACGGGCGCATTGTCTACATTATTATCTACATGTTAACCTCTAATAAAATTATTCCAACAGTTTCTAGTTATTGCCAGTCTCCAAGCCTATATTCGTGTCTTCTCCTTTTTATTTGTCCTCCCAACTGCATCATCTCTCTTAGCTATAGCGTACAGCAACTTGGATAGATAAATAACAGACTCTCCATTAGAGCTGCAAAATGAAGCCGACATTTCAAGAACAAACAAACCTTTAAAACACCTATAAAAATTATATTTCTTGTCTCTTTTTTTTTTTCAAGAAAAAAAATCGATTTTACAAACCAATTTTACAATCTGATTTTCCCATCGGTTTTAAAAGCCGTTCATTAAATCGATTTTTAGTTACCAAACTGGTGCATTTTTTTCTTTCAATTTTGGCGATCGCCTTGCGAATGCTTAAGTAATCATGGGTCTTATAATATATATATATATATATATATATATATACCTATTTTTATATCAATGTGACACCCAGCATAATGAAAGTTAAATTGACACCCAACATATACATTATCGATAATTTCTCGATAGAGTGGCACCCACCATACAAAATAGCAAAGTGGAACCCGTATAAATGCAAATAATTGTTAAACTGGCACCCTACAATGTTGCCAATCCTTATCTTCGTATTTTATTCTTGCGCGCGCAGATTCCCTATTCAAATTAAGCATGAATTCTCGATTTCCTAATTATAATATATAGCATATAGTAACGCGCTAATGTTTCTTTTTGCACTGTGTAATTTAAAGTGCAACATTTTTATTCCTATTGGGATATTAAATATATGGGTATATTATATCTGAGTTTTTTTTTAAATAATTTATTCTAATAGATACAAATACTTTTAAAGGACAAAATTATTATATACCTAGATATGAACTAACAGATACAATAAAGAGAGAAAACAGATGTGGATAAATGTGTTTATTGTAATATTTAACATACTTAAACCATAAAACAAAAAAAAAATGGTTCAGTTGCTCATTCGGTATTCATTGAATATAAAGGTCGTTACCCTTAGCCAACACCCTCAAACTGGTCGTTATGTTGTTTTATAAATTTTACAAATTTTTTTAGTGCTATTTTTTCGAAGATTCTTTTTAAAATATTGCGACATTGTTTTCTTCTCTTTGGGTTTCGTTGTCTAGGACCTGTGAATATAATCAATTTGCAGTTTGTCTTAATTCTAATAAAAGCTGAAATTAACATTTCTTAGTAGTTTATTGCTGGTCAAATTATCACGCTACAAAAAAGCTAAATATTCATTTTTATTGTTCACAATACAGTTTTTGTTACATACTTCAAGATTTCTCTGGAACTCAAAATTTAGAACAGTAAAATTTCCTTTGAAGTTATAAATGTTGGTAGTTCGCGAAATAACATTGATTACGCTACTACCTAAGCTAGAAAAATGTTAGTAAAGAGTTGAAATGAAGCGATTTTCTAATAAAACCACAGTTTACTTACATATTACTTACTAAATTGAACGTAGTACTGGAATTTCCCTGAAATCGGAAGTATTGTAAAAAATAAAATAGATTATTCAGTTCACTCTAGTTTAAATATTTCTTGTTGTAGACTTTAAGAACATCAAATTTTTACAGCTGTAACAGTTTAGCTGGTATAACTGTCAGAATTTGATGTTTTGTAATCTCAAAGTACAAAACTTCAAATAAATTTAAAATGGTGTGAATTTCCGCATCTCTTCTATCTATAAAGAAATTCTAAACTGGCATCTTTGACGATTTCTACATTAAAAGGTGTAGCTAGGTGACAGTTTGGCTCACAAACCCGATTTAAGACCAAAATCTAAGCTATTTTATATCGAACAAAACATACCCCAACTGTTCTATTTCTTATAAAATAGCTTAGATTTTGGTCTTAAATCAAGTTTGTGAGCGAAACTGCCACCTAGCTACTCCTTTTAATGTAAAAATCAGCCGTCAAAAATGTTAGTTTAAAAAATTTTCCTTATACATAGAAGAAGTGCGGAAATCCACACAGTATAGGTTTATTTAATGTTACCTACGTACTTTGAGAATACAAAATATCAAATTCTTTCATTATCATCATTGGTGAAGGGAACATAACTCGTATCGCTATTAGAATCACAAACAAAAGAATCATCCGAATATCCTTCAACACATCAACGGGGCTTTTATAAAGATCATCTGAAAAAATTTAAAAATGAACACTTTATTGCGCAACATATTTGTAAAGAGTAGGTATTTATTTTTTTATTATAAATAAGCATAGATAAGAGAAATCGATTAGTAATTTATTTTTAAATTATAATGACCAATGCAATAGAGAAGTTCTACTATGTTATAGACAATATAGACATTAAGATTTTTTTTTGTAACCCTCACTCATTGCTCTCACGATACTTACATACGCTTGGTTGCCCCAACTTTAACTGTTGCACCGACGCAACAACAACCAATGATTTTACAAATTTTTGAAATCCTCGAGTATAATCGTTAAAATTAGGTTGGTGCTTGGTTAAATCACTTCGGGGCTAAATCTGTGAAATGCCGCCGAAAGACGACACATACACCACTACATAACAAACGCAACGTCTCTTGAACGATAATTTTCCTTAGCCGAATGCCATCTGGTGCGGCTGATTGTGTTATTAAAATTTGTTGCACAGTTTACATCAATTTAAAGTTGTTTAAATATGAATTTAATTTTTATTATAATCCCAACGAAGTTTGTATTGCGCGTTTAGTATTATGGTAGTGTTGGATGTTGAGTATTACTCTAGAGGATTCGTGATGGAGCATCTCGTTAGAATTTTAATATTAAAGGATGATTTTAATTTGAATGCAATGGGGGAAACTAAAATACGCCACATCGAACCGTGAAGTGTCAAAAATATCCCTGCTACAACGAAAACTAAATGCGCGGGAAAAGGACACTGGATGCATCCCTAAAATAAAAAACAACCCAGTCAAATAAGCAGTTTTTGTTTTCGGTTTTTGTAATTAAATATAATGAACGTAAGAAAAACCCGCCTTTTGTTTAACATCAAACCCACAATATTATATTTCTCAATTTATTCATGAAAAATACTTACTATAAAGTTTTGAACTTCCGGATGCAATTAGTTACACTTTCTTCAGATGGCTATAAAGAGTTGTAGGTAATTATCAGGAGTTAATTCATAACGCTAAGCTTATATTTATGCACTATGCACCAACTGAAAGCTAACATAAATATGTAGGTATTTTATTTTCATACTGTTTAATAGTATTTTAAAACACATGTATCACAATGAAGTTTATGTAATGCGAGTACAGGTGAATCACGAGCCGCGTAGAGGCGAGTGATTCAATGTACGAGCATTACAAGTTATTGTGACACGAGTTTTTTACAGTACTTTTTTCTAATTTGCACATTAATCGCCCACATTACATTTCGGCAAGAGTCCCATCAGTGCGTTAATATCATTGTTTTAGCTTTATTGTAATCTCAAATTAGAAAAAATCAGTGTAAGCATTCAAAGATGTAGCTATCACGCCTCTAAGTAACTTAAAAGACAACGTGGATATTAGTTGACAATGTCACTTTTATGCATTTATACCAAATAATAATCGAAACTTGCTTCAATATCATAAGTACAAATTCATGAAAGAATATGCCCAACAGCAAGAAAGTCATATATCCACTATGACGTATTTATTAACGCAATTATAGTAAAAAAAAACTATTTCATTATATATATATATATTCCTTTCTTTTAACCAACATTTGTCATTACACTTGATTTATAGATTGCCGCCCGGGCACCCACCCGTATACCATAACATATATTCCTCAGCACTTGAACGCATACATTCGATTCATATTTAAAACTAACCATGTTCTATTCGTTATGTAGTAATGCGATGTTGTCGGTTTAACGAAAACTGACTGGGTGCCATTAGATGCTAAGAATATATTCGGGTGCTACAAAATCGAGATTTTATTGCAGAATATATACGTATATAAAAAGTGCCATCTCACGGAAGTACGCTGAACTGCTCGCATATGTCCGTGAATAAAAAATCACAAATATGGCACCCACCACACTTTTGCTTAAACGACTGTAGATGTCAGTAGCATACCGAAAAAGCAATTTAAAATGGAAAACAAAGTGACACCCGAAGGCGGGTGTCAGACTGTAAAATTGGGTGCCAGTTATACAATCATTATGCATTTTGGGTGCCACAAAGACATTTATTATATATATATATATATATATATATATATATAATATATATATAATAGCCTGATATACCGAAGGGGTATCGAATTAAATACGATAGCCTGTTTCCGTACTGCCAGAAAAGGATAGACGATCATTACTTTGTCAATTCCCTATATATGGCGTCAACGTCAGTTTATCACAGATTTCTACCCTCTCTTTGATGCTTTCACGTATTTAAATCTGCTAATAGAGGTTAAGTTAGCTAGATTATTGCTTCCATATTTTGCGATCTCCAAGTTTAACTAACAATAAGTGGATCATACTTATTTTGGTGTAGGTGTATTCTTTATTGTTTCAAGTTATGAAGGCGTTTCCAAGTTTTTATTGGTATTCCTTAGTGTAGATATCATACAGATGGAATTCCTGCAGAGATTCTTAAGAGCGTGGTGTCCTCATGCACGCGGCGTCTATTGTACATCTAGTTGTCATAATTTAAACTCAAAACTTGCAAAAATAAATACATATTTTAGAATATGTTCCAAATAAGGCCAACTTTATGGTAGTTAGATCTAGGCAGAAGCTCTACAAAAGGAACGGCATCGCAAGAGACTGGTGGCGGTTCAGAAAAGAAGAGACTTGCGTATAGCTAGTTCTTATAGAACCGTGTCGGAGGCAGCTGCTCTTGTAATAGCAGAAGTAGTGCCTATAGATCTGTTGACCAAGGAATGAAAGGACAATTATTTGAATAGATTGGAAGCTTTACCAAGCAAGAGAAGGCACCGTGCATCTCTGGCAGAAGCGATGGGATACGGACACCAGAGGTAGATGAACTCACAGATTGATCCCAGATCTGTCAATCTGATTAAAAAGAGAACACGGAAAGATTGACTATTATATTACGCAACTGCTGTCAGGGCATGGATATTTCTGCAAAATGGGAAAAGTCGATAATGCCAGTTGGATGTACAGGGACACCAGATGCGATGATGTTCATCATACATTCTTCGAATCTGCAAGATGGAAATTAAATAAGGACGACCTAGAAAAAGAAATCCGGAAATTGAAGTCAGATAATATTATACAAGTAATGTTACAAAATCGAGACTCCTAGCATACTGTCTACGCTTTCGTTAAAGAGATGCTAAAAATGCAGGATATGGATAATCCATAAATAAGGAAAACCACCTCGGTGAAATGTGAATGCGATACCGAGACCAACTGAATTAAGAAAAAGATATAATATCTATCCATGCCTCCTAATCCCTACTGTAAATCTATATTTACAACTGTCTTTTCTCTCTTTTGACCTGCTACAATACCAAGAGCTCAAAGACGTATGTAACTAGGAAAAAATCTGCTTATCTCAATAAGTTAATCACACCTAATAGTGCAAAAAACATGTTCCCGAATCAATAAATTGTCAGAATGTTTCCTTATATACATGCTTTCGTAAGCATCAAATTCCCTCGTAAGAATTACATTTTTTAATAGTTCTTACCTTCTTAATATTAATTTTATTTATTGTTTGTATGTTGTGCAACACCGGATGATTCCAGCCTCCTCAACTCGAGCACTAACAAGAGAATATATTGAACCCGACCATATACACTACACTTATCTATAGTATAACTAGTATGTAATTCTCGGTTGTAGTCCTTAAATTTTCCAAAGTCTTTGGCAGGACTGTTGTTGCTTTATGGGTAGTTTTATCTATTTGTTGGTGACATGCATAACCTTTTCAGAGCACTTAGCCCAAACATTTTCTTCCTATTTGTAAATAGTACAACCGTAGTTTTGTCGGCGTTTACTTTGAAGTTCTTGTTTTAAGCATCAGTTGTTAACAAAATTGAGGGTCATTTATATGATTTGACAAGCCCTTATACCAAGTGAATTAATTAAACTAATTTCATTTCTAAAAAAACTCTTATATAATGTTGCACTTACTACAGTGATTTAGTAATTGTACTATAAGTGTTAATAGAACCAGTACCGAATTCATTTGTCATTGCCCACCACCAGAGAGACAAAACTCATCTGCCACACGGTTTTCGGACGGAAAAGCGTTTCAGTTTGTTTGAAATTCGTTCCGATTGTTTTCTTTTCCTCGTTAACGTTCAATAGGACGAAACGCTCGACGAGGGACAGCATTTGAACGCTTGATTTATTATAAAACTCGAAGAAGAGAGCAACTTTATTGTTTACCGGTTGTACGGGGATCGTACTGCGGACATTCCGAATATGCCGGCAGGGTCTTCTTGATCCGTTTCTAAATATAGTGAACTATTAATTTTCGTGTGGAACTTTTCAAATGTCTACGGGAAACCATAATATTTTTGTAAAAGCAGTATTTTTATGTCGTGTTTATACAGATGCAGGCTCTCATAATGTTCGGTTTTCCTTTTTTTTTTTTTGTTTGTGCGCACTGTGTCAACAGGCACTGATGCGTTAGATGGGTTTATCCTAAGAATTAATACAACATATGAATATTACATTCAAGTCATTCATTCTTCAAATATCTGAAACGCAAATAGGATTTTATATTGTTATTGTACCTTCGAAACAGCTACATATAAATTACTTACTACAGATGTCACACGTTGTACAGGTACTTGAATCTTTTGTCGCCTATCAAAACAAAGCAGCTCACAAACAATGGGCGTAAGAAACAAAAAGCCTGGTCTTGCTTAATGGACGGGAAAATGCGCAAATGCTCTTTCGAATACCAAACAGAGAAAATATCTCTTCAAAAGCGCCCATATATGATTTTCACGCAAACCTTCCACTTCATATACTCCTAACAATACATTCGCATTATCCTACACAGCTGAGGTGCCCGTGCGCGCAAATTACTTATCATGATGAGATGTATTCACCTCCTTCGAAAATTAAAAAATTCCACGCTCATCAGGCGTGTATAGACAGCCGAGGCCCCAAGGGCACATGTGGTCTTAATAACTGCACCCGAGGATGAAACGTGGAAAGTATTATATTTCCGTTGGAGTGGCATCGTAGGTTTTGAAATTCCTCAAATGTTTCTAATGGATTGTGCTTTTCATTTGACTGCTATCATCCACCATGCCAGTCGCAACGAACAAAGTAAACAAGGAATGAGGAACGGTACATTTTTTGCTCCCCCATCGAGGAGAGACACAATTCTTAAATCAGCCGGATTGTTGTCTTTTTTTTTTTTCTTAGCTTTCGATGCAGCTATGATTTGAGAGAAAATAACGTGTTGGGTTACGGGACTTTTTTTGCCTGTTCCCTTTTATATTAGTAGAGGTAAATACCACAGAACCGTGCTTAAAGTAGGACATATTTTTTATGCAGTAATTTCAGTTTTACGTAAGATTCTGCGTAAGTAAGATTTATTAATTCAACTCAACATGTCAATATTTGCTTAGAGTATTTACTTAGAGAAACAAAGAGTGTTGTAATTCCTATTCTGTAAATCTAATATTTATGCTCTGATAAGGTTTATTGTCTACTACAGTTAGCAAGTAAGTAGACAAACAACGGAAATGTCTCCGCCTGTGACTATTGTTTCGATATTTTTCCAGGACATCAGCACCTATTACACATGAACGTACAGTTTAGAGATGGGTAGTATTCGCCCAGTTCATATCTTTTCAGTTATGTTAACTTAGATATTAGAAAGTCTCATTCCACAATATATTTGCCAACATACTTTTAAGTTGTAACTAACTTTTTGTAACATTTGTAACATTATCATTAATTTAATTATATTCTAAGTATACATACATCATAGTAGAGACCCTGAAGATGACATAAACCGAAACGTAAAAACGTAAAAAAATTCACTTTTTTATTTAATTTTGACATAAAATAAAAATTTTGGCAACCAAATACATAAAGCGATTTGTTTGTGCCGGGCAGTTATTTCCGAAAATTTTTTTGCATTTTCCCTATCTCACCCATAAGCTCTCTATACCGGGTATCGCAAAAATTCCGAGACGGTCAAATATCTCAAGAAATACACATCGAACCGAAAAACCAAAAAAAAAAAACGCTTTTAATCATTTTGAAAAACCTATCCAAGGACACCAATGTTGTGGAACAGAGAATAAAACTCACTTCGCTTTGAACTTAAACTACCTTTATTTAATCTAAAAGTAAAAGTTGTCACAAAGCACAAAAAGTCTTAAGTCTAATCAAGGATTGACTAGCCGACCGTTCCGAGTTCACTTCTTACTCCGTTCTTTTTTGTTTTAGTTATGGTGGATGCTTATATAGACTCGGAAGAGGGGCTGCGATCGTGGGAACATCCCTTGAGAAAGTGGCATATACACCCTTAATTGAATTGGCGCCATCGAGACGCATGCTACGGTTTCTAACTCATTAGGATAAAATCCTTTACTTGTCGAAATGTCAACTACCTTGGTAATAAATTCTAACATAATTGCAAAAAGCACTTCTCTTAACAATTTAAAGTCTTAAACTACTCAAGAAACTAAAAAGGTAACTGATCTTAATCTACAAAAGAAAGAAGAGAAAAAAAAGGGTCTATCGCTATTCACCAGTGTCTTGTTACGGTAATTAAATAGGCGACAGCCTGACGCACAATTGCACAATAGCGACACCACGACACAGTACGCGATACTTTCCACATTACACATAGCAGTTCTATTACACCTCCCCACCTAGAGGGAAGCAGGGACGTAGATGATGGCTTCATTGGTCGTCGTATAACCGGGAAGATTTGGCTGCGGCTAGACGGCGTGTCTCCTCCGAAGGGTAGATACCTGCGTCCATGTGCGTGTAGATTGGCGGTGCTGGAATGGGTAGAAGGCCGAACGAGCTGTCTTCTGCTGACCGTAGTGTACTCATTCGTACTGCCGGTGCTGAGGGAGAGCTGTTCCGCTTGTGGCATTGATTATAAATCTTCACCAGACATCCTTGTCTGTCGTTGTCGGTCTTGCACTTGAACAGTGTTTTGGCAAGTTGAATGATCCCGCAGTATTTCAGGATCCTGTAGGTGATTATGGAACCTATGATACCAGCTAGGACTGATATGATGAGAGAAAACCAATTTGCGTATTTGATAAGATGGGGTTGATTTAAATTTCTATTAATTCGAGCATTCAGATCATCAAGTTGATGAGATGCACCCTTTAAATCGTCTAACTTGACGTTAGTGAAATGTATAGGCTGAAAATAGTATGACTCTAAGGTAGAGTTTATGAGATGCTCGGTACAACAATTGTCCTCGATGATGGGGACAGTAGGAATTAAATTGTGAAATTCCGTTGTAATTTTGGAGGTTGCAATTAGCTGAGAATTCTTTGAATAAGCTCTACATCCTTTGTCTAGTTGGAGGACGCCTATGTCTCTGACAAGTTCGTTATACAAGGGAACATCGGGGCATAGAATGTTTAATAAAGTGGGTTCTGGGAGAACATAGATCCATTGATTATTTGAAGTTAACTCGTGCCATACCCTGACGATGCCTTTAAATATTCGAGTATTACATGTCTCTGGTAACTGAGGATGGTACGAAGAAATGAGTGACACTTCGCACTTAGGGTGATCCGCAACTGAGTAGATTTCCTTGTTCTCACAGAGGTACTCCCTGTTGGCGATCTGCTTGCATCCTTCTAAAGTATTCAATTGGACATACTGAACCCTATTTTCGGCTAATGCGAGGTATTTGGATTCAGGTTGGATGTAGGCATATGTATTGTCGAGCTTATGAGGAATAGGTAAGGGAATTAAGCTATAAAGATCGAATAGCGCGTTATTAGTCAAAGGAATTTGTATCACGAAGATAATTTTGAAATCGTTGTAATATACTGAAAGTTTGCTAATTTCGACTAATTTTGCTGAATTCTGTTCCGTGAGAGGAAAAGGAAAAGACTTTCCGTTGGTTAATAGTTTTACATTGTCGCGTAGACTAGTCATGAGCTGAACCGGAGTGATTACAGCAGGGTGAACTATATTCAATCGCGCGAACAAAACTGCATTTATGAGAACATCGTATTGTTCACTAAGTTCATTTATTAGATAAGTCAATAAGCTGATGTGACTTACAGCTAGATTTAATTTCTCTAGTGCTAAAGTTTTATTATAGATATTGTTGGTAAATTTATTAAATTTGATAATATTATTATTTAGCGCTTCTTCGTTTTGTCGAAGAGAAGCTATTGAGGTGTTAAAATTTGAAATGGTTGATTTAACAATTTGGATTTGATCTTTCATTAATAATTGAATTTCTTTATCCATACTTGCGGTTTGTTCAATGACTTGATCGTAGTAGTCGGCGTCGTCTGCATCTAGTGAGCCAGTTAGCCACTTCCATGCCGTGCCTAAACCGTTGAATATACCACGTTTTGTACGAGGCGAATGATTTATCAAATGTTTCAGTGATTGCTCTTTTGTCGCAATTAAATTTATTTGAGTCGTAGCAAAGTTTAAAGCTTGCTGACAGGGAAGAAGTTCCGTTTTTAGTCCAGGAATCCCGCACATGTTCTCGGTTTTCGAACATATTGATCGTATGAGATGGGTTTTCTGGTGATAGAAGGATATGTTAATGTAAGAGAGGACTTGCCACGTATCGGAGTAAAATTTAGCGTGTCCTATGTTTTCATAGAAGATACCGCTCGAGTTTGATATGGGTGTTATTGCCAACCCTAGCGAGATGTTGAGGCATCCGCATCCGAAACAATATGAGCGATTTTCAACCTATTAAAATGAACTGTTACATTTCGTCGTCGTATTTTGATTACGGCGTTCGGTTCTTTTATTGAAATAATTTTGTAAGGACCTTTCCATTCTGCGGAGAGCTTTTTGCTCTGGCCAACCTTAGTTGAATCATCTTTTAGAAAAACATTGTCACCTATCTTAAAGGTTTTGCTTGTCGCGGCTAAGTCGTAATTGCGTTTAGAATGTTCTTTACTGCAGATGAGATTCTCTCGCGCGATCTCGTGACTCTTGCATAAGCGATAGCGTAATCTATCGACATAATCGTCGTAGGTATACTTAAATTCGGGTTCGCTTTTAATCGAAGCAGGGAGAATGGGTTTGTGTCCGAAAAGTAAATCGTAAGGTGTAAATTTAGTAGACGCGTGTATGGCTGTGTTATAAGAAAACATAGCGAATTTTATATACTCATCCCAATTATTTTGTTTATCATTGATGTAGTGTTTTAGATAGTCTTTGAGGGTAGAATGCGATCTTTCGAGTGCGCCGTTAGTTTGAGGATGATAGGCTGATGAAAATAAATGTTTAATTTGAAATAATTTTGTTACCTCTTTTAAAAGATTTGACGTAAAGTCGCTACCCTGGTCGGTGAGTATAGTACGCGGTATACCGAATTGCGTGATAGTCTCTACTAATTTATTTGCAACCGTTTCTGCCTCATGATTTTCGATTGGATGTGCTATGGAATATTTAGTTAAATCATCCTGCATCGTGAGGATGTATTTGTTCCCATTTTCGGTAATAGGCAGTGGACCTACTATGTCCATGGCAAGACGCTCGAAAGGTTGTGTGGAAGTGCTAGTGATTTCCATCGGAACCTTCAAAGTCTTCCTGGATTTTTTATTAATTTGGCACTTGGCACAGGTCTTTATATAACGCCTTATAGTTCGTGACATATGGTGCCATTTATATTCGGCTTTTATTCGATTGTACATTTTATAGAATCCTTGATGTCCGCCAGTAGGAGCATCATGGAATTCCTTTAGAATAATTTTAATTTCTTCCTCAGTAGGAATTTTTAGCTTATTACGGTATAAGTTTATTCTAATAGTTTCTTTCCGAAATATAAAATTGAAAATTGAAATTACCTTTTCGACCTTTAAATTCGAATATTTGTCGTTAGGATATTCGATAGAAATCTCCTTGACGTTATCCTCTAATAGCTGAAATTTCAAGTTCTGAATGGCATAGAATACATCGCTGTATTTTAATGTGTCGTAATGCCGTAACTTTGAAAATACTATGTAATTTATATTTTCAGGACTGCTTGATTTAGCTATCGAGTAAACTTCGTGCTGAGTTTGACGAAGAATGTCTATATCACGGATAGATATAGTCTCGCTTTCATCGATATCTGTTGAAATCAGATACGCGACGGAACCTTTTGCGCGTCTGATACACTCGTTTATTTCGTGAGTGTTGACGTTTTCGCAGATTTCGGACATTTGTTGGAATTTATAGAAGTCATTAAATGTTTCCTTACAAATATCCGCATGAAGGACTGGTTGGATTCGGGAGAGACAATCAGCATTAGAATTACTCTTTCCCGATTTGTAGATGATTTCATAATCATATTCGTCTAATTTGAGACGCCAACGAACAAGTTTTGAACCAGGATCCTTGACTGAAAATAACCATGTTAGGGGACGATGGTCGGTAATGATTTTGAAACGCCTACCGTATAGATAGGGTCTGAAATGTTTGGTCGCCCACACTATTGCAAGTAATTCTCTCTCTATTGTAGAGTAATTACATTCGGACTTGTTAAGGGTTCTTGACGCATAGGCAATAGGGAGATCTTCGCCTATTTTTCCTTGCGATAGAACAGCGCCGATTGCGAAATTTGAAGCATCAGTAGTCAATATGAACTCTTGCGTGAAATCTGGGTACCTTAAAATTGGCTCCGATATTAAATTATTGCGGAGGGAATCGAATGCGGTTTGTTGATCGGATGTCCAGAAGAATGGTACATCTCTTTTTAGTAATTTAGTGAGGGGTTTCGATATTTTGGCAAAATTCGGTATAAAACGACGATAATATCCGGTTAAGCCTAGAAACGATTTAATATCTTTCGGTGTTTGTGGAATTGGAAAATCCTTGATGATGGACGTTTTTTCGGGGTTCGGTCTAACACCTTGGTCCGAAATTACGTGTCCTAAATAAGTGACTTCTCTACGCATGAATTCGCATTTGTCGGGTTGGATTTTTAGTTTATTAGTGCGGAGTCTATCAAACACGGCACGAAGCCTGAGTTCGTGATCCGACAGAGAATTTGCGTAGATAACGATATCGTCCAAATATACAAAACACTGAAGACCTTGTAGTCCGGTTAAGACGTTATTCATTAACCGTTGAAATGTAGCTGGCGCGTTTTTCAAACCGAAGGGCATTCGTGTGTACTCATAGTGACCTAGCGGTGTTGAAAAAGCAGTTTTACTACAGTCTTCTTCCTTTGTTTTTATCTGGTGGAAACCCGATGCTAGATCGAGTGTCGTGAAGTACTGACAGTGACTTAATTGATCTAGGATGTCAGCGATGTTGGGTAATGGGTATGCATCGCCTACAGTTACGCCATTCAGCTTTCTGTAATCGACAACAATACGCCATTTCATTTTCCCAGAAGCATCTACCTTTTTAGGTACGACCCACAGGGGTGACGACCACGGGGAGACAGACGGTCTGATGATTCGCTGCCGCAACATCTGGTCGATTTGCCTGTTTACTTCGGCCTTGTGTGCCTCGGGGTACCTGTACGTTTTAGCACAGATAGGTACGTCAGAGCTAACGGGAATTTCATGTTGCACTGTATTAGTGAAAGTGAGGTCATCGCCCTCAAGAAAAAATATATCGTTATATTCTGAACAGATATTGAGGAGTGACGATTTTTCCTCGGAGTTTAAATGCTCCGTACGAATAGAACTGGTTACATTTTGCTTGCGATTGCCAGTTTGAGAATTACAAAATACAAATGCTTGATTCGATAAAGGTTCTAATTTTACGACGGGCTTGACTAATAATTGTTTCGACTCGGAAACGTTAAGCATGGTAGCGTAAGCTTTAGAATTGGAGTTGACCTTCGTGATTGCTTTGCATAAGAAGATAGAGTCTGATATTCTGATATCAGGGATGATGCCTTCCTTTATTTCGGGATTTAGGATTGTCAGTTCGACTAACGTCTCGCTACGGGGCGCTAAGACCTGTTTCTGATCCGTAGGAGTACTTACATAAAATAGAGGCATGAAGGTATATGAATTCGTGAGACTCCTTTGTTTAAAATCAACAACAGAATTTGAAGACTTGAGAAAGTCGTGACCTAGGATACCGTCGTGAGGTATATTGCTCTGTTGACCAATTACGTGAAATTTGTGTGCCTTACCATTAATGTCAATGAACGTAGTGCCTAGTGTTTTACTAGAGGGACCTTTATTGATGCCTTGAATGTCTTTAGTTTCGTCTTTATTTAAAGGGTATTTACCTTTGAGACTTTCGGCTTTAATAATAGAAATACTTGCTCCTGTGTCAATTAATAGCTTTAAGATGCCAATTTTTGCAACGTGAGAATCGAATTGGACGTATGACATTGGTTCACAAGAGAGCAAGGTTGCATTATCGTTATCTAAATTTAAAGAGTGGTCACCTGGAACAATTGTTCCTGCTGACTTGAGGTTCCGGCGGTGACTTCGGAAACCTGATTCACGTTTTTTTGTGAATTTGAGTTGCGTTGCGCATAATATTCGCGTTTCCTACATTCGTCTATTGTGTGACCTTTGTTCTTGCAGTACTTGCAGAATTTGGAATTATAGTCGGGCTTATTACCTTGACTATTTTGTTTCGATCCGTTCGAAGAAACTACGTGATTAATTTGAGGTTTCTTTTTAAAACAATTATTTATGTCATGACCCGGTTTTTTGCAAAGCTTGCAATACCTATTCTGATTTGAGAGATCTTTCCTGAAAGGGTTTTTATTGTACATGTTTTGTACTTGCTCTTCGTTTAAGGCGTAAGATATTGCTTCGTTTAGACTCTTTAGGTCGCGAGTTCTGAGATGATTCGATATTTCAGGGACACAATAGTATACTAAACGGTTTAATGCGATCTGATTTAGCATGGAAATTTGACCGTTTAATTCAGTTACAACTGTACAATTTTGCTGGACCGCGTT
This sequence comes from Cetonia aurata, assembly GCA_949128085.1. Lineage (NCBI taxonomy): Eukaryota > Metazoa > Arthropoda > Insecta > Coleoptera > Scarabaeidae > Cetonia > Cetonia aurata. The sequence continues at coordinate 20,160,978 of OX421885.1, read as the reverse complement.
GATTGCTCTTTTCAAAGTGCTTTCGATTCTGATTGAATACTGTTGTATCGATTCTTTTAAATTTTGCTGTAAACTAGTCAGCTCATTTATAATCTGCGCGTAATGTTTCCTATCTTGGTACATCGTTTTCAGGAATTGCTTAAGCTCTTCCCATGTACTGAAGGTTCGATTAGTGCACGCAGTCTTTGCCTTTCCTCTAATTTGCGTTTGAATGAAGCTTAATAATAAAGGTTTCTGACTATCGGACGCTAATTTATTCGCGTGGTTGCAGTCCGTTATGAATGCAGTTAATTCATCTCGGCTGCCATCGAATTCGTGAATGAATTTAAATAAAACGGCGATCGGAATGACTTCTCGCGTTTGAGTTGTTTCGATTGTTTCTGAGTCGCTTGACGATTTATTAAAAGGAGTGATATTTGAGGGATCGTGAGGCATTGTGGCGAAAATATGCACGATAATAGGGCTCGATATGAAAAATTGAATTACTTACAGGATTAAGTAGGAGATCAGCGTCTTCATTTGCAGGGTTTCAGCACCTTGTAGGATTCTTCGGTTTCTCCTTGCTGAAGTCGCTCTTCGATCTTGGACGGAATTTCGTGATGTTAATAAAGTATTTGTATACACCAAAACTTAACACGTTTTCACGCTCGAAATTTTGTCTAACATCCCACTTCTGACACCAAAATTATGTTGTGGAACAGAGAATAAAACTCACTTCGCTTTGAACTTAAACTACCTTTATTTAATCTAAAAGTAAAAGTTGTCACAAAGCACAAAAAGTCTTAAGTCTAATCAAGGATTGACTAGCCGACCGTTCCGAGTTCACTTCTTACTCCGTTCTTTTTTGTTTTAGTTATGGTGGATGCTTATATAGACTCGGAAGAGGGGCTGCGATCGTGGGAACATCCCTTGAGAAAGTGGCATATACACCCTTAATTGAATTGGCGCCATCGAGACGCATGCTACGGTTTCTAACTCATTAGGATAAAATCCTTTACTTGTCGAAATGTCAACTACCTTGGTAATAAATTCTAACATAATTGCAAAAAGCACTTCTCTTAACAATTTAAAGTCTTAAACTACTCAAGAAACTAAAAAGGTAACTGATCTTAATCTACAAAAGAAAGAAGAGAAAAAAAAGGGTCTATCGCTATTCACCAGTGTCTTGTTACGGTAATTAAATAGGCGACAGCCTGACGCACAATTGCACAATAGCGACACCACGACACAGTACGCGATACTTTCCACATTACACATAGCAGTTCTATTACACCAAACACGATTTATTTCAGATTATACATATCTAAATACGAAAGCTTTGTCTGAAACATTTTTTTCGATGCGATTCGAAAATCGCAAGAAGCAATTTTTGTAGAGTTATGAAGTCTGAAAACCGTCAAAATACTGACTAGAAAAACTAACTAAATCATGTGTTCAGGCTCTGATACCTTAAGCGATTTTGAAGATATCCGATTGTATCGGAAGTGATTCCGAAGATACCCGAAGTGATGTGGAAGGCAACCCATAACACCAAAAATATTTTTTTAAGAATCCGGTGATGTTTTAACGTAACTGTAACCGAGGAACAACGACGTAGACGTTTTTTATCCCCTTCGGGGTGCTTATTTAAAGTGAGTCCCCTTGTCTCTCCCCAACGGGGTGCTTGATTAACGCAGGGTGTTTTAAACAATTTTAAAACAAAAGTCTAAAATCATAATGAACGTTCCAAAATCAAAATTAAAATCTAAACTCCAAATAAAAATCTGAAATCAAAAAATTCAATTCTATAAGTGATAAATTTATGTATTACAATAAATGCTATAACTATTCACCATGTATTTCTTGACAGTAACCTAGGTGACGATAAAAAGATTCAGTCGCACTATTGAAATATTCTGCAAGAATATTTTCACCTTCATTCGATTTTTTAGATAACCTCACAAAATAAAATCAAGAGGAACCAAATCTGGTGATCTCGCAGACCACTCAATCTTACCTCGTAGGACTGACCAACGATCAAGAAAAACTTTACCTTCCAGCACAAACATTCAATTTTTGATAATACTGTGTATTGCACTCTCGTACCTAAAAAAGATTTGTATCAGCTCAATACCTACAATTATTTCAATTCATTACTCCGTCTATTTGGAATGATGCTTCGTCCGAGAAGGCAATGTTAAAAGGTAGGTCAGGATCTTCATGTATTCTGTTCATCATATTCTCCTGAAATTCTAAATGTCGATCAGAATCATCTTCATTTATCTCATGAAGAAGTTGCATTTTGTTGGGATGTAGTTTATTGCGTTTTAATATTCTATGAGTAGACGATTTACTTCTTTCACAACATTCAGCAGATCTCCGAAGAGATCTTCTATGAATCATAATAATACATCCAACGATTCATCTTCATTCGTGGCTGTATTTGGTCTTTCTGATATCTGATGATAGATCTTCACCGGTGCCTGTATCTCGAAAATTGATAATAGTTCTTTCTACCATTGACTTCAAGATTCCAGTCATCTCAAGTCTAAAGTTGAACAGATCTACGTCGCAGTACGTGTAGCTCCTCTCACCTAAACAAAATATAATTAAAAGAGATATCCTTCTCGTTCGGTAAGTGTTGCGATTTAGGTAAATTATGACGAGTACTAAATAATAACGACTGTAGAAAATAACGAAATAAGAGAAGTGGTAGTACTGGCTGTTCTAAGTTAGGACCAAAAATTGAAAAGTTACTGGGAAGGCAGCCAAACTGTTAAAATTAAAACGATTCCTTCATATATTAATCTGAGCTTACGCTAATTTTTTATTAGCCTCTTCAAAGATACATTAAATATTCCTTCATATTTTCCATTCCAGTATCAATTTAGTTTTTTATGTTTTGTTTTAAAACAAGAAGTTAAAAAAGGTAACGACCGTCGTAATTTGAGAACTGTACTTCTACATTTAACCGACACCAAAATAACATGTGCAAATTATATGATTCCCTCAATACGAATCCTTGTTCGAGAGAAAGTCATATCTACCGTACAAATCTTTGAAAAGAGTCGGACTGCCCATCTCTAGTACAGTTCCTACATTGCTAGCAGTAGACACGAACTTATATACATACATACCTATGTATATGCATATATCGCATGACTATAAAAGAATCAATGCCATAACACTATTATATTGCTTACAATTGACCTATAAGTAAGTAAATTCTCCACACAATGTAATCAGAAGTTATCGATTTGGAAAATGTACAGTCATACCGGAAGTGTGTAATAAACTAGAAACTTACAATGTGAATATTTTAGGCATAAATCGAGAACACATTGTCTGGACGTGTTATTTTTCGTGTACTTAAAAAGAGTATGTCATGATAATTTGCCAGCCTGCACCAAGACAAGCATCAGAATATCATCGGCTACAAGTATAAAAGCTCCATTCTAAAGTTCACGAAATTTTGAATCTCTAACAAATTGATTACTAATTATCATGTTATTATATATTTTTTTTTATTTCCTTTTATTTCGTGTAAATTTTTCTTTTTTTAGATAATATAAAACAAATAACACTACACAATATATTCTTCAATGTCTTAAAATTTGACACAACATATTTAACAATATCTCAGCCACTTCCAGATTATTTACAGTTTGCTTTCCAAACAAAAAGTAAACCTGTGGTATTTCAGCTCAAAAAATTGACTTTTTTTATTTCGTTTCTAGATGGTTGGCGCTGGTCTGCTTTGAATAAGCAGATCCTGAATTTTTTTAATTGTCCACATTCAAATATTTACACCAACCCTTATCACTGAGAGTATGTTGAGTTGACACTATTTGATCCGAAATGGCATTTGCTTCACCTGGCGCCTCCACCAGAATGTCACATGCTAAAGGGTCATAGGAGGATTTACACAGGAATAAGGGTCTTGCTTTGCAAAGTATCAACTTAAATACCACTACTTATTAGTGATACCCTACCTTGTAGATGTGGCTAATAACTTTGTAACTTTTGGCAGATATAGCTCAAACAATATAAGTTACACTCAACAAAAATCTTTATTAATAAAGAATCCTAGACGTGCATGTCATTAAGTCTCCTATCGAAGAATCCCCTTCCAAAGAGGGTAGGCACATTAATTATACATTCCAGCACTATCCGTACCCCCGAAATACGAATTGTAGTTCGTCTCTTATGTAGACATATGACAAATTCGCTAATGTCTTTGCACGATTGATCAATTTCCCAGAAAAATAATTGCTCTTGGGGATCAAACTCCTTACACTCAGACACATGCGAGCTTTGATTTATACTAAAAAAAACCGATTCCTTGACTTGGCTTGATTTGTGATTGAAGCAACTTGCTGTAAATTGTCCAGTTTGTTTGTAACTAAGCAAAGCTTGAGGTTCTACCATATGTATACCTTCACACATATCTGTTGATGTATCATACCATCCCCATTGAAATTCTGCCAAACATGGAACTAATAGGAACTCTTTTCGTTGTAAACTTCATGTCGGCACGAGACTTACAGTTTTACTTCCTATCTGACATGGCCTAGACAGTAGAATATCCTATGAATAATAAGTCTCCAGTAACTTTCTCTCGTTAAAGCTTCGTCTTCTTGAAAGACATTTTAAGTATTTTATATAAAAAAAAAAAACCGATAGCTAATAGAGAAAAAGAGAAGGCACTTATAGGAAAATTGTAACAATTATTGCTTTTTTTCAGCGCCAAATTAACTGACCAAGACACCTTTTCCTTAGGTGTCCAAAACTGTTGTCTCTTTTTTTGAAATATGACTGAATAAAAATATTAAAAAAAAACTGACATGCAAGAAAACATTTGTGTCGAAACTTTCAAAACTGTTGATAATTTATTTTTCCGAAAAGCCCATAAGTTAATTTTATTTCAGATACAATTTATTGTCATTTCACAAAATTAGATAAATTTAAATCACCAATTCCAAACATTTTGTTTTGGCGTCATAACTAAGACCTATATAATTTCCCGTTCTGCAAAAGCTTCTTTTGGTCAATATTATGACATGGTTCAGAAGTGTGGATCGCCAAAACTAGTAAAAATCAGCAAATTAAACTAAATTGATCAGTACAAAGAATATATATGATTTAGCATAAAGAATGAGAAGAATTTGTGGTCGAAATTGAAAAGGTTGATGACTTGAAGAGATGGGTAGATTATTAAATACAAGAACATGATGATAATGTGGTTTGATCAGGAAAAACAGAAGATCCCCAAGAGAAACCATAATCTACTAAAGACTATGATACTAATACAAACAAAATGAAGAAGAATCTTTGGAAGAAACGCTCTGTTTGTTTACCACTTTACCCACGTCTACTAATACACCTTTTATTCTTCCTCAACGCGATTTTCAATGTACCTACTCATATCACAGCTGGTGATATATCTAAAAGCAAAAATAATTCCACTGTACATGTGTTGGAAACCGTAGAACTACAGTTTATTAGTTAGCTCTTGTGACAATGATAAAGACGACAAAATTTTCTAGCATCCTTGTCTTCGCTTAAATATCTTAATATTTACTCATCGCGCTTGTATGTAAGCAGACATAGACGTATACACATACGAAATGCAATCGGGCACAGATCCATTATGTACTGTGCATGTGTACGAAGCTGCGAGACAGAAAACCTACAAGCAACAGCAAAACGACTCCACTACAGTAGAAGAACCTCGCGCAGCTGGTGTCAGGAAGTTTCCAGTTACACACATGCAAGACGCTGTACGGATTTTATAACCAAACACGCTCATTACCAGAGATATATTTGTGTATGAGCGTATGTAGAAATTTGAACACGTTCAAACGCATGGATTTAAGGTGACTGCCCATGGTTGGGACATTATTCGAATCTCATTTTCATTTAGGGTCAGTAGTATTTAAAAATTGAATGACTTAAAAAATTGCGTAAAACTGAAAGTTTTCTTGCTGTGTAATGACAATATACCATGGCACCCAATTTCACCGGTAGGTTATTTGATACTTATGTAGCTGTTTTTGTTCAAAAAATTATCTAATAACAAACATAGTATGTTCGACTAACTGCAATTGAAATTTAAATAAGATAACGATTAACTTGATATGTAACTGGCCCTGGTGTCGGAGACTGTGTAAGCGAACTCCATGAAGTCTACTTTGAACAGGAATTACTAAATTAACATTTAGTGGACGCGTATGCTTACAACGCGTTCAAGAAGAACATAGAATAATAATAGTTAAGCATAACCTACAAAGTCAATTGCAGCTGCATAAATATTTTGAAGTTAAAATGCTCAAAACTTACATAAAAAAGACAAAAAGGACAAGAATCCCACAAGGATTTTTTAAAACTAATGCTTTTTGCATCCGTTAAGGAAATACTACTAAAATTGCTTTGGGCCAAAGAACTTATATGATGGCAAACGGAGCGCCAAATAAAATTATGGAAATAGGAATTTAATTTGTGCTATGTAAAATTTTGGCTTAAAGGAATGACAATACAATTAATACGATACGTAATAGACACGACTACTAATGGGTTTAGCAGCAGCCGTATATTTCCTTTTGCTAGGAACAAATATCTCCTTCATCATCTCAAACTGGTACCAATTACATACTACAAACAAAAAGAAATGGATGTAGAAAATACAGTTATAACCTTACAAGAATCTTTAGACAGCCGAAGTTTTCACAATCATAAGCTTTCAACGGTAGATCTCTTATATCATAATACTGAACTGAAAAAGTCATAAAATAAAATAAAACTCTTCACTCAATCGGCTAAGTAATTTTAATTATAGCTTAAATGTTTGGGACTTTGGCCATCTTCAGAACCCTATAAAGGACAAAGGCCGAAATATGTAAGCCATAATTAAAATTACTTAGACGATTGAGTGAAGGGTTTTATTTTATTTTATTACTTTTCTGCCTGAAAATAACTGAATCTCAACAAACAATGCATGGACTGGCAGCATTCATTCTTCTGTATTTAGTGGTTTGATGTAAAATAATCGAGCTTAATGCTAAGAAGAAGAAACGTGCTGGGGCGTAAATAAGCTTGCAATATAAGGATTAAAAAATATTCATGCAATACTAAACCTTTCATTTATTTGTAAAAGTTGCAACATTACTTTAGAAATAAGCAACTACAGGCCTATGTCAGTCTTATACAGCTTAGCTAAAATTGATGAATCCATCTTCCGCCATAATATAATATTCAGCTCTTGGTAGTAATATCAGTCTCTATCAACATGGGTTCACAAATTGGAGATCTACCGTAACTAATCTTGTTACTCTTGTTCAATAGGCTCCTGACGGTGTTGATACTGGTGGGCATGTCGAGTTAGTCTACTCCGACCTGTCAAAAGCTTTTGATAAGATTGACCACTATCTTTTGTTACTTAAACTTTCCTGCTGCTGTTTCAGTGTAACTTTGTTGCAATTATCAGCATCGTATCTTTCTGATTGTACTTTCCTTGTTTCTGATGATGGATTTGTGCCTGATAGTCGGGTTATCAGATCGGGGAAGCCCCAAGGGTCCATGTTGTGGCCTCCACTTTTGTAAATGATCTACCCAAATGGTTGGATTGCGAAGCACTCATGTTTGCGGATGACGTAAAGTTGCGCTCGTTCATTAAAGCAATCAGAAACTGTCTGAAATTGTGTGTGTCTGAAATTGTGTGGCACTAATATGCTGGAGCTGAATGTTTCCAAATGTAACATTTTAACCTACACCCATAAACGCTCATTTATTAGCTAGTACGGCATTGGCCCGAACATTTTAACAAGATTAATATCAGTTCGACAGTAACCACATATCCGTTATGACTGGATCTGCATGTAAGATGCTTGGATTTATCTGTCGAAACACTAGGCGATTTTTAAATGTGCGCACAATAAAAATTCTATTTAACAGTCTTGTACGCTCCAGGTTGAAGTATGGTGCTCTGGTGTGGAACTCCTGTTGTGAGATCTATGTGGTGAAGATTGAGGCTCTTCAGAAAAGATTTTTGAAACTTCTTTGGTTTCGCAACTTTAATAATTACCCGTGTTGTTCGTTTTGATTCCTTACTGTTAAAAAGTTTGAGACAATTTTTAACTAAATTGTTTGCTAATGGCATTTTGAATATTGTTACTGTTTTGTAGCTTTTTGGTGACTGTTTCATTATTACGTACTAAACCCATATACAATACTACATAAGAAAATAAAGAGTTGTTGCAAATTTTACCGTTAAAAACCGTTTCGTTTTTACTCTCTACACAATAAGAGATCTTTCTTTAATTGCTACTTGAATAGATATAACGCAGTAAATTGTGCCATTGACGTATTTCACATAATTCTTACTAGATTTAGTAATCATTAATAAATATTGAAGCATTTGTAATAAATCAATATTAGTTTTATTTTTACTCCCAGTGATCCAACAGAATACAAAAGATAAATTAAAAATCATTGGTTTGTTCCCCAGTTCTGAATTGACAACAAGCATTTTCTAAAGCAAGGTCTTTGCAAGTTTCTTGAAAACGCGCTTTCACTTTTAAGCATCACCGCGGGGATTTTATTTTTCTTCTAACCGACCACAGTCGTAATATTATATTATGTGCTGTACCTACTACCTACCTTGACGCAAAATTTATGACAGCTAAACAAAGGAACATCGTTATTTAACTGATAAAAGATACGTCAACGTGATTAATACGCAATCAGTGACACCTGTAGCACGAGTTTAAGCGCCGCGCAATTATTTGATACAATAATTACAAACGCCTACGAGAAACGAGCGCATCCTACTATTCTAATTTTCGGATTTATCCAACCGAAACCGGAAACCCGAACAAATGTTTGTCGCGCCCAAATATTTACGTTGCTTTCATACGCGTACATATCTTCGTGGTAATTAGTTAAAGATCCCTGAGTTGTACAAAAATATCCGCGAGATTTTCCAGATAATTTTCAAGGTTGACAACGTTTTGACATTTTTATCACTGTAACCTTTTCACGTGCGTATTTTTCGCTAAATTACTTTCCCAAACAATTCGCAATTTAATCATACCGACACGATTCCGAGAATAATTAATCGCCTTTTCTCCCTTGCTCTCTACGAACAAGTCATGTCACGCTGAATCAACAAGTTTCCTAATTTCTTCCGCGCAACCTGAACTCGAACTGGAACTTGTATCCCTATTTAGGCGGAGGTAACCTGCGCGACCGACCCAGAAGAGAGAAGTTTCCCTGACAGTTTGACAAATAGTGGTTGCGCCAGAACTAGGGAGGCCTTTTAGTTTTTATGACGTGTTTAGAAGTCGGCCGCTTTTCAGACGGAATATTTTCGGAGGGTGTACGTGAACGTCGACAGGAGGGAATGACTAGATTCAGGAAGAGGGTGGTTTGGGAACCACCCTCTACTTTGCCTTCTCCGTCCTGTTTAGAAATTATCTACCGTTAAATCAGAGCTAAAATTTTAACATAATATGAAGGAATTAGGGACTATGTTAATGGCTATGAGAAAAGTACAGCAAGATTTAGAAAATTTTAGCGTTGGTACATATACAGGGTGCGGCGTCTAAACCGTCAATTAGCGAAGTATTAGAAATTATATTGAATGCTGAAAATTTGTATTTGAAGGTTTTTGGTATTGATCTTTCAAATAAAAATATTGGCAAAATTGAACTACTTCCGGGTATACCCAGAAACGACTATCAACTTGCTTATTTTAAATAGAACAACTCGTATATTATTTTATTTTATGATAGCACACATTATTAAAAATAAGTATCTTTAAGGCTTTCCCATACCTATATTTGCTAGTCTTCGAGAAAAACGGATTTTTAATTAATTTTGACGCTTTATCGACAACGGAATAAAAAATGAATAACAGAAGAAATATTCCAAGTAGGAGGTTGAAATTTAATATTTATGTAGTCAGTAAAATTAATAATACAGGGTGACACAAAAGGTTATTAAAATATATCAATCAATAAAACGCAATAACTCCCTGGTTTTAAACGGAACCACCTGCATATTAACTATCACACTGACAAAAGTCAACTATCACCAAACAAATGTTGTTTGGTGATAGTGGAAAACCGAGCATTGACTTTTGTCAGTGTGATAGTTACTATCACACTGACAAAAGTCAATGCTAGGTTTTTCCACTATCACCAAACAACAATGCACAATCTCTCGACGCGCGTTTCGCTAACCAAGTTAGCATCATCAGGAGATGATTAATAGTTAATCATCTCCTGATGATGCTAACTTGGTTAGCGAAACGCGCGTCGAGAGATTGTGCATTGTTGTTTGGTGATAGTGGAAAAACCTAGCATTGACTTTTGTCAGTGTGATAGTTATTGTTACACCAAAGGTTCCAAAACCCAATTACTGGAGTGTGATAGTTATTGTTACACCAAAGGTTCCAAAACCCAATTACTGCACCTGTATATTAATGCATACGATTTGTTGGACTATTCTCTATAGGATATAATTAGTATTCCCTATATCTATTTCTAATAGTTTCTGAATTATTTGACCTTTTTTCGTTTTAGAAATAAATTCGGCTAATTATAATTTTAGATATCTAAACTTAAACATATCTAAAATTATAGCCATTACAGTGAAATCGGTACCATAAAATATGTCCGTCCAAGAGAGAACTGATTATTCCTATGTAAGGGTGCCGGGACCAGGTGAACGCCTCCATCAATAAGAAATGTCCGCCTATATTAGGGGCGATTTCACTGTAATAAAAATATTTTAAATGAAAACACAAATTGAAATAATAAAATCTTATAAAAGGTTATAATTGTCTTTACATAAGGTTTAGATGTTTTTTATTCTTTTGCTGGCTTTCTCAAGGAGGCTAGGAAATTCTTTGACATTTCTCGATAGGAACGTCAAATCTCTAGTTTAAAGTGACGAATGATTTAGGCTTTTCTAACGAATATTTTTTTGAACCTTATCTATGTAATTTTTTTACGGTGAATGCAACCGGATTATCAATCGAACGTATAATTTATATGCAGAATAATACCCCGAAAACCTCACGCCAAATCACAAGAATGTAAACCGGATATAGAACAATTGCGCCCAGTTTGGAAGCTTCTACCGCAAAAGGAATAGACAGAAACATTTGGTAGATAATGGAAATATCCAAATAAACGTGTTGATGTAGTTTTATGGAATTCGTTCAAATAAAGATTTAGGATTACCAGATTTTATTTTCCACAGTTAGTCATCCTAATTCAAGACGCTTTAGAGTTATGGTGCCTTTTCCATAATCCAAATATATAATATATGCAATTTGTAGAGAATGCAAAATTTCTCTCTATCCTACAAATATCGACTTTACGTAGAAAAACTGAGAATACTTCACTAGCAAAATTAAATTCTGGCAAAACCATCGATTTACGTAACATAATTTTTGTTTCTATGTTTGAATAAAGATGAGACACATGACCATCTCACCGCAAGGCGTTATCAAAGATGAATCCTAAGTTGTGCGCCCTACAGACTACAGGAAGTTCCACATTCTACACAAAAATTCTCATCCTTGGCCTTACTCTATTGACAATACCTACACGACCAACAATCATAATTTTGGCCAGGTCCAAGTTTAGACAAAGTTTATTTGAGCATTAAAAAAAAATTTATTAGCATTAATTTCGTGTTTCTTGCATTACATCTGTGGCAGTAAATTTGTGTGTTTAGGTATTCGTTTTTATGATTTTACAACAGTTTTTATACATAGTTTTCCTAGACCTATTAAATTTTTATGCATGTTCACGTTTCTGAGATGTCAGTTTTTAACGCACTCAAAAAAGTATTGCAACTGTATTAAAAGCTTACAGAAATGCGACAAATTATTAAGATTCTTTATTAAAGTACTATTTATAATATAATTTATAATAATCTTACTTTGATTATTCGCAAAAGATATGGGAGTCTAATATATTTGAGCATATCTGTATATGACTAATATGCCTTACGCCTTCAATTAAAGATGTAAAAGTCAGGACTTCCATTGTTTGGCTTCGTGACAAAAATACGTATGTATCTGTATGCAGGTCCGTTTAGTTTTGGTTAGTCTGTTGTTGTCTAGGAATAACAAATCTATCATTGTCTTCTTTGTTCTGGCATGCGGAGAATTTATTAGAACTTAAGTACTTTTTAGGTTAATACTTTAATAAATATGGTTTGATTTAAATTGAGGTTAAGCAATAAAACGGGCCATAGTTTTCCTATGATCTTTGCCTTGGCATGTCGAATTATACAATAAGTAATTAAGAAGAATGTAATAATAATTATTAATGTTATAGATATCTTATTATTATTTTCTCAATATTAAACAAATAAGACATATAGATGCCGACATTTTAGAACCAACTGATTTCCGTAAATATAACATTTTTCGGAAACCCTTTTTTATATACTTTCTGTATTCAATCATTTCTAGTAATACTTGCATATTACCGAAAATTCACTATAAAAAAAGACTAAAACAATACCACATTTCAATGATTACCTAATTGTTTATTTATAGGCTTGTCAATTGGGTCTCATTCAATGCTTGGAATGTCCCTTCATACAGTCTCTCGCGTCCCCACTAGCCTAGTGGCATCAACAAATTGGTGAGAACGCGAAAGACTATGAAAGGACTTTCCGAGTAATAAAATTTCGTACGGCGAATGATCTAATGGGACTGAATTCACAACCCTGCTTATTTATTGTAGCATGTACGCTTTGGATAATTAAAACATGATTTTTAATATAAAATTTGTTATTAAGTTCTCCGAAACCTAAAGATCATAATAAACAAGCGAATTCAAGGTACAACGATTAGTAATAATCTGACAGATGCTTTTATGTTGTGTACAAGAAAGGAAAACGGAATTGAATTTATAGACACACACACAAGAACAATTAATAATGGTGTAATAATAATAATCACAATATAAATTACACCAGTCATTCGGTATGCAAATCAGCCAGTTGTCAGCTCTTAAACCGGAACTACCTACTCGCAGCGCGCCTTTTAAAAAACACACATCCGAATTCCACAGGCGACTGCGATAATTGTCTTTGTTTACGGCGTACACGAAGCGGACGTACAATGTATTTCTTAATGTTTTGTTCTGCTACAATGACGGCATCATAACATTATATTCAAATTATGAACACCATAATAGATACATATACATCGAGTAGGTGTTCGCGTCCGTGTTTCTGTGCATGCGCTTATGGATGTACCACGTACTTGGCGAGTCATGTCACGTCTCTCAAGGATACTCGCAGTCCACCGGTTTCGATTTTTAGGGGAACGCACGGAGGAAAGAAGAATGCCACTAACAGAACACGTTCGCTCGATGAGGGTGATGGTTAATATATTAACGCTTGGAGTGGACAGGACGGGGTGGTTTCCCTTACGCGTTTCACACTAGGGTGCCTATATATGTGTGTATGTATATGGGGCTTTGTTGCCACGTTTGAGGCACGACTATCCTTCGTTTATCTGGCTTACGTATACAGGCAAGATATTATATCACTCCGCGCTATGTTAATTCTTTCGGAAATTCATGGATTACCATTTCAAATCGAAAACCAAAGTAATTAAGATAATATATAATATCTAAACATGCATCGTGTCCCTTAAACCGATATATTTGTTTCTAACACCTACTTTTACCTGCTAAAATATCAAAAACTAAATATGAACGTAACTGGAAAGAATAGGAAGTTCAAGGTATTCACTATTAATTCTATGTTCGGTGTCACTCATATGTTGTGCAACACTAGATGATTCAAGCTTCCCATAGTGATAATGTGCTATGTTCTCCTTCTGGTTCCAATTGCCCGTTTTGAGCGATTCCGGTAAAAGGAGGAAACCTATAAAAGTAATAACGGGAGTGGAAGGTATTCTCCTTTTGGAAAGTCGTTAACTTCAAATAAATAGAACTCTGTAATATAAACTTCGTTCATAATTTCATCAATGGAGATTATTATAAAAACAAAATCCTAAAATATATTTTTTACGTGAGAAGACGACATCATTTTTATTGTTATCACGTTCTATATTTTTAAATATAGCGCCACTATTCTGATTTCTTTGTATGTGTGAGATAGGTAATGCGCTCCATATATACAGTGTTAGAGTAAAACATGCAATACAGTAGTACCCCGTTATCCGCTGACTCCGTATCCGCGGTTTCAGTCATCCGCGATTTACCTATGATGAGCAGAAAACGCGTTATATCAATAAATATAGACACAAATAAAGACATTCGAGCCTTATTAAAAGTTATAGGAGCATTTGTCGATATATCGTCGTATATATGAGTCATCCCCTGAATTCGGCGCTCTCTTATGATAAGTTAAACAAGTTGCACTTGCTGCACAAGCTTAAGGTGCCCTCGCTTTTACTTCTACATATAAACGCTCTTGTTAACTATGAGTTTAGTACTATTCGAATTGTCGGACAAGACAGTGCTAGCAATAGTTTTTAAATAAAGCAAGTAAATTTGAAAATCATTTTAAAATGGCTTGTAAACCAAAAAGAAAACGTGAAATGCTAACTATTAGTGAAAAAATAAAAATCATTAATATGATTGAAATAGTAAAAAAATCTATTGCAACTGTTGCTAAAATATACAATAAAAACGAATTTTCGATACGGGAAGTGTTAAAAAACAAAGATAAGATTCGAGCTAGTTTTTCTAGTGCACCCCAAACTGCAAAAGTTGCAACCACAATACGTAATAAAGTGCTACTTAAGGTAGAAAGTGCCTTAAATTTATGGATGCAAGATATGATAAGAAAACATATTCCTATCGATGGCAAAGCGCTACAACAAAAGGCGTTGGTTTTATATGAAGATATGCAGACCCAAGATTATACTGAAGAGGAAGGAAAATCATTCACAGCAAGTAGCGGGTGGCTGCATAGATTTAAAACTCGGTTTAATCTAAAAAATATAAAAATGACAGGAGAATCTGCGTCGGCTGATCATGTAACTGCCCTGTTTCCAGAAAAATTTGAACAAATTATTGCAGAAAAGAATTATCAGCCTAAGCAAGTTTTTAACTGCGATGAGACTGGTCTTATGATAAAAAAAAAATGCCTCAACGGACTTATATTCATAAGACTGTAAAGAGTGCACCAGGCTTTAAAGCAATTAAGAATAGACTTACCTTGATATTTTGCACAAATGCAGCTGGTCATATGATTAACTTGTTTACCGATCACAGAATCCATGTGCTCTTAAATACAAAGATAAAGCTTGCCTGCCTGTGTTTTGGCAATCAAATCGAAAGGCGTGGGTTACGGCTGCTCTATTTACACAATGGTTTCATCAATGCTCTATTGCGGAAGTGGAAAGATATTTGGAAAAGGAACAATTACCATTTAAAGTGCTGCTGATACTAGACAATGCTCCTGGGCATCCTGTGTCACTAGGCACAGAAAATAATAAATGTTGAAGTGGTTTTTTTACCACCTAACACGACCTCATTGCTTCAGCCCCTTGATCAAGGTGTCATTAGATGCTTTAAAGCCATATATATTCGACAGGTTTTCGAAATGCTGTATACAATGGCTAACGAATGCTCTAATATCGGGCTCATGGAATGCTGGAAGTCATTTACAAGCTGACGCAATTCTATTTATCAAAGGAGCGATGAAGGAATTAAAGTCAGAAACGATAATAGCATGTTGGAAAAATCTGTGGAATGACATCGTTCTTAGTTCTGAAGACACACATGATATTAATTCACATCTAACAACGATATTTAACATAGCACAGAAAATAGATGGAGAAGGATTTAACGATATAACCAATGAGGAACTCAGTGATTACATAAACGAAGAGGATCAAGTATTCACCAACGAGGAATTGGTAGACCTTGTAAAATCTTCTCCAGAAAGGAGTGACGATGAGGATGAGGGTCAACAAGAACCGCCAGCATGGACGCTTGAAAAATTTTCAGCGATATTTCGAACTGCTGAAAAATTAAAAGAACAGATAGTAGAATATGATCCAATAATGGAACGCAGTATAAAAATTACTCGCAGTATAACAGACGCTTTGAAACCTTTGGAGGATTTGTTTATTGAAATGAAAAGACAAAAACGACAACTACCAATAACAATGTTTTTTGAAAAAGTCGACAAAACTATCGATAATGCACAGCCATCAACATCGTTTGCTTCGGATCTAAGTAAACAATCGACTGCTAACTTGGACTTGGAGGAAGATGAATGAATATGTTGCTCACGATGATAAAGTTTTTCTTGTTGTATATGTAAATATTTACTCTATGTACATATGTATGTACTTATATATTTATTAAACTTAAATTCTATTTGTGCCACAGCACAAGAATATTTATTTATTCATTGTTTATTTATTTTAAATAAATATTATATAACTTATTTTTTCTTGTTTCATTGTTTTAACTTTGCTTCATATTTCATAATGTATTCGGAAATAAAGCGTTCGCTACTATCCGCGGTTTTCACTATCCGCGGAAGAGCACAGAACCAAACCCCCGCAGATATGGGGGTACTACTGTATATAAAAAAAAATAACTTAAAAAGTTCAGTAATAAAATTTATTCTCTTACATATGTTAATCATCTTTAAATAATATAATGAAAACAATCCTGTAGTATATGGACACAATCTGTATGATAAGTGTTGTTTAAAAACACAATCACGGATTACAGAAGTCAACGTCAGTATGCCTTATATGAGTATATGACGAAAATTTGAAAATTTGTCAAAATGAAAAAATATTAGGAAGTAAGCCAATGTGAAAATGTCAAAATGAAGAAATGTTATAATGTAATAAAGTGAAAATGTTAATAATCGAAAACTAACAATTTAACAATTCAGAAATACCCAAATTGAGATATTTAATTATCACTTGTCTATTTTCAATTTGCTCTTGTTTCTTCTTGCTGAATCAGGTACGAACGAAAGTTTCTGAATTTTGAACTTGACAAACTCTGCGATAGTAGTATTAACATCTAATCATAGGAAAATATTCAGGGTCTTTTTCCAAATGAACAGTGGACTGTCCATTACCGTTCCTTGCGATTATTCAAAATATTTCCCGTCAATTTTAACCACTTCAAGCTTCTTAGACTATATTTATTCTTAAAAGTACCGATACATCCATCTAACTAGGAGCATCTACCTAAAAGTAATAGCAAAGCTTTTTGTAATACATACATTTAGCACATCCATACAAGAACCTGCATTTTTCTTTATATGTATCGTCACTACACGGATCTTATATGCATATAGAACCACATACACACCTTATCTTCCTTAAAGGAACTGGTATAAATCAACTTGTTTATTGTATAGTTAGTGTGTTTTTTAAGATTCCACCAAAAGCCATTGTACAAGCATTACGTAGCATCAGCAACTATAGATTATAGAATAGTACCATTGAGCACCATACGTGACGCCGACCACTGAACAATGCTAACAACGTAAGGCTTCATAATTACAATGGATTGTAACGTGCTAACGAGAATTGTTCAAGCCGGAACTATCTAACAACTACTGTCTAGGCTGTGCGTACTCGAAACACTCCATAATGTAAAGCCAGATAATTAGACCCACAGTGTTGTATTGTATTGGTTTTGTAGATATCAGTAGGTACTGATTATTGTTGGATATACATCGATATTTTTACTGAAATATATGTTGAGAGTACGCAATTGAAGATCTTTTGGATTAAAAGCGTTTGAATGATTTCTTTTAGAAAGCTTTTTTTAATAGGAAAACTGAATAGAGGTGGGAACAAAGATCCGGTCTTCGACGGTTTCGTCGACTACAGGAAAATATAGTGAATGAGTGATCACATAGGTGTTTACCTATGGATGTATATACAACATGTTTCAGATCACTCATTCACTATTTTTTTCTCGCGATTTATATATTGCAGCTAGACTCATGCGACAAAAAAAAATTAATTTTAATAATAATTTTCAATTCAACTTCCGGAAGCGTTCCATTATACCGGAAATCGATAGCAACTTTCCTATTTTAAATGGAATATTGTCTTATCTAAGTAATTCTACAGATTATTTGAATACAATTTTTACTAAAGTTCACAATTCCTAAATTTATCCGCTTTTGCAATATTCACGATTTTGTTAAAATTTTGACATTTGCATCTCCTATAATATTCTATACCTTATAAGCCATTAGAAATATGAACTCATTGTATTAAGCCATAATAAAAATAGTTGTGCGTATCAAATGCTATCAAAGAAACTACTTCGACACCTATAACCTTAGAAAATTAATTTTTTTGCAAGTAACATTATATTTCTAATTTTAGCATTCGATACAAAAATGAATTCCGCGTATTCAGTACATTTCTTACATTGGGCTATAAAAAGTATAAGTAACTTCGACAATCATCAATACAAACTACATCATTAAAATCTAATTTTCCAATCCTGATCGATTGTTAGGTGGTCGATAAGAATATTGCAATAGATATTTTACATTAAAATGTAGACAGGAAAAGAGTTATTCGTTAAAAGAATTTTCGTTAGACACAGTAATATTTAAAAAAAAAATAGTTAAAATAATCATAAAAAAAATTACTGAACTGAATGTATCTGTTAGTTAACGAAATAAAAATAAATTATTGAAAATGTCGTCGTTCTGGGTACCTTCCGGCATATATACACGCGCTGCTAACTCCACATTTTTATGATATTTACCGATAATTATCAACATGTCGAACGCTTCTTTATTTAAGAAAATATTAAACAAAAATCATAAAGCTTGACCAACGAAGAAATCAAAATGAAATCTAACAATAAAGCAAACAATAACAAAGAATAAAATAATTAAATTAATAATGAAAATTGAACTAGAGTGAGTTCTGCAAGCACAAGTTTGACACTTCTGGATCTGCATAACTATGTTATTGCTTTGATAATTGTAAAATTTTCATAGCTCACTGCAAGAAATGTACCAAAATTTTAATAGATGAGTAAATAATGGTTAATTTCTCAAAAACGACTAGAAATAGGCCTACAAATCTTTGATGCTTATCGACGCAGAATTAATTGCATTAATTTGCGTCCAATCTTATAATTAGAAATATACTGTGTTTGAAAAAAAATCATTTTCTAAGGTTAAAGGTATCGAAGTTGACGATCCATTTATGAACATTCTGTATAAAATGTAGTAGTTTCCTTGACAGTATTTGATAAGCACGACTATTTTTGTTATACCATAACAAAATGTAAGATACAGAATACTATAGAAGCACATGCAAATGTCAAAATTTTGACAAAATAAATATCTCTGAAGCGGATAAATTTAAAGGTAGTGAACTTTGATAATATTTATATTCAAATAATCTGGAGAATTTATTGAGGTAAGAAAGAACATATTCGTTATTTAAAAAAAGAAAATTGCTATCGATTTCCGCTATAATAGAACGTTTCACTGAAAATATTTGCAGATGATTCTTCAACTAGGGTTTTGCTATTAAATTTTATGTCGCATGAGTCTAATTGCAATAGGATGCGAGAAAAGGATAGTGAACGTTTGGTCTGAAACAGCCTGTATATAGGAATTACCACCAAAATATCTGAACAACAAGTAAATGGTGTTGGTATTTCCCCATAGTCATACTAACTAGCTTGCATGTAAAATGTCATTGGTCGATAGCACAATGAGTACATATCCCAACTGGTGCGCGTATGTGCAGGTACATACATATATTAATATGCATACACTACAAACAAGGTCATTTGCCGTTCTTGAATATTCATAGGAAATGTTTCGGCTTTTTCGTGATTATAAGTTATACCGGTATTACATAAATTTTACGTCGTTCCCATCTCTAACATTAATCATCGGACTTATTACTGGAAACGTCTGTATTGATAATAATATTGCGTAATTATCTGTTTTAGATTTTGTTATTACGCGTATGGCGCGTTGGCCTCTGGAATTCCCTCTTTTTTCGGAAAGCTATGATTCTGCTATTTTGGGTTTGTTAGTAAACAATGGAAATTCTTACAGAAAAAAATATTATTATTATTTCTAAGACAAATTTAGTGACATTTTTATATAATTTAGAACGAGAAAGCTAAACGGCACTTCAAGCGAAGTAAACCCCATGAGTAAGCCAAGGCGATGTCCATAAATATAAATAAGCGACAAAATAGTAAAATTTTAATAGCCACGTCGTATATCTTCCCATTAATCGACGCATAAAATCCGTGTGACGCTAAGGAAACATTTGTTTCTCGCACCGTTCGCCTATGTATAATATAAAAAATGCTAAAATGTCTCTGAGTCAGTCAGTAGCCGGTGCAGCATGGTTTTAGTTTAGGTTTTAAATTAGGGCTCCTGTCATACGAGGGGGAAATAATGCGGTACGATAGTAGGGGCCGGGTTAACGCACATGTGTGCGTAGTAAATACGAAGAGAACGTGATGTAAAAACACCACAACACATTACCCTCTAGCACGGTGAGGGAAAAGACGATGAAAAATCTCGGCTCCTGTGTATAGGAAGGGAAACGCAGTAGGACAAATGTTTTAAATAAACTTAGACACCTGTTAGCCCCGTTAAAATGTGATAGTTTTAAACGGTCCTGCGTGCTTACAAGTGCTCTTGAACATTTACAACCATAGACGTATCAGAAACGTAAACCAGAATGCTGTAAAGGGTGCATATTGTACCGAAGTTAATCTAGTTTTATTAGAAACTACATTTCAGAACAGATATTTTAATAATAATAGTAATTTAGTCTTGAAATTTAAAAGAAATATCTTTGTTTAAGAAAAAAATTTATATTTGTGAGGATGCTTTGTCTCCTTCAAAAAGTTAAAAGAATTTTTTAGAGCTCAAACAAATTTTGGTATGTTGTAGAATGATATTTTTTTATTTAAAAAATAATAATAACTTTCCCTGCTTATAATAGCGTTGGACTCATACAATTTGAAGCACCAGAAATGACTCATATAATTTTTTGTAATTTTGGAAAGTTCTTCTACATTGCGCACTATACGTTGTAACTTTAAAAAATAACAGAAGACTAATATGAAATACAAACTTACCAAGAGGAAAACAAGTACACCCAAGAGAGTAGGAGGTAAGTACAACTGTTATAGACTAACAATGCCACTGTTGTTATTCAGCTTGTGGCATAAAAATAAACGTAAAAACCAGAGAAATATGAACTCAGAGATAATTGACTCGCCTATAAACATTATATTTCGGAATACCCTGAGATTTTTTAAAACGGTACTTAAAGATGGAAACGTTTTGGTGGCGCAAACAACATTATTACAACTCACCAAAACTTAATTACTTCAGTAAAATATTAAACTTTTGCAGAAAATATATGGCAAACATTTCTGCATAACAAAAGACCACAAAAAATGTATGTAATTTATTTACTTATTTATTTCGAAATATCATTTGAAACAGTGAACTAATATACAATTTAAATATGATAAGTATATGTAAAAAGAAAATCCATTGAAAAGAATCGGAGATATTGAAGTTAAAAGGAAACATTTAGTTTTCGACCGAAAATGCTAGTGACGCCATAAGTATTTATATTAATTAGGTATAGGTGTATAATTGTAGTTGTTGAAAAGTAATTCGTTATTTGTAGCCTTACTTCTCGATAATTAAGGTAGAATATAGGCTTTTTATTGTATTAAGATGTGGTTGTTACATCATTAATTAAACGTTTCGACTTAATTTTGAGTCTTCTTTAGTAAGTATAATCTGTGGTATAATGATAATAGGGAATTTAATATACACTGAAAATATAATAACAAGAGGATGAGAACTTACTGTTAAAAACAAGGTACATATATATAATTATATCTACCAAGTGCGGCAAAGAAATTCTTGTAAAATTTAACCAGAACTTACAAGGTCTTTGATACCTGTCCCTGCTTGCAGCAACTTTCCCTCCAAAACAATTATTTGTTGCACTAAAACGTAATATGTAAATTTAATAAAAATATCACATTCTTGGGCATACATTATTTTGCATTTTGACAAGAAAAAAGTACGTTCTCATCAACGTTTTACAATATTAAAATAAAATTTGAAAAATATTTTTTTTTCCTTTTAAAAATGCATACGAAATATGTGTACAGTAAAAACAAAACAAAAAATAATATAATAAGTGATATTTGTACAGTACCAAGTTCAAAGATGAAAATAATTAGAGAAATTTAATGACGAAAACTGATAAATTTGGTACAGTAAACTATGTAAGTGCTCCCATTTAAGAATCGAAAAATGGAGGCAGTGCAGTTAAATCGGAGGTGATAAAAAATTATTAGCTATGTACATGCGAAGAATGTGACCTTGTGTGCTGTACTTAATTGCCGAATTTTATTCATCGATCGACATCAGAAGTTATAAACGAGTCACCTTCAAGAAACACCCAGTATATTGTATTATATTTCTAAATATATCAGTTAAATTATTTAATTTCATTAAATATATGCTTCCTTTAAAAATTCATACAGAATCATGATTTAGCACGAAGGTCTTATATTCTATAGCTCAACAACAATTGCATTTATTTTGATTGATAAAAGACGTAAGCAATGTGTGTATGATGACAACACACCACTAAAATGCCCAGAAATACAATACAAGGAAGTTCTTGAATTATAATTATTAATTATTATTACAAGAATTATTTTAATTCGTCTTCACAGAAAATTAAAAGGATCTTTTAACGTAGCATTAAATGGTTTTGTGACAAAACTACAGATACTAGGAAGTTCAACTATCTATATTCAGTATGTCGGTGTCTTGTTTGTACTATTTTATATCATCCGGAATAGTAGAGTACCTAAATTGCACTACGAGCTTCCAGAAATAACAATCAATGGACTCCAAATGGTTACATATAGTTCATCCATCAGAATATAAGAAAAAAAAGACGAATGCTTCCATCGGAAAGGGCAACAAAATTTATCACCCTGCGATATGTAAGGTGCATGATGCAAAACCGTCACTCAAGTGAAAAACTTCTATATACCCACGATTTACGACTCAACAAACATAAAACCCAACACATTAAATCTTAAATAACAGGCAAGGCGACTACAGCACAGGAACAATACTCCGAAGTGCTTTTAAGATCGGATCCAGAGTACGTATGTATATGTATCTCGAGTTACTCGAACTTCTATATTTATACTTGAAAGACCTGTACTCGCTTCCTGACCATGGCGGGGCAACAAAGGAAGTGCACACCGCACAAGAGAATAAAGCTTCGGAGACCGAGCAATAATTCGCCGAGGCTGTTTCCCTCTCTGAGAGCGACGTTAATAGCTTTGGAGTTCGACGCGTAATGTCCTCTTGTACGGACACTTCAGAGTTCATTTCCTATCATTGTTAATGTTTTACCGCGTATACCTGCCCCGTGTGTACCTGTTTTTGTGCGACGCGAGGGAAGGTAGAATGTTACCTGTCCTATCGAATATTTTGGAGAGTTTCTCGCTTTTGTATCTTTAGATAAGTAATATTTGCCCTTTAGGAGGGCACAAAGGAACAAGTCACACGTATAAATTAACATGACACTTATTCCGTTTCGAACGCCTCCCAGAAACTTTTCTTCGGGAACAAATAACGGAGAAGTCTTCCAGGAAGTAGGAACACTTATATTATATTGTTTATCGCGAGTATAAACTTTTAGATTTTGAGGCACTTCATTTCCTCAATATATAGCCGAATGTCACAGATCCATTATACTCTATAGCTAAAATAAGGATTTCTGTCTTATAAAGTAAAATATATCTATCTTGTATTTATAAATACATTTATCCAGCAAAAGATAATTAATAAGTTGCTTATTTGACTCATTAAAATAAGTGACAGCTTAGTGAAAATTAAATAACACCACAGTAGAAATATTAAGGGAAAGACTATACCGCCTTCGGCTCAAAAAACAATTAGCTAATCAAGTTTTATTTGGACCACTACGATGGCTCTAATCTTTTTTTCTTTCTCATTTCTCAAATAGCACAATGAAAGGATTGTTTCGCAAGTTTCAACGATCCTAAAAAAATTATGTGGATATATTGCCTTTTTAGAAGAAAAAATAAAATTGTAGAAAACTGTAACTGTAAAAGGTATATAAAAAAA
Source organism: Cetonia aurata (assembly GCA_949128085.1). NCBI lineage: Eukaryota > Metazoa > Arthropoda > Insecta > Coleoptera > Scarabaeidae > Cetonia > Cetonia aurata. The sequence continues at coordinate 20,136,798 of OX421885.1, read as the reverse complement.
TAAAAGGTTAATATTTTTAAAACGGATTGCTTATTAACCTTTTCAGAAAATACTTTCTTTGTCTGTTTTTAACTTTCGCATCATATTTTTCAATAACTGGTTTAAACGATCAATGCAACTGCTTCTTCTGTACATTCATATCCAGTATTACGTTATGAAAAGAAGAATAGAAGAAGGAGTTTCAGAGTCCCATTTAATGAGACAATCAACAATTAACGAAAGTACGTTGAGAGACTAAGGCGATCAAAATAAAAGTCAATTGAATACGAGCTGACCAAACTCTGTTTGAAGACACGGATTTAAGGACATAAAAATGACTGGACAAGCTGCCTCTGTTGATATTAATGCTGCTGAAAAAATGCCCCAGCAGTTAGCATAAATTATAGAGTAAGATGGTAACACCGGTTTCTACAGAAAAAGTATTCCTGAGAGGACATACATTTCGATTGAGGAAAAGACGACGCCTGGGTTCAAAGCAGCCAAAGATCGACTTATGGTCTTGCTATGTGGCAATATGGAGGTAGATTATAATTTAAAACCTGCAATTATATACCACTCACAAAACCGACGACCATTGACATGTTCCGAAAAGGCGTTATTACAGGTTTATTGATGATGATGCAAATACGGGAGATAGGATGCCCAGCCCAGTTTTCCAAAATTATATTGAAACTCAACTGCATCCAGAATTAAAACTATATTGATTACGAGAAGGAATTGTGTTTAAAATTCTTCTTCTCATAGATAATATCAAGTCATTCTTTGACTCTCGAATACCCTTCAGAAAATATTAAAATTATGTCTGTACCTCTTGGAAAGAAGTAGCTTAAGCGAGAAGAGTGCCAAAATGTATTACACCATACCAGCAAATGTTTACGAAACAAATACAAAAAAATAATCCAAACAATCCTTTACATGTTTTTATTAACGAATTGATTTGGCATCGTTAGTTCTCTGTTTCTTTTATTTAAATGCGAGAGTGGATCAAATGCAAATCGCTCTTTCTTTCTTGTGGCCAGTGAGAGTTTGTAAGGAGCGCTTGCAATGGAGAAAAATGAACCAAAGCACATCTGTTGTGTTATATGCAATTATAAAATGTTTGCTCCATATAAAATATATTGTTGATATCTTTTTTATATAGATCCGACATAACGTCTCTGAAAACACCGTAGACTGTTGGCTTTTTGTATTATATTTCCCATTATCTTCTCCCATTAAATTATGCCAGCCAGTCCAATATCCTGGAGCCCTGCACTAATCTGTGCAGGTCCCTGGCTGGTTCATCGAAATAATCCTCTAGGTTCAAGTTTGGCTTGCCAAGAATTGTCTGCCTTTTTGTGTTGAAGGCTTCGTATTCACATAAGATATGGTATGCTGCCTCTGTTATTCTACCACAACGTCTACATTGGGTGTCTGCGGTGTTAATCCCCACTTTCTGTAGGTATCCTTTCAGTGCACAGCATCCTTTTAGAAAACCTGGTATAACGTGAAGATAATGTTTACGAAACTTTAGTAGTTCATCACTTTTCTTCGTTAATGGTCCCTTGATAAAGGTCTTCCACTGAGTTTGCCTGATTATGTTGTTCGTGCCAGTGTTGTCCGTGTTTCTCTTTGACCCAATTCCTTACCTACACCCATACTGTGGGTTTACTGTTTTTGATCATAACTAGAACAGATACTGATTTATAAATTAAGCTGTTGATCCCTTTTTTTGCCCACTCATCGGCTTTTCCGTTTCCTTCGATTCCCGAATGCCCAGGCACTCACAGTCAAATAACTTTATTGCAGTCTGCCAGGTTATTCAGTTCTTGAATGCATTTCCAAACCAGTCTTAGTTGTATCTTGGGGTTCACCAATGCCATCAGTATCGCCTAGATGTTTGTCGCAATACAGATCCGTTTATTTTTATAACTCGTCTAATGGATTTCTGTTGAACAATGCAATATTGCGTAGGCCTCTGCTTGAAAGACACTGGCATATTTCCCTGGTGAAACTGTGATCATAATATTTCTCACCTCACTGTGTATTCCAGCGCCAGTCCCGGCTCTTGATCCGTCTGTAAACCAGATTAGTCCACCGAGCCTGTAGTTGGATTGATTCCAGCTTATCAGATTCGTGATTTCCACCTCGAAAGTGAATACTACGAAATGATATGGTGTGATCTCATTTTCAAGAGGTTGCTTTTCACATGATGGACAATATTGTTGTGCCCGAATCTTGCATGTCTGCCACTTGGTATTTCTTGCAATCTAAGATGCCTAGGAGGCATTCCATTGCTGCTGTAGGAGTAGTCCTTATTGTTCCTGTCGTTCCTAAACACGGAAACCTCTGTATCTTGCTGAGTTCTTTCTATAATGCTGCTACATCTTTGTCCACCATATCAGACCTGCATAACCGACCATGTGGGCCCAGTACATCATATTTGGTCTTAATCCTCATGTTTTCCATGGGATTTTCTAGCCAACGTAAGTCTTGTCTTCGCTCTGGTTTTATTTCTCTGAAGCTGTCGAGTCCAAGTAAGCTTAGAGTCAAGAATTATACCAAGATATTTCACTTCCTCGGGCAGCTGCATTTCTGCACTCTAAAGTTGTAACCTCATGCAATTTCCTCCTTTTCGTCAATGCTATTGTGGTCGTTTTAGAGGAAATATCCCTGTTTATCCTAAATCAGCCAGATATCCATACAGGATTAGGATCGCTACTGATAAAAAGAATTGGGAGATTAGGTTCCAGAAGGGTTCCCCCGCAAAAATACTTCCGCTAATGCTATATATAACTATAAAATATTAAAAAAAAATTTTATGGCGCAGTTTATACTATATAATATAACATACTATCTTTCTTAAAAGAAATATGAAGAACATTTTCGTTTTTTGTCCAATACCATATATTAATATTTATCCTTCCGAGCTTCGAATTTCACTAGGAAAAAAAACCTCGGAAAGCTTCGTAATTCCTTAATTAAGATTCCGAGACGGAAATTAACGTCGTTGCTTGACTACGACGCGACTGTTCGTTCGTCGAAATGAATTAGAAAAAAAAGCTTGCTCCAAGAGTGTCTCGCCTCGACTCATGTGCGCCCTAAATGAACCGAAGTAGGAAATATGATATTCTTTCCCGGTGTAATTGGCGTGGCATTAATTTTTCCCGGATTGTCTGTGTACTGAAAGCAAACACAAATCCTTGATGAACGTTGTCTGGGCAAGAAATCGGCGTCGGTCGTTTGTGTGGTTCTAGTTGGTTGCAACGTTTCTGACAATTCTATTAACGAAAACGTTTGCGTCATTAGTAAAAATTAATTTCTCAATAATAGCAATCAATTCTAAATTCTGGAATTGCCAATGATCGTTATGTTCTTAAGGTTACCATGATAGAAATACCAAGTTAGTTCGTTCGTGTTATTTAAATATTAAAAATTGTTTGTCGATTGGAACCGCAGGTAACCTCATTTAGTTGCCGCCTACAAATTACAATTTTGGGCTGTAAAAAACTGCGATTTCCTTGGTATAAAGCGCTTCCCTCGAATGAAATCCATGCGTGTGCCTATTGTTTCATTTTTAGAGATGATTGTTCTTAAATTGAATGCGAAACGGGCGATCAATTGCACGACCAACCGCTACACCCAGTTAGTTAACCACAATGGACGCGTAGGTGGAAAACGTAAAAGCGTATTTATAGGCGTTTATGTGGTGCGATATTTAACAATACCATAAAAATGGTGCGGATTTACACGTGATTTTCGCATTCAAGTCATGTTATACGTATGTTGTACCTACATACGCATCCATAGCCGATAATTCCAGAGGGCGTTATATATCCTTTTGTGACGTAATATCCATCTTTCTATTCGTTTAATGTACGGCGACATTTACGTTTTTTATTACCTTTAATAGCGATGGATTTTCCTGCGATAACGCTAACTGAAATTGGTTAACGTTCGTACAGAAATACATCAGCTTAATACAATGTAAATAGCTTATGAATTCCTGCGAATGTTTGCTTCTCGCAATTTCCGGTTACGGCAAGAGAACGGAAACAGGTTTTCCAATTCTTACTTTTACTGGGTCGTTAGCAGTTGCGTATAGAATCAAGCCGCCGCAGTAAATTTAGAATAATTTCCTGGCAGAATTTTCAAACTAAAATGAGGCTAAAACATTTTTAAATTTACTTTTACTAAAACAGACGATGAAAGAGAACCGAATCTAAGGTATCTCTACACTCTTAACAGAGAAGTTTATGAAATCTAATTAATTATATCAATGCAAATGTTAAAACTGGACAACAACTCGAGTATAAATAATATACATAGGTATAGTATCGGAAGGTTGCGTATTACAGCAGACACAGTTTTAGCATTCCAATTGACTGGGGGATAATGATGAAAATAATATATAATAAAACAAGAAAAACATGAAATGATTTCAGTTGTTTGAAGGATTTACATTCAGCGAATAATACATGTAGTATCCGCCTGTAAAATAGCTCGCCTAAGTGGAAATCAACAAAACCGCATGAATGTAAATGTAGAAAAAACACTGAAATGTAGGAGTAGAAGCGGAGAAGAAATCAAAAATGCGGAATTAAGAATTATTTAGGTAGTATCGCAATATTCTAGATTAGAACGGCGGAACACAAAAAGAATATAATGGAATAAATAATAACTAAAGTTAAAAAAGCGTATCATATACAGGAAAATAGACATAGAAAACAAAGGAGATGATTACAGTGACTTAGCTTGTCTTGAATTGTGGGGGCCTACAATTTTGCGCCCCCGTTCTTAAAAACTTCGGTGATTGATTCAAAATCGATTTTTCTAGCTGTTTCATTTTCAATGCTTTAAAATAGAAAATCCACTCAGTCTTCCCTGCGACATTGTACCTACTCCTAATTATAGGATAGTTCTTAATTGAATTTTGAAAATGATCTTTCAGCCGTGGCAGTTCCAAAAAGCAACGTCATGAACAGGATGTGAATTGAGCTATAACAATTGAACAACTGTGAGATATTTAATGTGGTTGGATGGTAACCAATACCATCCTAAACTTAACTTTACTTTGAAAATAGAAAAAGCTCACAAAATCAATTTTTTTTAAATTACTTTATTTAGAAAAAAAAAACATCATATTACTACCATTACAAATATGCTTTTGGTTCCAAAAGCATATTTCGACAGGTACATATGAGTAAATTACTTTTTAAATCAACCAATAACAAATAAAAGGAATATTGTCATTGCTTTAATAGATAGAGGCATTTGTTTAACTAGTCCTCAACAAATTCTATAATAATAAAAGAAATACAAAGTTTTCTACAGATAACACTACAAATAATCCAAATAGTGTTAAATATTTTTCAATGCCATATGTGCCACCTTTGTCAGAAAAATTAATATTTTGCCATACATCGAAATCTAGTCTTTGAAACAAAACAGCAATTACATCAGTGTCTTGTATAACAGTGGAATGCCCATCGATCAACAAAAGCTAAACCACTTGGTTATGAGTATGCCAAACAGGTGCAGAAACATAGTTAACACTCGTGGAGGTCCCACATGGTATTGACATTGCACCCATTGTCCTTGCTTTTTAAATAAATTTTGCAAAAATTTATTAATTTTCAAAATTTTCTAAATAAACAAACATTTCTCATTAAGTAATTACCGTCGACTTATACCTTCACATATAACAAACAATTATTCACCTATGTGGAGCAGATATGCATTTCGTTGCTTGCCCCCTAGATTATTTTGATCTGTGTACTTTTTTGTGTTACATATGCACATTAAAATAGAAAAATATTCAGCAGGAACGGGAACGAACACACATATACCACCCGCGAAAGGAATATGTTAAGAGTGCCGTATCACAGACTGGGGCGATCACAACAATCCATAGATTTTTGGAGGTGCAAACTTTATAATCATCTCTCGTTGGATATAAAGCATCTTCCACTTGCAACCTTCAAAACTAAGATTAAACGCATGCTCGTTAATAAAGAGTATTACCAAATAAGAATGAACACGTCCAATTATGTGATTTTTTTTTCTTTTTCTTCACTCTGAGTTATATATGTTTGTTTATATTTATTATGGTTTATTATTTACTTACCTTTAATTTTATATACCTATTTACTTGTATTGTTTTATTATTATTTATTTATTTATTTATTTTTATTTAACTCTTCTGACAATTATGACTTTTATATATAAAATATTGTTGTGATTTTCTGTATTGGTCGTATTACACATAAACGTTTATTCGTATTATTATTAATCCAGAACCTATGCAGAACCCCATCTACCAACACTTACCAATTTTACATGCTCGTTAAGATCGAGCTAAAGTAGTTCGCACTAAGGTGACCTTGAATAACTCCTAGTTTAGTACCTAAGCGTTTACATGTATGAGACAAACGATCTTAGATGTTAGTTCGAATAAGAAATTATTTACATTATCGAACTTACAAGACCGATCTGACTTAGTTCGAACTAAGTGGTTGCATATAAACGTAGTAATTGTCACATACATACCGATTTTAATTTGTAAAACCAGACTAAATTTTTAGTTTATATCATCGGGCTATCTACGAACAAAAAGAAGGCTTTATACTGTACAATTAGAAAGTGTCACGACTGTACATATGCATATACTATCCATACACGTATTATACATATGGATATAAACACATCTTACACAATTTTCCCGTAGACGGACAAACGCACGAGGATTGCATAAGACCAATTCATTATCAGAACAAATACGTAATTCGATACGCAAATCTACTAGCCGAGAACAAGAAGAAAAATAAAAATACAAAAAGCAGAACAACCGAGGAAGATAAGCAATCTGTCCGTATATGGATAAGGACGACGCTACTCGTGGTGAACGGGTATTTGCATAGAAGCGAAGTGTGAAGAAATGTCCGTCTCTGTTGTGTTAGAGGAGCGATGAAAATCAAACACGTCCTAACGTAACGTGTACTATTTACTAAGTACTTGACATATAAAATGCCTCCGTATGCATCGTATCTCTTAATTCTGACGCACGCACACAGCGCTGCGCGACCACTGTACAATCATAAATAATACAGTCGCCTATATTGCTCGTCGGGAGGGTCTTTAACCTCTGGCGCTTCTTCTCTGTCTAGCCCGGCGCGGCGCACCGCGCCGTCACAAGAACACTTGCGGCCCCGTTCGAGTGTTAAAGTTGTTGGAATACGACAGCTCCGTTTCCGAAACCCCGCTTCCCGTGAACCGGATATCCGTTCGCTAACCCCCACGTCCGCATTTAAGCGGGAAAACAGGAAGTTGGACAAACTTCAATTTAATCTAAGCGATAAAGTACTGACAAACAAGAAACGTTAAAAATAACGAAATTTACCTTACAATCTACATTTTACATTAGTTTCCGGTTTTTCTAAAAAGAACACTTTTGTCGCATTGAATTACGTTGATCTGAACCACAAATTACCAAATAGTTTCAGTATTCTTAGTTAAACTTTGTTTCAAAGTACAACATTGATTGAGGATACATCTTAACAAAAAGCAGATCTTAGTGATGATGATCATTCTTACATAGTATTCAAATAATTTAAATATACGCGTAGTATTTCTGGGCAAGCAATGCAAAACTGCATCATGTTCACTCGGTACTTCCACAATATTTTGACAGAGGTGTGAAGAAGCGCCGTCGAAAATGTTACCCAGGCTTTGCATTTTCAAAAGTATTCAATCCACTTTATAATAATCGCTGTTCTCATACTAGATACTAGCTAGATTCCTTGTACACTCTTGGTCCAGTCGTTGGGACTTGAAAATGATGAAGTGTAACCAACGGCTACTTCTATCTGCAAGCACACTTAGGATGAAGATCAATCGACAATCTTCCTGAATATTCCTCCTATATTGAAACTTCTCCGTAGCATTAGCTTCCATTATGCCCTCACGAAATTTAGTTCCGTGATTTATGTAGCAGAATTTAGACTCTATGCTTTGCTTTGGGAAACTGATGGATTAGCTACTAAATATGACGCCCATCCAATAAAATGGGCAGGGAACATCAATTCAGTTTCACTTCTGATAATGACAGCTTGAAAATTTATGGCAAAGTGTTCAAAAATATATACAAACATCATTCTGCTGTGAGTAAATGCAAACTGTGCGTTACAAGTCTTTTGGAATAACAAGAATTACAACCTTGCTCAAATAAATAATTGGAGCACTTCTTGATCTTTCTTCTTTTCTCGTTCTTAATTTATTTAAGTGCACAACAGACCATCTAGGCATAGAGCATATTTTATACATGCCCATTTAGATTATACTATGCCACACATTCACATATTACATGCAATATTATTTAAACGAAATATAATATATTTTTTCCTATTTTCGCCCAGAGCCTTAAGGCCTTGTTTAAAGTTTCGACTACTTCAGCTGTCGCAGTCAATTGTGCTAAACGGATTTTACCGGGGTTATGATGATTAGGGGGAAGATTTGACCCTGCAAGAGTGCCTGACAAGCATATAAATGCGAAAGGCTTTATCACCCCTTTCGAAATAAATAGAAGAGAAATATACTTCCATTCTCTTCTGTTTCTCGCCTTTGTTCTCCATTTAGTGGCATTTAAAATATTCAGGTCTTTCGTTGTATTCTTATACCTCTTGAATCCTTCTTGATCTTACACTTTTTCAGTTCCGTTCTTCATCCCATTAGTGCCCAGTGCTACAGTAACTAGCACACATTTTTGAGTTACTTGCAAAGTTCTATCTGAAATATTTAAATTTACTTTTCTCTGTGCACATGTTAAATATAAGAAGCAGTATACAACTAGTACCCAATAAACGTACTTCCCTAAAAGATAAGGTTGCACTACTTGTTGTAGAAAATATCTCAATACCATATTTAATCTTATTTATTGTTTGCATGTGCATTATTTGCTTATCTAAATGTCCCTTCTGACGAAAACCTACAGTAACATTTAACGTATACTTGTATTACATGTGTAGATTCCTTGTAAGTTCATTGTACCACTGGTTATTTTTGGCACAAATCGGCCTTACATAAAGAAATAGTATATGCAACGTTTCTATTGGATGTATGCAATTATGCATCGTACGTTATGTATACATGCATACATGACCTGCATTTTATCAATCCTACAAATCAGTTTTTGACATTGTGAATTATATTAGCGGCTGATAGCTCTTTTGCCACGGATTACTGTTCGATTATCTGAAAGTTATCTTCGTCAATAAAAATGCATTGTAAATTATTATTAAAACTGCTAATAAAGATATTTGCTGTATGATTTTATATATTATTATTTATACAGAGTGGGCATATCTGGGCAACTCGACTAGATATAACAAAATAATGAAAAATAATAATGGTAGATAGATGGCTCCGCCCATGTTAAGTACCTAAATCATATAGACACCCACGAAATGCATCAAGGAAACACAAATTTTCGGAGCAAGTAAAAATCCACCCACCTTTGTGCATGCGCAGATTCTAAAAAATATTTTTCAGAATTCATATCAATGTGTACTATAAAGATGCAGCAAGTCAAAAAGTTTGTCAGTACTGGCACAGTTGAATAACGTATATACCATTTTCCTGTTATAGCAAACGGAAACCATATTTGCCTTTCTTTTGTTGTTTACTTTAGCCTAACAGACTGCCGATAGGTATTCTTAAAGGAAAGAAGAAGACCATTTGAACCTCACGGAAAGACATCTCCACCTTGGTGGGATGAGGGGTGTACAGGAGTAGTTGAAGAGCAAAGGAGGTATTTGAACCAGTATAAAAGGAAGCCCTCCTTTGAGCATTACATAAAAGTGCAAGAGGCTGTAGCTTACAGTAAACGCTACTTAAAGAAAAAGAAGACACACAGCTGGGTCGATTTCCGTACTAAGCTAAACAGAGATACTAGTTGTAGACAAATTTGGCGCACAGTTAAAAAATTCCACGGTTGGTTCACTCATGATCAAACGCGGATAGATGAGCAAACACCGAATTCTTTCTTGGAATCGATTGCGCCCACGATAGTAATAAACCATTCTCGTTAGCAGAACTCAATCGAACCTTAAGAATATCTAAAAACATAGCCCCGGATGTTGATAATATCCCTTATTCTATGCTGAACCACTTACCTTCAGAGATTCGAAATTTTATTCTATCTATTTTTAACGCAATGTGGTTAGATACTATGGAATTTGGGGAATTGAAAAAAATTGTAGTTGTACCCATTCCGAAGGCTATTTCTGAGTCATACCGTCCACTATATTTCCTACCGTGTATATTAAAAACCTATGAACGCACGATTGCATAGGAAAAATTGTCTTCCTATGCAATAATATGGTTTCCGACGTCAAATGAATACTACCGATGCAGTAACAGACTTAGTCATAGAAATACAATTAGGACTATCCCGAAATAAAGATGTAGGAATTATTTTTCTTGATCTCAAGAACGCCTACAATACGGTTGTTTTAAACATTTTATATCAGAAACTTTGTGATCTTAGCATGCAAGAGCATATTTCGGACAATATAGTTAACATCTTTAGAAATCGGTTGGTGTATATCAGAACTTACAACAATTCTTTGATTGGGCCTAGAAGGGTCAATGTGGAGCTAGTACAGGGTTCTATTTTGAGTCCACTATTGTTTAGTATATATACTGCAGATTACCATAGTATCACAGCTGTAGGTGTTAAATCAATCCAATAGGCAGACGATATATGTATCGCAGTATCGGAAAGATCCCTTGTGGAACTCCAGACCAACATGTCCGGAGTAATGACTCAATCAAATAAATGGCTTTTCTCAAATGGTTTTGATATATCTTTAGAGAAAACAAACGAGTTTTCTTCTCGCGCCGTAGAAAGCTCCCAAATGACCATATTAAGCATGATAGCCGTTAAAAATTTCAAATATCAACAAACGAAACTATATTTGCCTTTCTTTTGTTCTTTACTTTAGCCTATTGATTAATCGCAATTGTTCCGCTGGTATGATTATATAGACATTCAATTGGTACTGTGGAATTACTGAGATACTATATTCCAGAACATATAGCACTGCTAATATGCTACCGACATAAAAAAAAATAAGTTTAACTAAGATGGCCCAAAATTAAAACAAGGAAAGCTCCAATTTTGCTGAGCTTTATATTAGGTGATTGGGTGGTAGCATATTCATATAAGTTAAACCATAAGTACTCTATATTTTTTACTGTTTTTTAACAATTTCAGACGTTGAAATTTTTATTGAAACACTTAATGTTAGTACTATAAAATGCACATATACACCATTAACTTTGGTCTGATAATTGATCATTGATTTCTGGTTTTATGTTTCAGGAAACTACATTCTCAAGAATTACACAAAAACCCCAACTATAATAAAAATTGTAATAAACACGTTCAGGACAAGAAAACAATGGAACATAAGAATGCAAAAAACATACAATTAACGCAATCTGTAACAGCTAACACTATAAAATATAAAAATTTTGTGTTGAATAGTCGATAACTAATTACGTTCACTGCATATGGCAGTAACATGATTGTCATAAAAATAACTTCTGTTATTATTTCCCTAAACTTTAAGGACACCGTAACCTATTTATGTTTCAACTACTGCGGTTATACCTACTTAATATGTATACTTATTGTTAGTTCAAATAAAACCGATGAAGGTAGCAAGTAGGCACTATTATCAATTTTATTTAAATTCTATTGGTATGTCGCTTTAATTTTTCAGATTACAGAATACAATGATATTAATTTTTATACACTGACTCAACACAGATAATAAATGAGTCAAATAAGCGGAAAGGAATTTTAAAGTTGATGTAGACGCTGTTCTGAATTGAATGGAAGTATAAATGATGATAAATACATTTGCATTTATAATCTGATTATCATATATTACACAGGAATAAAATTTCATTTTTAATCTTCAATGCCGGAATGTATACATTATAAATTTAGCTTTTCACGTAGGTATATGAAATGCCTATTGCAATTTTATTATTTTTTGACTGAAAACGAAACACTATGCGCTATCCAGCGAGTAATAGAATACAGTACATATTTTTATGACACTATCCATGATATACACATACTCTAATTAATCTTTATCTACTATTCAACGATTTGGTGCCCACTTCTGTAGTTCCTTTGACCGCAATACTATTTTCCTTTACGGCATCACGGCGCTAATCATAGATTATGTATGGTCTTATTATACTTCAATACAGCAATTTCATTTCAGTGTGATAGTATTCCTCTAGTGTGTTGTATGTATGTCGAATGTAATGAACTATACAGCCTGATGTTAAACTACACGTAGAAACAAAAATATGTGTGTTGTATAATTATGAACAAAAAATTGTAAAGGTGATCTTATTTTTAAAAAGTCCCAACTGTTGAGAACTGCGGTAATGTGTTGAGGTATGTTCGTTTCTGTTTACGATACATAACCATACGCAGATAGACCGCATCACACGTACGATACATTTCGTTTGTTTACTATGAGAATATCGATGACCTTAAACGTCGAAGCTAGTAAGCTTTGCGAACGCGCAACGATATTTACGAGTATATGTGCCCTTCAAAGAAGGTGACAGAGTAAAGTATATAGCTTTGTAGTTTTCCTACAAACGAATTTTACAAATTCCATTTGCATTATTAATTAAGAATCTAAACAGGGCGTCAGAATAGCAATATAATACCTCCACCGATATTCCTTAAGACTACTTGCTTTTTACACACTAACTTATAACAAATGTTCGAAATGTTCACAATTGCTATCAATACATGTCTGTCCACTACGAAGTAGATTACCTTGCAGGCGCAATAGTAGCCCCTGTACTGACGAATCGTGTTCATTGCATTATTCAGTCGTTCCGTTAAATTTGCAACATTATCTATCGGTTCATTGTAGTTGCTTCATAAAACCCCACAGAAAAAAAAAGCACATGTATTCAGATCAGGCCATCGCGGTAGCCATGTAACTGAGTCATTGCGTCCAATTCATCGCCTACAAATTTCTTAATTTAACCAATCTGTTACAATGGCCACGGTATGAGGTGGTCAACCATCATGCATGAACCACACATTATTTCGGACAAGCGGTAAATCATCTAACAAATTATTGTTAGATGATGAGGCGCCGCCAAAATCTGCCATACTGTGCCAGTACTCCCTCAGAATGGAACCTCTGACTTGGACAAGCGCCGGGCAGTCACATAAAATGTATTCTGGCGTCTCGTCTTCTTAGGAACATGACCGGCACAGTGGGCTGTTAGCCAAACCCATACAGTACATGTATTTGTTTAGCTTGCAGTGGCCAGTCAAAAGCTCCACAACTTGACGTAGTTGTCTGCGAGAAAGCTGCAGGCAATATCTTGAGTGGCAAGGCATTATCGATAGCGACCGCTTCTAGGGCACTGTGACACTGAACTACTAAGCCCGAAATGATCCTATGATTATTAAGAGCCTTAAGAGCAGCCTGGCTGTCACTATAAAGGAGAATACGTCGTCCCTTAATGCCCTTTGCTAAAATTTCTCTGGCACCATGCAGGTTCGCCAGCACCTCGGTTTGAACAACCGTGGCAAACCTGCCCAGTGCTAGTTCTAGATTGAGGTCAACGTCTGGGGAGAAAACTGCTGCCTCCGTTTCTATTTTCGTTTTCGATCTATCTGTAAAGATGGTGATCGAAGATTGCAGTTCGAGCTTGGGGTCAATAAGAACGTGATAGTGTCTGCAAGAAGACCCCGGGATCGCAATGCTATAGCCGAATCATGGCAGTATACAGCCACAAGGTAATTTTCGGGGAAAGTTCCCAAGTATTACCCAAGATGCGGAGACACTGCCAAAAAGCCATACATGCTTCTTCAGTTTTTGTTTTGACGTGCTTGCTCCAGCTCAGTGTCTTTTCAAACACAACGCCCAGATTTTTTAATCAAATGATACGTTGAAAGAATACACTTACGGGCTAGTTAACAGCTACTCTTTTCACATAACGATGCACGTGTAGCAATGAGATAGTACATTCAATATGTGTAATCAGATATTGAACATTGCAAGTTCATTTCATTCATATATTTAGCATATTGGTCGGACGAATTTGACCGAAAAAGATTCACTGGAAATTGTTTTCTTATATTTAGGAATGATGTTATTTTTAACATATACACAAATGTCTAAGCATTAAGTAGGATCCTTGTCAGATTTGCTGTTTGCTGGTTCTTGGGTCATATATACGCAACGATTACTTTACGTATATTTATATTGTTTACTTATGGCTAGTATGTTTGTAAAGCAATATTATATCCATGTTTATGTAATACGTAGCATCATATTATGTTATTCTACTACTAAAAATGTAGGGACATCTGCGGATTCCAACACATCCAATGTTTCCGGAAGTTTGCTGTTGTGTAATCTTCCATCCGTAAATATTAACGATACAAATATATTTATGGAATATGTAGATAAATTATCTACATCAGTCTACGTGACATCCCATGTGTAAATAAAACGTTCTTGCATACAAGGTGAATAAACGTAATACATTTGGATATGCAACTGAGCTTGACAAAATTAAATCATTCTAAATATTAATGCACTCTGCAATTAGCATGATGTAATGTTATGTTGTAGAATTTATTATGTTCAATATATTTCTGGAAGGTGGTCTGGCTATAATTTCTAAAGTATTTGCAGAAGAACGTCATGTAGGGATACTAAAAGGATTTAAATATTTTAATGCTGTCATTGCACCGATAAGTTAAAACAGATAAGGTTTCTACCGCTTGATTAAGAGAACTCTGGAGCAGATATTTTTGTGGCTTTCAAGAATAATAGTGCCAACTTCAAAAAAACAGAATTAGAGAACGTTTTCTAAAATAAAGAAGACCACAATTAAAATATCTCAGATCCGAAGCTGGGGGATCTATTTTGAGAACAGTCTTAAATATTCGGTTTTGGATTTAACTGTAGATGTAAATTTCAAGTATTTGTGGATAAGAATATTGTTGAATGGCATGACTCTTACACGGTGGGTGTAGTCTACAGTCCTTCTTCAGCAGATGTCTCTCTATTTATACAACAATTCGAGGAAATGTTGTCGGTGAGGAATAAAAACATTTTCTCTGATTTTTTAATGCAGAAGATAAAACATTAACTTAAATAAAAACAACAAGAAACTTGAAGTAAGAAACTTATTGTTTAAATTCATTATTAAACATTTCATATATTGTTGATCGTCAAGAAGCATTCATCTGTAGGCAAATTCTACGTGCTCAATTTTCTTCCAAATAAATGATTTATTTTTCAAAGTATGGACTGGGGGTATTACAAGATTGGAACTCAATGAATTATTTTTGGCAACTAGGTATTTTGCCTCTACGTGTAGGCTTGGTGTTAACATTACTTGTGGAAAACTCAGAATCGTGATCGTTTATTTTATATTCCACTTTAAAATGTTGTCCTTGCACAAAATGTAGCTGATACACCTTTGAAGCAGTTTGTTTGAAGTTTCTAAAATTAGTTTGCTGCATGTTCAAAATGCAGAACGCTTTCCTCCTGTCAACTCTGAAAAACAATTTGTTAAGAGCCAATGGAGACTAAACATATGCAACCTTCACAGCCTTTTCGATACGGGAATGGATGTTATCTACAAACTGTGTGCACGAATAACTAAGTGTAGAGTATTTCACTGTTTCTGGGACATATTCTGAGCGGGAGCTGCAGACATCTTTCCAGGATTCGTTTTCAGAGGTACAATATGATGTCCACAATAAACACTACGTTAAATTTTATCCACCACTTCAAAACTTATGACTCCAACATTAAAAGATCTCATGTAGTTGAAACTCTATTTCCTTACTGATTGTGGGGCCATCTTTCAATATCCGATGCAGAATGTTTAATAGAACAGGTTTCTATGAAAACGCAAATATTGTACAGATTGTTGCTTGGAACCTTATGGTTCTCGTCCTCGACCTATTACGTATGAATTTTTAATTTGACATCAGGATTAAGATGCCTTAGTATTTTGACGTTTTAATTTTCTTCGTAATTTTGATACATATTTATCAACAATAAGGACACAATGGAGACACAAGCGCATATTGTAAAGGTTGCACAACAAGTTATTAGCAGTTTATTACCTGCAAAGTCTTCCCATACGTATTGGAAAGATAGTGAATTACATACTTAAGAAGTTATGTAACGAGAATTCACATGTCATCAAATCTGCGTTGAGAATCACAGACATTTCGGTAACTCGAAAGTAATGACTACATTGCCATTAATTTCGTTTCTCTGCCCTTTTTGCCAGCCTATGCCGGAAAATGGTATACTTCCGGACGATTTAAAGTAATGTAAAATCACTAGAGCCGCACAAAAATACATATATGGTAATATGAAAGTTGCTATTTATCAATACTCATCGTAATTTATACAATGCATCATCATATTGTTAAAATCTGGATATGAGAGTAATTACTATAAATAAACTTGCCATGAAGAATTCTCGAAAGTAAATCGGAAATCCAGGAGTATTAACTATTGAACAACAACAGTAGACGTTATCGAGATTACCAACATATACATAAATATTTTTATTTTCGCCTTGTTGATACGTAGATACAATGCGCGTCTACGACAACATAACACCATTCCTGTGCGTTGTCTGTGTTTAATTTCAACATCCACATACTTCCTATTCGGTCAGAAGGCATGCGTAAATTAATATATTGTGTACGCAAAGCGGAAGATAAAAGAAATAAACAAGGAAAGTATTTGCTTGTGTACGCGATAAAAGCGACCAGATGATACAGACATTCAATCATATCGTGTTGTATGTAAGTACAACACCATATGAGCAGAATAATACGTTCGACAGTACAACGAACGGAAAACACGCCATCTATAGCTTCGCCAGAAGCAAACAGGGAAGGAGTTCGTATGATGTTGCTATACCGACCAGACAAAACATCTCGATAAGAATTATACACCGATATGAAATAATTATTAAATTGCGATATGGTGTAGCTTAACAACATAGATATCAACCGTTTTTTCTGTAGCTTGCTTAGTCAAAAGCCGTCAAAACAATGTTGCTAACATTATCTAAACAAATTATTAGACATGGAACTGATATTAGTTATACACATCCGAATTAATTCTGTTAGTACATCTGTACCTGTTATTCACTTCAGGAATCAGTTTTTGCCATATATATATTTTGAAATAAAAATATCGTCTAATTTGAGAAAGCGTGTTCATCAATGGTACAGCTTCTCATGTTAGTGGCGTTTGTTTCGTATGGAAACGACAAAATTAATTTTGACAAACAAGAGATAATTAAGGTTCTTCTCAATCTGGATGTTTGGAAATGATCTGGTCCAGACAATATTCCACCAATTTTGCTGAGGGCGATTTCTATGCCTCTATTTATAATTTTTAACAGATCGTTAACCGAAGGAAAATTTCCATTTATCTGGAAGAAAAGTCTAAACACTAGTTGTGTAGTAAAATATAGGCCTGTTTCTATCCTATCAACCATGTCTAAAGTTTTGGAGAAATTGGTCTATGGGGTTTTATTTAGTAGCATAAAGCATCTTATAATCCCTCAGCAGCATGATTTCTTTGAGGAGAGAAGCGCAGAGAGTAATCTGTTGACATACTCCGAATTTGTGCTGCGTTGAATGGATGTTCGTTTGTAGGTCGACTCCGTGTACACCGATTTCAGTAAAGCGTTTGACAAAATAAATCATGATACTATTCGACAGCGCATCGCCGACGTTGGTGTGCCAGGTGACCTGTATAGACGGCTTTCACAAGCGGTGAAACTGAATGAATACATTTCCAATTTAATTCCGGGTGTGCCACAGGGCTCGCACTTGGGTCTCTTACTGTTCTTAGTATACATTAATAGTATAGGTAGCTGTTTCAAATGGTCTCAGTCTTTTTTTTTTTTTTGATTGTGTGGTTACATTTTGACTGTTGCCTCTTTTCTTTCTTCTGCTTCTCTGAGTTGTTTCAACACTTCGGCTGTAGTCAACACTTCCCCAAACGTTTGCTGTTTTAATTTGGGATTTGTCAATTTCTGTAGTTCAATGTCAAATTTTAAGGATTTAGGTTGACGAGTGAGTATCATCTGAACCCTTAAACTTGCTGCTAAACCCGTTACTTGAACTAACATTATTCGTACTAAAATTTATGGAATACTCACTGCAAAAAAAAATGCTTTATATAGGAAAAAATTTCGTTACAATTCTAAATCGCACTGCATGGACAAATACAGCAAAATCCAAATAATACATCGTCGATTTGGCAGGACATT
This sequence comes from Cetonia aurata, assembly GCA_949128085.1. Lineage (NCBI taxonomy): Eukaryota > Metazoa > Arthropoda > Insecta > Coleoptera > Scarabaeidae > Cetonia > Cetonia aurata. The sequence continues at coordinate 20,118,438 of OX421885.1, read as the reverse complement.
TACAATAATAATGCTTACATTTCTATTTTTTAAAGTGCGTTTATCTTTACCCCAGTTAACATTTACCCCAACTGACCCTAGTTTTAAACAGTAATATTTACATTGCGAAGTAAATGTACAGAATAATCTATTTGTACTAAATAAATGCAGTAAGCCTATTTTAAAAACGTAACCGTAAGAATACTATAAAATACATCAGTCATTTTATTTTAATATCACAATAATTTGTTATTGTAAATATAATAATGTATAGTGACCTAAATAAAATCCGTTCAAGTTCCACTTAAAAGAAATGATACGGATATCCGGCAAACCACTATGTTAAATTAAGAATGAATGGAAGTAAATCACGACAATATATTTGATATACGGAAAATATATGTATGAAATATACTTTAGGCAAATCGTGTATGATAAAGTGATTTGCGATAGTTATAAGAGATTAAAGAGAACTAGACGAAACAGTAATAAGGATCAGTAAAGAAGCACAGTAACGTGGTCTAGAAATACACCAGAAAAAACTGGATTACTTTACGGAAATAACCAGGAAGATCAGAAAATCACCGGATATAGACCAGGAAGGATATAATTGGAAACACTCCAGATAAAAGAGATATTAAAGATGCTTGAAAATTGATCATAGAATACAAGCAGGATATGGTGCTGTTTACAAATATATACAGCTAATGACAAATGAAAAAAAAATAGCAGAAAGAAAACTAAAGGAACCTATATAAAACTGTAATGAGACCGGTAACCATGTACGGAGCAGAAATCATGTGTTTATTTAGTAAGAAAGAGAATAAATTGAGAAAATACGGAAGAAAATAGTAGAGAAGGAGACGATAAAGCAAAAAATTACGAGGTGATCGGATGGAAATAGAACAAACGGAAAACCCAAATGCATGTAGGAGGCCCAAATTGTCGAGAGCATTCGGAGAGAGATGGACGAGCAACGGAGAAGGGAGGCTGAATAACAGTGAGATATAGAGAAGAATATGCGGAGAAGCAATAAGAAATATGAAATTTAACCGGGATAGATGAGATAGTGAAATAGCGGATTGACCAACGACTACATTTGAATGCACAGCCTTATATAACGTTTCTGCTTGATAATTACTGGACTTTATTGCTTTGTCAGCATTATATGCGAAACAAACAATTAACTTACATACAATAAAATTTTTCGTTTCATTGAATTCTGCAGCCGAACTTAATTAAACTTCTTCCATGCGTAGATATATATATACACACAATAACCTCTTTTCTTCCCAACAACGGATTATTCTTGCAACGCTTTTCATACAATACACAAAGAGAAAAACAAATGAATTATAAACCGCTACATGGCGACCGGACGTTAGACAATTGACGCTCAAAGTTGCGGAAGTCGAAACCACACGGCTACATATAGGTTAAAGGTCGATCTAGTTAACTTCTTTGTATTTTTAAAACTCGAACTATATAGGCGACGACAATAAATCAAGGATACGCCGCTATTTGTGCGCCCACATAGAGACTGCAAACGTAGTGAAGTCCATGTCTAACATGCACGCATGTGAATATAAAACATCTATACTTAAGTAAAGCTACATATCTCAATTTTTTAAATGATTTGGTATAAAGTAAAATCGAATGCAAACTTTCTCAAAATATATGCCACAAAAAGTAGGATATAGTGTTGTAGTGTCATCTTTGAGGTTAACTCTAAGTCACAGATGTAAATTTATTATTGTTATTGTATGTATGATATATTAAAAGAAACACCTCTGTATCACAAATAAATTCATGAAAAATGTATACCAATGTCGTTATTGACAGACATGCATGTTTCGCTGTACAAATTACCCAATGCGCATGCGTATAAAGACCATCAGATAGCCAGTCGAATTCGAACAAAGCTAATATTTATCATTTACGATGAAATAATCTGATTTTTAACAGACTGCTGTTCAGTTTAAATCAGTTAAATATCCTTCTTCTTGTGTTAAGTCAAGCTATTTATTTTTATATTTATTCATCCATTCATTCATAACGTTAGGGTGGACACCTTTAGCACAGACACTTGATTTAAATCTCTTACTTGCACTATCTTGCCCAGTAGAAACTTGAGAACCAACAAGGGCTCCAATAGTTCCTTCCCGAAATGTTTCCGCCGGAGTATTTTCAGCTCCTCACATGTGCAGATTACATGTAAACCCGTTTCCTCCTGCAGCTCACATCTTCTGTACCACGGTTCGTTTACTCGGCCTATGTTGTATAAATACTTTTTCAGGGGACAGTTACCAGCCCAGTAATGGTTTTAGCTTCTTTCTAGGTTATTAGAGAACTTAACATGGGGATCCCCTATTAGCGCTTTGCTATGGAGTTGACTTTCAGTCGTCCTCCATTATTTGTACTTTCCTTGTCTAACCAGGTCCAGATCTCCCTTTCAGCAGAATCCTTAGTAATCCCACATACGGGCTCTAGACCTATGAAGTGTCTTGTAGAGCCCTCCTTGGCTAGTTCGTCGACTATTTTATTACCCTTTATATCCTCATGTTACAGCAAGCAAATCAGCGATCCTGTGCCAGTGTATTGAGGAATTGTTTGCAGTCTCTAACTAGTTTTGACCTAGTTACAGGGCTCGAGACTGCCCGGAGAGCAGCCTGGTTATCAGTCATTATACTTATTTTCCTCGTCATGCAGCCCCCCTTTGCAATCATTTCTGTGCAGGCTGCAAGGGCGGACAGCGCTGAATACCGCCTGGAAGACCGCCGTATGCTTCACCAAGCTTATGGATACCCTTTGATTAGGACTCGGTCCGCAAATACCGGCTTCTGTGCCCTGGCTGGATTTGAATCCGTCCGTGAACCAGTCATTAAGAGCAGTAATAACCCTACGTGCCTGGTCTCTGTTCGGTATAGAGATTTTCACCCTTTCAATGTAGATAATTTCGGGTGCCATACTGTCCGTGGGCATTTGCAGCAAATGTAGTGTCTAGTATCGCACTCGTAGTATCAGTTTGACCTCCAACCCTACTGTTGGGAGTAGTCTGGGTTTTCATTTCCTATGTTTACTCCTAGGGAATTATAGCACGTTGTTATCAAGTCATAAATTAGGAAGGAATGGACAAGCACCAATAGAGTGGCGGTAGAAAGAGATATGTTTATAACAGTTGTTTTTAATTGAAAATATATATCGTTTTCTTTATGCTGATGGATATTATCTCATGGCATTGTTAACAATAAAAATCATGGCAAAGAAAAAAATCTAGATTTGTTACAGCTACACAAAAGCAACGACCACACCTAATAAAAGAATACCTAGATAACCAAAACATCTTGAAATGAATAGCTCGGATTTCGCAGCGTAAGCTTATAATTATTGATTATATTTCCGACTAAAGCTTAATTCATACAAAAATATTATTTAAACAAATTATCGCTTAGCTGCTTAAATGCATTCATTCATGTTCAAGTTCATTTTGAAATATTTTTCAGTAATATTTTCTCAGCATCCATCGCACAATTTAGGTACCTACATATAAAATTAGGGGAGAATATATAAAATATTATATTAATTCGACCTGGTTTAGTTGCAAATATATATTGTTATTCTACCATCTAATATTAAATAATATATAATTCACAAAACAAACACATATCAATAGCCGTAAACCGCCGAAATAAAACCGTAAAACCGATTCAATTTCTCAAAGAATTTCCCCTACTTATTTGTTGGAAAAACTACGAGAGCATCTTTCGAGAGTATTTTCCTACGAAAAAATGAGAAATTCTATTCGAGAATAGGAATTATCGGCATTGTTGGATTTCTTTGGCAATTCCTTGGTAATATTCATTCTCCAAGATTCGAGAATAGAGTTATGGCACAAACATCTTCAGCAAACATTGTACGATAAGCACTGTTTATTCTACTTACTAATTTTTGTTTATTATTTGTTGCAAAATGTTGCATGCAACATGCCAAAAAGTCTTCCCTTAGATGCTCTAATATCGCCAATGCTGGGCATTATCGTGAACTAATAAATTGTTCATCCTGTTCTACTCATGGTGAGCTACAACTTGGAAGACTTAATCGACTTTAGCTCCACAAAACATACATCGCATCTCTCTTATATTAAGTTTAGTATTTAGTATAAGTATTAGTAGGCATAAGCTAATATTCATCCTAAACTCTCGAGAATGATATTTACTAGCAAACACAGTTCTGACAGTACTGACTCAAATTTAATGTTCTCTTAGGCAATATGCTCGGCACTATAAAGCTGAGATACACAGATAGTTTTATTCTCAAGTGTATCTGTGTTCTGTGTCCCACGTAGATACTATGTTATTTTAGTTTAGTATTTTTAGCAATATTCAACAATATTTTCGTGATTTGAAGAATATGTACGAAATGCTATTTATGTTTAAATCTGTCGTTCTTTGTATCCTAGAGTGTACATTTTTGTTTACCAATGAAAGAGTGCGATTCGTATTGTCAGGTGTTAATTTGATTATACGAATAAGTTTAAAAAAAGTATCCAATATATGTATATATCTAAATTATTAACGAACAGATTAGTGAAATTTCAATAATATTTTTTTTTTTCGCAAAACGAACGCTGAATCACAAGAAACGTTAAGTCAAATACTTATGGAAGTACAAGCATGCTAAACTTTAAATAATTTCTAATGACCCTGACGTTAAAGAAAAGAGTTATATAACATACGTCTTGGTTCCAATGAATCATGGATACATCTTATACTATGCTCTCTACAAAAAAAATATCGCGGAATTTAAGTTTGTCGACGACTAAGTATCTGTAACCACACACCTATGTGTACAATATTTCAATAATTTTTTTATACTTAACGTAATGAATGATTCATTATTCCCGGATAAATGGCGTCATTGCTATAAAACGAGGAGGATATTATAGTTTATTAGTAGTATTTAACTTATTAAATATTTTATGTATTTATTACAACTCATAATATAATAAAACAATACGGGATCAATATTATCTATATTCTCAGCTCTCGTTCCTGAGATCATGTTTTTTTCACGTATATGACACATTAATTATTAATATTCTTCCTAAATATTATGTATCTCTAAAAGAATTATTATCACATGACGGTGTTATATAGCAGAATTTGCTTTTATATTATTATATTTCTATTATATTACATCTTAATTGGTTTGAATGGCTTCTTGCAAAAAGAATTCTAGCTGACAATGCTTTACTGGAGGTGATGTTAATTGAAATAGCAAAAAAATGTAGTTTATTAAACTGTAGCAGACAGTGGTCCTACAATTTTAAGATTGCCTTGTCACTGCCACCTTAATCCCAATGAGCTTATATGTACATAAAAGAAATATAATGTCCATGCTAGCAAGAAAATGTTTAAATTACTTATTAATATAGATTTAGATTTATTTATAATCAAAATATTATATACATCGTCAAAGAGACTAAATAAATGATTAATTAATGAATTAATTAATGTTTTTCGTATGTGTGGGCAGGTGGTAATTGTAGAGCTTTGGGCTCTAATAGTTCGTCGAGCTTTCTGTAGTTGCCAGCTTGTGACACGGTAGCTTTGGTTCTCCCGGATACGAATAGTTATGGTTGCAGCCGTTGTGCGTAAATCTGTGTTGATTACTGTGAACGAAGGTAACGACTTGCAATATAAACATGGACGCCAAGATAAGAATCCCCTCATTTTTAAAACGACCGCTATACGTTTCGCTAAACTACCCTCTTCTGGAGGATGAACACTTTCTGGGCTTCGCTCGACGCTCTCCAGAAGAATATTCCATGATGTAGCAGGAGACGTAGCAAAGTATGCCATTCTAGTGGCCTTGTGTGTTGAGATCCTCCTCAGCTTTCCAAGTCCATACAATGCAAATGACAGTCTGGAAATCAAGTTTTCAAAATATGAAGCCCGTTTTAATTTGGTTTCTAGTGTTAAACTCAGGAACTTGACTTCCGGGTGCAGGCCAATATTCTGTGTGATAAGTGTGATACCTTGAGCCTCAGTCGAATTTATTTTTAATTTGTTAGCAGCTAACCAAATACACGCTGCTTCTACCGCTTCTTTAGATGTTGTTCTTAATTCTGGAAAATCCGATGCATGCACTAGTAAAGACGTAGGGGATACGGAATCAAACGCCTTGGTCAGGTCTAGTAGGCTCAAATCCGAGTTTTTCTCGCTCCTCAAATGCCCTATATATGCTGTTAACGACATCCATAACCGCCGAAGACAGTGATAGGTCCCTCCTATATTCATGCTTCTTGTCGCAGTTCTTTTGAAAATAATTTAGTAAACGATCAGCGATTTCCTGCTCAAAAACCTGCTACCGAATACTGATCGACGATAATTTTCCACATTGTTACTGTCTCCTTTTTATAGATTGGTAGATATAGATGACTTTAGGAACCTTCACTTGAGGCGGGCAGAAGTCCTCTTCAACGAAGGTATTAAAGGAAATGCGCCAGTACTACACTTAACTGTTGCAGCAATTCCGTTTGAGGAGTAGGAATCTGTACATCCCTAGAAATCTGCTCACCAACACCACAAAGATATGAATTTATTTCATAAGCAGATATCTTTATCATTTACCAGGCTTTTTCTTTTGGTATCGTTTTTTGTGACCTTTGATATTTATAATTATAATCAATATAATTTTTGTTAGATAATCGTCTCAGTTCGGTCATCTTGTTCAGATAGTCTTTCTTCAGAGCTTCTTCATAGAGCTTTTAGAGAAGGCCTCGTTTTATTGTTATTTATGCGACGGTAGCCCAGGCATCTGGATTGTTCTTAAGGTCTACGATATTCTCTTACAAAGATGTATTAACTGAACAGTATTGATGAAAATATACTTGAAGAATTTATAATAACAACAAATCAGTTTCTCATCGTAATCATTCAGACATCTACTCCGACTTGTATAATATATATTGAAATTATAGTTCAGTGTATTTACTTCTGCTTTATTTGTTTTATTCTATCACGTTATAATACAACAATATTACAAATAAAATACGACAAATGTATGTTATTGTAATTTCATTTGATTACTTCAAAAATTTGATAACCAAAGTTTTACTCTTATTACACTGTTAATTTACAATGTAAATTTATCAGAGTGCTACTCACTGCATTATATTAACAGGAAATACTATAGAAGAGAAACTAAATAAAATATATATACGTAAATAAAACTCTATTTTTTTAAATTTATCTTCTCAATATAAGATCATACTGTCATCATACATGATTAATATTTGCATGAGATAAATCCGACATTTGTCAGTATGCGATTGGTCTTATCAAAAAACGATTGCACTATTTTCAGCTGTAAAATAAGAGATAGGAAAATACGCTCTGGAGAAACGGCAAAGTCCTACAAGATGAAATTAAAAAGTCCAGAGCAGATAAAGCAACGATGTTTTCACCAATACGGTGAACTTTATATTCCGAAATCACTTCTCCACAAGGGTTATCACAATCCGGATATCCTAGAAGTGTTTTCCATACTGCCTGGTGAGTTTATCTCACTGACAGAAAGGTTATCAAGAAATAATGCTCGTTGCCATCTCATTAGGTGGTCGATAAAATACATATATGTAAACGTATTTATGTATAATGATCATCGTGTTGACGGCAAAATTCTTACATGTTTATCTTACAATTACATTATTATTATTGTTGTTGTTAAAACGGATAGTTATCAAATTACGCTATAGATTTCCGTTCATTCTTTTTAGAATCACTCCTAAAGGAAAGTTACTAAGTCAAAATAATTGTGAATTTATATTTTTATTTTGACAAAATAATATACGTAAACCGCGTGACACTAAAATTTCGTCATCGTTGTGAATACAACAGAAATTTTTACGTCGTAAAGTTAGTCTACCATTCCAGCCACACGGATCATAAGTGCCATTGATTTATAATAGGCATTCTATATGACGCATCTCTACTTGCTTCCGTCAATGAGGTTTTCGTTATGCTTCACATTCAGATAAGTCGGCGCTAATAAGGTCTCTTCTCACTATTAGCGAGAATATTCGTGCAAAAGCGCTGATTCATCCTACGACACGGAACTTTATCAAAATTATGGTTTTTATTTGATTTGTCTATATTTGTAAATATTATAAACATATGTATGTTACCTTCGTTAACAAATTTTTAAAATTAATTATCACTAATCAAGAACTATTCTAAACCTTATCACATCAAAATAGTGCTATAAAAATGTAAAATCTTATATTTGACTATTTATTTTGAGCATAATCGTAGATATTGTCTAATTCTCTATTCTCTACTAGGTACTGTACTCATGGTGCACGTATTGTACACGACACTAGCGATTGCAATCCCGCAAAGTTGGATCCCTCACCACTTTAAAGCTTGCGGGATTCCGCAATGCAAGTTACGGGATTTGCGGAACCCCCAAAAGAAACGCGCGCATGCGTGCATGCATAGACAAGCGAGATGTATGTCAGAAATCGAATATTATCTTGGTTGGTTCGAATTGACGGTCAGGTACAGCAGAATAGTGTGTTCACTTCATCAAAGAACGTTCAAAGAAGTTTTGGTCTTAATCTCAAAGTCAAAGTTGAATTATTCAACTTTGACAACTGGATAACTGCCACCAAAGTTCCATTATTTACAATTCGTGAAAAAGATTTAAAGGATGTTAAAATTAAAACTAAATTAAAAGACCATGTAATAAAAATTAAAAAAACAACTCATTTCACATTTTCACTAACTTCCATTCTTCGATTGTTAGCACACCATTGTTTTCTACACTTCCCCTGTCCAGGTCGATACGTTTTAATCACCTCTTGCTCCTCTCCCTGTTGATTCATATTCCTGAAGTTCCGAGCCCAAAGATTGCCAGCTGACATAACGACCATAAGACCATGCTCTACTCAATTCCAGCATGTCGTAATCTCTTGTTATGCCTTCGGCACGCGCTTCGTTAATCTGTAGAGTGTTACAAATTTCCATGAATGTGAGCTGACATAGTGGCGATACCCTTCTCAATCTAGGTATGTCCTAGTCTCTTGCTCTGGCTGATCATCGGTTTTTTCCCACATCTTGTTGATCTACTTGGGCGGAAGATAGGTACTGAGGAAGCTGCTGATATCTCTCGTTATTTGGGTCACTTCTGTTTCTTTCTCTTGCAATTTGCATTTGTTAATAATATTCTCCTCAAATCAATTCCTATAAGTATACATTACATACACGGCTGTTAGGGTGAAAGCTCCGGTGTTGATTTTTTTGTTGTTGTAATGTTGATGGTTTGTTGATGGGTTTCGCTTGTGCTTTATTTATTACATTTTCTCTATTTGTAATTATTTAAACAGGCTGTATATTAATGTGTAAGATTTGTACTTCTCATAGTATGAATAACTACAGTTTACTAAAACGCTTATATACAGGAATATTGGAACTTTATTAATCTTCATAGTACAGAGACAAATTTAGCAATCTCTTCTACACACTATCATTGATATCGAATCAAACTCTTTTATTACTTAAATTACATCTCCCATAAAAACATTATGAGCTGCTTTACGACTGTATCAACTATGAAATTAGTGCACGATCTCGTATGCTATTGTTATTCAATAAAGAAAACATAACGCGAACTGCGTGTGGATAATTCAATTGAAAACAGGATGTTTGTCTCCGGGAAGTAGATCTCCTTTGCTTCAAAACAAACGCATTTCAAAAGGAAGTCGAAAATTTCTTATTCTCGATTAAGATCCCTTCTTCACTTGAAACAATTTTAAATTTTCCTGTTATCGAATGTAATTAGAAGTCAAGAAGTTTAATTGACAAGCGAGGCATTATATTTTATTATAAAATGTTATATAGTTCCTCTACTTAATAAGATGCAATGCATGTTAACAATGCTATTTTCGGGAAATTTATAAACGTTAAATTTACCCTAATTAGTAAGATTTATAAAATGTATCTACTCGGTTTTGATATGTGTTGGTCAATTAACCAATCAAAGAACCTACTTCTAAAAATATAATTTCCTTCTTCCCTTCATCACCTTTTCTAAGGAAAGAAAAAGAATACATGTCAGATATTCTGAAACATTTGGGTTATTCTCATACTGTTATGGTCTTGGTAAATGTGTTCTTATGTTAAACAGGCATTCATGGTACCTAAAACGAGACCATTGGCTGTACACGCCGGTAGTAGATTCAACCATTGCCTAGAGGGCAATAGCCTGGTGAAAGAAGGCTTCACGAATTAGAACCACAGAAGAGCTCTTACATTCATGCAAGCGATTGCTAATGTAGCAGCCACTAGACCGATGTCTTCCTCCTCATCATTGGCATTGAAAACTATATATATTGTAATGGAAGACGGTGTTCAACTAACCACATTCCGCCTTTTTGCATTAATCTCCGCAAATTTATGCCTGTATGACGAATAAGCTGCTAGGAACTGTAACCAACTCAAAACAATTTTTCAGGGCGAAATCTATGCCAATGAGATTAGCGCTTTAAAGCACACGCAAATAAATGAACATTTTCCATGAAACCTTATAAGCAAGGCAACTTTAGGACGCTCTCTTATTCAAAGAAGTGAAAAAGCGCGGACATGCGAGAAAGTGTGCAATCAAGAACCAGAACTTACCATAGGCATGGCAGCTAAAAAGAAAATCAATTTTTGGACACATACTGGAAAAATTATCCTGCGTTAGTGCATGCGAAGGAGTTTGTTTCATCGAATTATTTCTTCGGAGTTACACTGATTTTACGATGTAGTATAAAATTACGTTACCAACAGCTGTTCATCAGAGTATGTACATTATTTAGTGCTTGTTGTTAATTATTCTTGCCTTAATAGTCTGAAGTTTTAGATATATAAAGATTTAAATCGTTTTAGCAATTTTTTTCAAATTGTGTTCAAAGTCTTTATTTTATTACTTTCGAGAAAATCTTTTTCACCTTCATAGAAGGTAGTATTCAACAATTAAAAGATTTATCATTCTTATGTGCATTTGCAACTTCTTACTAGCCATCAGCCAAAAGCTTAACATTTGTTTTTTCTTGTGCCATTATCATATGTCCTCTAACATAGGTACACCATTCCCAAACTTGCTCTATTTCTTACCGCAATAAGCATATTTTATTCATTAATTGATATAGGTGCACGACGATTGTTCAGAACTAGGGTGTTACCAGTGGCATATTTACGTTAGGCTGAATAGGCTATAACCCAGAGCGACAGAATTATCTTGAAGTAGATATGCAGATCCAATAATAAAACATTTCGTATCTGTGTCCGATGTCCTTTAATATACATTGTGTTATGAATGGTTAAGGGCAGTATTTTTGTAGGTGTTTCGGAGTGCTTCAGAGATCTAGTACACTAGCTCACATTCGATACCCCAGATTTCTCACTTTCCCCTCACTGGTTCCTTTACTGCTCTCGTATCATGGCTAGCATCCTCGCCCACTTTGGGAGGTTCTTGGATTTAATAATAGTTGAATTCGCGGCCTTTCAAAATTCCGTAATTGATGTCTTTGCCTTGAGCTAGGTTTTTGTATCTTCGCAATTGAAAGTCATTTACAATACTCCTCCAATAAATATTTTGTTCGTGAGCTGCTAGAAATTAGTGCTCTCACTCGAAGCATTCGTACATCGCAATCACATATCGTTCTTGAATTAGGCCCATTTGTTTTTTCCAATGACGTTTGTCTACTACCGCCATGTGTCATCCTGCCACTGCCTTGTTAGAACTTCTATTGCATTTCTTCAAAGTCTGGAGTGGTAATTTATAGTCTGTATGAAGCCAGCGATCTGGCTTCTACCTTCTACTGTATTGGAATACCTGCAAATTTAGGAGCCTTTCTCATCTGAGCCTGATGAAGTCTGGTCTTTAACGAGATTCATACTCTTCCTTCTCGTTTCTCATCCTAACTTGGAACAGACATTCCTGAAGTTGTACTCTTCACATAGCATTATCTTCAACATTTTGTTAATGGAACATCATGTCACTTCATTTTTAAGGTTTCTATAGAGTTTAAACAAGAATAGGTACCATATCAACTACATTTTGCAGGAACTCTCCATGACGTAAACAAAATATAATAAGCGCATAAACACATATTTATTAAGAGTACCGCTTCTGAAAATACACATGATAAACACGATTTCCTTATCTCTGTCTCATTTTTATCTGCCGATTCCATCGAGATCCATAGGAAATACTCGAGAAACGTGTAATGTTCGCTAAACACCCAATCTAATCTGCAACGGCTAGCAATTAGGAGTATGGCAATCGTTATTTAAATTTTTCCCTTCCCAATTACAAACAAGCGAGTAAGTTCACGTGAAAAATACGGTACATATTAGGTATGTATTCGCAATTATCTTTGCGAATCAGTGAGTGACACAGATAAGCAAAGGTATTAAGATTGATTTCCTCCTTGTACGGCCGGCGTTTTATCAGTCATGAGATTAGGCACTCGATAATTATCTGTACGAAAGTGACAACAGCGTCGTGTTCGTTATTTATGAAGATAGAGATCGCAATTTTTTTGAAGATACCGAAAATATTATGGATTATTATCATTTGGAGTTGGGAAGGAATATGCGGAACGTTGTATTTTGTGCCCGTGCTTCATGTACGAATAATAAAATCATAAATTGCCACGTTTATACAAAATCAGCGCTTATTGAGAGGTCTCTAGCACTAATAAATGAACCGTTGTTATGTAATACTCTTTACAAAAATTTTACCTTTAAACTCCTTTAAATAATAATTGGTTAATAATTGCTTAGAGTACATTGGGATTGGCGTAGTAAATTAAATATTGCACAAGCGACTTCATTACATAGCACTTACAGTAAATTAGAAGATGGGAAATGCGGTAATTAGTTTTTTTTTTACATTTAATGTGCGCTCTTGTCGTAAAGTCTTGGTCGGTTAGATAAGTTTCGCGGTGCGGAGAAAGTCACTTCGCCCTAAATTCGAATACACCCACAATGATACCGACATAAAAATGATGTGATTCTGTTCACGCAACGTACTGAAATATATGTTATGAATGTATTCCAACTAAAAGCTTAGATTATCAACAAGATAAAAGCATAACCTTACTGTGATGAAGAGGTAGAGAGACGGACCAAGATTTGTAATAACACTGCTGTATTAGATAGATAATCTTTATTATATTTATAATGCAATGGAATGTACCTATAATGGATCAGAAAAAGAGGACAGTAAATATACAGCTTTTTTTTGTCCCTTATAACGCAAAACGTATCAGCATGCGCACTAGAAACTCGTGTTTGTTCGCTGTAAGAAGCGATGCGGGAATATCTCTTTGTGAAACTTGCAACTGTTTGCCCTAAAAATCTTAAATTCACAGCAGAGTTAAATTTTTATCGAAGGCATTGCATAAGGCAAACTTATATTTTGAAAAACTTATACATTTATTATCACTTTCTTTCATTTTCCTTACTATTATTTTTTTATTCATTTGAAACAAATAAATGATGTTACATACATACTTATAATTTTAATTTAAATTTACGTGCTTATGATTTTATATACCGGGTTCAAATGAGCCAACACTTCCCACCGTAAATTTCTGTAAATTTAAAAATTTATGAAAAATTTCCTGAAACATGTACCAAGTATTATCGTGGGGACGACTTTTGATGTAAAAATTGACTCAACCACTTTAACCCCTTGCCCCCGGAAGCTATCTTCATAAAAATCTTAAATGGAGTCTTTTATAAAACACTACATTTGGCACACAAGATATCTCACTCCGCGCTACAGCAATTTAATTATTTCGGGACAATTGTTTTGGAAAATTCCTGGATTTCCATTTTCAACCAGCCCGAACGAAAACGAAACGTGTTCGCATTATGCTCTTTAAAAATGCCGCCTACACCTTTCGAAATTCGATGGAAAGGTAGTTTAATAAACTTTTTATCGCGGGTTTGTACATTTTGGCGTTTAGTTTTTTAAAATTGATCGACTCGTTTTCGAAATTGTTAAGGAAATCTTTTTGTTTGTTTTATTTTCTATATTTAGCTAGTCAATCCATTTTAGGAGCATCTGAACAAAAACCTATATTAAAAACTTTTATAAATTTCTGAAACACAATGAAAATAAGGAACCCTACGGTTATCTATGTTTTAAGGCGTTTAATGCAGAATATTTGTCAACCTGTTTGCAGTTATTAATAAATAAAAATGCATGTTTTAGGTGCGTTTTGATTTCTACAGAACATAAATCTAATGCTATAAACGAAAAAGAGGCAAATAAAATATCCGTGCTCTTTATACTCTGAATCAATTTTTCCTCCGGTTTGAAAATACATCGTCTGTTGCTCTAATATGAATTATTATTTAGTGTTATCAACACAAACTTATTTAAATGGCATGACGATCATAGTTTACAGTTTGCAAGAAAGAGTTGAAATTGTAGTAATTTATGGAGCCGAAAATCAATGTGCTCGACAAACTGCCGCAATATTTAACGAAAGGCATCCAGATAAGATCACATCTATAGGTATGTCCTAAATCTTATTGGCGAATTTACTCCAACTGGAGCTGTTGCAGACGTAAAACATAAGCAGCCGACAGTTTTAAATAAAGCCGCTAATGTGGTAATGTCAGGTCATTTCGGCATAAATCCCAATACTTTACATTACGCCAGATTTCTGCAGCAACTGGCATTTCCTTGGGTTCTGTTCATAAAATTTACAAAACTTCACAAATTCCGTCCTTATTAATTGAAAATATGTCAAGAGCTAACTAAAGACGATTTTGACAGAAGAGTAGAGTTTTGTGAATAAATTACACTATGATTAATAATAATAATAATGCATTTGTAAGAAATACCTGCTAATATACTTTTTATTTACGTGGATTTGTAAATAAACATAACTGCAGATATTGGAGTAACGAAAATCCTCATCTGTATTTACAAGGATACAGATACAATATCCTGAAAAAATTAATGTTTGGAGGGGCATCTTGGGGGACCAAGTGATTGGGTCAATGTTTTTCAATGAAACTCTAAATGGCGAAACATATCTGGATATGTTAGAAAATACTATCAATCCGCTAATTAATAACGCTCGCAAAAATCAACTGAAAAAACATGGCAATCTCTCCTAGTTGATGGAAGTGAATTACATTTTCAGTAAGATAGAGCTACTGCTCACTGTGTTCTACTAGTACGGCAACGGTTAGACAATATATTTTCAAATAAATGGATAGAACGAAGAGGACCTCTAGAATGGCCAGCCAGATCGCCTGATTTGACGTCACATGACTTTTTTCTATGGAGTTATTTAGAGTATGTTATATTTACCCCTCAACCTGAAAATTTAGAAGAACTTCGCTAGAGGATTACTATAACCAGCCGTGAAATTTAAAGAGATGTTTTTGAAAATGTAGACCGCAGTTTTTAACAACCGCTATATTGTTTAGCGAACAACCGACCACATTTTAAATAGTTATTGCATTGATTTATTCTGCAAAATATACTCGAGTTCTTAAATAACTTTGAAAGCAAAAATAAAATATTTTAAACAGTTAAAATGTGATGGTTGTTGTTCCGATGTTCCCAATATAGTCTGACCAGCTAGAAAAAGAAAACAAAACAAACCATAAGATTTTCTTAAAAATTTCGGAAACAAAGCGATGAATTTCAAAAAACTAAGCACTAAAATGTAGTGTTTCAAAAGACCATTAAAATGAGGTATTACTCGATATTCCCTCCTATTTCAATGGCTGAGTCCATTTTATGCATCAAAAGCTGTCATCCTCCATAACACACAGAAATTTAAGGTGGGAAAGTTTCAAGTGAACACCCGGTGTAATCATTGTTTTTATTTTAATATTACGAATCTTAGCATTCCAATTCTTATTACCTATACTAAAATAAACTAACAAATCCCCACAGATGATTTGAAACCATAATAGCAGACATCTATATAGCACCATTGCAAGCCTACCTATCGTAAGTACCAAAACAAACACCTTAAATATTATCCGCAAATTTCCGAGTTGTTTCCCGCCAGTATTAAGAAGATTAGGAAGCAAGAGCGATTATTTTCTAACAATAGAATTAAGAAAGGTGCAGCCTTAGGTAGAGACAATAAATAGTAGAAGCGGAGGTATCAAAATCTCCATTTCCTAGTAGTAGTAAATATTTATAACTTCATACCTACCGACTGCATTTCAAAGATAGTCTACAGTATTTTCGTTTCCGTAGAATTTTAGTGAGATTCCAGCAAAAATAAAAAATAAATATAATGATTTTGTCTATATAAATCTCGTAATGCATTTTTTTAATGCCTGCGGAAATATTGGCCCGTACAAGCTATTTGTAATATAGGTTCCGAAATATTCACGTTTTTATATATTACTAAATTATTATTTTCAGATTAATCTTGCTCGAAACGCTCGCCTCTTTGACGACATTTAATCCCATAGCCAACAGCCTAATATTTGATTTAGATTTTTACCTATCATCGCATATTATTAGCGAGTCTCTAATTATCTTATCTGATGGCGTTAGATACGGATGATTAATATTAATTAAGTATTGACGTTATTTACGGTTCCTCACAAACGCAACCGATTGCTTTAGATCCAACATCCACATACCTCGTATCCATAGATGTTACTCACGCTGTCAATTTTTATTAGATACCGATCACAGCTAGGAATTAGTTTATCGTGAATTTTATTTTGTTGGGTGGATTAAATTCTTCGAAATAAATAGGCGTTCCTTTTATAGCTTTATATATGTGTACCTAAGTGTATTACCGATAGGATTT
This sequence comes from Cetonia aurata, assembly GCA_949128085.1. Classification (NCBI taxonomy): domain Eukaryota; kingdom Metazoa; phylum Arthropoda; class Insecta; order Coleoptera; family Scarabaeidae; genus Cetonia; species Cetonia aurata. Next base: position 20,101,601 of record OX421885.1, on the reverse strand, counting down.
TGAAAAAAAAAATTTATAGTCTTCGAAACCTCAACATGTTTAAGAAAGACATGTTTTAACGATAATAATTAAAAATACACAGACAAATAAGTTTCTTCGGTGTTTCATATGATTCTAATGATTTGGTTTACCATAAGAAAACCATATCGTTACAGAATGTTTTGTCAAGGGTCAGAAGTTGGAATATAATAAAATTGCCAAGAAATGTGATTGAACAAAACGATAAAATAATAGTAATAATAATAATAGTGCTATGATGCAAGTTAATTGACCACAGTACATTATAAACCATTAAAATATGAAAACGTCAATTGCTTTTCACTTTGTATACAGGTTAATCCAAATTAAGTGTTCACCATGGCTATCTTGATTATTATATGAGCTACAATTGACTAACTCAAGAAAGATATAGCACTTTTTTCCACTGATTACGATAGTGAAAGCAGAAAAACAATCAAACATCTAAGTTATTTATATGTATCCGTGTAATAAAATACACTATACATTTTGATTGGTATAAAAATGTATAGTGTATTTTATAATAAGAATAAGGTGCAATGTAGTGGGACAAACATAATTTATTTTTAAAGATAATACAAGCATAAACTGTTAGTATAATAAAAAAAAAATTCGACTCCAACTTGGGCACATGTTTGTGTTCCTCTTAAAACACTATGGCATTGAGAATAGCTCTGCAATCAATAGAATTAATAACATTGCGGATAGCATTTTGGAAATCATTTTCAATGTAGTATTTCGCTTTCCAGGTCTCGCTTTTTACATATCTCCAAAAATACAGTCGAGAGGTGTTATATCCGGTGAACGAAGGAAAAAACGAACTGGGCCGCCTATGTTAGAAAAGTCCTTCCGGAATCCTTGGAACGCACAGAGGAGTATTTGTATAAAAAAGTTGGCCAAAATTGTTTTATTACTTTTCTTTTTTCTATTTCTAGGAAATGACTCAGATTTTTATTTAGACAAGCATAAAAGCAGTCGTCGATATTGACGCCGATGCTTGTAGTTGATATCAAAACTGACACTCAAAAATCATTGCAGTTCGAGGACTTACAGTTATCACTCTCGTCGGTTTCGTAGGAAGGCGTTTCTATCAGGAAAAAAGCCATAGCTTCTCTCTAAAATGGAATTCGTTTTGTTTAGGGCCTATTTCTCATACATGATATAAAGGGGTGCTTCATTTTAATCACCCCAGGCAAATATGTCGAAAGATATGGAAAATATGAAAAAATGTTTCAAACAAAAGTTGTATGGTTTCGAGGGGGGCGTAAAGTGGTATCATTGGTTTGACCTTAAACTGTCATTTGAAAGTCATATAAAGGCCACCTCAAATTTCTTAAATTGAACACTTATATATTATCGCATATTCTTATAGAAGATCTCAAGGGCTTTTCAAAACATTAATGACCGTAAAAAGTATGTGCCGGCCGATAAATGAGGAGCTAACATTCAAAACGCAGTATATGATATAGATAATTTTTTAAGTAAATTTAAGTTATTTATTGTGACGTTGGAAATTTAAATATTCTCTTAAGGCTTGGACTAGATGATACTCTTATACGGCCGAAAATTTGTGTTTCTTTAAAATTCTTTGAATATTTCTGTAGATAACTGTTTTGTGGAATTTTTCAGATTCAATGGTTCAGATGGTATTTTCCGTTTCTTCTGATAATATCGGCCTTTGTTGTCCCATTTTTGACAAAAAAAATTTTTGTTAGTTCTAAATTGTCGATAGAGTCTTAAGAAGTAATGCCGGTGAGGTACTTCACGTCCAGCAAATAATTCTCTGTATCGTTGAACCGTTCTTTCACTATCTTTTTGGCATATCAAATATGCTTTCAACATTTTCACATTACATTTTTCAATATGTTATAAAAGCATTTTCAAAGCAATTAATAGTAAATTGCAAGTGCTTACACTTTATTTCTTGCACCCATAATCTCAGTTATTTTGACAAAAATTGTTACACTATCACTTCTACAGATAAACTACCTCAGTGATTCTCGATTCTCTCGTGCCAAGGTACTTATTTTCACGTATGAAGACTTTTGTTAAGAGGGGGCTTAAAAGGCGAGGATCAAGAGATGACGTTGCCGTTCAAAATTACATACAACATAACTAATTAGTAACTTATTGGAATGTATCTAGACTTATACGAACGATTGTAGACATATTTTTCTCGGTAACAAACGGTTTTGAACTTTTAATTTTACTTAATAAGCGAGCAAACCGAGATGTAAATTTGGAAAAAAAATAACGTTTGTAGCTTTTAAACAAATCCAAGCCTAAGTAACAATCTAAGGTTTCGTCCTGCTGGATTACGTATATTATAATTTAATTCTTTATTAATAATAACGACGGAGTGTTAGATTATTTTTGGAGATCAGAAGGGATCTGTATCCAGTATCTTCAGTTATAACCTAACAGAGATCGCGGCGAATTATCGTGACAACGGGATTACAGTAAGCAATGACTATTGCCACTGTTGCCAGATTCATTACTTAGTCGACTAGATAGTGTTTGCATCGTACATAGAATCGGATATGTGCAGAAAATAAATATTATTTATTATTTTTTTTCCTTCTGGCGACCTCTGTATTTAGCAGCTATTGTACAGTTTAAAAATTGAAGCTACATCTTTAGGAATAACATTGCAAAAGAAAGACTAAAAATTAATTATAAACGATTGCAGTGCTCCCATCAGTTTTCTTCACAAACATTGTTAAAAGCCCCCCTCTTAGGAAATTAATTATGTATAGATTGGTGTGAAAATGTACAGGGTGTTAAAAATACATATATTTTTTTAAATAACTAGGAACCTACATTTTCGATGTACTATTCTCACGTAACCACCGGAAAAGGTAGTACATCTTTCCTAATTTAACCAACCATATGTGTAGCTCCTATAATAACCGAAACAGTAATGGTGAACACTTAATTTGAATCAGCCTGTATAATCTTTAATGCCCCAACACATAAATATATCATTATGGAAATTGATGCATAGCCAGATATTCCTATTGACTAACTTATGTAACAGTAATTAAGTAACTGGTAACTATTTTTGCCATTTAGTTAGAACGTTAATAACTTGTAAGCGAAATACGTTACTATAACCGTACAGCAATGCCAGAAAAGATCCGGAAGATGCACTTGTAAAAATGCACTAAACCTGATCTACACAAAAGTCTTTCTTTTCCCTTTCTACTGTAATATTTAAAAGTAAAATAAGTGAAGTATAAATAATATGCAGGTTTCCTATTTTATTTTGCCCTGATACTTCCTTAGTTGACTATACACCCGCCATATAACAATCTAATCGCTTAATTGCGTAAGTGTGTCGTTTTGCAGAGAGTCTAGTGAGGAAGTGGTGTTGTATAGTACATACGAACGCTGTGCATATGTGTATGTAACCAGGCAATAACTGTGGGACGTTAATATAGGTACATACGTACATATATCCGTTTCCTTGTTTTCATGTTATAATTACTGTTCCTCTTCCCACATAATTAAGCAATAGTTGGCCCCGATTAAAAACGCCAGTCGGAAATTTATACGTATGTATGTAGAATGTTACTGCTCTGATTGTAGTGTTGTGCGCTCCTTTTCATTAAATAATCTGTTACGATTGCTAATAAAATATGTAAATTGTTTTACGTAAAGGCGAAAGCATATTATATAGTTCATACAAAATAATAGTAGTAAATCAGAGTTATTTTTTCTTATGCGATTGCCTAAAATAAGTCTGCAACAAAAACATTAGAAAACTTTTAAAATTTGCTTTTTATAAATTTCTTGTAACCACTGTCCACGATATATGCGCCCATATAAAATTAAAATAAAGCAAACAAAATTAGATCTGTTGTCTCACAAATTCGTTTATTATTTGTGAGACAACATACCTAATTTTATTTACGTTCCTGTATAATATCCTCACACGGAGTCAATATTGATTATAATGTATGAGAGTTATATACGTATAACTCTCATACATTACTATCAAGGGTGCATTAGCATATATACGCTTTGAGCGTAAATTACAAATGTCGTCGAGTGACACTGATGAGCTGTAGGTGACAGCGAAACATGCATGTCTGTCAATAACGACATTTTGTATACATTTTTCTGAATTTCAATATTGATTATATATCCATATAAAATTCTGTAAAATCAAATAAAAGGCCAGGGAAAATGATCTTTGGAAAATCAAATCCTCCAGGTTCAAATCTTCGTATGCTCAATCACGATAACAAACAAAAAGTGTTATACGTTATTATATTAGGAGTAATTAATTATTATTAATGAATATCTTATTGCAAAGAAAGGTTTCTTGAACTTAAAGACTAATACTTTCAAATAACTCTATATTTTCCATTCTCCTATTCCCAAAATATTATCTAAAACGATGCTATTTACATGTAGATGGCAGCACAAGATACTCATTCTAATAAATAACAGCTTTCCATATTAGGTGCTAGACGAAGACATAGATTTCGAGTTCATCCTTCCTTGACCTGTCGCTCACAGAGATCCCAAGGCGGCCTCATTAAGTTAGCAAAAATGTATGGTTATACTTAGAAGAGTAGAAAAAATAAAACAAATTTATAACAACCTAAAATCACAGTACAAAACAAAAAATAAATCGGACATTTAACGGTTTTATGCAAATAAACAAAAACAATTTATCAAAATCTTTTTATGGATAAACATACGAAAGTAATCCTAATATGAAGTATAATACATTCTTAAACGTAAAAAGGGACACAACAAAAATTAGCAAAATACTACAAATTTCTGTCATCTCGTATTGAGTCCCTGGAACAAGGGTTTATGTAAAGTGTAACATTAGCCCTTATTGCTGTGAACTCATTTAAAAGCGACGTTATTTAATACCAAATAATAAAACTACTTTTTCTGATTTCTGCATTGAAGATTCTCATACAATTGAATGTACTTTAAAGGTATAATATAGTCGCACATATCCATCAGATTTTTCTTGAGATTCAGATGTTGCGTTATCTTTAAACTGGAATTTTTGAGTTATTTATTTCCATTTTTTTTTTTTTTCGATAAAGGCATAATTTTTCAAGGCATGTCCGTCCTAATTGAGCATATTGACTTCAAAAGGATTTATATGGCTACCACTCTTTTCACAATCGAGAACATATACCTTACAGCCTTTTTCCATTACTCTATTAATGCGAAGTTTCTATCGCATAGCAGAAAATTGCGTCTAGAGCTGAGAAATTTCTGTTCTACAATTGTAAAATACTGATGCTGTATTAAATAATAGCAGATAGCAACGACTTTCCAGTTATTATTCTGAACGATACATCTATCAGACCATGCTATTAGTTGTCGTTTTTCTCTTGGTTCTAAAACGTTGAATGGTTAACAATATATACTTCAACAAAGAAGATACTAGTTCAGCAGAACCCCTCCCAGCGATAGATTCATGTCATCTATTCATTTTAGCTTTTTTAAACCACCGTTGTGTGTGCAGAAGCTATAGCACCGATACTGTCCCTGGTAAAACACTGAAGAATGTGTTAAAGTTCGACAGAATAGAACATTCTTAGTGTTGGTCACCTTGCTTGACTCAACATTTTCTTTCAAAGAATGGTAACCAGCTTCCGCCTTCTAACGGTGTTCACTTTCTCTTTGTATATTTGTCCGTGTTTCTTCTGTTTCTGAACATCGCACCTGCATATACAACTTATTGCAATATCTGCATGTGACACATGCAGATCTGTTCTGTCTTTTTAAGTTTGGTGTGCCAAGATGTGGGCACACCAAACTTAAAAAGACAGAACAGAAAAAAAATGTCACGGTAGGTGTGGAACTTCATACTGAGTTCTGGAAAACGGTCTTGAAAAAGGGAATACATGTTTTTTAAGGTTAGTTCTGGATGCAAATAAAGTGAGTCAGATTTATTCCTCGAGTAGTGGGGTTCATGTTTAGGAAAACTTATGTTCGCGGATAGTATCCTTAATAACTTTTTTTATACGGTGTCGTCGATTTTCTGTTTGCTACATCGATCTGTAGGATTATTAATCATCCTTGATTTTGGATTGGAGTATTTGAATGCTTTTAGCAAGATAACACAAAACTTTATTTCACATAGAGTCATAGGCACATGCTTGTTCTGCCTTTTCGTCATCACTGAGTAAGTAAAAGCAGCTAAATTTTGGAAGGTCTTGTCAGTTTGACCATGTTATCATCTTTAGGGTCACGCAGTCCTATACATTTTGCTAAATTAGAGTTTCGTTCATTATTATCCATGGAATAGAACTAATTAAATAACCTTTTCTTATCTTCAATAGTAATACTATCACGAGCAACTTTCCTGCAGCTCTAAGGATTGCAAATTGTAGCCTAAAAAGAAAGAATATTGTGAGAACCATTATATGTAATGTAAAAACAAAAACAATATTTTTCTACGTACTTCTTGAGACGTAATCTTTCTGGCTTTAATTCGTCCTTTTCCGTTTATACGTTCACCTCAACTATTCTTTAACCGTTTATTTTTAACGCACTTCCACTCACTTACCCTATATTTTTCTTTTTTTGCCTTTATTTAAAGTTTTGCGCAGCACCTTAAATATTATGTGATATTACTGCTCAATAATAAAACAACACAAAAACATAAACCCTTATTCTATGCCAACAGAAATAGTATCGCTTACTGTTCATACATAGTAGATGCAGTACAATATTCAGTATTTTATTATTTGAAATAGTGAAACATTAGTAAAATGTAACATAAACCATTATTCCAGGGAAGACTTCAATTCAAGAGCTGTTTTCAAATTTAGTGGTTGGGCACTGAACATTGTTTGATAAAAATAAAGTTTTCTACAAATTATGCAGGATGTTTTCATGACCTAATTAGAATATATGATAACACAAGATGGACCTTTTAATGGTTGGCAGTACCCTGTATATAAATAATTATTTGCGATGATGCCTACAACATAAAGCTTGCTTAAACGTGCCCATTCATAACGCTACGTTATTCACGTAATACTACATTTCGCATGTAGGTTACGTATACCTCTTACGTGTGATAACTCTTGCGTAACATAACCTAAATTTCGCAGGAAGAAATGTCATTTATGAGCCGCTAAATAGCGCTCAGCCAAAACTTCCTCGATTCAACGAAAAGAATAAAACAGCTTTGGAGACTTATTCCCGGTGGATGTATGATTACGAAACCAAACGCTGATGTGTTGGAGAGTTATGCGAGGGTGTAACAGAAACAATTTTAATCGCTGCCAAAAAAATTATGTCTGTTACCAGACAATCGTTCCGGATTACATAAAAACATACTAACACGGACATAAGATCGTGTGGACGTAGATACGCACGTATGGTGAATGTGCAAGTGGTTAATATGAACGAGGCTGGGTTTCGCGACACCGTTGGTTGGTTAGGGAACCTTTAAAATCGCTTACGTAACTGGGTTTCGGAGCGCGTTACGTGTGTACGAGGCGTGCGATATTGACACAGTTTCCCCAAAAAGGTTTGTGCGGTTGAAAAAAAAAAAGCAATCAAAAGAACTTTCGCTGCTGCCGAATGAAGCTGTCGCCGAACTTGCCTGAAACAATTCTACCTGCATGCACTACATAGATACATATACGTACAGCCATAACACAATGAAAGTTACCGACTTAAAACTAAAATTCGAAGCATGTTTGCAATAGAGTGAAGTATAGGCTAACAACTTCGAGGAAGTAGAATTGCTTGGCGCAGTAGATCAAATAAGGTATGTGTCGCATTTGTGTAGGAATTTTTTACCTTTATTAAAGAAGTTCATATTAAATCAACAAAACAATATCTTCTCTCTCTTGACAATCTTCCTTTTCGTTGAGGGTATACCCAAAACCGTTAGAGGTGGCGGATTTACCGTTCATTGCCATCTATGATTTGAGATCTGGCTTATCTGAGAAGTATCGAGAGCATTACAGATGACTCTGGGTGGTGTTTAGTAAAATTTAAACATTCTTAATGATGTCCAAGACTATATTAACTAATAATAATAATAATAATAATAATAAATTGACTTTATTGCTGTACAATACAATATAAAAAAGAAAACAATAATAAAAATAAACTAGTAATTGTAGCAACCGGAAGGCGAATTTCAGTAAAAACAACTGCTGTATTAACCTTCCTTATAAAAATAACAGTGTGAAAGAAAATGAGATGCCTACCCTAAAATCGATAATGCAAATGTTGACACATAAGTCACGCACAAAATTAATACAAATTAGTACATTGCCATATGTTGCAGTATATAATGTAACTACCGACGTGCATCAATAGTCATATCACTCATCAAACTTCGTTTAATTCTGTGCCTAAATGTTGTAAGGCCCAAAGATTTAAGATCAGGTGGAACTTGATTATATTTCAAATAAAATGTATAAGTAAACGATCTCTGACCCAAAGCGGATCTGGCAAGTGGCGGAGATATCAGACCTCGAAATCGGGTCATAAGATTATGGACATCACACCTAAATCTTATTTTGTTATAGAGATATGGTGGTGATTTATACCTCATGATTTTATGGAAGAGACACATCATAAAAAATTCCCTACGATGGTACATGTTCAGCCATTCGGCTTCAGGTAATCTATGAGACACATGATCAAACCTACGCAGACCGAAAACAAACCTCAGACATGCATTCTGCACTTTCTGGATTCTACCCGCAGTAAAGCTATCCAACGCACTATGGAAAACTGAAGAGCAGTAGTTAAAATGTGACAATACAAAAACATCGCATAGGTTCCTCTTTATGGTAGAATTCAAGACAAATCTAATGTAGTGATAAACTATTTCTAATGAGCAGCAGTTGTACACATAATTTCCAAATTGGTAATATCATTTACATCACCGCACTTATTAATTCTGAGATAATAAAGATGAAAAGTATTGTGCATCGATTTATATACAAATAAATCTACATACTTCCAAATTCAAAGCATGTTATCAATTGAAAAAATATATCTGCCCAAACATAAATATTTTTTAATGTCTGCAATCTCTCAGCTATTATTGCATTAAACAAAAAACTGTTTCATCAGTAATAACTTATAGTATTTAAATGAATGTTAGTTGAATTTTACATTACTTAAAATTTGAATATCTTGCAATGCACAGGTATTTGAGTGCACTTTCTTGAATTGTTTTTAATTTCAAAATTTTCAAATTATATTCTATAATTTAAAAATTTCGACATTTCAAGTATTAGAAGAATTAGTGACAGTGCTAGCTATTTCCTTTGAAAACACATTTTATTAGTTGTTTAAGTAACACACATTCCATTTCATGTTACTTCCAAGGAAGGTCACATTACAACTTTGCAGGTAATAACTAGGTGTGAAAATTCTATGTGTTAGGTTTTATAAATATAATAAAGGCAAATAAAAGTACATTTTCTAAATAAAACTTTAAAGAAGTGAAAGGATTTTAGAATTAACAGGTTAGATTTATTTTACGAAATATAGCAATTTAATAACAATTCCCAATACAATCATTGTTCCATCTGCTTAAATAAAATCTTCATTTAAATATCATAAGGAGGCTCTTGTATTATTTAAATTGGAATTTTGCATGAGATAAGATTGTGTCTGGACAAACTTATAGCAATTTATTTATTTATTTACTTTTTTGCTGTAGTTCTACTGCTTTGCACTTGATAATAGTTATATATCTATTTATCTACCTACTGGAATATCTAGAGCTTAATATTAGGAATTTATGCCCATCATTAATCAAGAAAAGAAGAGAATAATAAGTTTTTGTATATATTGTATTTCATTACGGAAAGCAATAACATTTTATGATAAAAATGGGTCTTTTGTACCTACCTTAAAAGTATTAGCGAACAATAGGCGAAGAATCCAAGTTTACTAATAATCTTCAGATTACTAAGCGGTGAAAGTAAATCATTTCAATATGTTATTTTAACAAAATTTATTACAAATCACTGTCTTCACGAGTATACGTACACAAACAGTAGTATCATTAGAACAGTCATAAACTAACATGATAGTTTACTTAATTTACTGATAAGTAGATTGTTTTCACAGTACATTTACGGATATGCAAGATTCCCCTAACAGATATTTCCATTTGTTCGGTAGGACATTCTATTATTGATTTTCATTACTCATAACGGAAATGTTATTGGTCCTAACTCCGGCAGCAACAATACTGATTTTATTAATCTGTATGTAAATTTCCCACAGCCAAACTCTAGTATCCGTGACTCATCATTGTAAAGATTAAACTTTTCTCGAAATTACTGATGTCACACTCGGGTTTAAACGATTCAGGGCAGCAGGAATTTGTTTTCGTTAAATAAAACACAAAGTCGAATAGCTTATTTGATAAAAGCGTTAAAATCACTATAATACATATTTCCTCCTGTAATATTTGTGACAGCAATTAGGTATCTATCAGCGATAGTAGACACTTACTTAAACGTGATAATTAAAGAAAAGAGACGCTAAGTTTTTTTAGATCTTGGCGTCAAAATGTTTGAGATTAGATGCCGGTTTATAGATGTACATATTTAATGTAGGTTTGTATGTCATCTCTTTTTTTTTTGAGGACTATTTATAGAGTTTCTCATTTGTGAGAAAACAGCTTTTATTAATGCAGGAAATCAGATATAAATGTTGTTAGGGAAAAGTTTAGAATTGGAATTTAGATAAAAAGGTGCGTATATTAAGAGATATAAAAACAGGCATAATATATCAACGCGACGCCACTGATAAAACTGCGGCATTTTGCAAAATAAATAGAGATAAAGGAATTATATTAATAGAAAGTGATTACTAAATAGAGGAGGCAATAAATTATATTTTCATATAAGCCCCAACATAATATTACCTAGCACAATGATAACATTTCTGCAAGAAACTTATATATATCATATGTACATATATCATATTTTGTTAATCAAAGAATTACAAAGTACAGTAAAGTTCTGCTAATCCGAACCTCCTGTACTCCGGGTATACTTATAATCCGGACAAAATTGAAAGAAAAAATCAGTTTTATTCTACTAATTCGGATTACTTACAGGAATCACCAACATGTGTGGAATACATATAAAACGCACATCGAGTGCACAGATAAAAAAAATTATTAAAAATAAATATGTTGTCAGTGAGAGAAACATTCTTTCAGTAAAAGAAATAAAATACTTTTACATTGAATGATACTATTTCTTCGACTTTTTGCTGTTCAACGTTACTCAACAAAGAATGTCTAGATGACTTTTAACATATTCGTAAAAAGGTTTCACGAGTCGTTTGCTCACAAGTGAGGAAATTTCAAGAAGACCCAATTGCAGTCCACCTATTTAATCTATGAACCAAAATGCTATACCAACGTTTAACCGTTTATTATCGAAAAACCTTTTGTTCGACGTTCTATCTTTGGAAGGAAAGAAAATGTAGAAAAATATACTTTTCCCCTTAGTTGATAACGATTTTGGCGATGTAGCAAAAGGTTCAGAAACTGAAGAGGATTCAGATGACGATTTCCATAGACGATTCTCCAAAATTTAGATATCATTAGTTGAAAATGGAAAAGAATTTACTGAAATCGGATGTTGCAGCAAGTTAACATGGACGATGCAATATAGTAAAATAAAATCAACCCACAGAATCTCAAATTGCTGAATGGATTAGTAGGTTATGGAAACAATATAGCAAACTAGCATTGGAAAGTGACGAAGAGGTTGCCAAACATCAGTTGAAATTTAAACATGAAGCCTATTGCGAGTTTTGGTAACTGCTTACAATGAGCAGAGGAAAATAAAACCGATTTAAACAGTTTGACCACTCTCCTTATGTTAGACCAGCGTACAAGGATGCATTCGCCAAACGAAGTTCAGAGTTCTTTCAATAAATATTGAATTTATATGTTTTTATTCTATAATACTTATATAACTATTTTGTTTGCACTTATTTGTACAATATCTTTTATAACAAATATTTTCGCATTTTTTGCGTCTTTAGTTGCTTTAACATATCCTTCTATCCTACTCCAGTAATAGGAATCTCTTGTTCATCCTGATTAAAGCCAGTTTTAAATTGATCCGGATTAGTGGACTTTACTGTGATTGTTCAATTACCCTGGAACTTATTAGTTTGCTAGTAATCACTAATCACCTAAATTCAATAATCAACAATAGGGTTCTTACAAATTCGTTAATCTGTTTGATCTTCAACTAACCTGCAATAGTAAAGTAATTAAATTTAATCTTACCGGCACATAAACTTTATAGAATTTTAATTTAAAATAAATAGTTCCTTCATTGAAATACAATTACTTCCTCTTTGTCACTGACTACAACCAAAATCGGCATGCCTGTAATGAAATGTATACCTACACAGAAAAATGGATATATTAGAAATAACATTAGCAAATCTTATAATTAATGTTATTGTAGCTAAATTGACCCCTATAGCTCTAGTAAGAAACAGTAATATAAGGATCCATGAAATATTTGATAATGTACTGCTGCTATTTATTTGTAAAACGTGATAATTTTCTCAGTGCAAGTAATATTGACAATATTGAATTTTGAGATTATCTATCTTAACTTAAAGGATTATCTAACACCAAATGGGTTGCAAGAAATGCCTCGCAAACGGAAATCTCAAACCAATATAATTGTTACAATAGGTTGTAAATAGTGCTATAGAAGATTCAAAAATTTGTTTCACCGTTCCTGATAGAACTTATTTTACGTGTCTGTTCGTTAAATGCTGTTTTTTTTTCTTCTCAAAAGTAGATTTCCCACACTAGTATATTTTTTTTGACGTCTGGGACATCATCATAAATCCAACATAATGACTACAATATTTTGTTTTGATATTGAAAAATAATTTTTAAAATATTTACCTTTAACTCATGTAAGAAAAGTTCTGCAGCTAATTTCTGTCTTGTACAAACACTGTATGCCTATCACTGATACACTTAAAAAAATTTAACAATTTATTTTATAAAAAAAAAGGAAGCGAGCAACTTATCTAGCTCTAATATATACCAGAAGAACACAATATTGATCTCATTGAGACATATTTCATACTTACGTTAATAAAATATCGCATTTTTTCTTACTGTCTCGATAACAAGAATATAATTCCCGTTAGTCAGTTTGGTTTTGTGCAGGACAAGTCAACTTGTGACACGATATATAACTGCTTCTTACTCATAATGTATGTAGCGAAATAAATCCGAGAAACACTGTAATTATATCTCGATTTGGCGGAAGCATTCGACACTTTGTATTATAGAGTTTTATTATCAAAGATTGCCTGGCGTTGCGTATGACTTTTTTGAGGCATATCTCAATAACCGTCAATCACGCTTGTGCTGAGAATTTGAAGTGATAACATCTTTCTCCGACTGAGAACATTATGTAACATTTGGGGTCCCTCAAAGGTCTATTCTTGGCCCTACTCTCTTTTTAATATATGTTAAGGACGTCTGCTCATCTCTATGATCGTGTTTCTTGTCGGAGTATACAAATTTAATAAGTGTACTACAGTTTCGGGCTGTGGATTGCCAACTAATTATTAATATTCCATAAGTGCAATGCAAATCGTTTTATTAAAAAGGCTGATATAGAGAGCGCAACGACGCCTCGTTCATATAATCAGATAAGTGTACCAGTTCACAGAACAGCTTTATATGAACGTGGACCATATAATAGATGTGCTGTTTACTTTAATGTTCTGCCAGTACAAATTAAAATGATTACCAGTCTTTAGATTTGTTAAACGGTTATTAAAATCATATAACATACATTTTTTACGGATCCAAATCCAGCCAGGGCACAGGAGCCGATATTTGTGGACCGAGCCCTAATCAAAGGGTATCCATAAGCCTGGACAAGCATGCGACGGTTTTCCAGGCAGAGGTATTCGCGCTTGCAGCCTGCGCAGAAATGATTATGAGGATATAAAGGGTAATATAATAGCCGACGAACTAGCCAAGGAGGGCTCTAAAAGACACTTCATAGGTCCAGAGCCCGTATGTGAGATTACTAAGGATTCTGCTAAAAGGGAGATTTGGACCTGGTTAGACAAAGAACGTACAAGTAGAGGGTCAACTCCATGCCAAAGCGCTAATCGGGGATCGGGGTGGGGATGTTAAGTTCGACGCAGCAAGAAAGAAGCTAAAACCATTACTGGTTTGGTAACTGGACAAGGTCCCCTGAAAAAGCATCTATATAACACAGGTCGAGTAAGCGAACCGTGGTGCAGAAGATGTGAGCTACAGAAGAAAAGGAGTTTATACGTAATCTGCACATGTGAGGAGTTGAAAGTACTCAGGCAGAAACATTTCAGGTAGTTTAGTTTCTACTGGGCGAGATACTGGGCTTTAGAGAACACCAAGCTGCTCGAGTGGAAGTAAGAGATTTAATAGGGACGGTACAATGAGCACCTAGCGCAAGTGTTTGGACTAAAGGCGTCCACCCCAACGTTATAAATGAATGAACCAAATGAACATTCCTTTTATAGTGCTGATGCGTACTCGACGCATACAATCCCAATTAATTAAAACAGGATCCATTCAAATTATCGAAAAATCCGAATAATTTAAAAATGTCTTCGTTGGAAGCCTTTGCAAAACCGTTATTTATTAAAATTAATGATATAAAAATGAGTTTTTCAATAAATTAAAAAATGTATACATATATCAAGCATTAATGGATATTCATCCGCAAAAAAGTAATTTCTGTTACAGTAGTTATACCATAACGAGACAAACATTTATAATTTCTAAATTGCAAGTCTACTTCTTCAAGAGCTGAGGAAACACAAAATTTTCCAACATTGTTAATCGATAATATATATCGATATTTACATTAAAATATAAACAGAATCCCACGATAATAATTATATACATATATCTTTATTAATTATAAAAATAGAAATGATATTAAAATCATCAAAATAAGTATATTATAAACGAAGAAGCAAACGTTGGAAACGCATTATTAAAATGTGTGTCATTTCCGCTTTGCTCAGGAAATAACAAGAAACTTTCTTTTTAACAGCGTTCGCCCATAATTACTCGTACTTGGCTAATAATTCTTTAGATATTCATCGATTCGTGGAAACTGGACTTCGCACTATACATTCTTATGTCTTCGGAATCAATTATAATACTAACCCAGATATCACGGGGAGACTGACTGCTATCTTTGTTATTATTGTATGCTGGCGTTATTATTATTAAAACATTATTTCATCGTTGCGGTTTTGGGCTGTCTCTTGGTATCCTTACGCCGATAGAGCTCTGTACAAACTCGTGAAACGTAACAGAAACCGCTATCGCATGGTTTAATAATTGTCTCCATAGTGTGAGCAAGAAAAACAGGAAACTGAATTGTACGTATGTATTTGTCCGCTAGAGTTGCTAACGCTTGATTACTCTGAGGTTTTGGCTGTTCCGTTACGAATATCCCTTTGATTTAATCTTTTATTTCTGGCTCAATTATGTCATGTATGTATTTTTAAAATGCTCGGTCAAACGCCGAAACATTCGCAGAAGCAGAGGTTTCTGGAAGAATGCACAATGGTTATTTCAATGTTTGGTCATTCCACGATTTTAAGCAATTAAAAAGAGGAAATGAGAAATGTATAGTAGTAATTTGCCTTTTACAGTAATTTGTAGTTGTGATCTCTTCATCTATCAACAACACCACAAACCAAAAACAAGTTATACCTAAGGTATTTCTATATCTAGCTGGAAATAAGAAACAAGACACTTTTACCAGTCAATATTTTAACTGCCTTTCTATAGAACGTCGAAGTTCAGATAACAGTACAGAGTACAGTGTTTATCAGAGACATTACATAACTCGCACTACTAACTCAAACTTGAATCATCTAGAATATATTTTTGATATGGGACTTAAACATAAATAATTATGTGAATAAATAAAACCCTAGGCATATAACCATGCAATTAAATATTAACTCAAAGCTCTATACTGGAGTTCCAATGAAGTGCCGCACAACCTAAAAATAGTAGCCAATTCTTTGGATAATTCATATTTAGTAGAAAACAACATAGCAATATAAACGCAAACTTACTTTGTTGCTATTATATGTCTGTCTTTAATAGTAAAGTTACTATTTGGTCTTACATAATCATAATTGGTCCAAGATGCAAATTATCCTCTAAGAGAAGATTTGATCATAAACTCACATAGAACACACATATCCAGAAAACAACTAACAAAGCCCTGGGCAGGTGCAGGAGGTTGTGTGGAATAAATTGGGGCCTTGGCCCAAAAATTAGTCTGTGGCTATACACAAGAGTAATTAGACCCATGATAGCATACGGAGCAATGGTATGGTGACTAAAGGTGCAGCAGATGGGAAGGATCAAAGCGCTAGTAGGCGTACAAAGGCTGGCATGTCTGCGTGCCACAGACGCGATGAGATTGACCCCTATCGCCACAATGGAGGTAATCCTAAATCTGCCACGGTTCCAAATTTATAATACAACGATACAAAGTGCTAGGTCTGCAGTATACAGACTTATGCACAGTCACACACCTATAAGTAAATCGCACGGTGCTGACTATCAAAAACTACTACTGAACTTAAAGGAAGCTCCCCTTATGGGGATGCCAAGTAACATGCCATGGTTTAGAAACTCGACTTAGATAGAAATTATCAGGTCATAATACCAGGTAAGAAGGACTGTGAAAAAGTCCCTCCACTTAGAGCGGCCTCGAAGTAGTACAGAGGTGGCTCTAAGACTGATTACCGATTAACAAACATATATGGACAGAAGACCCTTTCGATAAACTTCAGCAAAGACTACGTTATTCTAGGCTGAAGTTGCTACAATTCATTATTGTATCAAAGAAGCAAAAAGATAGTCCTATTTAAGTAAAAGCTTCCCTATTTTCTTTGACAGCCAGGCAATACTTGAAGCGATCAGTGTTGACTCAAAAGCTGTAAGTCCCCTAAATGAGTTGGGCACTCAAAGGAAGCCAACATTGGCCTGGGTTCCCAGCCACACGGGCGTGAAAGGAAATGAATCAGAGGATGACCTATGGCCAGGCGAGGCTCGTCAAGGGCATTCCTAGGAGCTGGCCATTCTTTAGGTATTACCAAATTGCAAATTAAAAATTCGATCAATAAATGGACACACTGTTTTATTATAAAGACCTAAAAAAAACAAGAAGATAGGATATATCTACTTATACATATAAGGTCAAGAGAATTTTGAAGAATAAATGGACACAATAAGTCCAAGGAATGGTGGCAAAAATTACCAGGACAAATACAGGCAAAGGAGTTCTTAAATGAACAGAGGCCTGAATTTACTGAAGACCTATTGAGTATCAAAATGATAGTAGGTCTGTTGACCACCCATTGTTGACTGAATAAGCATATGCACAACATAGACCTGGCATATGACGCTCTCTGCAGATTTTGCCATAAGAAGGAAGAAACACTAGTTCATGTACTGTGCCACTGTGATGAACTGGCGTGGACAAGGTTTCTGGCCGTAGAGAGCCCCACAGCTAACAGCTACATACTTCTAGGACAAAGGAGATCACAGTAGATGTGAAAAGGTCGCGGTGAAATAGGTCAGTATAGCCATCCCAACCCTCTATCTAATGCTATAATGGCAATTTCATGGATAATTGTATACAGATACAGCTGTCCATGATAGGAATTAGTATTTGTTTAACTTAAGGTAAAGTAAGATTCTTAGTAATGACACCTTATATTTTTGCTTACACCAAATTATTCCAGATGTAAACCTTTTTCAATCCATATATAAAGCATTTGACTATTGTCCACCGTTGTTGGTGCTAGTATGTATCATTGCTAAGTTTGAATATAACGAATTCGCTTAAACTTTAACTAAGCAATTTTAAGGCAACCTAATTAAGTAATTAATTTAAAGTACTTTACGTCACACATGCGGACTGGGAAATATACGTATATAGTGTATGTATCACTCACACACTAACTCTAGAACATGTATGTACTTATATGTATGTGTTTGCTTTGCATGTGCTTTAAAAGTCGAGTGCCTTATCGTAATGAATTTCACATTTGCCAATTTGCAAGTGCACTTTTAATTATTGGCACTGGCGAATTGTGTAATCTCGCATAAAAGAGCAAAGTTTGTCGGATAATCACCCAGAACATGTGTCCTTGCATACGAACGATAAGAATAACATAAAAAATATTATGTTGCATCAGTTTGATATTGCGTGATCATTTAGATATCTCCTCCAAAACTTCGTCCGCTCGAAGCATGTGTTAACGGGAAACTGTTAATCAAATTACATTTTGTTTTGGCTCACGTTAAAAAGTAAAGGAGTAAAATACACATGGGAAAACGTCAGAACGTAGGAGAAACAAAACATCGTACTATGATTACGCATTCCAAACTGTCCACGTTACACTTCGCTAATTATAGCCCACTGGGATATTTTTACCGCATCGGCTATCACCCAGACTTGTTAAATGACCAGAAGACGAAACTTGAATTTTGCTAATGTGTTATAAATCTACGTGACGAATATGAGTCACATAGTTTTAGCGCTGCAAGTGGCACGGCTTGAAAAATGCGCGGCAATCAGGCGAGAGAAGCTCGATATATCGCGGAGGAAGTATGACTAAATGCTAAAAAAGGCCAAGCAGCGCAGCCGGACAAAGATGACGTAAATGCTGATCGCATAGTGAATAGCAACGTCCAGAGGCGTATGGCTGCGATTTTTGCAAGCAACGCAAAAACTTCGCTCCACGTAAATTAGCACTGTATTTTGTTTAGCCTCATTGTTAAGTATATTAGTAATTATTAATTATTAAACCAACAAATATATTGTTAATATCCAGAAAAATATGACAGAAAACCTTTAACTTTTTTGAAAGTTTGTAACAATTTCATTATTATCACCCAGCTCTTTTCTCATCATAAATTTGCGATCGCTTGCGTAAATTGAGTGTTCGCAAGGGTTCTGGGTGCTGATGTGCAAATGAAAATCACTTGAAGAGGAAGTGATTTTCAATCTTCCCACTATTTGGAAGATACCTTTTATTAGCCGTTTATATAAATCTGGCAGACGCAACTTAGTTAAAAATTATCGACCAATTTCGATATTGTCGACTCTGTCAAAGGCTCTAGACTTCAGAGTTTACGAATATGCATTGCAAAATGTTAAACATGAATTGATGCCCAGCCTAAATTACCCTGGTTAATCTGTGGAAACTAATTTGGTAGTGTATACTAATTATATTTTGAACTGTTTTACTGATATCTAGAATCTAGGTTGATTTCGTGTACACGCACTTCGGTGAGGCCTTTAATAAGATCGACCATATTTTGATTAACAAGTTGCACTCTGCTAGAATTCACAGGGACTTAGTTCATTGGATGTTTTCGTTACGTTCTTACATTAGTTCAGGCACGGATAAAGAGACTTCGGGAGTGCCGCAGGGGTCGCATGTTAGCCCGCTTCTTTTCCTTATTTATATTAATGGCATTGCGTCATGCTTCTGTTCCTCTAAATTTCCGCGGATAACATTAAAATTTTAATTGAATTCACATCTATTTCAGATCAATTCAATTTACAGCAAGATTTAGATTTAGTACGGTGTCAAGTTTCAAGAATATTGTTATACATATTAATGAACTTTGTTTAAAGTTAGGTAAGTGTACTATTGCTTTACAGGTTGTTGATCAGAGTGTACCTGAGTGATTTGTTTTATAGGAAGTATTTCGGCAAATAACCATCCTAGCGCATCAAATAGGACACCACATTGTGTATTCAACTGCCATGGTGTGCCGATATTCAAAATGCTACTCGTTACTAGTTTCTAGTTTGAAATACCCGATCTTATATTCGTAATTTCCTCTATGTATCCTCAAGTAAATTAACTGTTAGGTACTAATATACATGAGTTCTTAAATACCCCAGACATCGTTTCCAATATGATCTGAGATATGAAATGGTGTAAGATTGGCGTTAGGAGCATGTTTTCTGGTTTAGTCTCGTATCTACGAACAGAGCTGTGATATGAAAGCGTGATTTAAACCTCGAAACACTAGACTTGGAAGTAGACATCTACTATTTTTGTCGATTAATTATTGCGTTTGGCAATCGCAATATGGAGATTGAAAAGCTCCTCGTTCATACGTTCCAATTGTTAAGAAAATTATTACTGAAGAAGTGGAATCTGACACTAAGGCGAAATTATCGAAAATAAGAACCAGGCCAATCAAGATTCTTACAGACTCCCCCCCCAAAAAAAAGGAACTATGCCAGAGAAAAAATTAAAGTTGTAAAATTGTTGTTTGAGAGCAGTGATGAAGATATCAACGATCCTCCATAGCAAGACGAAAGCGATCTTCAAGGAAAAATGTCGACACAAAAGAGTTCCAGTCCTATATCGTTAACTATGTCTGATATGAAACTTACGTCTTGGTGAAACTTGCTGGAAGAAATATATAGTGCGCCACGATGGATGTGTTACACAAAAGCACAGAAAAAAATTAGGGCTTGACTCCAATTATCTAAGGCAAAAGCCTAATATTATCACACTGATTGACATGGACATTGGGGCTCTTCCATTTCCTCTTACCGCAAAAAGGAAGCTGACAGACCAAAGGATTAATATCAAGTATTATCAGTGCAAGGTGTAAAATGACTAGGACGCATCTATACGAAGGCACTAAACGAGCAAATACAAATACTGGATAAATACTGGGAAATTGTTGAAAGAAAGATGAAGAAAGCTACAGACAAGGTGGAAGAATGAATGAAGGAATTATGGCAAGATCGAAGAAAATGAAAAAATGCACCTTCACGCATTAATTACAAGTCTTGGTCTTTACAAATATGTAAATGTAACTTGCATACTTTATATTGTGCTTGAAATTATATATGTAGGAATGAAAGATTGGAAGATTGCAGAGCACAGTGAAAGACGTCGCACATTCTTGATGAAACTATTCACATTTCGTAAGAAGTCATTAGGATATAATCTTATAATTAGTTGAATAGCGCTTTTTTCTTCTACCGCGATTGGTATCTAAGAATAGAGAATAGACTCCCTAGCCGCAAAACAACATATTGTGCAGCATATGCCATTGTAGCAACCTGTTAGGAGAGCTTGTTGATATTTACTGAAACTAATCCCTAAAATCCTTCCTTGTTTTGTAATTACCCATAAGATATAACATCTGCTACAGCTCTTCTTTATTTTTATTTACTAGTTTCTGTGTTGAAAATTCTGCTAGCACAGCGATCCACATTACTCGATATTGTAAAGTACGATCCTGATATAGCCGTTGGTATTTGATCAAGTACCGGACATTCCAACCTTCCCGTCTTCCACGCGAGAGAGCGTGCGACGAGAACTGAGCTAACGTGTGTGAAAAATCAAAAAAAGTATCGACGCATAGCAGGCACGCAACGGGCCAAAAGTCCTCCGCATCACCGTTAAACATCGCTGCCACAAAGAATCGCGGAATGTTAGCAGGGAACGGACGGGCTCGCCTTCTCTTCTCTCGTTATTACTTCCTTCCTCTTACGCAGAAACGCGGGACAGCTGAGAGAGCCGTTCGCTCTTATTTCTGGTCAGGCGAGGCGAGGTAGACCGTCGCGCGTTGGCTGGCTATGATTCAAAATTTATTCGCGTTCGTGATCTTTTATAGATGGTATTTGTTATCGGTTAAACTAGACGGCGCGAAGCTATATTTAAGCTTTTACGCCGCGTAGTACGTGTGTGTAGGTATGCGAAATAAGACGGAACCTATTAGAGGAAGTAAAAGGGTATTTTGGGAACAGTTAATTGCTTTTTATTATTACGGGCTGGTTTCAAGCATGCAGCGAGTGGATTTTACTATTTAAATATTCAACACTGATGTTCTTAAATTATTTTACTCCGTCAAGATAGTTTCTTCCGGAAAGGAGTGTGACCAAATTGGTGTTCCAAACTTTTATCCTCAAGTTTGTTATCAGTTTACTTTCCAAACATGATCGATTTTTGCATATTCAACATGTCTTACAGCAAAATTTCCTGTTCTATGATTGTGACAGCAGTTTTCTTTAACCTCCCATCAGCAGCTTCCATTACCAACATGAACTTATATGGGGACAACTCATAAGAGCACCAGAACTTTAAACGGCCATCACGGCAATATAGTTTGGAATTTGATCAATTCCTGTGACAGTGGTGATCAATAAAATTTGGTAAATTATAGTTATTATTCGGAGATAAACAAGACAAGAAGTGACACTTACTATCGGCACCTTTAATGTGGTGTCGTAAAAAAAAGACCTGGAAGTAAGTTTGGCGGTGAACAACAGGATTAAGGACATGATAAGGCCTGGCATGCCTACCTTGTGTGACCAGATTAAAATTATCACCCATGAGCAATTCAGTAAAGCCTGGGATGACAACTGCGCGTGCCGTTTTGCATCTTATCCTGATAGGCAAACAGCTTCCTGCCATCTGAGGATGTCCAGGGAGAACCTCCTGCTTAGTGATAGGTATTCTAATCGGACACTGTGCAATTAGGGACCAGTCCAATCTGTAAGGGCTGCCAATCAGAGGATGAGACAGCTGTGCATGTTCTCTGCGACTATCTTGCCCTATCATCCTTTAGGAAAACCATACTTTGGGACGTTCGGCTTGACATCGGCAGCGTCAGAAAAGCTCCCCTGGGAAATGTCCTAGCTTTTGTGAAGACAATAGGCTGGTTGACAACCGAGGTAGGGCAACGTAAACGGAGGAAGCATAATGGTCCTAATGAGGGCTAAATGCAGTGGCAGCAGCTACCCTCCAAGTAATCTAGAATCCAGAAGTTTGGCGATGCTCATTGTTTTGGTACCAGAAGTTTAAATTTTGTCACAAGTACCTCGGCAAGTAACACCTTTACAAAATCCACAAACAAATGGATATACAAGACGTCTAAACAGCAGTAGCAAAAATCACCAGGGCAAAGATAGGAAAAACAGAATACAAAGGACCATTTGACAAAAGTTCTTAACGAAATAAAGTTTGAATTCTGAAAATTGTTCAGATATCTATCTATCTGAAAAGATAAAAACGAACTCCCGTCCAAGTTCTGCACTATTCTTTTCGTCTAGTTAGGGCTTCACTATTGGTGTCGGGAAACCATAATCAAATACATGGAGCAACTTTTCAGAAGACCACAGTAGACTTGTAAAGGTTGTGATAACCATTGACATAGGTGCTCCCCAACTGTAATTAGTATGCTAAAACATTACACCTTCGTCGCCTGTTCCATTTAATCTTCAATTTCTTTTCCCATTGATGGTGATACCATGTACTAATTTGTACAGGTCTCTGGGTGGTTGATCAGAATATTCTTCTTTTGTTGCTGAAATATTCCTTACATCGTTCTTTTAATGATCTTTTCGACTATGGGCACATATTATAATATTTTAAGTATATTCTTGCAGAACCAACAGTAATTTTGCTCAATTATTTCTATATCCTTGATAAGCAATGTCCAATTGGAAGAATACCAACAACATTGTCATAAAATATTATACACTTCTTTTCTATAATATTTTCATACTCCTTGTTTTAGAGCCACATTTAGTATATTATCACTAATTGCAAGTTCCAATTGTGTGCTTCTATTTTTAAAGGTGCTATAATGTGTGTTTAGAACCGTACAGATGTTATTTAATGTTTTCTTATATGTAAGGTACAATTAGTTCCTAACAAATGCCTCGAAATCACTGATCTAGCTTTTATTAGGTTGTATAATACGGTTACGCTTATTTCTTCATCATGTGTGCGTTGGTATGTGTATTCACACCCAGCAAAACAAATTCTAGTTTACGTAATCCACAAAGACGTTATCGCACACGAACTTATCACTTTTTGACGCAAAAATCCATTTTATCGTTGGTACACGTGCTTATATGTGTATGCGCGATCACTACATATGCATATACGATTCGAAAAACGTAAATTTGGACGTCCCGACAATTCATTACAAATTTTAAATTGGCATAAAATTAAAAACGAGTAAGCAGATTTATTTGCGAACTACCTGGCCGCAGCAACTATACAAATTGGCTTGGAATATGATAGTAGAGGGACGAATAAAATTAAATTTAACTATAGAAAGGAATTTTACTATATTTACAAAACTATATAATCTTTTAACCGACTCAGAATGCTCATTATGCAAAAGATATGCAAATTTAATTACATTTCATTACGTGTTATTCCCGCTGTACGTAGTACCTACGACATGTCTAAGTAGACATTATTTCATAAAACAAAAAACTAATTATGGAACGTCTGTTTTACTATTACACGAGCGCCGTAATAAAGGAACGCTTCTTGCAAAAACGGCAAAATTATATAACCGATGCTGTAATAATTGACCTATTACGTTGTTTTGCGTTCGAGCAAACAATTTCCTGGTTGTTCCACTTCATGAAGATGCTCCTCTCATTCTTAGCGACCGTTTATCCGCCATATCATCAACACTTTAAACAGATTTACTGCAGCGGAACGTTGGGACCTATACGTGCATTGGAAAGCGGAGCAACAATAGCTGCTGATATTTACATATTTTTTTGTCAGGGATAAATTCGTTTAACAGTTAAAGTATTAGATGGTATTTTAAGAATTTATGCGATGTATAAGATTATGCAAATATTCTCTTTTAGGATATTGAAGAATTCTTATTCTTTGGTTTTTCGCAATAGTTGCATTAAGTGACAGTGCCTACATAGATTGAAAAATATATACTTATGTAGTTCTATACTAAATATAAAAGCAAATTTGCATACAAATACTAAAGTATATACAGTTACATAATAAGTAGTACTTATGTAATATTGGTGTAGATCTTGTCATTTAAGCATTATAAAATCGCTGTCTATAGTTCATAAAAGTGTAAAAGCTTAAGCATTTTAGAGACATGAAACTGCAATTTCTCACAAAATATATTAATTCAAAGCGATTCTTATGCCAGTATATGAATATTATTTACCATATAGTATCAAAATTCAATTAACTAATATGTTTATCAAGTACAGGCTAAGTACAGGGTCTTTCAGGATTATATTGGAAAAATTAAAATTTGGGTTCAATGCACTAAAATAAAAAAAAAGTTCCTATAAAGCTATATCCACAAACCATTTTTTGTTATTATTTATTTTATTTATTACCTGCCAATGAAATAATTTCTTACAAGTAATTTTTATTGTAAAACCAACAAAAGTGAAAAATAGGATACATAATGAGAATAGATGTGATTATTAACAGTAACGACAAAGCTTGCAAAGCAAAATGGATGCTAAAAATCTCCCTAATTTATACAAAAAAAAAATGCAAAGAAACATTTCTCTGCGTATTGTGCTAAAACGGGGATACTAATAATAGCAATAATAATAATAATATTTATTGATTTATGGTATCATACAGATAAGAAAATCAGTTAAAAGAAAAACAAAAGGATAAAGTATGTATAAAGCAAAACAAACATAAACATTATCGTAAGTACAGGTCGGTATTTAGGTCCCTGTATCAAAAACAAACTCAACATGATTTACAAAGAAAAGCAGAAAACAAAATTAATACGTGTTTAGTAATAATAATTTTAAAACTGCTAAAAATTAACGGAAACAAAGTGTTCAACGCTATAATATCAGCTTTTCTAAAGAATACTTTTACATTTTGTGTAAATGCGTTATTAGTTTTTAAGTTGTTAAGTAATTTGTATAATTCCTATCCAATACAAGACATCCTTCTGCCGGTAATAGCGGGGTAACAGACTAAATCTCTATTAGAACAATGATTTGCAAGGGGGTGACCGTTTAACTCCTCCAAGAATTCTTAAAAACTGCTTCTGGACTACAAAAACTTTCTTGTCAAGTGGAGATGCACCCCAGAGCAATAGACGTAGCATAAACGAGACTGAGCCTCAGCGTAGTATACTGATAGCAATGTGGTTAGCGCTATTTGAGCAAGTAGACTTCGGAAAAACTATGCTTTCGAGTGTATTTTATCAAACTGTTGCAATGATGGTCCCATGGTAAATACTCTTGAACGTGTACCCCAAAAAAAATAGAACTGTAGTTTGATCAATCACAGTATCATTGATATCACTGATGTGGACGTTGCATTACATATTTATCGTGCGTTGAAAGGTGTGAAATAGCATGAGATTGTTCTTATCTTCATTTAAACACAATTTGTTGGCACAATCCCAAACAAAGTTTATTAATCGCATTATTGACCATGAGATTCGTTTGCTGAAGACTAGTGCTCGTCACCAATAAGGTGGTATCATCCGTATATGTAAAAGGTAACAGTACTAACGAAATTGAATATGTTTTTTTGTGTAAAGGTTGAAAAGCACTGAACCTAGAACTGTTCCTTGTATCACTCCGAGTAGAATTTATCTTGACAAACTGAATGCCATCGCTAATAGTTCCAGCTAGCTGCATTTCCTCTAATACCAAATTGGTACAGCTTGCCTAACTGAGTAGGATGTTGCACACAGTCGAATGTCATGCTAAAGTCACAGAATATCGACAACGGCAAGTTTCGCTTATCAATTTGTTGTAATATAAAACCATAAAATGGTAATATAGCCGTAGTAAATTTGTTTTTTTTTTGTGAAAACAAAATAAATCATAACCTGCATAAAATTGACCCTGATTGGAATTGTATTTAAACTTTTCAAATAAAAACGTTGTCTGTGAACATTGTGGTCCGAAGTACCTAGTATATAGGAGTACCTAGTATATAGGACAGACTGTGTTAGTAGTTAAAAAAATCTTTATAAAATTTTGCATAACGTAATACATGTTGAGAAGGTTATGCATATTTACCCTATAACCTAGGCGTATCCATTCATGTGAAAAAAAAATAAAGAAGATGCGTGTGAATGTGCTTCAAGATGCACCAGTACGTCTGGTTTGAGTTCTGTTCTGTGTGATTGAGATGTGCTTTTGATTGTCAACACTCACTATAAGACATGTATGTGCATGTTTATAATCTCCCATGTAATTAAGAAAAACGAAGAAACAAGGAACTTCCTAGAATTAAATTATCAACTTTCAGAAATGAATTATTGAGAAGAGAGAAAAAAAAACTATCAGAGGAAAAACCGTTGACAAGCAAATTATGACGTAATTTGCATAAATATTCAGTGATACCAAAACAACAAAAAAACGCCAACAATATAGAACAACCTACGGTTAACCAGTCGATCTGCGTTAGCGTGTAAATACGCGCAGCATTAGTCTAGGAAAGCCACCTGACCGTCCAACGGAGTAATTTATTTGGAAGGTGAGATGAGCCGGGTACAGATTTAGCAGAAGGAAGTCTGGCGACCGAATCCCCCCCACTCGAACCCGCGCGCCGTTCTACGCACTCTACAAGTGTAGATCCGGTCAGAAGCGCGGCAACGTCGCAAATATATATGTATAGTAGTCGTGTGTATGGATGTGTTGTTTGTCGGGCCAGCTTCCACCTCTCTTCCTTTCTCTCTTTCTCTCCTTCTCTCTCGCTCTGCACTTCCCAACTCCCGCACAACGCGCGCACCACGGTGGGTACGACGGAGCTTAGCAGATCCGCCGAAACAGAAACCGTGCGGTAGTGGTAAGGTGGCAGTCAAACAGACAAGTCACAGTTACTGCTTACTCGTGATTTTTGTGATCATCACTGCCCGTTACACAATTTTGCTGCTCTGTTTTATTCGGTGCAATTCAATAGAGTGCGTTAGTGATTTTATAAACATTACGTTTAAGAAAAACAGTGTGTTCGTATATTTACGTTTATTATACTTCCTTTTTTTTGGATTTCAACAATTACGAGAAGAGGTGAGCTTTTAGGAATAATTAAGAAATACATTATTCAGTAGTGATTAAATTAGTGGGTTATTCGCAAGAGATGTGACTAATGAAATAACTAGTAAACAATGCGGTAATACTTCGAAAACAACCTGTTGCGTATTATTTGTAAATATGAACAAGTAGATACGTTAGAATTTCCGTATAGGGTTCACTCAAGCTATCATATTATGCTATTTATTATTATTAAAATGGATTTGGCGGAAAATTCCTCCATTAAATCGTTTTAAATATTACATGAGCAATTTAATGTTTGAATAAATGGAAGAAATAAAATTTTTCAGTTTTCCAAACAATTAGTTAACTTTTATGAAGTATTTTTCGGACACAATTCATAACCTTGAAGGGCCAATCACCCACATCTCATCTTCATCTCGGTAGTCAAATGCCGTCGAATAATTCAATAGATACTCACACAAATACGCGCTTACATCCGATGGTCGCGTATAATAACAGGATGTCTTACCGGTTTTAGGATTTTTTTTTTCGACGTTTAAGATCTACGTTGTCGCTTTATATACGTCATTCGAAAAGAGACGGGCGTACGTGGGATGATACGTAGTAATATTTACAAGTATTATTATTTTTATTGCTATTATAGCGCCCGCTTTATCAGAGGCTTTTATCGGTGATTAGGGAAAGTTTTACGGGGCTCCGACAGGAAGTCCAGCCGATAAGATAAGCCCTGCTGAAGAATGATCGGATTTCAGAGAGAGAGAGAGAGAAAAGTTTTTATTTTAGTTTTTACCGTATATATTATATTTCATGCACGTATCACACGCCCGGATTTCTACATAGTCCCATTGTTGCGAGACTACGGAAGTGTGTTTCTTATGTATCTCGCCGATATAAGCAATGTGACATTGATACATTTCCTATCGCTTGCTTCGTGTGTAAACGCGTTATTCAATCCTTTGTTACGTCGTTCTCTTATTAAAAGAATGTTCGCTAACTCGGTGTGATGTATAAGAACTTTTCTGGATAATCATTCTTCCTAAACGAGTGATAAAACTACTAACGTTCCAAAATGTTGCTTTCAGAATATTTAGTCGTCGCATACGTTTTTGAGCGTTACAAAATTCACTGGCGTGCCACACGCTACAAACAGACGACGGCGCTATTTACCGGAAATACTCACTGCGAAAGAATTTGGAAGTGAAACAATAATCTATTTCGGGTAGCGAATAACTTCTACATACGCCGCGTCTCCTACCAAAATGCCCGCTTTCATTTGTTCATTTTACTAAGGTAAAACGAGAAGATCGCCTATCACAGTTCGTCTATTGTCTGCACGCGCTTTTTTTTTCAAGCGTCATATTAACATTCATTGCGATACCGGAAAATGTATAAATAGTCCACAAGCTCTCTTAACCTTGGCTATACGTACACACGCTTCCGCCAACAGCAAAGTAAAGGTATTAACTAACTGACGTCAAGCCTGTCTTTTTAAGTTTTTTTTTTTTTTTGTTTCGATGTATATGACAATCCGGATAACGAACGCACTTCGCAAAAACCAGTTTCGTTTATTATTTTTTAATATACTTCCTTGACGTAATGTTAAATACTATGTTTTTCCTTAATTATTTCCAGGTACAAATATGAAATTAGTGCCAGGGCATTTACCGCCAATTCCTACCGGAGCGACGATGGACAGATTGCCTTTGGGTTTGCCGTTCAGTCCAGATTTGTTCTGGAGGTATTCGTTTCCGACTATCCCACACCCTCAACAACCACCGCTATCGCCTTTGCTAGATTACAAAACTCAACTGCCTTCAAATCTGGCGGGCGATCCCAGGCTTTGGTCTAGAGAAGATGTCTGTTCGTTTTTACGATGGGCGGAAAGGGAGTTCGATCTTCAACCAATCGATATGGATATGTTTCAAATGAATGGTAAATTCTTCCTACCCTATACTTTGAATTTTCTTTCTTTTTTTTTCGTGCATGGTCACCACCGAAGTAGAACAATTCAACATTAGTTTTATCAAACTTTGTGGCAAATACTTCAAAATAGTAATAAGATAGATAACCAGCAAATCAAACTTTGACCCCAATATCACTTGCATACTTATCTACATATTCAAGATATTATTTTCCTAAGATTTGTCTCAAACAATGCATTTCTAAATCATATTTTCTCGATTTTCTTCATTTCATTCAAAGCCACATTTTTTTAAAGTAAAGTAAGTGTAATCAAAACAAAATAGTATAATTTCATTATTAATTATTATTAAATAATCAAAGCTGTATTAACATCTTCCTCCAACAAATAATATTTCTTTAAACGCCTATCTATCCACCTGATATATTGGATCAAATCTGGTGAAATTATTCAATTTATAACAGCACACCTGTTTTACTATAAAACCAAAAGTGTTGTAATTTCTTCTACTACTAAATATAGGAAGGCCCTAGAAATTATACGCCCCAGTAGCTTTTCTGACGTA
Source organism: Cetonia aurata (assembly GCA_949128085.1). Taxonomy (NCBI): domain Eukaryota; kingdom Metazoa; phylum Arthropoda; class Insecta; order Coleoptera; family Scarabaeidae; genus Cetonia; species Cetonia aurata. Next base: position 20,071,210 of record OX421885.1, on the reverse strand, counting down.
AATTTGTGATCAAGTCGTGTTGCATAACGCAATTCGGTATGTTTTCTTTTCTTATGTATTTAAGTTGTTATGCCGGTAAAAGATACCAATTGCGGCAACGCTCGATTATTTGATTATGTAAAACGGCTTAAGCAAATTTTGTTTCCGTTTTCTGGTTAAATGCACGCTGCTTGTGACGTAAACTATTTTTAAACTTATGTTTTAATATGCCAATCATTACGAGTTATAATAAATGACGACTTTTCTTCTTCATTTTCTTTAAACAAGTATTTTTATTATTTTCAGGCAAGGCCGTTTGTCTGCTAACTAGAACTGATCTATCTGAACGCGCACCAGGCTCAGGTGATGTGCTCCACAACGTGCTTCAACTCCTAGTTCGCGAGGCCAATAATCTGCAACGTTGCCTTCCATCCAGTCCGGTTACACCCACCTCCAGACACCCCTACCCGCTTTCACCACACTCACACCCTCCAACCCCGAATTGGACACTGTTAACACAAAACGGTTCCGATTCCTTTCATAATCACCACACAGCCCTTGCGGCCCACCTTATGGCACAAAGCAATTCCGTCACATTGAGTCCAGCGCCGTCCATCGAGAGTCAGTCTAGTAGCCCACAACACGCCGAGAACACCATCTCAAATTTCGGACATTCCATCTTCGGTAGCAGTGGCAGTAACGGCAGTGGAAGTAATCAGTCTGATTCAGACGAAGACAGTTACAATGACCCTAAGAACGCCCACAATTCATCGAGTCCACCGAATACGCCGAGCGCTTACTCGCTGCCGCCACCTCTGCCTGTCGTGCCACCGAGGAGTCCGAAGGAAGCAATCTCCAGCCCAGTATTCAAATCAGTCGGAAGGGAATTCTTTCCGAATGAATCTCCCGAACCAAATACAAGTAAGTATATACAGTAAATTTTCTGTTGGCGAAATCACGAAGATAATGGGAGTGGCTATGTTCTCACGTGCGATTTATAACGTTTCTCCATATTTCTTCATGTATGTCTCACTCTATTGAACATGCTCTCTTGCTACCGTGCATCCACCAGCTAAAAATGCATATTACTGTAGATTATTTATCTAGTTTGAACATTGCAAGTGCTTCTGCCCAGATAGCTTACGAGATTTATTTTATTTCAGACGGCCGACTTTTGTGGGACTTCTTGCAGCAATTGCTCAATGATCCTAATCAACGGTATACGAATTATATCGCGTGGAAGAACAGGGAAACTGGTGTCTTCAAAATTGTCGATCCGGCCGGTTTAGCAAAACTATGGGGCATCCAAAAAAATCATCTTTCAATGAATTATGATAAAATGTCCAGAGCTTTAAGATACTACTATAGAGTGAACATTCTGAGAAAAGTCCAAGGAGAGAGACATTGTTACCAGTAAGTGTAGAAATTTTAATGTACTTACCTTGAAATTTAAAATTATTTCTTGCTAAAAGAAAGAAAATAATAAATGTTTTATCACAATCAATTTTGTTACAGATTCTTGCGTAATCCAACCGAATTAAAGAACATAAAAAACATATCTTTACTCCGCCAACAGATGTCCCCCACTAGGACGACTGCTCCACAACAAATCCCCAATCAACTAACAATCAAACAAGAACCAATAGATATAGTGGAACCTGAAAGACGAGATTATGATGAAAAACCTACTGACTTGAGCATGGATGTACCTACTGATTTGAGTAGTAACAGCAGTCGACACGTAAATATCGTTTGTTCACCTGATACACCTACATTAAGAGAAAATACAGGTACTTTCTTTAAAGAAGAAGAGAAGTGATGAATAAGGTTAGCAGTTAATCTGACACTAGTTAGTTGTGTAAATAAGTGATGAGTTATCGAGGTGCCAATTTCTAGAACATTATTTTTGTATCAAGATAGTAATATCTAAGAAGACATGTGCAAAATCAGTCTACGACTTCCTTCATTAATCGTTAAGTGGATGAATATTATATAGATGTGAATGTAAATTAAAAGGATTTTTAGAATGATGCGATGATTTGTATATATGTATAAGAAAAGGACAGTGTATATTGCATCATTTTAAGAATATTTGTGCCAAAAGATATTTATTTACTTGGACACTGATATATACTGTATAGGTAGTTTCTGGAATAAACTGCCATTGGCAGCTTTAATTTATTTCGTCATTTACTTCCTCTTATTATTCGCTTGGGAGGAAGTTTACAAGATCAAGTGTGTGATCGTGTGTACGTTACGAATGACAATAATCAGATTTATTAGTTCATTTTTAAACAATAGTATAATAAATGTACAAGCCAATCATGTACAAAGAGATGGACTGGAATTGTTATATTTTTGGGGCCAGATTTTTATAATAAAAGATATTTTGAATTATAAAATCAAAAAATATATATTATAAAATAATTATTATAGTATTGTGTTAGATAAAAAAAAAAGATGAGTCATGAGACATTCCGCATTAAATTTGGGAAATGTGAGGATATTTAAAGAAAGTTGTAATCATAAAATTCATATAGTGCAATAATGAACTTACCACACATATTAATTCTATTAAAGAAAAATAAATGTTACTTAAAGAGAACTTCCATAAATATCCTGCAGACATACAATATATAAGTAAAAGTGAATTGTACGTGAGGAGCCATAACTTTTGAGGGCTTGTTTCCAGCTCTGTTTCTGTGATCTCTGAAATAAAATATTGACTCAATTTGTGTGATTTTTAAATATAAAATATTATAAATAAATAGATTTATATGCTAAATATATAGATATATATATATATTTGTTGTATATTTCTGTACATACTATAAATATAAATATTTTTTAGTTTTTCTTTTTCATAAACTCTAGCAATATGTAAAATAGGGTGGAGAACTGCCCGAGTAGCTTTAACCTGAATCGAATTTTTGTGTCAATTGGTTTCCTGTTCCATAAATCTGTAGGTTTATTATTAATAATTATTGTACATAAATTAATTTGTAGACGAAAACAGAGATTTACCCAGCTTTATATTCTAATATTGCTGGTTAAATGTTTTATATGGAAATGAGTTTATTGTTAACATGAATATGTTTGAAATACATATACCGAGAAAAAAATTGCGTTTTTCTTTTTATTGTTTACCTGTAGGTATTATCAGTGGAATAAGAAACACTAATAAAATTAAAGATAAATTTAAAAAGCACTTATATACTTTATAAAACATACAGTCACTTCAACATGGTCTAGTTTTGATTGCATATGTTACCATATTCGCCAATAACGACACCAGATGACGGAATTTTTTAATGGATTAGGTAGGTATTCCGGGATATAGAAACCATTTCTTGATTTGTATTGTTCAGCATACATATAGGATGCGTAGAAGTACCTAGGTAATTAAATAAAGTGATTACTAGACCAGAAACTGTAGTTTTGCGAGTTTGTAGGGGCTAGGTCCTACAAGTGCGAATACTCGCAAGAGTTCCTGTCCGTGTATTACACACTATTTTTTGCTTGACAAATTTTAATTTGATTGAAAATGATAAAGAAAAATGGACACTAGGGAGTTAACAGCACAGGTTGGCAATACATGTTACGTGTGAATAATATCCTGTGGTATGAATTTTCGGCGGATTGCGGACGGCGGATTTAAGTCCGCAGAGGAGATATATAAAAAAAATTTAATGCAGTTTTCAGATACGCGGAGCGTTTTTGGTGAATTCTAGCAACTTTTCAGTTTGCAAAGTTGTCAAAACCGGTTTGATACAGTTTAGAATTAGAAATGACATGGAAGTGACAGAACTTAACCGATATATGAAACTGGAATTTATTTAAGGTTTATTTCTGAAATTGTTTCTTCAGTGAAGCCAAAATAAATAATGTAATAGTTCAAAATTCAATTAGTTACAAGGTTATACACACTTTTCTAGCACATTTTCGTTTTCTTCAAATAAGCTTTCGTCTACATCATTCACATAATGAACAATAATATGTTCACAGCCATTTACTATACCGCATTCGTGGCAAATGATTCTCTGTAGTAATAATAAGAAGAAAAAATAATTACAATAACAACGAAACAGGTATAAATTACCTCTTCTTCGGTAGAATCTGGTAGAATCCATCTCGGCCTGTAGCTAGAGACTGAGTAGAGTCAGGGCAAATCCAAATTTGTATTAATGCATACTTATATATTTTGAGTAGAAATTGACTTTTTAACACCTTTTGACACTTTATTTGGTTAACCAGTCAGGGCAATGCCCGGACCAGCCCTGTGCTGGCTACGGGCCTGTCTCACCTATTCAAAATATAAACATAACCACCAAAAACGATAAACATAACCTCTCAACTCCCAAGCGGTTAAACAAAGATGGAAGCTAAAAATCCGCTAGAAAGTTAAAAAATATTTAACGAAATTGCGGTACCGCAAAATCTTAAACTCTCCGCAAATATTTCGCGCCACTGACATTTTGAATATTTTTTAACCAATCACGTGAAATCCGCTAAAAAAAAATCCGCCGTCCGCTGTTCTGAAAACTTACCTTTAGTCCTGTGATGGGTGGAGACTGTGGCTTGAAAACTATAACAAAAATCCAAAAGAAAAGTGAAAAATCCCGATACAACTTTTATGAATTTAGGAAAAACTTTACTCCGTTTGCACCGTTTCAAGAAATTAATATCAGCTTTCAACAATAAAATCTTGCTCCTTAGACTGTGGAACCTGTTGTACTCCGTAGACCGGGAAGTCATGATATCCTGTGATGGGTGGAGAGTGTGGCTTGAAAACTATAACAAAAATCCAAAAGAAAAGTGAAAAAATCCCTTACCACAAAAATTTTTGTGGTAAGGGATTTTTTCACTTTTCTTTTGGATTTTTGTTAAAGATACCTTAGTATTTTGTTATTTTAATTTGCTTGATAGTTTTGATACATATTCATCAATAATAAAGGCAATGGAGACCGCGACTCACATTACAGAGGTTGTGCAACAAGTTATTAACAATTTATTACATGTAAAATCTTTCAAAAATTTAATTGGACAGAATTTGAATTAATTAAGAGATTGTGTAAGGAAAATTTTGTCATCTGTAATGAAATCTACAATTAAACACATAAATGTCACTAATTCGAATATAGTATCGTTAACCTTTAGTGATCTTTTGCCGGCCTATGTTTCCGGTCGATTTAAAGTAATGCAAAATCAGTGTTTCTGGTCGCAGGCGCAAAAAATAAATAAAATGTAAGTAAGTAGGTATACATATATTATCTCTGGGGCGTGATTCTGTAATTTTCGACTGTGTCACATGCATTATTATGTCGCTTTAAAACGAAATTTGCATCAACCTAATTTTTTTTATAAAATCACAAATAAAATTTCTATATGTTATTAATATTCTTTCACTTTACTTTGAAAATCAAAGTACTATGGAAAGTTCACATTTTGACGACACTGAAAAACAAGTCTCAATCACAGATTAATTCTGGTTTCAATTCTTACCGAATAACCCCTCAATTTTAGTGCATACTTTTACCCTTTTACTATGTAAATTAAGTTGCCTCTTTAGCTTTAATCATTAATCTCATTTACTCCAATCAATTTGAAGATGTTTGAAAGGAAATTAAAAGCATTTACAAATGATAAAAAATAGTAATGTTAATTGTCCTTTAGTAGGACTTTTCGCGTAATTTGAAGGAGTAAGAATAATTACATTGTTTTTGAATGTTGATGTTTATTTTAGTAACATTTACATGTTTTATTGAAGTTATTACAATGTAAAAATATATAATACATAACTGAGATTCCTAATTACGACTCATTATCTCCAGCATGAGGATGAAAGAAAATAATATCATCAGCTTGTATAGAAGTCGTGGATCTTTGTCTTCCGTCTTCCCCTTTCACTTCCCCATATGTAATCTTACCACTAACATGAACCCGTTGTCCTTTACGCAAATAATTCATAACTGTCTCTCGCAAACCCGGTTTAAAACAAATTACCCGGTGCCATTCAGTCCTCTGAAGAAACTCTCCACTATCATATCTGTAGTTAGTGTGAGTAGCGACTGAAAAAACAGCTACAGGATGTTCATTTGATCCTTTTAGTTGAGGATTTGCTCCCACACGCCCTAACAATTGTACATTGTTTATTGCTGTGAAAATATACATTATAGTATTAAATCGATGTATACCATGCAAATATACTTTTTTCGATACGTGGTGGTTCCTGTGCTGTTGTAGCTGTTTTGTTCGACCTAATAATGTTAGTACGACATATATTTTTTACAGAATTAGTCTGCGCTATGCCTTCAATAAGCTGCAAAATAAAACAATTGATATTAAAAATTTCAACTTAAGTTTTGTACATATATATTGTTATTGATAGGAATGGTATCACTTTATTAGTGTTACAAAACTGGGATTAAATGCACTTACTTTTCTAGTAAACATATTTAAAAATTATTTAAAAGAAATAATATAAATGCTCTAAATAAAAGTGTAGTCTATTATTTATTATGCCGACACAATATGACCAACTTTTCAAACGAGGTTATAGTCTATGGTTATAGTTGGTTATAGGTTATATATATATATATATATATATATACAACATTGCAACAATACCAGCGCTGCCAATCTTGATTTGCATGATATCCCTAGATTTTACAATTTTTTCCTGGCTTTGATATATTTTTTCTAAATGTGCGTGATTTTAGGTTTAGCTCATTATAATATATAATATAAAATCTTCTGTTCAATTTTAAAGTCTGCAATCATGAAAACTTGAGGTGGATTCGCAACTGCAGTCATGAGCAGCTCAGATTACAATCAAATCAAGCAATCTTGATTATATCTTTTTGCCTGTAATTATGTTTATTGAAAATGTAGCACTGTTTCATATCCTTCCCAATATAATAAGATTCATTTTTACACATCATACACGATGAATGATAAAATAAAATATAGAACCAACTCTATTTGCACAAGTTAACTTTTATTTTGTTGTATAAAATAGTGTAACAAAAATAAAAATATAATAACATTAATTTATGATCAGTATATTGTTATCTTATCTTCGCCCAATACTCTTCAAAGTTTGTTTGGTGCACGGCCTTTATATATTCCGAAAGTCCTTGTATGATATAAGTAAGACTTGGTTTATTTAAAAATATTTTATCCAAAGTTTGCGTTAAATCATTAAAATTGCTACTCGTATGGTACGTCCGTATACCTTGCAAAAACAACTGAAAATCTTCTGGTTCTAGACATTCTTGCACCTAAGATACATATTTGAGATAGAACAAATATCCAATAATTACTATAAATACCATTGTGATATACTCTTTGGTAGATGTATTCAACATCGTTTTATTACTTTCAGTTTCGGTGTTGTTTTTCTGAATTATTATTCGCTTCTTTTTAGGAGGATTTTGTTGAATGTTTTCTGGATCGCGTTTGTGGATTCGAACCAAATTTGATGCCTCATCTACTTTTGTGGTCGACGATAATGGGGTGGAGAAATTAAAGAGACCTTGTTTATAAACGTCTGAAGTATTAAATTCCATTGTTTGGGGTGCTTCAAGATTATTAGTGCACTTTCTTGGTTTGGAAACTGGTGAGGGTAACTATAAACAATTAGATAATATTTATATTTCATAAGTCCACGAATTTATACTTACAGTTTCTTCCGCATTTTTAAAAAATACTTTCATGTCCCTAATCACACTTCCAAAATTAGGAACAACCTCGATTCGATCTCTCAACCACTTGGATAATTTCGATTTTATTAATTGGCTATTGAATCGGCTATCTAACAGCAAGATAGCGCCGTAATCATTTTTGTGCCTAATAACCCTGCCTATAGCCTGATTTACCGCCCTTACAGCTTCCAAGTTATACCAATCTTCTCCTCTTAAATACTATTTACATATACTTTTACATAATTTTTTAATACATTTTCGAACCTATATAAACTTACCTGTTTGTCAGTAGCGTTGCATATATCCAAGTATCTCTTCTTTAAAATAATTTTCGGCTCCTTTACTGGAGGATATGGCAAACCTATAATCATCACAGCTCTGCCGTTCACATCAGCAAAATCCAATCCTTCGGACACCTTTCCCCTGCATACTCCCATAAAAATTGCTCCTCTTGAATCCGGTTCTTGAATTTTCTTGTAATATTCATTCATTACAGTTGCAAACGATTCTTTATCTCGTGGTTCAATAAATATTGTCTAAATACAGATGCTGGGTAACTACATTGCTTACTTTGCTATTAAAAATTTAATTTACTTTAATCGTGTTAATACCACTCCAAGTACCTTCTTGTTGCCAATGCTGCTGACAGTTTCTCAATATTGGATATGATGGGAAAAAAATAAGTAGCCCTCCTGGTATCATTCTACATGTATTGAAGATGGTACGGCCAAGAGATGTTAAAAATTTTGGATTCTCTCTGCAGAAAGAACACTAATAGTGCTTACAAAATGAATTTGAACATTTGTCACTTACCTATTCCTGTATGAACAGTTTAATACTTCGTTATCTGGTCCTTTCGTAACTATTTTAACGCAAACTTGATTTTTGTTAATAATATGAGGGTTCTCGAGAGTAATGTCAATTTTCATCTCCAACTCTGAGATCAGTGGTTGTAATGGTGCTAAAGTACCACTGGTCAGTATAACACATTTAACACCTTGTCTTAATAGAGTATTCATTCTAAAATCATATTTTAACAGTTAATAATGACCATAATTTACAAAAATTCATACCCAAAACCAGGACTAAAGCACCAATAGCTAACAACACGACCCTTTTTCTTATTTGGAACTTTTGGTAACCATCCATCTACAGTTTTATTCTTTGGTTCATCATCAGAGACATGCACCTAACACATACGCATAATTAACATTTTGTACTTTTTTTTACCAGTGGCGAGAAACCTTATAGCATCTTTTTATCTTTTCTCTGAATTCAGATGATACACTGGCAAATGAAATCCGTAAGAGATCTTCTAACAGCTGCAGACCATTTCCTCTTCTTTGAAAAGGTCCATTACTAACTACTGTTAGAAACTGCACAATTTTCTCTACTGTTTGTATAAGAATGCTATAATTGCTCTCTGTAATCTATAAATTAAAATATCTATTTGGCATACTTTCTTATAAAAATTTAATAAAAAAAAAAAATAGTCATAATTATATATGTTAGTCATTCACTCTGAAGTGATAGATGTACATATAGAGATAATTTAGATGTGAGATATAAAGTATGCAGCAAAGGCGTAGCCAAGGGGAGAGTTTTGGTGGTTCAACTCCCCAAACCTCCTTCGAGAATTTACAATGCCGACGAAACTGGAGTGAGAACTTGTGTGAAGTCAGGGTTGGTGTTTGGGCCGGTGTACAAAAATTTGTATAAAGTCTCATCTGGTAACAAAAAGAATCAATTACTGTCTTGTTCTTCTTTTTCTCTTATAAGAGAATTCCGAAGGAGCTAGCTCTGTCAGTTCCATGTGATGGGCAACTGGACGCTCGGACTCTGGTTAGATGACAGGAACAATTTTTTGTTTAATATGGTGCAAACGTATTTTACAATTGGCTTGTAGAAAAACAAATCACATTGCCAGTTATTATATTCATCGATGGATACTTGTATCCACATACTTCTGAGACACTATAGCATTGAATTGTGTAAGTTTGGTATCGAGAAAAACATTATTTTATATCGTTTTTATCCCAATTCTACCCATATTTTGCAAGCATGTGATGTCACTATATTCAAATCATTAAAATCGTAATAGCAAAAAGCTTGCCAAGCTGACAAACTAGTGCATCTGTAAAGTGCTACATTTTCAACCCTTTCTTTAATGAAGCTTATGATAAATCATCGCATGTCAGTATCTCTATAAATGGCTTTAAAGTCTGTGGACTCAACCCATTTAATCCAGACAATGTCGATCATTCTAAATGCATATCATCCAGCAGGTAAGAACTTTTCCCAAAACAAGAAATAGAAACTGACAAGACTACAAGTCCTGTTAAATCAAATGATTTATTGCAGCAAAAATTTGCTGAATGTGAGAATCTTGAAAACGAAGCTACAGAGAAGATACTACTTATAAATTTTGGAAATTTTGTGAAGATCTACGATTGAAAACAAAATTGTTACATCCGCAGAAAATAAATCAGAATCCGGTGTTGACAACTCATATCCATAATCTATTTTTGATTTCACAGAAACATTGAACGACTTGCTCTCTGAAAAATAGATAGAGTTTTCGCACCCCAGAAGCGACAAATCTCTTCAAATTGACGACAAGAGTATAGATGCATTAGATGCAACAAATCAAAATATTATTCCTCATTATGAATAAAAAATAGTGATGATCTAATCTGGTCAATTAATGCGTGATGTAGATTTAGAAGAAGATACTTGTGTGTCAAGTTATAATTGAAGCAATTCTAGATTGCGCCTTTGAGGTTGTTGAAAGACCCTGGTCAACCCAAAAGTGATTTTATACCTGGCTGCTCTTCGGTTCTCGGGTTCTCTGCCGTGTAGAAAGTTTAAATTACTGGACGTTTCGATCATCTTGTCGTGATCTTCTTCAGAAGTGAAGTGACTGGTTTATCCTGATCTGGGGTTAATATATCGTCGTGTGTCCGTTGGTTCCTCTCTGTTGAGGCGTGTCCGTTGCTCTCCGTTGGGGTGTGAAGCATGATTTCCAGACTTGGTAATTGTAGTCCGTCCTCTCTGTTGATATTGTTTGGATTCTTCTGTATTTCAATAGCTTCTCAGTACAATCTTCTCCAGTAATGTGGTTCCGTTGCTAGTTTTTCTTAAACTTTCTACACGGCAGAGAACCCGAGAACCGAAGAGCAGCCAGCAACGACGGCTGTGAAAGCCTAAAGACTACTTTGATTTTATACCTCTAATACCAAATCGAGAGTATCAGAGAAAGCGATAAAAAGACACAAATTCTTTCAGATATTAATATTAGAAAAAGAAGCGAGCCACAGACGATGAAGTTTCAACAAAACATTTACATTTGCCACATAATGTGAAAAAAAAAATCAGAAAAGCAAGACTAATAAACAAATTTAATGCTCTTCGCAATAACATCGATGAGATGGTTAAAATTTTATGAACAAGAGAACGTGAAAAAGAAAGCTTAAAAGAGAACAGAAATGGAATACCTCCCAAATTGTAAAAAAAGACGGTGATTAAAAGAAAGCCAGATAGAAAATAAGATTACCATAAAACTATAAAGAATAAAAAAAACTTAGACAAGATGATAAAAAGAAGTGAAAGAAAACAAACAGAAAGGGAGTCGATGATAACAGTAATGGTTCCGAAAATAACTTAACAGACCACCAAGGAATAAGAATAAATTTGAAAAAGAACCTTCAATTAAGCCTAGTTCCTTAATTGAAGGTTCTACAAGTAACTACAAAAGAAGTGGAAGATCATGGATTAGTAGAATATGACAGTAAGCACTATCCAGGAACAATAAAAACAAATGATCAGAGTAAATGGCATAAACTTCCACTAAAAAAATTGAAATGGTTAAAGTGTGCAGGCCAAATTTGGTACAAAAGGCACCAAATAGTAAAACAAATTCCTGAACCTCGACCTTTAAATTCTCGACGCATTTATGACACCCTTATTTAATCTTTTTGTTCATAAAGGAAGATTTTGTAAGAAATAAAAAATTATTCATTTACTGGTTGCCTTTTGTTCATTTATTAGATTTTACTGTTTATTTGCTAAATTTTGCGATTTTTTAGAATAAATAATTTTTACCTAAGTCAGAACAAAAAATCACTTTTTGAGTGTGTTATTTGTAATACTATTGAGAATGTAACGACATTCGTTCAATTACAGTTGATTTTAAAGTCGTGGTAAAACTCATACAGAATTAGAATTAATGTTGAGGTTTTACAAGAGCTAAAAGAATAAGACAATGTGTGTGGTAAGCTGAATGATCAGAGGGGATATTTAAAACCCAGGACAGGATAGCTGAAGGAGGTGAAAAAGCACAGAAGGCAAAAATAGTTTATATTACATAGAATAGATAGAAGTAGTTGAGAAGAATACTCTTGCCTTTGGGAGTTAGAGACCAAAAATGACCAACAAAGAACAGAATTTGTGATTTCTACAACTACAATATATCCTATTTAAATGTATCGTACCCCAGCTTTCCCTAGTATTTCAAAAATATAATTTCCATCAAATGTAGTTAATTCGAGATTTTCTCTAATTTCAATTCCATCTACTACTTGTTCCAAATTTAACAGAATTTCTTTAATATCACACAATTCCTTTTCACTAAAATCTCTCTGTACACTTTCATCTATAAAACTGAAGCTATCATTACTCATTGCCTTCATAACTTCAGACACTTCTTCAATGCATAATGCGATATCTGTACTTTTAATTTGAATTGAAGCAGAGTCTTCACATATTTTCTCAATATTATGTGCTTCATCTAATATAACGATATTGTTTGATAGCTCAATCCCTAAAATTTTAAATGTAAAAATATTAGTACCTATAGATTTTTCATTTAAAGAATAAGACAATGTTATTACTAAAGTGATGTTATTTTTACCTAATGCTCTTTTAGCTTTTGGATCCAATAGATAATTGTAGGGCATAAAAATAATATCTGATTCTTGCTTTAATTCTTTTGCCATAAAATACGGACAAAATTTATGTGTTGTTCCTAAAGTTATAAGATCCTCTATATCTACTACATTCAAAGATCTTACCACAGGATCTGCCTTTTTTCTTTCAACACGATTGTAAAATTGACAAGATCTATTTAACACTTTTAATCGACACATATTAATCTGAAATAGAATTTCAATATCTATTTTAGAAATAACTTAATGTAATAACAGGCAACAACATACTTTGGCAATATTTTGCTGTTCTCTCATGACCTCTGGATGTATACACATTTGCTCACGAGAACCTATTACGGTAGCTTTCATGTCACTATAAGCCGTTCTTTTCAATTCTTGCATAGCTTGGGTTAGTTGAGAATGTGTCCTAGATGCATAAATAATTGTGGGAAGACTCAAAAGTCCGTGACTCTGCTTTGTGTTGTTCCCCACTTTTTTGTTTAAATCATCATGTAGCGAATTGAAAAAGTCATTAGCTTCGCTCATTTCTGCAGACTGACTTTGGAGTTGCATTTGTGCTTTTTTCATTGAGAGCCAAGCCAATGATGAGCATAATATCGACAAAGTTTTGCCTGTGCCTGTAGGGGATTCCAGTACGCCATTCCTTTCGTTTTGTAAACAATCAATCACCTTTTCCATATATGCCTTTTGTAAAGGATATGGTTCAAATGGAAATGTTATAGGAATACCTCGGATTGTACACGTAGTCATAATTAATAAATAAATTAAGTTATCACAAACACAATATTACACTTATATACATATAGAAAAAAAGTAACACAATAAAAAGGAAAATATTACAATTTGTTTAAAGTATGACTGACAAAACTTTTAGAGTGAACGCGGGAAAATATTTACCTAGAAACAGAATGAAGATAGCAATAATTTCCTTTATTGAACGCGTTCAGCCGAACTACCGGAGCTGTCCATGAAAATATAATAAATACAAATAAACCTTATGAGTGAACGAAGTGTATTGAAACTGGTATTGAAGAAATAAGTATTATAAGTATTGAAAAGATGCTGGGATTGGGTACTGGTAACACTACAGTCAATAAGTTTCTATTGACATTCAGGTTTCCTCTACCGGTTTGGTTAAGTTGGCTGAATGCGATCATTCACTACTTGGTTGAACTTTTATTAATTATTACAAAATACATTGCAATATCTTTCAGCTTCTACCTCTATAAAATTTATAGTAATAAGTTGTTTTACCTCTTTAGTTTTGTAAAGGCATATCCAGCGCCATCTATGATCAGTTTTCTAGAATGTCAAGGGATTTTCTCATGGTTTTATGACGTTTCATAATGTTTTTATCAAGTGTCAATTCAAGGAAAAAAATATAACCTTAAATATGCCAACTAGGCGGCTTACTTGAAATATGTGTATAAATTTAAATGTAGTGGCAGAGGATAGAGAAAATTAAAGCTATCACAATGGAAATAGACTATACTATTCTGCTATATTACTTTTCGGCATTTGCAGTATCTGCCTTTTTATCGGTAACCAAAGATTTAATTATTAACCTTTTTCTTTTTCCACTTTTATTAACACAAATTTTTAGGCATGCATAATTCTCATCGCAACTTCTAATCCATATCCTCAAGTAAATAGAAGTAAAAAAGAGAAATATTTTGTTGTCCCTAATAGAAACAACATTCCATGTCCATCCATAAATGATGAAGCACTGTTAGATTTAAGCGTAGTTATACCAGCTTATAACGAACAGGAAAGATGTAAGAATATGTTTTTCTTATGTATATCAAATTATTACTAATGTTCTGATTTCTTAAGTACCTTCTATGCTGGATGAATGTATCGAATTTTTAGAAGATAAGTTTAAATCTATAGATTTAAGTTATGAAATAATTGTAGTCAGTGATGGTAGTAAAGATAAAACAGTCAATGTGGCACAAAAATATATAGATAAATTAGGCTCAGAGAAAATGAGAGTTTTGGAATTAGTTGAAAATAGGGGAAAAGGTGGTGCAGTTCGATTGGTAAGTTAAATGTTTAAGGTATATAAATTTTGTATAGTTTATTTCTTAGGGTATGCAAAGTACAAGAGGTAAATTGTTACTATTTGCTGATGCTGACGGTGCAACTAAATTTTCAGATTACAATAAAGTTGAGAAAGCTCTTTTTGAACTTATAGGAACAAGTAAAAAGTGAATATAATAAAAAGTATTTGTATAAAATTAGTAAAATTATAGATGATATACGTACTGCAGAAAACCAGCTGGCAATTTCTATTGGATCAAGAGCACATTTGGAAGATGAAGCTGTAGCTAGCAGAAGCATTTTTCGCACCATATTAATGTATGGTTTCCATTTCTTAGTTTGGTTTTTTGCAGTGCGTGGCATAAGAGACACACAATGTGGATTTAAACTACTTACAAGAAAAGCTGCTAGGATTTGCTTTGACAATTTACATGTGGAAAAATGGTTTGTATATTTTTGTTAGAAAGTGATTTATAAATTGAAAGGTATTGTTTTAGGGCATTTGATGTTGAAATGTTGTATATTGCACAAACTAAGAAAATACCAATAGCTGAAGTAGCAGTCAATTGGACCGAAATTGATGGTTCAAAAGTAACTCCAGTGTGGAGTTGGGTACAAATGGGAAAGGATTTGGGTCTGATTTGGCTCAGGTATCTTATTGGGGCATGGAAAATAAAAGATGTAGAAGAGAGCTAATTGTGAATAAATATAGAATGGTTTTATTTATGTTTGAACTAAAATGTTTTATATACATAAATTTGTACTTTTTTTAGATTTTAAATATAATAAATCTATGTAAAAATGTATAACGAAATACTGTTTTGTTCTAAATTTTTACCTGGCCAATTAAGGGGTAAATAAATAATAAAATACCATTAACGAAAATGATTGACGATACAAAAACAAAATTTTATTATAAAACAAAAATGGCGTGTCCATTAGCTATAGGGCATGCAACCCTCTACTCAAGTGCAGAGCTTAACTTATAGAAGATATTTACACTGTTGCCAAATCTTTTTCTTGGAAACTTTAGCGTTAATTTCCTAGTCTGTCGTACTCACAAATATCATTTCGAGAATCATGAAAGTAAAGTTACTAAAAGGAATGACAAATACACTTTTTGTAAAGAATCCATTTCCTACCATTTTATTTTTTATTCAAAATGCAAGATAAAGTTATGAGCAAAAGAAGCAAACATTTTTAAACGTTAATATACTCGAAATATGCTTTGACGTAAATACAATAGCAAAAAAAATATAAGTAATAAAAGTAGAATATCAGATTTAGAAAGATTTATACAAAAAGATAGGTTGAAGGGTAAAAATATTTCAGAAATCTCTAGCAATGTTAAACTGGTCGAATCTTATGTTCATATATCAGAAACGATTAGAAGTTATTACGAGCGTTTTATTGCATCTACCGAGAAGCAGCGGTAGTAACGTTTTAGCTGTGGTTTTAGCGAATTAGTTTTTTATTTTTATGTTTATGTATTACAGTAGAGACAAAAGGTTAAGGTGGAGATTACTCGTGAACTTATCAAAAACATCATCAGATATGAACTGCGCTGTGATTGCTCGATTGTGTTTTCGGCACTGATAAATTTCACATTCCACCGGCCGGTGCAATTTCAAAAGACAGTAGGATAAATTACTGCTAGTGGGAGAAAATGAAATAAAACGCAATATTTTATTCACTAAAAATGGAGCAATAAAAGACACCTATCTTAGAGGTGCGCATTTTGGGAGTTATCTCGGCCCGGCCCGCTCTTTCCTAAAACGGGCTCGGCCCGGCCCGTCCCGTTTACCAGGCCAGCCCGCCCACGCCCGTTCTTCGGCCCGTAGGCTCGTCAGCTCGTGTGAATTACCGATTGCCCTTCCAAAAGTTTATCTCTCTTTAGTGTTGTAATATTTAAAGAATTACATTTTTTATGTGCAACTGCAAATATCTATAATAAACTTTAGCAGTTAGTGGTGGCTTAATAATAGAATAGGATAGACAATTTCTATAATATTTGTTATTTCCAATAAGCATATGAATTTCATTTTATTATAAAAAGAATATAACTTTTTCGCTATGAAGTTAAAGATGCACTTAACATATATCCTTGAAAGTATACATATAATAGGTATTCATATTCACCATGTTTGCTAAAAAATAAATTTTGTAAGAAGTGCAAATTTCAAAAAAGAATGTTTATAGATAAAGGCTTGAAATAGATAAACTTCTTTATAAATGGATTTGCAAAATGCAAATGTACTATACAAAAAATGCAATTTTCTAAGTATAAAATAGTTGTGTGTTTTAAAATGCGTGATTATTACAAAAAAAAATAATGCACAAGAATATGTGAGCCGCATTAATTTAAACTGGGATGGCAATGTGTTTCTCATAAACACGTTATTAAACAATACGATGAATATAAATTCTGGAAAACATAGGACAATAGAAAAGTGGAGAAAGGTTGTGTTCAAGGGTGATAAGGTAACAAGGGATGCATAGTACCGATAAAAGGCTGTACTTATCGTTAGGTGCAAGAGCCCGATGTATTTTTTCGTAAACTACTGCAAAAAAAATGTAGGATAATTATAATTAATAATATTATTTATGACTAATAATAATCGAGCTATATTATTGTATGCATATGGTAATGGTTCATCCATTCCAGTAGATTTATAATTTAGTTTCTTTCTCACATTCATATTTTTTATGCCAGATAAAGTACTCATCGCTTTTAGATATCTTCATATATGTAAGAACATTTTCTTTTAATTGTTTTCAGAATACTAAATCCTAAACTAATATTTTTCAAGATGATTGCAATAAATAAAGCATATTTATTAGTTAAATTACGGTCGATTACCTGATAGTTACTACAGTCTAAGAATACATATAGTTAGCAATATTAAATCAATAACTTTACTCGTGTGTAGAGGGAGCCTTTCTGAATACTTACTCACATAGTTCGATAAAATGTTTTTCTAGGGTATCCCAAGCTAATGACGATATATCTAAAATTTTTATCGTTTGGTGTAGGCAGCTGATGAAGACGTAAATAATCGTGCAGAGTATGTAGGTAGGTCATAAACAGGCTTGTGGTAGGACTGGTTGCATAGGACTAAGAGCTTTCAGGCGCATGATCAGATTTCCTCGATTTTCCAATGGCACGCAGTCCGGATCCGGGCGTTTTCTAACGCTAGTATTTCGTTACCATCAGTTCCCTTCCGATACACGGAATGGTAAGTACTTTCTTCCATTCTTCTACTAGTTTGCAATGTTACAACTGTGTTGTGTATAAATACGTAAAATATTTTCTGCGTTATATAGGATTTATTCTCGCGCTTAATTGCTTGTATACGTTGCGCAGTTTTAATTGGTTGGCGTTATCGCACTGGGCGTTATGGGAAAACCGATATATAAATTTTAAGTACATTCTAGAAAATAGTGTAGTACTTGTATATACTTATATACGAACCTAGTTTACCGATTTTGTGGAGTAAGGATTTCACCTAACACTAAGGGAGAGTTTTGTGTATTGATCCTACTCAAACAGTCGCTCCAAAAATGTTTCAGTGGTCTATACTCTATGTACACATCTTCAGTGTTGTCGTTTATTGTTAGTTGTGATATTCTATTTTGTGTTTATATTGTTTCGCGCATCTTAACTTAAGGTTGTTTGAATAACAAGAAAAGATTATAAGCACTAATTAATTAAATAGTGTATATCTTACAATATTTTTTAAACTCAAGAAAAGTATTTAATCAATTTTTGGCCAAATTATTTATTTTATTTTTGAAAGCAATAACCCAGAAGTAATTTGTAGTGTTTTTATTGTTATCTTATTCATTTGTTAACAATTATTTTTAATATAATAATGTTCATTAAATAAAATTTAAAGTATTTGCAGTATTTAAATAATATTTTGGCTTTCAAAAAATCAAAAAATGGAAGTAACATAATTTTATCGTAAATGCAAGTTTACTTGACGTTATAAGTAACTTTTATTAGAATTAAACATTGATATTATTCTAAAAAATATATGATGCAATGTAGGATTCATGGAATTACCTTATTTCTATAAACAATTCGCTCACGAATTCAGAGTGTACAGTGCTGTTACTAAATTTGTATATTCATAATAAATTTACAAGTCAATTTCATATTAGGTACTTTCATACAGCATTATAATTTCAAAGTCTAGATTTACATAAGACTTTGAGTCTCGGAATAGGTAAAGGAGTTCCCAGGGTAATATTTGTATTAGCGTTACGTCCTTAGGTACTCTTAATCCTTATTTTCCTAAAATAATTTGTGAACGATGATTGTGTTCTCAAAGCTTCTAATGTGCAGAGTAAATACTGCAATTTACTTACAACGTATACTAGATAGGTATTCTAGCTATAATATATGGTAACATAAATAAAAATTCAAAAACTATTATAATAAGTACCTACAACGGGTTTTAAGATAACATTCCTTGAATAGAAACAATAACCTACGTCCAGAACGCGATCATAAGAACGCGCAGATAAATTTATGTATGAACAATAAAAAGTAGTTACAATTAGAAAAGTTTTCGTTAGAAGGACAATTTTAGAACTCTCAAAAAAGGTTTAGATTGTAGGTTTCGACTTAGGCCACCTTTAGATATAAAATATAAAATTGTTTGGATTATGGTGTTTTTGTTCATCACACAATGAGCAAAATATTTAATTCACCAGTAGGAATATAGTTATTAAAAAAGTTGAAGGTGTGTGTTAGGATGTCATAGATAGTATTTATTTTAGAAATATACATGCTTAGTCTACACTATCATGACCATGTGGT
The DNA here is from genome assembly GCA_949128085.1 of Cetonia aurata. Taxonomy (NCBI): domain Eukaryota; kingdom Metazoa; phylum Arthropoda; class Insecta; order Coleoptera; family Scarabaeidae; genus Cetonia; species Cetonia aurata. Next base: position 20,051,717 of record OX421885.1, on the reverse strand, counting down.
TAATTGTCAATATTCAATAATACAAACAACTTTTTTTTGTAATAGTAAGATTTCGTGAAATGATTTGAAGCAATGAAGAGCACGATATTACAGCAGAAGTACTGTTTTTGCCTATCTTGCGTTTAATTTATTGGAAATTTTATTGCACAATGAAAAGCTTTGAAATTATAGGGGATCGGGATTTAAATCCTTTGAATTACGTGATTGGAATTTATGTATCTTGGTAATGTGCGTCAACGTATCAAATGTGAATACAATTTTATGTGTAAACTTGATGATTCCTATATTGACCCAACCGTTTTAATTCTTTTGGCTTTTTTTTAATGCTTTCACATCTCCATTCTGCAATATTGTTTAACCAACCCTACACAAATAACGTAGGTGTTGAAATTTAAAAAATATTTGAATATTTTGTGACGCGCGGTGAATATTATAGAGCATCATAACACTGGCGTCCCAAAATATCAAATGATAGAAACTTAAACACCAATAATTTTGCCGGAAATCCGTTGACATATTATTTGGACGTCAAGAAATAGAATCAATTGATGATAAAAAAACTATTATTAACTTATATCACCAGTCCACGTAAAAGTAAAGTGTTTTAAAAATCAAACAATAATAATGACAGTTTACATCAAATGCATATGTTAGACGGAATAATTAGTAATAAAATTTATAGCAGAAAATGACTTCCGCATAATTTAATATCATTTCCATCCATCTTAAATAGAAACAAATAATTGATTGAAGGAACAGGCATAACATAGACTAATTTTTACTCCGTAAGGATGAAATGGTGTTAAATGCAGATGAAATTGTAGCCTGGAATTTCTGGACTTAGTTTTGAAATTGAATCAAATTCCGAAACTGATATAGTTGCAGTTCATGAATGGTGAGTAATTTCATGTAAACTACTTGGCTTTTCCTAGAAATATTAAATGTTACTACATTACTAAAATTAATCGTATCAACTCTTACTTTATCTTGGTTTAGTAATTCCAGTTCCAACATTTATTTGGCTTTTGGAATGTTGAACAATAGAGGACGGTTGCTATTTTAAATGTGTTTACAAATTTGTTGTGTTTCCTGAAATTCTCAAAAACTTTTGAGCACATATTGCATTTAGCAGTATTCGCCGTAACTGCTTAAAAATATTTCTAAGTTTTACTTCAAAGAGAAGCCATTTTTTCATTCACTTTGAATAACAACTTTTTCACTTTTTTCTTAGTTTACGATTTTCACGACGAAATTATTTGTAGCACTATGAAAACCGTGGAAAAAATTCGCTGATCGCTGTAGAGTTACTCCCAGAAAACTATTCGGAGAAAAACCTAATTTCGTTTAAACAATTTAAAGGAATCCGCGGTATTCAACTGGCAATATCTGTCTATATACCTATGTGAATTTGGTTGTCTTTTGTGGTTGTAAACCTCTTGATTGCAGATGACGCTCCTTTGATTGCATAAACAAAGATAGACGCCAAGTAATGGTTCACACAGTTGGTTAGTTTTTCGCTTATTTAACAAAAATTTGTCGATATATTTTTTAAAACTATCGATATATGTTATAATATATCGACATTAATATATCGATATTTATATATCGATATATTTTATGAAATATCGATAAATATAATTTATCGATATATCGTTGCCATCCCTAGCCGTAGGTTCGAATCTCGCTGCGGTCAATTCTGACAACTGTATTTTTCCGAAGTCATGATGATGATTACGAGGGAGATTTTGCTCTCCTGGGGTGCCAAACAAGCATATAAATGATTAGGCTTTATAAAAATCCACTTAGAAGAAGAGATTGAAGTCAAATATATGGTGTATACCTGATTGCCACTTATTAGGAGTTAAACAGCTTTTTAGAGAATTTCGTGTTTAAATCCAAGTTATGAAATAGATTTCCATTTTTAGAGTGCACTACATTAAAAAAAATGTTAATTTACACTTTTGGTTAGTGTTATTTAACAAAATAAAACGAATTGCTACTCAATAGAGTAAACTTCTCTACATTTCTAATGTTGTAGTTATTTGGTAGAAATATAACTAAGATAACACCTTTAAGGTGAAGTTGTGTAGTATTGCAGGATCTACATGTGTTCATATATGAGAGAAATAATTGTTGATTTGAAATTTTCTCTACTTATCCTATTAATCTTGTGAATACGAATCCAGTAAAGTGAAGTTGAACTGCAAAATTCTGGCTATCTCTAAATGTGCAATTTGTTTCTAGAAATAAAATTAGATGCGGGATAAAATTGAAGTATATAAATATTTGGACGTTTTATTAAAATATACTTTTAAAGGAAATGATTTTTTAAATTAACTAAATATTTTCTTTTAAACATATTTATTTGTTCCAATGCAATATTGTTTCTGCGTTATTCCAAATGATAAATGAATGTTTCTTTCCTTTAGAGAAAAATGATTATTATTACTTCTACTTTCAGAATCCATTATTTTACTTCTCTTGTAAAATTTATTTAGTATTCTGCTTTTTAAGTTTGGTTTAAACTGACGCTTCATATTTGAAAGTTAGAGTCGCTAAAAAGTATCACCGGCGGTGAAACATTTGACTCTGTATTATAGTTGTGCATGGTACGGTTAGTTAGCAGCACTAGTTTAATTTTTGGCGGGTAAAAGAGTGCCGGCGATATGGCTCAGGTTGCACTTACGCTGCAACTTTGTTATAGTATATTGAAACACATCCGAAAGATCTTCGGAAAAGTTCGTTGGCCGTATACGTTGAATATATATCCTTGGATTGCGCTTGCTCTGCAACCAAGCGCGTTTTTCTTCCAGATATCAAAGAACGTTACATGTTTAGAAACAAAAAAGAAATAATATTTAGAAGACTTTACGTTATAAATAGTTAATTGTTTCTGTGAGATAGTATACATTTTTAATTTATAATTTAAAAAATTTAGAATTACGCTTTTTGTTATTTTATAAATTAAATTTTTTTTTCATTATTTTTGGTGGTTGCACAAACCTGCGAATCATAGAAGAAATCGCTACTGATGCACATAAATGTACTAGAATGGATATGGGAGCTATAATTGTATATCTACAACCTATATTTGAAGAAGCTTTTACGCAATATGCATATCTATGTTATTAGGAATTTACTTTACATGATTATTGCTAATTGCATATGCTAGTCGATAAGTTAATGCGTACCTCTAATCACATGTAGCGCACGTGTACATATCCTTCCACGTTTAATTTGCTCTAATTAATTTGGTGCTACAGTTTCCTTTACGGACGCAATTACAAAGTATTTGTCGTAATTTGACGTAGCTATAAATAAGATAATACATAAAAAGAGACTGCTTTTTTATACAAATTAACACTTGTTAATTCTCATTACGGAAACAAATTATAAACTTCAGATATTCATATAACCGAATATATAAAATAAAAGTTGCCAAATTAATTATTCCAAAATTTTGTATTACATTCTTGTCATTCTTCATCTTACGTAAAATCATTACGTGTTTGTACTTACTAGGTTGTTATTTAACCTAGTAAATTAAATACTCTTTTAGAATTTATTTAAATAAACACCACGCTACATTAAAATAGAAAAAATTAAAGCCAATTTTATGGCTTCAGTGTCCGTTACTAAAGGAACTATGTGCAATAATATTATTTCATGATGTTTTCATGTTGGTTTCCAACATCAACTCGAAATAGATAAATTGAATATCCCTGATATAAAAGTATAAAACTCATAAACTATCCCAGGCTCAAGCGGACTACTTTAACGTTGAAAATTGTGACAGGTGTTATGAAACGGACGCCTTATTCGAGTTGGGGACATAAAAGCATTACGAACGGAAATATAACTTACCTGACTGTCAGTTTCATTTTCCCGCAAATATCGGTATTAGACCTTAGCTTATCTAATATTTATTTCATATGCAGTTAAATATGACCCAATATTGATTCAGTGGGATTTTCACCCTAATTAAGATAACTGCGACATGCATGCGATACTGTGAAAACCGCGAATGTTTCTGCAAAATTAACAGGTGAACAACAGTTGATGAAAATTAGAAACACAAATACTCATAATTTCTGATAATCCTGCGGCTCAGGAAATACGTCCTGTAATTAGCTCTTGAAATTACATATCTGAAACATTGGCTTTCTGGAGAGTTAACTAATTATTGGAAGAATCTCGTTGGATTATGTGGGATGTACGGACGGAAAATTACACTTCTTCAAGTCATTTTGTCAGCTTCAAATGACTAACGACGGCATATGTAGCTAAAATTAGAACGGCGACTTCACTACGATGGAACTAGTTTGGCGCGTATTGATTTTTAAGCGGAACATGGTTTAGAAGGGTCCCAGATGAAATTTTAATATCGGAAAAGTGGAAAACCATGCGAAGGTTGAATCTTTTATGATGGTGAGCGACGATATTAAGACAACAAGATAAAATATTTAATAAAAAATTTTATTAAACACAATAACTAAAAACAGAGAGATTCTTCAGGTTATAATTCTATTAAATATATTGAAAAAAATAAATTAAAATTAATATAAGCATGGAAGAATTTAATATTATTGTACAGGTTTTCATATATTTTTGTTTATAAATAACAACCAGGGACGGAAAAAGGAAATGGCAATTATTGTGAATCTACGGAACAAATCTATATCGCACATGTTAAATATTTTTATGTAATAATAAATGGACGTGCATATATAAACGTCAGTCTCGCAATACTTTCTTATAAAAATACAAATATACCTACCAGTTAAACCGCCAGCTGCAGCAGTCTTTATTTTATTGTAAATCTTATCTAATGAACTTAACGAATATGTGAGTTTCATGAACAAAGGCACGTTGACAATGGCTCGATTTTTAGTTGTTTAAATAAAATACCACAGAGGCAACGTCGTTATACATGCAATGCTGTCTTTTTGCATTCAAAAACTCTGATACTATGTTGCAGATGCCATCTTACGAAGCAGGTGTGTTTTAATAACATTGGTGATTGTTATATTCATAAATCAGTATATTTCCCAATAGGTACGTTTCCAATAACACACTATACTATATAAGTTATTTATATGCATGAACTGTCCAAAAGCATCATACCAATATAATTCGGGAAACGGTTTGTAGATGTAATTTGCTGGTTTGACTGCTTATTGATTTATGCTAACTCTTTGGTGCGAGTTTGATAATTTATTATTATTTGTAAATATCAATCGACAAGTCTCTTCCGCAGATATTTCCAGTGAGTAGTTTCGCCGACTAAAGTATATCTTCATCAGTATACATTATAAGCGCTTATCCATCATATATTACTATATTTAATAAAAGACTTATAAGGCTTACTGAAATTATAATACCATGTTTTATAAGGCTTATTGTCACTATTTTTGTTATTTAGTTTTCTGTGTAGTAAATCCTTGACCGTGAAAAGAAAAGTGGTATTAGTATCGATCCTTGCGGTACTCAAAATATTACGAGAAATTATTTTAATGATAACAACCACTTGTTTTCTATTAGATACACAAATATGATGGAGGTCAGTTATGTCTTTTTAAACCATATGGTTTCGAATTTTGCAGGAGTAAATTATGATTTTTGACAAATCTATGATCCACTATTTAGATTTTGCTTTTACAAAGTCATTTTGTGCAAAAAATACATATTGTATTTTTGTAAAATATAATACAAAACAACAACTAAAGATTTTAGATGTCGCCTACAAAATTCCTATTTCCCAGGACTAGCTAAGGACAGTGGCTGTTATAAACTTTATTGTGCTCAGACAGAGAATAGTATTTTCTAATGGCAAGAAAATAGAAATTCTTTGGTGTATTTCTTTAATAAACGTATTTTTATTCTGTTTACTAGAATACTTCCTATAGGCTTAATATTGCTTCTCAATTATTCCAATTAGTTGCTTAATGCATAGAGTTAATAACTCATAAACAGAATGTATTATCAAAAAGTTATAATGTTACACTGGAAATACTTAATATGTGTTTGATTATCTATACAAGAATTACTTAAATTCAATAAATCTTGTTAGCTTGTAGAAAATATTCTATGTACTGCATGTGAGTAAAAGTTTTAAGAATCTTTACGAGTTTGTACTTTGAATGGCGCTAGTAGTACGAGTAAGCCTGGTTGATAGTCTAGTGGCTTGCACACTTGGCTATCAGTCGTGAGGGTCAGGGCTCAAACCATACCCTCATCAAATTTTTGCTTCATATTGCTTTGAAAATCATTGAGTTCCAATAGAAAACCATATTCCGTTAGTTTAAGGATTTCATTGCGCTAAATACTTCTTGCTCTTTCAAAGATGCTCTTCTTTTTTTGATTCTAACTTTTTATAAAAGAGGTCGCCTTTGTCCACAAATATTGCTGTCGGAATAACCTGTGGTTGTGGATCAAACGTTGTAGAGTTAGTCCTTTGTTGTTTTAACAGAAACTTTTGCGTATTTTTCGTGGATTTTACTCAATGAAATATGGTACCATCCTGTATCTATCCTGTGTTTTGACCAAGATGATGTTTCATCATTGTGGGATAATATCCTGAAAAAAAAAAAAATGGTGAATCTGAATCTCTTTTGCCTAAACCCCTGAAGTAATGCTTGATCAACATCCTTGATAGCTGATTCTGGATAAATTCGTTGTAACTTAGAAATGTTTGAATTTAAGGTCCTTTTAATTTTATGCTTGTTTTTCCAAATTGTGGAAACAGTCGTTCTTTCGACAAATGTTCAGCATCAGATGTTCCGCTGTCGATTTCATCAATAATTTTTTGTTCTAACGTAAGAGATTTTCTATTGCTCAGCATGATTAATGATAACTAATAACAAATTATCAAAAACTACTGAATAAAAGTTCTGGGAATGCATGGCATTATACGCACGAGAAGGTAGGCGAGTTATAAAAAGTTTGTTTACGTCAGTCCTGCTTTTGCGTGAAAATGGAGCACATATGTACTCGTTGTAATCGCAGTAACAAATAGAAAATTAGCTCGTACTAAAAGAAGTGCTCGTGATATGCAAACTCGTAATATCCGATCTCAAATTGCATTAAATTTAATGAACAATTTTTCGTATGACTTAAAATGATCTGTTAAAATGGAACATTCGTTATAAGTTGTACTCGTTATAAGCGGACCCGATTGTATAGTATACCTGACACCTGCTCAATAAATAGTAATGTTATGAACGGTTGCTGGTTATTAGATAATGTATTGCAGCAAATAATAATAGTTATTGCATTTGTATCACGTGATTGTATTTATTTTTCTCGGTGAAGGTGTCCGTAATCTCGCATTTATTACCCGCAACTCTGTTACTATTAGTAGCGATTATGATGGATTTTGCTATTTACTATACCTAGGTATATATAATATTCAAAACAGCTTTTGTCTTATTTTTAGGCTGGCCGATAAATATATTTTTTTTATATCCCCACTTTCCTTTAAGAATTAATCAATAATAATGTGGCTGGCACCACTTATTTCCATATCAATGGATTTTTCTGATGAAAAACCATGAATTTAATATAAAATTAATGCAATACTGTAAATGGTTCATGGCTGTTTCGTATAGTTTGTTTTTTCTATTTGGAAGTCGTTTTTTGTTTTTAAATATAGGACTGTACAAAACCAATAAAAATGAAAATCAGATATATGCTTCATATCTACAAACAAAATATGATTATTGTTTTAATTGCCAGCTAAAAAGTTCAGATTATGTGATTGTGTAGAGCGTTCACTTTTTCTGAAATCGTGATAGCTTTTTGGATCAAATGTAATTCCCAAACAAAATAAATGAAATCGAATGTTGTGAGTGAGGGAGAACAGATACCTTCTGTCGAACTTCTTTGTAATTTAATTGGAATTTCGAGCACGAAAACTAATTGGTAGAACTGACCCAGAATTCGCTAAATTAAATTTGTGCGGAGACGGCACTTACGTGTGCCGAATTGAAAAACGGAAACTGCGTTTCAAAATGAAATCTATACTATCTAGAAGGTAAAGGTGTTTTAATACCATGTCTCTATTTAACACTCACAATATTAACGAAGCATCCATCCACCTTTGTTACTGCATTCTAGTTATTCACGCGATTCGTATGCGGATGGAGTAAGCAAATACAAAAGCATGAACCAACTGATAAGAGCCCGCATGTGAATGTTGTTATTTGATAACGTGGTTTAGTTTGGGACATATTCTATTATAACGAGGGTCGAATTAACTCGAAGTATAACTTTCGTTCATACATTACCGCCTTTTAGTTTGGCATTTTTCTTTTTTGCAGCGATGCTGAGCTGGTTCTATTAGAATGAAGGGATATCCTGAGATATGGAAGGATTGTTTTGTCCTTAAAGAGGTTATTACGACGGGGAGGTGACCCATTTACTAAAGAAGATGTCCTTGGATACTGAAAGGCAATTTCTCTGTCCCCGACTAATAGACTATCTCACGATAGTCGGGGTCCGACCTGCGAATAACATGAAGCCTTCAACGACTCCTTCGATTCAAGTGAGTAGTAGATTAAATCAGCGGATAGAAATATTATAAATGCATTTCACGAAGGAACTCTATTTTTATAGATATTTCTATTAATTTTGTTTTCCAAATGTACTAATTTATTATAAAAAAATATCACGCTGTAAACGGAAATAATCTCCGCAATTATATTTGGTAAACTAAATCGAAATTCAACGACCGCGAGTTAATTTGAAAGTATAAAATTGGCTTGCTAATCTTGGGGGATTAAATGGCTTTCTATTAATTCTGCTTATGCCGTGGGTTATATTTCATTATACAGTTTCTATTTTAAGGCGGTCATTAGTATTTGTACTGTTCTAGAGGGGCTTTTGATGTATAATTAGTTCCATTTTTGGACACTTGTTGCCTTTATCCCTTTAATAAAGCTCTAGTTTCGATATTGCCACGATTTGCATTTTAATTGAGCGCCATGTTCGGGAACTTTCGTAGGGTATATTCTGCTGATGTAAATACATTTAGAACTTGTTTGTTTTGGGTTTTGTGATATAAAATGTATTAAAACATAGGTATCTCAAAGCTTGGCGTGATTCAAATTATTTGGTAGTAGATTTATTATCTTCATTTGTAAGGTAATTGAAACAATATTTCGTGGATAATATAATATATTACAAAATTTTTTTGAATTATATTATCTTCTTTAGTACAATATTTATGAACTGGAACCATCAAAACAATTATAAATTTATTATTATTATTTTTTAATTAGGTCAAACCTTACATATTTAGACAAAATGAAAATATTAATACATTATACAAATTAAAACCAGAATTAAAAAAAAAACTTCTCCTCTACTCTTTGTTTTATTTGGGAATATAAAAACACGGATTATAGTAATAGTAGTAATAGTAATTTTATTTCCAATGGGTTAAGACCTAAGTGCAGGAAAATATACATAAAAGGAAACTGAAGATTAAATATGTATATAACTACAAATCAAAAATAATATTGCCGATCCTATGAAAGGAATCCGTATTAATATCATGCAAATGTGAGATCTGATTATAGTTAGTTAACATATGTATACGAAATAGGTGACTTAACTAAAATATTCGTTCTACTGTTAGCAAAATAAAACTTGTGTTGGTTACGACTTACTGATCTAGGGACGTTAAAATTAATAAACATAATAGTTTTATAAATATGGTCGCATAGTATAGATCCAAAAACTTACAAAGTTACATATAATAGCGATTGGGCTGTAGTTACTCACTTCTTCAGGATTACCACTTTTGATTACAGGACATATCCGCATGGATTTCCATATAGCTGGAATGTTGGAGGTTTTCAAAATAAGATTATGCAAGTAACATAAAGGTTTTTCAAGTACTGCTACACAGTCACGAATAATAAAGCCTGGATTAGAGTCAACACCACACATAAAGCCGTCTTTACATTTTTTAAGATGTGCAAATATTTCATTTTAAGATATATGAGCAGCAAAATACTATTAAATATGATACAGACATTTTGGGGGATTGAAATTTAGGATAAGTCTGAGGTAGCTAGCCTTAGTTTTCCAAATTGAATGGTCAATATAATTATTGAAATAACAGATGTGATTGTAAAATAATCCTAATTTGTGTGGTTATCAAAAATTAGCAGAAACTAAATCTCTAAACAACATAAAACTTTCTAATATCCTAATTAAAAAAAAAAAAAACGTTTGGCCATCTCTCCCGGAATATCTGAGAATGATGGCCACCCTTTCCTTTACCCTTGCAGATTCTCTTTCTTTTTTCTTTGACGTCGACTTTTTTCTATATGTAAACCTCAAGGAACACGTGACTTGTAAGATCTGCTTTTCTAACTCTTCTATTGGGCCAATGTGAGGAGTAGGATCCCAAGTATTGTAGGAGGACAGCTAACATATTAACAATCCAAACTTACAGATTCAATGGTACATGCTGATGAAATTTCAGAAAATTTGTCAAGGAGGAAGCTCTGGCATTTGCTTGCAGGTGTTTAGATTGGTTACGATATGTTACTTGTTTTATTTGGTTCTTTTTTAATTTTATTAAAATCGCACTTATTCCTTATTACAAATGCAGTTTTGTTATTATTTATTTAGTGTTTTTGTTTCACTGTGATTTAATTTTTAAGTTATTATAATACCTTGAATTCATTTCATAGTTTGGCTATGCAATACTATTTTTAATTAATTTGCTATCATCTAGATGAACGTATTGCTGTGTACTGAATGTACCAACAAAAAAAAATGAATTTACAAAAACCGGGGTGCCAGACTACAGCAGTATGTATGTATTACTATGTATAACAAAACTCACGTTGATTATAATTTCGTTTTAACTATATTAAAGATTTATTATTGCGTACATCATAGTACTTTAATTATAAAACTATTGGACAGAATAAAAGTCATAGAATATGGAAGCAATTCTTTTCCCTTACCTTTTCGGTACCTCTTCTGTAATCTAAAATTAATATTTAGTTGCGCATTTAATTTAGGTGATCTGTCCCTCAAAGTAGAATTATTGAAAAATATTCCTGAGAACCTAAACTCATACCTACATTTCAGATCTGCAAAGCTTATTTTGATTTATCATACTTTTTTATTAATTGAATTTATTTAAATTTGAAAAATAGCTAATAAATACCCTTTTTTCCTGTAGAGCTTTTGATCGGATAAAATAACGAACCACTACAAGCAATCCCTGATCACATTACAGTGACAGAGAGAATCCTTTACACCAAAGAAATGATTTCTCCTAAACAATTTTTTTGTTTGTTGTGGGAGCCGTCTAACAAAAAGTTTTCCATTAAATTATGCCAGCCATTCCAATATCCTGGTGCTCTGTACTATTCTGTACAGGTCTCTAGCTGGTCGATCAAAATAATCCTCTGGGTTTATTTCTGGCTTACCAAAATGTGCCTATCTGTTTATGCCCAGAGGTTCTTACTAAGCTTTATCAGCTCTTCACTCTTCTTCTTTGATGGTTCCTTGATAAGGATCTTTACATGAGTTTGTCTGGTTCTGTTGTTCTAGTGTTCTTCGTGTTTCTCTTGGATCTAACTCTTTACCTGCTCCCATACTGTATTTTTAGACACTCCTAGAACAGGTTTTGCACCTATAAACAAAGCCGATAATAAATTTCTTGCTAACTCGTTGGCGTTCTCGTTTCCTCCGATTCCTGAATGTTCGCGAAAGGTAACTTTACTGCTGTCTACTAGGCTATTCAGTTCTTGAATGCATTCCTCAATCAGTCTTGATTGTATCCCGTAGTTCACTAGTGCCCTAAGTATCGCTTGACTGTCTGTTGCAATACAAATCCGTTTGTTTTCATAAGCCCTGTGATTGCCCTTCTTAAACATACACCCATGTTTAAAAGCATCACTGTGTCAAAAAGTTATCTAAAACAAATAGTATTTCTTAATTTGAAACTTTTTTTATAATTATATGGAATTCTAGAACTTTTGGCAGAAACTACATCTTGAATTCCTTATTATCGAGATCTTTCAGGTTTCTACTACTATTACTGTTGATCTAAAAAAGCTGTAAATAGATGTTACCTGGCAGTGTTGTGTTGCATTTTGCCTACATATTATGAGAGAAGAAAAAATAACGAAATTTGTGCATATAAAATGGTTTTAGGAAAAATGTGCTCAAACTAAGGATTTTCCTTTGGTGTGTTTCAGTATCAATTTCATTAACACTTTACCAGTTGGGTCTAAGGTTAGAGATGCATCAAAGCGCATAATTACTTTTTATAGCAATTTAAGAATAAATCTATAAATCGCATGAAAACAATTTGACTAATACAATATTATAAATAATACTTGCTGTAGTAATAAGTTCGACCGCTTTAGTTTAAAGTATTATATAAAATCACTTACACAACTTGCGTGTTTTTTATAGAATTAAAAATTAAATTGCCTAAGTAAAAGTTTTGCCATTAATTTTTCAACAACGTTTTGTACAGTTAGTTGAGTATATATTAAAACTTAATCTAAATATTTATTTCAAATTTCTTGATGTTTGTAGGGCCGTGTAGCTTATTTAAAGATATATCAACAAGCTGTTTATGCCGGTTTCATATGAATCCTTCTTCGTAATATAAGATTTATAACCTCTGAAAAGTTACATGGCAAATACCTAGGTTCTTTTGTAATTTATATTTTAATTACAGTTTTCTACGTTTGATTAAGAAACTTAATCAAAGCTTTACACAGAAGATGAAAATAATATGAAAAGGGATTGACCTTTTGACGTTTTTGTGATTAGCTCTTAACTGGTAAGATGACACCGCATATTTTCCCCATGACAATTCAGATATAAAGCGGTTTATGTCATTTTATGAAAACATTTTAGTTATTTATGTAGCTGCACTGAATTTAATATTAAGTAATTAATATCAGCAATGCTATAAATGTTATATTGATTTTGGTTTCTGATCGTTTACAATGCATAAAGTATAATTTAATAAAGGTGTAATATTGGATTATATCTACTGCGACCGATTTTTATATCATCCAAGAAAAGATTTAGGAAAAAAAATATTTTTAACATATTTCCCACAAAAGTGTTGGCCACTGATTACAAGCAAGCATCTGAAGAATTTTTTTTAATTGTTGGAAGATAAAATGCTCTTTCGATAGCAACTTCGCATTCAAGGTGGATACCTCATCTCTGTGAAACCTTAATGAACTTTGGACATATCCCTCATAATTTTAAGGTTATCTTTTTTATTGAATGGTAATTTTAAATTTTTAAAATATTTCCTAATAGCTTTTTTGCTGAGAAAGTGGTGCCTTTCTCTATATATTCAAATAACAATGTCTATTGTTTTTACCGAAACACCGTAGCTGCTAATTTTCCTGATAAAGCATTTTTTTTTGCTTTCTTTGTGGCGGAGAACCCGTTGCATGCATTTTTGTTTCGTCACTGGATTTTAGTGACTCATCCATGTCTCATCATCTACAAGAGTAAGCAATTTTACATTCCAATCCGTCGACTATTTGCTTCTAAATTTTCATATATTTTTAATACTGCAGCTTCTGATACTATTACTTAAGCAATAATTATTGAAACCCTTATTTTTTTATCAGCTTCAAGATTACCTTCCCAATTCTTGCTGATTCTTCTTTCAACAGGCTCTCTGCATCTTAGGATATCTGGAATGGATTCCTTATCGAAGCTGGTTACACTAAAACTTAACTTTGACATTTTCACGGTTTATCATCTTGCCATTAATACTTCTAGTCTTTAAGAATTGGGTGAGTCTGTGTTCTAGCTGAATTTTACTTTTTCTTCGTTAAAAACGATATTTTGAACATGCACAAAACTTGGTCTGCTTGTATCAAAATCCATAACTGCTAGACAGCAAAAAGTTGCGATCGTTACTTATTTCAAAATTCGAAAAACTCCTCTCGTAATATTATAAATAGGATAAAAATGTTCCTGGAAATAAGGTACTCATATTTCAGTAATAAGTGTATCAACTTTGAACATCTGTTTGATTAATGAATTATATTTCTCGGCTGTTTGACGTAATTTGGAAAATACTGGTTTGGAAAAACACTTAACACATAACGGTGACAAATTTCTTTAAAGTTATAATAACTTTTAAATATTAGGTGGCAAACCACCCAGGACTAACTTTTATATCGTAGCAAAAAATTGATAGATTCACTGAACTTTCTCAATAAAATCGCACAAGCTATAAAAGCTGAAATCAATTTATTTTTTATTTGTTTTAATCTTCAAATGTTGGTATTAAGTTCTGCAGGTTTTATGGTCCATATAAAAATATCGACAGTTAATATACGACCAAAATCTAGCTCAGCTATTTTGTGTAGAACCTCAAAAGGTGTGAAACTGACAGGTTGTTTAATATTCAAAGTATTTTATCCGTGCTATTCATCATAAAAATGAAAAAAAATTAACAAATCGGTCTAGACTTGATTTGCCCACAAATACAGATGGGAAGATTCGATTAACAATTTTTTTCTTTATTTTGACAACAAATCAATGTACGTAGGTACTCAACGCATGAATAAAAGTACAGAGTAATTGGATTTTTTCTAGTTTGCAATTTATCTTGTGTGCTCCAATAGACTTATGTCGAAGAATAACGTAATTATAATACTTATATAGTTGAAACTAAGTGTAACCGATATAAAATTAGCTCACATAGAAGGTCGCCTGAACAGATTAAGAGCCCCGATAGAAGGCCACCCTTCTCAAAATCGATAATTCTAATTTTGGTTTATGCAGACATTGCTTACTCTTGAGACCTGACGCAAATTTATTTCGTCAGATTTGCTTATCTTAATAGTTTCAATTAGCGACACTTTAGTAATGACTACGGAGTTTGACGAGCACTAGAACTTAATTAGAAAGTCAGTGCTTATGCATATATTTGTGTGCATACGTATATGTGGCATGAATGATAGGTAAGCTTTGAAGGGTGTTTGTTTACTTACTTGACTGTCTGGCATTATATATGCAAGACAACCCTAAGTGTTCGAACTGTACAACTCTTGAATATATTATACTCATACATCCCTACATGCGTCAATATTTGGCTCTAGGATATTTGTGGATTTGGCATCTTAGATTATATTATCGAAGGAATCTGTTTACTACAAAGATTTTTATTCTGATCAGAAATTTTTTAAAATTTTTGTGAATTGAGTTATATAGATTACTAGGTAGTTACTAGACTAATACTGTACATCCTTTAAATAATAAATTATTAAAAGGGCTTCCTACTACGAAATGTGTTTACGATAATGGTATCACCAGCGGCTTCTCAATAGAATATTTAATATGTTATTGACGATGTTGATACTAAACATTATAGCAACATGAATGAAACGGAGATTAGATTAGAATTAGGGTGGCTGTTTTTTTACCGCGATCTTTTCAGACACATTGTGATCTCCTTTGTCGTAGAACGCGCTCTCCAAGTCAGTTTCTGAATTCGACACATCTTCCTTGTGAACATCTCCTCTGGAGTCCTCCATCTTCAGTAGTAGGAACTTATTTTAGTTTTTACCAGGTTATTGTATTGGTACAGAATGTGTACTGGAGTCCCTCATTCCTCTTGGCAGAATCTGTAACCTGTGTTCTGTTATGCATATGTCTATTTATAGTCCTATTGTTTAAATTGTTTTAATCCTCTTGTCTTTACTCAATAGGTCTTTAGTAAATCCCGGCGCCGGCGCCGGCGTTTGTTCCATCGTTCAATCGTAATGTTTGCCATCACTTTTTGGAAATATTGTGTATGGATTTGTTGATGGACTTGTCGAAGAAAGGCACAGTCAGCTTCAACGAAAAGCCTTGCCGAACCTCGTCTGGTCAGATTATCTGCCGCCTACCCTTCCGTACACCAGTGTGGTTGGAAGCCCAGACCAATATTAACTTTGTTTAAGGCGCTTACATAATCTGTTTAAAATTGGTTATAATCTGAAGGGGGCTGTCTTCTAATATTGTATAATGTGTTATATTCCGTTATGCACTTGCTCTTTTTAAAACTGAACATAGGGAAATGCTAAGATTATATGTTCAGAGTTAAAAAAGTTCACGGTATATATTTTTAAAAAATCGTTAAATACGCTTTAAAGGTGTCTAAACGCGCAATAATCAGATGGAATAGTAATTTTTTGACGATTTTTTTAATTACCAAGAAAATTACACATAATTTTGTGATATATTTTTTTTAATGAAATATATTTCAATAACACTTTTATAGGCTCCAGAACTTCTACGTAGATATCCTGTTCAAGATCACAAGGACTTTCCCATGCCACTAGATATGGTATATTTTTGCCAACCAGAAGGTTGCTCCTCAGTGGGTCCCAAACGAACTGCGTTGCGGGAAGCATCTTCCTTCGTCTTCACCCTAACAGATAAAGATTCTGGTAAAACTAGGTTCGGTATCTGCGTCAACTTCTATCGACCAATCGAAAGAGGTCCAGCAAACAGCGGGGCTGCTAATCGTCGTGGAAGTTCCACATTGAGACGCGATTCTTGGAGAAAAAGTATGGAAAAAAGTTCGGATTCAGCATTTTCCAGGTGAGAAACTCACTCTCACTTATTAACCATTAACTAAAATGAGGAAAATCCGATAGTGACTATAGGAGCAGCAACGTAGGACCCAGCGATTCAGAACGCGATTGCCCCAGTCGGAGAGATTCCGACGTGTTGGGGCACAGCAACTTCGGGCAGCCGCCGCGGTTGGGGATCACGGCGCCCAGTAACGATTCGGAAAGTGGTGGGAGCCATTCTCCATCCCCTAGGGCGAGTAGGAGGCGACAGGTAGGGAACAACTTCCACACGGACGCGATAACAAAGTAGAATTCAATTACCGTAGACTATTTGATTGCAGAGGATACGGAATCACTCGCTGACGTCTCTTTGCTTACTCTCTCATCATCCTTTTTTCTCTACGTTTCGAGAATGTTTGTTTATACTGAAGAAACTTATCGACGCTTGTAACGAATCATCGAGTCCTAGAAAAGTCGGTGCCTCTAGGCAAATCGGAAGGTAAGCAACGGCATTAGTATTTTTGCTATAGTAAGAAGCGTCACGTTAAAAATGTATTTGAATATTCTAAATTATATCTCATTTAAGGAGAGAAATCTACTTCGAAAGGTCTTACCGGCGGAAAGCCGCTCAGGAAGTGAATAAATAATATTGAGTAATGTGAATATTACTCAAGAACTCGTTGATCTAGATTTCTTAATATATTTTAGATGTTAAAACAATTTTTTAACCTTTAGTAACTTGGCTATTTTGTTTAAAATTTGCGATTATCTTTACCGTGGCTTTGTGAGAGGGTGATTCCTACTGACCAAAAACATCACAAACTCTGCAAACTGTCTCGGCGAAATTTTCAACGTATCTATAACGAATTTGCAATTTCTTTATGGAAAACCTTTTATTATATATCCGATAAAACTTAGATTCGAATATCTGAATTTTAAGATATGGATCGACTGTTCCTTCCAAATCCGAACCTACCTTCTTATTCAATGCTTTTCTTCGATTTCCTTGCTATTCCTACTTTCCCTTTCATTGATTTATAAACGGTTTCTATTACTTTTATTGATGTACTTGTCACCATATTTTTCTTCAAACATTTTTGAAGAAACCTTGAATGAATAATTATGCTTGTGACAAGATATATATTAAGTAATATAAAAGTTAAAATTTATAGACGCTACAAACTACTATATACCGGGTGCTCCAGAAAGGTGGCTCAACCCCATAATTTCTAAAATTAAGAGAGAGAGAAATTAAGGGAATTAAGCATGGGGGATACATTTACATTTTTTGGCATAGTCAATAAATGTTTGTCACTTCCGGTTTGATCGGAAATGACTTTGATTTTTGATTTTTATATTTTTCGATATTTCGACAGGAGAACATTCTGAGTACAACTGCATCAAATTTGATATTTCTTAACATAAAAAGAATTCTTTTCTTATATTATTTTTTCATCACGAGTGGTTTAAAATTCTGGAAAGCTCATTGTTACTGCATTGATATGATAAACACAAAGTTTTTCGTTTTTACTGTACCTATAAGGAGTTTTTTACACGCGTGTGCACGTCTAAAATTTTGGTTTTTTGAAATGGGGACAGGGTGGTCCACTTGGTCGTCACGAAAGGGCATTGAAGTATCTTTGTTTTAATACCTCACATTAACATGCTGATCGAATGTTTATTAAGTATTTTTTGTGAAAACGTATAATGTAATACGCAATAATGGAATGTGTAACATATTTACATTGCCAGTTAGGCAAACAATGCTTTAAGCAATTGTTGTAGGTAGCAAACAGTTTGTCACTCCTAATATACATATACAGGTTTGTCCAGATTTTTTTCGGGATACTTTACTAGCGTACTTTAGCAACAAAATTAATGACAAAAGTTTATATAAACATTTGTTATTAAATGTTTCCCAACGGAGATATCGCATTGTAAACTTTCCATAAAAGAATTCTAAAGAACAAGGTTTTTTTTCATTAGTAAGTACATGAAAAGAATTTATTTTTAAGTAATGATTAATGGTACAATAATTAATAATGAAGATGTTCAAATTGTAATCCGCCAACCTCGATACATTTCCTACAACGTCGAACCAGTGCATCAATGGAGTTAGATATGTGTAAAGGTTTTTGTTTCATTTCATTACATGCTTCTTGAATTTTTCCAAGTAATTCTTCTCTTGTATTAACAGACGTAGCGTAACCTTATCTTTCAACAGTCCTCAAACATAATAATCGAGGGGAGTGAGGTCTGGAGACCTCGGGGGCCAGGATACTGGACCTGAACGGCCAATCCAATGCTGTGGATAATTGATATTTAACCATTCACGCACAGGTAGTCCAAAATGCGCTGGAGCCCCGTTTAGTTGTATCCAACTGTTTCTTCTAAAGTAAAAGGGCATTTCATGAAGGACATTCTCAAAATTAGTATGAAGAAATTCACGAAAAATTAGACCGAGTCTAATCTTGGCGGCAAAAAGTATGGACCATAAATATTATTATGTAGGACGCCGAGCCAAACATTAACATTAAATTCATGTTGAAAATTGCGTGGTCGAATCTCATGCGGATTTTGGTGTGCCCAAATATGAAGATTGTGATAATTAACTACTCCGGATCTCGTAAATGTAGCTTTGTCAGTCCAAAGAATTTTATGCAAAAACTCGTGATTATTTTCTACTCACAAAGGATCAACCTTCTCTCCGTATCACCAGGATGTAAATTTTGCACAAGTTGAAAATGGTAGGCTTTTCTGTGGTCTGCATGTAATATTCTTAATGCTTTTGATTTCGTTACATCATATCGTTGAGTCGCTCTGCGAGAATTGAGTCGTGGGTTTTCATTAAATGCCCGGAGAATACGGTTATTAAGTCCTCTTTGTATGTGATTTTCATTTCGGTTTTGTTCGTTATTAGCGCGTAAATCAAGTTCACGAAAACGCCGATGAGTATCTATGAACACTTGAGAATCCGGACGTTTCCTTTGGGGAAAACGCTGGCCGTATTCACGCACCGACGCTTCGGCATTGCCGTTGCAGAATCCATAAATAAAATTGATATCTGCGTATTCTTCATTACTAAATTTTCTTGGCATAGTAGTATCACACAAACTTTTTAGTAAACGCAACAGTAGATTGTGTATTTTTGACAGATTAGTTACCGTTGGAAGCACACTACGATTGTCAATATCAATATAAATGGAACACTTTACAATGCGATATTTCCGTTGGGAAACATTTAATGACAAATGTTTATATAAACTTTTGTCATTAATTTTTTATTAGAGTACGCTAGTAAAGTATCCCGAAAAAAAAACTGGACCGCCCTATATATATTCCTAATATAAGTTGTCTTACGAGTCTAAAAAATGGCAATACGACAAAAATTTATTGCTTATGTCAAAAAATATGAATTTCTGCTTCACACTAATTCCCATATTTCGTTCCTCTGTTACAAATACTTTAGAAGTTACGGAGGCGTGTTTTCAAACGTGTCTTTGTACACATTATTATTGCTATAAAATGGGTTAGCTTGCAACTAAAAATCTTTCAATTGAAGTGTTCCTTGACCTGGCTTTCGAAAGAAACTTGATATAAATTTTGTTTAAATCCTATTTTAATCCCACTTTTATCATATTTTTTTCTTTTTTACTTAAGGGACACTGTTTGGAGTGTCATAACAAACCAGGCGAGTGAGTCTACTCCCTCAATTGTACTGCACGACGTTAGAGAGATAGAAACCTGGATTTTAAGATTGCTATCATCACCAGTTCCGATTCCAGGAAAAACAAAGTAAGTTCAAAGTCGAAAAAAAAACTATTACTACTAGTTGACTGCATACGTGAATTACCAATGATTTCATCGTAGAGTCGAAGTTGAGATCCTCTCGCCAAGCGTTTATCAACCACTGGTTTTCGCCTTACCTGATCATACACGGTTTTCTTTGGTGGATTTTCCTTTGCATCTACCCCTAGAATTGTTAGGTAAAAGATACATTGTTTGATAATCTACCTCTTGTATTTTAAAAAATATATATACTTATAGGTGTTGATACTTGTTTGAAAGTTTTAACGTTAATACTGTTAGAAAACAAAGTGGTTCTCCAATCAAGAGACTACAACGCTCTATCCATGTCTGTGATGGCATTCGTAACGATGATTTACCCATTAGAATATATGTTTCCCGTTATTCCCCTATTACCTACTTGCATGAGTTGTGCTGAACAACTCCTGTTGGCGCCTACCCCATTCGTTATTGGACTACCAGCTAGCTTTTTAATGTACAAAAAGAATTTCAGGTAATATCAGAAGATTTGTGAAAGAATCTGGTAGATTTATTTTGTGTTCCACGCTAGGCTTCCAGATGATATATGGTTAGTTGATTTGGACTCAAATAAATTAGTAGCACAAGGCGAAATTCCTCCACTACCTGAACCTGAGGGAACCATCTTGAAAAATCATCTACGACAGGTAAGGTTTAATTGACAAAGGAAATAGTATTTTCGAAGGAATTACCTCTAATTACAAGTTTTGTATGGAATTTTATAAATACACGAATATTATCTACCTACACTTTTGGTGTGTTTTATCTTTATTGATTATTTTTTACGGTATTTTTTTGGCATTCCGCTGATTCAATATTTATACGCAGGCTATGCAACTTATGGACCAAGTCGGCACTGGAGTAAATATTTTGACTATACGCACTTTATTGCATGAATTAGACGCATGTGCTATTTACAAAGTTAATTAGAAAAAATCACAAGCGTGTTTTAGCTTAAATATCTAATTTTGTAAGTGTAAATAATTGTTATGTTGTCGGGTTTCTGTTAGACTTTTACACTAGAAAGCTTTGTGAAAATGGCTTTGGGAGAGTATTGAATTTAGTTAGAGTAGTATGATAATAAACAAGAGTTCATGAGACCGGCAGCCTTGGGACTCGACTACTGTTGATCAGTCTAGACTTCGCCCTGTATATATAATAAAGACTTTGGGGCGCAATAATATAAAAAAGAAGAAATAAATTAAATAAAAACGGTCCCCGTGAGAATTCTGGTGTATCCTACACATTAAACCAACAGAAAGCTTTTACAATATTTACCATTCTACTTATATTTTCTAGTTTTTATTATTACGCAAAGTTCCCCCAAGATATGAAATAAATTACAATTTATGGAATTTAAATAAAAGAAACAAGAGGAACTTAAGTGTGTCACACCAGTTTATTTATTCAGAACAATTGTTTGGAAAATTCGCTTATTTGTATTTCCAAAGAATGAATTAAAAAAAGATATAACTGTGAACATATTTATAAGGTCAAGAAAAAAAAATTGAAACATATTTATGTTTTCCACAAAATGCAGCATGCAATCAAAACTAGACTCAAAGAAGTCAGCACATTACCTTAATGGGAGATTTAAATAATCTAGTATCGTACAACACATGAGTGACGCCGGACATTACATTAAGATGAATCCTTGAGCTAATAAAACATGTAGTTTTTACAAGAGAATTAGACACGCATGAAACCTTATATTTGCGTGAGAAAAGACCTCCTCTGCACCATTCATGTTAGTTTTGGTGTTTTGGCTGGTCAGAGTTGGCGTTAAGAAAAAAGGCACTTGTAAATATTAAGCTTTTCAGAGTAGGAATACGATTCATATTTATTTAGGTGCTATGTATTTCCTTAATTCACTCGGTATTGAGTTGAAGATGGAAATACACAAATATACAAAGCAATTTGTATTGCATGGAGTGATCGGATATCTTATTTGTGTACGGGATAATTTTTCTACACAGAAAAAGATATTTTGCTAATTATTTATAACTCACCTGCATTTATGCTAAAAAAGACGAAAGTGATTTTCAACCATTTTTGCAGTATTCAAACTAATTCAACACTAATCGTTAAACAAATTACTTTTTCTAAAAGTTTTAGTATTTAAGAGAACATAATTGGAATTTTCACCAAATATATTATTTATTTCATTTAACGGTATAGCGTTGCATGACCCGTGGAAACTAAAAGGTTGGGGCTGTATAAGCATCACTTTTTTTTTTCTATACATATCTCGTCGGAGTCGTAAGAATTACTAGACGTTTTTTGTAACAAAAATGTATAGATAAAGCTTATGACACTGTTGATGGAGCTCTGCATAACTGATGAGGCTATTTTTACTTCTGCTACACTTCAACAAAAAAACAGCCGGTTTCAATGGTTTTAGCTTTAACACAAACAACACACATATGCCTAAACATCAACCTGATAAATGGCTAAAGCACCTAGACACCTAAAAAATAACATATCAAGTTATATTCCAGATCGTAAGCTCCTGCAGGGATATGAAAAAATACGAGCAATTTATATGAGTTATTAAATTTAAGGCGAATGACTTTTTGGCCTTCGTTTTTTTTTGTGAGCAATTTTTGGCATGTTTAATTAATGTTTTCAAATTTAATACAAGCGATTAATTAATGTGCATGAAACAACATTGTTACACCATTTTAAAATTTGCACTGTTGTTTAACAAAATTAGAAATCTGCATTAAAATTTAAAAATTGTCTCACAAGTTTAATTTTTTCTCTTTATGCTGTAGAAAGTAATAAGGGATAGCGCTTCTACAGATATGCAAGTAAAGTAGTTACTTGTCAAATTTAAATGAGGTGGTTGAATCTTAAACATTGATTGCTTATTTATTCCTGTTTGATACCCTCAGGCGTTAGGGAGCTTATCAACACCGCCAGCTTCGGCACAGCAGCTATTACCTTCCAGAAGAGAAAGCATTCCAGTACCAAATACTCTAAGGTACGTTAGT
This sequence comes from Cetonia aurata, assembly GCA_949128085.1. Taxonomy (NCBI): domain Eukaryota; kingdom Metazoa; phylum Arthropoda; class Insecta; order Coleoptera; family Scarabaeidae; genus Cetonia; species Cetonia aurata. Next base: position 20,028,319 of record OX421885.1, on the reverse strand, counting down.
ATTTATCGTAGACGCAGTTTGTTTTAGTTTTTGATTTTGATTATAGCGTCTCAAGCGCAAGAAAATCTCCTGAGCAGTCACCATCACCGTCTCCTGTGTTGCAGAACTTAAATAACCGCATGTTCGTAAGTGGTTCGCCTTCTGTTTCCCCGAGAAATTCTATGTCTCCTACTCCACCACCAGCATTCGCACCGTTTATTTACGGTAACGATGTTGATTCTGTAGATGTCGCCACTAGAGTGGCTATGGTAATCACTATTCATCAAAATATTAGCTCTAATAATTAAAAATTTGCTTTGTTGTAGGTTCGCTTCTTTAATTCTCAAAATCTACTGGCGAACTTTACGGAACACACCAGAACATTGAGATTGTACCCCAGACCTGTAGTGGCGCTGCAGATCAACAGTTTCCTGCGGTCCAGGCCTAGGACTTCTCAATATTTGAATAAATTCGCGCGCACACAAGCCGTGGAGTTTTTAGCGGAGTGGTGCCTCACTCCTAGTAATGTGGCTTTCCAAAGGGTGCAAACGGGTGTGTTGGATCCTACTCTAATAGGAGATAAGCCGAAGTGGTACTTACATACTTTAGAATCCATAAAGTTTGTCGTTTGGGACGATGGAAGTTCCTTAAACGGCGCTTTGCGAAGCATGCAGACACAAGAGAGTCAGCCTACGGACGAGAGTGGATCAGACTCTGACGATGCTGAAAGCACTAGCTCCAGTTACTCATCTTTGAGCGATTTTGTGTCGGAAATGGCATCTTCAGATTTATCACCTGGATATGCCCAAGAACACAAAGCTGCCGCTCAAAATATGTCGTTGTCTTCAAATTTGGATCCGGGATTAGTATATCGTCCTCCATCGGAGTTGCAATATCCAGATGGTGACCTGCCCGACATCAACAGGGCCGACTCTCCTCAATCATCTACTAGCAGTAGCCAATCGGATCTGAGTTCACCCTCGTTCAATAGAGACTCAGAAATGGAGTTTGGAAACAGAGCAGAAAGTAAACCTCACGTATTACCTAAGGTAACTCGCTATAAAGCATTGAAGGTATCTATATAAAATAAATTATTGCGTCAGCAGGATAAAGAAGAAACCGGAAGCGTAGAGAATGAATCTGATTCCAACTCTACGACCACACCTAAGACAATAATTAGCACTAAGCCGGAATCACCTACAAGCATCGCTAGTGATTATACGGAAAGATCTTCGGCACCAAGAAAAACAAGGTCTGGGAGAACTATAACTCCGGTATGTACATACTAAATAGGAGTTCTGATATGAATGTTTTCTAAATTCTTCTGATATCATTTGTGTATGCAGGTTCCACCTATTGGTCCTTGTTTGCAAAGGCAACCTAGCGTAGGAAACGTTCTAGCTAGGACATCAAGTTTTGGTTCTTCTGGAAATGGAAGTCCATTGCATTCTTCCGCAGGAAGTATTGGTATGCAGAGGCAGAGCTCACAAAGCTCCCTGTTCGAGCAGTTCGCCAGTCAAGCAAAAGAATTAGTTAAGGAAACGACAAGGCAAAGCAGTCAAGATGGTATATTAGCACAAATGGATAAGGTATTCCTACATTTTTGATTTCACGCTGGTAAAAACTAACATTTGATCCTCAGTTAAAATTACAAGCGAAGGGAAAGTTTTCAGATAATGAAGACACCAATATTTTTGCACCGTTCGATAAGGTAAAATTCTTTTCGTATTTATTTTCGATTTTTTTCATAAATAACTTTGTTGTCATAGTTGACTAGTCAAGCGAAAAAAGCGGCTGAAGAAGCATCTAAAAGTGTCCAAGAGGCAAGCAAAACCGCATTGGAAGCAAGCAAAACTGCAGCTGGTGTTAGTAAGAACACGTTAGAAGACTTAACCTACGTAGGAAAATCTACCATAGGTGATTTAACGAAAAGTGCTAAGGAGGCGGTAGCTAAGAAGGGGCTGTTGAGAGTAAGTACTGAAGCTATGAAGTTGAATAAATGTTTACCTACACAATTTATATAGGGGGATTCCTTTTCGCGGTCACAAGAACCCAGAAGAGATTCAGTTAGTAGCACTTCACTAGTTCAAGCTAGTACCGGATTATTAGCGGGAACAAGTCGGGATTTCTTCTCAAATATTAGCTCCGATTTAAATGGTATTGCAGCTACTACCTCCAGTATGTTTTCCGACTTATTCGGCAGTAGCAAAGGTCAAAAACAAACCCAACACGCGCAGCATATGACTCATCAGCAGCAGAAAAATGTTCAACAACAGAGGAATAAAGATTCCAAATCTGGTATGTTCGGTCCATTTCCAAGAGGGCCGAAGGGTTTCGTTGAGAAAAGTCCTTTGATTAAACACAGCCCAAGAAAACAAGAGGAAATTCAACGTAAACAGTCTACGGACAGGACGACAACAAATGTTGAAAATCAAGCATTTCTTAAAGATGTAAAATTAGGGATATTTTTGGCTTTGGTTCGTGATCTCATAATCCAAATTTTTAGGTTGTTAATCAAGTTCTCGAAGGTGAAGGTGTCGGTTGGTTGAAACTAAACAGATTAAAGAAACTCATGGAAGATGAATCCTACAGAAATTTCGTTTTGAGCAAACTTAATAAAACCTTAGAAAGAAAAATCTCACCTGATGATCACATCGATGATGTGGTAAGTACTGATAATTCATTATTTTGTATAAAGTAATTGCGATTGTCGGAATTTCAGTGTGTCCCAAAACCGGTATGGAAAGGAATGTTGAAAGTTCTGTTAGCTGTAGGACACGGACTTGAAGTCACCTATGCTAACTTTGGCCTGGGTGGCATGGCCTCAGCTTTTCAGTTAAACGAGATAGCTCATACCCACTACTGGACGAAGGACTTATCAGATGGTTCCGGTACTGACGCAGTGACTCAAGTAAAAATCTCAGAAATTACGCGTTTAGATAATTTTAACTTTCTTCTGCTTACCAGAGTTCTAGTCCCAGATCACCACAAAGTCCGAAGTCTTTATCTTCTGAATGGGATTCCAGAAAATCATCGGCAATAGGTGAGGCAAAATAAGTAAGGCAAGCAAAGTTACTACTTTTGATACTTTTTTATTTTAGAAGCCCCTGAAGTCAGATTGATCCAAGGTGATGACCACGAAGATCAGCAGTCCACCGCAGATATGTTTAAGGATATGATTAATCAGAAGAAGAATTTGTTACTAAGCAAGCTGACATCTTTCGATTCCGACGTAAGTTACCGAGAAATATTGCGATGCATGACATGATATTAATGGGTAAGAAAGTGTCCAATCTGTTAGTGTTTTTTACGTATATATGTTAATAATAGCTTGTCGTATTAATAAATCGAAACATCTATTTTGACGATTTTAGGTTACTTAATCCTGGTTTAATTTTGCTGGATCTTTATTGCCTCCATATAGATTAACCGATTTTTATTTTATATTTCATATCAGATGGGATACTTCATTCACCATTACTAAATGTGTGTGATTTAATGCTTCTAAATCTTAATTTTAAGGAGACCCTGTTATATTTTATTCTGTTTTAATAAATCGCATGATTCTCGCTTTTATCTTCTCATTTTCATGCTATCAGGCATATTCAAAAATATTATTAATGTAATAAAGCACATTAGGGATGTATAGACATTAATTTGTTTCAATGAATAACGTTCAATTCAATATTGGCATCGTTTCCTTGCCTTATTTTAGTAGTAATTGGGAATCATCTATTGCCATCTTAGAAATTCATCAATCAATCAATATCCCCGTGTCCTCTTGGTTATCGGAATGAATATGCCTGAATTTTTATGTTGTGTCTCAACAGGCCGAAGGAAATCTGCATAGTTCAGGAGGTACTCTTTCTCCGGGTGGTTCCATTACCACAGGTCCTGCTTGCGGTCTCAATAGGGGTGGCCAACAGGCATCTTTTAGATCAACCGTCTCTGATACGGAAGTAGAAAACCTTCAGGTAAGCTTTGTTGTCGCTTTCAATGTATGTACTTTTATAATACTTCTTAATCGAATGTAAAGTCACACCATCCTAATCTTACAGTTTCCGAAAACACCAAAGCAGAGAACAGCTAGTGTGTGGTCCAGTAAATCTTCGTTGAGCACCGGATTCAGATATCACGGAGGACATATGGTAAACACCGCCACTACCCCCTCTCCTGACGTGCCTAGGACGTATCTTTTCGAAGGACTCATAGGGAAGGAAAGGTCCAGCTTGTGGGATCAGATGCAGTTTTGGGAGGACGCATTTCTGGACGCAGTTTCTCAAGAACGCGATATGATCGGAATGGATCAGGTATGTAATTTAAGAAAAAGTATTCATGCATACTTGAAAATACTTTACCACAAATTTCACTCTACTGGACACACTTTTCAATAGTAAATTTTAGCGTTCACTGTTGGTTAATTTAAGTAAGAAGAAATGGAGGATTATATGGACTTTCAGATTAGTAGGTAGTTAAGCATGACAGCAGTCAACCCTCACCCCGATTACAGTACCATGTTATTTTAGGTGTAAATTAGAATATTTTAGATTAATTAGCTAGTTTAGATTTGCTGATAATGATGATGATAGCTTTGTTAGTGAAACGAACATCCAGTATTGTGAAGTTTGTGATAAGGTATAAATATTCTTCTTCTCTATTATTCGTTGTTTAGGGGCCAAGAGAAATGATGGAGCGGTATAAGGCCTTGAGTGACACTGAACGGAAACGCTTAGAGCACGAGGAAGATAGATTATTATCCACGATGCTGTATAATCTCACAGCGATAATGGTTATGCTCAATATTAATAAAATGGAAATCAAGCGGAAAATACGGAGACTTCTTGGTAAAAGCCATATTGGTCTGATATATAGTCAGGAAGTAAATCTGCTGCTGGATCAGATAAATAACCTGGTATTTCTTAGTTAATTTTTACTTCGACAAATTTCTTAACAAACGCTACTAATTCTAGCATGGAAATGATATAGATTTAAAGCCTCTGGGTTCTCGACTGCTTCACAGGCAAAGTTTCACGGTACATCAAGGCGTTGATGGTGGTGGAGAGCTTCGATTCCTAGAAGTTCGCGACGACGGTTTAGTTCTTCGATCCGTGTCAGGGGTAATCGTGGAGAGATGGTGGTATGAGCGTCTTGTGAACATGACTTACAGTCCCAAAAATAAAGTATTGTGTCTGTGGAGGAGAAGCGGTCAACAAACTCAGCTACATAAATATTATACGAAGAAGGTTAGAATGAACATTAGACTTTTATATCCGATGCATACTTTCTACTTTTATCCAGTGCAAGCAACTCTACTACTGCATAAAAGAAGCCATGGAACGGGGTGGCGTTGCTGGCTCTGCTCCAGAACTCGGCGGAGAATTTCCGGTGCAAGATATGAGCTCAGGTGAAGGCGGTTTGCTGCAGGTTTGCATGGAAGGTGTGGGATTGCTATTCGCCCATAGCAAGGTACACATCTTGTGAACTAACAGGGTTCGAAAATACGTACTTGACTCATTTTTAAAGTCTATATATCGTATACCTATACATATGTAGATAGACTTACTTAGAGACATGAGACATACATACGTATCCCGATGGCTACGACACACGTAGTTAAATATTTACTATTATTATACCATCATATTATAGTTTATTACTATTATTACTATATACTATTATTCTGTATTGTCAGAAATCCATCAGACAGAAATGATCTTCCTGAAGATATGGCGAGCAAGATGCGTGTACAATGCTGTTAATAGTGGCACTTTTATTTTCAGTTCCTTCACTAACATATTATCATTTATCGATGAAGTGTATTCGCATTTTGCTTCTCGCCATTTCTACTTTGTACACAGTTCTTTTGATATTTGTTATTTGTTGTTGGGTGCGCTGTGATATGTGCATTTGTTTTTGCAAGGACCACTCAAATTTTCTTATTGCTCTGCCACTCGCCGATGCCCAATCCTTGTTATGCATTTTTTTTTATTTTCTTTTTGTATACTAATGCTACATGAAATGAACCGAATCATTTCTTGTAACGAATACCGACTGAACCCGAACGAATGAAGTGTCTTAAGATTGACCAAATTCTTTGGAGAAGATTTCCCTCCAGGTAGTAGTAATTATTATAATTATTATTAAATACTTTTTTGTATATTTCTTTTAATTTTTTTTGATTTTTAAATTACGTGACATTTTTATTATATGTATACATTGTATGTTATAATATAACGTTGGAATTACTTGAGACTATACAACATACAGCCAAACTACATTGTCTTGGCTAAATGTTTTTTCGATAAGCTAACGAAGAGATTGAAGTTACTTCTATTACGATCTCAATGTTCACAATTGTGCAGAAGAACAAAACTAATCGACCCCCCATAGGGATCTTAAAAAAAACATCTGCTAATTTTTCACAATCTGAAATCCAACATTTATTATAAAATCTATAAACTGCTGAGCCTATGATTTATGTCGCCCTATGAATTAAGAGATTAGGCACAGGATTGAAATCGGTCCAAGTCCAATAGTCTGTATGCCATTTCTGAATCTCATGGTAAGCAACTGGATTTTTATTGTCACAAAATTCTAATAGATGAAGCACTAGAACTTTCACTTTTTAATGATTTTACTTTGGTGGTAATTGTTTTAGTATCGTCAATATTCTCGGATAAGTATCTCCAAGTTTATTTATTTCTAAGGTCCGATAATATCAATGAGTTGGTGACCCTTATCTGCCAAAGGTTTTGTCATCTTACTAATTTAAGCTTTTAAACTATTTCCCTATATATGAGAGGGTATTATTAAAAAGCATTTTAAAACAACATTTTCGTACTTACTACTGCTATCCTTTTGTTTCATAATCTAAGTCAGATTAGTGTCAGATGTACCGTTAGCTGAACTTCCGCTTGTCCAAAACATTTATCATTTTGCTAATTAAGTAGTTTAGTTCTTTTGTAAATTGGGAATTGTATTGTTGTTACATTGAATGGAATCCTAAAAGTAATGCGTATGTGCTAGATGTGACTGTAATTTTGAAAGTAGTCAATTCTGTTAACAAATTTCAAGTGATTCCAAAATTATAGACGATAATGTATACATTTAAATCTGTTTCCTTCCATTTATATATATACATATTCAGTGTCCTCTTTTTTGATTACTATTGAGTTGCATGCAGCATTGATGTGCAAATTCGAGTATATATTATATATTACTAATTTCGTTTTTGAGCTATACGTTTCAAGTTGTTTAGTTTTATGGAAACTGTATGTTGGATGCTTCTGTTTCTTTCACTCTCTCTCTCTCTTTCTATCTCTTTCTCTGTTATACATAATACATACATATTACATACCATATAATATTTATATACATCTATATTAATCTTATCTTTACGTACATGTTTGACATACATTTAAACATTATTCTTGATGTGAGTGGTTCATTTGTTTGCGAAGCGGTTGTATGTGCTTCCGATGCATCCCCATGTGACGGGAAAATCGTTTTTGACAATCGGAAGGACTCCACCGTGAAGGCAAAGCTTTAGGAACTTTTGAGATGGTCCTTGTAGGGCACTGACACCGTGTTAGACTAATGTTATGTTCTGTTTGATTTTCTAATTCCTGTTGATCTGTCCAACGTTGGGTTGATGGCCGCTTTGCGCAGGACTTTGAGGTATTTTATATATAAAGTTCTATCTCTCTCTTTTTCTATATAAATATATATATAAATACGAAATTATATATATAAATAAAACCTTGATCGTTTAGTTTTAGCAATAGATTTTTGTTTAGTTTAGTGCTTCCTCCCGTAGATTCTGCTGCTACTTTCCTCATTCACGATTTAAAGAAAGATTAAGATCCCATCAATTTACTCTTAACTAGAGGCTAACACTGTCCTAAACACTTTTCCCTTTCCTTCGTAGTCTTTTTCGCCTAAGAGTGCGTTCCTTCTGCATACTGATATGTTAAAAAAAACATAATATAAACTCTAGTTAATCACAGATGTGCAATTTTACGACAATGAAATAATAATTAATAAATATATTATAATAATTTTATTGCTTATACAACACGTATTAATCTAGTGTATGTTCCCCGTACCACACCACCCGGTGTTTACGCATTTAGTCGTAGTTTAGACTGCTGCTTTTTGCGGAACACCGCATGGCATCATTATAATATACAATAGATAATCACCATTACATATCTTATGTTGTTTGATTATATATACATTTTAACAGCACTTTATTATAAAAAAAAATGATGAGCAATCAACACACCACAATACTTATTTAACATACATATCTTCGATAAACGATTGTCTCCTTGAAGATGCAACAACATACACACACTATATACATAGATTAGGCCCATCATTACATTGAACAAACCATCTCTAAAGTTGCCTACGGCTTCCACGCATGTCACACGCATGGCATGTTCTTGCTGCATCTACTAGCTTTGCTTTTTCTTGCACTGCACATATTGATCGCATTTAGATGTTCTAGCGACACCTAACCTGTGATCTTTTACAGTTTTTCGTGAGGATCGACCATATACGGAAGTGTTTTACGCAAAAGGGCGGCATATTCGTCCTGGAAGAATTTAGTGAGTAATTTTTCTGTTTTGAAGTAATGTTCCTACCATATTGTTGAAAGTAAATATCATGCTGCATTTCAGCTGAAAAGTTTTAACCACATCTATTGGACTAATAATATTGAATTATTTCCAGCATATTCACTGTGTAACCATGTTACCAATATGGCTTCTAATAATAAATAAAGCTGATTATTATTGTGGCTCAACTACCTCGGCAGAATCTTTTAACAGCAATCTTTATTTTTCCAGATCCCAAAACGAGACATGTCATCCAGCGGAAATATAAATCTTCCATGGCAAGTATACCTTTTAACATTTATAGAAATACATTTATATACAGGATGGGATAAGTATTTAGGTTCAGCGTCATAACTTTTTAATGAATTTAGATAGAAATTTGCAAAAAAAATTATACCCACTTTGAACTTTTTCATGTAAGTTTTTCTTTTATCATGGAAACTATTTTTGGTGCAGGATGCCAACCACCTTCATCTTTCTGAGATACAAAGGTTGGGATCACTAAAAAAGTCTTAAGTACCATGAAAAGTTAAGATGTCATTTTCGAGATGCTTCAAAGACGAAAAGAAGAGCCTTTTTTGAAACAGTTAACCGAATTTTTGGAAATAAATTTTTTTTAAGTGATCAGAAAAAAATGTGGTCGGTTGCTAGTGTCACTGCTTCTCTTTTACAAGGAGATGAAAGGTCTGTCTCGAACCTGCCTTCGTAGAGGGAAACAGTATTTGCTTCAGTGATAAAGCTAAATACCTTGTGGTTATGTTTGACAATAAATTGTCATGGAACTCCCATATTAATTTCTTACGGAAAAAAGCTATAAAGGCATCGCTAAATCCTGGGGTCTCAAACATCAAATGATCCTATGGTATTATACGGCAATCATTTGGTGGTCAAAAATAATACATGGAACTGCACAACAACAGCTTCAACAAATTCAGATAGGTCTCTGTCTGAATATTAATTGAGTGATGCGCACCTGTCCCACTGCAGCGCTAGAAGTTCTGCTGGGAATCACACCACTGCATATTTGGATTCAGAAACATGCTATATTAAGTGCCCTATCTTTCAGTAGATTTAATGGATTAAAGCCTGGGGACATTAGGAGCAAAATAAAAGACCCCAATATTAACTATCTGATTCACACTGCAATGATCCCTATCGAATACAATTTTGACCAACCTTACAAAGTAGTCATTGAAAGCCGCACCAAGCGCGCAGCCGGTGAGCCTCATCGTAAAAAAGAACCCTTGGCATGTGGGCCTAACTACCACCTCAAAATGCCCATGGGACTCCACACTAACATATTTCAAGCGGAAATTTTTGCTATAAACTTATGCGCCGAAAAGAACTTCGAGATAGGGATACGAGGCGCAACCATAAGTGTATTTACTGACAGTCAGGCAGCGTTGAAAGCTGTTAGAGCCTACACATACGAGTCTAGTCTGTTGCACGAATGTGTATGTAATTTAAGGCAGCTGGGCCACAATACTCTTCAGAGGGTCCCAAGCCACCAAGGAATTAAAGGGAACGAAAAGGCAGCCAAAATGCCTTTCATCGGATCTGATCCCTGTTGTGATCTGCAAAAGAGCCACCTAAACAAGCGATTAAAAAATGGGAGGACAGTGTGAATGCGTTGCTATCAGTCGTACTCGACATCAACACTTCAGTAGACAGTTTCTAACGCCTACTGAAATCCAGGAAGTAAAACCTAGATTAATTTTAAGGGTTACTAAAGCCTTCAATTATTCTAACACTCAGAAGGGCAATATTACAATAGATCTATTTACGTCACAGTGACAAAAGGCAACAGTCTCACGGCCCACAACTCTAATGCTAATTCTAGTGTCACTACTATGTTTATAGTTTTTGCTGTTACTTTAAGAACTGTTGTACCCGTCTTTATTCCTATGATGTTTGCTATTATTCTTTGGACTTGTTGTTTATCCATCTGTTAATGAATTTTGCAACTTTCAAGTTGGTAATGCCAAAGGAGGACTCTCAACTGAAAAGCTTTGATGATGCTCGTCTGGTCAGATCATCTAGCGTTTCGTTTTCCTGTACCCATATATCCAGTGTATCTATGTCTATGTTTATTTCGTTTAGGCCTTCGGTTCGGATTGGTTTGAAAGCCAAGACAAAGTTTCTCAAAAAAAGAAAAATTGTTTTTAAAACTCCTTTGAAATGAGCTCTCACTTAACCTATCATGCCATTTAAGGTTTTCAAGTCAGCTCCATATTCCTGCCTCAAGAAGGTGACAAGTGAATGGTACCCCGCATAAAAAACTTTATCTATCTCATATAACTCCTCCATATTTCCAATTTCTATATAAATTCGTTAAAAAATTATAATGAAGTATTATGGTATTGTCCCACGCTGTATCTATCGTATGCAGAGTGATCAGTTAAAATACGCATTCTCTGTATAAAATAATGAGCTGGCTTACGTCAGCATCAATATTGAAAAATTATTCATAAAAAGAAATTAAGTATTCTTGTAGAGATTATTATTAATTAGCTACAATCAAGCGTGTATTAAGTATATACCAACAACATTTGTTCTTAGTTATTTTAAAATACCCAGAACTTTAGTTTTTGTTTTTCTATCACTCTGTACTTGTAGACATATTACACGCTGCATGTTATTAATTGATGTTTGTAGGCTAACCAGATGATATACACTGTACACCGGATATTTTCTGTATGCATGGCCCAGAGAATACACGAATTTGTACCACCATCAGCATGAACTTTTGTTTTCTTTATGTAAGCTTTTCTTTACGTACATATACATATATACATAATGCTATAGGTTCTTGGCATCTTAATAAAATTGATATACTACACTGATTTTTGATTTTGTTGCCCATGTTATATATTTTTTAGCTGTCCTTACTGAGGATAATAACAATTGATTGTCGAAACGTTTTAAAATAAAATTTTAACAGATGTAGAATAAATAATCTGACATTTCAATAAATTATTTGAGTTTTATTTAAAATTATAGGCTATAGACAGTTTTTAATTATTTAATGCGTATTATATAATATTGGTTTAATATGATTTTCTAATATTCATTTTATGTATAGAAACAAATATTTCTTATATATATCATATAAATTAGTAATATATTTTACATATTAATAGTGTCGTGCAATATCCTTTTCTTCCTAATTTTACAGCAATAATTAAAATTACGTATCATAGTCAGAACTCAAATATCAGTATATGGCTTTGGTAGCATATATATTTTTTTATGTTTGCAAATTTTCCTGATTCTAGAATTTGATTGTATTTGAGTTCTGGTCTGAATATTAAACAAGTTTTATTTATCGCTAGAAGATTTAAAAAAAGCTAATATTATATGAAAGAAATATTTGAAAATAAAAATTATTTTGAATAATAAAGTATGGTTTATTAGTCCTCCATTTTACATTTACGTAATCTTATACTTATACAAACAACATTCTTACCTAATATAAAAAATACTTTTTAAATATTTGTTATCTAGAAAAGTAATATTAAAATATATAAATATCTTTTTTAACACCACTTATATAATAATATATGCTCACACTGTATATTTCAACTGATTTATATGTTACCGTCAGAACCCGAAATCAGTCAATAGCCGCATTCCCTAATTAGAACTAGTTTTATCATAGCCTCTTTCTTAATACTAGTATTAACTAGGTAGTACTAGAATTAAAACCATTTCTGTTATATAATTCTAGTTCTCACTAAATGTTTTTGTGGGTGTGTTTGTTTGTTCTGTATTGGAAAACAAAGAGCGTTCAACAACAGTAAGAAAATGTTATTTTTTAGCGAACATTTTTTATTTAATTGCCTTCATAAACATAAATCATGAAACAAAAGAACAAATATTCTTATTTATTAGAAAACAAAACAATATGCATACAGAGTTTGTAATTTAAAAGAAGTATTTATAAAGAGTTGTTTTTTCTTCTATTAGAATTGCAGAGCGTTCCGTTCGTTTTACACAAACATTATTTGGAAATACACGCTTTCTTGCAAACACAACGTGCGAATCCCTGAAGTGCTAATGCCGCATTCCTTGCCGCCATCATTAAAGACATATTTGCTATCTGGAACTTCTTCCGGTGTTAGAAACTTCTCCTTAAAAACGTCAAATTCTGATCCACGAAAAACTAATTTTTTTTTTCGTAAACAGCTTGTGGGCACCCTCAATATTTTAGTTGTAAAAAGTGATTCTAATTTGCGTAAAATAATTAATCGAGACTTCTTATAAAATCAAAAATGCATTATTATCATCATTCATGCATTGTATGAAACAGGCGTATATGGGCTAATATTCAAACAAAATGCTTTCAATAATAATAGACACCTTACCTAAAAGATAGAGGTAAAACCTATCAGCAATAAAATTTATTGACCTTCCTATCCTTTGCTCCAATCTTGGGCATGTCATCACCTTTTTCTAGGACAACTTCTATTTCATTCCTAAGATCTGTTTTAGCTTTGTCCACATCTGGAATGGAGATTATAACATTATCTCCAACATTATATATGATGGCTTAACACCCCTTGTGGGGTTGTGCCGCTTATATAAGCTTTCTAGATCTATTTCAAATTGGGGTGGATCAATCCCCATTCCTCTTAATCGCCCTCACTATTTGTCTCCATCAGTTTCTGTCCTCTACCTTCTTCTTCCATTTGCCAAATCCGGCCTCTCTCAGGTCTTTTTGCACCTCTTTCAAGCATCGTGTTTTTGGTCTTCCTCTTGCTCTTTTGCCTCCCGGTGCCCACTCCAACAGCGTATATATTATGTTACTATTATTATCTCCAATACTAAGTGAGGGATAGGTGGCATCAGATATATGTTTAATTTTTTTGGCCTGTTTTGACAAATTTTCGCGAGCTTATTTCCTTGCTGACAAAATAGAGGTAATATTTATTGCAGATACTTGAGGTCTGTCATAAAAAATAAAAAGAAAATACAGTGACATATCTATTTTTTAATATAATATAAATATGGTTGAAATATTTAAAATAAAATATTAGATTTACCAAGCTTTTTTAACGAAATATTATTGGATAAATTATTTTTAGGCTGATCAAATAAATTATGCTGTTCTGTGCGTATTCTCCTACGTGGCAGCCGGTACCGAAAAGCGGCTACAAATAGCTCGAACAGCACCTCCGAGTGCTATGCCTTCTATGCTCAATATTCCCAGTATTTCACGGCCACAAGAATCTCCAAGAGAAGAACAATTACCTACAACGCAACCGACTCCGCAAGAATCCGCACCACTAAAAGAAACTCCTGCAGCGTATCAAACGATTGAAGCCGGAAGCGTAACTCCTGTCGGTGGTCCTCCTGCATACCCACCTCCAGCTCTACCAGCTGGAGTACCGCCACCGGCGCCTCCACCAGGGATGAAAGGCTTCGGCATACCCGCGCAACTCCCGGGGACGCGACCTTTGAGGCCGCCTCCCGTTCCCAGCAGAAACTTACCTCCGGGGAGTGGCCCGCCTCAGCCACCGCCGCGTCCGAAGTGACGAAGGAACAGAAGATACTCTTTGCCCTTTATGGCACGCAATGAGCCGTGCTTGATGCCCTCGTGTTTACCGTGGGTGTGATGGTTCGTTTTTATACATTAAACTAAGGAACAATGTTTTTTTTTAATCAGGAATTTTATTGAATTTGGAAACCGTTGGCTGTTAATATTGTTGTTGAATAATTTAATAGTGACATACAAAGCAAGTGTTTGGGTTTCCCTTTAATCAGAATGAAGTTTGAATTGACAAGTATGAAGTAGTTGTTACGAGTCATTTTTTTGGAGTAAATATATTTTATTTAAATGCTTGAAGAATCATTTTTATTCTATGAAACAGAATTTGTTATACCCTTTTAGAAATTGGTGATAATAGTCGTCAAAAGTTTTAATTTTCTTATACAGATTGGATGCTATCTATTCTATCATTGTATATAGATCGGGTGGAACACACATATTGCCCATCGTTACTTGGTAGCGAATAACACTAATTATTAATTAGAAGCTAACTATAAGCAAAACAATATAAATAGTTTATACTATATAGCCTTAGCCTTCCTGGCTATCTGATCGAATGAATCGCTTCCATTTTGTGTATAAATCACCAGAAATGTTTTTAACAGTGAAACACACAGATTATTATTCATGATCCTATTAGTAATAAACCTTTGTTCTTTAAGGAATAAAATAGGGTAGAAAATCGGTTTATTTTCAAAACCAAGGGGTTGTTTATCACACATTAGGTACATATTTATACGTTCCTTTTCTCTCTCTCTCTCATTAGGAATTTTTGTCTTTGTGATTCAATAGCAATGCACATCTAAAAACGTTCTAAGAATCGGTAGTAAGCTAATGTATCTTTTATATTCTCGTTTTTAAAATAATGTAATTGAGTTTAAATAAATATCCCAAAAACATCAGAGCTCGTAACAACTCGCAAAAAAAAATTAAGGAACTGAAAGAGCTTAATAAATGAATATCATTGTTTTTGTGATCTGAATAAAGATATCAAGTTTTCGCTTAGGATAGATTTATAAATCATGAAAGTGACACTCATGTTCAAAAAGTATGAAACTCTGTCTACCTGTCCTGTAAATATATTTTCGAGGCTAATTTTATTTATTCTTATAAAGTCATTTTATATAAGAACATTATTATACCATATACCTGTTTTAATAACCAAGACATTTATTGAACTACCTCACTTATTTTCTTTAATGAAGCAATGGCGAAAAGAGCAACACTTGCATTTGGAACAAGCAACTATATACCACATTAGGTAAGGTAGTAATAAATTGTTGTATGTGTAATATATAAACTCCAATTAAATGAAGAAAATGGTTAATTTCTTGGCAAATCACACCAATACGTTTCCTAAGATTGTACTATAAAAAAATACGCATAAATTGTCGATGTAACGTGTGTAATATGTGTATATTATAAACTGAAGTTTTTAAGGCAATAATGAGTCAGTGTTCTCCAATATGAAGTAAAATTTATAGCTAATTTTGTATCAGATTTGTTAAAATGAAAGAGCAAGCGGTAGGGTTAATTATTAATTAATAACTATATGCATAAATAAGTACTGTTGATATTCACGTTTGGTGTAGCGATCACCATTACCATTCCATGATAAACAAAGAAATGTTGTCTAAGTAAATGATATAATAAATTCTGTGCCTCTCCCCTTAGTCCCTTTCCGAATATATTTGTATATAGAATAAGATGGTGTCGTAAGTAAATCTTTAACATTATTGAGGTATAATTTATATGAAAGAGATTAAGTTATCAAATGAATACCTAGATTTAGTCAAGCAATACTAGTGTCTTGTTCTACCTATATTGCTAACCATATAGAGCTTTCTTGATATTTTCTGTTAAAATAAACATTATCAATAAAATCGCTTTTCATTAACCCTACTCCAATATTTATTGGGCAATGAACTTGGCAACTTCTTCAGAAATAATTTATTTTTTCTTAGATGGTAAAAAATGTTATTTCTGTGAAAATTATACACATATGGGCAATTACACTGTACAACACTATTTTTGTTTTTTTTATACTCCATTAGGTGTAGTTTATGTCGTATTACATGCTGATTCTGAACCTAATTTTAAATTTGATCCATCACGTCAGGATTTTTAGAAAGTTTTGTAAATAGCTTTTTCAAAAGTTCATTTTGACAGAATTTCAAAGTGACTTTCATATAAGAAAGATATTACAAGATATATTGCAGTGCCGAAAATTGAGTGGAGGTGTCTGAACATGTCCATGCGTATTTCCTACGTCACAGCATTTAAACCATTTGGGCTCTGGAACCAATGAAATTAGGAATTTGTTTCCGGTTGTATTGTATATAACGGACTATGCACGCCTTGTTAGATTCAATTTAAGTTTGTTTGAGATAGCTGAACGTCTTTTTATTTTATAATCTCCCGTGTGTGTACAAATAATCCCAACAGCTTCTGTTACGTACATATGTGGAGAATTTATTACCCAACAATATAAACGGAATATTACGTCTTTACTAAAAAAAATTATATTTTCACTATTTTGGTGTAAAAATTAAATATCAGGACAAGGGATGGGGTCCTCACATTTGCTGCGCACAGTGTGCTGGTACTCTGAGGGGCTCGTCTAACGGAAAGAACAGCGGTATGCCATTTGCAAGAAGTATGATTTGACATCAACAAATAGACCATCTGTCTGATTGATACTTTTGCTGCACTAACGTTTTCGGGTTCCCCAACAAAAATAAAAAGGAGAATAGTTACGCTAGTGTGTCTTCTGTTACTCGTCCAGTAACTTATTCAGAAGCTTTGCCAGTACCAAGACCTATAGCTGCTTCGAGTGGAGAATATGCAATTTCCGAGTCATTATCGACCAGCGGTGATGAATATTTGCCATCTCTTGAGGACGAACCTCACTTAGTAAATCAGTTAGAATTAAATCACCTTATTCGAGATCTGAGTTTGTCAAAAACTCAAGCAGAAATACTAGGATCTAGACTTCAAGGATGGAAGCTGTTATTGGGAAATATAGATTATCCAATTCGCGATTATCTCAAGAAATGTTTCATTCGATGCTTGTTTATATGTTATTTTCTTTTTATTTGTGATATTATCTATATTATTCTTGTTGTTAGCCAGCATAAAAAAGCTAGCACGAGGCAGCGTGCGAATTTGATGTATAAAATAGGCTATAGTTCTTTTTATACCGTTTATGTTAGCAGAATTATTTGCTTCAGTTTATTTAAAGAAGTTTTCAATTTTTCCTCCTATCCTTTTGCTATTTTTGCAGCTGTATCTTATTTTTCCCCTTTGCTCTCTAGTACCTATAGTCGCTATTGGACTGTTCCATGTTGTTTTTGGTCTACGTCGTTTGTTTTTTGCTCTATGCTCTTACATGCCAGGCTCCTCCAACCTAACTATACCCTTTATCTTTACTATATGTCCAAACCAATTTAATGTTTTATTTTCTGGTATTTCTTTTAGTAGACTTCATTCTTTGTTGCCCTCTTAAATAATTATTTCTATCTTATCAGCTCTTCCCACACCTCATACCTTTATGGTTGTTTTTATGTATCTCCAAGCTGTGATATCCTGTTTTGCTTCTCTGGTAACGTCTAGTTTTCCTCTCTATACAGGAGAATGGGGAGCTTTAATCAATCTATATAAAGAAATTTTACTTTCGGTAGTTACTTTCTTATGTCCAAAGAACCTTCGCTGTAGTACATGGTATATTTCATTAGCTGATTCTATTCTTTGGTTGATTTCTTCTTTTCTGTTCTCCCTACTATTAATGAAACTCCTCAGATAACTGTAACTTAAAAGATATTCTATGTCCTTATTTCCGGCCTTCATTCTAATTCATTTTTCTCGATTATTGACTAGCATGGTTCTTGCTTTTTTTGATATTTGGTTAGTCTTTTCTTCTAGTCCTTAAAAAATAGGGGCAGGATTATATCATTAGCAAAAGCAGAAATTCCCGGCTGTTCAAACGCAGAAATTTGTATCCAACTATAAGTTTTCTATTCTTCTTCAAATTTGAGGGGTTTCTTTGGTGTCGACATTTTTATTTTTCCGGGTAATATTACCTCCTGTTTTTAATGTTGTAGCAGCCTTTATGGTGCTAAATTTTTGCAATAGCAACGTATGTAGTCTCGATTTCGCTCTCAAAACCTGCACATCTCCGTCTCGACGTTACCCATCTTTCTGAGATGATGATCCCAGAAGGCAATGTCCGATAAGTAGGCCAGTACGTAGCTTTAGTTCCGGTTTGACGAACCCGAATTGATTTCTGTTGGTATTTAGTAAATAGTGAATCAGCCTTTTAGCTACGAGTTGTCTGGAAGTTTGTTTCCAAAGGGATATTGATTTCTTATGCTCCCATTGTTGGAGCTCATCGCCAAACTGGGTTTTGGAAATCGGTAAAGCCAGTTTTGGTCTATAGAAATGGCCAATGTCCTTGTTTGGCCAATTAATCAGCAATCTCACTTGTATGTTACAATGCAATGGCATTCATACTAGTGTGACTTTGGTTGTCACATTATATAAGTAATCACATACCAGACTAGAATCAGATCTAATATCTAACTAATATCAAAGCTAATCTATCTTCATCTCTGTCTTGAGGTTTCCATAGGCGCAAATTCTTACTGCATACATTTATGCTTGAGGCATGGTTGAAGGGAGTGATTCTCTTTCAAAATTTTTCCCCCCAACCTGGAATTGGTACTTCGAATGGTTGCCTAAAGTTTAGTTTTACGAGCATAATGTGCGTTGACATCTCTAATGACATTATCTTTGATTTGCGTTGGTGAAGGACTGAAAGATGTTCTATGAAGTCACCATATTTAAAGCTGTGCGTCAACTTTAGCTTGAAAGCGCTGATGACCGCTATCTTCTCGGTTTGCAGATGAAGCGGATGATATTTAATAGCACCTCCATAGCTGCTTTAAGGCAGGTGCACTTTTACATCTTTGTTTCCTAAACTCTTTCATAGTCTGTTTCTATTTATTATGTCAAATGTTTTCGCTTTATCTCAGAAGCATTTCCCCATATGCTATTTAGCAGTAAAAACGTGGTACTGTTTACTACATAGTGGTCAGAAACTGCTTTTTATGCTTGTTAATTGTCTTTCCACTTCCAGTCGCTTCCTCAGTTTAGGTTCTAGTGTGTTCTCAGCAGTTTTGTCATTTTTTCATTCATTTTTCCAATTTTCACATTTATATAAATTCCATTTTAATATGTTGGCAAGGTGACTCTCACCATTCACACATCGGGTATTTCTTTTAACTTTTAGCACTTATTTAGAAACATTTGCAGTTCTTTTATGCCGTTTTCGTACAGGTATTTTTATAGTTCTGGCCTAACCTCCTCAACTCCGTTTACCTTCCCAGTTTTTACTTTACTAGGCTTCATTTAATTTCTTTATATCATTTCGTCCTATGAAACAGAGCTGTTGAGTGTTCCTGTTGTCTTTGTACTTGCGCGGTTTTCGTCAATAATCTGTTTAGTTTCCAAATGTTGATGATTTGTATTACTTTTTTATCGCGGTGTTTTTGAACCGTTTTTGAGCTAGTTACATTTACCACAAAAAACTGGGTGTATTACAAAAGATGCCAGAGTTTAAAGTTTATAGGTATTCAAAGTTATTTGGCGTTATAGTTATATCGAAGTTTTCTCGGACATTGTACTAGAACTGATTTGCATAAGAATTTTCTGCAATAATAAATCAGAACACGTTCGCCGCTTCCAATAACGAGAGTCTACTAAAACACCGAATAGTTGGTTATATCACGGGTAATAACGTGAGCATGTGAAAATCTCCCTTTATACCGCAAGTAACCGTGCGGTTTTATTTCGGACATTAAAGGGCCTAACTCTGCCCGTTCTAATTCGCGCGCTGTTAATTGCACACGTCGTCAGGATACAACCTCTTCCTGCCGACGCTTTTCTCCGCCTGCCTCGCTCAGAAAACAGAAGAGGCCGAACTTGACGCTCACGAAATTGTTATGTATGACCATTTCTAACCAAATGTTCATTTTTCCGACCACAAAGGAGGAAATGGCAGTTATCGCCACATCTAAACGCTTGCTTCTAAAAGCTAGTGAAGCTTTGCATACTAATACGGCGGCGGAGAACGAACCGCCCTTCATTTGCATAAAAATTTACATTTATGTTTCATTCCGACAGAAGATGTGGCTTCCCCCCTCTGCTCCTCGAGAGTTGAGCTTGGCCACCGCTCCCCCCGACTCTTTGGCTCGTCCTGGCGCGGGCGTTCCATTTGCAAAGAAATCTTTATTAAATTGCGCGCCGGAAAATTTCGTTAAAATTTCATATTTTCCGCGAAATGCTTATATATACGTACGGTATTCCGGCTGGAAGATATTTCTTCGTTTCCTCTTACTACTTGAATATTTTAAATTGTTCGCTTGGGGCATTCGCTTGTTGCATTAAGGCATCAATATCAGCATAATAGCGACCTAGAAAGGTTAATACCGTCATTGTCAACGGTATCTTACATTTATGGCGAAATCTATGCAAGTACACCAAGCATTTAAAGTTTACCGTTTATTTAATAACATGAAAGACAAACTTAAATTAAAAAAAATCTGAGTTTGCGTACAGTTTAGTAAAGTATAAATAAGATTAAAAATTCCCTTCCATTAGAATTCGCAAATTTTTTATACGAATTTCTGGATACAAAGCTGGAGATATTAATTAAAGCCACGTATAAGCAAATATTTGATGTGGATCAAATAATTTATTCGTCATCGTCCACAGCTTCTTAATTTGGACCTGTAATTTTCGTTTCCTTTATCAACAGTTTGTTGACATGGACCTGTCGTTGAATGAGAAGATTAATCGGCACTAAACATAAAATTCAATTAAAGTGGGAAGAGAATGTATGAGAGGGTATGTAGGTCGACAAGAAGCCACTAAATTTGCATTTATAAATAGCGCTAAATTAATTAACTTAAGATTTGATAAGCAACAGTCAGTGTTAGCAGACGCGTTTCGCCTTACCAAGGCTCATCAATGCTATTGGATGAGCTGTTGCATTATACGACGAAAGTCGTATATATACTGATCACAATTAACGATGGAAATCTCATTTAATTCATTCGTTTATTATGCTGTATTGTCGAACTGCTACTATGATCAGTATATATACGAGTAGCACTCATGAGCATTGGTAAGGAGAAACACTCTGTTAATAATGACTGTTGCTTATCAAACTTTCATAAAATACAAACTACTATTTCTTGTAGTTTCGTATTGTGGTAGGTTATCTAAGTTTTGCTAATTAATACCAGAATTAATCTACCATTAAAACATTTATCTACGGCTGATATCATAATTTTTTTTCATAAAGCACTTCTCAAGACCATGCAGGGCGTTTATCACTCCAGCCAATACCACTTTCGATTTTGGGCACTACGGCATTGTGGATCCTCTCTTGCAATTTTTCCTGTAAACATTCATGTATTTGAGGATTCATCGTAAAGGAAGCAAGCAACATTTATTTTATATTTATTTTATTTCAAAATTGATATTTATATTCTTAAAATATAAGTTAGTATTCAATCTTTTATGGTTTGACACAGGAAAATTAATCAAATTTAAATTTCATTCTGGAAAAAAGATACATGAATTGAATGATTATAATGCCACAAACCGCATGGCGGGGGTGGGAATAGCGCTATGCTATATAATTAGGTGTTAGTGGACTAGCTTGTCAGTGGGTATCCTACTTTCTTAGTAATAGAGAGCAATATGTATCATTAAATCTTCAAAACGTAGAGAAAATTGACTAGGGGTGCCGCGGGGGTCGATACTTGGACCGATTCTCTTTTTGATATATATAAATGACGTAGAAAATATTGTGGTTGATGCCGGCACCAATTTTAGTTTTTACCGTAATAACACATCTATCATTTTATCTGATAAAGATCGAGATACGCTAGAAAGGAAATGTAATGATTTATTGTACCAATTAAAAACGTGGCTGTGCAATCATGATTTACTACTTAATAAAGACAATGATGTCATTGTGCAGATGGACGAGAGTAAATCTTTAGGATTACTATTAGATCGGAATTGAAATGAAAAAAATCATTGTGAACAGCTTATTGCTAAATTGAACTCTCTAGCTTTTTCCGTAATATAAGGTGCACCTAACACCTGAACAGCTTGTGGCGATTTATTGTGCTTTGATCGAGTCTAGACTGCGTTGCGGATTGTGTTTCTAGGGGTGAGGCACCATTAGTGAGAGAAGTTTTCATTGCGCAAAAGCGCATTTTGAGAATAATAACTGTAGTAAGTAGGGACATATTTAAGAAATATAACGTATTAACACTCACCAGTTTATATGTTTTTGAAATGTGTGTTTATGTTTTTAAAAATGTGGACAAATTTGTCAGGAACAATCATGTGTATCATTATTATACGAGATCGAACGGGGACTTTCGCATTCCTTTTGCTCGATTTAATGTAACTAAAAAGTCACCTGAGTGTATCGGTTTGAAATTATTTAATGCCCTGTCTGTTTCAATGGTAACAAGTTTTATATGAAACGCTAAACGCTCACATCCCGAGACTGACTAAAGAGAACATAGCTAATACCTTATAATTTGAAATTAACTTATTTGAGGTTATTTATTACTAAAGATAAAAAGTATACATGTTATAGAACATTTTATAATAATAATATTTATTGATTCATGGTACCATACAAGATGAAAGAATCAGTCAAAGAAATCCACGTTAAATTCACCTATATTTGACAGAGTATAAGAAAATTATTAGTGCGGACAACAATAAGGCAGGTGGATATATAATCCACAGCTTAAAGTAGAAAAATATATTAATTTATTTACTTGCACCTAGTGATAGGAGCTACCAAAAGAGCTCCATAAGGATGAGTTATTAATTTATTCTTGTATTAACTTGCTATTCAACTATTTCTTTTGTTTGGAAACCCCAGTGAGTATTACAATGTTCTTATGAGAAATAAATTATATTATTATGCCCGTCTTTATTCGTGTCTTATCATTTTATGGCTTTATCCCTCGAGCGGGTGTGAATGTTACAGAGAGGTATCATCAAATTAATTTTCCATATAAACTATGGACAAAATGGTCACATAACTATAGAAAATATGAGAGTAAGAGGCGGACCAGATAAAAAATTACATTTGTTGAGAACGAAAGAAGAGAATTTAGCATAAAAGCGTTTCCCCAACATTCTCCGCGCCGCTATTCGTTCGGTGAGCTAATGTTTTGTTCACTTTCCGTTTACGGTACAATGCGACAGAACGCACAATGTATCCTACGTAGCGACTTCTCAATTTAAAATTCTATTACCGGAGAGCAGCAAAAACTCTACGACCTACGAAAGCTGCAACTTATATTATGAGCCCGACAAAATCCTACAAGCAATTCACCCGGGGAAAAGAAACAAGCAAGGGGCGCTTTTCGCCTGTGCAGTACTCACATATGTAGTGCACACAGTACTAGGCAATAGCGAATATTGACGCACGCAGAAAGAACAGAAATACGAAAGGATATACGTTTGCGAGATAGGGACCTGTAGTGAGACTCGGTAGGAAGGATCTACTGTGGAGAAAACTAAACACAAGAATATTGCTCCTAACGACAGACCAGAGGCGCGGTTGGTGCATTAAGGTAACATTTAAGTAGGCAATGCGCGCCCTCTACCGTGCGACAATGGAACTACTATTTCGTGCGGTCGTAAATAAACATACATTCCAAACGGTTGCTCTGGGTGTATTTGTAGGACTTTGTGTACTTAACAGTTTCAATTACCTTATGAGTAGCGTTTCAGTTTCTCAAACAAGTTTATGACATAAAGGGGCTCCACTGTGGCAGTAATTATTGATATGGAGTTGTACGCGTCTCTCCCTCTAGATGAGAATTGAATGCCAAATCCATATGCACGTATGTACTTCGGAACTATACATTTATGTATATCTATCTCAATATTATACATGACCACAAATAGTACAGAATCCCTGCGTAATGAACTCTAGTAACTCGTACATGCTGTTGAGTCCCATTTTAACGTATTGCACTAGAATAAAACGAATTGTGTTTGAATTGAAAACTTATAATGAAATTACCATCAAAGTTCGACACAGCTTGCACAACAACAAGATTAATTATTTTGTTTTAAATGTGTTTGACTTACCCCACAATCTACATATTATTATAAAAATGGTAAATAAATAATTTTCACTATTAAAAAGTATTACACTAACTAGAATTAGAAAAGAATCGGCTCGTGGTATTTTCGTCATTGCTATTTCCACCACCTTGTTGAGGTCTATCTATAATTAGACCTAATTCACTACAAAACTTTTCTTGAACTAGTTGCTTCCTCATTTTTCTTGTTTGCTTCTGTTCCTCTGTCGTTGCAAACCATATTTTATAGAATAAATTGTAAGAAGTACGAAGAATCATCTTCATACAGCGAATCCACGCATGCAATGTGGGAAGCCCAAATTTAAATACCTCTTCTCGTTTTACTTTGCATTTAACACGTTCTAGCTTATTTATCTCTCTTAGTTTAGCGAGACATATTGGACAAGTTAAACTCGAAGGCGTGTTTGTTAGTACTTGTACTAATTTACCATATACCATTGTAAGAAATTATTGATGTTTGGTCGATATCGGCTTTTAAAGTTTTGATCTTTATGCCATAAAAGACACCACTACGTACTGTTTGCACAAAAAGAATCCGCTGGGAAAGATTCTGATATTAATCAAAACCCTAGCTAAACCTTGGACATTGTCAAATTGAATATTACACGTATACATAATCACTTTGTGATTTGCAAATGAACTAAGTCATCTACTTAAAATACTATCATTACGTTAAAACCTTCACAACATGCCATATCTAATTACATATAATTTTCAATATTTTCAGAATTTAGTAGCCGTAACTTCGTACACATAGCATTAAAACCGCACCAGTATATAGATCTAAACAATACACAACAATTAACTTAAAATTGTCTTTCGAGTTTAGGTGCAAAAATGTGCAAGTGTTTTTTTACCACATCACATTACCACCTATAGTTTGCAAAAAGAAATCCGCAGGGGTTAGCCCTGACAATAGTTGAAACCTTAGCTAAAGATTGGATATTGTTAAATTGATCATGCCTTCATTCATTCGTTATTTGTACATTAACCAAGTCAGTTATTTAAAATATTATTACCTTAAAAAGTACATCGAATGCCCTTTGCAACGACATATCATCTTCAATGATTTCGGAATTTATTAATCGTAAATTCATGGACACAATATTGATATATTGTGCATTTTCATATTGCGGAAGCGTTCACTTTGTGACCCTAGAACTATTTATAGTAACATGACAATGAATAATTTCGTACTGGATATGAAATTTTGACTCGTTAGCTACTGGGATATATATATTTTATAAGACGTTTCTAATTTTTAATTTTTATAATTTTGAGACGATTTTGGGATTCAGTCCCATAGTGTGGCGGTTTGGCCACTCCTGATTATGCTTTTTATAAACTACATGATGTCTTACTTTTAATATTTACTATCGTAAGAAGAAATGTCAGAAATGAACGTACTGTAAAATTCTTAAAAAGTACCAAGGGGCTTTCAGATAATGTCGTAATGGCGTTATGCTTTGAAAATATAATGAAAAAACTGAGGAACTCAACGTTTTATTTAAATTGAAGAATCTACAGTTCGCAATTACAACAGCTTTTGTTTTACTGCTAATACTCAGGTGAAAAGACAAAACAACAAAGCAACTGCAATATGACAAGCAAAATGACATAAACAGCGCTTTCATTTTGCAGAATAAAAATGTAGCTTTTCTACGAAATTAAAAAGCTTTTCGTGCATGATTTCTATTAATGCCATGACGTATTCATAACTTCCAAATAAAATAGTGTCGACAGATATCTCTTTGGTAATGAGGTATTATGTTTAATCCTGTGAGTAGGTATTTTTTGCGATATGCTTTGAGGATATAAATATATGTTTAGGAATTAAATAGTAACCTTGCTGGATTAAATGAATTTTCACTAATTGTATTAACTACGCAGTCGTATATTTAGGCCAGTTATTATTTATCAAATCTCATCGTCTGAAATACTGGAAAAAAAATATAAAAATATTAGTGTAATTTTTTTGTTTCACCACAATTCCTTCCAGATATAAATCATCGCGAGGTCGCATTCGGCATTTCTTGCAAGTAAGCACTCGATACAGGACGATGTGTTGTGCTGACAAGATATAAATGAAAGGTTTTTTTCACAGTCGCAGAAATCGTTACGGGCGGAACCTAATCAATCTCAACTCATTATTAGATGAAATATAGAGCTCGTTCGGTGAGTTAGCCAGATGATTTCTAGGATATTCTGGGAAACGGAAAGACTTGTTGATTAGTACGTATTTGGTGTAATCTTATAAATAAAGGACGAAGGAAAAGTCAGTACAAATTCTAGAGTTTAATATTCAATGTTCTACAGATTGAATATATTGATATAGAAATAAAGTTCACATGTAATCAAACGAAATGATATCGGAAATATAGAACAGATTCTAATGATGATATCTGTACCTCAGTTTTAAAAAAGAACCGCACCAAAAATTATAATATTAGCAACTCTCTTCCGGCATCGCGTATAGCGGAAAATATTGATGTTGTATTGTAGAGTGAAGGAATTGTAAAGAGAAGCAACCGTACTCAGTATAAACCGCTTCCTTCAGTTATTTCCGCTCCGTGAATTCGGTACCGGCAAAGCTAGTGGCACGACGCAATTCCACCCTTCTAGCTGTGATTCCGTTGTAGGAAAAGTTCTCCGGCACGATACAGCACAAACTTGTACATTAAAAACCGCCGGCATAGTTTTGACCCGATACGATATGTTCTAGCACAACGCGAACCGTTTCTGAGGTGTATTCTCGGCACCGGCAAGGTCCTCTGGCCCGATACTGGACAAACTTGTACTTTAAAACCGCCTGCGTATTTTTAACCTGGCCCGGTATATAGATTTTATTCATTTTCTTATATTGTCTAAATTTTCTTGGCTAAATTTAAAAGTGCTCCGACATACGGCAAATAATTTGTTTATTTTTGTCACTCACCTGTTGTGTTTCTGTTGTGCAATTATCGTCGCACCTATTTCATAGAAGTAAATTCTCAATTAAAAACACATTTTAACTCTTTTAAAGGTTGCGCACACCTTCATCAGAACCGTGGACACCCCGCACTCACATGAAACAGCTACCATTCTTGAGTAAAATATTTTTGTACCGACTAACAAGTGCAACCACTGAACGATTCCACGTGCGGCATTTTATGTGACAGCTGACTTACACAGCCAGCGCGTTTATGCGGATACAAGGCGAGATCTTGTATATCTTTGAATAGGTTCAGTATAGGTTTGAAATAGGATGCTTGATACTTAGGAGCTGTTAAATTAGCAGAATTTGCCGATAATTATGATCATTTTGAACACTTAACTAACATTTAATTTAATAATCAACCTGACTCCCATCATTCAACCAAACAACAAAATTAATTCATTACCAGCGCACACTATGTATCTAAAGGATTTTAACTGAAATTTAATCCGAAAGCTTAGAACTCGAACTTATTCGAGCTTAAGCGAACGGGATTAGAGGGGAAGTTTATTTCATTTTAATAAATTTACCGCGGATTACCGACTAATTTTCTACTTACGTGATCTTGTACGGCGTCCGCAACTGCCGGAATTAAACGCGAATCTATTTTATGCCCGTTACACACACCTACAAACATCCCCTAACCCGGTTACACACACCGTTCGATTTTCCCGGCTTTAAATGTAGATTTAAACCGCGTAATTTATAGCTGAGTGAAGCGAGCGTGCCACTCGAATGCATACTTTCGTGGGTAGGACCTCGGAAACTCTTAGGTCGGCTCTGAGAAAATCGTAAAACTAAAAGCCGCGTCCTCGTCTTTCTTCCCCAAAAAAATATCCGGCGAAAGTTAGCCGCATCTAGCGCACTCTAGCGTCGCAGCTAAATGTCGAAATAAAACTTCGGTAATGACATTCAAACAGTGACGTTGTTCGTAGCTCTATATCCGAATCGAAGGAGAAAAAGAGGCGAGTAAAAAATGGGGTAATATATTTTTATTCGTCGTGCGTTATTTTTTTTTACAATGCTTTTGACACGTATACGTACTAAAGGAAACGAAGCAGTGTTATGGAAAGTAGCAGTTTCGAAGTAGCTAAAGTATTACCTCCGAATGGACTCCTTCTCCATATTAATGATCATAAGGATGAAAGCAAATGGGTGCTAAAGTTTAGCGCAAACTCAACCTTGAAAAAATTAGCGTCAATAACAACTATAAGCTTGTATCTAAAGCAATCTCACAATGACACTTTTAATTAATAAGAATGTCAACTTAGAGCTTCTATAAAACCATTATTCTGTGACAAATGAAAAGCAACTGTAATTGTATGTATTGTCGTATATTATTGAAAATACTTATAATAAATTTTAAAAATGTTCTTATCGAAGCTACTTTTGAATTAATGAGTATGTAGAAAATGGAACATACGAAACTTAGAGCGTTCTTATCAAACTACTTTGCATATCCTTTGCTCGGCAGTCTCAATTTCATAATCGCAGAATCGACACATGTCAGTCTCGACATACACATCTTTTTGATATGGTATCGGTCAAAATATAAAAAGTACAAGCAAAAAATAATAAGCAGTTATATAGCTAAATAAAACTGCGATATTGTATACTTATACATACTAAAAACAAACATTAGTTACTGAGACTGGATTCTAAAAATTTTTGCATGTTGTAACAAGCGCCAGCTACAAGAACCTTCCTTAAACTTATAACTTTTTATTATAACGGGAAGTTTATTAAATATTTTTGTTCTCCATCTCTGTATTGCCTGCACTCTGTGGTAGGGTATTTTAAAATCGTTCTTGAATGAGTGGTGTAGTTGCTATTTTTGTTCAACTGTCCTTGCTTTGCATCAGTTAACACGTGCGCCTAACACATAGGCACACGCTACAGTAAGTATTTTTTCTGTGATAAATGTTTCTCTACATGATTCACATGGTTTCAAATTACCCAACGATCAAATGGCTCGCTTTTGTAAGAAGATATTCCCCAGAATTGGATTCCGTAGGACATCACAGTATGGAAATTCGCGAAATATGTTATCCAAGCGGTTTGGTTAGTAGATGTACATTTAATTCGAATGATGCTACGAGTAGCAGCAGTCAGCTTCCTGGCCAACTAGTCAATGTGGGTCGACCAGTTTAATGCACTATCGATATTAAACCGCAATATCTTCACACTGTTTATGACTTCTTTTCTGCTCAATAAGAAATGGAGATGTTGTATTTTATTTGTATTGACGTTAAGCTTGTTAGAGTTCCGTTTCACTCGTTTCAGCGTCTACTTTCCGCTCTAAACTTTCTTGGCTCTTTATTGTCTCTTTTATAACCAGAGAAGTGTTGTCGGTATAAAGGCATACGGTATCCGAAGGAGCGTTTATTTTAAGATCGTTGATGTATATTGTAAACAGCAATGGCCCTAGTATAGATCCCTACGGTACGCATCGATTCACAGTTAAAGGTGTGGAAAGTGTGCTAATGTCCGTCAAGTAAGCGAGTAAGTAACCTTAGTTCTGGTTTGATGAGTCTGAATAAGCTTTTGTTAGTATTTAGCAAAGGGTGGACCAGTCTTTTAGCGTCGAGGTGTCCGGAAGTTTGTCTCCAGAGGGATTTCGCTTTCTCATGCTCCCATTGTTGGAGCTCATCTCCGTTCTGGGTTTTGCAAATACCCAGAGCGGGTCCTTGTCCTTAGATATGATTGCTTGCCCTTCCTGTGGTCAGTTGATCAGCCATCTTTAATATCACTTTTAATATGAGAGTGCCCAAACTGGTGTGATATTGTTTATCATAGCCAGTCGCACTACATTATGCAAGCACTCCTATACCAACCTACACCCTTTATTTGCTTTTAGAGCGCTCAGCGTGGTCTATTTATCAGAGCATATATATATATATATGTTAGCTCCCTTCATCTCTTTTTTGAGGGTAAAGCTATTGAGAGATGGCATTTCGGCCAAATAATTCCGATTCTTATCCCTTGTTCCATCTTGGATGAATCTGTGTAGCAAACTAGGGGAACTTTTCTCAAAATTCTAACCCCCCTAAGTACCATGCTATTTTGATTTGAAACCAGTACTTTGAATGGCTGTATTGAATTGTTGTATTATTCTTTATTGGCCAATGGATCCATAAAATATAGGATTTCTTCAACATACATAGTTATGAGAATGGTAATATGTCAAAGGGTTCACCTGACTGACATAAATCCTCAGTTGACACAAAGCATGCTGGAGAGAACAGAATTCTTTACAAATAGCATTTACGTACGTGGCTATTTCACGTAAGACATAACAATATGACAGCCGAAAAATGGTATGTTATTTACCACAGGGATGGTTTTAGATGAAAGACGCACTAATGAAGATGTATCTGGCACATATCGTTTGGTATTAAATGTTAACATACATGTTTTAGTTTCGTTTATTTTTAGTTCGTTATTGCAACAACACGACGTCATTGCTTCTGTATATTGTGTAGGTATATTGATTGACGACTTGAGACAGTTTCACTTCCCATAGTTGTCTAAAGCTTAGTTTAACGAGCATAATGTCCTATGACATGTAACCGTTTTTAAAGCTGTGTGTCAACTGTTACCTGTAAATACTGAGGACTTTTTACTTGCAGATAAAGGGGTGTGATATTTAGTATCATCTCCATAGTTGCTTAAGACATTACTTTTAGGAGAAGTTCAAAGAAACAAAAATGTGGTACAAACTGCACAGTATTGAGGTGGGAGTACGGCCAATGTATCTCCCATAAGCTCCGTATTCATCTAGATGTCCTGTTTTACGAGACAGAATAAATAATGTTTGTGGAACTTCTAAATCAAAGTCATTCACAATAGATAGAGAATCATGTAAATCTGCTGTTGCTCGTACTAAGATTTAGTTTAAAAGTAAAAAAGGAAAATACTTTAACAAATGCCTAGATTTTATGCGATTCATGATGGTTTCTGGTAGAGATATATTTCTGTCCATATTAAATTCGAGCCTTCCGCGACTACGTTGCAGTTTCAATGTAAAATGTAGCTTGAATAATGGCAAAGTTACATTTTTAAAACGTAAAAGTGGAAATAGGAACGACCATGAACGTAGATGAATGTAATACGTACAATAAAAACGTACGTGAACCGTAGAGAGGTAGAATTTGCAGCTAAATAGTTAATATAACTGTGAAAGCGTGCATTAAACTTTTCGAAGGAGAGGTCGCGACGAGAAAATATTCTTTACGATGGTCGTAAACCTTAACACACCGAGTTGGAGACCGGAAGAAACGGCGAAAGACAGAAAATTATAAGACGCAGTAATAAAGCGAAACAATAACTTTATGACGGCGACTGCAGTTCATGTCGTTACAACCGCTTTGTTAAAATTAAATTCGATACAAATGTACGCGGGCACGCCATCCGCTAATATAATAAACATATCCGGCAGTTGCTTAATGTTTTGATAAATGTGAAGTTATCACAAATCTGATGTTAAAATTTTGGGAATGATGTAAGTGTTATACATAATAGGATATATATCAAGTGAATTTGCAAGAAACTTTCCATATAACGAATTGATAATTCGACTCTGCACATGAAAAACATAGAAAAAATGTATAGGCTTCTGTTATTTTTATTTTCAGAAAGTCAAAAATTCTTGTTTATTTTCAGATAGCGCTTCCTTTAGTTATGGATTATTTCATTGGCTGAGCAAATTTTACCCGGTACCATTTTTAAACGACAATAAGCTTTTATATATGTTCTCTAAATAAGATATATACAGGGTGGCTCACCACAATCCATATAACCTCTAATCAAAATATGTTAAAAATATGATACCACTTTTCGTATATAAACCGAGGCGATTGTGGTGAGCCACCCTGTATATATATGCCAAAAACCGATGAAAGCCGAACTGTCTACGATATTACAGGAATCGTAGTTTTGATATTCTCTCCGTCATTGGAGAGACATTAATTAAGACCACCAAAAAACGTGATATTATATTTAATATCGTCGAAACACATTGTTCTTTAATTGCGGTTGAATAAATGATTGCCAGGATTAAATATAAAATTTAGGTCGATCTTACTGACTTTGTACAGTCCATGCTCTGGCTGATGACGGAAGCTCTGCCCTCACGTGCATCTTATGTTACCAGCTCGAAGAGACGGGTGAAGCACGCTTAACGAACAGCGTACAGTGCCGCAGATATATATTATAATAAAAACTGAATTTCGTATTTTGAAGATTATATTTGAATCGCTAAGGTAGCGGGGGTGGCTATAATCTCACGTGTAAGTTATAACGTTCCTCCATATTTATTCGGGTGTGTTTCAGTCCATTAAGCACGCTCCCTTATTATCTCGTATCCGCCAGGTGAACACATCTAGACACATTTTCAATTATATGAGTAAAAGCATGTCCTCAGCAAATGTTATTTCCAAAATAATATATTAATTTCTTGATGGCTCATGTTGTTTCTGTACCATCAACCCTACTATAGTCTGAGTAAATTATTTTCAATAACTACTGGCTTTCCTCTGCGCAGAAATATATACTGCTACAAATCTTTTAGACAATACTTTTAATTTTAATTATATTTTTCACAATTTTAAATAACTGTTTAATTCAATTAAATACCACCCAGAGTCATCTGTGATACTCTATAACAAATTCACTAACGAACCACACCTGAATTTGCAGGTGGCCCTGGCTGTAAATTTTCCCCTCTCTCAAATTATTTTGCCCTCCTACTAACGAGAAGGCTGTTATATAATTTATTTAGTTACGCAGAGGATGCATGATGACATGTATCTCAGTGAATTCGGCTCCCTACAATTACTTTAAATACCCATTAACATTCAATGAAATTCTACTGTGGTTATTTTGTTAAAGTTCAGTGATGTATTTCTAAACTTTTATCAAATAAAACACACAATTCTAACTTTATTTGTGCTAGTGTACGAAAATATGATAGAAAAATAGTCTTTTAACACATGATCTCAGGTGAGTAGATTCATATACTATATAAAAAAAGATCATTACAAATATTTATTTTTATTCAGACTAGAACAAATTTAGTCGTTTTATTAATTATATTAAGTAATTTAAATTTTCCACCAATATCTTAACGCCATTTCATAACTCAATACGCCAACCCAAGAAAGTTCAAATCTCTAATAACATAAACAATAGAAATTATACCAAAGAATTGATACTAATTTCAACCACACATAAATATATAAAATTCTAAAATTCCCTACATAATTTTGACAGACGGTTAACAAATATTTAACCTTGAAATACCTTGTACGTATTTTGATTTAAATAGTTCAAAAAAATAATAATTTCGCTTAAAACAGGTTCATACAAAAACTCTAAATAATTTCTTCCGAATTCCTGGAGTTATATTGGCTACCGTGATGTGTCCCACACCCGCCAAACAATTATCAGCTAAATTGTCTCGAACGTTAAATACAGAAAAATACCGGGATAAATACACAGAAGTATCAAGACCACCCAAATAACAGGTTCCACATAGATTATACACCATTCAATTTAAAATGAGTACAAACAAACTATGCTTGTAATACCAAATGATAATAAATAAATTGCTAACAACTTTCTAGATAAGTGTTTCAAAAAAATACTTTACTTCTGAGAAGATCGAAAAAGAAGAGAAGTTCTCTTTTATTTTCAACAACCACCTATTGCGAAGGGAACTCTCCTCGGCAACCACAAATACGAAAAGGAACGGCAGTTGTTGCAGTTATGAACGAATTAAAAAATTCTCAACGACGAACACCAGTTTGAAAAATACAAGTATACTGTCGTATCCCTGGTTACATTACTAGAAACTATACGACGTTAAACATTAACATAAACTTGGTAAAATAGATTTTGATAGTACTCAGTTCTTTGGATAATTCATACTCACTAGAAAAAAACATAGCAATACCTTAATATAAAATTGCTGTGCATCTAGCATGTAAAAGAAAAATTAATAAAATTGGGGACTTGGGGGCATTATTCTTCTGCCGCGCCGAATGCCTTTCTTTCCATTTCAAAATTAGATCTCGCTCATTTATGAATATTCATGGGACGTACGATTTGTCAACTGACATCGTGATTAATATTTAGTTATTAGTGTGCCGGAAAAGGGTCCAATAAAACTATCGGCGACGGAACAAAGTGAAAAGTTTATAATAAATTGAAAAATACATGGATTAATTTATTATTCTCTCTGCCCTCGTATATCTCTGGACCGCCCTGGGGTACATTTCTCAGGACAAACGAGCGAAATCTTAATGAGATTTCTGCTATGACGAAGTGCAGGGCGTGTGTAACATAGTGCCTTTCTAATATCTAGCTTTACACTGGCGGTATCTACGTGATTTCCTAGAGGAAAGAAATACTGGGTGGCTAAATAAATGAAAATCTCAAATCAGTATTTTGGAAGGCGCGAAAGATATAGTTGAAAGGGTAAGAATCTGAGCCGATGCCGACGACGTGTACAACTGTGTGTAATTCATAGATATTTTACATTTTCTTTTGTAGATAATATTTCAAATATTGCTCATATTCATTGATCCTAAACCGATTGTGCTGCTTGTACTTGAAATACGTTTATAAATGCTTATCAAAAGCGTAAATCTCTGATGTATACATTTACCTGCATATGCTTTAAAATGTTCACCGATATATCAAACACGCAGTCTTCCAAGCACGTGCTTTTACGTTCTTATTAATAATGGAAAATTGCGTCGTGCCGGATCGTGCGCGCTCGTCCCCTGAAAATGAAATAAACTCTCGAGTTTAATAGCAATCCCTCGAGACTCGATATTTTATTTGCATCAAAATTTAATATTCCCAGATCAAACAAAATTAATATTTAATCCTCCATAGCAAATATGTAGCAGGTGTAGACGAGAAATTCCATATCTGCAATACATGTGGAAATTCTGTTTGTCATGCGAATTCCAATAACTCTTTTGTCGCAAATTTTATATCGATCATTTTGTATTGAAATATTCCATTTGCTATATTGTACGTGTTGTACATTATATCCATGGCTTGTTTTGAAACGAGTGCCGATATTGCATTTTTCACATGAATATTGAATTACATATTTATTTTGAATTATATCATAATTATTTTAGGTTCCCTTTTAAATACAAATTTATTTGAGTAACCATATATTAAAAAAAGAACAATTAAAACTGGTAATTTATTATTAATATAATTTTATAGTAGTATATTGACATAATACCAAATAGATTAGTTTGATTCGTGGTAGTAGCGGAAATAATTAAATAAACAAATTTACAAAGGTTTACCCTTTATTTTTCTAATTCAATGCGTTTCGATAAAATATACACTGACCGGCATAAGTGTTGCAACATATGGCATTTTTTTTTTTTATTATTAAGATATGGTAAAGTCTAATTTTGGGGATGGGTTCAGCATATCTCAGAACCCTAAAATTTATTGTGACACCCGTCACAATATGCTGCAATAAATAAATAAATTTTTAATCTAGGCTGCCTAGTGAACATTAGTTTTATTGAAACAATGTTTTTTGATGGAGTCTTTAGCCCATTCGCTTTTGGTGCTAAGCTTTGTGATAAATTCTTTCACAAAGTTGAATTTCCTTGGCATGTCGTCTCGGGGGATGTCCCAGGTTTGGTCACATTCAGGAGGCTGAGGCCTGCGCCTAGCCATTCCTTAACTGATCATCCTGCGCGTGGTCCTTTTGGCTATGCTTCCCACCAAAATTTGAAGAGGAGTAAGATTAAGGACCACTCCAATAGCTGCTGTTGGGGAAGTTCTCATTGCCCCAGTTATGCATACACATGCTAATCTTTGCACTTTGGAGAGACTGGCTATCGCGTTCGCCAGAATAGTTCTTTTGCTCCAAGCCACTGCCCCATTAGTGATCATTGGTCTCACTATTGCTGTATATATCCAGAGTTGTATTTTTAGGTTACATCCCCAGTTATTACCAGCAAAGTTTCTACAAACCATTAGGGTCTTTTTTGCCTTGTTAGTTACTTCGAGCTCATGCTTTTTCCACAAAAGTTTCTAATTCAGGATAAGGCCTAGAAATGTTACCTCCTTCTTCCAGTCTATGTCTTGTCCATCTACCTTTATGGTCTTGAGACTGGGTTCTCTTTTCCTTGTGAATGCTATTAAGGTAGTATTAGTGGAGTTGTTGTTAAGGCCCACTGATTGGCACAACCTTTTCGTAATATTGAGCTCCCTTTGAACTATGTGACAGAGGATATTCTCAAACTTTCCTCTTGCAAATATGACTATATGATCAGCATACCCTTGACACGATATGCCTGGATTAGTCAGCCTCCATAGAAGTTCATTTACATTGACAGCGTCGTGGGGAGTGTTGTCAAAAGCGCCCTCTATATCTGGAAAGGCGCCCACTAGAGATTCTTTGTTCGTCAGTGCATCCTGGATTTGATCTGTCAGCTCCACTAATGCAGTCTCAGTGGATTTGCCCATTTGGTGGTCGTGCCGACCGGGGTGCAATGGCACCCGCTCCAGGATATTTGTCCTGATATAATTATCTACCGCCTTTTCCACTGTTTTCAGAAGGAATGATGTTAGGCTGGTAGGTCCTTTTTCCCTACTTTCGGTATGAAAGTATTTAAGTAGGTTTTGAAATCAGAAAACAACGAATAATAATAAACAAGATAAAGATAATAATAATTAAATGATCGATATTTAATGTTAGTTAATTATGAGAATGCTCTTGATTTCAAAACCTACTTAAATGCCTTCGATGCGTGCATAAACGTACATAACAAGCACTATAGAAAATAATAAGCGGTACACTTTTACTTCATACTTGTAGATTTAATATTAGGTACCTAAGTCTACTGTATAAGTTAGTATCACCGCGGCGCAGGTGGGATTATTCTCATATAATATTGTTTTATGGATTAGTGTTCGTAGATCAGTGCCATATCTGCTAGACTAGGAATAGTTAAAATTGTTGCGAGGAAATTTATCAATATTTTCCAGAAGTGGGTAGGATATATAAATGTGATACTGAATATTTTAAATGCCCAGAATAAAAGACGACAAGACAGACAAAACACCCGCCCGAAATATTACGTAAAGCACGTTTTAGTTGCGGAAAACTAATCAGCCCTCCAATAACAGTATCAACACTCTGGATTGGAAGTAAGCATAATAACAGGATAGCGAAACTATCTCTAGCTACCGAAGCTACCGGGCGATATATATGACTAGATCACAGTCAATATGGGGCTCTATATTTTTGACCCATGATACTTGTTTAATTGACTGTGAGTTAAGGTTTAAAAGGTAACTAGTACCGGTATATATTTCTTTCAGCGCAAAGTTAAAAACAGTTTTATCATGATTCAAACACAACTTATCTGCCCATAGCCAACTGCTGATTCTAGCTAATATTATGCTGGCTAAATTAAACGTATGCGCAATGTTGTT
Organism: Cetonia aurata; assembly: GCA_949128085.1. NCBI lineage: Eukaryota > Metazoa > Arthropoda > Insecta > Coleoptera > Scarabaeidae > Cetonia > Cetonia aurata. The sequence goes on along the minus strand of OX421885.1, from coordinate 19,990,504 downwards.
CTTTGTGTATAAATGAAGAACGCCAACAGCAAACAGCACTCTACTACTGCTATTATATATGTTTGAAAAATTATTGATATATACTAAAAAATAACAAAGAGCCAAAGATCGATCCCTGTGGTACACCCCTACGAATTTGTAATTGAGAAGAGTCTATTTTCACTATCTGCTGTCGATCATCAAGATACGTCGAGAACTATTTGTGAATGACACCTCTAAAGCCATAATTAAACATTTTTTTTTCAAGTAAAAGTGAATGATCAACTAATTGTAAGTCGAAACCTTTACTGATTGCCATAAATATGCCAATTGTTTTATTGTTTGCTTCTAAATTTTATATAGTTGAACTGGAGCATAGCCGTAAATATTACCAAGTAGATCGAAAACCATAATGTTCAGGAGAAAGTACTTTGTATTTACACAAAAAAATCGTAGATACACTATTAAAAACTATTTTTTTCATGATTTTACATAGAGTTGATAAAATTGTAATTAACCTATAATTGCGTATGCGTCCTGTTTTACCTTTCTTGTGAATGGGAACAATTTTACCTGTTTTAAAGCAGCCTAGAAATACGCCTTGTGACAGAGATTTGTTTATGAGATATGAAATACGGTCAATAATAATATTTGTTATGTGCACGCAGAAAGAAAATTTTTCAAGGAAAGGTTCATTTTATACAAGAAAATACTACTTATTGTTATGCAATAAGAGAATGTTTACTTGATTGAAATAAATATCTTTCACTAATTATATTGCAGTGTAGTGCAACCGGTTGTTAATTGCTGTTTGATGTGCAAGCGTCTTTAATTTCCAATCTATAATAAAACTAGAAGTACAAAATCTATAATTATGTACTCATTTAAATAAAATTGACAGCCATTTACTGCATGTTAGAAATAAAAAAGTGACGTGAGACCAGAAAAGACCTGTTTTATGCCTACTTTGCATTAGGATGTTACCTAAAATACGCAGCCATTTGGGGTATGTTATTTCATATATTATAGTATACATACATGATATCTGCATATAAAGATATCTAGAGGCAAAAACGTTGTCTCTTTCTATAAGCTAGAAGAGGTTTTCAAAGAACAATGTAGCTTGTCACATGTCATTGTGAATTATATCCCTATGGGATACTTTCATCTTAAATGTTTATTTAATATGTGTTTTATTTATTAAACCGTTATTCAGTGTTTCTGGCGCGAACTTTCTCATTTCTGATTACCTATTAATTCAATAATGTACTTAATCGAAATATAGTATCTTAGAATAAATGCTTGTAAAAATCTATTTTCGCATTTATCCACAGTTTATACGAGTTCAAAAAACAATATCCTTAGACAATATTTAGACAACAACGTTATCGAGCGAACATCATCGTGCTTGACAACAGAAACTCTTCCACATCGCATTTTCACAAATACCTTTTAGAGTTTAAATAGCGGAAGCGAATCTCATTCGGTATATACAATTTTACTGTCTATCCTCGGTTCCGCACGTACCTCGGACAATTCCGCTCCGTGCATCTTACGATAGGAATTTCTTCTGGAGAAATCGAGTGGACGCGTTTCCTAGACCGCTGTCGGACGTAAAAATAACAAAAGCTTCGAGCGGAGTGACCTGCGTTAGAGCCATAGAGCCGGCACATAATCGAAGCGAGCGACCGGGATCATTGGATATATCGGGAGATGTGCAGCGAATGCGTTGAGTAACCGCGAACTTGTGAAAATTGTGCACTCCTACCTCACCTGGAAGGAAGCATTTTAGAACAGTATTTTATTAATTTTTCCGTTAATAAACTTTATTTAAAGGTGATCTCATCCTTTATTAAAAAATTCACGCAGAATAATGCTTAATTGCAGCCAGTTTTTTTTGAAAAGTTAGTTCAGGTAACAGCAATACTTATAGAATATTTTAAAATAAAAATTTATTTAAAAATAATATTTTTTATACATAGAAACAATATTTGTATTACATATAATAAACCCTAAAATAGCATTCAATATACAATCAATATTTATTAAATATTGGTTGTTAAATATTTTTTTCACATAATTTTTCAAATATGTTATATTAGTACAGAAGGACATACATGGCAGATCTGAGCAAAGTAAACGGTTATAATACCCACGTCTTGTGGATACCGAAAGACTTACTAACACAGCCATGAAGGATTTGTACACCTGGTGCTCTGCCAACAAGCTGCTTATTAATGAAAGCAAAACTAATTTCATGGTATTTCATACGAGACAAAGGCATGATACTACGGCTGCAATAGAAATTAATAATAGGTTGCTTCAGGGTGTTTCATCGATGAAGTTCCTTAGAGTACACCTACAAGAAAGTCTGATCTGGGAAGAGCACTGCAAAGATCTTGCAAAAACTACTAACAGCAAAGCATTTCTATTTAGATCCCTTAGTAACAGTGTGTCCACTACTGTTCTACTTGCTGTCTACTTTGCCGAAATCCAATCTAGACTGATGTATGGTATTTTTTTATGGGGCAATTCACCAGAGGGTTTTCTTGGCTCAAAAGCGTTTAATTAGAGTCATTTATTGTATTTCACCTACCATTTCCTGTAAGCCATATTTTCAAGTATCCAACATATTGCCGGTGCCCTGCATGTATATTTTAGATGCGTTGTGCTATGTTCACAAGAATAAAAATCAATATCCAACTCATGATACTTACCATTCATACAATACTCGACAAAAGCATTATTTTCATAATTCTAAATTTAACTTGAGCATTGTGGGAAAAGGTATAGAGCATGTGGGCCATAGATTGTATAATAAGTTGCCCCATAACCTAAAGACTAATGAAAATATAAATACTTTCAGAGCAAAAGTCCAAAAACATCTCTTAAACAAGTGTTGCTATTCAATAAATGAATTTTAGTTTCTATTAATTAGGATCTTGTTTTACTTTTACTTTTTGTTATTACTAAATTAAGAATTACTTTTTGTTAATGGGCTTACGTTAATTTGATTTTCGATTTATTTTCTTATATATAGTTTATTCTTTTTTTTTTTTTTTTTTTTTTTCTCAATTCTCTGTGAATTATTTTTTATTTTTTTTTCATTTTGACTTATCTAATTATTATTATAGATTAATAAACATATTCTATTCTATTCTATTCTATTCTATTCTATTCTATTCTATTCTATTATATTCTATTCTATTCTATGTATGCCTCTCGCCGGTCATACTTTCTTACTGTTTTCCGGTATTATTCGCATAGTCCACAGTAATTCGCCGCAGCCCACGAGTGCAGTGAGGAGGCCGTTATAGTGGCTTATTGATTCAGGCGTACGATGAGGAGAAAAAAGAAATATTATGTTTATCCCTACAATCTTAGAAAGGTGCATCATAGCTCGGCTATTGTTTCGCGAGAGCTGTCTCTATATGAATCAAAAATCAGGGTGTTTTATCGAATGAATCCTGAAAACTTTTACTTTCTGAAAAGTTTAGTGTCACGAACCCAAGAAAAAAAAAAGATGCATACTTCAGGAACGTCATTTCTCTAGATGACAAACTTCTGATTACTATGAGTTAAGTAAACATATAAATAGCAGAATTAATAAGATGTGTTAATTTGATTTTTGCACTAGTAATTTTTTTACAAATTGCATAAATTGTATAATTAAGTTTGGTTGGTGTCATGGTGGGTTGACGAACTCCATACAGAAGGGAGTGGAAGCAACTGAAATACTGAATTCTACATTCTCTCGTTCGTCCTTCTCTACACCGAGAGAAAAATATGGTTTACTTAAACATTTATCAGTTAGCTAAATGCATATTTCTTTTTAAATACGAGCAATGCATTTTAATGTTAAATTTACATCTAAAACGTTATTTTAATCTTAAAAGTATTTGGTTTAACGCATTCAGTTGACCATTTAACGGTTAGATGAATTCTTAATATTGAAGACTACAAAAACTGTTGAAATAACCTTTTCGTTTCTATCAGTGTAACAACTTATATAAGAGAGACATTGTTTCCATTTTGAAAGTCCTCTTTCGACGCATGCTAAAGTTTTTCAGCTCACGTCGAGAAAGAAGGACAAGATGTTTAGCATATTGGTCAGTTTTTCTTAATAGATTTTTTCATTTCCATCCATTGTAGAAAAACAACGTCGATTTGGTCTATTCCCTTTCGTTTTTTATGTGTTTGACTTGAGCTTCAACGAGTGAGTTTTTCAATTAGGTGTATGGAAGAATCTCTATCAGACATTTCCTCTTCAACAAATGTATCACCTGCATTATTTTGATAAGTATTGGACACCTTTACTGCAGTATCTTTAACCTGAAGATGCTGGACGTATCTCCTGCTTTCAGATATGGTTGCATAAAAGCTAAATGCTCACTCAAATAATCATTTTTCTTTGAATCCTTGCTAACTTTAGACTTTGGTGGTTTTGCACATATGCTATCCTGATATTCTTCACAACAACAAAATTGAAAAAATTAGACATCAATAGGATGGAATTAAAAACGTTGTTCATTAGACTAAAAAAACATGTATTACACAACTATTTACGATTTAAAACCTTCTATTTATTTAACGATAGTTCTTATTTTGTTTTTATGGAATGGTCAAAATTGCTGACAACACAGTCACAAAATTGTTGTAACTGGTGCAGGTATCTAGTTACTGGAGGCAGTTTTGAAGATCTTTCCTTGTTCATTGTTCATTATACCACCAACCACACCCGACAATATAAGAAAACGAATAGGAATGGTGTTTTAAACTATAACACCAAGTATTTAAGTTTATCTGTTCTAATAAAGTATTTATTTATACGATATACCATCAACCACATCCAGCCATATGAAAGAACGAATAAGAATGGTGTTTTGAACTATTGAAAATAAATAGTAGGTTCTTATTCACTCTGTATAATTTTTAAGCATCATTTTAATTTTATTGTCAAGTCTGGTGCTTTGTTTAAAAAATAAATGCAATTTAAAATATGTAGCTTAAATATGTAAGACAAGCAAACGTCTTAAATTTTGGTTAGTTATCTCAGAAATGGATTGAGTTAGGTATAGGAAACGTGACAGTAACTTGCCGTTATTTAGTCCATATTATTAAAATATGACATAATATATAGGGTATTCCATTTAAATTTTCATACCATTGGTGTGTAATTTTTTTGGGACACTCTGTACATTTCGAAATCATTTTAAAATGTGTTCGTTACGAATTTATATAATCCCTAATAAAAATAATTTGAAAATATTGCACAGCTTTCCGTATATAAACCGACGGAAATGTGGTGAGCCAGCCTGTATATTATTAATAGAGCATTCAATTGTGCAATATCGATTTTTAATTAGTCGTGTGCTTACAGAGTTTGTAAAATCACACTATCGTGATCTAACTTGCTGATTTATTCTAGTGATTATGGTAGCACTAATGAGGCTGTTGGTTGCAATTCTTCAATTAAACCGCATGGGATAAACTAATTAACTCGTGACAGCGAGAGTGTATATTTAAAGTTGGAGGCATTGCTTGGAAAATAAAGGTGTTCTTATTCTCTTTAGTCAAAGTTACATTATTATTGTTATAAGTATGTGTTTCACAAGACTTCCATTTTATATGAAAGTTTAAGATTATGACAAGAAAAGTGTACAGAAGTGAACGAAGCAACTCTTTGTACCATACCACAACGACATCAATGAAGGCGAGCAAGTAGCTTAGATGAGGATGACAAGAAGCATCGCATAGTTCTAAATATAGTCAGTGCTGGTGATGAAAATCAACCTGTGAGATATGTATTTATTGCAAGGTCTATTTTCTGGTTGTTGCACAAATCAAGAATCAAGATGAGATAAGGGCTGATAATGATATAACTGTCAAAGACGGCTGAAACAGTAGTGATGATGCAAGTAAGCAAAGTCTTAGGAGGTAGGTATATCAACTAAATACATCATTTATTCTCAACATTTACATTAAACATTTTTATATAAACTATCAGCTCATTATGCTTTACAAGCAAACAATTAGAATTTGAATTTATATACTTGTACTCCTTTTTGTTAGCATTTTCGTGCTGATTGATCAAAATAATTCTTTGGGTTCATTTATGGTTTGTCAAAAATTGCCTCACTCTTTGCATCAAAAGCATTGCATTCACACTTTATCGTCAGCAGTAGGTATCTTTAGTGTTGGTTCAAATTTTCTGTAGGTCTTCTTTCGGTGCACAATGTGCTGGCAGGAAACCTGCTACTATGCGAAGTTTATTTATGCCTATTAATCTGTATAATGTTTAGTAGCTCTTTGCCTGATTCCTTAATAAACGTCATGAATTTGTTTGGTTGTAACATTCCAGAGCTTTTTGTGTTTCTCTTCGATCAAATTTCTTACTTGCTCTCATGTTGTATTTCGGGACACTTCTAAGAGAGATTTTGGGCCTACATATGAAGACCCTGAGAAATTATTTTGTAATATGTACGCCCAAAACCATCTACATGGATATAGAAATGCAAGGAAGACTCTATCTGTTCATGTACTTTACTCACCTTACGTCTTTTACACTGCATGCCTAATGAATAGGTACTGTAAGTGATTGTTAACGTCTCTAGTCTCTATTTATCTGCTGTTCACCTACCCTTCATAGATGTGACTTCCATAATTACTATATACGTTGACTTGTGACGATTTACTTATATTCAGATACTTTCCCAGACGCTTGTACTCAGATATCTCGGTCGCGATTGCGAGCGGAGTTCATTCGATAAGTGGGTAGATTTTTTCCTCAGTTTCGTCCGCATTGGACGTGGTAGGGTTGAGCTCGACGATGTCGCTATCACACTGGCAAATGATGATGAAGACGTTGTACGTTGCGCATTTCTTCCGCATACCACTGCTACCAAAACTACTCCGCTGTTAATGTAAAACTGTTTGAACAGATCATCAGCTCGATTGAGCTTATGAGAAATGAGCTCGAACGGGAAGCTAGTCGTTTGGTAATGCAGTTCTCCAGGAAGCGATGCTAGTAAACCGATTTCGGTTTCACTTACACCGCAGTATAGGATTGGCGGTTATAACTTTTCGAGCGCTTGATTAGATGTTAAATGTATTAATACATATATTTGTGGGAATATGTGTTTGTTCTTAGTTGATAACTATACTGACAAACATTTTTCAAAGCGATTAGTACAATATAATAGAAGTTAAATCCTTCATAGGTAGATGTAGAGCAGGATTGGTAGGGACAAAATATTCTTCTTTTCCTTGTGTACACTGTACATATTCAGCAACTGATTTTACAAGAATAATGCTCCTTCTGAATGATGTTAGTCTACCCTTGTATGGAACTGTGAGTTAAAATTACTCGGTAAATCCGGCGCAAATCTGTCAAATACCCGCCTCTCATAAATCGGAAGTAAAGGTGTGAGTTCTTTCTTTGAAGAGGGCGTCAGCTGTGCCCAACAGCAAGGAAGTCAGGATTTTGCAATCTACAATATATTTTTTTTTATATTGAATGGATATATTTGAATGTTTCGAATTATTATTTATTTTCAACGAAATATTTGTATAATCTGTATTGTTAACTTTAAGGAAATAAATTAATCGTAAACTGAAATGCATTTTATATATAATTAATCAGCGATATTTGCATTCAAACATACCTAATTAAATACTAATGTTACAAACAATTCGTGTAAATTGAATAATAAATACCTTCATTATTATGTAATATTTAATTTGAAATTATTAAACCAACAAAATCGATGGAGTACCACGCTGACTGAAATATTGAAAATATATCTCGCATTCTAGTACTTAAGCGAGACACTCAACCATTTCGGGCTTTAAAAAATCGTGAAAATATAAACGCCTGGCAATCTATAGCTTACCACTAGTAACTGCCAAAGCCAGAATCAAAACTGAGATTAACAGCTGGTAAGTTCTCCTCGTTAGTTAAAATTCTTTGAGACAATGCCTTACTATAATAGAATCTTATAAAATTGAAATTTTAATTATGGTTGAGTATGGAGATAAAAGCAGAATTCAACAGGAGATTGTTGCATTATTCAGAGGAAACTATCCAGACTTGTGACCTATCAAACGATTACTATTGAAGAAAGATTTAAAGAAATGGAGTATATGAGAGATATTCTTGTATGGGTCTCTTCTAATATTAGACACACTAAATTGGATGTACTACTGACGGTTGAAGCAAATCTGGTTATTTTAGCCTATCAATTAGCTCGTGGAAAATTGATTAGCCATAAATTTGTGGTGAACATAATGAAATGTGCAGACAAAGGATTTTTACAAAATGCATTGTAGATTCTAATATTTGCTTCTAGACGGTACCGAAAGCAGATATGAGCTTTTCGAAAGAAACACGCATTGTGATTTTGATAGTAGTATCTAAATGCTCAATGAAGGATTGTCTTGACCAGCGAAAATCAAAATTTCCATCCATTAAGTTTAACAATGAAAACGAAATAAATAATAAGATATATGTCCCTATTTTATATCAAAAATCAAAAGAAATGGTTAGTGAGTTCATGGAGACGTAAATTTTATCTAAGATTAAAAACACGGGTAATTTTTATATTTTGAGCATTGACGTGTTATATAAGCACATAATCTTCCTAAGTTGAACTACATGTAATATACTGCGACAAGCTGCATGCCTGAGACGCTTTTATCGTTCAAAGATTTATCTACTTTTTATAATATAGCACAAAAGGTATTTTAGACATTAAATGGAAATGTTATGACACTAGATAAAGCAGTAACTGTGTACATCTTATATTCATTAAAATCAAATAATACAAATATATAAAGTATTTAAAGTATTGGAAAGCAATCATTGTACACCTTGTCACGGTCTTTCTCTGCTTATGACTTGCTAAGGCTACTATCTCCTCTCTATCGCAAATCTTCGAATGCGCGTTAAAGTGGTTGCCTACACCACGGTTGATGACGTTGAGCGGCGAAAACCTGAAGTAATAGCGCTGATAGTAGCGTCCTTAATCAGCTAGTCAGGCCTGCGCGTCGCGCTTTCAATATTCCTCATTGCGTATATGTTTTGCCGTGACAAATAATTATTTAAAATTAACCCTAACGAGGTAGCAACAATGTCGGAGTGAAATCAGGGTTCTTACTTGCTTTATACGCAACTTTCGGTGATACAGTGGAATAATAAGTGCTTTAAATACAAGAATGTTTATTTCGCAAAACAAGTGGTTGGACAAAAAAAATACAGATGTAAACAGGTGAGTTCTATATTTACATATAAATATACAAATAAAACTGCATGTACACTCGTGTAAATAATAATAATAATGCAACATACGTGGCAAAATAACAGTATGAAATTAGCTATTCGTCGCTGATGAATTTAAACTCTTACGGAATAAACGACAGTAGTAACCGATTTAATAAGTTCGCGCTTTCAAAAATAATTAAAACGGTAAACTCGCGGTCTACAACTATCGGAGAATAACTAGTGTGACTTGTGTAGTGATTTTTAATTCGGAAAAAGCGGTAATTATAAGTGACAATTCGCGTTACAAATTAACACAGGAATTGTATCCACAAGAACGGAAATTACATGAGATCAGCAATTTGCCGACACTCTAATGTAACCTAGATATTTCCAACAGTGAGGTCTCCAAAGCATACATTCACAGACCGAGGCGATGTTCTCATCGCTGGTTTGTGGATGCCTCGAAGACGCCGAACGGCACAGGCATTGGGATCTGGAGAGATGGAGAACCGGATGGCGAAGCCATCAGCTTAGGGGGCTCCACTTCCATCTTCCATGCTAAAGTTATAGCCATCCAGACCTGTGCAGAGAGCATCTTAAACTGCCCGCATGGGAATGGATCGGTCGAAATTTTCTCCGACAGCCAAGCTGCCCTCAGGGCACTACAGGCTGTCAAATTTGCTTCCGAAGTGGTACTGAGGTGCCATAGGAAGCTTGAAGAATTGGCGGAGCATCACAGCATTACGCTGAGATGGGTGCCTAGTCACTTTGGGATTAGAGGCAACGAAATTGCTGACAAACTAGCTAGAGGCGCCAGTGGTCTACCGTTCACTGGTCCAGAACCGTTGTGCGGGAGTTCCTATGGCGGTATCAAAGCCTTTGTCAGATCTCAACTCGCTGCTAGTCACCGCTCCTATTGGAATGGACTAGTCGGCGTGAGACACTGTAAAATCCTCGGTATTTATCCGGGCGACGAAAGACTCCGCAAGGCAGTCTCTATGAGCAGGGCCAGACTGAGACTTTTTACGGGAGTCCTAACCGGCCACTGCTCATTAAATAAGCATTTGCACCGAATGGGGCGAGTGGACTCTCCCCTGTGTAGAAACTGTGGGAGAGCAGAAGAAACTCCTGTGCACCTCCTTGCCGACTGCCCGGCAGTGGACAGGGAGAGACGGAGCTGTCTAGGGGTCGCTCGATTGGACGAACCCAGTATAAGCAAATTAACTCTCGACCAACTTGCGGACGTGTTTGTTCGAGTACAACCAGGTCGAGAGGGTTAAGACATCATGGGGGCACAATAGGTCTTAAGGCCGAGTTGCCTCACGGGGTTAAACCTGCCCATGAAAGCAAAAAAAAAAAATGTAACCTACGGAAACGGACGAACATTACGAGAGGCACACTCCGAAGAACGACACTCGCAACGTAATACCTGTAAACGGACGGATACTATGCGAGATCAGCTGTCAGCCGACACTCAGCCTAGTAGAGGGAACGGACTTTTCTCTCCCCGAGCTCTCTCTTAAAACGGCACGTGACAACCTTTAATCAATTCTTATTGTGTATCTTAGTTTAAAATATGGCCGTAGTAAATTTGTTTAAATCCAGAAGAAATTTTAAATGTCTTGCGTCCATAAATTTGCCATGTATTGCCAAATTTTTCATATTACTTTTTCACAGTCTCCTCCATGTGCTGCTTCTATAAAATTATGGTTACTTCTCGAAACTGCAAAAAAATTTTAAAATTGGAACCAAGGTGCAAATTGCTTCTACGGCAGCATGAATTAGAGATCATCAGTATATAAAAACGTTATTGATCTTCAAGTGTTTCAAAAGCGCGGAGTCCATGCATTATGTTGAAAATGTGCGTCCATGTTTGGACAAAAGTTTTATAGATAGGACAGAAGAGGTTCAGCTGAATGGCGATCTTTTCTCACCATTTGAGTTTTTTAAGGAACACATTAAGAACCAAATTTATAGAAAAAACAAGCAGACAATATTTACGAACTAAAGGATGGATGTGATGTAGGGTTAGTATCTGCAGATATTTTGTTTGATTGCAAAAATACAAAAGTAACGAAGACTATGCTAAATCTTCAATAAAAATCAGACTGTCTAAGGAATTTTACAAAAAAAATTGTTTCAGTTTTATTGAATTTTTCCCAATTACAATCACTAGAACTGCTGTGCACATTATTAATGTAAATAAATGTCTATTAACTTCGTATTTTATTAGAATGTCTTTATTTGAGGAATACTTGACCTATACAGTTTATGTGTATTATGATTATCTCCCGCTTTGATTTAACGGAAGGGAATTCTCGGGTCTTAGGAGCGCTAATTGATAATTTTCTGGACAACAAACATAATTAATTACACAAGTTTCATAGCTTTTAGTTCATAACTTCGCACATTATAAATGCATGTTCTATTAACAAACTTTTTTAATTTCGGAGCTAGCATTCACTTTCACGATGCAGGAACTAGTTGCATAGTTTGAATTTGGCACATACGCTTGCAACACATTATTTTGGTTAAGTTAATTAAATAATTTATTTCTCTATTATTTATTTAAATGACATTTAAGTTACATTAACCTGCTAATTTTGCCTTTTTGCAATGTATTCTCGTTTTTGCAACTTAACTTCTTTATTTCGCCCGTAAATACGAAAATAAATCTTATGGAAACTATTTATAATATAAAAATCTTTCCATAAAATAAACACAGTATTAATGATCCTGGGATTCGATGAATTACTCGAGATCAATCTAAAAGCTCTAAAGTTGTTTATTATTACCACTATTGCTATATAAAGGTTAACTCCAACTATGGATAAATTGTGAAAAATATGGTGGAAGCGCCGGATACTCCTGTCAATTAAAGAATTTTATGATATTTAAGCGATTTCAAATATAGTATTGTCTGCATGTATGGCTAAATAAATACAGTTTTTATTTTACCACATTTCAGCATAGTTAGTCTATGTATGCTTTCTAACTCTCTGCTTTTAATCATAAAAAGCCCAGCTTTTTCTGTATCAATTCAGAATACAGTAACGTCACTTTATTTATCCAATCGCAATTGAGCTTTGCCCTTGTTGCAGCAGTGATGCAGTGGCAGACGGCGGAAGGTTAATTTAACAAAGGTTCACTTGGTATTGACAAAACGCGAGAATACAGGGATAAATTCAACAGAACGTGCACCATGCATCGGAGTAGTCACCTTTGTATGGAGACAAATTATCTACGGCAATTTTGTTCCGGGACGCAATTTAACTTTAACACGTTTAAATAACGATAGCTCGTTGATCCATTGTGCCTGTCGTATTAATTCTAAGAACTCAATTAGCTGAAAATTGACAAGTTAATTGAAAATCCACCTTGAGCGTAGGTATCGATTTCGAACGCGGATATTTTTGGTTCTCTTTTATACTCGATAACACTGCCGACAAAACAAAAAGGATCCTTTTTCTGTTCCAATTTCACTGTTTACTTTGTTAATGGCGTTGAACAAAAGGTATTACATCGCGAAAAAAAGAAAGCAGGGTCTCTATGCGAAAGTTGGTATATTCACGGATGCGATAGCGTAACTTTAACTTGAAATAGTAATTAAAGTTAGTTTTAGCTTCGAAGGACATTATAGAATGAATTTTGAAAGATAACTTTAGATTTTAAGAACACTTTAACTTCATTATGAAATCGGGTGTTAATCACTCGACTTTAGCGGTCGAGAGTAGTAATTCATTTCAGGATAGTTCAACAGTTCTGTAACATTGTAACTCTATTGAGTGGAGATTCATTTAAAAAATGCATATACCGCTTGTATGCACTGTGTACACTGTAATATTGAGTTGTGTTAACTTATACGTTGTAAAAATATCGTCAAATGATTTAATTTATTGAAACTGAACAACATGGATTTGACATCAAGAGATCTACTGTTACCAATTTCTGCACTTTCCTTCAATTTGCGAGTGAGACCTTGTATATATTGGTATTCTGTTGCGCAAACTTAGGAACCAATGTTTTTGCGTTTGATTGAATCTTATTTGCGCAATCGTCACCTAATAGAGTCAGGTGTACCTTAGGGTTCCCATCTGGGTCCCTTATTTTTATTACTTATCAATATTATCTTGGAGCATGTTGGTCGTAGAGCCTTAATATTCGCTGATGATGTTAAGCTGTTTGCTCCGCTTAATTCATTAGATGACTGGCAAAAAATTTCAATCCAGCTTGGATTATTTAACCGATCGATGTTCTCTTAATGGGTTGGATATAAATATATACAAGTGTAAAGTCATTTCCTACACTCGAAAAAAACGTCCATTACTTTTTGATTATGAATTGGCCTGCATTAATACTAGTAGATGTTATCAGACTCTGTATTTGGATGCACTTCTTGATCACCAGTAGACTTTTAAGGATCATGTTCGTTATTTTGCCTCTCTGGCTAATAAAATATTAGAATTTGTCTTGCGTATGACCAGGGTCATTTGTTAATATTTACACAATGAAAATCTTATATTTCTTCCTAGGGCGCTCTAAGATTGAATAGGCCTGTATTATATGGCATCCTTATCATGTAATTTATAACAGCATAACTGAAAATTTTCTAAGAAAATGCTTAAAGTACATTTGGTATAGAAGGAACCATGCTTATCCAAACAGGAGAATTTCTAATGACACTTCAACTACTAAATTTTCAATCACCTCTTAGGAAGACGCCGAATTAAGATTAGACAAACATTTCTGTACAATCTGTTGCATGGTTGCAAACTTCTGCTAGAGTTTTATGTGCCGTTCCAGATCTTCCGTTCTGCATAAAGATTCTACCGTGTTTCACAAGAATATATATGACCTATTGTTACGGTAGGATTGCTATTAAATCCGCCGTATTTGAGATATATCTCATTGAGTTCATTTTGGATAAAAAAATTTGTGATCTAAGTTATCGAATGCTTTGGCAAAGTCGCTGTACACAACGTCTAAATGGCCTCTAGCATCCGTACCAGTGCTTATGAATTGTGTAATTTCTATCAAGTTGGTCATAGTTGAGCTGGCACTCATAAAACCGTGCTCTCGCGTGGAAATTAAATGTTATGTATGGTTTGTAGATCTTGTTGTACCTACAGCATGTGTCCGAATACCTTAAAACAGTGGTTCCAAACCTATAGAAGTCGGTTGCGCGTTAAGCAAAAAATTGAACCATGTGCGGATTACCCTACACAGTGCATTGTCACTGTGGAGGAGTTCTTCTCCTTTATTAACGTTGCTAAGCCTGATTGTAGCATAGCAGGCGCCCCGTGCGTCGGTACAAAATCCAGTCAGTCTTTTCAATTTAATGCCATGCCTCTCAAAGTAATAACACGTGATTATTATGACATCTTTTGCTTTCGATGTTGTTTCCAACTCTTGAGATATTAACAGTTTTTCCTTGATTATATTGTTGTCTCCTAAATACCGAACAAAAACTAGCAACACGCAGCTTTGAGCAACGTCGGCAAATTCACCACATTGCAAACTGAAATATGGAGATATTTTAATTTCACATACTAGCTGGTCTGCAATACCATAGGACATCGAATCAATCTGTGCCTTCACAGTATTGTTCGATACGAAAATATTTTGAACTTTGTTAGAAGCTTTGGCTACTAAAACAGTTTCGACTGCTTCAAGACTTCACTAGGGTTTTATCGATTGTATGCGGTTTGTTCGTCACTGGCCATTAACAGTGAGAGGGCTTCTTCAGTCGATTCGTATGCTATACCATTTTTCCCTAATTGCATTTTCTTTAAGTTTTCTGGTCTAGTGAAGAATTCAGGTGGCCGGCTACTCACCGTCTTTAAATGACGTTCTAGTTTTGCAGGTTTTAAGGCTTCATTTCTGAGAACAGCGGCATAAATCACACAGTGGGGTCTCATCTGCTTATTTACCTCAATTGCTGTAAATTCGAATTTTATACAATCACTATCATATTTCCGCTTTGAAGCCGTTCTCGACAGAAAAAACAACAAACAAATGTGCACAATAATATCGCACAACACATCCACCAATGACATCCGGTGAGTATGTGACTGCGCGCGTACAGTCAGACAAAACCACGGAGTGTTCATGTGGTAGAGCAAAGATGGAGCCCTGTGGCTTTCTGGTTGTTTATTGTGGGCGAAACTTTATTTTCCACATTTAACATGTTGGTTATCAAAATTATTTTAAATCATATTTTAACAATAATTATTTTAGACTTTAATTCGGATATATTCGGCCCATCTCGTTCAATGAACATCACTTTCAAAATCCCTACTTATTTGACAACTTTCTTGAATCTCCCGCAGCCCACCTGTGGTTCGTAGACCACCGGTTGGGAACCACTGTCTTAGAACTATCGCACAAGTTAAGAATTGGTAGGTATGTGTTTGTGTATTTCAAAAACTGCTTGTTGTTTAGATAAAAAGTAAAAATATAGCTGCAATAATGTTGTGTTTATAAGTAAGTGTTTGGAGTTTTTGGAGACCAGAATATTTGATAAAGAATAACTTTCTGTATACCGTATATTAATAAAGTTTTTCTTCTTCGTAAGCCCATCCATAGGCACCTTGCATACTAAAAAAAATCAAGGAAATTATCTCCAATAAACCGAATAGTACTTGCTAATGTTTTTGTATCTTCAAAGAAGTAGATTGGATTTCCTCTCTAGGATATCATCAACCATGTATATTCAACTAGCCGATGACTTCAGGAGTCAACTAATATCGTCTAATACAAACATATGGGATATGTATGTCACGTTAATTAACTAACCTCGTTCTCGTCGACCGATCTCGCGTCGTCGACGTTAGAGGCTGGTTATATCGCCCGCGGATTCATCTCACTTGGGGCCGAAACCGGTAATGTACATATGTGTACTTTATATATCGATTACCGCAGTGGACAGGATATTGGTTAGCGTTATCCTTTTATAAGTTGATGGGTAAGCCAAGTTCGTGTTGCCTTCGATATATTGGTAAGCCAAGGTATTTAGAGCTACTCTGTATCGCGGAAGCAACTCCGTTAAGGAAACGGAGCGTTCGCGTGACAAGCTGTTATCATTGATGGTAAATCTGTGTGATATAATAATAACGTTTTGTGATGACAAGTGAAACCGTCAGTGGTGTTATTATAAAATTGCTGTCAATTACTGCGACCGGATCCCTGGTATTATGCTGTCCATCAACTAATGCTGTTCATTATGTTGATTAAATATCGATATTTGTGCTGGCAAATAATGCAAGACTGTTCTTTGTAATACAGGTTATTCGTACAAATACTGTAAAACAGTTTATGTGATGATAGCTGCATATATGAAGCTGTAATGTGGATATCTGTCATGTCCATTTAATTCCTTTGTTTTTAATTTGTTTAAAGTTGTGTTAGCCAGTTCTTCTGTACTATCTGTATGAAATGGCAGGAAAATTAAAAAAGAAGTAAAACGTATTTGGAAGTCCCTTTAATCCTTTCTGTCCCCAAGGATTTCTCCAATTTTTTTGCTACTTCACCGAACCAATTACCTCTTAAATGCTTCAAAATGTTTAACTTAATAAAGACAGGGGGAAAAATTAATAGTGGCATTTCGTAATTGCTGCCTCATAAGCACCAGTGGAGTACTCACTACATGCCGGGTCACGTTTCAACCGTGGATATGCAGAGGAACATTTACTGCTCTTCAGGTGCTCTCTTCGGTAAATGAACAGGATTTAATTTCGACTGCGTGCGTTTGTAATTTGCGTAGGGGAGCGTAATTAAAGTGATTTTACTCGCGTGTGCGTGCGCTTTGTGCGGGTAGGTTATGGTTAAGTGATTCTGAAATTAATTGTCATGCGAGCGGTTAGAATGCGGTTGATGCGCTGCTGTTGTGTATGCGTATTGCATTGTATATTCAGTTGTCTTGCTTTTTGAGATTTCGGCTTTTTCTTTCGCTCCTATTCTTGCTTTTTAATTCAGATATTTGTCTTCGTTAGTATTATATACAATTGTTCTAAAGTAGTCAAGGCTACTGCTTTTGATAATATTATCATATCCGGCTGATAGTCTAGTGGCTTGCATACTTGGCTATTGGCCGTGAGATTCAGGGTTCAAATCACACTCTTGACCTAAATTATCGATTGCCTTTTACAGATCAATATAGGCAATATCAACTTGTTTCCGAACAAACACACCTTCAGTCATTGATTGACATGTTATTCCGGTTTGTATTTCCGGGGCTTTGCGGGGGTGCCTAATAAGCATATTAAATGCTTAGGCTTTATCAATATGTCAATCAATGAGTGAAGTTGTGTTTGTCGGAAACAAGTTGATATTGCCTGTATTGATAATTTAGATCAACACGTACTTGTATTCAAGGAAGGGGAGGTGGAGACCTTACTTGGGCCGATAATAATAATATTAATAATAATAATATATTTTATTGTGATTAGTTGAAAGTACAACATTCACATTGTCTGAGCAAAATATAAAATGTTACAAATAGAAGGGGTACATTAAAAAGGTCAGCAACTATATATATAAGTGATTTCACAGCTAGAGTCAATAAAATAAATGTTTAAAAAAATACTAATAAGATAAAGATAGTTACAAGGATTCACAATCAAAATAATCATCGGAGTCGTAGAAATAATGTTGCTGTATGAAAGATTTTTAATAGTTTTTTATATGTATTAAATGGGGAAGCAGATTTAATCCGTGAAGTCAAGGCACTATAATACGAGGGACGTTTAAATGGTTACAAGTTATCATATTGTTATACACATCCTTATTTCTTACAAAATAATCTTGGTGTTGTTCGTAAAATATTAATACCTCATACAAGTAGAGCGACCAAAGAGGCATGATATCCAGCCTGCGAAATAATGGTCTACAAGAATCTCTAGTAGATGCGCCCACCATACATCTGATAATTTTCTTCTGACATGAAAATAACCTACCTGAACAGCTCGTCGATCCCCAAAATATAATTCCATAACGCAAATGTGACTACATAGGAAAAGTAAAATACCCTAAGTGAATCCAATCCGACGCTAGTTCTTAAATACCGTATGCCATAATAGGCAGAGTATAGCTTTTTTTTCAATTATGAAACATTGATCTTGAAACTTTAGCTGGCAATCTACAGTAAGTCCTCGGAATTTAACTTGACCACATTCCGGGATGGAGCTTCCCTCACATCGAACGCAGGCACTGCTGCTGGAAAGAGCAGCCGTCTTATGAGCATTTATTTTAAGATCATTGCTAATACCCCAATCCCGCATAGAAACCACAATTTTGGTTGCGTATGTGGCAACAACGTCGATATCACTACCGGAAACAACGCAGCTGGCGTCATCCGCATACTGTGAGAGTTCACACAAAGGAAAGGAGTGACTCAAATCGTTTACATAGATGAGGAAAAGTGTTGGTCCAGGGATCGATCCCTGAGGAACGCCGCTACATATATTTACCGTAGTTGAATAGTATTCACCTTTAACATTTCCCACCCGACCATGAACAGCAACTAAAGATTTTCTATTTGAAAGGTAAGACTTTAGTAAGTCGTAGGCGATGCCACGTACTCCATATGCCCACATCTTATTAAGCAGAATATCATAATTAAGCGTGCCGAAAGCCCTAGACAAATCAAAAAACATATCGAGCACACTACTTCCGACGTCAATCTCTTTATAGATACGATCCAAACAATGATACATTGCGTCCGACGTAGATTTACCCTGCAAAGAGCCGAAATGTGTGTCTGAAAATATTTTTTGTGTAGTGAACCACGTGATAGTCGAGAATTTATAACTTTTTTTTGTAGGCGTGTGATTAATCGATTATTGTGCAAGATCCGAAAGACAAGCTAATAACCAAATCACACGAAACTATCTGATTATGTTCGCAGAAAGTTTATACTGCCACAAATCGGACTTCAGGAGCGGGGATAGCACTAGACTATATAATTAATGTAAGGTACTTGTAAGGGAACTGTCCAAGAGGATACTTTTCGCTGGAAGTTTCTATGAGGTACGTAATTGTAAGAGATTGTTAATGAAGTTGTTAAACTTGACGTTTTTTCGTTGACTTCTATCCCTATCAAATCAGGTTCTAAACTAGCGACATGTACAAGGTAGGTAGAATTATTATTGTTGTTATTATAATTATTTATTGATATAAACTTGGGTACCTTGTTCAATTAATGTTACCTCTACGCGCTCTACCTGGAAATTTGGTGGAGGCGCCGGGAGACAGTCCGCATATATTCAAAATAATGATACACACACTTTCGTAACAAATTTAGATAAATATTAAAATGTGAAAATTCAGTTGGGAGGAATAAACATCATTTACCATTTTATAAGCAGATTAATGTTAAAAACAGAACGATATATTAGAAATTTCTTAAAACATAACCGTAACAACTGTTTAATAGATTATACATTAAAATGTCGACTATCGTACCTTACTAAACGTGTTCTAATAGTGTAATACTTGTTAATGTGTTAACCCATAAATTCACATTTAAGGTATTAACACATATTAGTTCTTAGTGTGTCATTATAATTATATGTAATTATGCTACATGTACATCTGAAATATCTGGTAAAAATACTAGCTAATTGACTTTCTTTTAATTTCTAACTCATGCTCTCGTTTCTCTATGAGGGTCATACATAACTTGGTGTGGCTGTAATTATTCCGTAAGATTGAGTTCTAGTTGTACCAATAACGACAAGTTAACATTACTATGCGAAGATGTAGCTCGTGTAGAAATTGCTCCTTCTTCTGCAACTCTAAGGATCTACTTAAGACTACAATTTGAAAAGAGTGCACGTACTGAAGGGGTCTTAAAATTTAACTTTTAGCAGTTGGAAGCAAACCCTTTCCAGAGATAATTTGCTAAGTAATTAAGTTAGGTTTATCGGTGCTCTGATATGAGATTACACGAAATGACATACATAGGTATACACGGGACACGTGACACATATGTATGCTTGCAGTAGAGGGACGTACACATCTAGGATTAGAACAGACGCATGGTAATCACCATTACAGGGAATGAAGTCTCTAATGACCCGGCGATAACGAGGGCCGTGCATCCGGCTGCATTGTGCGCGACGGATCGAGCTGCACGAGGGGCCGTCGGACTAGCTCGACGTGGCTGGCCGCTCCGGGTGTTCCCCAGGCGGCGGCGTGAGACTTTGAAAGTGCAGCGGCGAGGATGAGCGAGACAGACGAGTAAAAACTAATTACATATTGTAGATAATCCCTTTATAATTGTTGGCTGCTTGACAATTGTGCTGAGACCGCTTGGACCGGTGCCCATTTTGCGAAATGATGCCCCTAAATTATCCGGCAGCGCTGGAGTTTGAGGTTATTTCTAGCGATTCCCCCGTCCTCCATTGCAATCGCTGTAACTCAGACAAACGAGCGGATTTTTGTAAAGAGCGCAACGTTATCTACAGACCATGTAGATGTATGGATTGGTATTTAAAACAATCCAATTCGTTTAATAACATTTGTATTCATAGAATCAAAGCCGATAAACCTGTAACCATCCTTTGTGGATTTACTAGAACAAGATTGGCGTCATAAAAGATTCAAATTTAAACTATTTCGACCAGAGAATATTAGAATTTAGAATTATTAACAGCACAACCCAAAAGGACAATGTAAATCAGAGAGAAGTAGAAAGAAGATCAAGGATTCATTAAATAAATGCTTTTCCGCTATCACTGTAAATTAATATGAGGCAATTTTTATATTAAAATTTTTACCTCGTGTAGGATTTAAATCCGATACCTTCCGCTTGCCGGATGGACGCTCTACCAGTTGAGCTAACACGGCGTTCGGGTCTTTACAATTTCAATTGTTTCAAATACAGATTTTAGAAATCCGGCAGGGCGCCAAATATGCACTTCGTTAGCTCAACTGGTAGAGCGTCCGTCCGGTAAGCCGAAGGTGTCGATCACAAATCCTACGCGAGGTCAACTTTTTAATATAAAAATTGCCTCATAGTGAATTACAGTGATAGCAGAAAAGCATTTATTTAATGATTTCACACTGTAAGAAGTGCACTATTTGCAAGATCAAGGACTCTTTAAATGAACGAAACAGTTTCTTTAAGCATATTTCTTTATTACAGAACAATATTCTCTTCGGCTTCCTTAAACACTAATGTAAAGTTTGGACAAAAGAAGTTTCTTTGTTGGAGTGTCTCCCACAAACCATGGATTAACCTGGCAGCTTATATAGGGTATCAGGCAAATAGTTAGTGGGACGCATGCAGTAGAAAGTAATAAAGATTTAGAGAGGACTTTTTAAATGAAGTGTAGCCCTAACTGTTATAGTTTTCGTAATAATTGTGTTTTTATAGATAGCTTGGGTTGGGTCCTGTCTCGTAATAGTCAGCTAATAACGGAACAAGCGTAATGTTGAGCTATACATATTAAGACACCAGCAAGATTAGGTGTTTCTAATGCTGAAAACTGTAACGTGAGTCACTGAAAAAAAAAACAATAAAACTTTTACAAAACCAAATCATATTTTTCGGTTTCCTTCCTTCTTTTTCTTTGATATTATGCAAGTTAAGTTGTTTTGCATTTTCGTTTGCTAACCATGAAATACGTGTAATTTCAATATCATGTTCAAGTTATTCATTTTTCGTTGCAATAAAATTGGAATACCGTAGACCCTGACGCAATGAACTTTGTGGTCGCAAAAAAAGTACACTTCGGCGATACGGTATGCAAAGGAATGCACCAGGTTACACTTCGAAAGACATTTAATTCATTACCGTCAACAAATAAAGATGCTTTTGAGTATTTTGAAAACGTTCAATCTAAAAACTCTTAATTTTCTTCGCAAAGCAGGTATCGAAATGTTTCTCTAAAAACGGTATCTGCGAATAACATCAATATGCAATAATGCTTTTACATCAAGATCATATTGCGATATAATACTTTCTATTTAGAAATGGGGCAAATAGTACTCATTTTGGAAAAAAAAATCGACTAAAGTATTAAAGCAAACGTGAACGTTTACTTGGCAGGTTCATAATTTTCTTTTATATAAAATGTTTTACCATAATAGCACATTCTTTTAGCACACTATCCTACTGGAATATAATCTATAGGAATTTCTTCTACAAAATTTTACACTTTAATAGTTGCTTTAAATATGCAATTTTTAGTAGTAGAGTTTACGATTTCAAATTGTTCAGATAATGTGATTATATTAAAACAAATAATAGGTTTGTATAATAAAATCTAAACACAGGGCGGTTTGGGAGCTTCACGAAGTAATAAACTTAAAACTGTCTAGTGTAATGTTGCTTTTGTTTCTCTTCTGTGACCACCTTACACAAAGTTACAGAATAAAAAAAGTCGACTATGGGGTTTTGAAACATACTTGAAATAACTATTACTTGGGCGTAAATAATAATGCATTGAAACAAAGAAATATGCTTAAAGGTATTTTTATTCTATTAATTTTCTAAGAATTTTAAAATGCATCAATTTAAAAATGACCAGGCGCAAATTTTAATATTTGTTAGGAAATGGGGTCGTGATGGGGCATCAGGCCAAACTTTATGTAAGCAAGATATAAACAAGCAAACGAGCCCAAATAACTGGGATGATTCCTCAATTTTTATCACATGTTTTGACCCTATAATATCAGGCGATTCAAGCGATAAGTCAAAAATATGGGAAGATAAGAAGCCTTCTTCAATTAATATTTGTTGCCCCATTAGGTTTACATCTTGCAAAGAGACTTCTGAAATTATAACTGAAGAGTACTTGCTTCTTAAAGACTTAAACATGAACCTAGTTTCATCGATCAATCATTACGTTAAACGGGAAAATATGTAATATATATTAACGCAAGCATCTTCAGCTATGCCGTGTTATATTTGTTCATCAAGTCCTAAAGAAACGAACGATGTATCATGTCTAAAGAAAAAAATTCCAAATGTTGAAATTTATAGTTTTACCTTATCTCTATTGCATAAAATAAAATCGTTTTTTGAGTGTTTATTTCACGTAGCCTGTATATAACATTGGCTTTAAGGGATTGGCAGCTAAATCAGCTGAACATAAATCCCTACAATTTACTATGGCACTCGACGTAATGCATTTAAACAACGCAATAAAGGAATGGTATAAGTTTGTTTTTATAAAAGCAAATCCTATTTTATTTTTACGAAAACTATAACAGTTAGAGCAATATTTTATATAAAAAATTCTTTCTAAATCGTCGTTGCTTACTGCTGCATGCGTCCCGTTAACTATTTGTCTGATACTCTGTATAAAAAAAGTGTAAATTGCAAACATGTAAAAATGATCGAAATTCCAAAGATTGATTTGTGATTATAAACGTCGAATATCAAAGTAACAGACTTATAAAATTCATGGGTCATACAAATGTGCCAATTTTCATCCGAATTACAGGAAGATAGTTACCTTGAGGTGTTTCTTCTTAGTCAGACGATTTTGAAGTAAACATATTCAATATAAAAGATAAGGACTGCTCCGTTTTCATATTTTTGTCGATTTGTTTTAATAATTTCTCGTTTCAGTATTTACATACTACTATGCTATCTAAATCATCATCTTCGTCTTACTACTCTCTTTTTCTTTTCCTAATAAAGAAAACGTATTTCTCAAATTATCGTAAGAAGGAAAAACATGGAGTACTTTAGCTAAAAGCGTTATTTGCAAAATGAGCTGAAATACTTATATTAGTACACGGTTTATACATCAAGAAATTGTTTGAGAAATATTTTATTACGTATGTTGTAAACTGAGAACTACATTCTAGAAAATAGAATTTCGGTGCTTGGAGAGTTAATCAGAATTTGAAACTATATCTGTTTACTAATAAAATTCGAAATTTGCTTTTCATAAGCTTCAGATATTCACACCAAAGAATTTAGGTCTTCATTAAATTATGTTTTCTCTTTACCAAAACACCGTATCCTTTAGTTTCGCTTTTATAACCTAGTATCCCCTTTCATCATAAATTGTTGCCATAAGTATATCTTATATTTCCATTTATATGAAGTTGATATACATCTAAGCATATAGTGTTTTTTCTACACATTTATTGCTAGTGATATGCTGGTATTTCATTCGGATTGAGAGATCTCCAGAATTTTTGCGAACGTTCCAAGGCGACGGCAAGCCGTTATTTCAGCGCAAACGGGGTCGTCCGAGTTTCGGCAGTAGGCGAAAATATGACCTTGTGGATGTTTTTAAGTTCCCAAGTTCGCGTTTTATCTCCGTAGTCTGATGGTTAAGTTTATCTCGCGGGTGGATGTATGAAACGACGACAGGGAAAGGACGGGGTGGTGGGTGGAAATAGGGGACGAGGGAAGCGGGAAAAAACTGATCAATATGAGAGCTGAATGTAAAAATAGACATGCTACATACGCGCACAAGGTTCCCTCTTACTTTTTTTGCGTTTGTTTGTCATCGCCTCCTTTTATTAAGTTTCTTTTTAAAAATCCACTTCGTTAAGTAAAAATGTTTGAACTTGGTTATTATGAAACAAGAAAAGGTTAATTTTATTTTCCATCCTATACTGGAAGGCTATTAACCAATTTCCAGCTTTCAAAAAATTCAAGTAAGTAATATATAATAATTCAAGAAATATATTCATATCTATTCTATTCATATCCAAGCTGAAATTATCGCAATTCATTATTGCTTTCGAGAAGTAGAGAGATGTACTGAGATAAGTAAAGGGGTAGCTACTTTTTTTGACAACCACTTGACGATTAAAGTGATCAATTCCGCAAGTACTGACGCTGGTTTGAGATGGTGTGTGCGCCCTAAATTAGGTGAGTATCCAAAGCAAGTTAGCATGGGCCTAGATATTCGGCCACATGGTCATGAACGAAAATTAGGTGGCAGATGGTCTGAGCAGATGAGAATTGTCAAAGCTTTTCTTTTCAGCTGGCTTTTCCTTCTCCATTACCAAATCGCAAAGTGCAAAGTCCACCAGTGAGTGGATACATAATATGTCCAAGGAGCGGTGGCAAAAATCACCATAACCAAGAAAAACAAAATAGTTCCTGACAAAAATCTGATTTTACAAAAGACCTACTATGTAAAGACAGCAGAACTGTTGAAAAGAGGTCTAGTGATTCAATAGACATGCATAGCATAGGCAAGGATAGGGTTTTTATTACCGGGCTGGGAGAATTTTGGAATAGACCGCTACGTAAAGGAACAACTCTCCAGGAAGATAGATCTAAAAATAATTAATCTCTTTCCTCATCGGAAACAGTATTTTTTTTTTTGTTTTTATCATATACCTTTACCACCATCAGTCAAAAGTTTATGACAACGTTTATTAGTTTGCAAAGTAGTTCTTCAAGTAGTTCTTTTTAATCCAGTGATAAAACTTTTTGGTCTTGCAAATAGTAAAAAAGCTTACCTTTGTACTACAGTTATCAAATAGTATATTACTATAGGCTGTAATATGATATTGTAATATATCTGGGTGATTGAAACGTTGCCGAGGTTCAAATAAACAAGACAGGCGGTATATTTAATAAAATCAATTTATTTACACTCTTAAGACTATCAATAAAAGGTAAGGAATGTCATATTGTCTCAAAGAATATTAGTTTTTTCTGAGGCCCGTATTAGGGCGACAGTTTGAGTAGCATTTTCAGAGGAAATTGTTCATCTCGAGGGCAATTTTACTCCTTCAGACGTTATTCCCACAATTAGTCCTTGCAAACAAAAGACTTCGTTGTATTTCATCCTCAGACCTCAAAGAATCTCTGAGACAAATTCGGAGGGTTAATTTACTTAATAAATTTTCTTATTAAGAATACCCCGTCAGTCAGTGCGCCGGGGCTCCAGATTTTCCCACTAAGTTATAATTACCTTTGCTATACAAATACAAAGGAGATAATGAGTGTTCGGCCAATGAACGAAACGACCCCCGATCCACGATGGCGGAGCGAGAAACTCGGAGTCTTATTTTTGTAAAGCTCCTCTAATCCCGGTTAAGAACTCCAAGTGGAAACCTACGACCTTGACTGAGGAGACGGCCGCCTGTTTAGTTAAACGATGTGAATCTATTTACTTATATGGTTGTTCCAACGTTACGCGCAGCTCCGTATTGTAATCCGGCGCTAATGAAATACGAAATGAAACGTCTTCGGGAGAAAATTAGATTGAAGTGGATTAGGGGCGCCGGCAAAATAATATAAAGGTAATTTGTTTCATATAATTAAAGTGAATTAAGCTGGAGGAAATTAGAATACCTGAGCAACCCGAGCGCATGGTGAACATTTTCGAGTAAGTAGACTGTGTGTATACATTGTAGGGAATGTAAGCATATGCGAATGAGTACAATTTTAAAGAATTATTCAAGCGAAATAAAGTGGTCGTATTAAGTAGGTAGGAATTTAGATCAGTGGGAGTTTCTTTGCCTGGGTAATGGCAACAACACACTTTAGAAAATACAAAAGCCTTCATTTCAATAAGTGTTAAGGCTGGGTTTATAGGCATCAAATGTTTATTCAGAAAATAATATACCAGAGTTCGCAAGATGTTCCGTTAGTGATATTTGAATATGTTGGAATATTCAGCTGCCAAGATATTAGATTGAAGTTTAGCCGATTTTAATGACCTTTGATCTTAGAAGAAAAACATCTTTTAACTAGTAATCATATAAACTAAATCTTATTACTTCTTACTTATTTTTTTTTATACAGCACAATTTAATTTTTTTTTGTTTTTGGTAAACAAGTTCGTTTTAATACATTACAAAATGACATGAAATATATAAGAACAGTTATTGATATGTTTAATTAATGTTCACTTTTGTAATTAACAACAAAAACCAAAAACCTTCATACCGTAGTTCCAAAAATTCTTCTTATTGTTAATCATCGTTTTCGCTTCTATCCACGACGTTCCTTCATTTCAGCTATAACTCCGTCTCACACCTGTCTCGGTCTTCCTCTGTTCTTATATTTTTTTCTTGCGTTTCCCATATTTGCTTAGGGGGTCTGATCCTTTTAATCCTTTCTAGATATCCCCACCAGGCGAGTTGTCTTCTCTTAATGTAATCCAGCACAGGTATTAATTTTAAGCTGATTCTTAACCTATCATTAATATTCTTTGCGTTTGATTGATTTTCCCATAGTTTGGTAACGTTATCGCCGCATTGAATCCTCTTTCATCTCCGCAAACGGGACGTTTGCTCACGCACGCTTAATTCCCACTATCGACAGCGCGTGGGGGCCGCTACAGGGTATATAAACTGCGCGCTTGGCAGTACTCACTTACTTCTGCTCTGCGATTTCGGAGTCGGTGAAGCTTCTGACACGACGCAGACCGCCTCTATCTGTGACTTCAATGCCGGCAAAGCTCCTAGCACGACGCAGACCGCCCTTAGCCGCGATTTCGGAGCCGACAAAGCTTCTGGCACCACGCAAACCGCGCCACCCGTAGCTGTGATCTCGGCGCTGGCAATGCTTCTGGCAGCACGCAAAATCGCCTGGTCATAATCCGTATGTTAAACCGCCCGCGTATTTTAACCGGTTTCTCTGAATTACTGTCAAAATATTGTTCAATATTTGTCTTCCATTTTCTTATATTTCTATTCGCAGATACCTGTAACTTTCCACTGGTGCAATATCAACTCAATTTATTTGTATGTTATCTTTTCTTTATCACTACCTATAACAATCACATATTTTTGTTAATTTCCTTCGAGGTTTATGTTCCATACTTTCGGCGCATGATGTAGATCCTTTTTCTTATCTGCCATTGTTATCAGATCGTCCGCAAGTGTACCTTCTGATATGTTTATAGAATGCAGATATCTGTAACCTACATGTACCTTTCTACCAGTGCCAGTGGTTCGTATTTCTTTATAATTTCATCTATACATATATTAAACGACAATGCTGGGCTCAGGCTTCCTCCTTGTCTTAATCCTTCTCTTGTTACAAAAGGTTCAAATACTATATTTCTTTGAATAATGCAGTTGTAATTACCATGGTAGATGTTTATATTAACCTAATTATTTTGTTATTTATCTCACTTTGCTTTAGCATTTTTCACAATTTTCTTCTTGATATTCCATTGAAGGCTTTCTGTAGATCTACAAATCTCCCCATATATTTGTTTTCTTTTTGCATCGTTCTCTCGGTTATCAGTTTCACGGTAAACATGTGGTCCTTATACTTCGCCCATACGTGTTTTATATTACTGGTTTTTATCAATAATTTTCTCGCATGTTTTCATAGCTGTGCTCAGTGAAGTTATTCCTTTGTAATTATCGCATATAGTTCCGTCCCCTTCTTGTATATTGGAACTATCAATAACGTTCTCCAGTTCTTCGGCATGTTCTCTTCACCTCATGATTTCTCATATATCTTAAACGATAGCTCCATGTCGTTATGTCTCAAGTTCTTGACATTTCTGCCTTTAGCTTATCCGCAGCAAGTACTTTTCCATTCTTGAGTTCCAGTACAGCATCTTGCAGTTCCTCCGTCATTAGATAATGTTTCAATAGTCCCGGTCTTATATCGTTGTCCGTATGCGCCTCTTATTCTACTTGTCCATGGTTTCCCAACAGGTTTTGAAAATATTCTCGCCATCTGTTTACTATTTCAGTTTTGCATTTTATTACCTACGTCTCTCTTTTTACCTTTTATGTACGTCACCTCCGATGTTTAAGTTTTCCTTATTGTTAGAGATTTTGCTGCTTTGTAAAATAACTTCCTGCTAGCTCTACTATCCATTTCTATTTTGCTCCCAAATCTATCAATTTCCTTTTTTTTTTGCATGGATTTTCAGTTTTTTAACTAGATTTCTTGCATCATTGTACTCCTCGTAATTGAATTGGTTCTGTTATTTAGGTAATCTTGCACTTATGTTTTTTGTTTTTGTTTGTGTGGAATTATCAACTTTTCTATTCTACATTGGTTACAAAAATTTACATTTGTCTTAAAAGTTTCGAGGATAAACTATTGTCCTCTACAGTAAACCGCTTACAAAACGCTGCTTTATTTTAAAAATAATTTCTTTAAAGGTCAATCATGTCAATTGTAGTCAATGAATAAATAGATTCAAACAAATGCTTTTAACGCTACCATGAGTGAAAGTAATTTACAGAAAATACAGGGTGGGGCAGAAAAACCTATCCGATTTCAAAACGTTATAAAATTAAAACCACTCAACTTGACAAAATTTCTTTTTTATTAACATATCGCAAATTTTATGCCATTTTCAAATTTAAGTTTTGAAAAGCACATCACTTAAATGTCGTCCTTGGGAGCGGATACACTGATTTAGGCGCTCGCGGTAGCTTTCCATGACTTTCACCGTCATTTCCACAGGAATTTCTTCAATTGCCCGAGCAATTTCCCTTCGTAAAGCAAGAAGGGTCCTTGGTCGATGCTGGAATACCCTCGATTTGAGGTAACCCCAAAGGAAGAAGTCACATGGATTGAGATCCGGTGAGCGCGGCGGCCAGCCAAGATCACCTCTCAGAGAAATGAGGCGCTATTGTTTCATGCTGGAAAATTTTCTTCGACCCAAAATGGTGGAAATTGGCTTGGAAAATGTGTGGTTTCAACAGGATGGTGCAACCGCCCACACATCGCGACGATCAATGGACGTTCTCAGGGAAATGTTTCCCGGACGCCTCATTTCTCTGAGAGGTGATCTTGGCTGGCCGCCGCGGTCACCGGATCTCAATCCATGTGACTTCTTCCTTTGGGGTTACCTCAAATCGAGGGTATTCCAGCATCGACCAAGGACCCTTCTTGCTTTACGAAGGGAAATTGCTCGGGCAATTGCAGAAATTCCTGTGGAAATGACGGTGAAAGTCATGGAAAGCTACCGCGAGCGCCTAAATCAGTGTATCCGCTCCCAAGGACGACATTTAAGTGATGTGCTTTTCAAAACTTAAATTTGAAAATGGCATAAAATTTGCGATATGTTAATAAAAAAAAAAAATTTGTCAAGTTGAGTGGTTTTAATTTTATAACGTTTTGAAATCGGATAGGTTTTTTTGCCCCACCCTGTATGAAGTATATTAGTGGAAGAACAGCGATATTAGCTTCTCTACAAAATTGAGTGTAAAAATAACATGATATCATATTTGGAGTTAATTTTATAGCCTAACTTTCCTACCGTTCACATAATATCTCACATACTCTTCCGGCGTAGTTCAACACGATAGCGTCGTTAATTTACTTAGGCCATAATTCGCTTTAATTAGGGCCAATTATCCTCTTTCCTCTCTCATTACTTGATCATAATATAATATAATCATTTCCCTGGTAGATGGCGCCTCGGTTAATATTGCTGGCGGACGCATAAATATGTATATGCAACACCTCTGGGGTGGTAAATGTCCCAGAGGGGTAGTCCGACCGACGAGCACGCGTCCTAGGAACATCTTATTTTAGTGTGCACTAACTCTCGCCCTGCTGACCCGCATTGCAATGATCTCATTCGTATTGACCGACAAGCGTGCGCTCTGACCTCAAGCCTCTATTTCCCTTTCGCTCTTTTCTTCTTCCCCAACAGTTATTTGTGCTCCGCAGCTTTATGTTTTCCTTTCTTCAATGGACGCGATTTTTCAAGCTCCTCGAACCGTTTCTAGTCCGTTTCTTTCAGTGGTCGCTTGGTTATAGTATAGAGAAGGGTGAACGTGTGGAATGAGATAGGTTTTTTCTAAGTTGTTTTATTGTCGCAAATACAAAACGCTTTACTTTTGTCTCCTTTCTAAACGTATTTTTGTATATTTAAGATGATATTCTCCATTTGACGGTGGGTACGTCAACCCAAATACATTTTTCTCTTTCTAATTAAATTGAAAATGCCAAGATAATTAATTATTTGATAATTATACTTTGACAATACGAAGGTTGCTAACATTAGACTGTAGCGCCAATTTAAGGTCAAATCCGAGAACTAAATAAAGTGAATTATGATCACAATGAACAATACACAGTTACACTAAATTTACCCCTCCACAGAGTGTTCGGTACACCGCAAACCAATCGGACTTATTATTTTCAGTCGACCTCGGTACGTGGTCCTGTCACACCACTGAGCCTCCGATTATTATCTTTATATACCTGATATGCACTTAAGTATGTTTATTGTGACTGTACTAGTCAATCGTTAGTGAATTACTTATACTACAGTGAATAAAACAGACATTATTGCAGTGAAATTTATTTATTTCGAGTTAAATAAATGTGATGAACAAAGAAATTAATCTTCTAAAGATTCCCTCAGGGTGAGTAAGTTCTTTAGTTTTTTAATTGTACAAAAATAAGATTTCTAGAATCTTAATCCAAACTAATAGATTAGATTAGATTAGGATTGGGGTGGCCTATCGACCTATTTCACCGCGACCTTTTCAGATCTATTGTGATCCCCTTTTTCCTAGAGGACGCTCTCTAATTTTGCCCTCTTAATTAGGCCTATCATCTTTGAGAGCGGCTTCTTTATGTAGCTACTAGCTGTGGGGTTCTCCTCCCCCATTACTAGAAACCTTGTCCTCGCCAGGCCTTCACATTGGCACAGCACATGAACTGGTGTTTCTTCCTCCTCTTGGCAGTGTCTGCAGGTTGCATCATCTGCCAGGTCTATGTTGTACATATGCCTATTCATTCTAGAGTGACCAGTCAGCAGACCTACAATCATTTTGACAGTCTTCCTGTCTTTATTCAGTAGATCTCTCGTGAGTTGAGGCCTCTGCTCTTTTAGGAACTCTTTTGCTTGCCATTGCCCCGGTGATTTTTGCCACCACTTTCTGGACTGATTGTATATCCATTCATTCATGGATTTTCTAATTTGCGATTTGGTAGTGACGAAAGAGGGGTCGGCTCCAACGAATGGCCTTGACGAACCCCAGGCGAGGTCCGCCGCCTCATTTCCTCTTACACCTGAGTGGCTAGGGACCCAGGCTAGGGTTACTTTCCTTTGGGTGCCCACCTCATTTAGGGCGCTTACACAGTCCCAAATCAGCTTACAGCCCACGCTTGAGGAGCTAATCGCTTTAAGTGTGGACTGACTGTCAGAGAAGATAGCGACGCTTTTACCCGGTTCGGTACATCTTTCTATCTCTGGGACACAGTAATGAATTGCAGCAACCTCAGCTTGGAACACAGTCGTGTCTTTGCTGAAGCTTACCGAAAGAGCCTTTTTAGGCTTCTTAGAGTATATTCCCGCTCCAACGCCGTAGTCCGTTTTAGAGCCGTCAGTAAACCAGTTTGAGCCCGCTCTTACTGGGGCACTTGCCTCCCAGTCCTTCTTATCTGGTATTATAACCTGATATTTCCTATCTAGGTTAGGAGTTCGAACCATGGCATCACATGGCATTCCTAAAAGAGGTGCCTCCTTGAGTTCGTTTAGCAGTTTTTTTATAGTCAGCCCCGTGCGATTTACTTATCGGTACTTGACTACGTAAGAGTCTGTGTACTGTGGACCTTGCGGCTCCTTGTACAAAGATATGTAATGGTGGCAGGTTCAGAATTACTTCAATCGCGGTGGTAGGGGTCGATCTCAACGCCCCCGTGGCGCACAGGCGCGCCAGCCTCTGCACACCACCCAACGCTTTGGCCGCCCCCGCCTGCCGCGCCTTTGGCCACCATCTCCATACGTTAGGATGGGTCTAATTACCTTTGCGTACAACCACAGAGTCATCTTGGGGCAAAGGCCCCAATTCTTTCCACACAGCCTCCTACACCTACCCAGGGCGATGGTGGTTTTGCTGGTCAATTTCTGGATATGTGAATTCCATGTGTGCCTTTGATCAGACCATACCCCCAGGTATTTCGCCTCTTTGACATATGGAATTCGTTCGCCTCCTATCACTAGTGGCTGTAAGCCTTCTAGCGTTCTTTTTCTTGTAAACGTGACAGCCTGTATTTTTTGAGCATTGACTGATAGTCGCTCTTGTTTACATCATTTGTCCACTGTGTTAAGAGCGGTTTGCGTACGCTCCACCAGAACCTTTGGAAACCGCCCTCTGACGACTATTGTAAGGTCGTCAGCATACCCAAGGCAATGGAATCCCTTACCGGTCAGCTTCCGGATTAGGTCATCTACCAGGGTAGCCCACAGCAGGGGAGAAAGAACTCCACCCTGCGGGCATCCCCCTCCCGCCTCCGCCTCAATGGTAGCCTCACCAATTGTGGATGTGATTATCCTTCTTTCCGGGCTGGCATGTTTTTCATTATTTCTTGCCGCATTTTATTAGGAATCTGTAGGCACATATGTATATGCAGATTAGGTATGTATGAAGCGTTTAATTTTACGCTCGCTTCAAAGTATTATAGCAAATTGATGCATTAATAAAATACACAAGCACAAATACAGCTCTTTGATGGCATGTTTCCTAGCAAGCAGATCAATGAATTAAAGTACGTTATATGTATAATGCGTTGAAAAAGAGGAAAGAAAACTATTTAGGTACGTTTATCAATGATGTGATGAATGAAGTCATAAAATTATCAAACATAAAACTTTATAAATAGCCAGTAAAAATCATCCTCAAAAGCTTAAGGATGCTGCACCGAATACTTCTGTTTTTCTTCTCTATTGAAATATGAATTGAGGAGCGTATACGTAATGCCTGGATACGTTTAATGTGCCAGAACTCAATAACACAGCGCTTCCAATACTAGAAATCCGATGAAACTGAAAAAGGCTAAAACGATTTCCTAACATAGGGTAAGTTTCAAAGGGTAACTCCACTAAAGAATTCTCTTTATTGTGCATGCCATGGAGGGATTAAATTAAACGGACCGGCTTTTCTAAAAAAAAAAACGAGATCCTACTGCAGCAGAAACAGCGTACACCATCTAATGCACATACCTATCTCTGTTTAGAGATAGGGTATATAGGTACAGATTCCTGGAAATTTGCTGATTCTGATCGTGTACTCATTCGAATAATCGCCGTATTCACTAATTGCTTTACTCTGGCTTAAGTACGCAATACAGACGTTGATGTTGTAAAAAAAAACGGAAAATTCAGGTAATGGTTACAGTCTCTATTGTATAGACAGAATAAATATAATTAACTTAAGTATAAAGAGATTTCGGTGAATGTTATTGTTACATCGGCTACTGTTGATTCATAAAATTAGTTTGTATTGCACAATAAACCTTATTTTTAATTAAAAACTAAAGCAAAACAAGTAAAAATAAAAAATGGAACGGAAACAGCTTGAAATTACTTGCCGTGTGTATGCGTATCTGCACTCAGGAAATTCCTTTCATATTTCTTTGAACGTTGTTACTATTGTGCATGAAGTTTTAATTAACTTTTCCAGAAGCTTTTGTTTTTAATTAAAGAACACCCCTATTTATATATTACTGTTGTGCACGTAGGTATTTTAACAGTATATATTTAATAAGTAAATTTATTGTTTTAAAACCTTTGCGCAGATTAGAAACGATCAATTTTGGGAGACACCACGTTAAGTTGGATAATCGAAAGAAAAAATTCTCGGTACTATTCAAATGCCTTAATGTAGGTAAATATGTTTGTGTGTTTTTTTATTTTATCCAGAAATTGTAATTTATATTTTTTTGGGACATAGGAAGCTCTTTCAGGCATAAAGGTCTTTAAACGTGTTACTTGATGGTCACCGAATTGTTCTGCAAACATTTGTGAAAAAATACAATGGACAAGCATCTTTGTTGCCAATACGGCACGTCATCCGTTATCTGCAAATCCTTCCCAGTTTGAAATCGACCTTGATATATTGGCACTTATAAAATAAAGCTATTAAGCACATACTATGCGAATGCTTGGTTGCTACATACATACATCAACTATGATGATGTAATATTGTAATTCAAAGCATATGGTTTGACCTCCAATATTTATTTAGTTGCATGTTAGTCTTGGGGTATAATATTTTATGGCCTTGTCAAAATCATACATCTTATACGAAATATGAGATATAAATAAATAAAATATAACATTATCTATCTCCACATTACTTTTGTGCATTAATTAGTAAACGTTTAAAGGTTTTTGAGGTTATAATCCTTTCATAGACCCATGAAATATATCGTAGTTGAACGATTGATATTGATTACAAGAAGTTTTTATAATGAGGAATATCCATATGATAAAATGCTTGCACAAGGTAGGTACTCCGACAGTCTCCAAATTGAGTTTTCCTTTAACCTTCAACTATTCTGCAAATAATTTATAAATGTGGTTACCGTCTTCCATCAACTTTACTGGAAATTTACCGTTGAAGTTAATTATTCAACAAATGGTGAGTAGGCGTGCTTAAAAGCTCTGTTACAGATTAAAAATGAATGTTACTAAATTGTAATGGCCCGTTTATGCAGATTGACCATGATGGTTTTGATTAAAATAACAAAGTAACGATTTTGACGTTGTAATTGTTATTTTCAAATTTGTGTCATAATGTTTAAGTTTTAGGTTTTTGCAGATAATTTATGTTACGGATATTTTTTCCGCGTTGTTTAAATTATTATTGTGAGAGGGGAGTCTTGTATTTGTTGGTTGTAACAATCACAATACAATTGAAAATACTTTGCAGGAAAATGATAATTGAGTACTTAGTACATTTATTTTGTTCCCCTATTTTAAATGCTAGACGCAATATCTGAGTATTAAGGAGATGATATAAATACCTGACTCATACCTGGTGATAAAGCAAATCTAGATTTCTTTTATTAAAACTGCATGTTACTTTAGGGTCCACAATATTACTTTTGCTAGAGAAGAGTATTAGAAACATAATTTTCTTGATTTGAAATTTTCTTCTGTCAGCATGGGATGGTACGTAATAGATGCACATAAATTTTATCCATAACAGATACTGTATTGAAAGAGAAAGAAGCAATTATCTCCATTCTGTGTGTGTTGCAATCTAACAACATTATTTTTCTTGACACCAGTTTATTTTGACAATTTCGAAATACTGGTAACGCAACGATTTCGGTATTATACCCGCAGAACATCATTCAACAATTCCTCGCTTTGCGAGTCCGTTTTCAGGAGCAATCTGAATCAATGTGAATCCATTAAATTACTAGTCCGAAAAGTGGTGCAATGTCGTATCCAATACGGCCTGTCCTATATTTCTGTCAAATTTAATTTGCGGTTTTCTTGCATTTTAGACCGGTTCCAGATTCACGCGCACAGCCAGGCAACGAACGGCGACCGTTCGGGGTTAGAGCTGACGTGGCAGTATGTAGTTGGGTATCTTTCTGTGGATTTCGCCATTACGTTTCGCAATTTGCGGATTAATATACCTACGAAATGTTAATTAATTTGCATGAAATTCGGTCGAACGGCATTACACAATGCCCGTGCTACTGTGTTACGGTTTACGATTCGAACTGCATTAAATTTTATCGTTTACGGTACTGAAGTGACTCCGTATAACGGACATCGATTCCTTGTTGGGTTGGGATTAAACCTATATAATAACTTCAAGTTTAGCTTAGATGCATATAGTAGTAGCGTTTGTAATGTGGGGTTAAAACGAAGTCGGATTAAAACTTTTATTAAAGTAATAATTAGTCTGGTACTATAAAACCATTTACTAGCATTACTGGTATTAGTAGTGTGGTTAGGTGAGTGTGCTACGAAGTTCAATTTATTGATACGAAGGATTCTTTAAATCAAAGAAATCAACTGCTTTGAATGAACGATGATATAGAAAAATATGATATATGCTGCCCGTCTTTATCGCACATATATATTATCTAAAATTATATCTACCATTAGGTGTAAGGTACTGAACTAAAATAAACTATTCTTATACCCTATTTACTAAGTTGCCTCATTATATTGTTCTGTGCTAGTTTATATTTTTCCGCTAATCTAAAACCTTTCTTCTCCAAAATTTTTCTTTTACCTATCTCCAAGTTGTCTTAGGCTTCCCTCTTCTTCTTCTTGGTACTATCCTCGCTTCCCAAATCTTTCTTAACTGTCTGCGCACCTTCATCCTGCAAATATGTCCGAACTATTTGATCTCATTATGTTTTATTATTTTCAACTCGGATTTCACTCCTAACTCCTTTCGAATGTCTTGATTTCTGATTTTATCAATTTTGGTTGCTCCCTTCATACTTACCAAAAATTGCATCTCAATAGCTTGGATTTTATTTTGTTGTTTTTCTGCTAATGCCCATTGTTGCTTCAATTCTTTCGTTTATTTCCCTTCGTCTGCTTGTAAAACACTACCTAGGTACTTAAAATCTTCTACATAGTCTATTATTTTTCCATTTATTTGTATGTTGGAATGTTAGTCTCTTTGGTCTCTCTTCTTTCTTTTGTTATTACTACAACCTTAGTCTTTTCCACATTTATTTTCTTCAGCGACGCCGTGCCTCAAATTTTGTATGTTCTTGCAGCTCTCTTACGTTCTTCGCAAATATTGCCAAATCATCAGCATATGCACACTCAGTAATTCCTACTTTTGTCTGGTTTTTTCCAGCTTCCTTACTTTTTGACTGAATTCTTGGATTATCACATCCATTGTGATAACAAATAAGGCGAGGCTCAAAATACTACCTTGGTCGTCCTTGCTCAGTTATAAATTCCTCAGTATTGATATTTCCAGTTCTGACTATGTTTTTACTTTGTTGTACTTACATATAGTGCCCAACTGTTGCCTTGCTATTGTTGTATTAGTTGTATAAATAGCCTACACTCATCTTGTTTCTTATCTGCAAGTGGATGGTCCGTTTTTATGGTGAGGGTAACGCCAGCACATGCATAGCCCTTTCCGTTTATAGTAGGAGTAAAGGAAACTAGAAGCATATACTAATATAATTTTGGATATCATTAACGTAAGAAAAACTATAGTTCACTTACTTTGGGTTTATAGATATTTTTCAATAATATGGACTACATTATGCCACTAAAACTTGAGTGAAGTGTAACGTCAATCATATCTAATCAGTTTGCCAGGTTATTTAGGAAAGGTACATTGGTCTATCGTTTTAGTGACGTTATGCACCATTTACAATTGAAATAAGCCCAATTTATAAGAAACAACTTTACATTTTTCGGTATAGTAAATCATACATTTCCATTATTATCTATTAAGACTAATAAAGCACTTAAAATATATTTGTTCAAATTTTACTAATATGTATTTAATCACCATGTTCGTATGTAATTAACCTCCGAAGAAAAGTTATTCTGTAATTACCCCGTAGGGGTTAGTACAATATCAGTAACTTCAAAATTAATTTTGCTGTAATTAAAAGCACATAAACTTAATGGTAAAGTATTTTATTGGATTGAGCTTACGAGTAGTAGAAAACCTTTATTTTGTAGTTCACTCGCATATTACAGTGTCTCACTGATTTCGATCTGATTTGATTGATGGTAATACCCACGTGATTCGATAACTAGTCTCACCGTTGCGGTCTCTACGGCTTATAATATATAATAAGGTTGGATCCTTAAGGCACCTCAGAATTTTTACCAATGAAACTCTTCAAGTCACACACAATGGATGATATGCTTAACTGCCTTCTCGTCCCCAAAACACAGCCAGCATTTAGTATAATCTGTCATTCGAATCCCTTCTAAAAGGAAATTGATTGTGCGTGAATATGGTTTTTTTGAAGGATATATTATTAATTAATATCAACCATAGCGTTACAGCTCCCTATTCTTCAGCTTAATATGTTTCGAGATATTTTCAATTTCGTTAAATTTTTCACGTTTGCACTAACGTTTGCAAAAAAGAAATTAAGTATTTCATATAGTATTGGATGAAATTTCTTATAGA
Organism: Cetonia aurata; assembly: GCA_949128085.1. Taxonomy (NCBI): domain Eukaryota; kingdom Metazoa; phylum Arthropoda; class Insecta; order Coleoptera; family Scarabaeidae; genus Cetonia; species Cetonia aurata. Next base: position 19,951,467 of record OX421885.1, on the reverse strand, counting down.
TATAAATTTAAGACAAATACCTAGATATTAAGAATTGTAGCATTTACCACAAGAAAACTTACCTTAAATACATACTTTCAAGTTAAGAGAACTTTTTATTCAACCGAAGCACGGCTTTTGTTATTATATTATTATAGGGTGGAATGAAGCCTAGAATTTTACATAGTTTGACATTGTTTGGTACATATACTTCTGATTTCTTTTGAAATATTAACACTTGTTTCATAGAATTGCTTGCTATGAATTTTATGCGATTTGAATCAAAAGGAGTGGTAAATTGTGTGAAAAATATTTACACTTGGTATACCATAAATGCTATGTAGCTCAAAATATTTTTACATAAATCGTTGTTGGCTAACATTCTCTAAGTTTCGAAATCAGATTCCTATTAAGGTGTTCGTCAGATTCAAATAAGCCAGTTCGGTGCTGAATTTTTTGGTAAATTAGTGACATAAATTACAATGCATTCAAAATAAATGTATATGTGGTTTTTCTTTTTGAAAATCAAAGAAACTTTTTTACATGCAGACAACAAAATTTTAAAAGAATTTAGATTTTAATTTAAAAATATATCTGTGAGGTTGCTGACATCTAGCGAGGAAGAAGAAAAGTTAATTTTTATCATTTAGTATAGAAACCTGTAGGCTGAATTGTCAAACAATAATTGTAATTAATTATTACAATTATTGTTGTAATCATTAAACTTATTAATGTAAAAAGAACAATAATTGAACGACATGAACAGTTTAGTTGTGTTACGTTACATTGGAAGATTCTACGAAGGACCTGCATGAAGTCGGTTGATAGATCTAGTTGCGAACACGTCCAGCGGCATAAAATTGTTTGGAATGTAAGTCCTAGTAACCTATGGGAAAAAGAAAAGAGATTGGTTGAAAAAAAAATGAGTACAGGGGTAAAAAAATAGCGCAGGTAGATATACGTGTGAAAATTTGTGTTATTAAACGTTAAGATAAATGTTTTAATAAGAAAAGTCTATTATCTACATGTAAATCAATTTAGTAGCGATAACTCACCTACAAATGACAGTGTCTATTCCCGAGATCGATTCTTACTCCAAGGCGAAGGAAAGCTGAAGGATTTCTTGATATCTGAAAAGGAGGCATCATCAAGGAGAGTCCGAACGAGTCACAGTTCGAATCCAGACATCGAGAAATTGCCGAATTCTACAGAGGCGAAGTTTTATCAGGGTACCAGGCTTGTAACAGAATTTGATTAAGTACAAGTCTATTCAAGCTCAACTACGATTTAAGACGTGAAAAACCAACTGTGAATTACAGTTTCATAAAAAAGTATTTTCTAAAACTCACTGATAAAACATAAGATTAGATTTCACGTTACGTCAAGTTTATTTATCGAATCTTGTTGATTTTACCAGTTAATATCATTCAGAATTTCTTTATATTCATTGGTTAAATACCTAGAAGTTAAAAAGGGTCAAATAACTGAAATTTACTTAGATTTACGATTAAACTGAGGTCGAACAATAATAATTATAGGTTACGTCGTTCATTACCTTGTTAAAAGAGTTAATTTTATTGTTTTCCTGATTTTGAATCACAACTTTCAAAGGTGCTTGTATATTAATGCTAGAATTCTTTTTCTTTTTTAATATAAATTGTTTAATTTACCTGAATATTTGTGGTATCCTTGAAAATATGCATCACTTTCATTACACATCACAGATTTATCGACCAGTTTTGGAGGTAAGAAATCATTACTAAAAGTTATATTTTAAAATTTTAACCTTAGTCTTCAATGAGTCCAACATAAATAAAGTTCTAAATAGGCGGCAATAAGCTAGATTTAAAATTAATTTCAAGGTAAGTAGCGCACTCCCGTATCGTTCAATCGAACATCAAAAATGCCATGAGAATAGATTTCTTTTTTTTTTATTATCCAGGAGTCCCTTTAGTTAATATTTCTCCGGAAATATATCTATAAATTTTATTATATTAACAGTATGTATGTCATGTGCAATCCATATGACCACCAAGAGTTCTTTACTCAGATACATATTATGCAATAGTTACGTATACTTCTCTAAATAATTTGAATCCAGTTGCGTAACACGAAATCAACATTTTTATTTTATTTTCCTACAGGTATTGGTAATGTCCTAATAAATTCAAATAAAAAGTAATTTGCCAAACTTATATGTATCAAAAACAAGCAAACACGATTCTTCTTAAAATAAGCGAATCCTGTAAATATATTTTTTCTCGCGTATAGGTCTGAACTTGTTTGAAGAAGTTAAGGAGAACATCGAATATATTAATCGAACCATGAGAATGCTAGTTCTTACTCAAATTTCAATTCAAATTTACATTAAATCAAATTAAGAGTAAGGAATAAATCGTGACAAAAGTGGTGGAGGCGCCGGCCACTTTCATTGAAGTAACAATGTTTTCAATACTTTGGAACATCTTTCTCTACTAGTTATATATTTTACTTAAAAGACTTAATCCTCATATGATGTTTTCCGTAGCTCACCGTCTGTTCGATTTGGAAAGGAGAAATGGTATGGATATTCGCATTATAAGAAGCGAAGCAAAATTTATTTTACTATAACACTAACAGCATAAAACAAAATTGAGATCAGTTTTTACACTATTGATATAAATAGAAAATATTGAAAATTATAAATTACGTTAAACGAAAAGAGGACGTTATAGACAATTCTATCAAATATGTGCATTTTTTGCAGTAAGCTAACTATTCAAAAAGCAAATCAAAGACATAAAATTAATTTCGACACCCTCTATCACTATCTAATCCATACAATAAATCTTTTAACACATTTTAAATCACCTACAAAAAGCAGATTTTCAAGACCTCAAATTACTTGATTTACATTTTTACGTAACCTGTTTTAAAGTAAAAACATCTAACTATACACAACGTCCTTCACACAAGAACAAAAGAATCAATTGATGCTAATAACTTAAAGAGTTTGCATTGTTTTTGTATACACGTGAAATGCTAGAAATCCCCCTAAAAAATTGATAAAATTGAATACAATGATATGACTAGGACATTGTATTTGTATTTTCCATATATCTACCTGTAGTGTATTTCCACAACAATCTCTAGAAATTCAATATCAACGCATACGAACTATATTACGTCTTCAGAGAATATAAAACTTGATTACCATTTATAACATTCTCGTCGAGTTTATACAAAGAAAATTCACAATATAATCCGCTTCTACGCGGTTGATGTTGCAATTTCGCAAAACAACACAAATATTACCGCACATGCATATACTTACCTTCCGCTTTGCCGGGCGCGTGTATAGACGGTATGTGATTCCATTATATTTTTAAATTGGAATCCATAGTTTCCACCTGTTCGTGGTGGTTGGGGTACTCATCGTCGCTTATTCGGGTGTTCAAATCGGCCAACCGTAGGTAGGTAGAACCCCGAACGTGCACACAAATACGCGCGCAACTACCCGTGTTCACATATCCTACGATAATCCGCACTCGAAAACACTTGTAAACAGAAACACGCTGATCTCGCAATCTTCTAACATTTACACAGCGGTTTTCTAGTGTCTTTCCAAATCTTGTGTGTTAGCGTGAAGTTTGGGCAATATTCCGCCCTTTTCTTACAGAATAACTTGCCCGTTGCTGAAGTTAAGTGACACCGAACTCGGTCCTCAAGTCATGCGAAGAATGTGGACTTAATCTTTTAGGTGCCGGGGATCTTTTAGGGGAACGAACTTGCATCTAGAGAAAGTGCTGACGCGTAATCAGTAAGGCGCATCGCAGAAATGCAATCTGGATTTTATGGTTACAGAAAGAAATTTGAATATTTACATACAAAGGCTGAAATATGAGGACCGGTCACTAATATAAAACAGGAAAAGTACACTAATGCATTATTAACACAATCAATACTAAATGCAATATAAACCAAAGTTAGATAAACATCAATGCAAATTCTAACTATAAACACAAAATTTCCATGTACACCTAATACATTGAAAAGCTTAATGGAAACCAAAGGAGGAGAAGATGATAAAATAGAAGAAATGGTTTATACGCGTACAAAATAGGTTTCTTTTTGCTAGGGGTTCAGGAGGAGAAGTTGAGTCAATCCCCATATTTATTAGTCGTACTCTTAATTGAATTGGCTCCAATAATTAATTTATGTGAAGAGGTGTGCATATCCTGATCATTTTGCTGATTTAATTGCCATGTTAATTAATTTTAAGTTAAAATATTTTTAACTTATAAACAGGCATTTATTTGTTTTGTGGATTTCGAAACATCAAGACTCACCTATTATATATATAATTATCAACATATCTCAAGAAGGACAAAACTTAGTTATAGGCAACTTTGAAAAATATGGACCCTTTTTTATGCAAGCATGAATGGCATATCATATACTTTTAATACAGGAAGATCTACATACATGAAACGTTGCTTTTGTGATAGAAAGTATCATACAAGATCCTTGTAAGTTGTGTTAATGGTGAATAATAATCCAAATGCTTTAATATATTTAATAGCCCCTGCACTTCCAAGGTCTGCGAGTGCCTTGTTTACGCTACTGGTGACATTATTAGCTTGGTAGAATGAAACAAAAGGTAAAAAATGAAAAACCAAGAGAAAAGCATTGAGAGGCAGGAAAAGAAGAGACCGTCAAAGAAAAATTAAAGGAGAAAGAATCGAGGTCACCAGAAAACAGTAAAGATTATTTGAATCATGAAAATAATGATGATATAAATTATTCACTATCTAACCATTATAACGTTCAATACAACGTTATTGTTTAAGATTATGTCCTTGCTTAGATAATAGTTTCCCTCCTGAATAAATTTTATAACATAGTTTCAAACTGTTGATATTCTTATCCCCGACTCGATCCAGGTTGTCTTATAAGGCCTTATTATAAGTAATTATAAATTTCGTTTGAAATATGAACTAAATTAAGTGATTCTGTTATTTTTACACAAACTTTAATAAGTAGGTTTATTATAATCCTTTCGATTTTCACCTTTTAAATATAAAATAAAATTCTATTTTAATAAACTCTGTTATGTCCTGCCTTCGTGTAAGCTATTGTGATGTAAACCCCTTTCAGAGTAAATATCAACAAACAAACGAAGGAGAGTGTTTTTATTAAGGTTGCACCTCTTGATTTAGTTTTAATCAGGTGGATTGTTTATGTATAAGGGTCTTGCAGCGGATCTGGGTCAGAAGTATACGCGTGCGTTGTAATTGAAACTGATATACATACGTACCCACTTTTCTGTGTGTGTAGAAATACATGTACACACATACATATGCGCCTAGGCTAGCACCTCTTTCCTGTATTGCAATAGGGTGGCATGCTGGTATGTGGTGGAGTGTTTTTTTTTGTTTTGGAAACTAATTCCGTAACTGGGGTCCGTTAAAAAGCAAAATTTTCGCAAATGAAAAGCCGTAACTTTCGCGAAATTTTTCGGAAGCAATAAAAACGACAATGCGAAGCACATGACGCCCCTAGTTATCGTGAAATATTACAGGTAAACCGCTTGGCTGAACGCGCGGTTAATTGTTACCCGGTCGGGTGCGCTTTTTATCCGTTTGTTTATTCGTTTCTGTTAGCTCTCACATTGCTTTTTAATGAAGAATACAGGTGCTATATCTGATTCTTTAAACCTAAAGCTGGTCGGTATAACAAGGATTCAGGAGCGTATTCTCTTTCAGGTTTTTATTTTGTTTTTTTTTTATTCCCCCTGAACTCTTGTTATCTTTTCACGCTGTAATGCGAAGCTTTAATTAACCCTGTTCGCATGTTCTACTTTTTTGAGTTTTGAACTCTTACTGCTACTGGAAAAGGCAGCCTTTTTTAGGACTGCATGCGAATGGTTAGTAGAGCATATTGTGTTGATACTGTGCTGCGGAAATAGAGGTTTCGACGTTTGTACTACAAACCCTTTAAAACGGACAGGCCAACTCATAGTGCTTTGTTAAACTAACTTCCTTTTTGACGTTCATATTTCGCTTGTATATGTCGAAATCTCTAAAAAAAAGTAAAACAAAGAATCACGTATTTTATGTTCTGTTTACTTGAGTTTTAACAAATAATGATTACATTTGTAATAATTGGCAAGTAAACAAAAAAAGATAATAAGAAATGCACGAAGAACACAATTATTCAAGAGCTTGCATTGATATTGATTAGATCCTGTTTAAAAATCGAATTAAGGTCATTAAAAAATGTAAGTATGCATTAAAAATACCGAAACTAATTTGAAACAAAACAAGGATTTTCATAGCTACTTTACGCGTAAGGCTGATGATTTTATTACTCCGAAACATAAACTTGCTACATATGAAAACAATCCTCTCTATATTGGTACCAAACTATATAATTCATTAAAACCTGAAATTAAGCTACTTAATAATATTAATTCTTTTAAAAACGCACTGAAAGATTTTTTAGTTAGTAAGAGCTACTATTCTTTAAACGAATACTTTGAATCTTGTTAATTTTATATTACACTTTTTAATGTTTAAGTCTTTATTAGTATTTGTTATTTTTTATTATGTTATCATTTTTTGGGTTTAGGTTTAACTTATCCTATACCATATGTACTTGTTCTGTATGTTCTTGTACTCCTGGTCTCTTGGATCAATATACATTATTATTATTAATGAAGCCAGATTTATTTTTGATATTTCGAAATTATATATATATATATATGCAGCATTTGGAAATACCCTCCGCGAGTTTTTCGGTTCAACGACAACGTAATTAAAAGAAGCTAAGAATACCATCGGTTTTCCTTTGTTTACATAGATCCTAATAACATATTATTATTCTTATTAAAATTTCCGGAATGCGGAATATGGGAATATTTAACGTCGCAGTCGCTTAGTGTCGGCCAAGATACAGCGCGCCGAAGAGCGAGCTCGCTATTTCATTAAATCTCTAGGGAATTTAATTTCTGATAGTCGCCGGGTCCTCGGTTTTAGACGACGGCGGGCGATTCTCGGAAATACACATATATGCGAAAATAAACAACGCCATTGTTGCCTATATATAGAACTCGTCGACTTCGCGCCCCGATAACCGCTTCCGAAATAATGGAAATAACAAACGAATTTCCCGAAACCACAAAAGAACTGAATTCCATCTGTCATCTGCGACCTTCGTATTTCTATTGGAATTGAATTGTGATATTTGACTGAGATGTTGAGGGTTGTAGGAGTGTCGCTGTAAGAAATTGCTTGGAAATATTTTCTTTCTCATAAATGAACACTTCACGTCCCAGAGATGATCCGTTTGGAAATAAAGTGGTGCGTTTCAAATTACTAATTGTTATGTTATTAAGTAGATGGACTAATATATTGAAACGCTTGTATAAATATAACAACTCTAGATTAAGTATTTGATAAGTTTCTTTTAATAATGACTTTTACAGGAAACTGACACATCTATACTAACTATCACACTGACAAAAGTCAATGCTAGGTTTTTCCACTATCACCAAACAACAATGCACAATCACTACAACTATTAATCATCTCCTGATGATGCTAACTTGGTTAGCGAAACGCGCGTCGAGAGATTGTGCATTGTTGTTTGGTGATAGTGGAAAAACCTAGCATTGACTTTTGTCAGTGTGATAGTTATTGTTACACCAAAGGTTCCAAAACCCAATTACTGGACATCTATACTAATTAATAAATCATGGATAACTATATATAATACTATAATACTACATTCCTCCCCTGTTATCTTTGTTATATATAATATATACAATCTAGTAATTTCCTAGGTACTCTACGAATTCTTGCACTTCTTCTTAATGGTGGTGTCGGTATACTCTCTGACGAACATTGATTTGCTTCTCCGGTGTTGGTTGACATTGTGGGTAAGTTTACGTCCTCTGTATTCATCACTGTAGTCTCTGTCTCTGTTTGAGTATTCTTGGTCTCTGGTATAGTCTGTTTAGGTGCTTGTGGTGTGCTACTAGTACTTGGAATTTGTTCTTGTTCTATTTGTTCATTATTCCTTTTCTAAATTTGTCTTAATATAAACATCTTCCCCGGTTTTAAATTGTCTACTATGCTTAGAATCATTTTCAATTTCTTCTTTGATAATTTTGTATCTCAATGTTCCTCTTGTATTTGGCTTTAAATTATCTAAAAGTGTTCGTAACCGTCTACCAAACATGAACTCACTTGGACTCTTTTTAGTAGTGTTGTGTGGTGTGTTTCTGTATGTAAATAAAAAATTGTGTAGTCTTTGAATTTGGGTTTGATTATCTGATCTACTAGATGACATATGTGCTTTAAACGTTCTAACAAATCGTTCAGCTAGACCATTAGTCTTTGGGTGGTATGGAGATGTACATATATGTTTAATTCCTTTCTTTATACAATACTGTTTGAATTCATCTGATGTCATTTGCGTACCATTATCAGATACTATTATCTCTGGTAATCCAAACTTAACAAAAATATCATCCAAAGCATTGCATAAAGTTCTCGATGTAATTGTGTGTAACGGAACTACGTCTGCCCATTTTGATAAAGCATCCACTACTACGAGCCAGTATTTGTTTTCAAATGGACCTGCGAAACCAATATGTATGCGTTCCCATACATTCTCAGGAATAGACCACGGAAAAACTGGTACCTCCAGTTGAGTCTGTCTGTGAAGTTGACATTCTTTACAATGTACTAAATAATCATTGATGTCATTGTCGATGTTCGGCCACCACACGTAATATCGTGCTAATGCTCGCATTGCCACAACTCCTGGATGACCTTGATGTAATATCTTCAATATACTGTGTCTTAGTGTTTCAGGAATGATAATTTTTCCTTGACACATAACAATTCCATTTTCTACTGAAATTTCGGTGCGTTTGTGGTAATATGGTGTAAATTCGGGTGTAATGTTTTCGTTCCAGTGCGTATGTAGAAATTGTTTTACTTTTCTTAAGGTATGGTCGTTGTTTGTGTGCTTACGTATTATTTGTTGTGTGATATGCATGTCATCAAATTTTTCTGCATGCAGATCTTCGTATGTTTTATGTATTTGCATTTCTTCTTCAGAACTTTCTTCCTTTTCGTCAGGTAGTCTTGATAGAAAATCAGCTATTGTGTTTTCTTTTCCTCGCCAGTATGTTATGTTATTAAGTAGATGGACTAATATATTGAAACGCTTGTATAAATATAACAACTCCAGATTAAGTATTTGATAAGTTTCTTTTAATAATGACTTTTACAGGAAACTGACACATCTATACTAATTAATAAATCATGGATAACTATATATAATACTATAATACTACACTAATGAAAAACGTCGTAGTCGCTATTTGGTTATAACCTTATTGTGCTTTTGAAATATCATTGGTTTTAGCTCAAAAAGAAAGATTTTAGCTAAATTGAGAGAATTAACTAAGGAGACAGTATACTTTATTTTGTTACAACAGAATAGAATTTTATTTAACTTAACAGAATTCAACTTTTATTTTGTGATCCTTATGTGCTTGTGCTAGGCCTTTTGTATTTGCTATTTATTTTGGAGCTGTCATTTGTGTTACTGTTATTTATCATTTATTACCTACTCATATTGTCTAATTTTTGACATATTTATATACACGTTTGTGTCTTTTTAAATAAATAAATTACAAATACAATAAATAAATTAAAATATAATTCGTTAGTTCTTCGTCTTATGCACCAAATGTATACGTAATATATGCACTTCTGTGGACGTAGTAGTGGAAGAATAAATGACATTTTATAAAAAAATATATAAAGTACAAGAGAACTAATTCAGTTAAAATTTTATTATTTGATGCATATCTGTATATAATTTAGTTATTTTAAATGTTTATTACTACTTTTAATTATTATTATTTTTAGTTGTTTGCATTTATTATACAAAACGTTTTCTTTTTGAGAAATAAGAAAAAGAGATATTATTAAAAAGATGGGGATATGGAATACTTCCGTTATCTTTGGGACAATGTAATCTGCTGCAAATTATGTTAAAAGTGTTTTTTAATTGTTATAATTGTTTGATGTATTGATGTATTTCTAAAAGTTGAAAAATCGCGCAAACTTTGGATAGGCTGAACCTCTAAATAGGGCATTTCGGCAGAAAGAAAAATTCGTATTGCTTTTATAATTGTACTCTTTAAGCTTGTAAAATTTCATGGAAATTGGAATGACAGTTGCCGGTGTTACCTTGTTAGTTGTATCAGTTTTAGATAAAGTGAACATTCTGTCGACTATTCTGTTTTGATTCCTAAACCTTCGTCAAAGTTTTACCGAGGTTAACATTACGCAACAAAATATGGTGTTTCCTTTCTGCATATTGGCACTATAACGTGGCTTCTTCTTGCTTCGCCCTGATATTTCTTTACGAAAATCACGAGAAAGTTAACTCATACTTGATCCCAGCCTCTGCATATATACTTAAAGCGATAGAATTTAACAATAACTTTAGAATTTTATAGTGACATTACTGCCAAAGGCAGCATTGGTAGAAATTTTATTTAGTTGGAATTAATTTTCTTGAAAGCTTTGTTTCACGTTTTTAACATCAAATCGTAAACAAATGTTTGCAAGGCCAGTGCGTTTCCAAAAATTAAAAAGATACGACTGCCTTTATGAAAACCCGTAAAGAAGGAACGTAAAAAATACAGTCAAAATAAAGTTGTAACAATACTACCCTCATATTCATTAGGTAAGCTAAAGAAAGAGAGGCCGGATAGAAAAGTTTAGTACCCATTTTATTTTAAGAGAAGAAAGTGGAGCGTTAAACTACAATTACTTTATATTTTTTGAACTTCTAACAGATTTTCATCGCAAATACTCAAAACTTTTTAGTGTAGTTTAATATTAGTGGTGCTTAACTTCAAGGAGCATGAAAGACTGACTTAAAATGAAAAATCATTTGCCCCGAACTTATAATCATTATGCACGAGTTTATCTAACTTTCATAAATTTAAATATTTGCATTTTCACAGTTCAGTTCTTTTTTAATTTTATGTCGTAGAGTTTGCTAGAATGCATGGAGGTAAAAAACTAGATTAGAATTCGGTGTAACAGAAAAATCAATCCGTAAATGAAAGAAAATCGAATAGTATTTAAAAGATTGAACGTGATAAAGCTCCAAGCCGGGTTCGTGGCTACAACTAGAAACTTAAAACAATGGAGAATGCAATAGTGCTGTATCAACCGTTAATATAAAACAAAAAGGTGGGTAATGAAATAACAAAAGCAATGCTATGAATGATTCTTTCAGGAGATGCTATTTTGCTAAAACAATTCGATCAATGATAACTTTAATTTAGATTAATATTAATTATGTTTCTTTCTAATTTTGTTCTTTTAGTAGATTGTTTGTACGTGAAATGCATACTTATATACAAAACAGTTTTTCTTTCGTAGGTACCTGATATAACATAATATCTGGAAATACTTCAAAAAACGTGAATTAAATTTGGTTGCCTCGACCAATCCCATCTAACATTACCTATACCCTCGCCTTAACCCACCTAATGTGTGGTGATCTGAGAGCAGCCAAATTTCTTCCATCTCATTCTTTCACCAATTTCAATATCTTCGAGTTGGCTGACATTTGGAATGGTTTAATAATGAGATAAGGTGTACTTAGCTAGTCATTATTAAAAAAAAAAAGAATCAAGTTAGTTTTAACTAAGTTAAGACACAGTTCATTATCTGTCAGACATTTTTTAACATTTAATAGAAGCTGCAAACCAGTCTAGTAATGATGAAAAAGCAACATTAGAAAAAAGCAAGTTAGTGTCGTCTGCAAAATTCACGATCTTTTGGCTCTCGTGCACAGTGCACACAAAATATCATTAATAAAAATTACAAATAGCAATGGGCTCAGGACACTTCCTTGCAAAATGCCCATTGATTCCCATGTTGTCAGAGTAAGAGGCACCATTAACACCCGTAAAGGTTTCAGATGTATCAGATAAATAAATATGAGTGAAACGAGTTTGCGAGATGCTCCGAAAACCATTGTATAATAATTTTTGAAGCAGTATATATGTGGTGTGATATACTATCAAATGCCCAGGGTCAAAGGACAAGAAATTCAAAATTAGAGAGATTATAAATATATTAGATCAAATATCCCACATGAATATCCACTGAAGATATATTTGTACCACAGCATACACTTTAACACTGCAGTGATATGTACCTCCTTGGACTATCTGAGAACTGAATGTTCTGCCTGGAGTAGACTAATTTATTACTCGGTAATAGAATACAAATCCAGTGTAAATCAAATCTGAAGAAACTGTTTCTGAATATCTATTAGAAACTGTACTGAACATAAGAAAGTAATAAAGCTGGCAAAAATCAGCATAGGACAGCAGAAATTCTCAGAGACGGTAAAAGGTTATAGCTATAAAGAACTGTGACAAAATTTTGTGTAATATTCAAGAATTTAAGTATGTAGGCACGTAGTATATTCTTTACTGTTTGTCCTGTTATTGGGTCTGTACCTGTTGGGCATCAAAGATTATTATTATTATTATTTACACGGGCTTTTTAGTAGAAGTAGTATCTCGTGCGATTTAAATAAAGTGTAATACGTTTTGGTCAATTTTCATAGGGAAGCATACATCGCGTCATACCTTTGAGAGCTCACGGAAAACAGGTGGAAATTTCAGGTCGAAACCTCCTTAATTAGAGCCTCACTTTCGTGTAAACGCCGGAGTACCTTCTTATCTAAATAATTAATCTTTTCATATTGATCAGGCCAGGTACAATAAATTAACTGTCGGTATTAATTTTAATATAAATTTATATCTACTCCCGCATAACTCGGCGCCGTTACACTACATTGATCAATACGAACAGATTAATTATTGAGATAGGCATCGGTTATTTGAAATTTATTTACCTACTTCAATGTCAGTTTCCTGGGTAATAACAGGCGCCCACGCGTCGAGTCTCTATTTACAGGATCACTTCGGGGATACAAGCGAAAATTTAATCGTTAACGAAATACCATGGCAGATAACTTCCTACGTCCTCGCCAATTTAATGGTCGGTTAAGAAAGCGAGAATTTACTGCAGCTAAATATATGTGAGGGTTGCTCTTTAGAACAGATTAGGATTCGCAAACTTCCCAATGAATTTATGTGAGGCGACTGCGAAGAAATTAATTAATTTGTCAAGAGTTTATTACATATTTAAGAAGCTTCTCTGAATGTATTTATAATGCGAATTTCCTTAAAGTTATTAAAAAGTTTGTTTGGTTGCCTGTTATTCGACACGGAAGCATCAGAAACCGTTTGGCCGCTTCCACGTATTAAAAACGTAAACTTTTTTCCGCATCTTGAGACAATTTCAAAGGGAACCTGTAAACTTTGTTTCAAATTCTTTCCTTCTTACACTCTCCCTCTTTGTCTTCGTCTGTCTACGTTAAAACGTCTGCTTACGGCAGCTTCAATTAAAAGAAACGTAAGAGCGTTTCTGATGTTGCATGCGCTAAAATTACTTTCTCTTTGTATCCGAGACAATTGTTAACAGGCTCTGCTCAAATACAGGCTGGGCACAAATACGCGTGAAGGGAACAACTTTTTAATTTGAAGTTTCAAGGAATCGTTTTGTTCACCAATACAGGTTTTTATATAAAAGTATTCTAAATGAGTGTGGAAAAAAATAAGGAATAATTATATTAATTTACTCGTTTTGGGTCGTGACCCTTCCACAAAAATTCCAAAAACAATAAATTGGAGATCAAGCAAGTAAAGCATTACTCGAATTTTGGTTCCACGACGATGTACGCTATATAAATTTGGGTCCTTTGCCAGGAATTTTTACTTAATAAGATTAGGAATACGGTGCAAGGTGTAGATATTGTTGATCTTAATATTTAAAGAAGCAAATAATAGAGAGAAAGTAGATCGTCTATTGGTAGGAAAGATATCATCTGCATGTTTCGACTAATTGCTCCGCCAACTGCAACCACTAGAGCCCATTATAGAGCAAATGTTATCTTAAAGTTCATTCAAGAAGTTCAGTTTTTTAAGGTAAGTTTTTTTTAAAAAAATAACTTTCCCAAAAACCATACCCAAATTTCACGGTGGTGCCTGAAGGGCAGTGGCAGAAGATATGCTCAACTGCCTCTTCGTCCTGCAAACACAGTCGCTATTCAGTCTCATCAGAGAGTTTAATTCTCAGTCTGTAGTGACTTATAAAAGCAGATCCTTGGAACTGACATGGTTGGGCAAAACGCAATGTATCCCATGTACCACGCCAGGATAATTGTTTCGCGTATGGACAGGTTGTGATTTCTGATATAGTTCCACTGCATTCCTCTTTGCAACAATGTATGTTTCTTTATTTGCATGAATAGGAATTTGGAATAGATTTTTATTCATTCTCAATATATGCATTCAGAGTGTCTTATAGCTACAAATCAGGTTTAGGTTGTACTTGGGGGCCTCTTTTAGTACCCATGATTGTCATTGAATATTTTTATTGATATCCATCTGATATTCTCATGTAAAATTTCTCTATCCCACATCTCAACTACGTATATTTCAGCATAAAAAAAGTCATGGGTTGTCTAAGACTGTAGTATTTTCTGACTGTTGGGTTGCGATAAAAATATCCTGACAATAGGACACCGACTTTCTCATGTTCAAAGTCAAAGAAGAATTTATATAAGCTGTAAAATAACACTGGGCAACAAATTTTCGAAAAGTTCATGCTTCCAAGCTGAAAATAGTCATTTCTTAATGAATTCAATGTGCTGAACACGAAAATGACTAAGAAAAAGCTGAATTGGATAGCGGTTTTCTGTAATATGTACGCATATTTCAGAAAAAGTGTACTTATGTCAATATTATAATACATGGTAAGAAAACATTTACGCATATTTCAGAAAAAGTGTACTTATGTCAATATTATAATACATGGTAAGAAAACATTAGTCTGCTTCTGGCTTTCGACTTCTATTGGCCTGCCATTTGTAGTGGACTTGTGGAGCATCTCTACTGATTGTCCAACAATAGTCAGCTAGCATTGACGTAGACCATTTGCCTTGGTACCGTTGCTCCATGGTGGCAATGTCCTGATGAAAGCGTTCGCCGTGCTCATCGCTGACCTGCCCGCAGTTATCAGGAAAGAAATCTAAGTGGGAATCAAGAAAGTGGATCTTTAAGGACATATTGCAGCCGAATTCATGAAGGGGTGATGCAATATTACGCAAAATTTCGTAATTTCTCACTAAATTGCATTACATTATGCAATAGCATCTATACAATGGACAAAACGTCAATATCTCTGGAACGTGAGCCAATCAACTTTTTTCAATGTGATATTCGTGTTCAGCACGTTGAATTCATTCAGGATTGGGTACTTTCACCTAAGAAGCAATTTCACTGTTCATCAGTGTAATTAGTTTTCAGAGGGTAATAGAATCAGCAGTTCTTTGCGGCAATATAGGACTATACCATAAGAAACAGAGGTGTTTCTGATGATTTGTCTATTTTAAAATGCGTAGTTTAAAACTGAAATAGCTGGAAAAATACTATATACCGTGATGACAAAATTACGACTTCCCCCGATCTTTAAGTGTGTAGCTTATGGCGAGTTGCCAAACCACGCTTCAGGAAATGCATTAAATTTTCTAACAGCCACGCAAAAAATTGCCAGGCCGGTATGCATCTATTCCCGTTGGATGATAGGCATCTCTACAGATTGCTTTTGATTCCTTTACTATGATGAATCAGTCTGCTTTTTAATTTTTCCTGTTCGAAGATTCATCATGACACCTGGTCCTAAGCCCCACGTCTTTCCGTAGCTTTCTGTCGTTGCGTAGTTTGTTTCAGTTTTCAATTTTTATGGTTTTGTTGTCTTCTACAATTTGATCTTTTCATCTTGCTGATGGTCCTTTCGATCGATTGTTGGATGTGTGTAATCTCTGCGATGTCTTTTTCTAATAGACAACTAATAGGTTAGCCAAACTAGTTTGGAAGCTATCTAATCCGAACAAGTTGACTCTACCCCAGTTCCTTTGTATTGCAGTTATTTCTGGTTTATATACGATGGTATTTTTATCGACCACATCAATTTTTACCTTGAAATTTCGGCTTCTGGTTAGTCCTCTAATCACCGCAATCCATGGCAATCTTGAATTGTTTTTTAGAGAGTTTGGGTATTATTGCCCATTTCAAAGATAAGTTTTTGTTCTGATATGCCTAGAAATATTCTCCAGTTCTCCAGTTTTCAACATATGAATTTGTCCCAATTCTTGCGTTTTCCTTGATATATCTATCTAGTGGGAGGGTAGTTTTAGAATGACTTCCCGTAGTGGCTTATATTGTTTAGCCCCGGTCCTTCAATCTCCTAATAAATGTATCTAATAACAATTTAGCTAATAAGTTATTAGGAGAATAAGAACAGACCGTCTTTCATCGAATATTTTTAGGTTAAGGACACGTATTTCAAACTTCTAATAAAGTTCCTAATAAAAGTTATTAGCTGAACTTGAAATAACTGTCTTTCCATCAACTAATAAAAATTACGTAGGTAATAAATTGGTTTATTCTCCTAATATCTTATTGAGTGCTTGAAGTAGCCAATAAGAATTATTAGATGCTTAATAACGTATCGAAAACCTCTGAAAGTTCTTAAAACAACAAAGAGGGTTATATTTTCAAGTTTGGAATTATTTATGAACCGGACATGTTTGAAGATTTCGAGAATTGTTTTTGGAAGGGATTTGGTCGATCTAGTTAAAATAGTTTATTGTGATTTATTAAGCTAGACCTCTTAATATCAAAACACAGTGTATTGACAATGAACAATATTAACAATAAACTATACTAACAATAAACAATTTTGACAATAAACAATATTAACAATGAAAATATTAACAATAAACAATATTGACAATAAACCATTTTAACAATAAACAATTTTGTCAAAAAACAATACTGATAATAAAAAATATTAACAATAAGTGTAACAAGTAGTTCACCTTTGAAGAAGTCTTGCAGCGTGGGTGCTAAATTCCCTTCTGTGGACAACCCGGGCAACTGCACCTGCATTGTTTTAGCCCCTGTATTTGTAGTCAATATCGTAAACAACATATGAAGGGAAGAATCTTTATCTTTAAGCCTAGTTACGCAAAGGCTTCAAACAAAATGTGATTATTTAAAGAATAAAGTAATAAATACATTCTCAGACTTTTTTGTAATTGACTGATAACTATCGATAATTGTCGCTATTATTGATAGCAGAAAATACCGATAGTATCCAAGACAAAGATATATAGAAATTATATAGTGAACTAAATATTGTTTCAAAATCAGTAATAGAAGGACAAAGGTAAAGATTGTTGGGTCATCCAGTGAGAATGATCAACGAGCAATGTAAAGGTAGCGGAAACGTGGTGGAAGCAAAAAGTCTCAAAGATTTAGCAACATTTAAGAGAAAAACCTAAAATAGAGCAGTTAGCACTTGAAATAGTATTCCACAAACAATATTATTACTAGCCCGGCTGATAGCCCAGTGGTTTGTGCACTTGGTTATCAGTCGTGCGGTCCAGGGTTCAAATCTCACTCTGGTCAATCACAATAACCGGTATTTTCCGGGGTCGTAATGATGATTAGGAGGAAGATTTGGCTCTACAGGGGTGCCTGATAAGCACAAGATGCTTAGGCCTTGACAACCCCCTTAAATAAAAAAAAAAAAAGAAAAATTCTACATGGATAATACCTCGTAGATTCTACTCCTCCAAGAAATAATACATTTAAATCTTACCTAACGGATTTCTAGATCTTCTCATTCTCTTTGGTAATTAAAGAGTAAAGCAATAATCTATTAACCCGTCACAGGAGCCTAACTAGTCAGTTAAAAGAGGCACCGACAAGGACATTTGTCACAATCGAATCGACCGGCTGTCGAGACTCCGGGAGAAAACCGACAAAAACATAAAGAGACAAATAATGACAAACAAGTTCTTTTTTTTTTCCTGTGAACTCGAATGTCTCGCACCAGTAAAATTGATTGTGTTTTTATGTTAATTCACTTTCAGCTAAGGTTTATAAATTGTCATGTTCTGCGTTGCGGAACATACAAACGGCATTGTTTATCGTTTGAACTGAAATACAAAAAAAAAGGAACGGTACAGGAACCAAGGGTACATATATATAATATGATGATATCTCTTTATGGCTTAATAACTCCATTACTTTTAAAATCCATAAAACCTGTCGCCGCCAGTTATTAGCGCTGCGCAATGCTTTTGTTGGTTTACTCATTTAGGTGAGTGTGGACGATATTGTTATCTCTAAAGCGGCGAGGGATCGATAAAATACGAAAGACCAATTAATGTATCACTAATTTATGAAGTAATTTGGAATACACCGGTTTTTGCGTATGCTTGGATTTGACATTTGTTAGTTGACTGGTAAATATCGGTTCATTACTAGACGTGATATTAGAGAAAACTGAATTAAGGTATTTTTTTTTCTATATACTACATAACAATTGAGGTACACTTGTAATAATAATATATATATAAAAAAAAGAACACATCTGACCAACTCTGTCTGCAAAGAACAAACAACTTGTTACTTTGACATTATTGATTATACGTCTTTGCCTCTAGCCTTAATTAAGTAGGTATAACAACCAACTATATTTGATTGCTACATGCATGTGACATGCTACATACACAATAAATTTAAATACACGAAAGATATTAGAATGGTTCTATCGATTTTACTATATTGATATCCTGTCAATAAAGTACTAACGTAACATTTTCAACATACACCTGACTGAATTCCAAAGTAAATAGATGTCATTTGAAGGGCGTAAACATATCTTTTAATTTAAGGCATATTCAGAAACAAACAGATCGATATCTTTATATTCACTGCCTATCACTCTCATTAATGTTCTAAGCTTATATTGTATTGTGTAATACCTTTGTAGTCATTATAAAAAGCAACCTTGCTTGGTGCAAGGTTTTAACACCATTTCTATACATTCTTTTCAAATATAACAGTATAACATGTAATCTGATTATCGAATCAGACGTTTATTCATTAGAATTTGCAGAAATCGTCCTTTCAACAATATTTTATTTTTATGAAAGGGTGGTTATTTTAAGAATTCCGTCTCCTTAAGGTTTTTAGAAATTCATATTACAATAAAAACTCTAGAAAATACGTTGCCACTAACTCAATATGACCTGCAAATATTGTGTGGTCTTTCAATTGAATGATTAATTGTTGAAGTGGTTACTGGGAGGGAACGCTACTTATATAAAGTAGTGGTTGATAACGACTTGGAAGATTACTATTTGTAAAATTTGTTTTTATTTTATTATTATAACTTTGATTAATCTTTCTGCTAATTAATTAAATAAACTTACTTTTAAAACAATACTTTAAATTAATAACAAAAGTGTGTTTTAGCTATATCATTACCGCTTACACGTTTTCAAGGAAATTAAGTCCGTCCAGGATTGTTTGCTATGATTCTAAATGTACCTACTCTGCTAATTACCATTGATTAACGACGAGGCAATTAAAACCCACGCAGGTCTAATTGAAATAAATTGTTGGCGTCGGTTAGAAATGGAATTCTATATTTGGACATGTTTGTATTGCAATGCATGACCATTTCGATTCAATTCCTCCACGTCGTTGTGGAGAAAATCATATATTCCAGTCTGTCGTGATATTTTCGTTTTTAAATTAACAATAAACATTTCCTCAGTACATGGCCCCCAACTTCTACGACGAAAACTTTTGCTGTAAACAGTTTTATTACGGCTGCCTCTTAATATGTTTTGCGAAACTTCCGTAGAGACTAGAGACTTCCGCTGGTCCATGCTATGTATTTATTATATATTATATTATTCTTCCGTGAAAGTCGTGCAATATATAAGTAGCAAGCAACTAAATAATTTATGAACAATGTGAGTATAAAATCGAATTTGTGACATCATCAACAGACTGCGGAGAATTCAAGAGTTGCTCTCGCTGGATCCTATCCGCGCTAATTAAGTTTCCGCATTCTTGGAAAACGAAATACTATTGTCGGATGCGGCCGGAAGGCTTTGAAAATCTATACATTTAATTATGTGCTTCTAGTTTATCGCATCAGCGTAGTTCGTTCGGGATAGAGAAAGCGAAATTGTTTTAACTACTACTTACTGGGTTCTCATTGAAAATTAGATTTCAAACAAAATCTCCGTTTTCGGGTCGCATTAGCTCGACGGAGACGTGAATACATGTGCGCCGGATGGTTTTTAAAGAAGGAGGCGAAGGAGAAGCCTTCCTTAATTCAATTCCGTCTTCTACTGCGGACGGGATGAAAGTAACTTCGACGGCTGTCGTTACTACGGGATAATAAGAATTCTAATCATAGACCTCGGGTGATGTTCGTTGGCTAGCTTGGAGGTGTCTAGTTTCAAACGAAGTTACCGTGCGTTCGATTTTGATTAGAGAAAATTACGCGCCGTGGATTTTAATACCGAGATACGCTTCTTTAGTGAAGCCGTACTACTCATGAAGTACTCTTAATGATGAGTGAAGATGTTGCTACATGAGATGAATACTTAAGCGTCTCTTAGCGCATTACTTAGGTAACACAGTTTCGTTACTTGTGTCAAGGAATTATCCTTACCATATTAATAGACTGTGCCTCAACCTACATGTAATTTCCTTCAAACATGAAAAAATCATGCTCTAAACACAATGGATTGTTCCAAAACTTAATTTTTGTAGGAACACAACAATTTTTGGTCCAGCTTTGTCTTATGGAAGAGGGAAGAAGAAGACAGAATAAAATCGACTTTACAAGAAAACCAAATTCTGTTTACTGCTGCTTATACTGCTGTCTTTAACATTTAAGATAAATAAAGTTTAAGATAAATAAAGTTTAAAATTTAAAAATCTGTTGCACGGTTTTCACAAAAAAGTGGATTAATTCTTCGATATATTTATCTCTCTCGCACACTTGGTTGTCCAGATTAGCCTTAAATATAGCGAACCTGGCATGTGAGTGATGAGCTTGAATACACGTGTTGGTAAATTCTTTGTGAAATTAGAAGAAGGAGGATGGTCCGCACGGCCAACTAAAACTATATTTTAATCTTACATTCATTCTTGAGGATAAATATTGAAAATTAAAGACACACTGAAGTCACATTACTAAATCTCATCCAGTATAACCAACGAACAAATTGCGATCGTCCACGCGGAGATTTTCACATGTATACGTCGTATATTTCCATCAGTCGCATAACACGCGCGCATATTGTGATAGGTTTTCCCTACAGTGACCCAGAAGTGGAAACCGGAATATCAAGAAATATGTTTCACATATAATTCAATAAGGTCCCTCATACATACATACATATGTAATCTCCATCGTCGAAAAATAGAGAGATACGAAGGAGAGAAGATGGCGAAAAAACAAAAACATTATAGCCGGAAATGTCAACAGGAACCACCAAGTCGCCGTTTTATCCCCGTGGAGATTTCTGCAAGAGGTCGGCTCTTCTCCGCCCTCTCTGTCTATATGAGAATAAATGTTAGCGGTCATCTGTATTGGTGGCACATTGTTAGACGCTAACGTAGGCAATTTTCCTTCAATGTCGAGATATAAAAGGGGAAAGGTGGATGTGCACTCCAGGGATGGACTATACAGTGAAGTTGGAAAGTTCGAAACATAATGGGGTACCTTTTAGGTCGATAATATCATTGTCGATATTGCGACATACTTTTATATCAATTGTTACGGTCGAGTAACTTTTGTCAGTTTATTAGACTGATAAAGGATATGATTGCTCCTTTGCAATTCGCTTTACAATTATCCTTATACACTTAATTAAAAGTTTAATTTTGTAATAATTCCTGGACAATTTAATATTTTTAATCATCACATATGCAAAATTACTTATTTTATTATTAACTAAACCAGCTTTTTTGTTATGTCTAACCACTCAATAAAATAGAATTTCCTGGCAGAAAATATTTCTCAAATTTATCCGTCAAGATCCGTTGTCATCCCAGATAACATATTCTAACAGTGTTCATACGCTCGGACTCAATCTGTTACATACACAAGCAAAAATATGCGTACTTTCCACTGTGTTATCTGCAGGCTTTCCTCACGAATCCGAAAACAGGTTTAGGTCAATTCTGCTGCGGCAGCAGCCGGGACAGAGGCGAAGGGTACAAATGAAATCATCCCCAGAACCTTAGCCCGTAGGCCTCTTATGGACAGACCGCCAGCTACAAGGATGTCCGTTAGAATGGCTTGTCAAAATTAACGAAGTAAATTAATTCGGTCTTAGCGTTTTGTTACCGGAATTGTTTTGAGGATTAAATGTTCTTGCGTAACAAAATAAGATGGTGCCCATAGGGCAACTGTAAATATATGCATATGGATGTTTTTGTTTAAATTATATGAGCATTTTGAACCTGTTTATTCAGCTTTTATTTACCTTATTTAAGAGGTTTATATTTGCTTGCAGATCTGGAAGAAATTACTCCATTTGAGAGTGTTATGTTTTAGATAGATAGATTTTGTATTAGCAGATATAATTCAAATGCATATAAGAATAAAATGCTACCCTTTAAATTACTATTAAACGGCTTGAAACGAATAGAATACAACATTAATACAACAATTTTATATTACGACTAGAGATATCACCTGGAACAAAACCTTATAAACTCCAATGTATACTGAAATAAACGTACAAAATTTGATATAGGTTATCTGAAACGACTTCGGGACGAGCTGAAAAAAGAATCGAGAAAAATACGCATCAGAAACTTAAGAAATGCCATCGATCAATCATAACGTGATTCATTTCATTGAGTGGAGGGATATGTTTACAACCTTCGTCTTTTTTTTTAATCTCTATTCTTGCTTTTGCGTTTTTCTTCTTGCAACAGTAAAGGCAAAGTAAAACTTTTAGAAAATAATTCTCGATTTACTTAATAGTTCTATTTTTCACGATATGATGTTGTAAGCGATAGATTAAAGAAAATCCTTTAAACGGCTTGAGATAAATGAGTTATTGCTAAATATTAATCTTTCAAGAAACAAAAAGCACATTTTTTAGTTATGGAATAGTAAATGATCTATTATTTTATTAGATATATATAAGTAACCTAATTTTAAATTTGTATTTTACTATGAATATTGTATAATTTAAATTATGACTAATTATAAGATCTACATGTTTTACATTATGACTTATGGAAACACTATTAATCCAGACTCATCCTACTGATTGTCATCGAATAACATAGCCTACGAACCCATTGTGCTATGATTAAGCAAACCCACTTTAAAACGGTTCCCTCCTAGTTTGTATAAGTCCTTCATTAAGTGGGTAGTATATGTCAGTCTCCTCTAGTCCGTTAAAACAATTTTTTCGCCGAACTTTGCACAATGCTTCCTTCACCTAAGCAGGCTGAGATTTATGATAAAGAAATATGCAATACTAGGCTGTTTTTTTCCTATATATAGCAATTCTCTAGCTTGCTTTGTGTATTGGTTTCTTATAGAAATGTATTTTATCCAGTCTCCCACCTGTTTCCAAGCAATTTCTTTAATTATCCCAAAAGAAAAAAACAGTTCCGGTTTGTACAGGTTTTGTACAGACCCGCTCATGTCAGACTTTCCAATGCCCTCAATCTCCTGATGCCCTGGTAGGTACAATCATATAAGGCTAACGCTGTTCCGATCTGAGGGTTCCACCAATTCACTTGTGGGTTGCTTAGTGTCTTTGGAATCGCTTGATTATTTGTGATAACACGAATTGGTCTATTATATACCGACTTCGTATTCACTATATTAGCATATTGCAGAATTTATACATCTCTCTCTGAAATAGAGGCACACCTTTCAAGTGCACAATTATATCCCTCATTTCGAGAATAAATCTCTGCCTTCACGTCATTGCCAGCATTAGATCTTTTAGTACACCAGGCCAGGTCCTGTCCTCTGTTGTCCGATGTGTTTATAGCCCTGTCTATCATTATACTATTAAAATCCGATGCCAATGTCGCGCTGTTGTAATCGATCCGTATCTCCAGGACTTTATCTCTCGGATGTTCCATTTCGATGGCTGTAGAGTCTCCTCTTGTATTACCAGATGCGACCATGCGAAGTTTAGGGGTGCCTGCACAGCTTCTATTGGTCTGTTGCTACCATCATGCTGAGGTAGTGTAAGTAATGGCTCCAGATAAATTAGGTATCTAAAGTGACAGCATGGTATTTTATCCCCACCACCATCTTACATCAACTCGCTTGAATATTTCTTATTTTTACAGGATGTTTATTATCTAGAAAAACATTCTCCTCTATGTTTATTCATATCCCTTTTGAAACTGCATGAGCACTACCTCAAAGGAAATATCTCTCATACCGACGGTCTGGCTCTTTCACTCTCAGGATTTCCTGCTTGTTTTCATCTCACCAAAATTTCCTGAGCCATGCTGTCTGTAGATTTCGAAATCGCAGTCTTTCTTGCTAATTATTATTAATGGTTTCCCAATATAGCTTGTCCTTGTCAGCTTCTCCTTCTCTCACTATCCCAAACTTATCTATACCTCATCAGTAAGTGTATCGGGAATACTTTTGCAATAACAAGAAGCGCTTTGGTTGCGTTCTGACATTTCTTTGCACTAAATCGCTATCTCCATGGCCTTGTATTAGATAAATACCCCATTGAGTATCTTTTAACCACCTTTAATACATTCACTACAACATTGCTTGCTTTAATTTTTTGCCTGCAACCAGGAGGGCAACTTTAGTTTTTCAGAGAGTAAACTTAGATTATTTCATTTCTAAGCGCTTGATAACGTTATCTATTTATAATCTCTCCCAGATAGTCCATGTAGTCCTATAACTTATCCCTGTGGCACTCTGCATTTCATTTTTAATATACATTTTCCACACATTCTCAAAGGTTTCTCGACAAGATAATATAGTACGTTGGCAGTCTCCTCTATACCAATTGTTCTAATATTCTGGCTGAAAGCCCTCTAACTAACCGAATATTACGTCTGTCACAACTCACTACGTCTCTCAGATTTTGCAGTTCCTTCACGATCCGTTGTTTATGAATCTATGCCTTGTGTGTACAATACTATGCAAAATTTATAAAATAAGTTTTATAAAGGAAATTTATTGCATTTCGAAGTCAGGATTTTATTAACTGTTTTGGAATCCTCCCTGGATGTAGAGGTAAATGAATTTTATTAAATGTTTTATTTCGAAAGGTTATAAACATAAAATAAACTTGCGTCATATATTTTTTTTATTTGAATGATGAATGATGATATACAGTACTGCTCACGCTACTACATAAATATAATCAGTGGAAAATATGGGCGAGTCTATGTCTTACTCAGCGACGCTGATGTGAGCACTACTACATGTACAATATTGTATGTATGTTCAGTTCTAAAGGTATTATTCTGTATAAATTTCTATGTGCGGATTTAATGGGTAAACTTTGCTGGCATGGGATAATATTTAAATATACATATTTGTTTGATATAGAAACTCGAAATAGTATTTTGGAAATGGGGAGCAAATAAACGAGGCAAATAAAAGCAAAAGAGTAATATTTTATCTGGTGAGTTATGTTTACATACGCATATGCAAGCAATATTTCCCTGTTTTGCTGAAAATGAATAATTTTACGTGAAAGCGTGCCTGAATTATAGACGACGAAGAACGGACATTGTTTTAATTGCTTTTATCGCTTTTATAGCAAAGTATAATTAAATAAGTTCAGACAGTAATTATTGATTATATCGGAAAAGTTGAAAATGGGAGAACAAGTTTAAATATTTATACACTTGGTGAAGTACCTAATGAATAAATTGCGTATATCGATTGAGTTTAAATGTGTATTTAATATCGCCTTTTTCATAATGTAATTTAATTAAATTAAACACGATATTAAAAGTGCGGTTTCTTTAATTGAAGACTCAAATGAATCATTAATTTCTTTATTTTTTAAACTATAAAAAAAATGCAATTAATCGCTGTTAACAGAGACGTACTTCGCCTTACTAAGCCTCGTCAGTGTCACTAGACGATTAATTAACGCCATCAGGTCTATATAAACATACACAAGGTAAAATAATACGAAAGAAAGATTATAAGCAGTGAAATCACATTATTTTGCGAAGAATTCGCTAAGAAGGCCCTCTTTTGATAATGATTTTCTATGGCAAGGATCCTAGCCTGGTCAAAGTCAATGGTGTGAGTATTTCTAAAAGCGTGCTTGCAGAATGCTGTGGAAGAAGATTTATTTTTTATATCGCTTTGGTGTTGTTGTAACCTGGAAACCAGTTTTTGAGAGGACATACCAACGTAGACACCTCTACAGTCCTGACAAGGGATACAATAACTACTGTTAATTTTGTTGTTGGTAGGAGTGGGATCTTTTAAATTTGTGAACAAGGTTTGTAATTTGTGTTTATTAGTAATGGCTATTCTTACTTTACAAGAACTAAAAGGTTTAACCAATTTCGGAGTCAAAATCTTAATGAATGGGATACTAAAGAATTTATTGCAGGCACTGCCATCGTCCTTCCATCAGCAGACTTACGTGTCGCAGCTTGCCCAGGCTCGAAAAAGTTAACTTCTTTAAAAGTTTGGTGGGGTAGCAATTTCTTAGGAAGATATTGTAGTGCACCTACAACTAGGTCGTTATTATGGAAATCAGGATGTATGATGTTTAGAATGCGCCTCTTTAGACCTTTAACGAGGTTTATCTTTTGTGTTATAGGATGACTGGACCGATATGTACATAATGTAGGTGTCTTGTGGAAGTAGTAGGTTTACGATACTAGCCACGTTTAATAACATTATTAGAATTTCTAATAACTTTAGTCCAGGAAGAGAACATAGCCATCAACTTCCTTTTCTGAATTGGACCTTCTAATTAAAGCTATTTAAAATGTTCAAAGACGCAACAATTTGGTTTTAAATAAGAATTTTTATTGGAAATTATTAATAGTTGTGCTTATGAATGTAGGCGTGCGAAGAATGAAAGAACCACCGGCAGTTTTATTGCCATAACATCATGACGAAATGAGTGAAATTATTATCTTTAAGAAATTATTTGGACTACTTCAACTCGTATGAAATTGATGAAACTATCGCCAAAGATGCGCTAAGGATTCTATTTTCGGAATTAAAGTTAAAAAAATGTATTTTTTCTGACCTACAAAGCAGAATACAAATGGTAATAAATTAAAAGAATTTAAACGTTGTTACTATGTGTCCCTCTTTTTGTCTTCTTCTAGAAAATGTAGCAGAACTGACTTTCTGTCCGAATGTGTGTTCGTATACAAAGTATGAATGTCGGTATACCAACATCCTACATATGTATGTGTGCACTGGTAACTGACAGATATATTCAGTACATAGGACAGATACATTCGGTACATGTATGTATCCTCGGTGTTTCTGTATATATCGTATTAGTTCGGCGAATATGCGCGCCAACATACTGAACTGGTCGACGCTAGCGACGGCAGGCGCCTTTCAGTACACCGTCAGCTCTGGAATCGGCGGGACGTCGCGAGACGCAGCCGTAAAACCAAAAAAACATTCTAGTATACACCACCGTGTGTTCCGTCAGATCCGCCACCGTACGTCACGTGACAGTGCATCCGGCGCTACTGCCATGCTTCACCTGAAGCGATTTGTTAAATCGACTTCTCGTTAATTGGAACTTTATCTGGTGAACTTTGCATCATCGTCGAGCGCGATATAGCAAAGACCCTATCTTCCCATCAAAGTTTATGATTTAAATATCTCGATATGTGGAACAGAAACTAGTTGATTTCTATATAAGTGCTCCAGGTTAGATTGCTAACTAAGAAAGGGTATTCTGGTGGATTAGGTAAGATTATAACTACAAAACAATAAAATTATACTTTTACCTAGTCGGTTTGCTTGATGAATTTTACTGAAGATGAACTGAAAAACAGTTTTGTTGTGGAACTAATGACACTACTTTTGAATTAGTGATGGAAACAATTCTAAATCACTGGCTCTACAGATTTTATTTCAACTCTACTTAATCAGAGCTTTAGTTTGACCAAAAAGAAGAAGAATAAGTGACATTGTAGATACGTGCTTTGAAAAGCAATCTACTTTTGATTAATGAAAGATTAAATCAACTTCATGTTTACTGAAATTTCCTTCATCTTACACACTTATTAATAAGTAGATGTATTATAATACATCACGAGAGTCATTTCTGGTGAATTTACCAAAATATTATTTGTACATTTTCCGATATACCCTTAGAAAAGCAATGGAGCGATTCTATTCATTTTCATTTAACAATACTGTCCTTGCTGTAAAGTTCCTGAAAATCATTGTAAATCCTTCATGTATCTTCGTTGCTTTTTTTGTGGACGATACTTTTATGTTTGCTTTTGTATTCCATCGTATAGGTGAACTCTATTTATTTCTTTTCTAGTTATCGTTGAAAATGGCATGTTGCCTTCCACGCGTGGAGAGTTTATAAAAGTCTCGTGACATACTTTTATAAATCTGTCGCCATTTATGATGTGTGCTCTCGCAACAGATAGAAATTAGTTTTCATATCAAACGACTGTATCTTTAATTTACAAACATGTTTAGAGCTTTAAATACTGTGTTTCAAACATGCGATGTAAGTCTGCGCTGTCTAAACACTTAAACTGTGTTATTTGCCAAGTTAAGTTTTCTCTTTCTCTTATGTTCCAATTAAACATCATTCATTCATTAGAATAAACTATAAGATAAATAAATATTTAACATAAGTATAACTTCAACATTTATTCGTCTTTGATTTTAATATAAACTAATTATTTATTTAGTTTATTTTAACTGGAAAGAAGTTTGTGCAACCGTTTTCAAACAGTGTAGAATATATAGAAGCTATAGAATAAATTATTTTCGACATTACTTAACTTAATTTATTGCGATATCGATAAAAATCAATGCTATATAACATTTACCAAACTTTTTTTAGATTATTGTGATTGCTGAAACATTTTTACGACTATTATGATATTTAACCGATCTCTAATACATCAAGAAGGATATGAACTTCTTTTAGATATGCTCTTATTTCGCATTCACACCTGTTTTAGGAATTATAACGTATTTATCACTCAAGCCCAGTTGTTAGTATAGGGTATATGAGAGACACAACACTTGTATTGCCAATTCGAGCCTGAATAACCTTTAATTTTGAAATTGTTAAAAGGACATCGCTTTTTAGAAGTACTCCTCCAAAGGAATAAAAATATCTTTGATTTGATCAATTGTAGCATTTTGTAGGTTACATTAAGTTAAAGTTACTCGATAGGAACACGACAAGAATATCCTTCAGAGTTCAAAAAATTACTAAACGTTAGGGGCAATGATCTCTTATCTCTGATGATGAATTATTTATTGTCAAATTAGAAAAAAGACGGCAGTATGGCTCAATGGTACGTTTCATCATTGTCAGTTCTATGTGTCCAACAGCAGTATGCATAACCAGTTGTTGGATAGGTGGATGACTATACAAACAAAAACTTCTGCCTAGGCGGCTCGATTTAATCGGTGCCCTGACACTGACATCTGTCGGTAAACAAGGTTACGATGATTATGCTAAATAAAAAGAATGATTTAGAGAATCAGAATAGGTATTTTATTGAGTAAATTTATTGGTAGTTGAGAAACGTTGGGTCAAGATGTATGACCTCGCTGTTGACAATAAAATTCCTTTTAAGGTTAAAATTCTTGGGATTAGGCAACGTATTTTACGCCTATTTATAGCATTCATTTTTATGTAATAAATCAATTAATTAGATAATTCAGAAAGTTTAATATATACTATTTTGTTTGGATTTTGACGCACTAAATTGTCTAACTTTCAGGAGTTTAACTTCAAAATAACTTTTATCTCCAATTACACATTTTTAACTTTTTTTTAGCCAGCGTGCATTTTTAGTCGAACCACTAATGAGAATTATGACAGTTAATGATACCGTTGTTTGAAAAATTGTCTGACCACAAAATAAGAGACGGGAAATTTGCAATTTATACATAGTATAGTACTTATAGTACAGTCTTGAGCAATAGATTGAATAGATATGAGCGGTTTGTAGGCAATACCTGTTGTGTTGTCTTCATTTGTCGCTATTTTCTTTCGACATTCACTTTTGCCATTTGGTAGGTGATCAGTATTTATTAAATTGGTAGTCGCATGAATAAATGTGTTTTTGCGAGGATGCCGCTGATGAGAAAATCTATTGGACACATTTGGTAACATAACATGATTTAAAATTGGTGTACATACTGTCTATCTGTGACGGAAACATCAACTGCATTCAAACTTTGATGTAGTTTGTTTCCATATGTAAATGTTAAATTTTCTTAAAAGTTCCTGAGGATTTTTGGCAAATATTTATTGCTCCACTGTTTAGGTATTAACTCTATTAATTAATTTATCCAAGTCCAACCGAATTTAATAAACATTCAGGTGCCTAGACGTGAAGTACCTACATCAGCCTTAGCCTTGTAAGAAATTATGATTATGTCGAAAAGTACAACAGATAGATTGGTGGCAAACATATAAGATATTGTCACAATTTCGAAAAATCAAATAAAAAATAGGGTATTCTATTTAAGAAAATTCAGTAAGAGCGCCCTCTGGAGGACACGCAATATAATCTTACAAATAACTACCACATAATGTGCCCCCCTACCGGGGCCTTTTCTTTTTCATTAAATTTCTAGACTGGCGATTAATTACAAGTTATCTTTAAGTTAAAATTGCTTATCTTCGTGCCCTCTAATATTCTTCGAGTTTTTTTGTCATTTTTCCTCAGTCAGGCTTATACAACAAGTACATATTCAGTACATTGAAAGGTTTACCGCATTAGATATTTCAGCTATGATCCCAATATTGAGTTATTATTCACTTATTTTTTTCATTATAAATAATTATTCAAAGATTATGGCCGGTATACTTTACTATTTGCACTATTCATGTATACTAGAACAATATACTGCTTCCAAAAAAACAAACAAGCAGTTAACAAATTTTAACTGGGCACCATCGCCTTTGTACCTGAGTTTATCTTAGCTTTAACAGAAGTGAATAGAGCAGTCTGAAGGTCCCGAATTTTTGCAACGTGTGAAGAAAGATGTCCGCGATTGACGGTTTGTCTTTTCGTGTTGACATGCTCTTTGTTAATACTTTTATATTTTTTTCTCTATTAATTGCAAAAAAAATATTAAGAGCACAAATAATTATTACTGTACCAACAGAAAAAGCTTTCACATTCTTAACAATACTCTATAGGGAGGTGGCGATCATAATTTTGGCATATACCTTTAGGCTCGTACAAAAATTTCTTTCTTAATACAAACTCCTAAGTCATGTACTGTTGACGGGGAAGTTCAAAAGGTGTTAGATTTGCGATATCTCGATAAAATGTGTTCACATAGACTCAGGTCAGGTGATCGTGGCGAAAGCATATCAGAGGCTCTTTTGGGGAGATTTATTATTATTACAACTTTGTGGCTATTTCTTTAAATCCTCTCAGAAAAAGGTCTTTGAAGTTCTGGAGTAAGGAAGGTCTACCATAGCATGCTAATGTTACCTTAGCAGAATAGTCATCATTATAATCGAAGAAGTATGGACCATCTATTCAATTCAAAGGGATGGTATACAAGAAATTATAAAAGTTGGCAGAAATTCGTGCGGTGCTTCTACCAAATATATTAAATTAATTCCAACTGTGTAGAACTTGAAGATTAACGCCCACTTGCACCACCACTTGCGCCTTCGCCAATCCTGTACTAGTACCATTAATCAGAATTAAATGTTTGAGTAACATATTAAAACCATTTCTATAAAGTGATTTAAATTTAATTTTATTGACACTTTTTATGTTGATATATTTTGAAATAACGCTTAGCTTTTCAAACATCAAAAATAATTAATCATAGTGTAAGATACTTATTTTTACCAAACAGATTTATTTTCAACAGTATTTAGTAATATTTATTACACAACGTGGCTAAATAAAGTTCTGTGGTTACCACGTATTTTTATTTTAAATATCAAACGTTATTTATTTTCATATTCTCCCCTATAATTTTATTCTTTGTTCGAACAAACCTATAAATTTCTAAAAGAGCCACGAAGTTGATTGGAACCGAGCCAAGAGTTGCTTATATTATTACAGGTAGAATGAAGTGATAATAAACAAACTGATAGTTGAATGTAATAAAGTTGACAGGATTATAAAGTGCTGTTTTGAAATAATTAATTTATCAACTACGGAGGGTTTTATTGGAGTTGAGTTATAATATATTACTAAATACGTTTTCTACTGTCGAGGTGAAAAAAGCTATACGTATTTGACTTTAGTTTTGCAAGTTAATTCAACTCTAAATTACTCTCTTCATTTCTACCCCTAGGTAAACTAAAATATTATATTATATGTCGTACTCGCCTACTCAAAGTTTGCGTCGTCCTTTTAGCCCTTAAAACGTCTAATTTAATTCTATAAACATGAACTAGCCGGTAGTTCCATAACCTTACAGGTACTGGTACATAGTGCTTTACACTAACTAGGCGGGACAAAGCCTGTGTCGCCAACCAGGGTTGAGGGTACTTAAAATTTAAACGACGAAAGTAATTTCAACTTACACTTATCAAAGTGTACACAGCCCGCAGAGTTGTAGCGAACATATAAAACGGACAAGGGATTAAGTTGTATAACAGCGGGATTTCGGGGATCCTGAATAAGTGATGACTTATTGTATAGGTATGTGTACATAGGCACACCGACGGGGTCATTAAGGCAGATTGAGCGAAGAACGGCGCGAATGATTCCATAAATCGGTAATGAATTCGCTTTGTTGTTGCTGCCTTCGCATTCCTTATTTATTACCCGGTAGTGTTGTACTTGGAGTTTCTACCGGAACAAGCTGTATCAGCTGCAACATTAATTGCGAATTGGTATCTATCCGTATTTTACGTATGCAGCATTGACGCGGCCATTTAATACAAACAAAACAACTGCAGATACGTGTTGGGCAGCGTCAGTGTAATGAATTGACAAGTGCACTTGCTCTTTCTATCAGTAATTGCTGACGGTAGAACATTTGTTTCGATGTTAAATTACGGATCGTGAGGTGGATTTGTTCGAATGATTTATGTTCACCTGTTGTCTCCTACGAAGGCTGTCAAAGAGATTTGTAGTCCGAAGCAGTCTTTCCTATTAGTCTATCGATGCGGAAAATTTTTAAAATAGAATTCAACGTAAAGCTTTATAGATTGGAAACATAAACTGAAATACGATGCATACTTCAAGCTTTAACTGGTATGATGGTTCATAAAATTGTTTAAATTATATTGGTACTGAGGCGAAATTGATGCAACCCGATCAAAGCTTAATTTTTTTAGTGGAAATTTATTATTTCGTATTCCTGTGACGCAAAGCTACTGAATATATTTGCAATGCGTTTTTTAATCCTTTTATAATAGTTTGGCTGTCATTTTAAGCTATGTTTAATGATAATCACATGAAGATGATGATGATGAATGATGATCACGTGAAGTTACTCGAATATAAAGTAAAAGTAAAATATTCTATATTCCAAACTGTGGCACTGATAGCACTATAGACTCTCAATCACCTTATCACAAACTTCACTATGCTGACGTACGTTTCCATATCAAGGCTATCACCATCACCAGTAAAATTGAACTTTAGTTCGAATCATCACCGCTTTAGTGCCCCACCGTTAGTTTACCAATTGCACCGTATTTGCGCAGGAAAGTTGATGCTGTTCAGTTCTGTTTCAAAATCCAGTTCCTCTCATTAAAGATATTAGATGTTGTCTTGACCGTAAATATTAGTATTTATAGTATTTTCTTTAAGTCTTTTTCCCATTTATAAAAATAATAAATATATTAATAAAACATTTCGATTTATTTATGAAACCTTAGTCATTTATGAGCATAAATAAAATAAATAACATGTAAATCGTTGAAAATGTTTGACAAAATTTTTAGTGTTGATAAAATCAAAATTTTCGCATATTTTTTATATAAATAAATACAATTTACAAAACAATATTTACAACATTTAAATTTAAAACTTTCAAATTGAAACAAAATAGCATTGATTTGATCAATAAAGCAAAACTTTTGTCAAAATTTTTTAACGATTTACATATCACATTTACTTTATTTATACTCATAAATGACTAAGGTTTAATAAATAAATTGAAACGTATTATTAGTTTATCTCTTATTTTTATTAATGAAGACCTAAAAACAAAGACAATACTATATATAAGAAATAATGATTGTGACATGGCCATTATTTATTTCCACTATTAATATCCATTTATCTCGAATATTGTTTCCTTAATTATTTTTTTAATACTTATTTATGCTTGCCTAATCTCGTTAAATCAAAATTGTTATTATTATCTTTAAATATTTGGTTGATAGAAATCTACTGAAATCACTTCTTTTTTATGATTATTGTTGGCATCTGGGGACACTGAATTAAAAGCATACACTTTTATATCTAATAAACAAATCTTTGCCACTTCCTGTCACTAGAAAGATATTAAAGAGTGCATGCAGAATTATAAGCCAATAGTAATTTTATTATAGAATATATTTTTATTAAAGCATACGAATGCCTGTGCAGAAATAGTATATTCTTCAATAAGCGTATAATGAGGTTTATTAGTCACGAGGGTGAAAATAAAATAGTATCTTCACTATTTTCTCCATGCCTCTTAAGAAAAATTTAATACATACAAATTATATAAATATAATGTAAAACTCCAAAAACCTTAAATGTTTCATTTTAACTTATGTACCGGTTTCTATGCAATGCATATTTTATTGCATGTAATGGTGGTTTATTGATATAGACTGCTTGTGTATTCAGAAAATAGACATGATATAATATGTTGATAGGCCGCGAATTCCAAACTTGAATCCCTAGGCATGAGAAATTACTGTCATTGGTCAAACGAATTGAAGAGAAGAATGGGCATATTTTTTAATAGGCGTGGAGGAGCAATATTCTTTCTTCCTAGCAGCAATGCTTTTGATGGGGCCCATCTGCTAATACTGTTATGCTTCAATTTATCGATCACCTACATCAGATTTTGGATACAAATAATAAAACTATTGCTATATTTATTGGCCTCACAATCAGTAAAGCTCTCGGCTGTGTTGATAGTTCACTGTTGCTTTAAAAATGTTTAGTTATGGCTTGAAATATGTCATTTACAGATGGTTCTCGTGGTTGATCACATCTCGGTGAGCGGCAGCAGGATGTAGAAATAGCCAGTTTGCAATGCCCTCCAATACAGATTCATAGAGGTGCGCCTCAGTAGTCGATACTGGGACCTCTCCTTTTTCTAATATGTTTCAATGACTTGTCAAATATATATAATAGCGGTGATGTATTGCTATCTACTGATGACGTTTCTTATTTGTGTGCAGAGAACAATATCACGAATACATTGAATTTGGTTAGCATAATGTTGTATAAATTCAGCGGTTGATTTTCGTAAAAAATCAGTCATATTTGAACTTAGATGTTTATTAGTTGTATAAACGAAAAAAAAATCTACCGATTCTAATTGCCTTTGAGGATTAAGCCATAGTTTATTGAAAGTCATCTGTTAAACATCTGGATCCCCATATATATATAAATTGGGCTCAGATACACAAATTCAAGGTTTGTGTTTTTCCTTATCATTAATATACTGTGTTCTATATCGCTTGAGGTGTTTGGTACAGGCATTTTGCGTACTTCCAATCTAGAATTGTATATGGCATTTCTAATTATAAATTTGATTTGAGGCAGTAGTTAGTTTTTCAAATCCAAAAATCGTGTTCTACGTTCTCTTGTTCAGAGAATTCGCATTAACTTTTTGTGTGTGACCATTTGTGTTCCACCAAATATTCCAAAGATCTCCAAACGTCAAACCATCGGATGTTGTTATATAAACCGTTGATATAAAAGAAATGACTTTCAAGGTCTTCAGGTTTAAAATAAAAGAGTATTTCGTTGGTAATGGTTTTTATAGCTTTGACGAACACATAGTGGATTCCTATTCTGTAATTACTGCAATGTAATTTTTATTATCTGTTCTGCAAATAGTACATTATCGTTATTATTATTATTTTAGTATAACACATATTTTGATAAAGAAAATGTCTGCACAGGCCTTTTACAATTCACAGCCTAGTGTTTGCTACTTATCCTTACAGTTTCTCATCGCATTTATTTCAGGAGACTTGCTAAATCAAACGTAAGGATAGAGTGGACAAGTTTCAAACATAATATTCCCTTTGTGATATCGCGATTTAGTTCATATGTATATATGCACACCTATACGTACATATCGTCAAGATATATACATACCTATCTACATATTGAGCGCGACGATACATCGAAGAAGAAGTGCATATTCGAGTGAGACGTGTCGAGAACACTTCTGCTGAAAAGAAAATGAAGGACCATCACACATCGAACCGAAAGTACAAGGCCCGTGCCACACAAAAGGGAGACGTTTTGAGGACGGTCTACGATCGAAAGCGACCTCGTATATGAAACCCGTCTTGCATATGCAAACATCTCCTTTTCCTAGCGGCAGTTTAAAGAATTAGCTCCGGATTCGCATGTCCAGGCGAATATTAAATGGATTTCCGACTGGAGAGAGCTTACCCGCGCGCAACGTTCTTTGTGTAAGTAGATTTGCGATTTCCTTCCCGCCTTTTCTGAACCATCAGCTACCGAGCGCTGAGATTTGACGGGCACGGATTTGTAGAAATCGCTTATGTATGTATTTGAGGATCGACGTTTTAGTTACTTTACGTCACGTAGCCAGGTCTCATCCTTGCTAAAGCATGTTGTTTTCTTCTATATAATAATAATAATAATAATAATAATAATATGTATGTATTTAAGCCCAACAGATATAAATCCAAGTGGACATTTAACAGCAACATTGATAATCATATATTACGTAAATATCTAAGTGTTTCCGAATAAATTCGACAGGGTTTGGATGAAGGTTTTAAGATCCTAAGATATTTGATAATTTGTTTCAGAAACCGAGAAAACAGAACTATTTGAAGAAAAGTTCAAGAAAAGGATGAAAGTAGCTAACATTTATATATGCACTAATAACCAAGTCACGCTGGGCGAAATAAAAGCAATAGCTTTGAGTCTAGGCTGGTGTAAGAGTGCTTAAATAATATAGTGCAGCTGGTTATGACAAAGAGACTAGTATGAGTGCTAGGGCATTCTCAAATTAAAGGTAATGAGGTGACTGATTACCTGACCAAATGAGGAGCCAGTAGCTATTTCTATGGACCAGAACCAGATCTTGATATTTCGGAAACCCAGATTAGATGTGTGCTCCAACAATTGGAACATGAGAAGGCGACATCCATTTAGAGTGAAATCTCTGGACAACTCTTAATTAAAAGTTTGGTCAACCTTAGGTTAAATTGCAACAAAAACCTATTCAGCCTCAGCAAACAGGAACTAAGGCTACTACCCATCGGACATTGCCCTCTGAGATAATGAAAGCTCTGTTTACGTAGTATACGTACCTCAATGAATGATGCCAAAGTCATTCAAGAATTGAAGTTATAATAATAAAAGTACTTTAGTATTTCATAGCTGTAACTGTGTTATAGAGCGCATAGTAGGTTCGTGAGAGCTCAACACATAGAGCATGTTTTTTGAATTAAATCTAATGTTGAATTGTATTTAAATTAAAAATTGTCACTGATATGATTCATATAAAGAATAACAGCCAAGGAAGTTCGTGCATAGTTGGTCATCTCGTAAATATAAATTACTTTTTGACGTATTAACAAACCAATGTGTTTATGATTGCCAATGTACTATACTACCATAAGATATACTCCCGCCTTTCCATTTTCGACGCCTTAGTATTAGAATTTATTTCCTGAACACTTATTTGTATTGTAGCGGTATCTATGCGACACCAATACGAGTTGAAAGGGTTACAAAACAAATACGATCATTCAGTAAATTCAGAGTGCTCAAGGATTAAGGTTACGTAATCTTAGTATTACTGTGCACTCGAGGAATTCTTAAATAGTGTTTTAAATTATTGTAGGGATCATTTCCACTTGTAAGGACGACATCGTTGGACGGCTCTAAAAAGAAGACAAGACAATTAGATCGAATGCTTTTCGTGATCGTTCCAACATTTTGTGCTAACTAAATCAAGTACAAAGTATACAGCTTATTCAATAATTTCTAATAGATGTAAACATTTTAATGCGTTTTCAAAGCTTTCAATCCAAGATGCAAATGTAACGCTTGCATTAAAACAAGCTCTTCCTATTGAGGCGTTAGGATTCATTCAACTATTTTTTTCTTAACAATGATTGTTATTTCAGTTATTGCATTATTTTAACTACTATAAATATATACCAAAAAGAAAATAGATTATCACATATCGCACTTAAAACAAAAAGTACGAAAGCTAGTAAATACAATACATCTTGTCGGAATAACATATGTTCTAAGCGCTTTCATAAAATTTTCAAACCGCGCTCTTCAACTTTTATTAACTCTAACAAGAACCCAACGTTATTTAGGTTTCTTATTCCATTTCCCTGTCAAACTAAAGCACACATGGCCGCGACTGTAATATATTACGTCTTTTTCACAGTAGTGGAGCATAAAGTACCGGATCGCGTTAGCGTTGCAAACAAACCTTTAAACATGTTCCATGCGATAAATTACATACGTCCAACGTTGTTGAGTGGTTGTATGTATGTTTGCATGTACTGCAATAAAAGGTGTATGTACTTGTTATGCATTACTACTAATTGAAAGTGGTTTTGTTAGGAAATTTTAGTCTACCATGAGTATGCACAGTCCTTGAAGGCGTTCTAACATTAATATGAAATAATAAAGCAGGAAACTAAATAACTCCGTAGTTCTTTATCTGGCGAAATAACTACCTAAATTACTAATTGTATACATTCAGTACAATTTTCCGCACGATCTTCTGTTTATAGTTTACACGGGGTCCAATTACTTATGGTTGGCTAATGAGTTTTCGTGAAATACGTTTTGGCATGGTGGTAATAGCGTTATACTGTGGATAGCATCACTTGGCGTTTAATGGGTATTAGGCAGTACTGCAGAATTTAAACCGATTATTTTATAAGTAGAATAGTACTTGGCCTTAATTTTAATTTAGTTTAATAAATTTTAGTAAATGCATTTAATTTAATGTTTCATTGTGGTAATTATTTTTCATAAGGATTATTTATTAATTATCTCATGTCACGTATCCGGATCTAGTGCATCTTTCTTCTTACACTTATAGCACTTTAAAGGCCGTTTTGACTAAAAATTCTTTTGGGGAACTTAGCGAAATATTCAGACCAGATTTACAATATACTGCGTCCTGCATTCCATTGTAGCAGCATGAAATGCAGTAACAACCTCTACTGCTGTCCCATTCGTTTCAAATTCCTTAGGTTTTATTAATATTCAATTGAACATTTATATTTGTCATGATTTCATGGGAAGGATTAATATATTAGTACATCATATGGTTGCGCAATTTTCGGATCGTGTAAGAGTCGCCAGTTTGATGATCATACAAACATTTTATTTAAATAGAAGAAAATCATGTTAAACTAATATGTTATTGAAATTGACAGGCCAATGTTGAGTGTAAATTGTTATATTTAAATGGAATATTTTGGAGATCTATTAAACACATGGTTCCGTACATTGTGTATACATTTTGACAATTAATTAAGTCTCTACAGTCAAAATAATAGGCGATAAAACCAGAAGCAAAGCTAAATATTCACATATCACTTGAGGTGAAATTTAGGCGAATACCTAAAGATGCAGTCCAAGGGAATAATATTATTTATCTACAATTTAATATTCAGTTCTTGCTTAACACAATACACATCAGAATGGCGACTTTTCTGGAGTCTAAAATTTTGCGAATGCGTAATGGTCTAAACCTTTAAAGGCTATTTAATAGTGTTAAAGTTGTCTAGACCCCTCTGTAACTCAATAGCGAAACATACTGAACTTTCTCGAAACGTAAAAGCTCTATATCTGTATTCTCTTTTTTGCTATTTCCCTCTTTTGTTAAATTAAATATGTCCCATGTTCCGGCATTCACTCTAATGTCGTTTTAAGAATTGCTTTAGGAAGGCCTGATCTGTGTCAAACCCAAATATCAAGTTAATGTATTCGTATCAAGACATCTGTCCCATAGTATACATACAATAGGCATGTGTAACATGAGAATGGCCTTCTACTGTTTGGGCAAGAATACATCAAACCAGCTGCTAAATTTTACTAATGCACCGCATTAGACGTTTTGATAGCTGTTGCCTCCAAAGATGACTGTCCTCTGTCCAAAACAGTAAAATATCGTTCTTGTTTCATATATAACTATTCCACCTATAACCATTGTGGAATTGTCACTGTTAGAAAGTCCAAATCTCGACTACAATGTTCTTGACTAAATACGCTAATCTGTTTGTTTTGTATCCGATGCTTTAGTTGATAGTGTTGGTCTTCTGGTGATTTTGTACTATTGGTATTCAAACAACTCAGACATAAGAAGCCGAATTGAATTTGCAAGATTTCTATATTTTACTGAAAACATCAAGGTAATTAGATGTGTTTTTGAACTATTTACACTAATTCCTAAACAAAGTTTTTATGCTGTTTTATTTGCAAATAAATTTGCTTTTGTGTATAGTTACTTTACTACGTATAAATATATGGTATACTTAGCGCTTCCCTCTCCATAAACCTACATATGTATGTGTATACGACAATCGTATAAAACTATCAACACAAATCAAAAGTTATGCTGCATACTACGCCTCTTTTTCAGCCCGAATTGCCAAAGTTACAATATTTAACATTGTTGTAGTTTTAGTCGCGGTTTAACCTACTGCACCAGCGTAATGTATCATTAGTGCGAGTACAAATGTGCTTTTCTCCATGTTTCTCGCAGTTCCGACCGCTTCCACCGATCCGGAAACCCTCTCCAATTCTACTCGGAGGATAAATTTACTAGACTTTTATTAAAATATTTAGCTAGCGCTCTTGTCGTTTTACGGAAGACTTCCTTTTATATTTAGAATTAGGGAGCGCTTCGATTGTCAGCACTCGATTATCCTCCTGTAATATTGCGCGGAAGTTTTCGGATGGGAGGAACATTATTTAGCAATTATCTATTGTATCTTCTTCGGGGGCTGTTTTGTATGTTTTAACTAAGTTTAACCGGGCTTTTAAACGCGATTTGCATACACTTAAAACTTCAAATTTACAATGGTGGATACAATTTGCATTAATTGTATTTTGAATAATATTTTGCAAAGAGGTTTATAAAACATTAACGTGATAACTTTGATTGCAGAATGTAAAAAAAATATCGATGCAATCAAATCGGTATATTACCAATAAATTCTACACCCAGAGAAGATATGTAAAATTAACAAAAAAATAGGTATCCAACAATAGATTTTTGGTTAAATACAGTCAAACAAAAGCCTTTGTTAAAGTAAAAAAATGCGAATAGTAAAATAATTATGTTAATTTAACAGTATTTTTTGCATTGACTTAACAAGGTAATTTTATTTGGAACTCTTAAAACTATTACGGTAATGAGTGCTTTGGTTTGGAGAAATACTTACATCAAGCAGAAGACTGCATTGATTTAAATATCGTTTTTTTTTTATTAAAATAATATTACATGCAAAGTGATAATTGATATTTCAGTAATAACTGTATTATGTTTATCAGCTCGTATTATATTAATAATATGAAGGGTACAATATCTTTATTGTTGATTCACAGTAATCAGGTAACCCCCAGTGGTATGGCAGAAGTCGCAGTTTTAACTATCACACCTCCTATAAGATGTGTACCTAGCAAATATACGACATAAATAATTCAATTCAAAACATTCAATTTACGGAGAATATGATTTATTACTAGTGTGAAACAAGAGAAGCGCCATCTTGTAACGAAGTTCGTTCTTTCAGTGTGATGTACTGCTATAATGTTTACTATTTACTGCTTGATAGCTTACTTACGTGCCTTCAATTACTCAATGGCTTTTACATAGCTTATTCCTTATTATTGACCTCTGTAAGTCTAAATTTCCGCGTACGGAGATTCGCCTCGTGGTCGCATAACGGCGCTGCGCGGCCAGTTATCAACATGGTTTGAACAGTGTTGGGCTTTTGACGTCGTTGTAATAATGTTTCAAGCAGAGTCGAAGCTGTTAGTGTGAGAGCGAGGTTCCCAGGGTTATTATCGAAGAGCGCAACAATTTAAACAGTGAAAACGTGTTTTAAATCAAGAACTTGTTCCCATAAATATATGTGCAACAACAAAAACAGGTG
Source organism: Cetonia aurata (assembly GCA_949128085.1). Lineage (NCBI taxonomy): Eukaryota > Metazoa > Arthropoda > Insecta > Coleoptera > Scarabaeidae > Cetonia > Cetonia aurata. The sequence goes on along the minus strand of OX421885.1, from coordinate 19,908,930 downwards.
AGTGAGAAAACATATGTATGTACAGGTGTAAACACATAGTACATATATGTAATAACATGTACAATCGTGAACAAACAAGTATACGCGGGGCTTCGGAACGCTTTTACATTTAGACGCGGAGTTTTTGCGGTTTTAATTCTGGTAATAACGAGTAATGATAATCTAAATACCGGGGTCTGTTTAAAAGTACGCGGACGATTTTAACGTGCTATGTCGTGTCAGAAATCTGTGCCGGCGCAAAACTTTATGAAACGGGAATAACCATGAATACATCCTTGCGTGCGTCAGAAAGCTATGTCAATGCGACTGCCAGAGCAGAGAAAACTAGTAAAATGCCTGTGTTAAGGTGAGCGGACACTGCGCCCGATACGAAGTGAAGCTGAGCGAAACAATTAGTTCCAAGGTAACTTATCAAGACGCGGCAACTAAAGCTAAGCGAAGAGAAACTATGAAACAATAGAATTTATTGCCAATAAAATTAGTTTCGCTTAGCTTACTTCCGCATTGCGCGCAGTAGCCGCTCGCCTTTACACCAGAAAAGCTGTGCTGGCGCTAACTGATAGTGAGAAAATCTGCGTGTATCGGGGAAGCTATGCCGATGTGTTAAGCGCGCGGTTTATATAAGAATAAATAAATATAAAACTTTGATGAAACAAAATAACATGTGGTAGTAACACTATCGCCTATGGGAAAATGATGTGATGTTAAAAACGCCAAAAGAAAGAATGCCTAAATACAATTAGAACCGAACAATGTCACCATGCCGGGATCCGTCACTCTATTACCGCTTTATGGTCGTCTGAGAGTTGAGAGTTTGGCTTGTGTCCCCTAGGGAGTACACATCTAAAGACTTGAACTCCTAACAGGCGATGACGATTAAAGTGGGTTTGCACTCGGAGTGACGCTGATGACACCTGGTAGGCAGAATCTCCTGTCCATTTCTAGTGCTATTCCCCTTTCATTGGCTTTACTCGTATGGTGATTCTAGCCATTTTGGAGATTCAGCATTTTGCGGTTCTAAAAGGGACATTGAGTTTTGTTGAAGTAATTAAATATGTATTTTGGTATGTTGTTATGTATTAATGTAAAGTTTTCCTCCAAAAATTATAATTTAGTTAATATAACGAAATATTTGCATTACATTCAAATGAAATATTTTGCGCCAACAAACGGTACACTGTTGAATTAATAAGATATTGCTAAAAAAAAAAAATTCAATTATTATAACTTTAGTTTTTGTTCAATTTGATTAAAAAAATTTTTAATACAACATTGCAACAAACATTTCTCTTGTCCAAATGCATTTTCTTTTCTTAGTGTACTTATATCAACTGGCACTCTAAGTTTTTGTATAGCTACAGGCAACGCCATGCCAATAAACCAATAAGCGCATTATAAACGGTTATTGATCATTTATAACCTGGAATATGCTGTACTATACTATTTATTGAACATATTACAAGCTTAATAATACATTCTGAAAAAGATTATATTACCGATGGGTGCTCTTCCTATAGCTTGAAGTAGTTGAATTGATATTCACTCTTCGTGGTCAATATAAAGTGTTAAGGTTTGAGACGTTACTATTATTACAATTTGATTTTAGAGGAAATTACTTTATACATATTTTAAATGCTAATAATTTTGATGCCACTTTTGACGAGTGACTGACATTCAAATACCATATTATACCAAATATATTTGGTTTTTTTTATGTGAGTTCGTTTTGCAAACATTTTAGTTCATTTAACATTAAAAAATTTCCTTTACCAATATGTTCTAGAATGAAAATATCCAGAATTTATGGTTTGGGATTAAAATTTTATATTCACCCGTCACAAAGTACCCTACTTTTGTGAGGTAGTAACGACCTACGCGTCCATTAATAACGAGTTTTAAAGCGTTTAACTTGGTGCTCTTAAAACGCAGAACTTCCGTCCGTGGCACATTTAAATAGTTGCTGAAGTATTTCGCCCCCTTTAATGTAATTTAATTTTATTTTTTTTTTCGGCGGAGTTTAAAACTTTTCGTCATCATTTATTCGGGAAGTATACGAGGTTTATCAGGCACACTTGAATCGGGAAACGGTAGAGGGATACGCGGAAGAATATCATTTTAATATTTTACTTACTTTCGGTATTCTTTGACGGATAGCCATCTGGTATCCGGCGCTGTTCCTGCGGAAGGTGCACGCTTCAGTGAGTTTCTTTATTTCTTCTACGACGTTGGATGTGTTTTCAATTTTGCCATTTTGCGATCATTTTTATCTGCGATACCAATATAAGTAACTGCCATATTGGGTTTCGATAGCGCAGTATGCTCTAGCTGGTTATATATGGATAAATTTATATATAAGTAGCCTTGAATGTACTGAAATGTAACACTTAAATAACTTCTTTAACTTCTTTAATAATTAATAATACTATCAAGGTGGAGTGAAAGGCTCGAAGCTAAAAGTATAAGTTACTTTGTCCTTTCCATCAATAACTATGTTACATTAATATTATTAAAAGATATGGAAAATTACATGTTAGTTGAGCGCAAAAATTGCCTAAATGTAACTTGTAAAAGTTATTTTAGTGGAACAAATACCTGTATGTATAAAATCTCAGCCTCCTTATGAATACTATTTTTAATAAAATTTGAAATGTATTATTTACTCCTTTTTTTCCAATTATTTAATTAACAATAATTACTTTTTAATTTTAGGTCTTGAAAATATGTTTTTTTTTCTTAATTCTAAATGGAAGGCTTTATATGCTTTTGTAAACTTTTCAATTTTTCTTTTTTCAACCTAACTTGCCGCGAATACTATAAATAAATATTGACAACTGTTAACATAATATCATAAAATGGAAATGCTATGCTCACTTCCTTGTTTATACGCCTGTTAGGACGAAACGAGGCAAATCTTGACACTCCTTTCGTTACAAATATATCGCAAGAATGGTCCTGTAATTCCGCTAGAACCATTAGGCCTTTGTCCGAATCCCTGAAACGATTAAACCTACACGTAGACTTCTGCGGTCGTGTCCATATTTACACTTCTTGGTTTCTGGGTTGAAACCGGATGGTGGTACTTCCTCTGGCCGATGCTTCGTCCACACTTACACTGCACATGTTTAGGGCTGCTTTTTTCGTCGTTGTTGACATGAAACTGAGGAACATGAGGATGTGTTTATAAGAGAGTAATGATTATGGTTCAGTGGGATGTGACGGTTACGATTTCCAGGTGTTGTGTAGGAAATAGCTTACGAAGTAATGCTACGAATAGCAGCCTGCTTAAGTGTTTTTTCGTTACATCTTCATTCATATCTGTTTGGAAAGGTGGTAGTTAAGTATGTATCGATCATTGGTCGCATACACATCATGTCCAATGGCATTGCCAGCATCCTGTCGGAAGTAACCGATTCCAGCAGTTTGTTAGCCACACAGACATCAGTATATGGCAATTGAGAATCATAGTTTAAGAATTGATGGAGAACAAATATTCAAAAAGAAGAAAAGAGTAAATGCAGAATAAGAAATGAAATAAGTAATCAGTAAACACCTAACTATTGAACTTTTCATAAAGATAGTAGAAAAGCAGCACATGGTATTGTTATTCATTGAATAAGAATGGACGAAGTAAGACTCAACCGAACTAAATTGGAAGTGAGATCAAAAAGATGTCTTGCAAGAACGACATATTGGCTGGAAGAAAGCAAACAAATTGACAAAGGACAAAAAAAAACAGTGGAAAAACTTAGTGAGTAGGCACTGACAGAATTAAGTACTTCTGCATTTAATGGTAATTAATCGATTAGTGGCATCCTACTCTGAAATATTTTGCAGAATATGTTAAATTAAAGACAAAAATACAATAATATAGTTTATTTAAGTACGCTAGAGATTTGGGTGTCGAGTTTTTTAAAAGAATTGTAATTTCTAGGATAACTGTTTAACAATAGATGCTCTCTTTCTCATTCATGAATAATGTAATATTTTAGGTGTTTTCTTTGCTGTAAAATAAACATATTTGCTCTATTTTATTTAATCCCGAGCAAACTGCAAAATTGGCATAAAGGAATAGGTATATGCTTTTAATATATAATTTATTTTATAATATTTAGTATTGTATTTATTACAGAAAAGTAATTACCTAATGCTAATATATGTTTGTCATTCAGCTACTTTTGGCATTTAACTCTTCAAGTGTTCCCTTCCGTTCGGTTTGAATACGCGTATAATCAAAATTTTTGAAGCGGCATGCTTCAAGAGATTAAAACACATTTCATATACATAATTCCATCGGCGAAAATTAACCATATTAGAGGACGGCTCCCTCCCTTATTTTCTTTTTTGCAATTGGGTAAGGGATGATGAGGCAACCCCGTATAATTGAGGGCGAATTTCCGCCCTAAATCGCGGTTTATTTATAACGCCGGCAATTCCCAATTGAGATGATAATGTATGCATGTATGTAAATTAAATGCTGTATATGAATATGCAAATCTCGAAAATAATTCGGTATAAAAATAAGGTTCTGATTGGATATACCGGCCAGATTATGACTAAACGTCATTTTAGTAGCACGAATTTTGACATCCCTGTCTATACAACATGCAGTATGTGTATCTAAATAAAGTTGAAGTAATACTAAAATTAGTTGGCTTGATATTAAATTGAGCCGTGTCTAACAATGGATTTCCGTTTTGACGAATCTTTCTTTCCAATTTTTTGGTTATACATTTTTACGCAAATTATTATTAGATTTGTCCATTATTTATATCTAGGATAGTAAGAAGCCAAGAAAAATAACAAGAAGAAAAAGTTAGTAAGAAACAAACTAGTATATAGATTTTGTTTACAATCTAGAGAAGTTTCCACAGCGATCAATGAGGCAAAGTTGGTCAAGGATACCACCTTGGTGAACAGTTGTTTTCTTAAATCGTGGTTTTTATTTTCTAGGACATTAGGAACTGTGTCATTTTTCTTTACAGAACTCTGTCCTTATTATTTAAGGAACACTATTACTCTGTAAAACTGCAGTTGTGAAATAAAAAATGACCACTAATTGTAAGTTCTACTAATTACTTAGGTGAGTTAATGTATAATTGCTAAACACGGCTATGGAGTATCCTCCAGGCGAAGATAATTACGAACAGTAATTTAACCCCAAATTAAATTAGAATTATATGTAGAGATAAGCTAACATAATTATTTTAGAGTCTCTAAGGATCAATTATGTATCCACAAATATATCTATTATAGATGTGATTTCTTCTATAAACTTTTGAGTACGATCTTCAATCAATATACATGTGTATATTCCAAAACATCTTCCATTTTAAGTTTATTAACAAAAAAACGTTATATTGTTTAAAATATCTAATAATAGAAGGCCGCCATACCTTGTTAAGAATGGCTTCTAAATATTTATTTAGCTTTTAATTAAAGATTAAAGTCACTTTCAAGAGCAAACGTTTTGAGAATACGTTCCTTTGTTTACATTTTTTGTGCGGGTAGATCGCAATGGATGGAATTGGAATATTGTAATCCCGTACTTTCATTAATGCGTACCCTTTTATCTCTAACATAAAAAGTTTTAACTATGAAAACGTTACTTTGGCTGTGTGTTAATTAAGGTGGATTTTGTTATGAACATAGAGCACTGATTTGAATAGCCGAACAACTCGTAGGCAGCGGTAGAAATCATCTCTTGTCAGCAAGACGTAACAACATCATTAATATAGTCACTAGGCAATTGGAACCAAATCGTCGATGCGCACTCTGATTGAAAATAGTGAAAAATAATGCATCAAGTGGGTAAAACAGGACTCAGACCTACCACTCATTGTCATTACTTAATAATTAAGTATTTTTATAAATTTTATTAATTGATAAATTGCGTTCCTTGTAACGTGAAAACATCTTTAAAGCGCAAGAAGGATTTTTCCACATCGCAACTTGTTATTAACGCAAATGTATAGCAGTTAACCACGGTAAAAAATTGGGTGGTATCACTTTTCGATATATCTTGTAATATTTCAAAATTTGGATTTCTCGTAATATGGCATTAATTTTGTCTTGCAATATACCTTGTGGTAGCCATTCTACGATTCACAAATTTGTTAATGAAACATTTCAGTTTTCAAAGGCGGCTGGCAATTTTAAACCACGCGTCTCTAAAACTGGTTTCAATAAATTATGCTAGCGTGCGTAAATCCTTTCTGTCCAAAATTGGTGTTTTACTTTGTTTCATTGCTATCTCACAAAGTTGCGGAAAAACAAAATGCAGTCTCTTACCAAGTGCCCTACCGCTAGAGAAGATAATTGATAGGGACCTAAGAAATTCGGCTTTGGCAAGGTTGCCTCTACTCGAAAACCAATATGTCTATCCAACAGGAAAATCATGTTAGCACACCATTCATGGACTAGCTCGACGAGCAGAAATTGCCTATGCCAACAAAGAAATTGTACTAGCTACCTTTCTGGACATCCATGGCGGCTTTGACAGCACATCTTTTCGGTCGATGGAAAGGGCGCTACAGAAATAGAAAGTCGAGCCAACTATGGGGAGGTGGATCGGCTCCATGATAAGAAACAAAACGGCCCATGTATCGCAGAACCTCTGTAATTTAAAGGCAACCGTGGCAGCTGGCTGCCCATAGGATGGAGTGCTGTCACCATTGTGATGGTGGCTCGCGGTGGGTGTCTTGCCTTCTGATCTACGGACGCCGAGTTTCCACGCGCAGGACTACGCAGATGATACCACCGTCATGGTCTACGCAAAGTGTGAGGGCGTGGAAACCGAGAGGATGTAAGTCACACTCAAACTGGTGGATTGATGGTGTCAACGAGAAGGACTAAATGTAAACTCTCGGAAAACGACTATTTCACTTGAATGAGGAAGCTCCCAAAACTCCAGTGTGCTAGTGAGGTTAAATACCTAGGTGTTACTTTCGACGCAAAACTGACGTAGAATCTTACCTGAAACATGTGACGAAGAAAGCCACGGGGGCCTCCTGGGCCTATAGAGGAATGTTTGGTAAAACATGAGGATTAAAACCTGGAATGGTGCACTGGCTCTACATGAAGGTTATAGTACCTTCTATAACCTACGCCTCGCTAGTCTTGCGGCATAAAACCAGTCTGGGCTACGCGCCAATTGCCTGTTTAGGCATCACGAGGGCCATGTCATCGACGCAGACTGCAGCTATGGAGACCAATCTTGGGATTAAATTTAGAAACTTGTTAGTTTTGATCTGAAGGTTAAGCCAAGATAAGAAGCTAGAGTGTTTGTGTTTTATAGTACCTAAATGAGACAATAATAAGAGCTCATTGCTAGGCGAGCAAGTTTGTAGATTAAGACCGAAACGATCTATGAATGAACATTTCTTAAACTTTTATTAAACGAATAAAGTCGAAGCAGATATGTAACCTATATCAGATTAATGTGCTCTCATGGAAATCTCTCAGGGAAATTCAGATTACGATTAAACTAGATAGGGATGAACAGTGTGTTCAAATATGGATAGGATTTCTTTATTGCTCGAAATTTACTTCAAAAATGGCGAAATATTCCCTCGAAAATCCATTTACTTTCAATTTATCCTCTATCCTCTCCTCTATCTCACTCACGAGTTACAAATAGAAGTATTGAGTTAAACCTTAATTACTTTCTATCGAAAGTGCCTTTATAAGTTTTGAATTTAGACGCCACTCTTGCATAATAGGTATATCTGCAAGAATCTGGAAAAGGGTTTGCTGCTTAAATCTATTTAAAGTAGTATTTACACTTCCAGAGGTGGCGAAATATATATATCATTTTTAGTGAATTTGCGCAGCAAACAAGCTTTGTTGAATGCTTTTTTCCATATTACAAATATGCCTGTATATTATGCAAGAATTGCAGTTAATTGCAAGACCTCCTGTATTCCGTAGTACCGTGTTAATATAAAGCAACTCTTATTTCTAAACATTATACATCACATCTCTGACTATTCCAGAATTATATTAAAAAAACAAATAAAATCTAGTCAATCTTCGAAGGGACGTTTCAAACATTCCTACCAAGTTTCATTGAAATCTGAAACATGGAGAGCTTTCTTTGTCAGTTAATAAATATAAAAAACATATTAAGAAGCTCCCACAGACAGCACATTGACTATAAAATAAGCATCGAAGTTAATATTCTAAATATCATGCAAAATTGAAAAGAGTGCTGTGTGCACCATGTTATCGCCAGCAATTTAAATTATTATTTCTTAAATGTGAAATTATCAGTCATTATGGAGAAATATTCGCATATTTATGTAATTAGTTACATTCACTTTGTATCCGATATTTCTTCAATGCACAAGAAATATCGTGTCAGTCGCTGGACGTAATTATTTAAAATTATACCGATTTAATCGGCGACTACGATCTGCACGTTATTTATGTGGAAAACGGGAAAACAATATAGGGTAAAACTGACCTAAGAGAAGCGTAGTAAACCGGAGGTAAAAGAAACGATTAATAACAGCTGTTCTTATCGGAATATAATACATAATAGGTGTGCTAATCGAAATGTTTTTTATAGTTTAATCACGGGTTAACACGTCAACTAATTCATGTAACTGCTATCGCATTTACAGGTATAAATTGATATTTTTCTTTTATTTTATTTTCCGGCATAAGTGGAAAGCAATATGGTGGCTAAATTGAGAACTGCACCCTTATAAGATATTGACAATTGTGCTTTGGTGATTTTAATCCTCCTTTTTCTGCTAACTTTTTCATAAATTCAAATTATTTTTAATCTAATAAATATATAAATGCACGGACAATGTTAAAACAAAAACACAAGAGGGCCATCCACATATTTAAAAAAAAAAAAACAAAATTGCTAATTGTAAAGATACTGGATAAAGTTAATACTTACACCTGACGCATTTTATAGATTCGTTCGGACGTCTTTTCTAATTCATAAATGTGTAACACATTACTACTAAAGAAACCATTTTACTAAGAAACAACTTAATTTTAGTATAATAAATTTATGTATAGAATAAACATCAACAATTTTGTGTAACAAGTTAAAGTGTAGATATAATATCTTTTTATAACCAGAAGACATTTCATAAGCCAGTAGAATCCCATTAGCGGTTTTATTTACCTTATCATCAACATGAACCGAATTTAAAAGCATAACGGTCGCAGGTCGCCAAAGGGAATTTTATTTAAATTTAAAATCCACAGGACTCCGGCAGCGGTCGTAAACCACCTCCCCTTTCTCACATTAGTGTACCCTATTTGCATACATATTACGGGTAAAGTTGTAAATAAACTTTATCCCTTAATTTTTAATTTCGGATTCCCGTTTCCCGTACCCGGTAGTTAACCGGTTTTTCTTTCTTCCACCTTTCTTCTTTCGCTTTCTTTTCTTTTTATTTTATCGCGGTTCTGACCGGTTCCTTGTACCCTTTCTCGATGGATAAGTTTTTAAGGGTCCATAAAACCTTACCGGAGCCTCGCCCTTTGACGAGTGGGAGTCCCTATTTACAGTTATACTAATTCGAATTTATGTTGCCAGTTCGAGTTCCTAGGTCGATGAGTTGTGGCGCGGTGAGGTAATCAATAGTCATAAACCGTCTGAAAAGTAATAAAATGTTTTGCATGCACTATCAGTTACCATAATTAATTCAATAAATCAGTTGAGGAAAGCAAGGTGGAATTACGACAAGGGAAAAATTACGTTGTCTATCGGTTGGAACAGAAACCTATGAAATTTTTAAATTCTGAAATGGTATTTTAACTTTATTTGAGTTAGTGCATTGATCGGTCTTAAGACTGTACCATAAAACGTTGTAGTAGTCCAAAAAAATGTATTTTAGCTGCAACAAGAAACTGCAGCGATATTTCAAACAGCCCATTACAGTATTATTCTACACAGCATAGCAAGAAAATTGTGTTTCTATCATGTTAGGGAGTAGTTATTTGAAATTTCAGTTGTTGCATTAAATTTGGCATACAGGCAACGTAATGTATGTTGATTGTTCAGGTATCACCGATACTTTCCTGTCTATTCAGTCATCTTACCTATTTGGGGGTGGATTCCACTTAGTCTTTTGAAATACTACAGCTTAGGTTCGATTTTGGCGATAGTGTTAAGATTCTGGTTTAATAAAGTTCCAGTAATGTTTTTTTTTTATTTTTGATAATGGTAATTAGGAGGAAAATTCGGGGCACAGGGGTATTTGGGAAGCATGTTAAATACTTGCTCTATTAAAGAAAAATAGATAATGAAGAATACTAGCGCGTGTCGATTTTGAATTTTTTTAAATTATAAATTCCAAGTTGAGAAAAAAGTTGTTAGTACAGATCATAACTTGCCACAAATAGTTTTCGTAAATTATTTAAATTTATTTGTTTACGCCAGTTTCAATAAACTTCACTCGGTATATATCTTACTTAGTTTTTTGAATATCTGTTTTTCTATTTTTTGTCATTGTACGCGTTTTTTGGTTGAAGACAGGAATTCGCATTCGCATTAGTCGCACGATAGCATTCATAGTTGTTTATCCGCACAATATAGTCACACCCGCTCCGCTTAGTTAAATCGCAGTTGTCCCGCGTCGCGAGTTCATTAACGCACATCCTAGATCATCCTTAGTCTTTCCCTATCCCTTCACCCTGTGCAAAGTGTACCAGGACCGGGACAATTGGGTAAGTTACCGCTTATTATTTTTTATTTTGTTTCCATTCGCAAAATTCACATACATTATTTCTAAAAGGATTTCTTTCCTCTAATACTCAGTGTCGGGTGAACTAATTTTAAAAAGTAGCTGACTAAAACTAATAATTTATAAAAATAACGTCGTTACACTATTAGCTACAGTAAATTGAATTACTCTCATTTGAAAACAAATTCTTGTCTTTTATCTTTGCTACTTCATTGACGATTTTCTTTTATTTAACCATTGAATTTTCTACTGGCTTCTAAATCTGAAATCAAAGTCCTGTTTTAAATTTAGTGGTTCATTTGATAAAGTAATAAAAGAAAATAACTGAGCTGTTACGAGACCATTTATTGTGTATCTGTATGACGGAAGACAAGCGGTTTCGACCATCTTTACAAAGCATGTACCAACAAAGTAGTATAATAAAAAAACCTTGCTTGTTTTTTATTCTTTTGTTGATGTAGATGCTTTATACTGGCTCTTAGCCTCGAAAATAAAAAAAGAAAACAACAAATTTAAACAAATTCCAAATATGTTTTGTTTCTTTTGTTGAAAAATTCGCTTTTTTTTGACAAAAAAGAAACTTTAGGCCTTGTGTGGGATATCTATTCTTTTTTAAAAAACCCCCACTTTTTTGTGATAAGTTATAGTCCCTACTGACAACTTTTTTTCAACATGGAATTTAGAAAAAGTGTCAAAATCGATATACTTTGATGTACACAAGCTGTTCCAATGGGAATGAGGACCGGTGGTATCTTGGAACCTGGAATGTAACTAAAGTGGCAAAAGTGTATGTGAAAGTGTTCCTAAGTTTTAAGCATGACCGCCAGAGACCGCAATTGCTGTTGTCAATAACAAATTTTAAATTAGCTTATGTTTATAACGTCCATTATTTCCATAATTAATTACGCTACACTTTGGCTCCCAACGTTTTCTCATATTTTAAATTATATGTGTACTACTAAAAAAATACGTGTTTTAGATGTCCCAACAATTTGTGGTACCCGCTAATGTGCAAGAAATGTAATAGATGGCGTTATATCCTACTATTCCAGTCTTTTTTCTGAATTATGTTGAAAAATTCAGTAGCAATACGCTTTTCTTTTATTGTTGTGGAAGAGTTTTGAAAGACTAAAGTAGTAATACCGTTTTTTAGATAGCAACGAAAACAGCCCATCTATTAAGTTTTAAGAGTAATGTCTATTGAATGACAAAAATATAATTTCTAATTTTTTTTTTGTGAGGGAAAACCGCTTGGCCTCAAGACACGGTTTCGCTGTGTCCTGGGAGTGTACTCCACAGCCTTCTCTGGCGCTCTGGAACCGTCGTTATAACATAGCATAGGAACGCCAGCGGCTTCTAAGTGCTCACCCATGTCTGAGTCCTCTCTGTCGCTTGAATTCATCGCTCTCTTTGCTGTTCATAATGTCTTTAACCAGCTGATGGATTATGCTCCAGTTCTCCTCGCTTTCCAGCATCTTCGGGACCAAACTGTCAGCTGTTATCCTGCAGCACAGTTTATTCATAGCTGTATCTCTTACAGTGGCCCATTGTTTGCAGACGAATATTGTATGCTCGGCAGTGTTAGCGCTGGAGCAGTACATACATTCTTCACTGCTGTCTTTGCCGATTCGTTTAGCAAACGTCCTGTAGGAGCCATGCGCTGTCAGGACTTGTGCAAGGTAATAGTCCAGCTTGCGGTATTTACACTGGAGCCATGGTCTTATCTGTGGTATAAGTTTTTTAGTCCACTGGGCTTTTTTCGCTTCGCTATCCCATCTATCCTGCCAGGTGTCTAATACTTTTTCTCTAATTGTTGATTGAGTGGTTTCTCTGCTTTCTGTTCTGTTCTTATACATGTAGTGTCTTTCCATTACAATCAGATCTATGGGTATTATGCCCGTGATGATCTGCAGAGCTTCGCCGGAGACGGTTCTGTACGCCGACGCTACGCGAAGGAGGACAGATCTCTGCGCACGTCCCATCATGTTCCTGTATCTTTGGTGCTTAAGGTCATCGTACCAAATTGGCGCCCCATATAGGAGGATGTTGTGTATTGCGCTACACAGGACTGCCCTCCTGCCGCTTGCCGGTCCACCAATGTTAGGCAGTATTCTGCTGATATTTGAAACCTTTTTTCCAGCATTGGCAACTATTTATTATTATGATTTTAACTTATGGTTGCCTAACGGTCGAAACTTGTTCTAGAGTATATTAGAATCTGTTTTTTTTTGTCTTATAGAATACAATGAACCCATTTAATGCTGTTTTTCTTATAAAAATAATTTACTGTATGGCTACATATGCTTCAGCACATCTTGAGAAGATTGTTTACTAAAGAAAACAATTTTATCATGTGGGACAATCTTAAACATTAAAATAGAAATTTCTCTCTACGACAGATCTTTCTACAAGTTTTTTTGGTATTGTTAGGAAATCACCTTTTATGAATCTTAAAGATTTAAGAGTGCATAAATTATTCACTATGTTATAATTTATTTATCTTTCACAGAAGAACGTAAAAATATTTTTGGATAACTAAAGGTTGGTTTTTGCTTATATTTTAAGATTTCGTGATAGAATATGCTGTCCGTACCCGTTATATAGAGTATCGATCCATTAAATAAAAGTACACTTTAATATTAGCAGATTCACGGAATTAATGAATGTCTTAATGAATGGGATTGTGTGTTAAATAAACTTATCCGTTGTAAGCTATTATACTGCATAATACTTACTTTATAAGTTAATAAATGTGTACAAAACTAACTCCGCCACTTGCCTGGCTTTCTTGCAATAGTAGTAAAAAAGAAGCTCGCTCTCTTTATGAAATATACAACGTCCCAATTTTCAAAATTTTTGTTTCATTTTACATTATCATTTAACTCACTCTGTGCATTATTGATCGTAACTATGTGTTTAACTTGTACATTTGCGCATAAATTTCAGCTTATTTGGATTATACAACCAGCGTTTACTATGGACAAATGCGGATAGCCCGAGTTGGATTACATATTATGCGGAACGTTCAACATTTATCCAATCTTTTAGGGATGCCGTTATTGACGGCACACATTCAGAATTAACTGCTAATCCTGATAGGCTAACACTTTGATATTGCTGTAGAAATTTGTAATAAAATATTTGGTAATGGTATTTGCACGTATTGACTTCATACAAAATAACTCTCACAAACTCAGCATAATGCTCATTTATTTACACCTGTGGTTTACGCCGCATGTCGCTAGTATGTTCGTTAACTAAACTATTACAATTCCCCCACAAGCTGCATATATTTTGTTAATGCCGGGGACCAGTATTATTTGTGAAAAATAACATTGCAGTAAAGAGGATTTCGTTACGTGAATAAAATGGGGATCCTGTTTAAAATTGAAAACTGATTTATTCGAAAAACCTTTTAATTCATTTGCTCGCGTTCCAATTATTGCTATTTCGCACGGGATTTATTGGCTCGTACTAAAATCGATAATTTGATGACATTACAGCAAGTAAATTATTTTAACCGATAGTCTCTGAACAATACATATATTATATTTATCTACATAATAATATATAAGTCCCGGTATATAATGCTGAAAGAGTTCAGTGTGCGTGTATTTATTGTATCCATTTATCAATTGACATGCATTTTAGAGACATAGTAGCGTTACAATAATTTTTAGCCGACATAATGCAGTTGAGCCCTTTAATAAATGTTTTGGAAATATACTGAAAATACAAAATTATTTGCCAAATCTGATAATATAATAAATCGATATCCTTAAAACAGAAAATAATTCACATATTAATTCTATGGAGGAGCACTAATGGAATACGCTCTGTATTTAATATTTAGGTTATTTTTCTGACAACAAAAATCTGAATAATGAATCAAGTTATAGTAGGTTAAAGTTGGATTATATCGACGAAAGACATATTCAAGGCAATGCCTATAGAATCAAGTTTCACAATTTTCCGCTCAGCTTACGCAGAGACATTATGAAACAAATTGATATCAAATATCAAAGATTTCGTTCATTTTCACGGGTTTGGCGTAAGTAATTAAATTGATTTCTTACGCCGGCAATAAACCAAGTTCGGTTCACACTAATGTGTACCTGTCACTATTTGTCAACAACAATTGTTTACTCCCAAGCAATTGTTCGCCGCACTTGTTCATGGTTATGTAGATTTAACTATATCCGATATTATACGTACCTAAAGAAGACAAACCAAGAGGAAATTAAAAGAAACGGCGTACACAGCCACGACCCCAGAAGCCATCAATGCCTGGAATTGCATAGGGTATGGATGCCGTTAGTGCTGCATACAACAGCGGTCTCACATCGGCAATCAGACGGGTTAGTATGCATAAACTGAGTTCTAGAACCATCATAACAAGATACAAGCAAGGAAGGGTAGGTTCTTAAGATCAATAAAAATATAATGAAACATTCTGTAGAATCAAATTTAAAAGAAGCTCAACGTTCAGCTTCTGAGGAAAGAAAAACCACAGAGCAGTAAACCCTTACGCATACAAGTTTCAATACTATACATATAAATATAGTTTCTAAATAATATATACTTACCCCCGGAGAAGCCAGTATACGATTGCAATATGCAATAGTGTGTAGGCTGTATATATTACAGAAGCAAAATACGCATAAGGCAATTTACCCGAGGAGATATATAATTTCACAACCAACGATAGAATTAACAACCAATAGCCCTTTTTATCAGGGTTACCCTAATAACGGCAGTAGAACCACTACCGAAACGTCGGATTTCTAGAATCCAACAGGCGATGAGAATGGTAGACCTAGTGAGCCACCTTATTCCTATTAATTAAATTAAAACATAAAAACTAGATTTTGGACGTACAAGTGCATGTAAAAAACTGTATACATTAGATATATACAGTAAAAACAAGAAACTTTGTTCTTGTCATGTTTATGCAATAACAACTGAGCATTTTAAGCACTCTAGTTAAAAACATAAAATTAGAAAAAAAATTCTTTTTATACCAAAAAATATCAAATTTGGTACAATTATACACAATGTTATTCCGAATCGAAATATCGAAAAATATATTGATGATCCCATATAATAAAAGTCGAATATCAAAGTCATTGTCTCATACTTAATTCCCAAATTTCGTTTCTCTGTCACAAATAGAACTTTAGAAGTTATGGGGGCGGACAACTTCTCAGTAATACCTAGTATATTGCATTGCATTCTTTGCTATGTATTTTGTATCCCCATCTTTCTAATTTCTCTATGCTATCTTTGTTTTGTAGAGCATTTAAAAGGATTGTGTCATAGCTTACTGCATGTTATAGCTTTTTTTTTAATAATTTTGCAAATTTGTAAGATATGGGACCTTGAAATGTAATATTTCTGTAAGTGATTTGTGTATTTGGTTTATTAGTTCTGTTATGTCTATTTATGATTTTATTGTGTGTGTTGTTTATTACTTATTTTTTAGTGTAGCAAAAAATAGGTGCTTTTATTTATAGAAAAAAGCTAGCTTATTTTCTATCAATTTCAGCACCATCTAATGTTGAAACTATGATCGTTAGTTTGTTTTCCCAAGGAGATTAGCAAACGATGGTACAAACTTTTGCGCAAAGGATTCATATGTGCTGACATATTCATCTGTCAAGAATAAAATGGGATACCTATTATATCAAAATTCCTACTACTTTTTTGTGATTGAAAATTTTTATTCTGAAATAAGACAAGCCAGTAGTTAAACACTGTTTAGCAGTAATTTATAAATTGAGAGCTGCAATATGGTTTCCTATTTCTTCTATTAAATTCTGCCGAAGGACAACAGATACACTTCTTAGTGCAAGATTCTTCAACAGAAGTAAATACTTCTGTTAATTCTTGACTATGCTTCTGTCAAGTCCTATGCAATTACTAGGAACTTACTTTTCTTGAATAGGTAGTTCTGTAATTTTCTAAATACTATTGACCACTTTAATTTACCAGGAATTGGTTTCCTTTTAAGTGGCGTTTCTGCAATTATGTTGAGATAAAAATAAAAAAAAAATAAATGTTTTTTACTATCTACTGTATAGATTGGAGTTTAGTAGTAATCCCAGATGAAATTCAGTTCTGCATTGAATTTAAAACTACGCACCACTACACTAACAGGCTTCGTTCAATTAGATAAATAGTTTTATATAAAACCTAATTTACTAAAAGGACTTAGCAATAAAATTGGTTCGTTCGAATAAACGGCTCGTGTAAAAAAATACCTTTATAGTGGCCGTTACACTAATTGCTGATGGTAATTTTCACCGTTGGACACTGATTACCTATAAAACGGACGCCAGAACGCGTGAAAAAAAAAAAATACAAATTGTGTTACGCATATGCATACACATCCAGATCGAAGCTGCCGATGCTGCTATATAAATCATGGCACCCTCGACTAAAATGGTTAATTCGGAAGCGCTCTTTATTTATTATTTGAACAGTATAACTCCTCGAATCCTCATCAAAATGGGCAACGAACCATTAAATGAAAAGCCAATTTAATTAAAACGAATAATTAAGAGAGAGATTGCTCGGGTTTGTTGTTGGTGGCAGTGCTCTTGTCGCTGATGGCATTGGATGCTGTTGCACCGTACGCCCCGACAGCGCCCTAGTGCTATACGCATCGACCTTCGTTTGTCTCTTTTTCGCTATTTTTCTGGGTCGCCTTCGAACACTTTGTTAAGGCGCTTAGACGCTTACCGCTAATGATGAGCACTCAGCACACTCCAGAGGTTTTAGTTCCGAACACATTTTGACGCTTAAGCCCTAAGCTTATGGCACTAACAGGAGCAATTAGAATTGGTGTACAAGCACCTGTTAATTTAAGAACGAACCACTGGAGGTACATCGGTAATGACTTATAATCATTAGTAGAAAACTACTTCCGTTATTGATTAGATTTGATAATTTTAATATGGTAATCTATAATTTGGAATTTTAAAGAGGAAGTGAGAGATATAAGAAATACCAATAGTTGCTAATGGAAGCTCACCAGTAATATTACTGCAGATTTTAAAATGTCTTTTGTGGGTATCCCTCACAGTTTTACCTTAAAAGGCGGAATTTTATCACAATACGATTTCCACCTATCTATTCCTCGTTAAAAATACATTGCAGGAGTTGAATACGGTAAGATTATTATGGTCTTAAATGGCCCAATATAGATCTAATCTATACTAAAATCAATCATCATTACTTGTCAGCTTATTTGCTCGAAGTAAACTCTAAAACTACTGGACATATTTCTAAAGTTCTTTTGCTTTTATACAGCTATATTACTCTAGATGGACATACGTTCTAATATATTTTAAAATACTATTCTGTAAGATATTGCTCAGCTTTGCGAAAGAATTTACGACAAAGCTTAGCATCAAAAGCAAATGGGATAAAGACATCATCCTGAACCTCAGCAGAAATGCCATCAAATGATGCACGTAAGGCTGTAAAACGGCGGAAGGAACTGGAATAGGGATATATGGGCCCAGAACCAAATATTTTGAAGGTTTGGGTTTGAATAATGTCCGATAGTCAAGCCGCCATCAGGGCACTGAGCTCAAATATAATTAGGTCCAAGAGTATCTAGGAAATCTAAACGAGCTAGACAGAAATAATAAAGTAACTCTTCTGTGGGTTCCAGACATGTAGGAATAGAAGGAAATGGTAGATACCTACCTAATCTCGTTAAGAAAGAGGCTGGAATACCATTTGTGGGGCCTGAACTCTTTCGCGGGATAAGTGGCACTAAAATACTGGAGAAACTTAAAAATGAAGTAGAGCAGAGAAAACCAAAATACTGGGAGAATCTCCAGGGAATGTGGCAAGCTAAAACTCTTCTAGGAACCTATAACCACTATACCAATATACCAATGCATAAATCTAAGTAAACATAATATTCGCATATTGGCAGGGATCCTATCAGGACATTGCCCAAAGTAAGAGGGCATCTGAGCATATTTGTACTAGCAGAGCTCTCCATTTTATGGGGAGCAAGACGAAACGTTCATCCATCTACTGTCAAATTGCACTGTACAATTTAAGTTCCCTAGAGTTACCTAAACTGTGGCCTTCTGACATTCTGCACTTCTTAAAAGGAATCGAGTTGGAATAGGTAACACAATAAATCTTTCAGATAACAATTGTGCTATCACCCTTATCTTACATTCATAGAAGATATTGCAATATTTGTACCTAAAATCGAAGCGATAAGAGTTACAATTACTGCCTTTTATATACCAAGGGTTTGTGACCTATCATTCACTGCATAGCAGGAGTGTCGTCTTCAGATTCGCACCAACAAAGGGATTTATTTTCTGACAG
This sequence comes from Cetonia aurata, assembly GCA_949128085.1. Taxonomy (NCBI): domain Eukaryota; kingdom Metazoa; phylum Arthropoda; class Insecta; order Coleoptera; family Scarabaeidae; genus Cetonia; species Cetonia aurata. The sequence goes on along the minus strand of OX421885.1, from coordinate 19,889,863 downwards.
TGTTTCTCCGTGACTATCAGTATCAAATGAAAATTTAGCCGAGTAAAACTGTACGTACGAGATAAAATCATATTCCGCTAATTAAGCTGATGATATATATCTATATTCATATTGTAATTATGAAAAAAATATGATATTAATTAAAGTTATACTTCCGCGATTGTTATCCATATTATATATGGGATTTTCGGGATAAAACAAATAGCTTTCGAGAACTTATGGGCGACGTTTTGTCCTTGCTTGTATGGAATAAGTTCAGGTCACTAGCGCTGTGGTAGGTTATTTAAAAGTGTGCAACGACATTTTTCAGTAGGGCGTGATAGTTTCGATTGGATTGTTTAGAACAGGATATTTTTGGGTGCTGTGCAGGACATATCTGTCATCACGGTTAATGCTAATGATATGTTTGTGGGCTTCAGCGGATTTTCGGATTTTGTGGTTATAACACAGACTACTTCGGTATAGGATGGATTTGGTTACCTGTCTCCAGTCTATGCTCAGCACGTGCAAATCCAGTTACGCGTAACTGCCTGAGTACAACGTTTATGTTCTGCAACACGAGTGCCCATCGAATGCCTTGTAATATAAATACTGCCTGACAGTATGAAGTTAGGTTTTAAAACGGTTTTGATGTGTTTGAATATTATTTTCCTTATACGATCTATAACACCTTGCATGTAGAATAACTACCCTTTAGATTGATAGGGAATGGTTTGTGTTTTGGATACCTTGGATCTGGGATACGGCGAATATGATGTCTAGAATAATTGTTCTTGGTTAGGGTTTCACTAGCATGAAATAATTTTCGATATAAAGAATAGTGTTATGTAAATAGGTCAATAACCCTTTGTACGAAGGAATTTATCACTTCTGATGTGGACATTTCGACAACGTTAGAAATGAGTAGGTTTGCGGTAAACGGAATGTACTAACGAACCATCAGATCGACTGTTCACTAGGACATCTAGGAAAGGAAGAGTACCACCTAACTCGCGTTCTAAGGTAAATTTTATGAAACTATGTTGGGAATCAAGGAATGTGAGAAAATCATGGTAGAAATGACGTTCGTGCAGCCAGATTAAGAAAGTGGCGTCAACTTATTTAAACTAGCAGTGTGGTTTCTGGTAATAGAAAATTAAAATTTGTTGCTTAAATACTCTCATCAAAATATTGACGACGGCATGTGAAGGTGGAGAAATTATATAGCATAGCTGCACTTAAAACGTGTTCATTGTAGGAGACGTCGAATTGGAAATAAGTAGAGGTGAGGGCAAGTGTTCCGGTTGGAGATTAGAAGCTGGGATTTCACGGATTGAATGGATGGTATCGGATATAGAAACCTCGGTAAATAAGAATTGGTCGTTTAAAGTAACAAGTACCTATATCCTAGGAATATACTGCTGGTTCACTCAGTCCATGAACAAATTGATTTAGATAAAGAAGTTACTGTTACCAATGTAGTGTTTGAGAAACTTAGAGAGGTGTTTGAAGAGCTTGTAGATGGAACTGTTTTGGAATCACAAAGTAATAGGGACTTGTATAATAATTGTAAAAACCGTAGCACTGAATACTGACATCTTTCCATCAATTTCAAAGTTGGGAATATCTTCTTGAGATAGATAATAATTCACTACGAATAGTTAGTTTTGAAATCAAATTCCTACTAGTTTCTACTAAGTTTAAAAAGTTCTAATAAACACGCATTAAAATCCATAATAAGTTACTTGAAACTAAAGAAGGTAAAAAACGTTTACTGATTCAGAAGGGTTACTATGCCATATCGAAGGATTTTGATGAGTTTGTTTGTGGTTATGGAATTAATAGCTTTTTTTTGTCTTTTTACTTTGCTGTATACATTTTAACATAGCCGATATCTCTGATGGCTAATAGTGTATCTACATTGCTTTGCTATTAGATTATAAAGGGATTTCAAGGCAGCTTTCTCAAATGAACTACCTAATATTTTTTTTAAAGCATATGACGAATTTGTTCTTTTCAAAAATCAATTTCATCGTTTCTCTAATTCGCCAGGTTTTTACAAAAATGGGCCAAACCTGACAAAGCAATCTGCCCCAAGCAAGCAAATATCAATAGCGTATTACCGTGACGATGTTTAATGTACGACCTGATTCTATTGTTAGCTCTAGAGGTGGGTCACATGTTCCAAAATAGGTATACGTGTGGCTTTATTGGCGTCTCCATTGTCCCGTGAAGGATGAAACAATTACATTTGCAAAAATTTGCCCTATTTTCCTCGCCCAGAGCGCTCGCAGCGAGGCGCGATTAGAAAACGATGCGCGCGAAATTCAATGGTTCGGAAGTGCTATCTAAATTTCAAAATTGTTTCTGCACGCGCGCGTCTTTATTCTTCTTTTTTTTTTCTCGTTCCGTTGCCAGCATATCCGTTCCCGTGGCGCACCTCCCCTAACGCCTTCCTACCCCTTCCATCGACGGGTCGCTTTCACCCTAATATATTTTGCTAAGTCTCTTCCGACGTTTCATCCAAATACCTTTATAAATCCGGGTCCAGAATTTGAATCGTAATTGGAAAAAAGCCGTACCACACTCATCAATTTTACGTTTGTATTTAGAAATTTTAAAGTTTAATTGAATAAATTTTAAATTCCCATGGCGTTGTCGAAAAACGAGACACTAATGCCATTTTAATTATGTTCCTGAATTAGGTAACACGTTCGCGTAATGTGTTTTGAATGAATAATTCTGAGTTTTTGGAGTTTCAGTTGTTTCATTTTGCATAAAATCTCACGGAAAATGTACAGCTCCTATACGTACTGGTGTAATAAAACAGTGTCCGCAAGAAATGTATGTTTTGTTATTCGGGGTTTGAAAATCATGAAATAAAACTTGAAGTAATTGCTCATATACTTCAAATTAGTCACAAAATGCTTGAAATGCGTCATTGAGAAAGATATCATAAATAAATGTTATAAGAAAGAAAGAAAACAAACGAAAAAAGTATTAACCCTAATACCGCTGATAGTCTAGTAGCTTGCACACTATGCAGCTATTCAATCTCACTCTAACCAATTACAATAACCATTTTTTTCCGGGGTCGCAATGATGATTAAGTGGGAGATTTGACCCTGCGAAGGGGCCTGATAGTCACTTGCTACTTAGGCTTTATCAACCTCCTTAAAAAATATATATACATATACAGAGTGAATCTCAATATATGCGACAAACTTTAGGAGCTGATTCCTGAGGTTATTTTGATCATTAAAGTTCATATGAGTATATGTCCAAAACGGTTTGGTGTAAAAGTTATTGAATGTTTAATAATAAATTATGAACTATGACTAACAGGATTAATATCACAGTTGGTTCTTCAAAATCAATTGTGTTGAGAGGGAATTGTTTGTCATTTCAATATTTGACAGTAGCTGTCAGAGTATTTTTTTTATTACTTAGTTTTACTAATTATTAATTATTATTAATTATGTTAACTTACTATTAAACATTGTATAACTTTAGAAATAAGCAGTTTGGGACATATGTTCTTATGAACTTTTATGATCAAAATAACCTCAGGAATCAGCGCCTAAAGTTTGTCGCATATATTGAGATTCACCCTGTATATTAACTAGCAACGATGCACGAATCCACACTAATCATTTCAGTAATGGATTCTTCTTCTTAATTTTCTCTGTCTTCTTCTCCTCCTTCTCCTCCTTCTCCTCCTTCTCCTCCTTCTCCTCCTTCTCCTCCTTCTCCTCCTTCTCCTCCTTCTCCTCCTTCTCCTCCTTCTCCTTTTTCTCCTTTTTCTCCTTCTTCTCCTTCTTCTCCTTCTTCTCCTTCTTCTCCTTCTTCTCCTTCTTCTTCTTCTTCTTCTTCTTCTCAATAACTATTTATCCAGTCTCGGATAGATGAGATAATTTTTTTTTTCTTTGGACGATTATGTTAGCTCTGTATGCAAAAGTAAAGACTGATGATTGGTTCCACAGCAATCCATAATTTGTTGCTTACATGTATACATACATGCAGCCAATTTAAGTCGATTGATTCTTAAAAATTTTGCTGAAATAATTTTGTATCACATTTTATGCCGCTATTCGGTGATTGAGATTAAAGCAATAAACTAAATTGAAAAAAAAAGAAAATTGGACCCAAAGATGGCATCAGAACTACCTGTAAAGCAAGGAAGAAACCTCGAGAGAGTTTCAAATCGAGACAGTACTTGATAAATATGATTGATGGTTTTCAATATTGCTATTTAGTCTTGAACTGGAGAAGGCTTTTGAGGGACGGTGGACTGATAAAAGAGAGAAAAGGGGCGAACAAAATTATTAATATGCAATAAGTAATTTCGTCAAAAATCTCAATTGCAATAGTGGTAACAACTCAAGCTCTAACACTTCAGATTGACCAGGAAAGGTGAAGATCGTATCAACGACGAAGGTCCACGACTTAGACCCAACTATCGGTAATATAGTCTTTTTGACAAAGTATTAAATCAGCTTGCTATACAACTACCAGTGCAGAGAAATTGGTTAAGGCGAGAATTATGAAGGCTGCTAAACCTTCACTATTGTACAACAAGAAAATCAAAGGATGCATGTTTAAGAACTAACGAAGATTTGTATATTATTTATTACGAACCAAAAATAGATGCAACTTTTATATATATTAAGAACACTCAATGGTTGGAACATAGAAAGTATAACAGGAAAATTAGTCAATGATCACAAAGAAGAGAATCAGACCAAGGAAAAGATAAAGGGAAACGGTTCTAGAAGATTTACAAAAAAAAAAAAGAATATGGATAGATAGCAAGAAAAGACAGAAGATGGGAACATAGGGTAAAGGCTTACGAAGCTCCTGGTCTAGAAGGCCTACTTGAAGCTATATATGTGTATAAGAGTACAGACCTTAAATAAATTCTGGATGTATATTCATAGCCTTTAAGCTAGATAAATACCCACCACGGTATAAATATATTTGCCCGTATATCATCCCAAAGCAGCGGTTTTTTTAATAAATACTTTTGCACATGATACCACCAACCCACTTCCAATCCCTTTCCTAACAATCTCTCGCGCAAAAATAACACCCCATTTCAATCGGTTTTAAAAACAGAGGAAACCTCTCAATTCCCTTTGTATTCTCGCATACGCTTCCCTGAACATCAATATTGACGTAATTTGGACGAGTACACATCAATTAGGTTATCAATCCACTTACCAGCGATTTTTTACTCTAATTTCGTCGCGTTAGCTTATGTTTCCGAGTTGCGCTCGATTGAATAACAAAATGATAAATTATTGTGTTTGGGACGATGCGGTTGTTTAATTTAAAAGTCAAATACACCCAGCAAAATCGTGGCGTTCTAGTCGAGGATGTGCTCCTGTTGCAAATAAAAGTCGGCCAAATATTGGCTTTATTATTTTCAGTTTTTTTTTTTCTGTGTTTATTCGAATTGTGAACCAATGCTAATGTAGCGAAAATATTTGTTTGACGATACGATGTACGGTCGTTTTCATTTCTATTTTTGTTCGACGCTTCCTCTTTCATTAGATTATAAATATGGGAATTACCTTTAAATTATACAGAAATTTAAAAACTTTTGTGTCAAAGAAAGCTTAAAAATAAAAATTTTACTTTTTAAACGATAATAATAATAATAATAATAATAGCCTTTATTGTCCAACAGAACAAAATTCCATTAATAGGACAAATAATAGAAAATAAAACTAAAAACGAAAACAAATGTGTGAGTGTACAATAATATAACAAAATCAAAATCAATTAAACTTATACAAAAATAAAAGAACTATAACTACTTAATGATAAAGAAAGAAAACACTGAAATAAACAGAAAAAGTATTGAGAGATATTACAATTAAGGTGACAAATGGAAGGGATCAGTGAGCATAAAATTTGCGTTTCTGTACATATGGCTAAGCGTGGCCTTGTAAAAGACATGGGTGCGAGCTTTCGTTGGTATAAATAATGCAGACGTCCTGGAGTTGTATGTTGGTACATTGAAAGGAACTTGACTAAGTAACGACGGTGAATCAACTCCACCACCAACTAACTTTAAAAGAAATCTACCACTAGCTTCATTTCTTCGGTGGGAAAGAGAATGAAAATCATGTCTGCCCAGTAAAACAGCATAATCAGTGCCACGAGCGGGATAAGAGGCATCTAGTTTAAACGAAATATATTTGAGGAATCTTTTTTGGACCCGTTCAACCAAAAGCTGCTGGTGTAGATAGTAAGAATACCACACAACAGAGGCATACTCCAGTTTGGTCAACACTAACGTATAAAATAACACTTTGAGTGTCAAAATGTTATTGAAATCTTTACAAGAACGAATCAGGAATCCCAGAGGCGCTGAAGCCGACGAGTATAAATAAGTAATATGAGGCATGAAATTTAATTGTGCATCAAAAACCACCCCAAGATCTCTAAATTGCGCAACTCTGGAAATGTCAGTCCCGCTGACACTATATGAAAAAATACAGGGGGAAGTACTCTTCGTGAAGGTAAGTATAGCACACTTATTGATGTTTAAAGTAATATTGTTAGTACTACACCAGTCCATAACCATGTCCACATTCCTCTGCAAAACCAAGCAATCAACCATAGAAGTAATTTTACTATAAATCTTTAAGTCATCCGCATACGCCAACACTTTACAATCCAACACTTCCAAAAGATCATTAATATATGTATATTAAAAAGAAGCGGGCCTAAGGTAGAACCTTGCGGTACGCCAGTAGAAGCTGCAAATGTTGAGGATGTAAAACCGTTAAAATGAACATAAGGAATGCGGTCATCCAAATATGATGATATGAATGATGTGAATTTGGGAGAAAAGCCAATAGCAGATAATTTAAGAATAAGTAAAGAATGGTAAATTGTCAGTGCTTAAATTATATATTACATCCTAATATAATACGTAATAATAATAATAATCTTTGGATCATCATTAAAGGGACACTATATAATTATCTCAAGATTATCACCTACGGTGTTAGCGGAGAAAATATCTAAGAAAAGGGTAAATTCTCTGATAATTTGATATCACAGAATAACATAAATACATCATCTTCCTCTAGTGCATACTGTCTGCATAGTGCATTGTCCCGGCAGTTTTTCGCGAGTTGATGAATAAAGGCTTCCTATACTTTGGGTAGAATGCGATTTATGAAGTTGACGATTTCGGATGGCGCTGGGAGTTTGAAATCTGTTGGATCATACTATTTGCCTGGCCAGAATGGAGTACCGCAGGGTACAGTTGTTTTTTAATGGGTTGGTAAAGCCTAAGCATCAAGTGCTTATCAGGCATCCATGCAGAGCCAAATCTCTCTCTCCTAATCATCATACGACCGCGGAAAAAGACCGGTTACCGTAATTCAGCAGAGTCATATTTGAACGCTGGGCCTCACGATTGATAACCAAATGTGCAAGCGATTAGGCCATCAGCCAGGTTGTTAATGATATTACACTGTTTCTCCTAGATGCTTATACGACCATGTATATCGTTTCTTCTACCGTGCCATGATGAACATATACAGACAGTAAATGGTACTGCAGACCTTACATGCCTGGTTCTCCAGCAATAAACACTTTCATACCAACCAAACAGCATTCAGTCGCAAACATTACTTATAAATGCCACTCTATTGAACCTATCGAATACTGTAAGGTTTTTAGGAACGACTCTGCAGAACGTTATGCTCTGGAAAGCTGCATTACGATTAACGATTAATATTTACTTGTAAGTAACAACCTGAAACATACACAACAGAGGACCAAAGACAAACCTGATTAGGACATGAAATATTAAGGTTTTTGTTTAAATATTGTGTGGCACAATTAACAAATGAGGTAAAAAATTCTCTGCTGTTAGTAATTCATAATCTTCGGCGAGACTGTTCACTCAATCAACCAGACTGCATCCAGTCGACAACAGGACTGAATATTTGAATATAGGATACACGTGTATTATTTACCGTAATACACAAATTTCGCGTTTTCTAACTATATAATTTCTTTCTAAATAAAACTTTTAATTGCAAAGTTGCTCCATAACCTCATTTACATTAATTGTATATTTTTGATGGCTGTTTGCATTAAAATTGTTTAGTTTGAATTTGGAGTTTATAACTGTAATAAAATGGTATGTCGTGTTTCTCTTTAGTGTCGCAAAATAGCGCCATTGGTGAAAACAAGTTTGTTAATTCTTTGATTTTATTTATCTTCCTTTAATATTTTCATTGATTTTCTAGTTTAAAATGCAACTCCCATTCCTTTTGAGGTATTGCTATAGGAAAGGACACGTAAAAAATATACAAAAGATCGTCAATAAACTTCAAATATCTACTGACAGTTAAAAAGTCATACAAAATAGATATCCTTTAACAGGTATATATTATGAAATCCTTAGTATTTTAAAATTCTTCATTCATTCCCGAGATGAAGCTGTCTCATTTCTCGCTGGACGTTTTGCTGGTATATAATAATTTAATTGATTGACCTACTCGCAGTTGGTCCACTAGGTGAGTAATTAATTACTTCGGTCTTCGGTTGAAAATGGAAATCTACGAATTTCCATTGAGTGATCGGATATCTTGTGTGTCTAAAATTAGTGATGCAATTCCAATTTAGATTTTAAAGTTGAAATGAAGTTATACTGGTTTATCTGAGTTGGTTTATTCATGTACTGACCTCCATTATCTCATCGTGCACCTCTTTCAGCTTTGTGCTACAATAATACCCCGTTCTCAATTCGCTATTATAAACGCCAAAATATGGATTGTTAATAACCGTTTGATGTTCAATAATATCCATTGTTTTTACTGAATAGTCACCGGATCCCAGTCCATCATAAATCCTGCTTAAAGCGATGTTCTAATTTCATGTACCTTTCATATGTACCAGCCTACTTATCGAATATTTATACGTATGTATAAATTATGACACCCTGAACATCCCGGCCTTGTTGAATATTGGAAGTACCCTCGTGTGCAAATTTAATTAACCCATGTTTTGTTGTTCTGTTATGTTTAACTATTTTGCAATTCTGGTCTTTATTATTACGTTAATGTGCACCTGTAAACACACGTGTGTAGCTTTGTTCATAATTGAATGAGGGCGTACGAAGCGAAATTGTTACATCCAGCACTCTTGATGTCCGTTCTAGCCACGTAGCTTTCTGCTCTGTGCTAGATTTGCTTTGAATTAAAGTCGGTGCAATTCTTTGTCGTCCACTCCTCGTGAAAAACAAAGCTTGTTCCAAGAAGATATTCGCTCAGGATATTTTATTCATTGGAATGAATCTAATTCCGTAAAATGGGAGGATTTCTGTGTAGATATTTTCCTAAAGCAGAATCTTTCCGGACTTTGGCATTTGAATTGCTTAAAATGAAATTCCTTTTATAAAAGACTTGGATTGGATTTAATTTTAGTGGGTACATCCTTTTAAATATTTTAAGTGTTTCTGAAACTCATTGTTAAATATATTTCTTTAGTTCGCAATCTTGAATAACAAAACAAAAATATACGCAAAATCAATGCACAGAGACAGTAGGGTAGTATAGGATAATGGGTAGATTCGGTCGGTACATTGTTTCAAAATTCTAGGATAAGTCAATTTTTAATTGCAAAACAAGTGGTCTAAATCCCTGACAAGATATTTTATAATAATATATACCTAACTTCAACATGAAGGGTTTAGGTGTCTTCATTTACATTGTACTAATTTGCAAAACTTAAGAAAGTTCATATATTCACGGTATCAAAACAATTTGTGAACCAACACTTGACTTTCGAATATTCTGCATACATTAAATAAGTATACTTTTTGTTTGTATGTTATTGGGCGAAGCTTTAGGTTTGGTGTATACCTCGGCATTTCTAGGCACTGATATCTATTGTATTGTAACACTTGTATGATTGGTACTAGTTTTTATGTGACAAACATTGCATTGCCAATCTAAAGGCTTTGTTTCCTATTCGAGAAGAAGAATGTTCGGATTTATATCCATGATTACGGAAAACTGTTTAAACCTGAGATCGAACCAACAGCGACAGAGTGAATGGCGGCCATGCAAATTATGAAGCGTACGCGTACTAGAAATTTATTTACTTTTTTTTTACATACGATATTTTGTCATGGCATACAGCTCAACCGTCGATGAATGCAACAGCTGTGCCGTTAATATATAAAACCTATTGATAATTCGTGAATACATAAAGGTAAAGGTGAATAGTTTGTTCTGCAAATAAATTTGGACAATCGCTTCATGTTATAGTTTAAAGGTGTACTTCTACTCCTTGATGAAACTCTCATGAAAGCTGCAACTCTGTGCATTAGAGTAGCAGCAGAAAAGTATGCAGCTTTAAAAGGCAATAAAATAGAACAGATTAAAATTGCTTGGAAATTTCACTAGGCTGGGAGGATTTCAGCCAACATTTTCTGAACATAATTAATTAAACATATGAAAGACTTAGTATGTGTGCTTCTAAGTACGAGAGACTGTTATAAAAAGACATTTGACTTAGTTCAGGAATTATGTATACCATACGACTTTAACTAAAGTGTAAGATTTTTATTATAGTTTCATGAGTTGTCACTCCAAACTTAAAACCATAGAGTCTACCATCCTTGCTTCAAGAAAGTATAATTTTCAATGGAAAGAATATACAATGTTGAAAAGACCGCAGTACTTATACTATACTGCATAATTTTTTGACAATATTATAAGTCTAATAATATCAAAAAGATGACTACCGCTGATGGTGTTTATTTTATAAAGTTGGTGATTGGATTGATCTTTACTCTTCGTGGTCACTGTGTGGTATTAAGCTTTGACATGCCACCATTATTAAAATTTAGATTTTAGAGGAAATTACTAATTAATTACTGGTAGTTTTGCTTGTGCTTTTGACACTTGACCATTAATTGTGGTGTGGCATTAAAATAAAGCGACATTTAAGAAAGTTAACTGCTAGTGAGACTTGACGTAACGTTACCATAGTGTTGTGCGTGAATGCTGCAGAAGATAACTTTACCCCTTCCTTGTTTTTTTCCCAATAAAGAAAGTTTCCTCACGACTAAAGATTGGGGCATTCGATAACTCAATGTTTTCAAAACAGGAACATAGTTAGCTTAACGACGCCATTACCTCTAATTGGTTGAAAATATTTCTTAAACGACAGTCCTCTCAAAGATTGGTCATTACTTTTAGTCACAGATGCACACAGATTTCTCAAAGAACTTGATACTATGTAAAATATTGTCCATATGCTGAGTGTTCCATCACGCTGCAGCCTCTTGGCAGAATAGTGATGGAACCTTTTTAAAATGTATATAACGAAACAGCTCCGTTGTGGATACAATAAAGTCCTTTTACCGAAATAACGTTTTATATATATTATTCTTTGTCTTTGTAAAATGGATTTGGCAACAAGTGAATTTCAATGCATTTATGCTTAAAATCCTGAAATTTTTAGTGCCTTTGATTTTCTTATAGTGTTTAGGTTCAATCAAATGTGTATGTATAATCAACAACAAACCACACTAAAATTAAGTAACAACGTAAACAACGTAAGTGAATAGAAAAACTAAAAAGTAGCAACATCGTATTTGAAAATACCGGAAAAAAACATTTTCAGAAGACCATCAGCCTAACACACCAAGTTAACAAAAGACTAGAGATAATAAAGGCAGTTGCAAAGAAGTTTTAAAAGAGCTTTCACTTATAGCATGAAAGATGGAAATAATGATAATAATCTATGTTTATTTCTTCCAAACAAAAAAAAAAACAAAATAGTAAAGATAATATTTAGCAAGTCCCATAATGCACAAACAGCACACTCTAATTAAATTAAGAAATTCAATAAATACTAGTTAATCTCAGAAGGAAAGGGATCGCATACAATTATAAATTCCATGCCATTTCTACAGAAATACACACGCATGGCAGAGAAAAAAAAACACACAGAATTATGTGAAATGTTGTCATAATTGTTGTATAAACAAAAACCTGAAGAAAATAGCAATGAAAGGAAGAACAAACAGTTTCAAAATTAAGCATGTAGTTAATAACAGTGAAGATAAAGTAAGTTGCACCAACAAGAAATAGCAAAATAGCGCCAAAAGCCTCACAGAGAAAATAAATTGCATTATTCGTGGAGTAAATTTTTACGACAACTGGATGCAATTCTGCCGCTGCTTCGGGGGAGTTCACCAAGATCCTTTTGGCGTAGAAAAAAGTCAGAATTATTACATTTGTGAATATTGCTATTGATTTATTGTATGTTCGGTACTATCGGGCAGTATTTGAGAAGCAAATCCATTGTTTCCGAAACAAAATAATTTCAGTTATTAAGTTTATATAATAATAAAACGCGTTTATGGATACAGTTTTCACGTTTCTCTTCAAATTTGTTCGGTACAACTCTGCTATCCTCCTATTCTAATTTTACATTCAAGAGAAATTTGAAATAATCTGTTGCTAACTCATAGTAATAAATATATTTCCGACCTTCAAGCGCTAAATCATCTGCATCGTAAGTCATCGCGCTTTTAATTTTGAATAGGAAAACAGGTTGTAAATCTTCCGTGATTTAACATTTGTTTACTTATACATAATTACAGCACAAGAAGCAAAGAAGTTCAAACTGTCTGAGCGTAAATTTAATATGTGTACAAAAAGCAGAAAAAGGAGGAATTTTCTCGTATTTCTTTTAACACCCTCTCCCGTTACAAACCGCTTTATAAACTGAAAACTTCAAAAAGATTACTTAAAAGTTCACGTTCACCGTAGACAATTTGTTTGTATTGGATTCTTTTTATATCGAATATTCGTCATAAATCCAGCTGGCTACCTCCTTTCAGCTGCACTCTCCACTTTTTATGAACGCGATACGGAAATAGTAGCGAAATCGAAGTACTCCTTTTATTCTGTAGTTATAAATAGAACGATATATTCTAACCTAAAAATATCCGTATCTCTTGAAGAGAAACTTGAAATTTCCGTCGATATCGCACGTTGAAGTAAATCACCACACCACTACCACTTTGGTTTTTATAGCAAGGCATTACCGTTAACTGGGAAACTGAATCGTAGAAAGAAGTTCTTAACAAACTGTAACTTCAGAGGACCCGCCCGCAGCTTCGATCCGAGTACGATAAGGTCGAGGAGAAAAAATCGGAAGGTTAAAACGCTTAAATAATTACGAAGTTTTAATGGAAACGGCGATAAAAATTAATGAATTCCGAAACCGATAAATTTATTAAGTTTCGCTGTCCGTTTAATCGAACGTCCTACCACCTATATCGAACTTTTCCATCGAACGTAATTGAATTTTTTTTTTGATAGGGTTTCTGGTTACTTTTTTTTGCTGTGGTGAAATGGAGTGTATGATAGTGAATATTCATCAACCTTCGTCGCTTTGCTAGTGTCTTTTCTCCAAAGGAAAATAAAAAAGTGGAGGAAAATTACTAGACAAGCAAAACATCTGTATAAAACCTTCACTTTCTTAACCTCACTTTTTTATTGAACACGTTATTATTGAACGGATGCAGACTTAAATTGATGATGTAGTAATTTTGGGAAAATTAATTTTTGACGTGAATAATTATCCCGAGTTTGACTTATCCTTTTATAATTTTAGATATATCTTAAACAAAAATACAGATAATCTTTCAGAAGTAGACTAGTTAAAATTATCAGAAATATGTCGCACTTGAAACAATTTATTATAGCCATTAAGGCTAAAGTTTCTAAAACTTGCTAATCAGGAGATCTCCTTCGGAAAGGTAAGAAACCAATTCTTCTGTTTTTGATACCTACCTTACATAAATACTTTGTTTAACTTCAGCAATTTATTTAATGGACATGCTAACACATCTGTAGATTTTCCATAAATGCAAATATCAAAATTCTTCGATAACTTTGCAAAAATAAACGGATTTAACTTTTTTGATATGACCCAAAGACTATTATGATCTCAATTTGCGCACTTATAAGTATTTTTTTAAGCACAGATATTCTAATTGCGGAAAGGCATGAATAGCGGTTTACATCAATAGTCCGGTGAAATTTTTGATCTTGGCACCAATGTTCTAAAGTTTTTGAAACCGTGATCGTGTCTTTGAATATCAGAACCTAAAGTAATGCTCTAGTTGGGGTAGGTTTCTAATCTTCGTTCTTATAGCAGAAAGTGAAACAAAAGTAATCTTTCGTAACTTCATTGTTTAAAAAATTCTTCATATACAGTAACCGCGACTCCAAATACGAACATCCGAATATTTTCGAAGCGGGCTACTCTTATGTTGGCTGGAGAGATGATTGGTGAATTTATAATTCATACATAAAAATGAACATATTTCTTACGGTATGAACAGCACAACCATTACTATAGTGCCAGTTACTGATGTGACTTCTATTTGGGCCTGATTTGGCTTCTGCTCTATACCGCTAGGTTTTTGAGTTGAATCCACATCCTGAAATTGCTGATGGTCGACCTTTCGTTTTTGCTTTTGTGTGGTATCATTAGGGCTGCCACTTCTTTTGCTACTTACCTAGGAAATTGTTCAAGCTGGAATGTATATTACGGACACTGATGGCGGAAGTCTACCTCTAAGCTTCAGGTATCTCTTCGTTTAGTTTTAACAAAAATGAACATGATAGTTTTGTGTGAATTTGAACACAGTGATGAAATCCACTAGCTTGATGATTGCGTTTATCAATATGAGGTTCAATATTGAAAATAAGTATAAGCATGTAGATCATTTACATGTTAATGTTATTATAATAGATACAGTAAAGCCTTACCATCTCCAAACTAGTCGTTCAACGTACAAAAACCCATAATTTTAACCATAAAAGATTTTAAAAATGGGGTTTACGAAGCCATGTGTTATGAGAGAAATATATTATTGCGAAATGTTGAGGATATTGGGTATTACTCCTGGTGAATTATGCGTATATACTATGCTAAACCAATATGTGCATAAAGCTGCGAAAGCATGTAATGTCGTTACCCAATAAGCTAAGACCAGACTGGCCAAAACTAAAAGAAGTTTGGAAACCAAGTTGATAGTGGCTGTTTGGTTTCTTATCTTTATCCTTATCTAAGTATCTTTTTTCTAAAATTGTGAGGTGTTACACCTATTTGAGTTATTGTTTGAGCCAATTATTGATTGCAACTAGTCTTAAATGGGCACTCAAAAGCGGGTTCTCCTTCTGCTGAGAAACTAGATGCTAAATTTGGAAATTTTCTGTGTGTAAGTGAAATTAACGTAGACGTTAATTAGAATACCAACGTAAACAATAATAAACTGGTTACGTAGTTAAAGAAAAGTTGAGCTTAGAAATATGAACCGCGATGACTGACCATTATCCGTTCTCTTTCTTGTGGGACAAAGCCATATAATGATTTAGAAAGAAGTGGCAACTTATCTCGGAATCCACGATGACCCAGATTTGCGATCGCGTCTTATCGGCTAAGAACTTCTATTTCAGCTATATCTATCCATAATTGTGAATCATATGTGGAAGAAATGATGTGGAGAATTTGGTAGCCGAGTAACTGGGGTCTGAATAGATTGCTTATATTTAGCATGTAAAATTTTGTCAAAAAATGAAGTTGAGCGTTAGTTAAATCAAGTAAATCTTAATTACGTCTGACGAAACTAAAAATAAACAAATTTCAATTACATTTTGTTCGTTTGGCAAAATACAAGAAGAGTTATAGATTTTGCGATCACTGAGAGAGGATTACATAAAGAATATAATTGTTTTTAAAGTATTATCCAAGATGTAGGTGAATTCCTAATCCATTGTTTTCTTCCTATTTCTTGTTATCACAAAAGAATATGCACACATCCTTTTCCATTTACTAACCAAAAAAAGGAAGCAAAGCTTTAACTTCAAATCTAGAACAGAATTATAACATGAAACATTTCCGCACAGCATCCTATTTTCCTTTATGCACAGCCGCAATCTTTCGCACACTAACTCTCTCTCAGTAAACTACATACCTGACGCGCATCTGTACAGCTTCCGTAAAAATGGATTTTTGCGGATGAATTCACTCGCCGTATGTTGATCCACTTTCGAGGAAAGCATTGGCATTCGTTGCTCTTAGGCGGATGGCGCCGCGAGGGGTACTGACGGAAAGACGGGCGAATGACGGAAAATATATATTTTCGCGTGAGTTTCCATATGAACTTGAGTTATGTCTTTTGTCGTCGCTGGGAGTCCCACTCCGTCTGTTATTTTTATTTTCATATTAAAGCGGTATGGAAGGAAATATGGTTAAGATGTTTTCTTTGTTTTTTACTCTTTCAGAAAGTACTGATTTGCTACAAGAGGATTTTGATAATTAAGCAAGGTGTGAAAGCATATTAGAGGTATAACTTATGTTTTGTAAATATATATATATTTAATTTTATATGTGGAACATTTATCTTATTGTCATGAAAATTTGTTATAATTTTGCTTATAAAGTTTAGAACTTTTTGAGATAAAAGCACTCGGGAATTAAAATTCAAAGATTTGTGTGCTCTATATCTTCCACACATTTTATTAGAATTAAATGTTAAATAATATCGTCAAACAATGACAATATAACATCCAATATAGTAAAACATGAAGAAGGCCAACTAGCTGAAACATGAAGGGGATTTGTAAAAGGGTTAGAGCGATCATGCCTTCCCAGTGAAACACCTGATAAAGGAAACTGGGATTAAAGGAAAAAACTACGTCTTCTTTTTCTTCACTTGGGAGAGCTTTTGGCAGAGTTTTACAACAAACGACATGGGACGCCCAAGATAAAGAAATACAAAAGATAAATTCAGAAACGGAAACAAAGTGTTGACAATAGATATGTTAGAAAAAAGAGCATGCTGTCAGGCGAGTTCTACATAAGTAAACAGAAAGATGAGGAAATTATGGCCTAAAAGTTTTAATCTATGTATATATCATTCATTTTGGTAAGTCTATTCGAATTCTACGCATTTATGAAACAATAAAAAATTTTTTTTTGAATGCGGTGACAAAGCCTATTAATAGCCCAATGGATGCTTGTCAGGTACCCTCCGAATCTCCTTCCTAATCATCATTACGACCCTGGAAAGAACGGGTTTATCGTAATTAACCAGAGTGAGATTTGAACCTGCTATTATCTTTATGATTTATCAGTTGTTCGGAGTTTTATGCATTACGGTAGCTATAGATAATACATCTCGAAGAATATTTTGCCTGATCGAGCCTAAGAAAATTTTAGTAATAATTTTTACATGCTAAAGAACTGGTCCTCCACTTCCAATCCAACGATTTTCATACTGGCTATTTAACAGCCCTGTTTCGAAAAATGGGGCGAGGCTCCAGTGTTTTGCACACTTGTTCCACATTTCTCTCCGCATTCAGTCTGCATAAATGTCCCCGATAAATTGTCTCGTCTCTATAAATTCTGTCAGTGGTCCCATGTCTAATTCTTCTCTTATTTGTTAACTCTTTATCCGGTCTCTGAGTATGACCCTTTGTGACCCTTCTCAAGTACTTCATTTCCATGGCTTCCATTCTCGATTTCATTCTGTTTGATAGTGTCCAGGTTTCGCACCCATAGGTTAATGTTGGTCTGTAAATACTTTTATATATGGTCAGTTTTGTTTTTGTCGATACTTGCTTTTTACTTATAAAGACACCATTCATTGCGTAGTATAACTTCTTACTTTTCTCTATTCTTTGTATTATGTCAGTTTTCTGTCTGCCTGTCTCATCGAGAATGACCCCTAGGGATTTGAATTGGTGTACTGGTTCTACTCGTATACCTTCTATTTGTATATTGATGTCTTGTCTTTCCTTTACTGTTACCGTTATTTTTGTTTCGTCATTGTTTATTTTCATTTAATATTATAATAAAATGTCATTCCATATGGTCAAATTTTTCTGCAAGTGGTGTTTCGATCCAGCCATAATTACAACGTCATCAGCAAATGCGCACTCGGATATACGAACAGGTTGCAATTTTTTGTATCCTACTCGCAATTTGTGTCCTCTCTTCTGGCAACTTCTAATAATGTCATCCATACAAATTGTAAATAATCCATGGCTCATTACTCCACCCTATCTTATTCCATCCCTCGTAATAAATTCTTCTGACCTGTTACTGATTATATAATTTCTTGTATTTTTATAAAGGCTAGTAATTGCTCCTAACACCCGTGTTTCTTAAATTCTCCCATGCCCTACTTCTTGATACTCTATCAAAAGCCTTCTCTAAGTTGAGAAAGGATAAATAGACTTTTCTATTGGATTTTACAGTCTTTTCCATAATCTGTTTGACCGTGAAAATATGATCTTGCACCCCTCGTCCTTTTCGGAATCCGCTCTGGGGCTTTGCTAATGCTATTTCAATTATTGGTCTTAATTTATTTTCTAGTACTTGTTCATATAATTTTAATGGTGTTCTAAGAAGGGTTATACCTTGATAATTATTATACATTTTCTTGTCGTCCTTTTCATATAATGGCACTATTTGTCCTGTTTCCCAATCTTTCTGTATCTCTTCATCATTCCATATTTTGTTGAATAATTTTAATAGTAATGTGTTGCCTCTATTCCCCATTTTCTTCATCAGTTCATCTTGTTCTTGTCGTGTCCCGGCGACTTACCATTCTTTAATTTCTTAAGTGCAGTGTCCAATTCTTCTTTTGTTATGTTGTCGTTGATGATTTCTCTATTTTGCTTTTGTTTTTCTTCAATCTGTATCCTTTTTTCCATTTCTGACCTTTTGTCTTCGTTCAATAGTTCTTGAAAATGTTCTTTCCATCTACCTAATACATCTTTTGTCTTCGTTAGTATGTTTACTTCTTTGCTTTTTATTGTCTTTGTTTTTAGAGGCTCCTTTTCACTTATAGTTTTCGACATAGTGTAGAAGAGTTTCTGGTTTTATTATTATCTTCGAGTCTTTCTCCGAATTCCTTCTAACACCATTTTCTTTATGATTGGTCGCTGCTACTTATATTTTGCGCATATGATATCTGTTTTATTTCCTAGGTAATTTTTCCATAACTGCTTTTTTATTTTTATTTGGGCTTTTATTTCGTCATTCTACGACGGTGTTCTTTTCTTGTTAAATTCTTCTTGAAATGTACTAAATATGTCTAATATTAATGAAAATACAGGAACATATAAATTTCAATATAAATCTCAAGAAAGAAGGAACGGGTAGGCCGGAAAAAGGATGGGACTGTAACAGACATACATTATGTCTAGTATTTGTAGCATGAAATAAGGAATTTTTACACAGGTTCTCAGGGAAACAAGCCGAGTGAAGTATTATCTGTACTTTAAAGTAGCTTTAGAAATTTTATTCCCTAAATATTCCTTTTTTAATAAAATTTAATGGAAAAGCCTATTTTTTGTGTTTACATGTGGTTATTATGATTTTACGCTGGAAAAGACTTATTAGCAGTTTAAAATCATATTAAAACTGACTTTCCATGTTCGTGGTTTCCTATTAAATATTCATAGATTAATTTGTGGCTATTTAGAGGCGAGTACATGATAGACTTCCTCTGTGCGGTCCGAAATAAATGGAGTTCGCCGGCAGTCGGCCCGGCGTTGTACTAAAATAAAAGATACGTGGAAAATATATGCGGATTAACGTGCGTGGCCCCCGGGGAAATCAATCGGCGGTTATTTGCACGACACGCGCGCCTCTTCTTCAAACGAAATTTGAATAAACCCGGGAACAATACACACGGCCGCTGTATCTATGATTACCGAAAGCGATTGTGACCGTAATAGAATTCGGTAATAGAGGTAACCGGGCGGGTATTTGCTAGTTCGCCGTTTGACATTAGAGTTCCGATTTAGCTAGCAGCGCGAATTAGTAATTAGTTTCGCATCAATACACTTTGTAGGGAAAAAAATGTCGACACAATGGAGGTAAAGTTGCCCGTAGGTAGGTATCAATATTTAGATTGCTTCTAGAAATAATGGTATTTGTTTGTTGTTTACGGCATTAGGTTGCAACATAAATAATTAAATATAATAATAAAGTGGCAAGTATAATTTTGGTGAGATGATCTTACGGCATATCTAAATAATTCAACGTTTTCTGTGAG
This sequence comes from Cetonia aurata, assembly GCA_949128085.1. NCBI lineage: Eukaryota > Metazoa > Arthropoda > Insecta > Coleoptera > Scarabaeidae > Cetonia > Cetonia aurata. The sequence continues at coordinate 19,869,750 of OX421885.1, read as the reverse complement.
GGGTATTTATGTAATTAGTGTTTTTTAAAGTTTTTGAAACTTAAAATCCGATTCGCAGGCTTGAGATATAAGTCCCGTTCGATGATCCGCCGTATGAAGTGTTATTACTCGGGATGTCCCGCCATTCAGTCACTGGCATCCCCACCAATCTGCCAATACGACTAGACGATTACTAATCGCATTTTCCCATGCGACTTGGCGATTACGAGTTGTGTCGACAAATTGGTGGAGGCGCCAGAAACTGCATGGGGAGACATTCCGAGTAAGCAAAATTCCGGACAATGCGGTAGTTGATCGAAGGCGACTGAAGTCTCAAGTCTGGCTATTCCTTAATGAAAGCAAACTTATTGGTGGCAATTAATAGTGTCAGCTTCTGAACTAATTTTGCTACTACGGGTTCGATAGGAATAATTATTTATTTAATATTATATTGTATTGTATTGTGAAAGGCTTGAGCGGATCTCAAAGCTATCCTACCCATTTCGAAAGTCATAGTCTTCTATTCATAATGTATCAGCCGTTGCACTACCAGACTTCTGCAGTAGCAAATTATTTTTTCCGAACCGAAAATATTTTATCCAGCCATCCCTAGCCCAATCGCTAATCAAATTAATGGTGGCAAAAATTACAAGGACAAAGACAGGCAAAGTAATTCTCGAGATAACAGAAGCCTGAATTTAATAAATACCTACTTAGTTAGTAAAGACAGGAAGACAGTCAAAATAATAGTCCGTTGCCCGGTCATTGTACATCATAGGCCTGGCCGATGACGCTCAGATTCTGCCAAGAGGAGAAAGAAAACCCACTTCATGTATTGTGTCACTGTGAAGGCCTGGCTGGAACAAGGTTTCTAGTACTGGGCGTAGAAAACCCCACAGCTAAGCCACATAAAGGAGCCGCTCTCAAAGATGATAGATCTAATGAAGAATTCAAAATTACAGAGCGCCTAGGACAAAGGGGATCATAAATGATCTGAAAAAGTCGACGTGAAATACGTCGGCATAGGCACCCCAACCCTAATCAAGTCTAATCTAACTCATTCGTAGAATACGAATAGAAATCTCCACATTAGAGACATTCCCTTGACGACCTCCTTGACTCATGGAGATGGAAATTAAGGTGGACAAAATCTCATTATATTTAGACAATTTAATTCTTTTACTTTTCATGGATTCTTTCAATTTGATTTTATATGGAGAACAGGAGAAATATTAGCTTTTTCTCTTTTATGCAGTTTTCTTTTTGTAACCCTTGTTATCGTGGGCATTGGAGATAGTTTTTGTGAGTAACAAATTTAGAAGTTGTCGCATGTTCGTTTGATACCCTTGATTTAGGAATTTCAAATATCTGTTCTGATCTAGATGTCGCTGTATTACACTCGTGCATACCATAATTTACTAATATCGTTTCTGCTGTTGTAAGTGTGATTTGAATATCGGTGATAGCTTATATGCAAGAAATCTACATTTGTGAAGGTATTTTTTTTATTTTTGACCTTAAGAGGAAAACTGTATTGTGTGCTCTCGGTTGGTTAAGATCGGTGTGTAGGACTCTCATCCACTAAAATACCTCCCTCTAGAATATGACTACACCTCGGTATCGTTATTCACATTTCATCGAGCTGAGGTCCCTTATTTACGGCCTATTCATTCTTGCTTTTTTTGATATTAACACCTCTTACCGAAAGCGTAGACTCTATGCTAGGAGTCTCGATTTCAAATTACAAAATTATTCAATAACATACTTACATATAAATAAAGACTCACTTTAACATAAATGAATGCAACAATTAATACATGAAACAAGAAAATAATTAAATAATAAAGAAACAAACAAAACATGAACAGTGTCTATAGCCCAATCCTCGCCAATTTCTTTTATTAAAATGAGCTAGGAACCCGTCGGCAGTATAACGCTCCAAGTAAATTGGTAAATCTTTTATTTTGATTGTAAATGCGTTTGGAGATTCTATTTCTTGAGGTTGCAAGTTATAGGATTTTGGATCAAGCTAACATAAAAATCCTTCTATGGTTGTCAGCATATGTTGTTGTGTATTTGTGGTTTTGTCCATTCTGTGTATATTCGTTTTTGTTGTTATGCACATAAATAAGTACCGTCAAGATAAATATAGATGCCATTGTAAGTATTCCCTTCTGGGTAAAGTGTAATCTACAGGTGTCGTTACAGAAGGATACAGAAGGGTCTAACCGCTTTCTTTTGCAAGATAAACATTCCAGACACCTTAGGCAGCATTCGCTAAAATATGAGACCGTGATATAAAGGATAATAAAAAGTGACAAAATTCCAATTTTGACAGCTTTATATAATTTGCAAACTCTTCTAAGTGCATATAAAGCCAACTATAGTCTCTATATGTTGCGTTCATTTCAATTATGTGTTTAATGTTAGTCCTAAAAATTTAACGCTAGGGCACCCTTCCATATTTTTTGTGGTACGTGCAAGGTTTTTTTCTTTATTGATTTTTAACCGCAAACCATCTGCACTGTCCCAGTTAATTCGAGCTGCTGATTTTATGCCTGAACATACAGTGACGTGCCTTCGGCGTATAAACACAGTTTTGCGTCTGTAACACTCGCAGGTAGGTCATTAATGTAAATGACAAACAGCAGAGGTTTAAGATTTGAGCCCTGTGAAACTCCATATTTTATTTGTGTTGTTTGGGATAAAGTACTATTCCACAGCGTCCCTTGTTTTCTGTTACTTATGTATGACTTCAGAAGATCTAACATTGTTCTCCTCACCCCGTAGTCATTCATCTTATCAATAGGATTGTAATTCATTAGCGTTGCATGCAAAAGGAAGGGTAGCTGATAGGCAAATAAAGCTACTTTTCATTAACGGATTGCAATGGCTGTAATTTAAAACTCTCGAGTTAGATGCAGATAACTCGTAGAAGAGAAACAATCCATTATACGCATAAAAACTGGGATTAAAAATTTTGCGACCAAGGTTAAATTGCTTATCCTAGATGGAGACGCTACTGGCGGTAGCAGCGTTGCCGCAACACATATTTTCCCAGGGTGAGCGGTTAAACTTCGACTCGCGCGCCCCGTTATCGTAATTCTATGCCCCCTGGGGGTGTTCCCTTTCGCTCGTTGTCTCCATGAAAAACTCCGTAATTTAGTGGATGTCATAAAAAGCGACGCCGCTGCTCCCCGGCCCGAATAAATAGTTTCAGTTTCTTTGTTTAATTAAAACTTTTAATCTCGACTAATTACCTGCGAACATCGTAGAGGTCCCTGCACGCGCGCGCCGGCCCAGCGGACTCCTGGCCTCTTAAGGTATACTAAATTTTAGTTGTATTGCTGCGATGTAGTAGCGTCGCCGCTTCGGTTCACATCTTGGGCGAGTTTAATTCCATAAATATGTATGAGGAGGGTAATTGATGTAGGTACACACGGGTAGTTTTCATTTTGCATTTAACTTTAGCCTCGTATACAAAATTCAAGTTACTTTGCAAGTTAATGGTATTGTTTCGTAATTTTAGTAAGATGGGTACGTGGAAAGTCGTCTCTAGAAACCGCAACTTTAAAGGCGTTTTTTTTTTGCATCAAGTATATAATCTGTAATTTTTACCACATTTATTGGTTTCATTTAAAGGCTGTAGGTTGAATATTGTGAATGTCATTGACTATTTCACTAAAATATTTTCACACTGCGAAAGCTTGCAATTTGTTCAATTCATATTGTAGTGCACATACACTTGACTACATTAAATCTTACGGCACCATTCGTTGTGAACCAGACTGAACATTGTATTGTCTCTTTCATGTCGTCTTGTATTAGCAAGAGATAGCAATAGTTCTGATGAAGGTTTAGAGCAATGCGGTTTCCTAAGACTTAATGCAGTCCAGTGTGTGTTTCAACAGCTAAGATTCTTATTTCAAGCATATATTATTTACGTATGTAGCTCTCCTTCTGATGGAAATGTTTAATATATGAAATCAAATCTGATATGCAATTTATGCAAACGTCTAAAAAATCCCCCTCTAAAAAATAATACCTTTTATATTGGATTTTGTAAAAGAATTTTGCCGTCAAAATAAGATATAGGTCAAGCGGGCATTAAAAGTCTTTTTTTTATAGCAGTTTAATGTGTTCGCTTTTGATCTTACCTTTTACCTCTCTTAATTGGGATGCATTGTTTGATATATTTTATTTCATTATTTTGCGACTTTATTTGTTGAACATTGAGAAGCGGCGATGTATTGAATCAAACGTCGCTGGAAGGAATAATGTAAGTAGAATAAACAATTGCTCAATTAGCAGCATTTATTAATTATCTATTGAAGAGCGTTTTATTATTATTAAGGTTTTTGTTTTTAAAACTGTTAATGCATCTAAGGCATTCCTGCAGTGCACCTACTTATACTGCTACAATCGTCGCCTTAGAATACATTTATGTATTTTGGTCTTTTTATTATAAAATGCAACTATTTTAAATCTTCTATTACCGTACGAACGTATTTGCAGTTTAACAGATATGTAAATGTGTGTCTGAGTAATACTTTTATTACTTAAGAATTTTTGTGAACTTTTTGTGCTAAGAGGTTTTCTTTTTAGCTAATGATATTTTAATGTTCCTTTTTTTAAGTTGAAGCACAGATGCATCTGCTTTATCACTAGAGGAGATATTGTCTTCTGTCCATAATGTGGCAGCGGTTGCGGTGCTCGACTTTTGCAATAGTGGACGGAGTATGTGTTCCGCAGTCTAGACTTCGCATTCGCAAAACCGACACATATCAGTCTGCGTGTGAGATAGTATCTCAGAGAGCAATGTACTGTGAGCAGGCCAGTAAGTAGACTTAGTTGTGGTTTGCTGAGTCTGAATAAGCTTGTTAGTATTAGGGTTGATCAACCTTTTAGCTATGAGCATTCCAGAGTAAAGACTAAAAATAAATATTGATTTCTTGGAGGTTTTCAAAAATAAAGTCCTATTGCGCATATGCGGTGTGATTCGTGTAAGAGTCATGACGTTATTATTTTCTGTTCTAAATGGTAATCCTTACGTTTTGTTGCTCTCCTACCTCTTACTTGATGGCTTATTCTGTATTTATCGCGCTAATTGGTAAATTTTCTTTTAATCTTTCCGCCAGATGTTTGTTTCTCTAGGAAGTATTTTGCTGCTTTTGTTTTGGTGACTTTTGCTGCGGCTCTTCGGACTTTTTGTGTATTCATTCGTTGATGGATTTTATAAAATAATGTGTAGGTGAAAACCAAGGATAAAGATGATTACTTCTTGGTACTTACCTTGTTTGAAGCATTTACATAGTCTCAAACCGACTTAGAGTCAACCGTTGCGGAAATGATTTCTTTAAGAGTCGATTGTCAGCAAAAATAGCGATTACTCAATCTATTTTTCTATTTCTCTGCTACGGCATAGTCGTGTCATTTTGAAGCTAACCAAGACCCTAGTTTAAGACTTTTTCTATATGTCAGTTTTAGTTTCTTTATTAGTTTTAGAGCCGGCGGAAAACTAATTCAAATCCCCTCTTACCGGTAGGTTTTTCTTAATTTTTTTTCTCTAGTAATTATTTACCCATAGTACGCATATAAGCCAACTTTGTATACTTTTTTGCATTTTGGCCGCCTCCATCTTCCGCACCTTTAGTCACTATTCTATTATTCCGTATATTATCATGGACCTAATTACCCTTGTGTATAACTATAAAATCATCTCAGGCCTAAGACTTAAATTTTTGCCACACAATATCCTGCATCTGTCCAAGGCAGAGTGTAGCCTGTTGATTATTTTCTGGATATGTGAGTCTTTATGCGAACTATAATACAAAGTAATTCCCTTCCTTAAAATATAGAATCGTTTCTCCTGCCAACAACACTGATTCAAAGCTTTCTAACCCTCTTTTCCTGGTGAACGTGATAGTCTGTGTTTTCTGAACATTGACTTGAACATCGTTCTAGTTTACAGCAGTCGATCGCGCTTTAAGCGATACGCAGTCGGTCTTTCAAAACCGTTTACTACTATTATAAGGTTTTCAGCCCGGACAATGAAAACTCTTTCTTTCTAGATTAGGCGTCCTCCACTAGGGTAGCCCACAGTAAAGGAGACAGTATTCTTACTTCGCTGCAATGGTAGTTTCGCCATTTGTAGATGTAATTCTCCATCTTGGCAGACTAGCCTTTATCAACTCCATTCCGGAAAATTTAAACGGGAAAGTTTGTTGTTGTAAGAACTGTTTTTAACTCATTTTCTTTTGATATTTTCTTAATAACTGCCATCACTTGGTGCCTTACTATTAATTAATTAAGTAATCTTCTAATAATTGGATGAATTACTAAAATGCTAACGGATTTTCTTGAAGAAACGCAATTACTTCGGATGTGTTATACATAAATAAAGTTGTTGTTTACAATTTTCTGTACTTAGTCCATAATTCCGTATTCATTTCATCCACTTAATTCCTCACCAAGAACAAATCGACACGTGGAAAGCATTATTGTTCTCTAGCGATATACGTAATGAAGTAATTTGACTCGTCTTTTATCCTTAGAGGCGATTACGTCGACGGTGGCAGGCGTAAGCTTGTCGGTATTAAAATCCGCGCTGCGCTTCTCCATCATCCTTTCATATCATACCTTCGTCCCAGTAGTGTTCATTATCGTTATATTTTTTTGTGACTGCGACCTGACGACAGCTCGACGCAAGAAACTAGGTTGAGGCGGTGATGTAGGTCGGTACAGGTGTCAGGTGTTTTGAATGTAATGCAATTCTAGCCGGTATGAAAAGGTTAAATTGAGCGTTCTGTGACGATATATGACAATCTTACGCGACGCGAACTTTACCTTGTATATTGTATACACTGCAAGTGAGTATAACTCCAGGCTAATGTACCTACTTAACATGCAAATGTGGAAAGAATTCGTGCGTTGCTTTTATGCATTGTACAGTTATCGTAATGTATTTCCTGCGGTACTTCCATCGGAGTTACAATAGGGAATACCTGAAGAACTGTTTGATCTTATTTATTGAAATTTGCTTCCATATACTTTTGTTTCCTCAAATACTATTTGCTTTAGAATTATTTTGATCAGCTTCTCATTGTAAAGGGTATTGTTTTAAAAATTTTAAATTGTAATACTTAGATACAACTTTCGTAGGGTAAACCACTTATACTTATGTTAGTCAAAAAGAATATTCACTAGCAGCTGACAGGAAGATAAATTTACTATAACTTTGTAATTTTTCATAGGTTACCTATTGTTGTGCTCACAGGACTATTTTCATAAATGTGAGAATACATGAAATTCCTATAAAATTGTTAGAAATGCGGGCTAAACGTGAAGTTTTTATGTAGACTGTCATGATATTATATAAAGACCATATATGTTTCAAAGCAAGTGTGGCAAATACGATAAATTGAATGCGATTCATCAAGTGCTGGAGTGAAGATATTGACTTATTCAACCTGAAATTTTGATAATTTAGTCAGGAGAACACACAAGACAAGCTACAAGGTTTCGGTTTCACTCCTTATTTAAGTGCTGAAGAAAGTGTACATGTAAAAAAGTTTTAATTATACTCCAAAATTCTTAGTGCTCGAGTAATCAGTTTTTATGAGGTTGACAATTTTGAACGGCTGCATTGTGTCAGCAAAAAGTAAAGAATAAATTCAGTGAAAATGTAAATATGGACTTTCTGGCTTCAATTTTGCATTTTTTGATGTAGAATCTGAATATATAGTGTGATTTATGTAAGAATCATGACGTTATTATGTCTAAATCATAACCTTTACTTTTTCTTTTGATAGTATGGTCACCAATTAGTTATATAAGTCTCAATTCATTAGTGAAGTCTTGGAAAGATGTGGACAAGTTGACGTGATTTATATTGATTTAACCAAGTTTTTGACTTGATAACTCATGATACGTTGCTCTCCAAACTAGGCTATTTCGGTTTTGTTCGCGGTCTGCTTTGGGTTTTTTATGGTCGTAACTAAAACATAGGAGATGTTACGTGTCGTATAATGGATACAACTCTACAGATTTAATTCTTATCTCCGGCGTACCGCAAGGGTCGAATCTAGGGCCATTACTGTTTATGATGTATATCAATGATCTATTTCTCCAGACTGATCCCCCAATTCTTGCATATGTTGATGATATTAAGATCTTTTCTGAAGTTTCTTGTATCGACGATGTGAGTAAGCTCCAACGTGCTTTAAATGCTGTTTCTGATTGGTGTGATGCTTTCAAACTAAAGCTGAACGTCGATAAATGCTGTGGGCTAATCCTTCGTCCTCACCTTACATTTATTCATGCCAAACTAGGGGCAGCACTTTGTCTTGTAAATTTGAATTTAGGTGTCTTTATGTAGTTTTTGATACCATGCTTTCTTTCAAATTGGATATTAGCTATATATGTTCTGAAGCTATCAAATCTCTTGGTGTCATTATGCGTATCTCTAGATACTTTAAAGATACATCATTATTGAAATCATTATATTTCGCATATGCACTAAGCAAGATGGAATATGCGGTATTAGTTTGGAACCCCTGTATGAGCATGTGCTTTCCTAAGTTTTCCTAAGTATCCATCGCAAATTTCTGAAATTGCTTTCTTTCAAAATGGATGTGAGGTACTCTGAAAGAGGTATACCTCAAGATCAATTATTACACAGGCACAATAGGTTGACCTTAAGCAAACGAAGGGAAAAGATTTGCGAAAAGTTCTTTCTTTAATTACTAAAACTAATGAACTAATTAAATTACTAAAAAATATCATCAATTGTCCTTTCATATTGGAACGACTGAATTTCCTGGTACCTAGGAGAAATTCGCGATATAGTTGTGCCTTCCTGGTTCCATTCACGAGGTCGGATGTAATGAGACGGGCTCCAACGTATCTTCTGTCGAGGGCGGCCAATAGACAGGAAATGGATATTTTTCTTCGATGTTTGATAGTACTGTGTAGTGTGGTTGTGGTTTCGGATTCTTCGGTTTTCTTTGTAATAGTTTATTCTTATTGCATACTTAGTTATTTTCTTATTGTTGTACAAATTTACTGCATTGTGTACTGTGTCGATGCTTTTTCAATTTTCCAAGAAATAAATATTTGGATCAATTTCATTTTCGTGGCTGTTTGTTCAAACCTATATGTATTTACCTATATTAATTTTCTTAAAAATACCTTTATGTATTTTGTGAAAATGTTGATGCTGTCACTATGGCAAACAGAAATAGCAAATAAAATACTAGGATTGCTATTAAAAGAATACGCCATACGTACTGCTGTGTACTGAAAGTACCAACAAAAATGTAAAATGAAATTTAAAAATGAAAAATTAAATTAGCTAGCTCAAATGATAACAATTTTTTTATAAGGCGCAAAAGAACAATTAAACTCAGGGTTATTATCATGAAAAGTAAAATGTGGGTGAAAGAAATCTGACCTTCTTTAATACTCAAAAAAAAATTTAATTTAATTTTTAATTAGGTTTAATTAAAAATACAAGAACAGTATTTTGAATGACATAAAAATTCAATAATTTTTTTATTTAAAAAAAAAAAGAAAAAAAATTAATTACAAACTTTGCAGGAAAAAAAACCTTGGACAAAAAGATCCCGGTCTAAATCAAAACTGCATTTGACTTTAAATTACAAAAGGACAATTCAAAATCCTTTTACAAAGCAACAGAAAACAAAAAGTTCAGGAAGATAATAATTTTTTTTTTCAATTCAGTCCACGTGGTCTCAATATTAAAACAACTAAATTAAACGTGGAAAATTCAAGTAATTTATATAAATGAAAAATAAAAGCAAGCACAATGCTTTTATTCACTCAACCCGAGGTGATTAATAAATAATTACAAATCAAAAAAATTAACTCTTTAAACTTAAAATATCTTCCTGCACGTAAAAATAATAACAGATCTTATATCTAAATTGTTTACACAAAAATACAATATCAATTATTATTAAATGAGTTCCGTGATGAACGAAATAAAATCAGAAACGTGAATTCAAAACTTGAAATCAATAATCCCAAAATGTCAGCAATGAAATACAACTTTATATATCTACTTACTTTCGTATCGATCAAGGAACTGAACTCAAAAGGCTAAACAATCGTATAAGTATCAAAATCTCAGATGCGTGCGATGCAACGCACACAGATCTGTCCGCAAACGGACGAACTCACAAAACAAAACAATATATATACAAAACCAGTGAACGCAAAATGTACAACTGAATGAAATTAATATAAATAACTGAACAATAAAATAAACAAATTAAATAATCCAAAACATTAACTAAATCTTATTTGAAAATAAAACAATTTGAAATTTCTCGCAACATTGACAAATGCTTAACGGAATGAACAAAAAAAACTGAATTTACAAAAACCCGGGGTGCTAGACCACGGCAGTACGTCAATAATCGCGATATGCAGTGTGTTTGCTTAAGTTGCAACCATATGGGCAACTTATTCTTATTATTGGTTTTTGAGAAAGAAGTAATTCTTTCTAAAAAGTTATCCATGATCTGAAACTTGAAGTGCATCAGATACCAAGTTTATTCAGCTATAAGCGAGGTTTGCTCAAAAATATGAATTTTAGATGGTAACAAGAATATTAGCTTTAAACTCATATATGACTGAACAAAATTAGTATCAAACGGTTCCATTTTAAGTTTTAAATCATGCAGTTTTAGAATGAATAACGTTTTTTGTTAAAACTAATTATAAGAAAGTTCTTTATATAATTCCAACTTAAGTAGACATACTGTATATTTAGATGCTTCTGTTGTTGTTGTTTACCTAGATAAAAATCAATTCCGAATATTGCGGAGGAGAATGTTCACAGTTCAATAAATTCTTAAGCGCTTTCGTCAGGTATGTATTGCTTCATATGTGCGTAATTTTCTCTTAGATGTTACATGTTTTATTAGTTAAAGGTTTTCAGTATTAATTCTGTGTGTGGTATCATTTATGAATTGTGCGATGCTCGATGATTCAAGATTGCCTTAGCCGTAAAGCCATATGCTGCTACCTCCTTTAATGCTACGTTATATTCTGTTTGTGTTTTAATTTTATTGACTTAATCAAACCCTGAGTTTGATATTTATCACTACTCCCAGAATTTGCGCAACGCACACAAAAAGAAACCACGAAAATATTTATAAACGGTTATGAACGGTTTTATTATACGCTCTATATCGAGGTGTAATTTGAGGTCATTGTAGTAGCGCCGTTGGCAATTTACGTCAATAAACTGTTATAGTATACTACGATTAACACGCTAATGGCATGTTCAGCTTTCAATTTACTGGTGAAAATAAATTGACGCAATTCTCGCAAAGGTTTACTTAACATTTTCGCCGGAACAATACGTATATAGGGTAGAGCACTTTAACCGCGAGTCCTTTCAAAACACGCATCAATATCTGCCCTACATATAACCTCACACGATGCGACATAGCGGCAATGTAATAGGCACATTCACAACATGATCTTAATTAATACGGTTTCGTGCGTCAATTTTCCGCTGTCCCAAGTGATGTAGAACTCTCCGTTCCGGTTCATAAAAGTATTGTTTGAAGTCTTTGGCCGGTGTTAGTTGGGAGAGGTGCGCGTTAAGACTTTTAATGGCGTACGCTTTCATAGGACAGTCTGTACGGCTCCTCCAACTGGCTAGCTGGGGATATATCTGGGGCAGCTTTTAATGACAGTAGGTCGACGCTTTTATTGATGAAAGTTCAACCGACATCAAATGAACGTTGAAAGCGACACCCACCTAATTGTGTTTACTTTGAAAACTGCCTGTTTTAACAGGAAAAGTAAGGTGAAGGCGCGTTCATATTCTTTAAACGTACGCTCAATAGTATATTTATTGTAGAAATGCAATCTTTTTGTTTCCTTCTCTTGTATTCGCATATCGCAGAATTTATTTATTAGTGGTAGGTTGTTCTTTTTAGGCACATAATTTCATACATTAATTTCGTTTGATTGGGGTTAGGTGGTAGAACGGGTCATAGCATTGCCATGACCTGAACTTCGCCCCAAGATTCCGGTTTATTATTACTATAGGATTCATGCAATGTTATGTTATGTGTATACTCTTATTCCGGAATAAAGTTTATTATTATTATTATATTGTTAAAATAAAAACTTTCGTTTATTCATTTTATTCATTCGCAAATATTAATTAATTTAATAATTAATAATATAGCATTAGTTTTTCAAGCGTAAAAGTATACTCTCTGAAATTAATTTTTTTTTAAGTTATTCAATCTAGAAAGAAATCAAATTTGGAATAACTAAAAGTAACCGTATCCAACATAAAAGCATTGAATATATAGCAAAAAATGTATAAACAACAACGTTAAAACATACTGTGTCTCTCTAGTTAGTTAAAATTTAGTACTAATATAAAAATAAATTCATTTTTTTAAATGCTGTTTCAATTACTTAAATTTTCAAAATTCTTTATCAGTTTTCTTTTCTATTTGTTATAAATATGCTTCATTTCGACTGACGGAAACAATTCATTATTTAGAGGGAAACAAATTGGCAATGTAATTAAATATAACAACAAGATATTTGTTATATATAGCGTGTAACTTTTATGGCAAAATACCTTGTCCACTTATGTACCTATGTACACTTATCTACAATTTGTTAACTCAAAAACTATAATATAGTTTAGAGCTGATTTTGTCAATATTACTGAAAAAATTAGTTAATGTTGAACTGATTTATCTAATAAAGGCATACAACTAGAAGGGCAAATTTTAGACGCAGTACAATAAGATTCTTTCATTGCTGCCTAATCGTTAGCTCTAACGTTAAATGTTTTCAGTTCTCAGTAGGAAGACCGTTTTTCGTCCATAAATTCATCAATATATCCTTTTTAAAGTTCACCTGTTTTATAATAACTTTGAATAAATTTTTGCAACACAATTTTAAATGGGATTTAAGACGGTAACCTTGTGTACGATGAGTCTTTGTTTACTAGGGATTGTGTATCTATTACTTATTTATTTTTCAACATTGCGCAGAGAAAAATCTGTATGAATATCGAGAATATAGTTACTAAAGGAAATCTTTAATTAACGTTTGGCTAGATACAATAAATCAGGGAACCGTTGGATCAATGGGGCCTACCAAATCGATGCCAATGACTACTTCAATGTACTGGAACATGTTAATTGATGATATGGCACTGAGCATACGCCGTAACATGATGTAAATGCATTATGGAATTCCTCCTGGCTTTGCACGTAACTCGTAATGTAAAGGAATAGTTAAATAAATATGGCTTGTGACACCTTTCAATCTCAAACTTTTAGGTCTTTTACTTGTGGAATATTATTGTAGATAAAGTTTATGCAACGATTGTTTAAGAAGACTTACACACAAGTGCTATACTGTGGTGCTTTGCAGATTACAATAATGCGAACTGTTATAAAATACCTCATAACGACAATAAACGATTATAAAATACCTCATAACTTAGAGTTTTTAAACATGCATTATATTGAAAATAAATTATTTTAAGGCAAATCATATCACCTCTAATCCCTAAAACTTAAAATTTATACATGTAATACTACCAAGTAAGGACAGTAGTCGTTTACGTATCAAGGCTGGAAAGTGGAACGAGTTTGGAGATCGCAAGCTGATGCGAGCAACCAAACGAGTTCGATAAGACACTTTCCAGCGTATAAAATTTTCTCATGTACCACATGATCGCTTACTAAAATCAACTTACTTACATTTGTATTGTTCAGAATACAAATAACTCTTATTTGAATGATAGATTGTTTGACAGCCATTTTGACAACTGAACCTAGAAAAACTTCAGAATCTTCACAGAAGAGTACGGCGAAGTAACGGAAGTAATGCATTGACCGTTCAATTCGATAAAGTGATGCTTTCTACCTTCGGATATGTGTAGTACAACTCAAGCAAATTTAGCCGGCGGATGCGCGGTAGTAAGAGGGCGTGCTCAACGGAGTGAGACACCCCCGAAGATAGAAATTTTTTATAACTTGCACGTGAGAACATAGTCGTTTCACTATCTTCGTGATTCGTTAAAAAATCGTAATTCATTATCAATTGCAGTATTGCAGTACGTCGCAGTGACTTGGCTTCGTCTATTTCTTGGAACTGATGACGATAGATGCGCAGGGGTATCGTTTCCGCCAGCTACCGATGCATAAGCTGTATACTTTCGGATGTGGTAGCAAAGAAAACCATTACAAAGATTCAGAAACTATTACCTTATCTACAATTGCAATTCGGCGAGAGTACAGCATTGATAATTCTTCTTCAAGTGATCCTTGAATGATACATGACATACCATACAAAGCATGGTATATGGTAATATTAAAATTTTCAATTCATCGACACTATATTTATTATGAATTACTTTTTGGTGTTGGATCAGATATTGTGGAAAAACTGAATGCATTGAGTGAAGCTAAGAGACGCTACCGTACACAGTTTACAGGATACGATATGTAGGTGGCGCATCAGGTCATATGGGATTTCTATGGACTCGACGTGGATCCTGTGTGTGTAACGTACCGTTCCATGGGAAATTCCATTTCAGTGTCAAGATTTGGGTTTATTTCGAATTAATCATTAATACCTTTTATTTTGATTGATTTTCCCTTGGGCGGTAGCGTTGCTGACGGATGTTATTTTGTTTCATTAATTTTTTATTTGTTAATATTGTTTACGACACGATTGTCGTCCTCGCAGACGGTGCCCGATTCTCGCAAGCTCAATTCCCATCATCGCGACCGCATGGGGGGAACCGCAAGTGTATTCAAACCGCGCGCTTAGCCCTACTTGTGCTAAGCGACAGAGTTCTCAAGTCGTTCCCAGTCCGCTCTGGCCGTTGTGTCGCCAAAGCTTCTGATGCACGTCGAGCTTCTTATTCCCGGTCTCATTGTGGCGCTGGCAATGCTCACTAGCGTAACACAGACATTTTCCCGTCCGCCCTGGTTGATGTGTCGGCAAAGCTTCTGATACACGTCCAGCTTTTTATTCCAGTTCTGATTGTAGCGCTGGCAAAGCTTACTAGCGTAACAGAGCTATTTTACCGATATTCTCCGCTCTGGCTGTTGCGTTGGCAATGCTGACGCCCCAGGGTTTTATTTACAAAGTCATCCCTGTAATGCAGAGTTTAGCGCCGTCACCGATATCTAACCGTTATAGCCCGTGAAAACCGTCCCCGTACTTTTCCACCAACTTCCGTATATAGATTGTGCCTTTATGTTATTAACCGAAACATGGCTATTAGATTTTGCGTTTAGATTTCAAAAACGTTACCGAAACCCCGCGAATATTGTTCGTCATTTACCGTATTTATGTATGTTTTGAAACTTACTTATTTTTTTTGCGGTATATATTCGATATCTTTTACATCTGTTTTATAGATATAAACGTTTGATTTATGATACACCTTCACTGTTTTGTTGCGTAATGAGTCTAGAACCCTGAACCCCGCACTTAGCCTCATAGCTATCACTTTGGGGTTAAACCTTTATTGTTACGGCGCGAATAAGACGCAACACCGTTTAAACCGCCACGAGGTTCACAGTTTGACAACTGACGATCAGCGCCGCCGAACGAACTTGGGGCGAATCGCCTCCTTCGACTTACGATAAGCAACGGATAAGTAATAAGCATTTTAAAAGCAAGTAAGTAATCGAAAGCCGATAAGCAAGGCATTAAAGGGTAAGCAGTGAATAGCATCAGCACCGAACGAGAATCTGGAACCTGGACCGAAAACGTTGTTACAACTTAAACTTTTATTTTGACTTTTTTCAACATTCGCGATATTTTTTGTATTGTTTTAAGCATAAATAGAAAGAAACGTTCTAGATAGAAGTAAAAGGTAAAAAACTAGAAGTATCTGGAAATTTCAGTGTGCATTCTCCTTTATTTCAGTCCAAGTCCACCTTTTGTTTACTAGGTTGAAAGCCAGGTATTCTCTACTCACGTCAAAGCATTCTATGCCGATATATATACGCAGAGTCGGTGCTGGGGTTGTAATTCTCTACCTTAGCGACTTAAGGAATGTATACGGGACTATTATGTGACGTGTATTCGTGAAACGTAAGGAAAAGAAAGCCTGTATGGTTTCGGAGACGCAGGATATGCACAGCTAAAGGTTTTTCTTTTTGGGGAACAGCTCCTTTGCGTATAAAATATCTCATTGCTGGACCTTCATCGTTGTACGGGGACTCCTTCCTTTTGGCTTTCAATTTCTCTTTCTGACGTCTTTTAGTTTCGGTGGATACGAAGCTACAAGGTGAATTACAAATTCCTCCATTTTATGCTTTAATATTTCAGGAGCGCGTATTTGCGCTATGTATTCATAACTCATCGCTTTCAATATTCTTTCATTTTCAGTCCGCTATGTTTGACATTGTTGTTTGCTGCTTATATTTTAGCTTGTCTTTGCAAATGCTTTTTTACTTTTAGGTAATTTAGAGGAGATTTTCTGTAGCCACAGCCTCCTTTTCTTATAGAAAGAGTAGGTGTTAATGTATTAAATTGTTTTAATTGTAGAATAATCACAAAAAAGATATTTCTGCTACCCTCAAAAAATATTCCTTAGTATAGAATATAGATAGAGGATTGTTAAACTGTTAATATATTCATAAGCAAATAATTCATATATTGTCGAAACATAAAGCCATTGCCCAGTTTTATTTATTGTCTATTACAATTAAAAAATTAAATAAATTGGGAAGCGCAATTCTAACCTGGCTTATTACATAGAACAATTACTTTGTTTGTTTGTTTTTCTTCGTAAATTATGTTTTAAATTTTAAGGAGATTAAAGATACGGAGCAGATCTTGTTTGTTATTGTTAAACTAATTATTTGCAAAGTCACAGAAAAAGAAGGAAAATATATACAATGGGTACTTTGTTTCGTACATAAAAATAAATAACAGCTTAAAACAAGCAAAATGGCCGATTAATTTCAACAAAAATGAGATGTAGGTAGCTTTTACTTTTACTTTGTTTCTCTTCTTTACTCTCCTCTGGGTATTTACTTAAGATTATCCTGCATAATTTTAGAAGTATTTAGATTAAGTATTTCTTGTAAACGAAAGTAAGAAATTACACGATACAAAGATTTAAATTTCTAATACTTTGTTATTGTAATGTTGAATTTTCACCAGAAACTTTACCGCGATTGAAAATAGAAAAGGTATAGCCAGATGTGAAACGTTGAAAATCTAGTAAATAACCAATGAAGATGTGTGCATTATTGATCACCTTATGTGAATTATATATAGTGTAAAATGAAAACTTTTGCTACGGGAAAACCTTAGCAACTTTTGTGTTAACCCAATACATATTGTATAGCATTGTCGAAGAATGTAGCGATGTTCATTTCGGTGAAAAGACGTTAAGACCTTTGAAAAGAGAGTAATCGTAAATCACAGTCAAAGTCGAGGATTGTCACTTCCTACAAAACGTAATTGCCAAAGGCTATAAACTGCTGCATTTCGATATGCCCGCCGCTGGTGGTCGTCTTTTTCCTCTTGTACCCTACTAAGTAGGTACTTCAAATACATTTTACAACTAATACAAAGGGACGAGGAAAGGGGCTCACTTTCACACATAAAACCGGACAATATCATTGTATATAGAGCATTCACATATAGTCACCAGAAGAGTAAAGAACCAAATATACACATAGCTAAGAACAACAAGTTTTACTTTTCTTTCACCTACACAACGTTGAGTTAAGACAAAATAGTTACATATCGGAAAAGTTACATAATCTCATAACATGGTCCTTCGAGCCGGATGTAGCCGTGCTACCAGAAATTAGTTCGAAAATCAGCGTACACGAATCAAATCAAAAGTAGTGAGCGTAGCCGTGCTACCAGAATCAGTGTGAAAATTCGTGTACCGAAGTGAAAGAAAGAAAAGTGAATGTAGCCGTGCTACAAGTGAAACAAGTGAATCAAACATCGAAGTTACAAGAAGCAGCGGTACCGTGTACCCTCATACCGTGTGATCCAGGATTAGGAGTCGCAGTCAATCGTAAGTACTCGCCAATTATCCTTTCACACTCCTAGTTTATATTTGGTTCTATTTGCGTATTGTGTAATCAAATGGCGGATTTACAAGGCTTAACGAAACAACGAGGCAGCCTCAAGGCTCAGATAACTAGTTTTAGAAAATTCGTTAACGCCATAGAAGTTCCCACAAGCCAAGAGAAAATCAATCTTAGAAAGCGGCTAACTAAGATTGAAAGCGTTTTAGGGGTTTTTGAAGAAATTCAGGGCCAAATTGACTTATTAGAGCCGGACGAAAACAAAAACGTACAAGATCGCGAAAATTTCGAGAATGACTATTATGAAATCATTTCTCAAGCTGCACATCTGTTAGAGGACGACGAACCTGAAGGTAGCAACGCAAGCAATAGTATTAGATCAGGTTCCGTTGTCACAAATGCTTCCCATGTATCTCAAGGTGCTTTTAACGTAAAATTACCTAGTGTTTCGTTACCAGAATTCGATGGAAACTACGCACTATGGCAACAATTTTATGATCACTTTGTCGCTATGATCGATAATAACGATTCGTTATCGAACATACAAAAATTATATTACCTAAAGGGTCAACTTCGCGGTGAACCTGCGCAACTAATAAATTCGCTCAAAACGGTAGATTCAAACTATCAAATAGCATTTCAGGCACTTTGCAAGCGTTATAACAAAAAACGAAAAATTATCGACAAACATGTCCGCGAAATATTAAACTTAGCGTCGGTAAAGAACGTTAGAGATTCACCTATAAAACTAAGAGAATTTGTTAGTAACCTAGAAAATAACCTAAAGTGTCTGGAATCGTTAGGTCAACCAGTTGACAGTTGGGACGCGATTTTATTGCCGATAGTTTTAAACAAATTGGATGAAAATCTGACAGAGGATTGGGAAAACAAAATCAACGCGAAGGATCCTGACGAGTTACCAAAACTCTGCGAATTAATTACCTTCCTCAATATAAAGCAGGATACTCTCGAGAGCATGGCGTCACTATTACGTAATTCGGATTCTGATAGAAAGAAATCAAGCGCGAGCAGTAAACGTAGGGAAACTACTAAATCTTTAGTTGGGACCAGCCCAAAATGTTCTTTTTGTCAGGAATCACACTATATCTCACATTGCGATGCATTCTTAAAATTAGATGCAAATACTCGGATAGTAAAGGTAAAGGCTCTTAGATTGTGTCTAAATTGTTTGAAAAAGGGCCATTACTTAGCTGATTGTAAAGCCTCCAAATGCAAAACTTGTAGTAGGAAACATCACACATTATTACACATGAATGTTTCGAACAACAAAACGGAAGAAATCCTGCCACAAGAGAATAATCAACCATCCACTAGTTCAACTACTCTAGTTGCCGAGACAAAAAGGGAAATTCTCTTATCAACCGCGGAAGTAGACGTGTTAGATTCAGCGGGTAAAGCGCACAAGCTGCGGGCAGTTCTCGATTCGGGTTCGCAATCTAATTTTATTACCTCACACGCGTATAAAAAATTAAACTTGCCTTGCAAGGATGCAAATCTTATTATAACTGGTTTAAATCAAACAACGTCATCCGTCAAAGATCAAACAGAAATCTCAATTAGGTCGCGATTTTGCAAATACCAAGCTACGCTAAAATGCTTTATTTTAGAAAACATAGCGGGAAACACACCATCAAGGTATTTAAGTAGACAATCTATAAAAATACCACCAAACATAAAGCTAGCGGACGAGAAATTTTATGAACCGAAAAAGATCGACCTCTTAATCGGGGCAGAACTGTTTTGGGAATTATTATGTATAGGGCAAATAAAACAACCAAGTGGCCCTATATACCAAAAAACGAAACTTGGGTGGGAGATTTCGGGTGCATTTCACACAACACACGTACAAGGCAATAAGGTTTGCTTATTTTCGAATGAATTGCATGATATTATACAGAAATTTTGGACATTAGAGGAGGTAACATCAAAAACAAGTAATTTTAACGATGAGGAAAGATTGTGCGAGAATCTGTTCCAACAAACAACGAAGCGAACCGACGACGGTAAATTCATTGTGAACCTACCTCTTAAAGAAAACTTAAGCAAGATAGGCAACTCATATAACGAAACAATACAAAGGTGTGTGCTAACTTCCCAGGAAAACGAAATAGAAATCCATGGATTCTGCGATGCAAGTGAGAAGGCTTATGGAGCTTGTGTATATCTACGCAATAAGAATGAAAGGAACGAGTGGGTTACCAAACTTCTAACTGCTAAGTCTAGAGTAGCACCTCTAAAAAAGGTCACATTGCCACGATTAGAACTCCTTGGCGCTGTCCTATTAGCTAACTTGGTATCGAATTTAAAAGATATACTTATGAAACATAGTGCGTCCATATATTACTGGACAGATTCACAAATTGTTCTTAGTTGGATAAGGGCTTCACCTGGCAAATGGAAGACTTTTGTTGCAAATCGAGTCACTTCAATTCAAGAGATGACTAATATTTGCGACTGGTATCATGTAAAATCCAAGGATAATCCAGCTGACATACTTTCGAGGGGTTGTTATCCGTCTCAGCTGCATGATTGCGGACTTTGGTGGAATGGACCGTCATTTCTGAAGGACAATTTCGAACTCTCAGATCCGCAAATACTCAATGTCTCTCTCCCCGAAGAAAGGAAAACAACATTAGTAGCTACAATCAAATTAGATTTTCCTTTCGAGAACTTTTCAACCTTAACACGGTTAATTAGAACATTTGCTTGGTGTTTACGATTTAAGACTAATACAAATAGTGCGCAGACCAAAATACGAGGCGATTTAAGTTTAAGCGAATTAAATATAGCGTTGACCAAGGTTATACATTTAACACAGCAACAAAATTTCGCGCAAGAAATCGACGATTTAAGAAACGGAAAGCAAATAAATAGCAAAAGCAAAATTTTAAGTTTGAACCCGTTTCTCGACGAAAACGGGTTAATACGCGTCGGGGGTCGGTTAAGCAAATCGAATCTGCGATTTGACGTACGGCATCCAATATTACTACCTAAAAGCGCACAAATTACTAAACTTATTTTTGAAAACAAGCACAAAGAATTATTGCATGGCGGGCCGACTTTATTACTTAGTTCCATACGACAAAACTATTGGCCGATATCGGGCATCAGCATTGCAAAGAAAACAGTGCATCAATGCATTACGTGCTATCGTAGCAACCCCAGAAACATTAATCCCATAATGGGCGATTTACCGAAAGAAAGAACCGCGATTATGCCTCCATTTCACACAGTCGGTTTGGATTATGGAGGTCCTATAATAATCAAAGAGCGAGCAGGGAGATGCAACAAAACAAGTAAGGCGTACATATGTCTTTTTGTCTGTCTTAGCACGAAAGCGATACATTTAGAAGCAGTATCTTCCCTATCTACAAAGTCATTTTTAGCGGCGTTTCGTAGGTTCATTGCTAGACGTGGGAAACCTAAAACAATTTTTAGTGACAACGGTACAAATTTCATTGGCGCAAACAATCAATTAAGAGAATTATACGAATCGTTGTCATCTAGTAGCGAGGAAGTAGATAGCATTTTTAAGGTAGAAAATATAAATTGGCAGTTTATCCCTCCTCATTCACCGCACTTTGGAGGTATATGGGAAGCAGGGATAAAAAGTGTCAAACAGCATTTGAAAAAGGTAACGTCAGGGGCATTGCTAACTTTCGAAGAGTTATACACAATACTTGCGCAAATAGAATCAATTCTCAATTCCAGACCGTTAACCCAAATATCCTCTGATCCTTATGACTTCCAAGTTTTAACCCCAGCCCATTTTTTAATTGGTCGACCGTATACATTGGCTGCTGATCAAGACGTAACTGACGTGGAGATCAATAGACTGGACAGATTACAACATCTCCAACAAATCGTGCAGCAGTTCTGGAAGAAGTGGTCTCGAGAATACTTATCATCACTACAGCAACGAACTAAATGGAAAAACCACATCCCCAACATCGGTGTCGATTCGTTAGTAATTGTAAAAGAAGATAATTGTCCTCCGTCAAGATGGCAACTTGGACGCGTTTTTCGTTGCTATCCAGGAGCCGACGGACAAGTACGTGTAGCGGATGTAAGGTGTGCCGGTGGGGTCATAAAAAGGCCTGTAGTGAAATTGTGTCCTCTACCAATAAACTAGCAATCAAGGAAGCGGAAGAATGCGGGGTGCCAATAGCGCGCTGGGTGCACGAACATATTCTTTGAACACTACAAATTATATTTCTATTATTTGTTTTTTAGCTTGTACCTTTTTCATTTTGTAAACATTGTAAATATTGAAATACTTACAGTATTTCAAGGCGGGCGGCATGTCGAAGAATGTAGCGATGTTCATTTCGGTGAAAAGACGTTAAGACCTTTGAAAAGAGAGTAATCGTAAATCACAGTCAAAGTCGAGGATTGTCACTTCCTACAAAACGTAATTGCCAAAGGCTATAAACTGCTGCATTTCGATATGCCCGCCGCTGGTGGTCGTCTTTTTCCTCTTGTACCCTACTAAGTAGGTACTTCAAATACATTTTACAACTAATACAAAGGGACGAGGAAAGGGGCTCACTTTCACACATAAAACCGGACAATATCATTGTATATAGAGCATTCACATATAGTCACCAGAAGAGTAAAGAACCAAATATACACATAGCTAAGAACAACAAGTTTTACTTTTCTTTCACCTACACAACGTTGAGTTAAGACAAAATAGTTACATATCGGAAAAGTTACATAATCTCATAACAAGCATGGTAGATAAGTTATTCCGGCAGTGCATGTGGATTTTTTGAATAAACTAGTAAAGAAGACAACAAAGCCAAATCTTCTGTATGTTACCGTTATATACATTTTCATCTCTTAAAGAATTTATAAAATTTATAACCATTTATAAAAAGATACACGCCATAAATAGAGAGGTAATTTTCTCTCTAAATAAATAGAGAGAGAAAATTACACATTTACACAAAAAAAAACCGTTTACTCTCCCTGTCGATAAGCGAAATTAGTACTAATTTTCGAAACATGATTTACAAGTATCGTTTGCGCAAGTTGTCAGTCGTTAATATTGTATGTCACGCCGCTATTTTTCGTGTTTCTGGAGCCTTGTAATTTATTATTTCTTGGCGTGTACAAGTATATTCGGTGTGTACTACGTGGAGGGGAACGAACTTACGGGAAAAGGGTGTATGTGACACTTTCTAAAAATAAAAACAGGGTAATAAACTCGTTCTGAGGACGAAGTAGGTTGTATAAATAATTAGAAACGTTGATTCCATAAACACATGTACCAAAATAAACACTACTGAGTTATGACAATAGTTATTTTGCAAATATATGCACAACTATGCTTATTTATTTATTACTACAAATAGCTATTGCAGAAAATTACAGAACGGTGTCGTGCTCTTTCTTCAGAAGAGAGAAGCTTTGAAAGAGAAATTATTGGTGTTATATATATATGGTGTTGAACATCAGGAATCTAAGCAATTCTTTTTCTAGCAAACTTTGAGAATAATGATTAAAATTTGGCTCTTCTCTTAATTTAGTTATGATCGGTAAGAAAACAAGTTTTAGACTGCCATCTAACGTGTGAATTGTCGGAAACACTGAATCTTCCCATTTCCTTTACTTAGATTAATATTTAATTGAAAATCATAAGAACATGAAACATGATAATGATAACGTATAGGACTCATTGCTTTCGGAATTTAATTAAAGTTTAATTTTTATTTATAAAAAGTAAATAATTACATGCTGAAAAAAAGAAATTATCACCTATTAAATAAAAAATTATATGAAATGATTTATGGGACAAAAAGCTAAGGAATTATCACCAACGGCAATTTTCGCGATATAAAAACAAGTAAAAATATTAACCCTGCAGTGCATATATAGCTGAATTAAAATAACATGCATTGCATACAGAATTTTAAGCTTTTTGGGCCCAGCACGTGTACATTGCAGGGCTAAACTTACACATTACAAAACAGTATACATTCTTCTATTAACATATACAGGATGCGACATTTATCTGTGGGCGATCTATTACGGTTAACCTATTCACTCAACTGAAATATATTTTAAATAAAAGTAATTCAGGATCTAATACTCTACAACGCAAAATTATTTTTATGCATAAAGGATGTTCAGTTTACTTAGCGTGTTATACAACTTTGTTATTTGAAATAGAACGTCTTAGATTTTATTGCATTTTCTTGATGTAAAATAAAGCAGATTTAACATAACACATTTTTGAAGTTTTGTGTTGTTCCACAAAGGCATAGGTGGTATTTTTAAAGAGTAAAATATGAACTCATGCTTTATCCCAAAAAAAACATTACGTTACGGAACATTTTAGGTAACCCTATGAATTAGTAGATATATATGTTTGGA
Organism: Cetonia aurata; assembly: GCA_949128085.1. Classification (NCBI taxonomy): domain Eukaryota; kingdom Metazoa; phylum Arthropoda; class Insecta; order Coleoptera; family Scarabaeidae; genus Cetonia; species Cetonia aurata. Next base: position 19,845,280 of record OX421885.1, on the reverse strand, counting down.
TGAGATTCAATGTAAATCAGATTCTGTTACCTATTGTAAATGTACCAAAAACCAAATACAATGTCCAGAGAATGTTTGTTCTAACCACAGACCTGATAGACTGACAATGAACCGTGTGCGTATCGCTCCGGCGCACCATCAAAAGACGAAAGGACATCTTGGAACACAGGCGTCATTACTTGCGTCACGATTCATGTAGTGTCATGCTTACGTTAGTTTTCTATAGGAAGTTTTTGTGTTAAGCCACGTTAAGTTTTTTGCAAGTTGACAAGTGTTACTGGTATAACCTAACCTTGCAGATTGATTGTTTTATTTACTCTCTTTGTGTTATTATTTCCCGGACTATTTCTTAATATTATAAATTATTCACCGAATATTTTTATTTTACGTGTAAGTATGCATATTATAGCATTAATAATTGGGCTTATGTGATAATTAATCCAGGTAGTTTTTCCTAAAAAAAATCCTAAAATCCTGCTAAAGCAATAGTTACAAAGATGACGGAGAACTAACTTTTCATATGTAAGTTGCAGAATAATGCCATAGCTTAAAAATATTCTGAAATTATGATAATACTTAGTGTTTCTATGTGAAATAATTTTTTGTAGAATGCCCAAACATTCTTGTGTGGATTACTGTTACCATAAATCCCGGCAAAAGTAAGCCTACATATGTTTGTTCACTACATTTCCTCGAAAAGGATTTTGATAGAACGGGACAGATTGTGGGAATTAAAGAGGGAGTTATTCCAACATTGAATTCGGACAAAGAAAATCTAAAAAAGTATATTTTTATTTAGAATCACTTGATATTCCTGAAAACAAAGGGTAGAGGTAAATAAATGATGTATAACATATATATTTCTTTAAATTTTCTTCACTATTTCTTAGGTAAATTAATCTGCGCATCAAAGAAGGTACAATATATTTGCCAGTTCACTGAAAAACAAATTCGGAAAGTAATGATCTTGACAGGAAACAAGATTCCACAAGAAGCAAACTTCCTAACGACTTTTGTTTATTTACTATCAAGTCATGTTCCCTAAAACATTTTTTTCTAGTTTATCCCATCATTTGTTCGATATGTCACCTCTGGAAGAAACTCATGTTTCAATTTTAAGTAAAACCATAATAGCGTCTTATAGTAAAATTACATTTCATAATTTAGCGAAGAAGTTTACAGCCAAAATACAAGGTAAATCAATAAGGAAGGAATTAAGTAAACTAATATTATTTAATCATCAATAAATTATACAGTAACTACTGGAGTATATTATTTACTCCTAAAGACAACATACAATGTTGGATTGTTATGACAAGTCGTGAAGATCTCATGAAACTTCTATTAGATTTCTCCTAAGTATTATTATATGGCGTTGCAAGAAATTGTTTCGTTTCTCTCTTATTAAACCTGAGAACGAATGAATTATAAGTTACCAGTTCATAGTAAGTTTAGAAACTGTTTATAGGTTTAGTTGTCCACAACTTTAATAAAAAAAAACAATGCCATATAAAATACATAGGATAAAATCTAACATATGCTACTAATTATCATTACAAATTGCAAGTGCTATTAAAATTTATTGATATCCTTAACTTTATTTATTTGAATATCCGCCATGGCACCGACGTCATTGATGACGTCTGTATTCCAATATGGCGCATTTCAATTTATGTCAGTTTTGAGTTCAATATCAGCACTCTATCATCTCTATGGTTCTAACTGACAGAAACTAAATGAAATCAATGAAAAAGTAGAGCGATCTGCGTCCAAAACACCTAACTAGTAAACGTTACTTTTTAACATATCAGAATGACTGTTTGTATTTATTTGGCTAAATGGCTTGTAGACCTACACAAAAAAGGCATAAGACTAGTCATAGCAAGCAAATTTTGAAATGAAAATAGCACACATATTGCTATGCAAAGCAAAGTGCAAGTCTTAATGTTGTGTAAAGAAAGCAAACTAAAGAACAAAAGAAAAACAAACTCTAAAACCACAAAACTACAGATAAAGGATACACCCTCACAGCAGATGCGAAAATCATTGACTAAGATATTTCCTTTTATAAAGATTAATTTTATGCACTGGAATAGAGAGGTCCTCTTTTCTTTTTGTGTGATCATGCAAAAAGCTGTTGGTTTTGAAATTGTTTTCAATATTGTTAAATTATAGTAATATTTCCAGAATATGTAACATTGCAGAGTAAGGATTTTCAAGTCTCCAAAATATGTGTTCTACTGTGTCAACTATATTAGAATTATGCGACAACAATTCCCCATGAATTAAACTCACATCTAACACTCGGGATTCGAAATTTTTTTTTGGTCGGAATGTCCCTCCTTACCGTCTGCCGCGTCCCCATCAATTTGTCGATGCGGTTGGGCTGGTGGGGACGCGAGACACTGTATGGGTCACTCCTGGCAACAAGATTTCGAACGCCCAGTGTTCAATCCGGGTTTAATTCATCCGGGTTTTTGTGCATGCGGATCCTTATATAAAAAAATATGCGGTAGTGCAGTAAAGCGTCGTACTGTATAATGCTACTGAAGATGTTAGGGCTACACTCTACAATCAATAGAATTTTAATATTTTAAGGAAAGCAAATTCGACTTTCTTAAGAAATCATCACCCGTTTTTGGGTTTTATAAAGCTATTTTAAGGCGATATCTTCCCTTTGGTTGACCTATAGATTAAAATAAATATGTTTATTTGAATTTTGTATCTATGTTAGGAACATCTGTTAATCAGTAATTTTCAGATCATTTGAACTGCTAACATGTAATGCTTCGTACTCGTATCTAACTTACACATGTTACATGCATACATAGCCGGTGAAACGGTGAATCCATTTATAACTTGCTCACCGCGAGCTTAATGTGTTGAAAAGACACGACTAGGTACGAAGCCAGTGGGTGTGTAAAATTAGCTTGAGCACAAGTTTAGGGGAATGTAAGTAATAACTAACTTCATATACATATATATGTACATATGTACGATGCAGCGACAAGAACATTGTACATGTATATGTGCATGTAATCTGTGCGATAATATACGTAGGAAATACGACCATATTCCCGGGGTCATGTGTTTTACACCAAATTATCCCTAGGTTAGTAGCGCCATCACGTTATATTTTACTGTCGAAAAATGGGGAGTTAGTTTATTATTCGCTTCGTACGTAGTACCTATTACAAACATTAATTCCATGAGAGCGTAAGCAGAGGTGCTCTGTTAAAAGTTCCAGTTGCCCCAAGGCCGTTTATAATTTGAGATCTCGTGATTCGTTCCGGAATCGATGTAGTGAAACAAGGTCGTAATAATACAATTCGAAATTAATTAATATATTCGGCAAATTCTGCAAAGAGAAACAAGCTATTAACTTCCTCCGTACAGGAAATGAAATACAAGAAGCAGATCCATTAGCGAGGATTTGTTACGTTCAGTCCGCAGTTTAAAAGGTAAAGTTTTGGATATGTGGAAACAAATCCGAACGTTGTGATGATATTGCCCTGAAGTATTAATTTTGCAAATGCAGAGGATGTAATTACCCCTACGCTGAATGCGTCAAATACAATCCATTCGCGATTTTACTCCAATTGTGTGTTCCAATACAACTCTGTTCTTCGCTGGGTAAATTCCTAGATATCTTTAAACTATTATCCGGAAATTCGACCACATCGTTAAAATATTAGATAATGTTTTTTGTTAAGAGGGTATACTTATAAAGCTTAAGCATTTAACGCTAATTAAGCACCATTACGACCCTAGTAAAAGCGGGTTGTCGTAATTGACCAGAGTGAGATTTGAACCCTGGACCTCACGACTGATAGCCAAGTGTGCAAGCAACTATTAGCTGGGCTGATAACATTAATGATGAAAAAAAAACATTTGTTAAAAATTCAAATGTAGTATAGAAATTTTAAGTGAAAACCAAATATATGCTAATTTCATTTTAATCTTCTAAAATTACTTTAGTGTCTCATTTCCTTTGAAAAGCATTGTAAGAAATAATACTACCTCATCTTTAAACAATAGAGAATTATTTACATTGCAACCAAAATTGCGGCATTCGAAATAATATCAGCTTACATACTGTAAAATAATAATAAATAAACTAAAACAAGATTGCAATTAATTATTGATTAAAATGAAAAAAGAAATACAATTATAACAAAACTTTACATTCAAAGTTTACGTGGTAAGTAATAAATAAATTTAGCAAATAAATTTAACGATTATATTACGATCAATGATACAAGATAAATGTGTTAATTGCAATCCTAACAATTTAAATTCCCATATCCTTACCGTTTAGTCTTGTAATCCATATTAATTTGAGAAATTACGTTGAAAAAATGTAAAATAAGAATATGTTAAATAGACGAAATACCGCTAAGAATTATAACCCAGAATACCCTTTTATGAGTAGTTTCAATTTTATCTAAGTGATCGTCAATATATAGTTAAACTAGATAAAATACAAAGCTGCATTTACTCATATATGTATAATTACAACTAATAAAGTCTATTATATCCTTTAAAAATAAAATATTTTCCTTTATATGCAAGGAGTCGTACATATTTCAACCAATGTTAGCAAACGCATATAAGTTGCTTTTTCTTTTAATTTTTAACCTTTCCTTCGCTTATTTCCTATATATTCTTTTACAATGGCGTTTTTGATTATAGCATTGACGAACAGAAATAAAATTCATTATTATTATTTATATGTATATACACTCCGCCAAAAAAGTATCGCATAATTTAGTTTTGAATCATAAAAGTATCGCATAATCTTTGTTTGTAGCATAAAGTTGTAAATATACTTTAATGCGCTCTAAGATATAATTTCTATGATTGTTTAAATAAAATAGGGGCCAAATAAAAACAAGAACTCATACTTGAGATTTTTATTAAAACAAGAAATTATAATTTTGGAAAGAAAAATGTCATAACAGTAGCTTTTAATACTGAGTATTGCCACCTCTGGCTCTTATGACCGCTCGCATACGGTTTGGCAGAGATTCGATTAACCTCCGTATATAAGCCTGATCCAAATTCTCCCACTCGTCACGGAGAGCATTTGCTAGTCCATGCAGGTCCGCTGGGGCAACATTTTGGGTTCGTATCCGTCTGTGAAGGAGGTCCCACACGTGCCCGATAGGATTCATGTCCGGACTTACCGCAGGCCAATCTTAAACTGGAATACCAACATCGTTAAGGTATTCCTGGACGATTATTGCAACATGCGGTCGTGCATTATCGTGCATTAACATGAATTCGTTTCCTATAATTGGCGCATATGGTACTACATGTTCTTCTAAAATGTCCGTTATATACCTGTGGGCAGTCAGTATACCTCTGTCTACTGGTACTAACTCTGTACGACCTGTTAAACACATGCCTCCCCAAACCATAATAGAGCCACCAGCGAAATTAGGTCTAGGTCTGATATTACACTGCGAATAGCGCTCACCGTCTCGTCTGTACACTGAGATACGCCTATCTGAGGTGTAAAGACCAAATCTTGACTCATCTGTGAAGAGTATATTGGCCCAGTCATTAATGTTCCAATTTACATGTTCTCTGGCAAACCTTAAGCGAGCCACTCAGTGGTTCCTAATGAGACGAGGGGCTGTTACAGCTACTCTAGCTCTTAATCCACTCTGTCGTAACCTATTCCGAATAGTTTGAGTACTCACACGAGTATTTCTGACTCTAGCCAAGTCGTTCTGTAATTGTCTCGCAGTTACATGTCTTCGACGTAATGCTTGTAGTAGTAAATAGCGGTCATCTTGGCGAGTAGAACATCTTGGACGACCTGGTACAGGTCTTCTACTGTAAATGCCTGTTTCCCTATATCTGGCTACGGCTCTAGAAACACTAGAACGTATAAAAATATCTTGGTTCATAAATGCCCTTTTTTAGTTTATGCGATACTTTTTTGGCGGAGTGTATATATAATCAATAATATATCTTACCCTTAGGCTGTTGTGTGTACAAAATCAAATAATTTCTTTAAATACACTTAGCTACTACAAATAAATTTAGTGAATTCTTTCTTATTTCTCGCCCCTTTTGTTTCCTTCTTCCAGGTCTTTCCTCGACTATGTCTCTAAATCACTTCATTTTGCGTCTGCCCCTGTATTACAAGATCGGTTCCACCTTAAAGTCTTCTCGTATTTTCTGGTTTTTCATTTCAACCCTTCATGTTACTTCTTTAGCCGCTTTTGCATCTTTTCTATAATTCTTCGTTGTAGTGCATGCTGTCTGATTTTGGTTATACCACTAAATAGTTATCAGAGTATATCTCTTCTTATAACCTCTTCTTACTCTCCTGTCCCTTAATTCGCTTTTAAATTCATTCTTTATTATAATGTATGGATCTCTTTCTTTTACTAATTACTTCTCTTGTATATTCGTGTATCTCTTTGACTTCGAAGAACATGTGTTATTACTATTTATGATTTGCAAATAAACTTATTTTTGCAGGTGCAATTACAAAGGTGCTCGAAACTTGAAAAACAAAACGTTTTGAGGTACCCTTAGGATATTTTGTATACCGGAGTTATATTTGCCCATTAAACTTTAAAATATCATTATTCTAAGATGCTACAAATGCTTTCACCTTACGTACTACATTCAAACCTTCCTCCTAAAGTCAACACCCTTAAGATATTATCATATTAAAAGAAAGTTGCTAGATTAATGAATTTATGATAAAGCACCCGTGTTTGTTGGAATGACTGCCATTGGTGTAGTAAGTTTACCTTCCATACGTACCTAGCAATTAACTTTGGAAGGCAAACAGAATTACTGAGCTCCCGTATAACATTGTTTATGTGGTAGTAAAAACCGAACGGCAGAATATTCCGAAAGGTTTTATTTACACTCGCTTTTTTCCTTCTATGGCTGACGCCAGTGGCGTAGCAAAGGAAACGAATATTGCATTTCGATTTAATGGAGCCATAAAATGTAAAAAGGAAACACAATTAACATAAAAGTTTAGATGTGCATTAAGTTACAATACGTGCGAAATTTTAAGTAACTTTCCCCTCCTAGGAAAGGCCCCAATCGTCTATGTATTCCAACAGAATGGCTTATACACCACTGGCTGTCGGTTATCTGGAACAATATTACGGAAAATTACGACTCAATGCTTTTTACATCTATTGATTTACCCCGTCGTATAAGCCGCGTAAGCTCGAAAACTTTTCCGATAATTAGCTCGTAAAGTTCGCAAAATATGAGCCTAGGACATGGCATGCTCAATTGGAACAGATCGCTTCTATTGCCCACGTGTACGTAAGTAATGCTCGTTGATTTCGATTGACGCACGGTCACGTATCTCTCGTGTTTGTATTCTATGCGTTCGTATTTTATAAGAAAATCACATTTCTGCCTTCTAATATATTGAATTTTATCATTGGGTATCTAGTTTATGCAATTATCCCACTGGTAAGTAAGATAAAAAATTGAACGATTAATGCTTTAAAAGGATTTCAAACCAAGTCGATCATAAAAGCCTTGAACCAGAATACACCAGTCAAAAAAAAAGAAGAACTAGAACATATGGGTTCAGCTGGCATTCTTTATCTCAAAGAAACGACTATTTATTCGGTAGAATTTCAAAAAGACAAGACAACACTGAAGCAATGTTAACTATCGGACAAACAAATATGCAAGTGACAAAGTCACCGAAAGAACTTTTTCCACTAGAGAACCAATGTGTACATACGTAATATCTGAAACAGGACAACCTAATAGGAAGGTTAATGTTGTACATGGAGAGGGACACAAAAGCAATCAAAATTGAAAATCGGCTTGAATCCTTGAATAAACAAGATGATGCATTACACTTACCTGTCACCTGGTAGGGTATGTTGTAACAATGATCTAGAAGCAAAAATGGGGTCAACACAAACCAAATGCTTATTGTTCAACCACCAGAAACATTTCAAAAGGTTCTTGAAGTAATTGGTCAGTCACCTGAATCACACAGAGATTTAAATTTATCTAAATCACCTGGTCAATCACTGGATTCTATTGGCAAATATTTGAATCAATTAAATTCCTGAGAAAATTTTATGAGTTCTAATAGGTTTCCCTATACCTATTTTCAACTGCTACTTAGATATCTTGATTTTTTTGAAAATTTTGAAAGATGTAGCGTTATTTGCAACACAGTATCTTTTGCCCATTTCCGACTGGTAATAAACACTTCTAGGGTAGATGGAAGCACAAGAATAACACTTTCGAAATCCACATTGACAATTGATTTGTCGCATACAGGATGTCCAAAACTGCATGACAAATTACAAAATCTTCAAAGTTGAAAAAGTTCTTTTTTTCAAATGGAACACCCTGTATATTATTAGATGATCAGATGCAGAATTTAATTCTGCATCGATTCGCTATGACTTTCCCTATACCTATTTACAACGGTTTTCTTGTTATTCCATATTTTTTATTAAATCTAATAAAACTACAAAATCGTATCCAGTAAGCATGGATTATAAGAGGAATTAGAACAAGTGACTTGACAGTTGTAGATTTTATGTCAAAGTAGTACAATTCTATTTTGCTAATTCTATTAAATACAGTTAATAATGGAGAATATTGAAGAATATTGGAATAATGATCTGCTAAATTTGTTTTAAACGCACGGTGAATGCTAACGAATTGTCAGACGCACATGTAGATTATTTAACGAGCGATATCCGGACTTACCAGCAATGACTCCTGGAAAATTTGCAAGAATTGAAGCTCGGTTTTTGGAAACTGGGAGTGTAAAGGCAACTCGTAATTACCGAAAGCCAGTAAGAGATAGTGAAGCTAGCGAGCTGAATGTTTTGGTTTATTTTCAAGCTTATCCACGGAGTTCAATTCCAGCAGCAGCGCTGGAATTGGGCATATCAAGAACTTCAATTCATAGGATATATGGATATAATATAGATGCGAAAATAAATTATCGGAATGTAAACGGAAGCATGACAGTAATATGCGGGGAAGTCAAAGAGAAAGAAGTAAAGTTATTGTTTTGAGCAATAGTCATGGTAGGGATTGTAGTAAATTCTTAAATAACGAACTAAAAGAGAAATATTTAGCGTCAAGCATTGTCAAACCTGGTGTTAAAATCAATGAAATTCTTCAAAGTCTAAACAACGAAGTAAGAAATCTGGATAAGAAAGATTACATTATAATAATGGGAGGTACCAATGATGTTTCTTGTTGTTATGACAGCGGGGATTTAGCTGCACTATTAGCGCACTACAAAACAATAATGGAAAACACTAGTAGTACTAATGCAATTATATGCACTATCCCAGTCAGATGTGATAAGAAAGAAATAAATGCTATTGTAGAACAAATATACAATATGGCTATATTGTACAATCATGTTCAAATTTTATGTATTAACAATTTGATCTCAAGTGGTGACTATACACGTGCTGTATTCATATACGAAAACAATCTAAGAAATTTATATGCGAACAGTGCATCGAGATGCTTCGATCTGAACAGGACACTTCCAGTCAGCTCTCTTTTTTAGGGCAAGTTTGCCCATGAATCTTGATTGTAGTAAAAGCCTTGTGATCTTGCATCAAAATGTACAGAGTCTGAATAATAAAATTGAGGAACTTGACATTTTTGTACATACTATACCACTTGAATGCAAAAGCAGAAACCCACCATAAGCCATAAAAAAAGAAATAAAAGAAAAGATAAAAACCCAGTACAAGACCATAAAATAGAGAAGAATTAGATCCAGAATCCAAGGCTGTCGTTATTTTGATGGAGAAGGCAACATATCCAGAAAGGTGAAGCTTCATCAAGCACTTTATGTTTAAATTGAGTTCATCAATTATGGTCCTATAGTAAAAGCCGATATTGCTTGTAGCTACTACATTGCATCATGCGCATGTTCGAAGTTTCTTGTTACGCTACAGTAGTTTCGTAGCTAGTAACTGTAAAATAATGGCATGAATGTATTTCATTAAATTGCCGGTAGATAATTGGTGTATTTAGGCATAATCTGATGAATGCTGTCACAATACAATCTACTAATGCACCAAATAATCATGCAACTTCAGCGAAACTATGAAACTAATAATGCAGCATCGTTTCGGAGTTACAGTTTGTTGTTGCTATATACGTGGGCCAGTATTTACTAGAATTCTGCACGGTTAATTCCTTGCACTAATTTACTTTAAGTATCGCCCATAATAACTTCTAATAACACGTTCGCAATCCCAACCTATAGGTACTACACCAATTAACGTGAAGGTTTGGGGCATTCGAAAAGGTTCCAATTTAGATCCACCTCCTCGGGCTAATATTAAGCTGGCGCTTCATTTACATTCACGATCCTTTCCGATACGCCTCGCTTCCCGAAGATTTTCCTCGCCGATAGCGAATTCAAATTTCCTTATAAATAATTTAATTACCGATTATTATCCGGCTAATGGAATGTCGGCTCCTTACGTGTGCATAACAAACGGAAAAACACGGATGGTGGGCGAACCGCGGAGGCGGCGAGGAACGTGCTGTGCCGGGGTGTCGGGGAACGAAATAAATTTGTCAATCCCGTTCCCGGAACTTAACCGTTTAATCCGGTGATTGATTACGTGCCAAGTGAAGGGAATATATCATAAATCAATCTCGGTGGTCTCGCGATAAAAATACATATTTCGCGACGGTTTTAATTCCGGCCGAAATCGAAAAACGTAATTGATAAATATTTATAAGTGAATTACACTTTTGACGCATGTAGAGATTAATATTACATAGCTTTATTTCTTTAGATATGCGCTGGAACGTTATTCAAAGAAAAAAATTAATTCCTTCATAATTAATGATATAAAATGTGTAGGCTTCACTAATAAGAAATGTAAAATCACACCTCATAAACCAAAATAATTTTTTTAAAATAAGTGTATAACTCTAATGATTAATTGATCCAATACCGAAACAATACACACTATGGTAAAATATAGTATTATATATTTTGAGAAACCTTACTAAACTTTTAAACAAATATAACATAAAAGAGAATTTAGATTTTTTCAGTAGCAGATTAAAAATAGAAAAATGTTATGGCACATAAAGGAGACGTGGCCAAAAAAGACGGTCTTCAACATACAAAAATAGTTTTTACTATACTTCAGATAAGGTAGACTTGCCAAATTAAAGTAATTCTGATTCTCATATACAATATGTGTTAAAAGATACGGATAGCAATGCAGAAAGTTTTCGCACCTTTTAAAATTCAACCACTGACCGCAATTTATGCAGGAAAAGCAGTTAAAATTGAAGGAGGTTAAAGTATTCTTCTTTTCCAATAAAAAAAAAGGAAATATCATTAATAAGGGTTTTTCAAATTAAAGAGCAACACTCGCTTATGAAATCATGGAGTCCAAATCTCAAAAATAAAAAAAATGTGTTTTTGTCTCATCAGTTTTATACAGTCCACATTCACAATTACGTAATCTGCTTAAATTATTTGAAATTGATATAACCAATTAAAAACGTAAATTAGTGGAAGCCATACCACTAATTTACGTTTTTTAATTGATTATATCAATTTTGGCATTTTGTGTTATCATCAAGCATTACTGAAATTTGCCTAAGAAATTTTTTGTGCACTTTGTTTATATACTCAGTGAATTATTTCAATTATTCTAGAAATTAGATTTTAAGATAAGTAATATGTGAAATTAAGATCATTTCTGGTCAAAGGATTTAACTATTTGGAATTAGCGCACTGCTATTTCTCATATCGCGCTTGTTAAGTATTTCTTGAATATAAATAGTAAGCAGATTCTGGAAACAAATACGGTTAAATAATTGGAACCTTTAATGAAAAAAAATCGTTTAATTTTGAAATATTGTTTATTCTTAATTTCTAGAAATTCTTTAAAATTACGTAACAAAAAATTTCCTATATAGCGCCTATTTGCTGCCACAGATTGTACAACCAAGAACACGTTGCTTTCGAAGTGATATTGTAATTTGCAATTCCTGGATAATTCAATGTTCCTTTCTAAGGGTTATACTTAGAATAAACTCTGTTTTTAACTCAAGAAAGTTTGTAAAAAGAAAGTTTATTTTAGCAAAAAACAATTATGGCACTGAACCTAGAAATTCTACAGAATATATAAAGAAATAGACCCTTAAACATCTTTCTTAGCATTAAAAAGTACATTCTTCCGTAAGGCGCCGTAAGCGACCTTCTTGATAGCAATCCACTAATCCACTCTCGTTGTCTCGCAGGCTTTATCAAAAATTTTCTCAATTATTGCCAGGAATAACAACAAATGTGATTGCAATTATTGTAAAGAATATGTTCAATGTATATAAGGATTTAAATATTTTTTCTTTTGGAAACTGTAACGATATTGGTTTGCATTTGCAGTACAAGTGAACAAAAATCTAAAGATACTAATAAAATGTAAGCAATTAACCTCTTACACACAAGATATTACAAAAACCATAATCGATAGAATGTCATGACTGACTCGTCTTGCACTCCTGGCAACAATTGGAACAATTTACAATAATGTCTATAAGGCAACAGCAAAGAGAGTGGATGAATCCTGATACCGCACACTGGGTGATTCAACCACTTTATTTGAACAAAAATTGATTTTGAAGCAATTTTATTTATCGAAAGTAGAAGAAAAGTATAGCGTCGTGGAAACATATGCTCATACTATCTATTTCAGCTAATTAGAAAGGGTTGAACATTTTAAGCAAATCGTTTTCGCAGGAAGAAGTAGTAACTTCTAATATCTCCGATTAACTGCATACATTTTTAATAATTTAATAAAAATTTTGAAAACAGTACCTTAAGATTAACTTAAGTTTAAGATTAATTCAAAAATATCATACACTGAGAGAAACAGATTGTAGTCTTTAACATAAATATAGTATTTATAGCTCCTATAGGAACAATCATATTTTATATTACCGGTGACAATATCTGTATAGTAAATTTCTGTGAATAGTTTTTATTAACTCGTATGTTAAAGTTGGTGTATATTTGTATTATTAATTTGAGCATACATGTTAGTAAATGTGAAAAAAATGTCTAATAGCACTAACTATATTTGATAATAACTGTTAAATTTTTTATTGTACCCAGTATAATGTAATATTTTACTATGTAGGATGCATGATGCTCATACTTACTATATAGCCTTGTAGTACTGTCAATATTATTTTCTATTATAATAATCTAACGTCTCTTAGCATTTAAAATAGTAGATAGTAAACAATAATATAATGGATCATACGCGGGCACTATACAGCGATACCTGTAATGAAAAATATAGTACTATACAAGGTTTTACCCAGTTCATGCATAGGGAAAGTGAAATACTACACAATAAAAACTATAATATTGATTCTATTTTTTTATTTGTCCTTAGAAGCATTATTACAAAATTCCATGGTGAACTACTTTCATTAACATAACAATCACTAGTAGGTTAGATTTAGGTTAATGTTCTATCAAAGCATAAAGCACCCACTACGAAGTGTATGCATATAATATCTATTACTTACCTTTGAATATATCAATTAACTGTGAAAACCCCCACTCGATTAAAATGTTTTCTACGTTTGCATCGATTTCTGCTCACGATGCACAGCAATCAACGAACGACCAGAGACAAACATACACCGCCACGAATACGTACACCTGTATCACACGTACATAACACGTGTCAGTAATTTTGTCGCGGCAAAACAGCTTATTGGTCGATTTCTTCGGTAAAAATCGACAATGAATAGAGCAAGGGGTGGGAAGAGCGTTACAAACATTTATTTTAGAAATTGAATATGCATCGAATACCTGATAATATCGCAGTCAATCGCAGCGACTATCTATATAATCCACATCAAATTCCACGTGTAATTGTTACATCCAAAAGATGTAGATGGTAACATCCAGATTTTGCCTCTTACTATAAGCAATACGCCACATATTGTCGTTTTGACAATAATTAGTTTAGTAATTAACATAAAGAGATTTACGATCTAATTTCTACAATCCATTTTTCTCAGTGTACTTTCATATTATGCTTAGTTTGTTTGCATCTACAATTATATTCGGAAGGCGAAATTCCTCCGTTATCGGCGTCTTCTAAGAAAATTTCAGAAGGGCACATATTCGAGAACTAGATATAGCATAGAATATTCTGATAAAAAAATGTTGAAAGAAGTTTCAACGAAGATGTTTACTTTTAGCTCAAATATGGAAAAAAATTGTGTTCTCGTTCTAGAAACGCAAATAAGTTTTTTGATGGGTACCTAGCATGGTTAAATACTGAGATCACAATTGGTAAGGTACCAAAAAACGGAAGCGTCACAAATGGGCAGCAGCTGTGGTCGTCCAGTAAAAGCTTTTACAACACAGTTAAATTTAAAGGCGGTGGGAAAAATAAAACCAGGGCGTTTATCACCTTCTGCTCTTAAATAGTATGATCTCATATCTTATTCAACATAATCTCTTAAAAGGTATAAATTAAAAAAAAAATTATCAATATAAGCAAAATTTCCGTTTCTATTAATAAACCCTATACACATAGTGAAATACATGTTTTGTTTTTAATTTTCATTCGTAATATCTAATATCTAATATGAATCTAATGAGTTTCCCGTCTTTAATTCTCATACCTACATATTCTTTCAAGTGTTATCAGTGTATATACGACGTTCTTCGTATAACGCAATATGTCATCTAGTAGCACTGATGAGCCTTTCTAAGGCTAATGACTGTTGCATGGACATTTCGCTTTTTCAAGATTTATTGACGCCAAAGCCACAATTCTCAATGCAAATACTTCTACTTCGCACGCATAGCTTCCACTATGGTGCCGCCGGATTTTATCACCCATCTGGCTTGCATATGCTGCAGGTCCCCTCACTACTCCCACTATAAACTTACGTTGTTTACCTGCACGATAGGGAGGTTTCTAGTCGGATTTGTTTCTCTAACTCCTCTTTTGTAAATTTATGTATATTTTTACTATTGCAGTCAATTATTTAATTTAATTTTGGCAATGTACATTTGCGTTTTCTTTTCTTTCTGCAAGCATTGCCTCATTAAAGGTATATTTATGTACTGTTGGATGACAAAGTATAAGGTTTAGAAGTCAATATCGTATCTTTCGGTCGTGGAATCCTGCCTCGATACTACGACAAAAAATTCCGTTTTAAGCGATCAACGTCAAAGTGTATTTATTTATTTATATGCTTGACATTTTTATGAGCGCCCACAGATACATTCAAAGTAAAGTTCGTAAAAAATCCAATTATTGAGCGTAGCGCCATTTTGATCCTGGTTGGTCAACATTTCTAGAGTGCTTGCGGAAAAATCCAGGCGCACGTTGCAGAGATCGGTAAATATTTTCACGAACGCTGCCGCAATAACAAAAGAAGGACGGCACCGTTGGTTCGTTACGCCGACGTCGCGTCGCGTTGCCAGTACGTTTTTGACGTGACGCGGCAAGAGAAAAATGAAACCCGACTAGATATACGTGGTAACATTTTTTTTCTCTTTCCTGTTTTTTTTTTTCGGGCCGTGATAATTTATCGACCATTAAAAATATAAATTCGGCGTGCCCTTTTTTCATCATCAGATTTTATTCAATCCGTTTCCCCGGGGCTAAGCGCGCTCCATTGCGTTGGGCAATAAATTACCGGGCGTGTGTAGTCAGGAAGTGAGGGCAAAAAGTCTAGTCTAACATTATGTAATCGTAAATCTTATTTCGGGAATTTTTCGCCCGCAAAGGGAACGCGCTTTACACGCATTTATAATGAAATTAGGTTGCCGTACTGCGAGCATACGTAAGATTCTTTGAGAAACGAGAATAAGGGAGAGGATCGCGAAAAGAACGGTGATCGATATTGGAAGTTGGGACGCTAACGCAGAGCGGAAGAAAGCGGTTTTGTGACAGCAAAATCTGCTCTGCTTTTTCTTTTTTCTGACGTTATTAGAAAAATTTCCGTTGAAATATTAAATGCTAAACAGGTGTTACAACAAACAGAATGCTAGGTATAACGTGGTAGCGCATGACGTAAAAGAAAAAAGACACTTAAATTCAAAATAGGTGCTGGAATGAAACATTTTAAAAGTGAAATTAGATCGGAAGAAAAAAAAAAAAAAGAATTTTACTTAAAATGGGGTTGTAAAAATCAATGAATTGGTACTACACACTTTCCAACACCTAACCACAAACTTTTCACACGTCTTAATATTAAAGCTACCATCACCGACAGAAAACATTTTGGTGTTTCTTTTTTTGTCTTGCTTTTGCTTTAATATATATAAATAAGACTTTCCTGCCCTTGGGCAATTAAAACCATTTCGCTCCTTCCCGGGACAGAGGAAGAAGGAACAAAAAAATACTTTTTTATTAGGAAATACAAGGGCTATATTTGAACTAAAAATGAAAATTTTTAGAAAAAAAAAATGCTCATGTACATTTCTTTAACACTTTTTTCTTCGTTTTGATGATACGAATCTATTTATAATGTTATCTTCAGAAATAGAATTCAAAACATTAAGGGAAACGTTGATTAGCGTCAGCTCATTTGCTTTCTCATATGAAAGTGCGTTTCTGGGATATTATTTAATTTTTCTCAATGTGTAAAAGGACCTCTCTCGAGACGCATTGCTTAATGGAAGGCAGAGACAATTATCAGTAGGTACTAGCTCGATATTGGAGTTCCAGGTTTTCCCTTATCTCTCTTTCCATTAAATTGTACCTCATTTACTCTAAGGTCGTCGTATTGTAGTTTTCTTTCCTTGACCCTTGTTTTATTGATTTGATAATCGTGTCATACAATAATTTTTTCCCATATTTTCAAAATCATTGAAATTATATATTATATACATAATTTTTATAAATCCTAGGGATGGTTTATACAATTTCACAACCAAAGGTACGTAGGTATTTATATTTTGTCGCGTTTTACTGGTGTTATCAAAATTTATGAGAATATAGTTTCAAAATGCTAATAGAATTCCAGTTTCTAAAGTTTGCATCGTTTCTATGATGCCACTTCTTTGACATTAAGTGGTTGTGATGATTCATTATTACACTTTCCCAAAACATATTTGAGAGCCATATAGCCTGCATCCGCTCTTGCTGACCATCTTGTCCTTTAAAGTTTCTTTGGTAGACAAATGTTTATTTACTTGCCCTTTTGGCCGTTCGGTCTCTTTGACTTTTCACCCAATCACGACTTATGGTTAATCCGCCGTTGAATATGTTTTACATAAGGGCTAGCAGAGACTAGGCTGCTTATAGCGGTTTCATTTCCTAACGATTTATTCGCTGAATAGTACAAGTTCTAAGCATTTTCGTCTAGCTTTGCAATTAAAATTTTTAAAATTGCGTATATTATGATAATGTCGTTTTGTCATCGATATTCAATAATTATCAGATGCAGCATATAAAAATATCGATAATGTACAGTGAGGCATCAGTACCTACTTTTAAAAAGTGACTGTATTTGTCATTCCAGATTGTCAGCCATATTTATTGGTAATATAAATAATATTAAATTATTAAAAAAAATAGTCAGTAGTGACCTAATAATAAACTATCTACGTCTGCCCCCTCCATAAAACTTTTCAATATTTAGAAAATCGCAACAGTTTATTCCAGAAACAAATTACCTTTTTTTCTTAATTTATAAGCTAACTAAGGATTTGCAGGTCATCTTGAGCACACAAGAACATGTTTCAAAAAAGACACCAACTTTCATTTTATATAAATTGCTCTACAAAATTAATAAATAAAATCTTTTTCGAATTTGTCTCACATTTAGGTAGAGACATTCTATACTGGGTGTCGCAAGGTGGATTTTTCTATGTGCGAGTTATTCCAGATGAACTACGTTTCCAAACTATTTTTATCCATGCAGTGTTGCCACTTCTACTTAAATCTTGTAACAACGTTTTTAATTCAAGTGGAACAGCCTGTATTTCTTATCATGGGTTGACTTCTTTTTAAATATCATAAAACTTTTACACTTATTTCCCTACATCTATCTCAAAGCGTTTTCGAGATATAAATTAACATAAGTTTTTTTTTTTTTTAAATTTGGCCCTTACAAAACTACGTATATCTTGGCTCTTTGGAATAACTAAAAGTCTAGTTTTTAAACATGGTTTAAGGGAACCTTGGACTAACTTCCTATGTTATTTGAATTTGGTTACATTATACAGGGCATACCACACATTACTCTCAGATCGTATTCAGAAAAATTTGTTTAGGTATATTTCTCAAATGGAACAGCTGTATGTTAATCACTCTTTGCCTCTATCAATATCATTGCGATTTCAAGCATTTATTTAAAAGTAGTGTCCTTCTCATTTATTTTTAAAAAGTCAATTCTATGTACAGTTGCGGACTTTATGAATGATCGCGTAAGTCACAGTGAGCGAGATAGCGCTATGCTCACTGCACACAGCTTGACACAGCTCGCAGCAGTGGACAAAGGTTATAACTTGCACGCGGGAACACAACCACTCCCATTATCTTCGTGATTCGTACAAAATACGAAATTAAGTTTTACTGTAATATGTACCTATAGTACTGTACGCCAGCCAACGACTGGACTCCGCCTGCTTCTTCGAACTCATGACGTAAAATGCGCGTGGGGGCGGGGTTTCCGCTAACAGAACATAATTTTACTGTAAGTAATACTTCTACAGTGCTTTCATGAATACGGGTTTAACCTCTATCTGATAATTACGGGCACTATTCGTATATTGTTCTATTCTATATAACGAATGCATCTGGGATAATGACGATTTAATTTGAAAGGTTTCATTATAATATGAACTAGAAATAACCTGTTTAAGTAATCTAAACAATTCGGTATGCAAGAATGCAAATTCGTTAAGTTATACGGTAACTTAAAACGGTATAAAGTTCTTAAAATTTCTGGCGAAACTGGTGGACAGATATTGATGTCAAACACAAAGTTATTAAGTTTGTATGATACGCGAACAATTTTCATGCCATGTCTGGATGGTCATGCATAATTCTGGGCTTAAGCAACGCTTGAGAAATTAGTAATGGATTAGCAGTACGTCACATATCGGGCGATAACAACTTGGAAACTCATGCGACGAACCCAACAACAACCAGCTGGGTTACGAGCTGTTTTCGAAGTCGATTACCGGCACGAGGGCGCCGCGATAAACGTGCATGCCCAGAATATGAACCAAAGGTGGAGGAGAATTCGCCGCAGTTGGAAACTTCGTCAAAACTATAAGCTGATCGCCTACTGTCCAGAACGCGGCGTGTGTATATACTCAACAAATGACGCTCTGTTGTCGACGCTCTCCACTCTCCTAATTGCCAAAAACACTTGATTGCACTCCGCCGCCGGGAGATTCAATATTATTGCGCGCAGCCAAATCAACTGACTTAATCAGTTCGCAGTCGACAGGTCCTAACCGCAAGCCGCTGCAGAACTAGTGCTAATAACGTATGACGGTTACCTCAATATCATGATTACGTTGGATGTTCGATGTACGGGGAAACCGTAGACAATATTATTAGTCGATAATTTCCCTAGCTATATACAGATGGCAGCGATGTTCCGATTAGGTAACTTAAAATGTTAGTCAAACGTGTTAGTACGTATAACGAGAGATGTTCTCTAATGCTCCTGCCTGTTCAGAATTAAGCTTATATCACTAATTCTATTTACTTACCGTTAAATTAGATTTCCTTCGACCTACAATTTCGATTATAATAACAGTAATAAGTTCGTGGGAGACGGACGCGAAGTTTCATTAGTGAATCAAATATGATGACGACTTCATTCTTAAGATTCTTTTCAGCTGCCACTAGTCAATGTCTAACGAAGCTCCTGCAACGCCACGAACCGACGTGTTTAATACTTTTTTCTCTCCCGTCTATCCATTTGCCTCTTATAATTAATCTCATCAGAGTCGGGATTGTTCATCGAGAAAAGTCAGCGAAAAGTTTCGTCATTCTCCTCGCAGTTCCCTCGCAGTAGTCTTCCCGGATCTCATCCGGGTCCGGAGGCCGAGACACATTCACTCTGTTGATGTAATTAGTTAAATCTCATTTAAACTCATTTAGATTGTTCAGCAGCCGTAGTTTTTGTGTCCGTATTAATTCGGTTAGATCTTCTCCATCCCCTGTGCTTCTTCTTTCCTAACTTTGCCTTCTTTTCTTCGCGCTCATAGAGTTTTCAATAAACTCTACCGTTCCCATTCGACTGGTACCGGGCAAGTTGTCTTGCTCTTTCTTTTCTTTTTTCTTAATTTTCTCTTTTTTGATACCTACGACGACGAATGGAGAACGGTTGGCCGTATTCTTTTTGTTCTGTGCTCCAATTTCCGCGGGTTCCGTAATACGGGTACGATTATTGAATTAGTTTTGAAGTGAACGCCCAGAAAAGAGTAAAATCTGAACGTTAATTGGGCCTTATTTTAGACGCAATTATGAATTAATGCAGATATTGAATTAGTACTTCTTTGTGGATCCCTGTATATTAACTTAGAATGTACCTTCATTTACTTTTTCTTCAGAATTAAGTTGCAAATTTCATGTCTGAATAGCGTTTTTCGTTTAATACAGCAACTCTGGCTTACATTACGATTACTTAGGATGCATAACTGCAGATGCATACATAAGTTCTTCAAAATTATGTGTACAAAAGTAATTCTATTTTACTTATTCTACTAATCAAGTTCGCGGAATGATTAAATAAATTTACAAAGTATCACGCCAAACAAGATATTTAGTGAACATCAATGAACTGATCAGACATTCTGCCTTAGTATAGCATTAGGCCCTGGTAAAATTTTGTTTGCAATCAAACGTTTTCTTTAGCCTTCTTTAACCATTCCTAGAAAATATAAACAGCTGAACGACTGGGAACTTTCAATCAAATGAAAAGCACAGTCGCAATTTCATAAAAATTGTTAGAGGCATGTACTCTCTATATGCAATTTTTCTTTGTAATAATAACAATAATTCCACCTATGTAGAAAAAGTGAAGGAAGAGGTGTCACTCATGTTAAAAATGCGAACTACTGTCACATAAATTGCGTGAATATTTTCATGAAAAACATATCTTTGCTACACAATGCAGTTGCATCAGTTGATAAAGCACTGACACCTCTGAACATAGCATCCGCACATTATGAACCAATGGTATATGTTACCTCTCGCAGCCATAAAATTGACCAGTGGAAAGCAAAGGAGCTACGTGGGAGATATATCTACAAGCTGGAGGATGAGCATATAGATAGTTACCTCGTTCCAATGGCTTTCTTATGGTAACATATTCTTCGGAGACAGAAACACCAGCGATAGCGATCCAAGATCAGGAGTATATACAGAATATATCTTCAAGGGCAACTCCAACACCTCTACTCCATGTCAAGTATGTCATAGTCAAAAGAAACCATGGAACACACTTTTTAGTTGTTCGTAGCTGACAAATACAGAATAACAGCTTGGGAAAGATATTACACCAAGCGTTAACCTAGCTTACTATAATTACACACCGCCTAACGTGATAGAGAATGAAGAAATTAAGTTATACTGGGCAGGACTATACCTACAGACTGAACAATAGCTCACAATAGACCAGACATCAAGTTGACGCTGAAAACAAAGAAGATTGCTTACCTGATAGACGTCGCTGTACCGACCCCAGTGAATATCATCACTAAGCATAAAGAAAAGGTGCAAAAATACTTACAGCTAGCCCAAGATGTTAAGGAACCATGGCAGCAGGACGAAGTTACTATAATTCCTATAATCATTGAGGAAATTCTGAAAAACCTGCATGCAGGAATGAGAATCCTTCAGTTGTTACAACATCTCTTAAAGCAAATGCAGACAACCGTCATCCAAGAGGCATGTCACATTATGCGTAATTGTATCTGTTGTTTTCAATACTAATTTTCCATCTCCGCCAATTATTTCTTATATTGTTACCACATCTATGTCGAACTTTATTATATTATATTTGAGAGAACTTTCTTGAGAGAATAAAGAAAATGACAATACTCCTTAATACTTAATATGAGAACGCAAAGAGAGAATATTGTATGATGCACAAAGAGAAAATAATAATAATTTATTTAAGCCTACCAAGTAAATATTAATTATAAACACCGATAGAGGCAATGAACTCATATTAATAATAATAATTCTGATTGGTATGTTTGTAAAAATGTAATAACTTAGTACTAAAAGAAGAAAAGGTATGGAAGAATCAGTAATTAGCTTTTGGACAACCTTTCCGTTGACTAAATCAAATCCAGACGCTTTATTTTAGAATAGATTCCACATGCAATCACTTTTCTGATATCACAAGTTGTAAGTACCTTTGCAGTGTCTTTATCGGCAAGGTAACTAGGTTGCGTTATCTTCTGCTGGTGATACAATATTACGTGGTTTAGGTACAGATCGTGGGTATTTAGTAAAAGCTATCGCTTTTTCTTATCAGTCAAAGTATTAAAGGCTTTCTTGTAATTTTCTTTGGTTTATTAAACTATTCTTGCTTGCGCATGCTTTTGTATCTATATTATATCTTAAATAGTGTTCTAGGAAGTTTATTATTTAATTAACTCACGAAAAATATAACTAACAATAAGTATGATCTGAAAAATTTTGGGCAAGTTTTTATAAACATGCCGCTTAGAGTTCCAAACAATAGCTTTGCGGCTATTTGCCTAAGGAAATTCAAGCTAGACAAACAATCCTTTCGACGTGCTAAAATTCTAATGAACGTGACACGAAAACTTGGACTATTTTTGGACTAGACCCCCAATACCTAAAACAAACTATTATAATTCCCATATATAAGAAAGGCAATAAATCACACCCTGAAAACTACAGACCCATAGCGCTATGATCAACACTAAATAAGGTTCTAGAAAAACATATACACAAACAACTATCACAACACCTAAAAGAACAAAACATAATAAGTAAGAGACAGTACGCATTCCAGAAACAGTGCGGCACGTCGTCTGCGGCTACGGATCTGTTAAATAATATTAAACAAAATCTAGAAGACAAAAACACAGTAGTAGTAATATTCATAGATATGAAGAAAGCATTTGACACCATATCAAAGAACAAACTAATAGAAAAATTACAGAACTACGGTGTAACAGGAAAAGAGTTAACTCTAATCAAAACTTACTTATTGAACAGAACGCAAACTACAATAGCGAACGGAGTTGAGAGCAGCAGTTCGGCGGCCGAATATGGAGTGCCACAGGGTGGAAATCTACCTCCAACATTATATATCACATACACTAACGACATGCTAAAGTTGAAAATACATGGAGACATATACGCCTATGCAGATGATACCTGTATCGTATACGCAGGAAAAAATCAACAAAATATTCAGTAAAATATAGACACAGACATGAGGAAAATAGAACAATGGTGCCAGAACAACTTAATAATAATCAACGAAGCAAAAACAGAATATATGACATTCACAAGAAAGACTTTCCCGCCAAATTTTAATATATGCATCAACAATGAAATAATAACAGAAGTACAGAAAGTAAAGTACCTAGGGCTAACAATACAGCAAAACTTGAAATGGGACAAACACGTAGACACACTAGCAAATAAAAATATCCAAACATTAGCCGCAATACGTAAAATAAAAAACATCATACCTCAGCATATGAAACAATCTATTTATCATAGCCTATTTACGTCACATATGAGCTATCTAATCAACGCTTGGGGAGAAACTACTGAGAAAAATCTGAACAGACTACAAATACAACAGAACAAAATTTTAAAAACAATATACTCTATAAACAAAAGAACACCAACTACTCAACTATACAACCAAATAGGAGAACTAACAGTAAAACAGTTAATACAACAAAAGAATCTACTACTACTATACAAAAATTGAAAATAACATGATAAGAACTGAAATCAAACTTAGAAAAAACAAACAAGTTCACGAACACCACACAAGAAGAACGTCTAGTATAAGAGCACAAAAAGCTACATGTAACAAACACACCCTAATACCACCAGCAAAAACTATAAACGCCTACAATAATTTACAAACCGACGTCAAGAAAATGAAATACGTCACCTATAAGAAGAAAATCACGGAGATGATCAAAACGAACCAGCTATGAAGCGCACACAAACAGAAGAAAGCGAAATTTAACAAAATCTAGGAGTCCTCAATACCGGTAGTCCGGGCGGAAAATGCTTCCTTCATCCGCGACGAAGACGAGGACCGTACGCCTTACCGTGCAAAGATGTGTACATACTGTATGTGCTTTTGTTGTATACATATTATGTATACTAAGTTACGGACAAATAAACATTTATAATATAATATAAAAAAATACTTCTTCATAATAAGTTGGTGTTTCGTATTTTAGATGTTTGTTTTCGAAATCTTCCATTTTTTACGTATTGCACTTTGTTCATTTACGTTGTATCGTTGTACCGTGTGTGAGATACAAATGTGGTCACCCGCCGGCGCATAAACTTCACGTAACAAAGTATTACCCAAATGAAGCAATGGAGGAGAGAACTTAACAGCAGCTACGAGACTAAGGCGTTATTAAAAAAAAAAAACTTTATTGCGCGTGGTTTGTATATCATCGGGTAACTATATTCGTTTCACGCATACGGTATATTACAAAATGTATATAAATACACATTTGCAATAGTACGGTCATTAGGTGCACACACAATATAGATGTTCCTTTTTAGCGGAACAAATATTAACATAAAATATAATGATTTGTATTTATATGTTGGGACCAAACGGTACCATTAATTATTTGAAGCTAATACATTGTAATTTTGTTAATTAAATGTGGAATATTGTTTGTAATGTTACGCTTCGGTGCAAATACATATTAAATTTCATATATTACAGCAATTTTAATCCCATATTAATTAAACGTTATTACATATTAAGGTTATTGCTATAATATATGATTTGCCACCCTTTCCCATTTATCGTTGTATCTACTGTAATTATTTAATTTACAGGTGAACATACAGGATTCTGCAAGTGGGTAAGTTTAATTTTTTTGAAGTAATATGTGATCATAATTAATGGCGTAATAATATAAAATAATGAAATTCTATTTCGAGCAAGTTGATTTTGTTATTTAACTGTTTTCTCATTCAGGTCTTTTGAAGGCCTCTTTGTAGTACATGCGAGACTGCCTTATCAGGAAATAAGCTATTTCATATTCCATTCCCGAACGCTATCAATCTTAACTTTTAATATATTTTTCATCCTCGAAAGAAATAACCCAGCCATGCATATGAAGGAAAAAAAAGGAAAACCCTCAAATTCTAAGAAACACGATCCGATTTTCCTTCTGAAAGGAGAACAAGGGTCCAGTCCACTTCTCTCCTCTTGCGTTCTTCGCTAGAACACAATATATTGCATGCGAGCAAATGGTGCGGTTGACCTTCCGGAAACGGTCTAGAAATAACTTTAAATAATAAAGGACTGGAAGGAAGCGGAACCGGTAAAGAAAAAAAAAGGAGGCCAGGTCCCGCGCTGCCATATAATTCAGACGACAAGATTCTTTCATAAACGTTTAAATTATTTATGTGGATGACTGCGAGCGCTTCGTATTCCGGAGCTAAACCGCAATAAACCCCATAAACATACGTTTATGTATATTTATGTACACCTATAAAGTAAATTTAAACGTTTTATTGTAACGTGACTCTTATTAGGGAAACACACCTCGCAGAAAACTGACTCCATCGTGCAAACATCGTATTTAATGGAACACCTATGTACATTTACCTTGAGCAAACAGCTATCAAATTTTGGTCTCATTTTAATATTCTGCTGGGAGTAGTCGCACGTTTGCATGAGAAAAATTTTAAATAGCAATATAAATGTCTCTGAATATCTGCTTGAATACAAATACCTTTCATATTAAACTTCTGCAAAAGAATTCACTTTACTTGCGAGGCAAATCCCAGGATATGCACTGACATCCAAATTTTTCTGATTTGATTCACAGAATCCACACTAATCGTTAAAAAAATTCGCAAAATAATAAATGGTTTTGTCATACGGTCATCTACAAAGTTTTAGAATTAATAATTACATTTTTTAGACAAATTCACCGTATTTAAGGCTAAAATGTCAACATTTTAACGATACATTTACGAATGTATTATAGAGGAAAACATCATTCACAATTTAAACATCATTTTGATGTAGGAAAGTACTTTTAGGGACGTGAATGAAGCAGCTGAATATTTTACTGGCAGAATTTCCGATATCAAGCGACACCAATTGAAATTTGATTTGCATGACCTAGTTATGTAAATTATACCAATCTGTCTGTTTTAAAAATGGAATTTGCACCGGCAGAATTTACCAAAAACAGAAGATTTGTTCAATAGTTTTTTATACTTTATCACACATGCAGTGTGTCAATAATGTTATTGAACACTACTAAAGCAACGCTGCAAATTATGATACAATAAAACAATTTCAATTGAAACAATTACATTTTGATTACATTCTGTTGAGCTACGTTTCGTTATTTATTAGCAATTTTCTCTAGCTGTTTTAATTTCATCTTGCTTCAATCTATAGTTTCCATTAAAGTCTTGTTAATCCTTGTAACACCGCAAGATAAATATACTACTATGTTATTTTCTACAAACTATGAAACCCAAACAATGGTTGGCTATTAAAATTGATTTTACTTGGTTTATATAAGTGTATTATATATTGTATCAATGTAACAATATCAAAATCTGACTAATAATTTACATGACCTTAGTCTGAACTGAAATAATAGAAATCTTTATTATTGTGATTTTTTATATAGTAAAGGATTCTACTCACCTGACAGTATATGTACAAAGCTTATTTTTTTGGTTACATTTTTCATGATATTACACTAAGTTAATTAAATTAAAAACCGTCCGTAATTTAGTGTTTTATTCCATATAGCGTATAGAAAAACATCACTAAATGATAACTAAACAATCACATTAAAGATTCATTGAAATTAATTGGTATATTGAGAGCTGTAAAGAGCTGTGGTTACAGCGATATAGTCCCTCTACGTCCCATGAGTTACTAAATATTCGTTTAGAGGGGAGCGAAACTGTTTGAGTGGGGGAAGAATCTACAGTCAGGGCCACCTGCAAATTGGGGTTTGGTTTATTTCTGAATTTATAAAGAGTATCACAGATGAGTGGTATTCAGTTGAATTAAACAGTTATTTAATTTATAAAAAATGTTACTTAAATTTGAAAATATTTATTTCGTATATTATTATATATTTCTTTAACTTTTTGTGTTTTTCCATTTATTCTTAGTAATACTAATATACTTACCGGAAAAAGAGTAAAATATAAAAATGTATCACTGAGATATGCAAGAATTGTAGCGTAGCTAAAGCTTTCAAAATATTTTATTTCTTCATCAGTAGTACCTACAGCTACAATAAGACAATTACGCATCAAATATAATAAGAATATGAGGTTAAATTACTTACATGCGTGAGTATGTCGGAAGGTGTATTAAAGTTTAAAGCGAAGTCGTAAATATAAAATAAAATGTAAAATTACAAACATTATTAACAATTATAATTAACAGTTTTAAAATATAAACTTTAAAATTTAAATTAAGGTTGAGAAAACAGGAATTGAATCAAGAACGCTATTGTTGCAGGAATAGTGGATTAACACGACAAATCAAACTAGAACACAGATAGCAAGCGAGGCATGAAGTTCTTTAGTGTTGAAATTCGGTAGGATAGACTAGATCTAAGGTTATAAATATCAGTTCTGAAGTTGACAATGTTGTATTGTTTAATATACGTAATTTCCAAAAGACAGTCGTTTATGATACTCTTTTGCTTTTCTAAGATGGAAATATTGTCAAAGTCAAACTGATGACCTGTAGTCAAACGATGATCAGTTAATGTAGTTTTATTATTACATGGAGAGCAGTCGTATTGGTGCTTTTTAAGTCTGGTTCAAATGTAACTCCTTTATAAGAACATACAAACAACTTATGTGTCGGAATAATGTGATACCATGTTGTGGTTAGGCTGGGTATAGCAGGGAAGCGACAAACTTTTACTCTGTATTTTAGTTACTTCTGTTGGTCATATTGTTATTAAACACTGCTTAAAATGAACATCGATATATTACAAGCAGATTAAAAAAGGCCGTATCTGGATATTTTTAGTAGTTTTTGTATAATGCTCGCAAAAACATAAAGTGAGTTACAATTTTATTCAACGATTTTGGCAGTCCGCTTCTATTTTAAGAATGGTAGTATTATCTTAATTAAAATAAAAAATTTAGGGATTCAAAATGTTTTAATGTTGAACGAATTTGCTCATTTTTATCTGTGTGGTTTCACCAATATAACAACTCTAGCAGTTAAGACAAGGAGTCTTATACACCGCATCTTTTTAGATGGTTATATAAATAATCTCAAGCTATCCCATTAATTGTTATTTACCTAAAGTGACCCTATCCTAACACCAGTAAATATTTTGTAAAATTATAAATGCACTAATGAACGCATTTTAAATATGATATGCGTTGCAAAAAAAAGAACCCTTAAGATATTGCACATAACTTTTTACCTCGGTAACATAACTTTTCTTATTATGATGAAATATCCATTTCTGTTTGAAAATATTATTGATTCTAAAGGGAAAATAAACATTTTTTTTTTGTTTTCAATGAATACTGTTGAGACGTCAGATAATTTTATTCATCATTTTTCGATAATAGATAGTGGTAGGTAATATACACACGCTACCAACTTGCCCAAAGGAGAAAGGAGTGCGGGTTATTTTTACGCCTTAGCACTAAAGTGGCCGGTCACTGATAATTGTGAATTGTTTCTCTTTCTTCATTGTCTGATTCGAATATTTATTCATAAAGTATTTACATTAATAGCAGTTAACAACAAAATCTGTCTTTCGGTCATCAGTGATATCAGAAAAAACTTCAATTAGTAAACAATTCTGCTACTAACAAAACGCAGTACGCCGTAATAAACGGAAAACACAATACACGTTCTGCTGATTGCCATTTCAAGAGAGCTACTGAAAGGCTAGCTATTTGCTTGTTTCACTGTAAATTTAATTACACTCATAAAATGTTGCTGACAATCAGAGACATTGTTTGAACGTAAGAAGCGGAAATAAAATTTTAATTCGCTTTCGTCTCCCGCATCATCAACCTCAGTCTTATCGCGCTCCCCCATGGGAGTTCATTGCAGATTCAAAGATATCAAATTAAGAAGAGGAGTTTTATGGCGTAACGCGGTGCGGCAAATTGACGTGATACGCGTTTATTTGTGCATACACGTACACGAGGTAGACCATAATGTGTACAAGAGAGAACCGCTGATTTGAATAACATGCTCACCGGAGTTTATTGTGACTCGAGATCCGGAATACAAATTGGGCGAAATGAGTATTATAAATAATTTTATTGCTGATGGAGGAATTTTATTATCGCCCGTATTTTTTACGGCTCAATTTCTGAAGGAGGGCGCGTGTACCGCCGTACCGGTTGCATTAAAATTTATGAAATTTTCGAAGGAAAGTGAACCCTGAGAAATTTATGTCCCCTATAAGTCGATCGAAAATTGTACCGAATAGTTATATGAAGTAAAAAGCTTTTTCATATAAACCATTAACGTTAAAACCGTTAATAACAGTTGCAATAAAACACGTTAATACTTTAACCCTCTCACCTGTTTAGAACTAGATGTTCTAAAATTCTAAACAGATGAGAGTTAACAACTTTTCTGTGCTTATATTTATACTTGTAAGTTAAAGGATTTAGAAACATAGAGATAGCGGATAAGTACTCTACTTTGTACGTTTATTACTAATTTCATTCAATAAAAGAATAAAACCATAGAAATTGTATAAACGAGTTTGATAAACGCTGAAGCACCCTGAAATGTACACTCAGATGCTGTGTTGTGCTTCCCGCAGGCTTGTGTTTTATCTTATCAATGATCTATACTTCATTGTAGTAAAAATATCCTAATGTAAGCACTAATACAAAAGAGAAGAATACAGAGTTTATATGAGAAGCGTACACGTACCTATACAAGATGTCAAAAACTTATGGTATTCAAACTTCGGTCTAGGAGAACTGGCCACGGCAGGGTCAACTCGTCGCGGAAATATATACCATGAGTTTTTATTATATCTGAACATACAATTTTCCTGTGTTCAGTTTTAAAACGGATAAGCCAGTGCTTTAGAGAATATACAAATATGACCTTATAAGACACCTTGCAGTCCTACACGACTTGTGTGACTCCAGTCCGTAAGAAAGACTCTGAACCAGAGAAATCAAATTATCGCCCAATATCCCAAATTTCTTCTTCATCCAAGGTATATGCTATGTTCACTCATTTATTACATCACTTAGAAATCAATATCATCATCACCGATCAACAGCATGGTTTCAGGAAGCACTGTTCCAGTGCCTTCCTTTATAAATAGTGTAGTACAGACGTTAGACAATTGCCTGCTACCAGCGGGAGTTTTTTGTGACCTTTTTCGCAGTGAAATACGTCAATCATGAATACTTTATTGATAAATCGGGTGGGTACGGAATCCGTGGTGTTTTATATCTTACAGATATGGTCCAATTTCTTAAAATATCTATTAAAACTGACGATTATGTGAGCTATGTTTTTTCTTCATGTGTACCTGTTACCATAGGAGTTCCGCAAGGTTCGATCTTAAGGCCGATTATTTATTGTTCATTAACGATATTGTTTCGTTTATCCGACACATACGCGGATGATACATCATTCATTGTCATCAGCAGGAATACTATCGACGCACAAACCCAAGCAAATAAACTTCTTAGTGATCTGGCCCTGTAGTTTACTTCTAATAATTTAATGTTGAATTTGAGGAAAACAAATTATATGTATTTTTATTCTTCGAGCTATTCAACAAATGCTACTAATAATGTTATGTATAATAATTCACATCTACAGCGTAAAACGGCGGTTAGATTTTTGGGGATTACTCTGTATGAGAATTTAAACTACACATCAGAGTTTAAACGACACATCTTGTTATCAAATTAACAATTTAAAATATGTGTTACATTCCAATGACCTACTAAAGTTTTATTATAGCTAAAACTAAGTTTATTCATGAATAATCTATGGCGTAGTTCTTTGGGGCTCGTCAGTGCTATCACATGATGTTTTTACGTCCAAACACAAGTTGTGTTTTACCACTCGGTAGTGTTTGTAATAATCCGAGATATTTTAAACTTAAATTTAAAAAATTTATACGTTTTAATGTGTTTAGTTATTCGTTCAGTATTTTTAAATGTAATTAAAAATTTAAGATAATAGTATTTATAAAAAATTTTATTCTCTCGATGCAACTATATATAAAAATTTGACACATCATTCTTGTAATACATAACAAAACTCTGACAATTTTATTTGCCTGAAGATGGTCAGTTTTGGCCGAAACATGTAGCACATAAAAGATACTAAACAATAAAAAGGATTGGAAAAACGGACATTTTCCTGTTATTATTTAATATCAAAATTACATCACACCAATCCCCTGGAACATTATAGATATTCTACCTTTGCCTGATATACATCATGGAATTCCTCCGCTTTATAATTGTAAATCGATCTACTTTTTTAATATATTCTGACGTCCATAAATATAATACAAGAGCAAAACATAAATATAAAAAGACATTAAACAGACTAGAAATTACCAGATGATCTCCTACTTCGATGGGAATCAAATTATTCCCTTAGTGGTGTGTGACTGTCTAAGCGTCAACCAAGGGTGTTGCTTCTTGAACACTTCATCTACTCCGTTGAGGAATTTAATTCTTTAATGTCAAATGTAGTTGTAGGTATATGTTTAATAAATATCAATTATACTACATTTTGTAATGAAAATTCATGATGTGTTTACACTATTGTACACTGGCGCACATAATAAAGTTCTACCTGTCTATCCATCATAGACAGATTTAAAATGGAACAAGAGGTCTTTGGGCCAAACTGCGGTCTCTCAATAGCTTTAGGGCAAACCCCAACCATCTTTCAAGCAGGAATATTTGCCATAGATGTTTGTGCCCGATAACCCTCAATAAAGGGATGAAAAGAGCTAACATTCATTGACGCGTTGATAACCAAGCCACGCTGAGAGTTCAAAAAGCAAAACGAGTCTAGACTGGTATGGGAGTGGTTAAGTGATGTAGTGCTGCTGACTACGATAAACAAAGTCACACTAGCATGGGTGCCAGGACAGTCTCATATTGAAGGTAACGAGGTGGCTGACCAACTGGTCAAACGAGTGACCAGTAGTCACTTCTATGGACGGGAATCAGATTTGGCCATCTCGAAAACCCAGAGTAGAGGTGACCTCTAACAGAGGGAGCGTCAGAAAGCGACATCTCTCTGGAATCAAACCATTGAACGACTCGTAATCAAAAGGTTTCTGATACAGCAAATCGGTACCAAGGCTACTTATAGGCCTGCTCAACGAACCAATTGGTAAAGCCGAGACTGACATGTGTCAGTTTTGTGAATGCGAAATTGAGAGTGCAGGGCACATACTTTACTGTTGCAATGGTCTGGCACCGCAAAGGCTGTTACATACGAACAGCAGATAATATCTCAAGAAGTTCTAAAAAATGGCAACACTACGAAAACCCTCAGATTTTCGGTAAGTATGATGAACAGAGGCTTCTGTGCCGCATTCTTGTTACAATACAACAGAACTGCGTATTATCCATATAAACAACTAAAAATGTATTTATTAAAGTCGATATGGTCCCGTTAAAAGTGGTTTAATAATTACTAGATAAAGGATCTACAAAACTTGTAAATATGTGATAAATCCAAGATAAAAATTCTCTCACACGCTTTTATGTCTTGTAGATCTACTTATTGACGTAATTGTCCTCTTCGATTTCAATATGTTTTTGTATTGTTATTATGTTGCTATTAAGTTTTACATACATATCATCGTACTTATAAATAATTACTAAGCTCGAGAAAGTTGAGTGTTGTCACTGAAACGTCGCTGTTGTAATAATAATAATAATAATAATTCATGCCTTTACATCCCCCAACAGCTTTCGCCAATTACAGGGGGCATCGGTCGGCCATGAGTTATTATTACGCCTGCGCCCGTAATGAAATGTTATAAGTGAATATATGGAATTGCTTAATTAGCCGTTTTCTTCCTGTTTTTGAATATGTGATAAAGTAATGACATTCACAGTGCTGTACTGTATTTCGTGCTTCTCTGAACTTGCCGCCTGTGCGCGGTGCACGCCCACTCACGGCGACCCTGCAGACACTACAGAGACACGGATTTTCAATTTAATTCTATTGTGAAATTGTAATAATAATAATAATAATAATAATAATAATAATATTTATTTGTTATAAGACACATAAGTGTATAACAAATGTCAACATAAACAAAAGAAAGTAATAATAAAACATACAAAGTAAAGAAAAGAAAGTAATAATAAATAAAACATACAAAGTAAAGAAAAGAATAATGTATGGTGTACTATTACGACAAATGCTTTCTGTAGTTCGTTTTATAAATGTTAGACTTCTTTTGTTTAGAACTTTATTCATTGTGTTTACTGTTGTCGGTTTAATCTTTGAGATACTTTAAATACTTGATGTTTATTATCCAATAAGTTACTCCTTCGTCTTATTTTTTGTATTAGTATCAAATATATTTTATAGTTTTCCACTTTTCTTAAAACTGTTGGGGTTTCTTCAAAGATATGCAAGGACTGTAGCGTAGTAATAGACAAACAGGATATCCGTTCAGGCTATACAAGATTTTATTAGTTCAGGACAATTGTTTTAGAAATTTTTGGATTTCTATTTTCAACTGAAGACCGATGAATTAAAACAAATATAGTATCTAAACATTATTCGTTACCCCTGCCTTAAACCTATAGGCACAAGTGCTTTTTTCAACGCCTACTCTGGCCTGTTAAATACTCGAAGAGGTATGTAACTAAGAACGAAATTTGTTTACCCCTATAAATCAGTCAACATCAAAAGGTGAAGAGGGACATGTTCCCGGTTCAATAAATTGAATTTCCTCACATACATACATGGTTTCGTAAGCGCCTAATTCTCTTGAAGATGTTACATTTTTCAATAGTTCAAGGTTTTCAATGCTAACTTTATGGCCTGTATCATTAATATGTTGTGCAAGGCTTTATGATTCAAGCCGTAGTTATCGTCTGTATTTTGTAATATTGTTGCACAACGTCCATTCATTATATGCTTTAAGTCTTCAGTTAATCTTGCTTTTCTGAGAGGAAATGGGGGAACTCTAAAGGAGCATATAATACGAACCAGAGGCCGTGCCGAATTGTGACCAGCGGGGATGAATTGAGCATGTAAATATCATTATGCTTCGCACCGCAAATATCCCTCTTTCAAGAGTAGCAATAAAATGGAGAAATGCAAAATTTGCGTACATAACATAATACAGCATGCCTTCATAGCGAATCACATAAGTGCACGTAACTTTAGAAAGTGCACTTCTGTATAACTTTTCAAATTAATTCCATC
This sequence comes from Cetonia aurata, assembly GCA_949128085.1. NCBI lineage: Eukaryota > Metazoa > Arthropoda > Insecta > Coleoptera > Scarabaeidae > Cetonia > Cetonia aurata. The sequence continues at coordinate 19,810,603 of OX421885.1, read as the reverse complement.
AAATAGCAAAGCTCAAAAGATGCGCATGTACATTCATTCAGTGGTTATGTTGCAACGCAGTATAGAACATTGGCAGGGATGATACTATTTCATAGTTAAGGAAAAGACATAATGCGTTATTCTTCTTTGTGACTTGTGTTTTGTTTGAAGTGTTTACATAGGCCCGCGTGGTAAATAAATGTTTCAGTTTCAACGGTACACACTACAAAGATATATCAATTTAAATAATCGTTTCTTAGCGGCAGAGGTGAAACGCGTCCTGGCGGACGCGAGGCCACGGAATTCCCAAGCTGCCGGTAAAGTTTACATATCAAGCGAATGAATGAGAAGCTGCGCGTAACGCGACGTTTGCGAATTGACGAAATATAAACAAGGGAAACGCTGAAACATTTCAATAACGTAGTAGACGTTATTTGCGTTCTTACGTCGATTATCCTTTTTTGTTGGAGTAGAATGTGGAAGATGGAATTAGGATGGAATTACTATTTAATGTAATTATGGCTCTTTTGATATTTTGTTTGAGGTGGATAAATTCGTTTTGAAGTCTTTGTGGAGATATACTTTGCGATGTAGAGGGTAGAGAAAGCAAAGTAATAAAGGAACTTTGCTAATTTAACGATGTTTTATAAAATGTACGTTCTTAAAAATGAATTCTTGAATAGGAACTTTTATTCAAATAACAGTAGTTTCCGTGGATTGTCTGGAAAATATTAGACCTTCGATATTTTTTATATACAATTAAAATAGAGGTAAGAAAGTAAAGAATTAAACTTTTGTACCTAAAGTAAATAGCTAAAACGACTTCTCTAGGTCTTACAAGAAACTGACGGTCTTCTCAAACATCATGCATTTGACCCAGGTGATGGCAAGATAGTGGCAGACTGTATGCTCTATAATTTTCCCCACCAACCCTACAACGCTGATATTCAGTTTCATCAGATAACACAATTCAGTGTAGGTGTTTCCTAAGTTCACACTAACCGGTAAAACCTGTTCTCTTAGTTATCGTAAAGGCTTTGGATTGGTGAAGTATGACAAGATTATCCACAGCATGGTGGTTTTGGTTTGGACCCCGACTAAATCAGATTGATATGTTCATACTTTTCGTATTAGAGGTTTATCTTTCTGTCCACACACAATTAAGATTGGTGTTCTTCTGGGCTTGCTTTTGGGCCACAATGTATTACTAGCTTATATGAGCGACATCCAGAAACATTGCCTGTCTACACCACTGGCAAAAATGAGGTAACAGGTTGCTGAACCACTCGAAGGCTATTATGGAGTGTTTTCCCAAAAGACAGATCGCTTCAGATGGTCAGATGGGGATTGACGGCGGGAAAATCCTTTGATCAAATGAGATCAAGTATTAGTCCTCTATCGTGCATTAATATTCCGGCAGAGCGTTAATGATTCTCAATTCAGTTTTTAGACTTAGAAGACGAAACTGATATTATTATTTAGAAAACTTGACACTAGGATGATGATCTTAAAGTATGGGGGTGTTCACCCTCAGACCAATGGCAATGACTTGTTTTATTACCATTGAGGCCTTAGAAACGAAGTGATGAGACAAATAATGTGGGGTTCTATAAATGTGCTTCTTAAAGGATTACATACTGAAGTTGAAATTCTAAACTCTTTGTTGGTTCACGCCTTGGAGCATCAGGATTAGTTGCCATTTTGAGTCTTCATTAAAGAAAAATTGGAACAGCATAGATTTCTCCATCGAGAACGCTGTACTGGTGTAGCAGACTAAAGGAAACCAAGAAAATGCAAAAAAAAAAAAAATAACAAAGGTAGGTGAATGGGCCATCACTACAAGCCCCCTGCAACCTTAGTTACGCAGATAAATCACTAACCGCTCGATAGGGGCAGGGGATCCACTGCAAATAGATCAAAGTGCTATAAAAGCACTAAACTATGTACTATAAAAGTTGTGAGGGTATAGTAAATTCTATATCATTCTCTCTTGCAAGAATGTCTGCTTCCTTATCACTCTAATTGAGAGAGTGCACCAGAAGCCAAGATACACTATATTAGCTCTTATCCATGTACTCAGACGTTCTTGCTGCTGCAGAATAGCTTCGAGTTGGACTTATGCGCCTTTAGCGCGTTTAGCAGCGGCTGACTGTAGCTAAAAATTTCTGAATTTATATGTGCTGACCTTATTCAAAATCGCTGTAGGGTACATTTGATTAGCAGGAGCTAGAAGATTCTTTGATAATAATTAACCGACAAAAGATTCCTCGATAAACTCCTCTTCAAATATAAAATGCGTCTACAATATTGAGCCTATTTTCATTTCCTCACACTGTATCTGGGTTACACTCTCCTATAGATTTTTTGTTTTTGTACCTCTTTTAATTGCTTATAAAGTCCATTCAGTGTATTAGATTGTAGGCCGCACTACTGTTATAGAAAAACTGAATGGTAGTAATAATGACCTTTAGAGCAATATTTGGCAGCAATTGCTTTATAAAGGTAACTATTGACTAAGACTATATATATGTATGTATCTTTCAAAAGCAACCGCAATTTTTAACATACATATATTTGAAAGTGGAAACAATAGAAATCTATATCGTAACAAAAACATCCTTATCTCGTTGATCAATTATTACATGTTGGGCATAAAAAATAATGATATGTGGAAAAATGTGGAATTTACATAAATTTGCCCAATTAATTCTTTTTAATTCAATTGAGTATAGAATTTTAGGAAATTGCCAAAGATATAGATATCGTGAGAGATCGCCATTCTTTCGAAATGAATTACGTTGGACATTCGAAGCCAAACGGATGTACGGAGAAAGTTTGTTATTGACGAGGGACTAGTCTGTGCAATTGTTTGTCGAGATATTTTATGGTCAAGGGAATCCTTGTGTCGTGAAATTGTTGGTCGGGAAATTGTTAACGTATACAATTCAACTGGTAAATTGCTATAGGAGAATATTTGTGGATCACTCAATGGGATAGACTTCGATCTGCAAAATCGTTATATGTTTTTTTTTTAAGATTGTAGACTTTTCCAATTCTTGGGTTACGATAGAATTTTTTGGCATCCATATCCAGTCGTATTTTCAAATCATCCATAAACCAACAGATATCTTTTTGGAGAAACATAATTAGTTTATTGCATCTCCATTTCTTTCTATTTAGAGAGGAGATAGTGAAGAATGCGTCGACTGGCCTTCGTCGAATGGCCTTTCAGGTTGCCGCTGAAAATAAATGTTTCTAGCAAGGACAAGTTTGGCAAACGCGATGTGTAATTAATATGACCTCATCTGTATATAAGCGCTATAATGTATGAGTGTGTAGTCGAAAAAGTTTATATGAACATGAAATTTGCTATTGCTCCAGTATGTTCTGGACTTTCTACCACCAGGTTATTCTCTCATATGTAACGATTGGAAGTATTATCGTTACATAAAGCTAGTTTTAGGAGATAGTCTCCAAGATTTTCGCTTATGCGCTAATGAGTGACATAGCTAAATAGTTACTAAAGTAAGCAATACGGAAAATCTTGGAGACTATCTTCAAAAACTGAGGTGGTTATCTGATTGGATATTTCCTATCAGATGAGTCTAATTAATGGGCCTAACCTGTTTACCTAAAGCAAACTTATCATGTATAGAATAATACGATAGTTTTGCTGGCCACAGTGGATATGAATACAACTTGATCTGTACTTTTGTATCCTTCAAAACTATTTAATTTTAAATGGAATATGCAATAAGTGTATTAGTTAACTATGGCAATTTTTTAGCGTTAGATAGTTATATTTCAGAAATGTTTAATTTATTTTTATACTGCGTCAAATTTCTTCGGTGGTCTTAGACCTGCCTAATGCATACCTTTCATTACTCTCTGCATGTGAACACTGTACAACTAGGTGCAAGTTCTTAAGAGATATCATAATTTTATTTATTGCTATTTCTGCTAGAGATGTATAATGGAATTTTCGTTTTCTAATTTTGTTTTTCGGTATTCCATTGTTTTTTCTATGCTAATCCTAATGAATCATTGCCATGTGATTAAACTGGACTTTTCATTGCACACCTACGTACATTTTTATTTACATGTTAATAGAAGTAATCATTTGGTTATGTATATAACGCAAGTTAGATAAACACTTAGGTTTAATGTAGAAGTTTCTCCTTACCCAAAGAAAATAAATTATCTCAATTGCTGAGGGGTGAAATGATTATATGCAGGAAATTAGATTAATACCATAATTAAAGGGCAACATATACACCTACAACATCTGTACCTTATACCTACCACTTATTTTATTACTTTGAAATATCCACACGATCAAACAAACCATTAATTAGGGTTACTGTTTGCGGAAGGTAAATATACCCAGTTGCGTTACTACATAGAGCACCACCATTACCATCATCATCATTTAAGTAATTATTTTCAGCGCCTGAGTTTGTATAAAGGGGTAGGACGCGAGGACCTCGACCTGAAGCCGTAAATTTGCCACATTCCCCAGTAGCCCTCGGCTGAAAGATAGTACCTACTCATAGTTTATATAACGTACGTACGGGTGCGCTGTCCTATATCTACAACAACACCCTTGGTTGATAGAGTTGGAAAATTGATTGTTCGAATATCGCGAATGGGTCAGCAAAGTTGTACCCACATCTAATCCCCCAGCCCCATCGTCAGTTGAACTAGACGACATGTCGCTGTCTACTTTGCTCTCTAAGTCGAGGAGATTTATGCACTGGTGGTCGTGTGATTAAGGATGTAATGTACTTTATAAGCGATTTTACATAATTTTGAAATATTAATGGATAATGTAAAATACTCTGGCAGTCCATATCACAGATTTTAGTTTACTTTGAAGTGTAGCGTTCTTAGGAAATAATACCTTACTAGCTGAATGCAAGAAAGTTTGGTACGTATTAAACGAAATGCAATTTTAACAAGGAAGAGTCACAGTTGATTTTTTTGTATATTTTTAGTAATATGCGAAGTAAAGATGTCAATTGCCCTATAATAAGATCTAGAGTCATTATTATTAATATTTGGAATGCATTATTGATTAATAACCATGAAATTTTAATAGAAACCCAGTTTCTCATTACGTTTTCACACATTACCATCGGTATCCCACGAGAAATGATCTTGGCTTTAAATCCTTAGTTACCGTTGTATTACTAGGTTAGATCTGCAGCTTTACATCATCCTGCAAAAACGAGTCGCACTGTGCCAAGTCACCAGACCTCGGTGCGTACTCCACAGACCCATTTCTTGAAATAAAGTTTCCCTAATGGTGTAATGTGTAGCGCTATTTGATTGAAACCAGATTTTTTCCACCTTGTTTGTAACAACTATTGAGGAAAAAAAAACGTCCTTTTAGCATTGCCCAATAACTCCTTTTATGGTAACATCATTTCCATCTGCATTTTCAAACAAATACAGCGTTGGAATGAATAGCACCCCATGTTTTATTCATGAGGATTCTCTTCTCTTACTTCTGTTTGTTCGTCGTTTAACCAGAAATGTGCCACATGGCTGAACAGTACGAAGAATCTGCGGGGTTGTAATACTTAAGCAGTGAATCAAGGAGGAAGACAATAACCGAACAGGCTATTCAAGCTGTTGTGACCAAATTTCGCACCAGTTTCACTTTATTGGACATTAATCCACCAACCCGTATGCGAAGAGTGCGTACCGAGGAAAATATTGCTGCTGTATCGGCCAGTGTCAATGAAAATTACGATATGTCCATTCGTCGCTGTAGTCAACAATTGGGCTTGTGTTATTCGACCACCTGGAAGATTTTACGTAAAGACCTCGGTATGGAACCATACAAAATAGAGCTGCTGCAGGAACTGAAGCCAGGTGACGTACCACAACGTCGTTTGTTTGGTGAATGGGCCTAAGGAAAGTTGGATGAAGATCCATTTTTCCATCGAAAATTTGTCTTCAGCGACGAAGCTCATTTTTGGCTCAATGGGTACGTCAACAAACACAAATGGCAGAATTTGGTGTGAAGAGCAGCCAGAGGCGGTTCAATAGCTACCAATGCGCCCTGAAAGATGCACTGTTTGGTGCGGTTTGTGGGCCGGCGGCATCATCTTCAAGATCGATGAAAATCGCAACGTTACAGTCAATAGAGCAAGGTACCGGGGCCATCTTTTTCCCAAAATGGAGGAATTGGACTTGGTTGACATGTGGTTTCAACAAGACGGCGCCACATGCAACACGGCACGCGATACCACGAACTTATTGAGTTTGGTGAGCAATTAATCTCATGTTTTAGAGCAGTACATTGGCCGCCAAGATCATGCGATTTGACCCCGGTAAATTATCTTTTTTTTTAGGGATACGTGAAGTCTCTCGTATACGGGGACAAGTCAGCCACAATTCCAGCACTTGAAGACAACATTACAGTGCCATTGGTGAGATACCTACCGAAATGCTGGAAAAGTATGCCACAATTGGAGCTCAGGGATGGACCACCTACGGCGTAGCCGCGGGCAACATTTACATGAAATAATTTTTAAAAAGTAAATGGCAGGCATTCATTTATCGGCCAAAATAAATATTTCAATCACTTTTGCGAATTTTCTGTGTTTTTTTTTCAATTTTCAAAACCCAAACGGTTAAAAAATCACCCATTAGTACTAATGGTTGCTGCTAAGGGCAGATACTTTCTGAATCAAATTTGATAATGGTATTAAGGCTACATAGTAATTCTTTAAACAGCTGATTTAGGAAGAAAACTTCAAAGTGGGTTACATGCATTATCATTTATTTATTTTTTTGGTTCGGCTTTTGCTTATCCAAATTTCATTTAGAACGATTATACTACGCGCATATCTTTTGTTATTTAGAGAAACTGCGACCTGTAAGTGTTACACTGGTACAGTGTATCTGTTTTCTAGTAATTCATGTTTTTCCTTGCCGTTACCGTAAGCTTTTATCGCTAATTAAAATAGAAGATTAGCAAAATATAAGCATAATTTTGGTCTGTATTTTACACCATGTACATCCAGGGACTCGCTAAGTTTCACCTAATTAAGGGCACAAAACAAAGACTCTACCAAAGTGTTAGGCAGGGACACAAAAACAATAACGGTCATCTTGCCGAGTTTCGCCAACATTTTGCCTATTGTACGAATGTGTTTACCCACACAGCCAAATAGAACCAGGAGATTGGAGTATATAATAGTAGAACGCAGTAATTATCCATTATGTCCGGTTTACCTGTCATTTCATTAATTATTATTATATAACTGCTGATGATGGCAAGTATAAAGGTATTAATTACAATATCAATAACGCAAACGATGAAATGAGATTGCCACAGTATGACAATACAGTCTCTATCTAGCCCATTTTATCGTTGTATTACGAGATTGAAATGGATGCTTTTACTGTATTGTTGATTGTGTGGTTATTTCAATGAAGTTGTGCTAATTTTAAGCTTTAATGTAGTCATTCTGTGGTTACAGCTAATTACAACTGTCCTTGAGAGATGATCGTATTTTATATACCAACGGTGTTGGTTTTATGAGCGTTTAGATACTAAGAATAACAATAAACGAGGATTAATACATGATAATTTATGGATACAGTGAAGTGAATTCGAAACTGTTCTGTATTTAGAGATGTCCGCTACTTGGAGATAACCACCAAGGTTTAAGTGATATTTTATTTTTAATAAAAGATGAGCCATTAAATTAGGGTGGGATTGAAGTGGTTTAGGTTTATTATGATCGCCTTTATCCTAGAAAATTCATCCCAATTCTGCCTTTCTTGCTGAGAATCTCTATTATACAATTTATAAGTGGTTCCAATATTTGTTCTCGATGCTTCTGAGCAATTATATATAGACGACAAGAATATGACAAACTAACTAACTTAAACTGAAACTAACTGATGAAACGAATGGATTAGGAATATAAGTTTGTTTGATAGTACCAGAAATTAATTTTCATGAAATAATTGAAACAACTATAGAATCAGCAACTATTAATATTGTTTATTTGTATAAATAAAATGTAATATTCTAGGAAAATATATTTCGTCTAATTCAATACCTACGCAAAAATACTGGCTAGGGATTAACTTACAATACAATAAATGTTACATTAATACACATGTGACAGCAATATAGAGAAGCCCTGAAAATTCATTTGAGTTCGTTACCGAGGGTTACACTGTAGACTGAAAAGAATTTTAGTTATGATAGGCAAGATTTAGTAAAATATTATACAATATACAATTCTTTGGTATGATGATACAAAATTCCATGAGAAATTTTAATACTTCGAATGACAATTATTTCCTTCCATCCGTTCTGTTTAAAATCTCCATTCGAATCTCTTATTCAGAAATCCAAGCTTAGCTTACTCCCTACTCCCTACTCCGTAAATCACTGTACTCATGCAAACAGCGGTTAACGAAAAACCAGAACTTTATCATCTGCTTCACGGTTCGTTTGCTTACAACAATACTTCGTAAAACTGTATTTTAAAATGAAAATTGTGGTTTATTCGCTTTCCCATTTCACGGAATACTTTCCATATTTAATTATAATATAATTGTTCGACCCAGTTTGGACTGTATTTGGTGTGTTGTGAAGGGCAAGGAACGAGTTTGTATATCTTTAGCTATACTTTAATGAAGGAAAAACGGTTACACTTGCGCGTTATATGATTGAATTCGCCATCTTTGTCACAGCACACAATATTTTATATGTAAATGCGCAAGGCACTTGGAGAGAATTTTGAATGGATTTATTGTTACAACATGCCTATAACCTTAAAAGATTTAAGTCTTTTAAGAACGTCTAACTATCACTACCGTGACCGCCTCAGCATATACATATAAACCGCGCGCGCCTCATTACTTGGTAGGGGATTTCGGTCACTTTACAGTCATTCCCGCTCTCTGAGTTTGGCGCCGGCAAAATCACTGACACGACGCAGCGCTACCCTCCGAGCTGTGAGTTCGGTGCCGGCAAAGCCACTAGCACTACACAGACTGTCCCAACCCTCCTAGCTGTGAGTTCGGTGCCGGCAAAGCCACTAGCACGACACCCTGTCTCAACCCTCGTAGCTGTGAGTTTGCCGGCAAAGTTCTCTGGCACGACACAGCACCGACCGTACTTAAAATCGCCTGCGTATTTTTGACCTGGCTGGATATATTGATTTTGTCTTATTTTCCTGTCAAAATTTGGCAATTAACATTTCGCGACTAAATTTGAAAGCGCTTCCACATGCGGCAAATATTTGCTTATATTTACGATTGTGCGTCCATATGTTTTTGTCACTCACCTGTTTTCTTTTTGTCATTGTACAGCTCTCGTTGTTAGTTGCACCTATTTTATTGAAATTAGTTCTCAATTAAAAACACACTTTACCTCTTTTAATTGTTGCGCACATCTTGATCAAAACCCTGGATACTCGCACTCACACAAACAGGTACCATTCTGGGTTAATAGCGGTAATAATAAATAAGCACTAGCAAACCATTAAATTAAAATCCGTAAGTAAATAAACATAAGTATGGACGTAAGTAAAGGTTGGTCTTTGTTATGAGATAAGCAAAATAAAAAACATATACCGACACATATGAGGAAACTTATAAGTGTACCACTCTATCTTCACATTTAATATAACCCATGTAATAAACATATGGAGTCACACAACCAAAAGCAATAAGTAAATTACAAACATAAAAAATATGCAATACAATTAAATAACCTGACGCCAATACATAAAATAGAGAATAAAATAGTAAAAAGTAACTGTAAGCTAATAAAAAACACAGAAATACACAAACGCAATATAATATCATGTAGGAACAGAGAAAATTACTAACAACAAACACACAGAAACTCCCCAACTAATGAGACAATATAACAGACTACCAAATAAAATTAAAGACCTAACATACATTAAATTTGATAAAAAATACGATAATGTAACATGTGGTTTAAACCTATGATTTGTATAAACATTGTTTTCGTTATTGTTATCCATTTTAATTCTTTATAGCAATAATTTTTAGACACTTAACGGATAATTATGACCACACAAGCATCAAGCGACGAAAAGAATTGTGACTTTGACAATAAATCTTTGAGAACACTTATTTTCCATGGCACATAAGTATCGATGAGTTGTGTGCATTTTTCAAAAAAAACCTAATTATCTCCTGAACTGTCGATTTTAGGTTTAGGACATGTAGGGTATAAAAGATGTAAAATTAGACGCCGAAGACGACTAAGTAATAAAATATGGGTAAGTTATAGTTCTTAAAAATTGCGAAAAGCTAAAGTGCCGTAGTAAAGTAAACCCCACAATGTCGATAGCCGTTCTAGGCGCCAATACATACTCCAACATGTAGTTTAGGAATCCTAAATTGATATCCGAAAAATCGAGTGTTCTTTGATATTTTAATGAATGTCTGTTATAGCAAATTCTTCTAGAAAAAATCGAATAACTACAAAACGGCCGAAACAAATTATAAAAAGTAATGGTATATATAAAGCTAACAAATAGGTAAACACAAATATGTAAAAATATGTAAAAGTATACAGGGCTTTCAAATTTGTATTTTGGCCAGAAGCCCATAAACTTCTAATGAACGGTTTTGCTGAGACACCCTATATACATAAATAGATAATTACAGGTATAACTTTGTCCCAAAACAAATAAACGCACAAATGTATATTTTTATTAATTTACATCCACGGTCTTGTCCTTTACCAAGACTGGACAGCATAGTGTACGCTAGATTTCTGTTGATAATATGTTTGTATTCCTTCCTATAGGCTTACATTTTCTACAATTATAAACTTATTTATTGTCAATAACAAGGTCAATGTTATGTACATGTTCTCTACGATCAACAAAGACACATATTCCAAAACTAAATATAGTAGACCAATTTGGTTCAAGATCTAAATTACTTCTCGTCCTGCTTTATCTCTTAGCATTCATTTAGTCTACAACACATCCTTAAAGCCACAAAACGCTGCTGAGAGTTTAAAATAGGAACTTAATTACGGAGTTTTTGTCACCTTATCTTGCGATCTTATACCGATCCTGTTTTGAAATTTCCTCCATTAATACCCAGGATAATTATGAAAAAAAAAAAACGAAAACGGAAAATACTCAAATAACGCGGCTGATAAGAATATCTGGAAAAAAAAAAACTCTAAACCGCTCCTGTATAATGATACACGAAGGTCTATAAATTTTAATTAGTGGCACGTTGACAAATAACCGCGTTCGGGATCTACTCACCGAGATAGCGACTCTAAAAGCGGCGCTCTGCATTTCGGGCAATTAAAAGGGTTGCTTGTTTTCGAACGTCTCATCGTCCGCTTATCTCTTCGCTCTATCCGTTCGCTCTGAAGGAATTTATAAATTCAGTGAACGCGTCCAATAAATCTGCTGTGTTATTGCGTAAAAATAAGTAATTTATACGGCAGATGCTTCGAACAAATTGCGTACATGTAGGTTGCTATTGGAAATTGTATCCAACGGGACATTTCGCAGTGTACGTTGTTGGGAAGATGTTTCAATTCTGAGGTGGAGTTTGAAAAATATATTAGATAAATCTTATAGATCTAGCGAATCACAAATAGAGGTATAAAACCTCTCTCAAAAGAGATTCTATTTTTGCTATAGCAAGAGTAACTTAAGGTCAACAGATATAACCAAAACAGTTGGTTAATCTTTCTATTTCCAAAGGTATTCTATATCAGATCTGGCAATTTCTTTACTTTCCTTTCCAAATAATAATTGGGAACCAACCCTTTTAGTGGCTAGCTGGTGTGCATCATTCATAACAGCGGCATACATTATACTTACATGGGTCAAAAAACTAAATAAGGAATGATAACGAAATTCAAAATATCACAAATTTTCAATTTTCTTGATATAATTTCAGTATCAAATAAGAAGGTATTAGGTGTAAATAAAACAGCTGCACCATATTTAAACGTCTTTAAGAATATCTGGCCAGACAAAGAATATATGCTGGTCACGTATTTTGAAACATTTTTAACTATGGCACTACCATTGTGGCGCAAGGTCAAAAATTATTTTGATAAAAGTTTGCTATGGAAAGGAAAATGTATGTCATAGCTTATTCCATTCTTTTGATATAATTCTGATGAAATTGTCAGGTTAAATATCCTGATATAATTGAAAAAAAAAATTATTTTTGATAAAATAAGAATGATGAATCACAGTTTAATTAAGAGATACAATAATACAATAACTTTTGGAAATGACCACTGCCCTGCTCATTGCGCAAGTTTACGCGCCTTATCATGAGGAAATGGAAAAATGGATTTAATTTAAACACCAATTTTCTGAGTAGGTATGTAGTGGAGATTCAACAAAATAAAAATGCGGATATTATGAGAAATTCTAATTTCTTGGGATAGGTGTCCCAACGATTTGGTGCTGCTCTTTTTCATACAATTACGAACATCAAAAATAAATCCTTCTGTAGGATAGTCGACCCACTAGCACCGCTTTTATGAGTTACAGATTCAATTTTGCGAAATACACCAACGTAAGCCACATGTAAAAATTCTATTCTAATGTTGCGAAATTTGGGCAAACATAATTCCTGACAGTATTGCCAAGCTCGATTAGCTAGTATACCTGTTCTAGAATAGGCTTCAATCACCACGCTTTGATGAACACCATAATTGAAAAACTACTTAAGATTCCAGAGAGAAGATATATTGACAAATATTAGTATCATACTAATTTCCTGGGAATTGTATCAAAAGAATGGAATAAGCTACGACAGAAGATTTCCACTCCATGGCAAACTTTTACCAACATAATTTTTGATCTCGCAGTATTTAAAGCTACCTTCTATTTTTTTCATACTGGAAATTGAAAAGCTGAAAATCTGCCAATTTCCAAAGTGGTCTTTCATCATTCCAATGTAAATCTCTAGAGCAAAAGAAAATTATGGATTACATCCGTGTATTTGCCCCAGGTATTTCTAAAGTTTAATAATCTCTTGAATTTCCAAGTTTGGAATCATCTCTTGTAGGTTACCCCTTGCTTTGGCTGATTCTCAATCAAATGTATTATTTTCTCCACTTGCGATGCGTTTAATTGCATTTATGGCAACTTACAAGACTCTGTCTCTTTGGTCATTCTGAAAATTAGTTCTCGAAATTTTGAATTTGTATTTGATTGCACACGCACACAGAATCTCCGAAATTTGAATACCCGATTAAGATGGTTGTTACTTTAACAACATTATCAAAAAAAGAATCTAAATTTTACTTTTTAATGCAGTTGCAGTTTTTATATCCTATTCTGAAAGATCTAAGAAATGCTAAAGTGGTATTTTGCATTAATTTCATAAAATATAAGTTAAGGCTTTATCCAAAATCTTGGAAGAACTTTTTTTAAGCTTTATAAGCATAAAATGAGGTACTTTTTATAAGGGTATTAAATATTTTCCACTTGCATGCTAAATGATTTCGTTTGCAATGTGATTTGATACAACTAAAGTATTAGAAAGACTATTTAAAATATTATTACTTGATTAAGAAGAAATATAAAAAGTTTTAGCATCTTGCAAGCACGCATGCTCATATTGGATCAGACATACTATCGTAAACATTTGTATTATTGCTGCATAGCCTGCCTGTATTGAGGATATTAGATGCATTAACCTAATAACGTTTATTCTATCCCTTTTTCGATTGAAACGAAGTAGGCAGTTGAAAATGTATGAAGACAAACACTCAACAATATTTTGTATACGCTGTCGTCCTGGATGTAATTTATATGAAAAACTATTACTAGTTCAAATAGTAAAGACAAAAGTGTTAAAAAGCTGATTTTGGCGTAAATTGAGTTGTATCCATGTGCAACTAATAAATTTCTGGAATTCGCTTTATTCGTCTCATTTTAGTAGATAAAACCTCGAGACATGTTCAGAAATAAAATTAATAAATGGTTAATGTATTTAATGGTATAACTTTCAATTGATTATAAAATATAAAAATATAATTCTTTGTAATAGTAAGTGAACCAGCACTTATCTTTGAAAGTCTTTAATAGTCGTTAACTCTTACCATTGACAGCGGGTTGCAATTTTCTTAATAAGTACCATTTCTGCTGGTTCAAAATATTGATTTTGTTTGCCTTACAGGTTAGAACACAACTAATTAGTTACATAATTACAGGAAACATACACATTACTTAAATTTAGACACATTAACGTGGGAGTGAACATTCAGCAGCACTCTCTCACGATATTTCGCCAGCTATCTCTTGTTTGAAGTCTGCAGGCAACTAGGACTGATGGGAGCGCGTGATTTCTTGCGACATCCAAGTATTTGGCCATTTATCAAGGTGAATTTGTTGTCTGTAAACTTATAAGGATAAAGGAGATCACTTTGGGGTATAAACGGGGTAAAACGAATTAACTAATAATAAGGTTTATTTATTAATGAAAGATAAAATACTATTTACTTATAAGATTATAAAATTGAAAATTATAAAACTGCTGCTATTACTGTTTTACGAAATAATAGTAAGTATTATATGTTCATAATTGCATCATCAACTCTACTAAAAGCAAAAGAAGGCACCTAGCTATACATTTTACCACACATGTAACATTAAATAACATAATTGGACGTTAACGTAATTAGGTACTATTAATTCCTCTGATACTGGTCAATTAATAATGTAACTGATACCACAACCCTATTGTGCACATGCTATCATTATAAGCAGCCTTGTATAGCGAATTGAATAATTTAGATTCGATGCTCTCCCAATAGGCAACATATCGAACCGCTTAGCAGGTCTAATTGTTCTACCACAATACACAGCAAAATAATATATGTTATTACAAACTGTGTAGCCCGAGTTCAACACGTACTCTATCTATTGTCATTGCAATCAACTTCCGACCAATTTTATCCTTTGCTTCTCTCATATCGGGCAACTGGCCTATATTGGTGATCAAGTACTCATTGTTCCGATGACAATGTATCGATTAGGCTAGATATTCTTGCTAATTACGCAAATACTGTTCGGGCGAGGAGATTTCAGGGACGAAGAACGGTTTTAGAAGCTTTGATGGCATAATTCCATAATCTAGTTAATATTTAATAAAACGCAATGCCAACAAATTGAATTTTGCAAAGTTCATTGTTAGTAATACAATTATTTATTTTTTCAACATTGTCACCTTTGTTTCACAACAAAGATATCGGTTGAAGAAGCGATCTCAACTGAAGTAACCTTATTGGTGACGGCGAGGAAAACATCACGAGCGTGAGAGAAACAGCTTCATTTCCTTCTGAAATAAAACACTCCTTCGCTCAGTCTAATTACGATTGAAAATAACATTTAACGAGCTTAGCACCTACTATTCTGCTCACTCAGGTTCCCTTTTGCTGTATACACGCCATTGTCTTATTTTTACTGGGATCGGAGCTGAAATAAAATCCCGTTCAAAGGAATGAACGTTGAATGAAAACTGGATTGTCGAATTACAGTTGGCTATAAAACAATCGCTACTAGCACCTGCCTTTCGTTTCGGCGAATCTAATTCTGAGGTTTAGTATGTGTTTAAATTTGCTGATAAAAATACTGCTGACTTTCAAATTACTTCTTTAAAATCCTCTCACAGTTGGATTGTCGTTCGTTAATTTACGAAAAGTATACGGCATAAAGTTCTTCCTTTGAAGGATTTGTCATAATAAAAATGGATGTAATAGCAGGAAATAAGGAAATACCGATCCTCTAATCATAGTAAAATGTAATTAAGAATAAGGTAGGTTTAGCAAAATGTAAAAAATATTCATATAATTGGGAAAAATCTTAAATTTCTTAAATTTTTGGTAATAATCTATAAAATAAAAACGAGGGTAAGGAGTAATGGAAGCCCCATCTTTATAATATCAATTATTTTGCTTATATTTTCCTATAAGAAAAGTATAGTCCCATTCACGTGTACATATTAGAAAATAGTACTACAATCGATGTCCGAATTACATTGCCAAAAGTTAACTCGATTAAATAATGTCAGTTAATTTGAAAGTAAAATGTCAGTTCTATTATAGCCAATATCAATTCCCTCGAAAGTAATTCTAAGCACTAGCCACAAATATTTTGGTAAAATGTTTGAAAAATACCGAAAAATACCTTCACGTTTACTTCAATTCACATTGTTATAGTTTTCAGTAACTTTACGGTTTGTCAGATCTGCTCCTCAATACTGGAATCATCATCAACCCTAAGGATTGGTAAAACTTTTCGGTCAACTTTGGTCAACATCATTGTCTATAATTTTTTCACTTAAAGTCTAAATCTTGAATTGAAACCTTATTCCACCTCTTGTATTCATGTTCTCACCTATTCATTTCAATATGGAATCTAAAGACAAATCTTCTCCAATCCCAATGATCATTTCGCATCTCCTTCTAGTTCAGTTATCTACTTATAAAAACACTTTCTCGGTCTAGTCCTATCTTTGCACAAAAAGAAAATACCATTAACGTTATTAATAGAAGCATGCAGGGGCATCTCAGAAACTTTTAGGCATGGGATCAGACCATATGATTTCGATATATTTACTCGTATTTAACAGAAATTTCGAAGTGGAAATTATGGATCCGGTAACTTTGAATCAATCCAATCACAGATAGAGGCCTGGTCAACTGATCTGATTTACTGAATTAGAACCCGAGACCAGGACTGGAGCAGGAATTTATATTGAAATGAGAAATACAATGACCACAATTCCACTAGGAAAATATGCCAGCGTCCTTCAAGCACAGTCATACGGAATGTTTGCAATGTGCAACAGAAATCCATCAGAGGGCTTATAAAAATAATCGGATCTGCATCGGAACAGGCAGCCAGGTGATATTGAGGGTTTTAGTGAACCTTAGGATACAATCAAGACTAGTTGAAGAATGCATTCGAGAACTGAATGGCCTGACAGACCCCAATAAAGTTACTTTACTGTGGGTGCCCGGACATTTGGAAATCAAAGGAAACGAAAACGCTGACGAATTAACCAGAATGGGATCATCGGCTCTATTTATAGGCCCAGAATCTGTTCTAGTAATATCCAAAAACACAGTACGGGAGTAGGTAAGGGTTTCACACAAGCACCACATCCAGACATACTAATGGAAGGACCTTCACCAAGGGACCATCAAAGATGAAGAATGAAGAACCACTAAAGCTTAGTATCATCTTCGCATAAGGACACCTACAAAAAATGGGAACCAACATCGCAGATATCCAATGCAGATTGTGTAATAGGATGACAGAGATCGCAAACCACATCCTATGTGAATGCCATGCTTTGGACGCTAAAGAAAAGTGGATTTTTGGGAAGGCAAAAATGAACCTAGAAGGTTATTTCGATCAACTAGCCAAAGACCTGTACAGACGAATACAGGGCATCAGGATATTGAAATGGTTGGCATAATTTAATGGGCTGCAGTGTTTTCGGAGACTTTATGTCAGATGGATAATTTACTAGATGAATAATTTACTTTTTGCTGTTACTAATGCAAAATTCAGTTTTAATTCGCTTGCATCTTTAATGAAAGTTGGATTAGATTAAGATTCCTGTGGTCCAAAAAGACGTTCTATATTTTTCTTATAAATTAGACCTGTGATTCTTGAAAACGGAAAGGAAGTTGGCTCATCTGTTTGGTAGCAATCTTGGTTTTGTTCAGCCACCGCATTGGAGCAGAACTGCGGCTTCCTTTGCAACTGACATCTTCCGTCAAACTTAGGGCGTAACTTAATAGTTATCCTGTCTGTACTCATTGTTAGTAGGTTTTTTGTACAATTCAGTTCTTTGTTCTTTTAAGAATTATTTCGCCTGTCTTAACTCGATAAGTTTTTGCACCACTCTTAAGGGTATCTTGTGGATCCATTCATGGACTACTTTACTTGTAATTTAGTAATATCGAGAAGGCAGCTTCATTTGTCGCTTTATTGTTCTCTAATTCCTGTACCTTGGATACCTTTTGAATAAAACCTTACTTGTGTGTAACTGTATACGATTTTTTTTGTCAAAAAAATTTTGTTGGTAAATAATAATTAGGCTTGGTAGTATGGATGACTTATCCAAAAACTGTTACCATTTTTCTTTTTAAACGATAACAATAATACTTTTTAGTTAAGTTTTCGCAATCGCAAAATACTCATCAGTATTTAAATTTTTAAATGTATCACTTTTTTTCTCGAAACGTAATTCATTCTTTCTGCATTGCAGATTTAAAATGAATGAGTTTGCATTTGTGAGTGCAAAAATGTATATGTGGGAAATTTCCCAGACATTTGCTCTTCACAAACGTTACTCTCCATTCCTATTTCGATATACCGAAGTGGGGATATAATCTGAATTGGAAAATCCTGTTACAACCTTCGCCAGTCGAACGGGATAATCTACTTGAGTGCAGATTCATTTTAAGCGACTTACTACGAGTAGTTTTTCGCTTTCCGTTTAATTTCGATCGTAAGCGATTTCGCATCGTACATACATAAGCGGCGCGCTCAAGTTTAATGTTGCGCGAAGAGGAGGAACAAAAAAAAAATCGAAATGAAAAGAGTGCGGACACTGCGTTGATCGTCGACAACAATAGCGCGCGGTCCGAAAGTAAACCAGATGGATCATTCAATCCGTCATTTGCGCGTCGACGGTCGGACGGCGAAATTTCACCATTTCCATTTCCTCTCTCGGAGTGAATGGATGCGACCGTTACGACCCTTCTTCGAAAATCCCGAATATCGTGCACTTGCTATAAAAATGTCGTCTCTAAGATTTCAATTACTTTAGGAAAACGCCAAAAGTTTTACAACCTAGCCGGCGGCGGTCAATTGACTTTTCACTAGCGAATTTTCAATTTCTTATCTGATTATTGTGGTTAGATAAAGCAAGGAAAATTTCAATTTGAGGACTTGAATACTTATATCACTATTTCAAAAAAGGATTTTATTTCTCAATCGTAAAAAGCGCCAAAAGATCGTGTGTTGAATAATAGTTATTTACGTATTAGGGCTTGAAAGTAGTAGTTTATCGAACGAGTAGGGAATTACGACCCGAGGTGAGTAACCGAACGAGTTCGATAAAGTGACTTTTAAGCTGTGGTGCGCACAATTTTTTTTCGGCTACCACTTACTAAACTCAATCTACTTGCTCGGCGATCAGAAATGATTAATCGAAAAATATTGATTTCTCCACGATTATTAATACTTACTACAATTTATGTGCGTGACATTCTTACAAAATTTACCAGATAAAGCTCGTTTATAAAAAATATAATATACCCCAGTTTTATGACTATAAATATAATTTTGAGATTATTTTCTATTCCTTTGCACACAAGAAATTTAGGTTTGTCATAAATTATTAAAGTGTTGCCAAAAGTCGCATATTTTTTTTTTTTTGCTAAAGTTGCAAGAAAATGGCTATCTTTTGCGTAATCTTCTACTGATATTGTCTAAATTATGCTAGTTTTTGTTTAAGATGTGCTTTACCCAATAATACGCTCCCGTTCCGTTAAGATTTATTAATTTGAGTTCCAAATATTTCAACAATGTCATAGTTTTGTAGATTGTAGTTTCACTTAATATGGTTACTTATCGCGTAGTATTATCCTTTGAAAAATACGATATCGCTTTACAAAATTGACTGTTTCACGAATCACTCCATATATAACACACAATCTCATCACTTACATAACAAAATCGTCCATAACATTTGTACAGCACCCTCTAACTTTGACACGTACAGAATTCGTATGCGTATCACTTATTAATAACACCTTATCACCGCTTGTAAATGTCTTCTTTCATATTGTAGTTACTGTAATCGCGAATTTTATTGTTTTCGCTCTAATTTCGTCCTTCCTGTAGCAGGAGCCGTACGCTAGGCCTAAGTTGTCATTTCCTATTCACACTATCCATGCTCGATGCTGTAAAACGGACAAAAAAAGTATCGTTGTTGCAATTTTGATTGTCGGAGCGGTCCAATTTTTATCATTTATTATCGCCTATTCACTTGTAAATAAATATTAGCATTATTGTTACTCGAATAAATATAGTGAAGCTGTACTTTCGAATGTGGGAGTCGAGATATTGTATTTTGCTCTTTTACTTAAAGGGGAACGAACAACTAAAAAAAAAAAAAAGTTTATCGACCCTATATCAAGCACCTTAAGAGTGAACAATATCAGTCGACTGCCGGGAAAGCCGAGGCCCTCACGTGTTCATACAAACATATACACAAAAAAAAATGGTTTCTAGTAGTGGCAACATATACGTGCATCGTCTATAACTTTGATATTACATTGAATATGAAATTTTGCTGTTTCCATTTTTTTTTTTTTATTAGAATGAATACTTACACTGTTGTTATCGCAGACTAAAATCGCATAGAACACCTCATTTACAAAAATAAAATAGATGTGCTCATTTGAATTGCACGCACTATTTATGACATCAAAACAACAACAAATTTTAGTCCGATTAACGATTCTAGAGTTTAGTTCAGGAGAGTTCCTAAATTTATCGATAGATTAATTGATTAATCAATATTTAATATGTGCATTAGTTACATGGATTAATCGATGATTTCAGGCACCCTTCATCCCTGTCATAATCATAACCTATTAATCTAACTACTGACAATCCATAAAATAGAGTTTCTTTTATTATACAGCGATGAGAAAAAACGAAAAAATAAAAGAAAATGGCAATTGTGTGGGTTTACAATTTGTGCTCTTCTTTTATTGCCGTTATACACACCAAATGCTACTAGTTACATCCGGTTCTTGTTTGACATTTACACACTTTTCTTAAACCAAATAAATTTCGTACAGTAAACAATACACCTAATTATTGCAGTATCCAATACTGTCCTTCGATATGGAAACTTTATCCTTGAGTTATTTTTATTCAAAACACACAGATAATAAAATACCTTCGCGCACATCTATGCAACCATATGTGTATATCCATTTATTACACCTTTTGAAAATAGCACTAACATGACAACAATAATATGCATCCTTTAATTTATTGTTTATTCTTTTCGGTTAATATCTTTATAATCCCACATAACGCACTTATTTACAATTTGCAAGATAGCTGAAAACCTGTATAACTCTGTTCATTTTACTAACAATAAGTAAAAACACTAGAACTCATGCAGTTATTATCGGTGGTTCTTTTACTTGGGTTATGTAAGGAGTTACGTTTTATGCTTGTCTGGTGCTCTTATTATTTAGTAAGATGAAATTCATTGGTAATGTCGGCTTTTAGCATCCAGCCATAGAGGTACCATGGGGTCACCATCTTTTATTTTTTTTTTTGTACATAAATATTTAAAAAATTGCAGTCAATTTTACCAGAGAGCATTTTTTTATTCGTTTTATTGTCAAAATTGCTGTTTTTTAGGGAAATAACCCAAAAAAAATTTCCGGCGCTAAATTATAATTTCTTCGAAAGCACTGCATTAATTTTTTTTTGTTGCCAATTGTTTAATTAGCAATTAGTAAAGTGGGATCGGGAAAATCAAACAACCAATAGTGTACTATAGATTAGGAAAATTAAAGTTGAAAGAAGGTAGACTTGAAACGGTTTTTGTAGGTACGCTAATTCTGATAGGTGAAGCTACCACTTCGGCTTTTCATTTAATTTAATAGAAACTTTAAGAGCGATCCGCCTCAAGACGACTGCGTTCCCTTTATTATTGAAAGGAGAAACGCAGAAAGAAAAAACTTGTACCTCTCTCCCCTTTTCCGTGCCCTACATTCGAACGCTCCCTCTTTCTCATTTATTATTATCGATGCGTTCACCTATATCCGATCCGAATGATGGCGCTGAGTGGATGAAAGCGGTACAGATGTCGGGTGTGGAGGGCGCGAGAGGGCTATCAACGCCAGTATAGGGGTGACGTCGAACGAACAATCGCCCCTTGATTTTTCACGGGCGCGCGTTTTCTACCGAATGGAACGTCATGAATTATAAATATCCTAATTCCGAATCGCTTGTACGGCCGCTAACTGGCTGTAAAACTTTTGTACTTGCGCCCAAGTAATTGAAATATCGGCACGGGCGCTTTTTTTAGGTTGAGAGAGCATGAGGAGCTTTACGATGCTGATGGGAATTTTTCCTACAAAAATGCGTAGGCAGGCGAACGAAAACGATGTTTTGGCATTTGACACAGTGCTGCATTAAATGCATAAGTAAAGTAAGTATAAAGGGGAAAGAAAATACAAGAAAGTGGAATATACAGCAGCTGAAAGAGGACGAGGGGAAGAAAAAATATAAGAAGGATATTGAAGTGCGAATAGAAAGTAAATTGAGAAAAGATCACATTGAAGAGGAGTGGATAAATTTAATAGACGCTATAATAGAGGCAACCGAAAAAGTGATTCGGAGGCAACGATCCAGGAAAAGAAGGTCTGGTTTTATCAGGAATGTAGTATGATGATAGAAAAGTAAAGAAACGCAAGGGTAAAATGGCTAGAAACTAACAAAGGAAAACTATGAAGACTATAAGTATTTTTCCAATATTGGCAAAGACATTACAGCCAGTATACAGTCGAACTACATGTATAGAGAAAAGCTAAATAATCTCAACCTGGAGAACAAAAACTCGTTGTACATGTCTTTAACTACTCCATGCGAAATTGAAGATATATTACTAAAGCACATACAAGCCAAACACACAAAAGACATATATGACATTTCGACAATTGTGCTTAGAGAGGTACGAAGAGAAATATCTACACCTTTGGCAACAATCTTAAATAAATGCATTGAACAGGCGACATTTCCAGCTATACGGAAAGTGGGAAAAATTGTACCTATATACAAAAAAAATTACGGAAATAGCTGTACCAATTACCGCCCAATAAGTATTTTGCCGGCCATGTCCAAGATTTTTGAACATATCATTATGAGGCGATTAGTCCAATATTTTGATTATCAAAATTATTTAACACCTAAGCAACATGGCTATAGAAAGGGACATTCTACGATAACTGGCATACTGCAGATGGTGAATGGCATCTACCAAGCGTTTGATAACGGTAGCTTTGCGGAGATCAGTACGCTTGACTTGTCCAAGGCGTTCGATTCGGTAAACTACGATATTCTCTTGGACAAGTTAGAGTATTATGGAGTCAGAGGAGAACCGCTAGCCCTCATTAGATCCTTTCTTACGGACAGACAACAGCTTACCGAGTGGAACAATAACAGATCAAAACTTACGAGTGTGTGTTGTGGGGTTCCTCAGGGTTCAATCCTCGGCCCGCTTTTGTTTGTCATCTACGTAAACGACCTAACATCGAGTGTACGTGAAGCCGAGGTGTGTCTATATGCAGATGACACATCCTTCCTGGTCACAGCTCCGGATCCAGAAACAGCCACGGAAACATCGGGTAGGGCTGTTGAGAGTGCTGAGAAGTGGTTTGCTGCAAACAGATTAAAAGTAAACACTGATAAAACACAAACCCTGTTATTTTCCACCAGGAGGACAGGTCAATCGTCAGCAGTGAAGTTCCTGGGACTTACGATGGATTCATGTTTAAACTGGCACCAACATCTCGACGATCTTGCACCTAGGCTGGCATCTGCATTGTTCGCCATCAGGAGGCTCCTGCACATCGCCAATTACGAAGCGGCTAAGGCGGCTTACTTTGCGAACTTTCATTCTCTTCTGTGTTATGGAATACTGTTTTGGGGAGCGTCAGCAGGCTCACACAGGATATTTGTCCTTCAAAAACGAGCGATTAGATATCTGAGTAACCTGGAAAGCAGAGATAGCTGTAAAACACACTTTAGAAAACAAAATATACTTACCTTACCAAGCATTTATATCCTAAGTTGTGTCACTTATGTTCATAATAACAAGAATAACTTCAGTTTAAACGGAGACCAACACCCGTACAGTACCCGAACGCGATATGAACTAAGAGCACCCTACCATCGTCTCGCATGTACGCAGAAGGGTGTTGACTACTGGGGATGTAAATTTTATAACAGCTTACCTGATGATGTAAAACATCTACCCGCCGCCAGCTTTAAAAAGAAAGTAAAGGAAATTCTCATGGAGAGAGAGTGTTATGAAATTGAGGATTTTCTGTATACGTGATTAATCTGTTTGTTTGTTGTTGTATTTACTGTTTGTCATCTATTTTATCCTTTTATCTATACATTATTTTATCTTTACATTTTATTTATTTTTTTTTATTGACTAATGTATATACCTACATGCATACACTAATTGACGATTTCTGTAATGGTGTTATTACAAAAATATATCATTTTATTATTATTATTATTATTATTATTATTATAATCAAAAACGGAAGAAAGCAACAATGGTATTATAAAGCAAAAAAGAAAAATTGGTAAATGTGATGATAGATAAACTAGAAAACGATCACAAGAACTGGCCTAAGTGCATAGAAAAAAAAATTTAAAAAGATTAGGAAATATAAAGGTGAAAATTGTAAATAGGGTATGGAAGGATTGTATGAGCAGTAAAGGAGAAGCACAAGAAGAAGAAGAATTAGGAGAAGATACAGAGAAGCAAGTATTATCGAGGGACAAAACAGGAACTAACAATCAAAGAATGCAATGAAACTTAATTGCTTTGCCGTGCCGTTCAACAGGAATTGATTAAATTTATAATGATACGTTAATAGAAGGTGAAAAATTGAACAAAATAGTACCTAATGTTGCAGATTGGGAAGGAAGAAAGGATACGGGATGGGTGGAAGGGAGAACGGAGGATTAATAACTCTTTCAAACGCAGTGTGCTAGGTGCTCACTAGGTCTTCACTCCTAGGAAAGCTCTTAAACACGTATACGGAAAAATGCATGGATTTAGGCACAAGAGGTCAAGAGTGTACGCAACACACGTACTCCACCAGATTATTAAAAAGTGTTATGAAGTAGACATGAAACTCCACACAATGTTTATAGTCGTTAAACAGGCCTTTGACAGTTTTAGGAAAGATGTTTATTAGAATACCGAAATGGCCACATAAACACCTTTCCTAAAACAGTCAAAGGCCTGACTGGCTGAAACGACGCATTTTTACTATGTTTTGTAACAATGAAAAGCATACACTTAGCCCCTTTCCACGGTAAAACATTTTGCTGTTTGCATAGACAATCCATTTTTCGTCAGCATTACAACGATTCTGACATCTCATACGGATTAAAAATACTAATAATGTCTATTTATTAGCAATTAGTTATACAGTCTATATTATCATATTTGCCAAAAAGACCAAATCACCAAATAGTGCTCCTCTTTTGGCCTTGAGTTACATAAAAAATTTTCGTATGGTTAACAAAAGATATGGGAGTTGAATTGTCACATATTCAATCTATCGTTCACTACATACCATGTCCCTCATTCCAACAGATCCTTATCGTTGGTCTTTGTCGACAGCTGGATGGAGGATCATCGGAACTATTTATATTTCTATTTCATTTTAGATTAAAACCAAGAAAGCAAGAGCCAACGACAGTGTCACTTTGACATTATATCAATTATTATCTTCAACCATAGCAACTAAGAAATTTTGAAAATGATCTATGATGAGTCTGTTTAGTTAATTTTGTTAATTTTGCAAGAATTAAAAAAGATATTTGAAAACAAGTTTTAATTTTTTTTAAATATGTACGGCCTCCGAAGTGAATTCTGAGCAACTTCTTTTTTTGAAATTATGTGATCTAACCTCACTTTTCGCCGATTCATTGCACTTTTTTTAAAATTAACCGTCAGAAATTTTGGAGTTATAAGACTTAAACTTAACATTCGAACTTAAATAAATATTATTATATTAAGGGCCCGTATTTCAATCCTCTAATAAAGTTCCTAATAAAAGTTATTCAGCAGATAACTGAAATAACCTTACATTTTTCGTATAGATAGATTCCTATGGAGATTGCAATACCGGCCCTAAATACAATAATGTATAATGGATGTATGATGGAATCGTCCACCTACAAAATTTCGTTTTAAGTAGCTAGCAGTAGTGCCGCTACATTCGAAGGAGCAAACGGCGTCTTATGGCTAATTGTTGTGCTACCATATTAGGATGTACGCCATCTTCGACTTACCTACCTTACTAAAAAAGGAAATTGAGGAAATATAGCATAATGATGCGAATATTAAAGATATGTTAATAACAGTGTACTAACGAGAGCAATGCAAGTGCTAAAAGTTGGGGGAAATACTAAACCTTACAGGGTGAATAAGAAAACCAACAATGAGAATGCATGTTTTTACGGTTTTAAAGAAGAGATCGAGGAAGATATATATGTACAAAATAAAAGCAGTTGCTAAAGAAACGTCGCATTTGCTTGGAAAAGCGGTAAAAAGGAAGCTGAATAAAGCTTCTATTTGAAGTTATTGTCGGACCATTTTTGGGCAAATCTGACCGACAGCATTTTCTTACCTATAATTTTTTAAACAGTGCTTTGCTTACGGTTCTAATATAAATACTAGCAAAAACTCTTTAACCAAATTTCGTTATCACAATTGTCGATCGATTTTGAATATTACAATATAGATGCTACAAATGCAATCATTAATTGGAAAATTCATGCGAGCGTATAAACTGCGGTTTAATATTTTCATTAAACAAATTCCGCTTTAGGTTAAAACGTTCATAACCGCGGTCAATATAGCAATGAAAATAGATTCATCCCGCTCCCGCTCATTAATTCGAATTTAGGACTTCCCTTTTCATATCTACTATTATCACTTTGTCTGCGTAGGTATCTAGCTACTGCGCCCATGACTGAATTATATCGACGCCAGTATCAATGTTCATTGCGATTGGAGCCCGCAAAATAGCTATAACTTGAACGTGCTCGCCGCAGTTAACTGCGGCCGGCGAAAATTTCCACCGTCATAAATTTAATAATGTGTGTGCAGCGCTTAATATCTGATAATAACCGTTTTACCGCTCTAGTAGCTGTTCGTCCTGCAAATATCGAAGTCAGATTAAACGGAGGACGAATCTGGATTACGTCACATTTGTTATTAGTCGCACCTGGTTGGCTATAGGATTTTTATCGGAGGCGGGCCATACCCCGACCAGCGTAAATCTACGCGATCATTGATTCTTTTTACTGCGGCAGATGGGTCGAATTTATGCGAAGATTATATATTTGTTACGAGGGCTGCATGCGGAATGTAGAATGAGTGTAAAATGTGGGAAGCCCAAGGGAGGTCATCAAAGCTATAGTGTCAAATGTTAAGAATCATCTAAATTGACCTAATTACCAATCAGTCAATCAACCAATCATTTCTATTTGTTGTTAAAATATTACAACAAAGAGAAATCATTTTAATCGAAATGGCATCCAGTCCCGTTGCTCGTGATTTAATGGACTTAAGCAAAGATTCTACTTCATTTGTTGAATCTGTTGAATCTTTAGTGTTAAAGCGTATGTTTATCTCAAACGTTTCATAACTACCTTGTTACACAATACTAGATACGGCTTTCCTACCAATTTCTCAGGAGAGTTACTTAGTATTTTGTAGTTGGTCTAGTTTCTGTTTTCTGTTCTGGGGCCGGGCCGTGTTTCTCCCTTTTTGACTTAAAACACAACTTTCATATCTCTTCTCTATAAATGCTGTGTTTACACATTTTTCTTTCAATTGGTACATATCGCTGTAACTTGAGATAAGTCTAAATCCTTATGTATTCTTCTCCGTGGTAACAATTTAGAGACGTACCCATAATGCTATTATTCCTTTATCTTTTGTTGTTTCACATATAACAGTTAACGTATACAATAGGTTTCTTGTGGTATTCAGAACACTGCTGTTGGGTGTCTCACTTCTTTTTCGGGTACTATTTATTATATTTTATTTTCTTTTCAGGTACTCAAAAAAGTGACTAGGTTATGAAAAAAAAGCTGATTCATCGATATGTTTTTTGCTGTCTTTTTTTACTATTCCGATATGGGACATAATAACCAATAGAGATACCGATCGCTTGAGTAAATAAATGAGAAAATTTCCTGCCGTCAAACCGAAAAACATTCCACCGCCACAGAACAAAAGAACGCCGAGTAAACAAACTGCTAGATAAACAAAATCATTAAGAAGTTCATCCGAGGCGTTCGGTCCACAAACACAAAGACTAATGTCGTCGAAGTTGTATAGACAATGAGCTGATCCCGGTGGCGAACCCCCTCCGGCTGGATTGATTAATGTTCGCGCGGTCGAGAAAAATGAGTTTTGCTTTTTAGATTGTCTCCCATCGCGCGCCCGAACGTAAGAAGAAAAAGAAAAACGCGCGGCCGTCACGGTACGTTCGGTGGGTAGACCGATGCCCGCTCGCGACGCTAATTATATTCGCGCGCCGGTCGGACGAAGATGGAAGACGGGAACGTGAGAATCGTCCGACTGATGGAATTTTAATTGTCGAAATTTTGAAGCACGCATGTGACGAGGCGGGCGACAGACGCTATTCGGATGGGATTTCGTTGTCGCCGTGACGCTGCTGGAGCGAACGAGGCATGATGAGTACCAATTATCCACTTTCCTTTCGCGGAAAGAGAAGTAAAAAGCCGACAAACAATCGCCTAAAGTGGAATTTCGGAAGAATTTACGTTGTGTCGGAAAGCGCAGTCGGACGGCTTGTATTTAGCAACGGAAGAAGATCTATTACACGCGATTTTTCTCCTTATAAATGTAGTAGTTGTAAGACTTGAGAATTGTGTCTTGCATTTGCAATCATTTGATATTTAAATAGTCAATTCTGTTCTTCAATAGCTATAATATCATATTCAGTCAAAATCAACGATCGAAATCCAATATAGTACTATAGCCGACGTGTTAGTGACTCTTACGTAATATATTCTACTAGTAACTTCAAAATTTCTTTGCATAATCGATTGAACTCTATACTGGAGCTTGTTTACCAAAGTAGTAAGCAATACCTTACTGTGAAGTATATGACATATATCATCTAGGGTATATGGAAAAGCGATGTAAAGTTTTGAACAAGCGTTAGGTAAGGTAATTCGAAATTATATTAACCAACACTTATCGTCTCCCAGCATACTGCATTATATGCTATATTCGAGAGGTTATTATATTTCGGGGCAACTCAACAAATGCGGGTAGGGTCTTTGTTATTCAGAAAGTATGGATAAGGTCGGTGCTTAAGACTACACTGAGAAAAATGGATTGTAGAAATTAGATAGTAAATCTCTTTATGTTAATTAGTAACATAATTATTGTCAAAACGACAATATGTGGGGTATTAAGAGTAAAATAACCAGATGTTACCATGCTTATAGTAAGAGGTAAAATCTGGATGTTACCAGGTATTCGATGCATATTCAATTTCTAACATAAATGTTCGTAACGCTCTTCCCACCCCTTGCTCTATTCATTGTCGATCTTTACCGAAGAAATCGACCAATAAGCTGTATTGCCACTCACACGTGTTATGTACGTGTGATACAGGTGTACGTATTCGTGTCGGTGCATGTTTGTGTCTGCACAGAGAAAAATCCATGTTGTAATATTTACACTTCACTGTTTGACGGAAATTGTAGTAAGAATTCCTACTATTGTGCAAAATTTTAGAACAACGGCGTTGCATTTTCCTATATCACGGTTACAAAAAAAGCAATAAAATTGTTTAAAAATATTGTGTGACAATCTTCTACAAAATATAGTGAAATGTTTTACAATATTTTACAACAAGTGAATATAATAAATTGCATATAATGTAGTGAAGACAGTTATAATAACAGGTGTAGCAAATTTACTGTGTTGTGTTTATTTAGTTTAGGTTAGGTGCTTGCAACAGTCACCTTACTTTGATTATTGAAAACGGCATTAATAATGAGATGGAATGAAATGAATGCTGTATAGTTTTATATCTATATAGTAGGAATATCATAAAACTCATAATTGGTTTAGCTACATAAATATGTGATACTACAGCTTTTGTCGTAAAGATGGCGCTACGCTTGTTTCATAATCTTTGAAATTCGTACTCAATGTAAATTGTGATCGGTAAATGTGGCTGCGTAATATCTATATGATGCTTATACATGGTTAACGTCGTGTAAAAAGTACTGTGGACAATCGCCCACAGACGAGAATTACGAGACGCTTCAATACCGGTAGTACTCTACAGTACACGGGCCGGTCTGATTCCCGCAATCCTGCCCGATACGACGGCAATTCGCCCGGCTGTCACCGGCTAATCAAATTATATTAATTAATTATAATTAAAAATTATTAAACTATATTTATTATAGTTTTCATTGTTAACAGTTATTATCAAATATAGCGCTACTAGACATTTTCTTCACATTTACTAACATGTATGCTCAAATTAATAATACAAATATAGTACACTTTACCATACGAGTTAATAAAAAGTATTCACAGATATTTACTATACAGATATTGTCACCGGTAATATAAAATATGATTGTCCCTATAGGAGCTATAAAATATATTCAAGTACTTATACTATATTTATGTTAAAGAGTACTATCTATTTCTCTCAGTGTAGTAACAGACATTCGTGTGTTAATGCTTTTGTAGCAAATAATAGTTTAACATTAAGTTGCTATAATTTTGCTCTGTATATGCTCGTTTGAGTTCTTAATTTAACCGTTGAATATATCTGTTAGAATCTGTAATTAATCTGTGTTTCCTTTCTCAATGAAAGAATATAATAAATAATAACTTGATTTGTTTTAATCCACAATGACAATAGTTAAAACTATAGCAACTGCCGTGGAAGCAGATGCTGACTATTTGCTTAAATCAAAAGTAAAAGGTAAATTACTACTAGACTACTATCGGATACTGATGTTCCTAGCATCTCTATATGGAAACCATTTTTTTTTTGTTGATGAATCCAACAATTATTAATAATTCAATGCCCTCAATTTCGGACAAATTCATTTTTGTTTACCAACACCTATTAACTTATGACACACAGTTTTAATTTTTCACAAACAAACTTATTTCCATAGAAACCAGTGTTCTATTCCCTTGAAGTATTTGTTAAATTTGCTTCTTTGAAAAGTAGCAAATTGATAGCAACGTCTTTACTTCAGCCATAAACTCACAAAAAAAATTTTAAAAACTACCATATATCAATGTATTAGAATATTTAATAAGCTACTTGAATTAGCAAAGTTAATAGTTGGATCTTTTAAAGGAATTTTAAGGAATATTGACTTGAATTCAGTTTGTATAGAAGGTTTATTACAAAATAAAAGTTATAATTTATCAAATGGGAAATCCAAACAAGATACCATCACTCTCCGTTCATTTTTCGAAATTACGCTAACCGCATCGGAGGTTAGTTATTAATAATTACCGAGCTTCAGTACCGATGACGAGAATTAAAGTTTAATCTTGATATAAATTCAAATCGTCCGGCGCCCTGTACTTAAATTATTGCTACGGTCGGAATCTATTTGGCGCTACGATTAAATTCGAGATTAAAATTTAATTTAGGTTGACGAGATCGGCCATAAAAACTAACAAGTTCCGTGTCAAAATAGAAATCCTTGTAAATTACAATCATTTGCGTTCGTGCCCCGTGTCTGATGGAATGTACTGGTTTTATTATTTCTATTCTATCTGTCTCTCTGTCTGATGCGATAATTAATATTAACCTCGAATAATTCTTCAACAATAACTCTTGTATAATTGCTCCTACAAATTTATTATCTCCAACAAATGCATGTATGCTTAAAAACTTATATTTTATCATTTATATGCGGCATTATAGATCCTGATATAAAAATATTAAAGTAAATTAACATTAAATACTGGGTCTGCTCTGCTCCCCATCGCAAACAATTTCCACTTAATGAATGAACGGGAACTTAACACATATTTCACTTGACAGTACCGCAAAACGCGTTCTCGTGGCGGCAATATACGTGTCTACGTGTATGCAGGGGTTGCAACTGGCACTGCAGTAACGTACTTTCTCCTTTCCTGACAGGGTTATCCGTTAGAGATGTGATTCATATTAGAACACTACCTTATGCGGGTCACTAGCTACCTCTATACAACCTGCGCGAATGGCTGCTTATATCCTCGCACCCTACCTACACCAGTACATCTCATTGTAACTTCCTCCTCAAGCTCTATTTAAGCGCGCATGTATTGCACGTGTTTCTGTGTGTACTTGAGAGAGAATATATGTGACTGGTATACGCTCAGCTATTCGCGAAGATAATTAGCGACTCTGTAATAGTTTTCAGTGCAGGTACGCTGTTATATGTAGCCAAGATAGCATTGAGGTAACAAACTACGTATTGTAGTTATTTAATAGGCGCAAGTGTACATAGAATACCAGTGAACTGTTGCAAATTAGAACAACGGTAAACAAAAGTTAAATTAGTTACACGAAATTGAAATGTTTGCACAAAGTGTTTTCAGGGTGACCACCTTAATATCATCGCGAATATCGAATTGAACATAGAGTATGTTCCAAAATAACTTCTATTCCATTTTTAATATAATTAAGATAAAATTTGGTAAATATTTTGAGTAATGTTCAATGACTGAGTACTAATTTCCTTAAAATTGATTTTATTATTATTGTTTTTAGTTCAAAATATTATCGTAGAATAACTTTTAGGAAGCCGCTAGACTATTGGGTGTAACGAAAAATCGACTTTTTCATGCTTGTTCTTCACGTAATGGCACTTTCATGTAGACTAATTGTCAGTTTATTTAGCTATAACAGATAAGAGTATTCGTTAAGGATTAGAGTAACGAATCACGTTTACATCAAGTTGTAATCTTTTTATATTTTAGTACTAATTATTTATAGAGGTGAAATCTACATTTTTCTACATTCTAGGTAACTCTTATTCGATTCAGATGTAATCCGCAATAACTTTTAACGTTTAAATGCGTCGCTCTGTATTTATTTGATTATTTCAATATTACAGTGCGGGACTATCATAGGTATGTACGTCTCGATTCTTTATGGTTTTAATTTTGATCTACTTTACATTGATTTACTTGCAATATTGATCACTTGTGGCACTTGTGTTTCATTTAAAATAAGAAAGCTGATATCGTTTCCGGCTAAACTGGAAGTCTGATTCGGATATAAATACATTCATCGCATCCCCGATTTGTATTTAATTAATTGTGGAAAGTCTTATTAATATTTAAGCAGCCATATCAAAGATATTCGAATGGGTCTATAGAATTACCCAACCCTGTATATATTTCTTTTGAAACCATTGATAGAAAAATATTAATCAAGAAACTAGAAATGATATTAGTGATAAGGTTATGGATTGGCTCGATTGATAGTTAAATAAGAGAATACAAAAAGTAAAATATAATAACAGGATATCCGATAGTTTAAATACAAATAAGGGACGATGTTAAGTCCGTTATTGGTTAATTTCCATGTTAATAACTTACTATCGACAATGAAAAACTGTAATATTTGTGTTTTTGAAGATGATACTATGTTATATATAAGTGGTAATAATATTAGCGATATGACATCTAAATAAGAATGAGATTCAACGAATTCAAAAACTTCAGAATAGGGCAATGAAAATAATTTTAAAAAGTAATAGATACACTCCAGCTAAAGAAATGTTAATTACACTTAATTTAATAAATGTCGGTCAAAGAATTTTATTTAAGAGCCTCTTGTTTATACATAAAATGTAAAATATTCTGCTTCCAAACCACTTCTGTGAAAGATTAAAAGCGATTCGTGATACTCATACATACAGCCTAGAAACTGCAATACCTTTTGTATTACGTCATAGAGTACAATATACGGAACACAAATATATATAAATATATTTATATATTTATCTATTTATATCTGCAAAGTTTTTAATGAATTTCCTGTAATAATATAAGCAAATGCTACGAACAGTTTACGTCACTACTGAATAAGATAAATTTCAATAATTTCTCTTTTACTCAGATCTGGTAATAAACCTTCAGTTCTGATATCATGTTTACAGTACAAAAGTCCTTTTTTTAAGAATTCACAATAAAACCTTGATTAATTTTTTATTGTAGTTTACAAAATTATTTCCAAAATCAATCAAAGTATTGCTATCGTCATTGCGCAAGCAAATTTACTTGGACCTATTTCTAAGCGCATTGTTAGTCGCCTTAGTTGACATTGTCCATTACATTACATCACAACCCGTTAAATAAAGACACTGGATGTTTCAACTTTCAGTTTAACAAGAAATCACTATATATTGTTTAATAGTTTAATTTCAGATATATCAAAAGATGATAAAACTGCTAGAATTATCTAGATAACAAAAAACCTATACACGTAATTTCATTTAAGGTTTCCAAAGTTAAATGACTTTAGGTTCAATCGGAGGTGATAAAAATTTATCAATTATCTGAAACAATCTGAATTTATGTACCATGTCTATTTCCTAATGTTTATTTATTTCTTGCAAATAATCTGAAAGCTGTAGGGACACTACCCTTAAGAAACATTCGGTATATGGTACGTTTGACAATAATTTGTTTGCTTTGATCTTGCCTTTTTACTATGTACGATATAATTGATATGATATGTTATTTAACTACTTTATGCATTCGTGTTATAGAGTATAATGTTATGGCGTCACAGCAGTCACCTTGCATCTATTATTAAAGGATTGACTGCTCATAATGCCGTTGATTCACGTAATTTCATTTGAGAAATATCTAAAAGCATTCCTATTGAATGTGTCCCTTGGTGAGTTCATCATTTAGAGTGCCCTCTATACTCTGAATAAATGGACATCCACGCTAACATACCTACACATGAAGAGTTATTCAGTATTTTCTAACATCGTGATGCTCTTTGCTATTGTACTACTGTAACATCTAGAAGTAGGAATTATTCGGGTACTACAAATATTGCAAAGGTAGTTGCTTTAAGGTGAAGTATAAAGATGCTGGAACACAACGTGTTACAGCTTTTCTACTTACACATTAATGTTTTAATGTGTGCTCCTATTTTGGAATTGTAGGATTTAGTAGTAATATATAAAAAACGTCCAAGTGCTTATTAAAGCACTTATTGATGTCATACATGACTTCGTAAACAACTAGCACAACTATTAGCCACAACTCTACAACGACTCCAACTTTTCATTGCCAAACACGTTTATTAGGTATTGATCTGATGTGCTGCTCAGAATCAGTGAAACGCAGAATTACATAATGGATAGTTGCAAGGGTATTCTTTAAATTACACATATACATAGACCTTATGCCTTTACGCACAGTTTCTCCTCGATACTAATTACACTAGTTTACAGTTATGTATGTACGTACATATATAACTATGTATGTTGCGTTGCTGCAAGGTAGCTAGGTAAACATATAATATCCAATCTAGTGGCTTCGCATGTCAGTTCGATATGACGTTTGCTTAGTAGCAACAGAAATTACGAGCAATGTTTGCTTTGTATTTGGACGAACCTGTCGCATTAAATTACTTCAGGGCACAATCTATTCGTTATATATGTATTATACATATATATAAAAAAATGTGTTTCAAAATAAATTATAACCAAATAAATTTGTCACACATCCAATAGAATCTCGAATACTATATTACAGGATACGCGAATAAATATTTATTTTGTTTTACATGCAAATTGAAATGGAATAAACCATGTGGCAAGTGCAGTGTATTATGTATGTTTGTTTATCCAAAACGTAAAATTGATTACGGGAAAATTACAACAAAACATCAATAGATGCGTTATTTATGTTGAATTTTCACTAAAAATTGATTTTGTGAATATTTTTTTATGCACTGTTAAATATTTATGTTGTATCAAAAACTATCTACTGGATTGTACTAACAAATTCAATTATGTTGTTGTATACATTTAACTGTTATTTGGATATTTATATCATATTCAATTTTTGCGATTAAACTGCATGTGTTAGAGCTTTTTCATGTCATGTCAATGCTAATGTAACGTTCTACAATTTATACGTGCTTATAGATATACAAACTGTATTTTTTTTTAAAGATGCCAAAATATGTAATGTATCTTCTTGTAGTTTTCTTATGTCAATTTTTTTTTTAATAATCTCGATTTTTTTAACGGGAGTAACGACGTTTTTGCTAATTACATTAACGAAGCTAGTGATGACAAACTCCAAAGCAACGGTCATAACGCACGATGGTCTGTCTGCAGAAATCGGAATAGAGGAGGGAGTGAGACAGGGAGATGGGCTGTCGGCAACATTGTTTAAAATAGCATTGGAGGGGATGGTAAGAGCAAGCTCGATTAATGGAACGTTAAGAGAAAAGCCAATTCAAATAGTGGCATACGCTGATGATATAGCATTAGTGGCAAAAAGCAAAAAGAGGCTCAAACAAAAAATCCAGCAAATAGCAGCAGAAGCAAAGAAAAGAGGCTTAAACATTAATCAAGAAAAGACAAAATACATGAGAATCAGTAGGGAAGAATGTAGAAACCTCAATGAAATAGTGATGTGGGAATCCAAATTCAAAGAAGTAGAGAATTTCAAGTACCTCGGTAATATTATAAATAGAAATAACCGAAGGATAGTAGAGATAGAGCAGAGAATACAAGCAGGACATCGGGCTTTTAACAAATATAAACTATATATGAAGAACAGGAAAATAAGTAGAAGACTAAAGTTGAAAATTTATATAACAGCAATAAGACCAGTAGTGGCATACGCGGCAGAGACGATTAGCATGACAAAAAAGGAAGAGGACAGATTAAACATTTTTGAACGAAAAATCATTAGAAGAATTTGTGGCCCAGTAAAAGTAGGAGAAGATATATATAGAGGGATGTACAATAGCGAAGTAGAGGAAATTTTAAATGCAGAAACAATAGTACGAATAATGAAATCGGTAAGAATAAAATGGCTCGGGCACGTGAATAGAAGAGAAGATGAATCTGTAATTAAGCGAGTTACAGATTGGAAGCTGATGGTACGTAGAAAAAGAGGAAGACCACAAATTACATGGCGGCAACAAGTAACAGAGGACTTAAGAAAAATGGAGGTGAAGGAGTGGAAGTGTAAGGTTAAGGACAGGGAAAAGTGGAAGCAAATTGCAGACTTAGCGAAATCACACGACAACCTATGATAAAAAACATAAAAGAACTAAATGGCGTGACTCACCATACAAAATGAGTCATCAGAACTCTTAAAAGAGTGGCTACAATTTCTGCATGAAATGTAAATAACGACGTTTTTGTGTTGGCTTTGATTTTAACAAACTATGACCTAGTGTTCCAATAATGATTTTTATAAAAGATTTTGGAAATACGTTAAAAATTAAAGAAATATCAAAACCAGAACAATTTTATTATTATACTTGCAATGTGAAATAAAATAATAAAACAAATCCTAATAGAAAACTAGGAGTCCGTATATTACACAACAACCGTCTTTGAGAATCTTTAATTTCTTGCTTTGCCTCGTTTAATCCTTTCCCATGTTTGTTTGTTTAGGAGCACCATCAATGTTGATAACTTTCTTTAAAGAAGTCAAAATCTGCTCATGTTAATAAACTAGAAGAGATGTTAGTTAGGAATGAATCTTCCCAATCTTTTAACGGGATGATTTTAACTTGTTGAATAAATGTTAGAAATATAATTGAAAATTTAATAAACCCACAGTTGAAGAAATTATAGGTGGCATAGGAACGGCGCGCAGTGGGGTATTTATCGATCCTAGCTGAATAAAAGGCGAGTATCCGAAGTTGATCTTCCACCCCTTTCTCTACTGTATCTGGTATACCTAGAGTATGAGGGATAATTACCTGTAGGGGGTTTATTATAAATGCGACCCATTAGTCTTGTACATTACTTTAAAGTTTACCTTTAATTGTGACAGACGTGTCTGTTTACAGCGCCTTCTTCAGCGCCCTAAATTTAATTACTTCTTCGTTTATTACAACAGAAATTTGGAAGTGTTGCATTATGAAAATATGTGTATGTATATGCCAAATTTTTGTACCCCTATATCTGTTTTATTATAGTAGATATTTATTTATCTAGAATGTCAAGTTATTATCAATTAGAAATATTCTAACATGTACATTACCCAATTGATTTTTATCGCTTTCTTGAAGAAAGTTTTATTCGAAGGAGAATCGGGATTAAAAC
This sequence comes from Cetonia aurata, assembly GCA_949128085.1. Lineage (NCBI taxonomy): Eukaryota > Metazoa > Arthropoda > Insecta > Coleoptera > Scarabaeidae > Cetonia > Cetonia aurata. The sequence continues at coordinate 19,772,399 of OX421885.1, read as the reverse complement.
TGGTCAGTAAAATGAATGTTTATAGCACTATGCAAGGGTATGAAGTTCATTCGATCAAGGAAAAGCTGGAATATGCTGAGAATTTTCTCTTAAGCAAAGGAGATTAACAAACAAAAACATTTAAGCACAATATGTCAATGTTTAGAAGTTAACTTAATGAATCAGCTGCATCCCGGACTCATAAAAAAATTATAAAGTTCACCAGACTTGGTGACATGGAAGCGTTAAAATTTCTTATTCGGTGCGATTCACTAAACCGAACCGTCAAAATCTCTTCATCGTACGAAACCCAGAAAAACAAAAGCATTACAGGGGGGTGTGACCTGGGAAAAACTTATTTTTGATGCCAAAACGAAATGAAGATCTTAAAACAATTTTCTCCATCCAGAATTTTCTTTAAATTTGACTCAACAAAATTTTAATCTTCAGTTTGCAATATATCGCTTTTAGTGAACATTATCACACGACAGAAATTATATTCTTGATTGACATACAGAACGCTTTGCCACTATTGAAAAGAGGGTCTAGGACGTTTCTACGCCGCCGGTTCTTCGCCGCCAGTTCACCGCCGGCGTTTCTACGCCGGAACGGTTCTACACTGGCCGTTTCTACGCCAGCCGGTTCTACGCCGTATTCAAATTAAAATTACACAATAAGTGAAAAGCAATCTTTCATGGCACTAAAAGCTGCATATTCATAATCACAAATGATAGATCCTGGACTTAAATTTTAATTATAATTTTAATTTGAATGCGGCGTAGAATCGGCTGGCGTAGAAACGGCCAGTGTAGAACCGTCCCGGCGTAGAAACGGCGGCGATGAAGTGGCGGCGAAGAACCGGCGGCGTAGAAACGTCCCATTCCCTTGAAAAGAAGTATTTCCTTAACTCAATGCATATTCCTTTGATTTAAACAAACGTTTCTGACTGTGTGGAAGCATTATCCGAATTATTCGAAGCAGGACTTTCGAGGAGACAATACAAAGTTAATATAGAGATGTTTGCAAAGTATACTTTGGTAACTGCGGAACTTTATGTGGAGTTCTACGTTTGGTATCCCATGACACCAACATTGCATAGAATTTTAAACGTGGTACCGCAATTATACAGGACGGTATACTACCAATTGGGCAATTGTCGGAAGAAGCAGCCGAGGCACGAAATAAACATTTTCGTCCATATCGTTTAAATTACACCAGAAAGTTCTTTTGATAGGAATGTAATAAAGACATTATAAATATCAGGTTGTTGTTGATCTAAGCCCCTCTTATATCTAGTGATAGACCGAAAGCCAAAAGAAGTGCCAAGTTTTTTTCAAAGGCGTGTATTGAGTTATTACTTCCTAACAGTACATGAAGAAGAGAGCGGAAGTGGAGTTTATAATAGGTGTAATGTACTTACAAGATTTGTTTTACACTTTTATTGTCATTATAATTATTCTTTTTCTACTTCTTGAAGCATGACACACCAAGCATTTATAATTTAGATTTTAGACGACATTAGACCACATGTCTCCAAAGTTTAAGAAAGAATTGCGAATTAATTTAGAAGAGAGATTAATGTAAGTAACTTTGGTTTTTTCCATATGGATAGATAATATGATGACTTTCTTAGTGGTTAATATAATAGGGTAGTCTTTGTTTTAAAAGTTATCGATCTTTTTTCTATAGGGATGTTATACTAGACATGGTTCCATGCCATTATAACGCAGAGATGCCGGTGCAAAGTAAAGGAATGAGGTGGCGCGTGAGCTGTCGATAAATTGACCATAATATAAACCTATGTTGCCCCGACAAAGAAGCCGACCAAGCGTAATCTGTCAACGTATTAAATTTCAAGCATCCGTGCCTAATAAACGCCCGCTCTAATATTAGACGTGCCGAGCGCACGCCGTACATCACCGCACTGCCTAGTTCGTGTACCATCGGCTTCACATATGAATGTGTATACACGCAAACATAATATGATAATATGAAGTATTTATTTTCGAGGTGGCGGTCGCGTTTTGACTGAAACGGCGGTTAAGCGCGCGGTTAATTTTAACGGGCGATAACTTACGATTAAAAACGCCACCAGAAGCGACCCAAAACGCTTTGAGGCCGCAACGGAATCCATTCATTTCTCTTATTAATTTTGACGCGTAAAGTCAAGGGAACATCTGCTTCAGATATATACCGAGATGTTCGTAATTATCTGCCGGTGGTAAGACCGCGGAAGGATCACCGTTGCGTGCTTGATGCGACGTGTCGCTGAGGTTATTCTGGGCGCGTTTTTGATCCGTGTTTTGATTTAACGCGCGCGCGAGAAATTAATAAGCTATATCTGTGTGTAGACGACGCACGGTGAGACGAAAATAAAATCGGAAATGCCAACGATCCGTAGCCGTCTCTGAAGGGGAAAAAAGAAGAAGGATGGGGGAGGTGTGGTATGTGTTTTCAACGTGTTTATGCGCTAATTACGCGCCTAATTTCTGCGTCGTTAAAATTCTGTGAGAGGTTATTAGTACGGGATGCGCGGTAATCGAGTTTTTCCCTTGAAATAATTACAAGTCTTATTTATAAAAATTTAAAAATTGTGATCTGCAAATTTATTTATCATATCCAATGGCCGTACTTCTACAATAATGAAAAACCGGGACAAGTTGTGGGTTATACGATAAAATGATTTCATTATTGATAGATGTAGATTAAGAATATCTATAAACAATTTAAAAGCTTTCGAAAGTTATGGAGAATAAAGATATTTTAAACGGGCTGTTCTTTAAATATTGCCGTAAACTGTTGAGGCCAACATAGATAATTAACAAGGGAAGGTCACGAAACTCAAGCACACTCTTTGTTGCAATGGAACTTTAGCTTTAGGGGGCTAATTTGACTTTGAAATTCGACCCAAATTTCATTTATCCTTTAACTTGTAAATAGTATGTCTAGAAGTAAGTTGCCTGAGAAATGAGAGAAAATTAACAAAAAAGATAGTGAAACTGCTATAAACGCTGTAACTACTAATAGTATATCATATCTAACTATTATTTGCCTATAATATTGATTTTATCAAAAAATATTAAGATTTTATTCGTACGTTTCTCGTTTATAATCTGAAAACAATTTGAGTGTCGTAAGGGGCACGGTTTTATATGTACAGGACCGTATTTATTTTCCTAAATGGAACAGTCTAAATTTTTACCGAAATTACTGGCTATTTAAAAAATCATAACCAAGGATATGAATTAAGTCCACATCGAACACTCGGCGTTCGAAATTTTATTGCTCGGAGTGTCCCTTCATGCAGTCTCTCACATCCCCACCAATTTGTCGATGCGAGTAGGCTGGTGGGGACGCGGGATACTGTATGACGGGATACCCATAGCTATTCAATCCTTGACTGCAGAATGATCAAATTCGAGATTATTGTAAACTAGAAAATGTTTTAATATGTTGATTTTTTAACAAAATATTGTAAATGGAACGTCCTGATATTTCTTTTCAAAGTGTACTATTTTTTGTTAAACATTTCCTATACCCCAAGGCAATAGTTTGTGGGATAATTACCTAACATTGAATTATTAACTTTTTTGCTCAATCCCGAAATTAAATTAAACAACAAATAAACACTATTTGTATCAAATGTTTAATTATGATAATTATTATTCAAATTATTAATTCACATGAAAAAGAATGGTGCAAAACACAATGTATTTAACATCAATTTAAAATAGTTTCAAACACAACATTATTTTGCAAAAGCTGTCACCAAAACACGATTTGTAAAATTTTCGTTAACATTTCAGACGTGATTGGGCTGAAAGCTTCTGTCTTTCACATATTCATAACATATTATCAGAAATTTCTAGGCGGTCCTTTGCAATCGTTTCTTTTGTCATCCTACGGTATTTGATGATGAGGGTTGATTTAGGTAATTTTATAGACTGACCACAAAATTTTGAATTTTGGCATCCTTCTTTATTGCATATTATAATATATTTTATTTTAAAGTTTAGACATTACGAACTACGCATGCTATACAAATTATAGTAGAATAAACAGCATCAAAGGTGCCATTATTTCATCGTTTCTCTATCTATGTCCTTATCTAACCATAAACACATAAAATATTTCTTTACAAAGCAATATAGTTACATTGTTACACTAAGAAACAGCTACCATTAACACAAGATTCGATAAAAGACCTCATCATTCTGATGATGGCTATACAAACACGTCTGTATACAGGATTGCAGCGAGAATGAGAGAGAATTGTTCCTTTTGTTTCAGTCATATCGACGTTTCGTCCATCTTACTCGCCGATGTGTGTGTATGTGTCTAGGTTGCGCCTCTTTGAAGAGATACCTACACATATCTACTCCCTGTTATCTTTTCCCGGGTGAAAAACACTCGGCACACACTCAACACATATAGAGGTTAATTGGCTCGTTAAAGGCATCGCCGAATTTCAAGACGTTAGCTAAAAATCCATTTCCTAACGTAATCCGCTTCCTGTGCCTCTTTTATATATTGTGTTTTTCCTTTTTTAGTCTCGCTTTCCTAGGGCGTAAAAGGGAAGCTGTTCTCTCCTCGGAGTTTTACGTGGACGTCGACGGGGAGGCACGTTTTTAAAACACAAGCAACGCGGCCCGCTACACTTGCCAAGAAGGAAATTTTATTAATAATGCAAGAAAAGTTACTCCCCCATAAAAAGCTTAATTAAAATCAGTTACGCCGGTAAAAGGCATAATTAGGTTTCGCAGTTGTTTTTTCTTTCTTCTCGAGCTAATGGAATGGCGAATATTCTGTTAAAATATTTCGAAAGCGTATATAGAGCCTGTGCAGACATGTGGTCGCAATTAATATCTGTGAAATCAAAGAAAAGAATACACCCAAGTGCGTAAACAGTGGCAAATTATGAATTAGTGTTGATTTTTGCGAGTTAAACACAGAGTAGAATTATTTTCTACTGGTGAAAGTCCCGCCTCCATGCGCATCATACGTCACGGGTTCTAAGAGGCAGACGGGGCTCAATCATTCGCTGGCGTACAATAATGCAAAAACAGCAAACTAGTATCTACGACAATGATAGTGTGGGACTTTCTAAACGTTAGCCTACCCACTAAAACCCCCTTACTCCTAGACACCAACCCGGAACTGTTTATCGCATTAGTTCGGGCTGTGTCTGCTTTGTTGTTGGCTATAAAAGGGCCACTGACTGTATAAATTGTTCAGAAACTAAGTAATTTAGAAAACCAATTCCCCGAATCCTCCAATTATTCCGCCATATTGATATCCATATCTATTTTCTTTGTACGCAGTACATTGTGAATATATTGCGCCACTGGCGAGTCTGGCGAGATTTCACCAATTTCATTGGGTAATCAATATCTTTATTCTAACCAACGATTGCAACTGAAGAAAGTATGATAGACGTCGTCTTCTTCATCAGGACAGTACAGACATGTTCCATTATCTATTTTACTTAAACTATGTAAATGGTATCGAAAATATCCGTGACCCGTCAGAAATTGGGTCAAGAAGAAATCCACCTCACCATGACTCCTTTTCAGCCAGGGACGGATCAGAGGAATTAATCTCGCGGTCCAGCGAGCTCTTGTTTCAACGTCCTATAACCGTCGCCATATAGTCAGAGTAATGTCTCTTTCGCGAGCAATGTCAACTTCACTAAACTCACGTTTTTTTAATGAACCTGCGCTGTCTCTCTTTAGCCAGTAACGCAACTGGGGCAACTCCTGCTACTACAAGAACCGCCGGTTCTGACACTGTACGGTACGCTGACGCTACTCTTAGGGCAGCTCGCCTCTGTACCTGCGCTAATCGCTTACGGTACATTTCTTTACCCAGAGCATGTGTCCATACTTCCAATCCGTACAGTATGACCGAATGTAACGCAGTCAAGAGAAGTCTTCGTTCGCTTGACCGAGGACCTCCTATGTTGGCCATGCGCCGGCTAAGGTTCGCAGTCATCTTTGCCGCTGTGTCAGCTTTATGCAGTATCTGTTTCCAAAAAGTTAGTTTATTATCAATCATTACTCCCAGATATCTACCTGCAGTGCTGGTAGTAATCTCAACATCTCGCATTCTAAAAGGTACAATAGTGTTGATTCTCTTTTTTGTGAGAATAACTATTTCAGTTTTATGGAGTGCTAACGTCAAACAGTGGACTTGCATCCATCGATTTATTTTTCTCATAGACTGGTTAATTTTAATCTAAGCAATTTCGAGATCTCGTGCAGTTACGAGCAGCGCAATATCATCGGCATATCTCATTAAAAGTATATCCTCCGGCATTTCTAATCTCAATAGTCCGTCATATAGGATATTCCATAGATCCGGTCCCAAGATGGACCCTTGCGGAACTCCGGACGTTACCTTGAAATTACACTTCTCCTGATTGAAATCATAGATTATTGAGCGATTTTTAAGATAATCTTTGAAAATGCGTAACCCGAAATAACTGCTCTAGTGCGAAAAGGGCAAATGCGCAAGCAAAAGAAGTAGCGGCATCTTTATCGCATGCCGCATATCGCAGATCTTTCGGCATTATAGTCCGCTCGGTCGCGGATTACGATGGCACTGTATTTTTAAGTGTTATTATGCGATAGCAATACTATTACTGTTGTTCTATATATTATATTATAACCTAAAGAATCTATTGTGTCGGGCAAAAATATGGAAATATTGATGTCTAAATGTAAGATAAAGATGCAATAAGTCATACTTTCGTCAGTACAATAGCATAGTAGAATATTGCGTTTCCTCATTTCCTGTTCTAGCAAACGGAAAGATATTTGCCTGTTTTTTTGCTCTTATTTTAGCATATCATGCGGACGTTCTAAATGCATAGATATAAACGCGGTCATACCGTCTTGCATCTTTTTACTAGAAGGTATATATAAATATATTGTCAACTCCTTTCTCTTAGAAGGAACCTTCTCATTTTGCCTTGTTAATGAGGTCATTAGGAGTTGCCCTCTTACGTGGACATTTGCACTTAGATTCGTCGAACCTAGTAGTAGAAACCTTGTTCTCACCAAGCTGTCGCATTGACACAGAATGTAGACTACACACAGAAAAGTGTTTTCTATTGCCAAGTACACCTATTTTCTTAAATATTTTTACTAAATCTAAGATAGTATTTTCCTTAATCTAGAGAATGTACCAGATTCAAATGAATGGCCGTACTTCAATATAATAAACCATTTTCTTGAAACTTTACTAATTTCAAAACAAAATGTACTTCTAAGAAATGTTGTCTCTCTAAATATAAATAATTCTATGTTCTTATGAGAAGGAATTCACTTCCTTAGAATGTTTCTAATTTCGAACAATATTTCCTTGAAGTAAGTAATATAATTTCTTTTATTGAGAACAGCAAAAAAGTAGGAATGTGGAGGGGTTCTTACACGTTGAAACTTGGTTATAGATAAACAATATGACGTACGGGATTTTATAGCTTTTTCGACTTATTGCACTTTACGCGTGGAAGTATATCTATCTCCTTTACTAATATTATGTATTAAAATAAGATGAAAATACAATCAGTGGATAAAAGTGCACTAAGTCAAAAATGCTAATAGTTCACATTGAAGCCAATAGAGGCGTTATTTTTCATACATTCGGATATGATTCGGATCAGATACGGATGAATTACTGGTAACGTTAGGTGAAACAGTTTGATTTAGTGTTCATTTTTAGTGATTGGAATGTATCTATTTTCTTTTGTTCCTGTTGCATATAGTATAGCTCACAATCTCTATATAAGTAACAATGTATAAAAACTGTAGGAAACAATGGAAAATATGAATAAATGCAATAATATTACAGGTTTAGTCGTGTTGGTTGTAAATAATTCATTGACGTTTCGCCAGTCATGTTGCAGGCATCTTCAAAATATCTGACTAGTTAGTTAAATTTTGAAGAGGCTAGCAGCATGACTGGTGAAATGTCAATCACTTTTTACAACCTACACGACTAAATCCGAAAAATTGTAATTTTAGGGGTAAGTACCTACACATAATCTTTTTGATTTAAAAAAAAGAGTTCCTCAGTTCAAGTATACCGTTCTCGTATTAAAGATAATACTGTTTTGAATTAAGAGCATTAAGAGGTCACTATTAGAAAATTGGGGACTTGTGTTAAGTTAACTTCGTATTCATTTGAAGGAACCACATGGTTTATATGAAAGTCAACTTTTCTCATATCAAGTTTATCACGTGTTTGACTTAAACCGGTAGAATTTCTTGGAACTAGAATTTTTATTCATTTGTTTCAAATAACTTACTTTCCTATGTTTAAGGACATAAAATTTCTTCATACAAGAAACTAATTTCTTGATATTTTTAGAAAATGATGTTCTTCGTTCAAGCAATTATTCATTTGCTTATATATGAGTACGAGAGGTACTTCAGTTAAGGAATTCTCACTTGGTTCTAGAAATTACTTCTCTGTGTGTACTGTTTCTTCTCCCTCTTGGCAGAATCTTCAACTACCGTCCTCAGCTACCCATAGGTATATATACAATGCCTGTCCGCAGTTATTTTAATAGTCTTCTTGGCTTTACCTATTATGTGAAAAATCTCTTAAAAAGATGCAATAGAAGTGTCTATATAAAAGTTTCTCTTTTATATAGACACTTCTTTTTCTAGAAGAAAGCAAAAGTGTTGTGAGATAATATTCTGGAATATTCACACTATTTTGTTTGCTGTTCAACTGTTAATAGAAACCCATAGTGATATAGGATAAATTTTGCACTTATCGAGAGTACAAAGATGTCCTTTAAATATAGAGTTCGTAAAAGAAGCTGACAAGACAAGAAGACTGGATAATCTTCTTAAAATTAACGCCCGGTTAGTAAATCTGCTTTTGACATCAAATGGATGAATCCTTGTTGTTAGTTTTAATTCTTCGTTAAGTAACATGACTAAAGAAAATGAGGCGGGTTTTACAAATATTATTGGCGGTTGAAAGTTTCTGCGAACAAAAAGGACAAATTATTATGTAACGCACCAACACATTAATTTGTGAGAGTGGTGCGTAGGCGTTCTCGAATGGTGTTTTTTTTTTAGCTGAATATTTGCCATTAACGGATTATATCCTTGGGGAAATTAAACGTCACTTGAAAAAATATGTATTCCAGAAATATTTATACCCCATAACTCGAAAAATGTTTCTACACTGATTTAAATGCTTTTTATATTTTAAGGACATTATTAAATATCTACAATTTGTTGATAAATACATACCTTGTAAATTGATTGCTTTTTTGCCCGGTAACCTTTTATATGTTTTTTAATATTCAATATTTCGCCGGCGTTTACCTAAATTAAAACGCGTATTTCCGATTATATCAAAGCATGTTTATATTTCCTTCTATCGATATGTATTTTTCATGGGATCGGCCTTTGTTTTTTACTCTCCTCTTTATAAGTGCTATATTTGGGTTTGTCATTTCCCCTGTATGAAATTTTCTGTCAATAACACAATCGAATGCTCCTTGTTAGGGAAGTTTAGCTACTTTTCAAAGAACGTCTTTACATTTTGATGAGTATTTCTCTGTTTTTTCATACATCTTAGTATGCTTTGAAGATATATTGTGCAATATCTGCGTCAAAATTAACCTTCTTTAATTATCAATTCACTTGGATAATTAACAAATTGATATATGTAACATAATCTTCGTTTCTGTTTATTGAGAATTACAATATGCAATATACAATATACAATAAATCACATACAATATACAATATACAATAAACAATACCTAATACACTGTACACAATGTATAATATACCATATATAATTTACTATTTAAGTATGATCGGCTGTGGTTAACTGGTACGTACAAAAGTCTGTTTTGTTTCAGAACAGGTTCTTATATAAACATTCAAATGTATGTTATCGTAAATGTAATATTTCTCCTTTTCTAAATTTTAACAATATTTCCAGGAGTTTTTGAAAAAATATTGTTTGATTATAGAGAGTAAACAAATTATAATGAATACAAACCCGTTTTTCCCACTCTATTTCTATGAAATACAGGCAGTATATAAAAACAAATTTATTGAATTCGTCATTCAATGAGTGATCCCTAACGGCAGTTAAAATTTTGCCCAGACGTCGTTGCCTAAATTTGCCGGAGAAGTCGAATACAAAGGAGGATGAATATTACGACCGTTTACGGTTTACGTGTTGCAGCGGTTTGAAGATGAGTGGGCGGGGAAAGGGAAACGGGACGCGGTGCGGTCCGCTTTAGCGCGCTTCATTAAAATATCACAAACTGTCATAAATAACAGGGTCTGAATTTATGGCGTTTGCTGGTGGCTCTAATGAGAGTCCCCTCTCCGCAAAACTTTTATCAATAACATATTCCCGGAGTCCTCAGAGCGCCCGCAACAATTACTATTAAAATTAACCGAACCGTAAATTATTTGCGGCTTGTCTTTCCACTCAATATCTACACGCCTACCGTAATTTGGTATGTGTGTAGCGCCTAAACGCACGGTGAGTGGGTACACAAATACGTCACCATCATTCACGATTGTGTGTACTGTACTTAGCTATTTGTATTTGCGGTTCCATCTGTTTCGATGTTTGTTTATTGCGAGTGTAGTGTTACTATTGTCAATTAGTTTGTAGAAACAATAAGTAATAGCGATGATAATTGATGACTGTCTCTATTTCACGTTAATTTAAACATTTAGAACGAAAAACAGATTTGGAGTGAATTTAATAAGGGATAAGTGGAAATCGTTAACTATCGACCAGACAATTTGATACAATATGTATATACGAGTATAAAGAAAAGACAAATTTAGTAGTATATAATTTATTTTCCTTTCTTTACAGCGAAAACAAAAGTAAAAATTGTTGAAATTTTTGAGATTGATTTGATCCCTTGCAATGCGCCGTTCTTTGGGAAAATCCATTTTAGTGTCAATTTTGAGCTTACCGTTACTTAATCATTAATTCTCTCCCTTTTGATTGATTTTCCTATAGGCGGTAGCGTTACTATCGCATGTTATTTTGTTTAATTGAGTTTTTTTTATTTATTCTTGTTTACGACAGGAATATTGTCGTCGCAGACGGTATCCGTTCACACACGCTCAACTCCCAAACAACTATACTGTATAGTCTCCAGCCTTCCTCGCTCTGGCTGTCGTGTCGGCATAGCTTTTCTGATATACGCAGAGTTCCTTAGTTCCTGCCCTTCCCGGTCTGCCGATTGGCGTCGGCACACACAGAAAAGTGTTTTCTATTGCCAAGTACACCTATTTTCTTAAATATTTTTACTAAATCTAAGATAGTATTTTCTTTAATCTAGAGAATGTACCAGATTCAAATGAATGGCCGTACTTCAATATAATAAACCATTTTCTTGAAACTTTACTAATTTCAAAACAAAATGTACTTCTAAGAAATGTTGTCTCTCTAAATATAAATAATTCTATGTTCTTATGAGAAGGAATTCACTTCCTTAGAATGTTTCTAATTTCGAACAATATTTCCTTGAAGTAAGTAATATAATTTCTTTTATTGAGCAACAGCAAAAAAGTAGGAATGTGGAGGGGTTCTTACACGTTGAAACTTGGTTATAGATAAACAATATGACGTACGGGATTTTATAGCTTTTTCGACTTATTGCACTTTACGCGTGGAAGTATATCTATCTCCTTTACTAATATTATGTATTAAAATAAGACGAAAATACAATCAGTGGATAAAAGTGCACTAAGTCAAAAATGCTATTAGTTCACCTTGAAGCCAATAGAGGCGTTATTTTTCATACATTCGGATATGATTCGGATCAGATACGGATGAATTACTGGTAACGTTGGGTGAAATAGTTTGATTTAGTGTTCATTTGTAGTGATTGGAATGTATCTATTTTCTTTTGTTCCTGTTGCATATAGTATAGCTCACAATCTCTATATAAGTAACAATGTATAAAAAATGTAGGAAACAATGGAAAATATGAATAAATGCAATAATATTACAGGTTTAGTCGTGTTGGTTGTAAATAATTCATTGACGTTTCGCCAGTCATGTTGCAGGCATCTTCAAAATATCTGACTAGTTAGTTAAATTTTGAAGAGGCTAGCAGCATGACTGGTGAAATGTCAATCACTTTTTACAACCTACACGACTAAATCCGAAATATTGTAATTTTATGGGTAAGTACACATAATCTTTTTGATTTAAAAAAAAGAGTTCCTCAGTTCAAGTATACCGTTCTCGTATTAAAGATAATACTGTTTTGAATTAAGAGCATTAAGAGGTCACTATTAGAAAATCGGGGACTTGTGTTAAGTTAACTTCGTATTCATTTGAAGGAACCACATGGTTTATATGAAAGTCAACTTTTCTCATATCAAGTTTATCACGTGTTTGACTTAAACCGGTAGAATTTCTTGGAACTAGAATTTTTATTCATTTGTTTCAAATAACTTACTTTCCTATGTTTAAGGACATAAAATTTCTTCATACAAGAAACTAATTTCTTGATATTTTGAGAAAACGATGTTCTTCGTTCAAGGAATTATTCATTTGCTTATATATGAGTACGAGAGGTACTTCAGTTAAGGAATTCTCACTTGGTTCTAGATATTACTTCTCTGTGTGCACAGTTTCCTGACGTAACACAGGCACTTTCAGTTATTCCCGGTCTGTTCGTTAGCGTCGGCACAGTTTCCGGTATAAAACAGGCATTTTACCAGTTTTCTCTGCTCTGGCAGCCGCATCGGTACATGCTGATTGATGCACGCAAATATGTATTCATAGTCATTTCTGACCCGACATGGTACGTGAAAACTGTCCGCGTACTTTTGATCCGACGCTGGTATATATACTTTAATTTTACCTTGTCACCAGATTTTAGAACCGTTAAAATTTCGCGTCTAAATGTAAAAGCGTTCCGAAGGCCTCCGAATATTGGTTTGTTTGCGATTGTACATATTATTATATGTGTTTACAACTGTACACGCATATGTTTTGTCACACATCTGTTTTTGTCGTTGTACGTAGTTTTTGTCTTTCTCTCCTATTTGATGGCAATAAATTCTTGCTTGTCTTTACTATTTAAATTGTTTCGCACTCCGATAGTAACCCTGGAAACCTCGCTCTCACACTAGCAGCTACCACTCTGGAATTGAAAAATTATTGTAACGACATCAAAAGCGAAACAACGTTCAAATCAACATAACATTGTGATATTCCGTTTGACAACTGGATTTACAGCGCCGTTTTATGACCACGAGGTGAATCTCTGCACGCGTAGAGCTAGACATACAGGGCATATACATATATCTTATCATCAGCAAACATAATAACACTTACCAACTGGAAATCGTTTACAAATACAATATAAATCAAGGGTCCGAGGGTATTACCATGTAAAACTTATCTTTTAACTGGTAATTGATTTGATTTTCCCTCTCTCACAATATAAACATAATGCGTTCTATCCGTTAAGTAGCTAGAAAGAAATTTCCGTGTTGTATCCACACCATAATTTTCTAGCTTCCTAAGCGAAATACTATGATCTACAAGATCAAATACTTTGCTAAGGTCTAGGGAAGCATCCTATAGAAGATTGCCTTTTTTCCATACTTTCATACAAACTAGTTATGAACTGACGACATAGTATTTCCCTGTTTTCTAAAACCAAATTGATTCGCGCTTAAAAGATTGTGTTTATTGAAGCAATTAACTAATCTGGCAGCTACTAACATTTCTATAATTATTTAGAAACTACTTAATATTAATATCGGGCGATAATTAGCAAAGCAAAATAAGATCAGTTTATTATAGTTATTTATTACTGCTTCAATTTACTTATTTATGTACAGTTATCCGCCCAGGAGACCTAATTCGTTACCCCAACATGAACATCATTGTGATCATCGTCGTGCGAGGTCTATGCATTACTAGAACAGCAAGATAAGATCCCACTTTAGACACCTTACATAACTAATTCCCATCCAATTATGGATACTGCACAGCGCAACGCGGTTCAACAAATTCGCACAATTTCATTAAATATTAATCGATTTGGCAGTCCCGCGTACGCCCAACCTTAAAGTTACAGACTCTGCTTTAAGTTGATGCAATATTAAACAGCTCCACGACTAAATTAGTTTCGTTTTCCGAAATCACTTCGCGACCTATATGTGCTCTAGTCTACGTATTATGTTAATCTATATGTGCATATACATGTACCTGTAATGAGGTATAAAGATAATATAATGGTTTCTGATTACATCACATCCTAAATAGTTAGAGGCGTTGATACAAATAAGTATAATCGGTGCTTTGATTTAATTATTCGATACTGTACCCTATATTTACCGTAGAAATAATTTCGCATAGAGGACGTTACCTTAATTTACGATATGACATTAAAATGCGCACAGATACCAGCAGTATACAGCAATAAAAACATAATGACAAGGATACAAATTTGCAGCAATAAAACGATCTCATGCCGTTATGATTTAAATAGCGGAAAAATAGGAAATGAATCTCTCGTTGACAATATACGCAGAGCTATAAAATCTAAATTTCCATTCCGATAAAGCAGCCATCGTAATTCACGTTTTATATACCTACGTTGGTACACTTTCTTATTATAGTATGATATATCCGGCGGCATAATAACTTTTCGAGAAGATATCTATTCGTGAATATAGTTACTGCAAGTAAATTTGTACAGTAAAATGAGGAGAAAAGCGTATCACAAGATACACCTTGGTAAATTTTCTAGTAAAAACTGAAATACCAATAACACCGTCGCGGTGCATACGTCACAGGTGAAGCAGTGACAAAGATCGAAGTTATACGAAGAAATTTGATATTTGTTACTGTCTTACCTATGACGTATGCATAAGCTGTGGCTGTAATACACTTGAAAAATGTTTGTGACCTGATGTGCAGGGTACTCCTTCCCATTTTTGTGTGACTTTAAATGAATTAGAATAGTATTTTTAATGTTTTCAAAAAAATCTTTGAACCCATTCATTTAAATTTTGTACACAGCGTCATCAAACACGACTGTCAACTGCCACCACCAAGTGGAGGGACGGGCGGCAACTTTGAAATCTTAAACGGAATTCCCCATTTTTTATTTCAGATTCGGATTCTACGTATCAAAATACAAAAGTTTTGTCTGAAACATCTTTTTCGATTCTTAATAGATAGCGCTGAAATTCGTAACAAATAATTTTTGTAATGTTCTGAAGAGAAGTTTGAAAATCTCCAAAGTGTTCAGGCTCTCACTGATACCAGAAGCGATTCCGAAGGTACTCGATCATATGCGAAGTAATTCCGAAGGTATTCAACCGTACCTTAGTCAATATCGAACGTGACCGACGATTCTCCAATATTTTTGAGGGTCCCCAAAGATTCCTCGAGCCTCGAGTAATGTTGAAGGTAGCCCATAATATCAAAGATGATTTTTCAAGAATCCGATGATGATGTTTTAACGGAACAACATTTAGCGTAACCCAGGAAAAAACAACGTAGATGTAGTAGTTTTCTGTTCCCGTCAGGGTACTTGTTTTAAGTGGCTCTCACCAATGGGGCGCTTAATTAACGTAGGATGTTTTAAACAATTTTAAAACAAAGTACAAATCAAAATGAACATTTAAAAGAAAAATCCCGATTTTTTAGATATCGCCACAAAAGGCAAAATCAGGAGGGTCATATCTGGTGATCTAGCAGGCCACTCAATTTCACATTGTCGTCCTATCCAACGGCAACGAAAAACTTCATCTAAGTAATCACGAACATTTCGTTCGTAGTATAGTGCAGCACCATCTTGTTTAAACTAAATATGTTCCAAGTTATCGCCAGCAATTTTTGTTATTGCTGGAACTATTTCATCTTAAAGCATGTCTGCGCGTCTTTCAGTATTGACATTTCTATTTATGAAAATGTCCCTATCATACGACTATTTAGTATTGCAGCCTAAACATTCAATTTTTGAGAATACTACGTGTTGCTCACTCACACCCAAAAAGGATTTGTAACAACCCAATACCTACAATTATGCCAATTCATTTATCCGTTTAATTGGCCTGAAAAAACAATGTTAAATGGTAGGATCTTCAACTACTCTGTTCATCATATCCTCACAAAATCAGATCAGCAGATCTCCGAAGAGTATTATGAGGATCTTCTGTGGATAATAAATAATATGTCCAACCATTGCTCTTCATTTGTAACTGTATTTGATCTCGGTAGATCTTTAACACTGCCTGTATCTCCAAATCTGAAAATAATTCTTTCTACCGTTGATTTCGGGATTCCAACCATCCTAGTTCTAAAGTTTTCATTGGAAAGATCCTTTACGTCTTTCTGGTCTCACTCCAATCAAACGTCATTAAGAAAGATATTCTTTCTCGTTTAGTTGCCATTTAGGTAAATTGTAACGTCTATTAAACAATAACGACTATAGAAAGAATAACGAAATAAGGTGTGTCCGCTTCAAGAGGCAGACCGTAAATCATTTTACACAAATACCTCAAAATATTCCGAAACTCACAAAAATTATTGCTTGTGAATTTCAGAGCCATCAAGGATCCAAAAAATGCTTCAGATAAAACTTTTGATACATAGAATTCGAATCGGTAATAAAATATGGTGGTTTCCATTTAAGATTGCAAAGTGGTGGCACGCTCACGGCTCTGGGGGTGGGGGTGAAGGATCATGTTTGGTACCATTGAATAGATTTTTGAATATGATTTGTGATGTTTTGCGATTCGATGAGTATTCCTCGAGCTATTTGGAGTCCCGGCAATTTTGGGACACCCGGTATATGAGAGCTTTTATTAACGTAATTATTATAGGCAGTTATCCTCGCATATGAACCACCCGCCGAGTGAAAGCCGAAAACAACATAAAACGCAAGTCACCTTTGTTTTTGTTTGCCGGAGGAACGGCACACAAAACAAAGACACCATCACCGTGGCGCTTTTGTAGGCGCTCTAAAAATAAACTCCAATTGTTTCAAGATAAATCGTCACTCGTTGACGGTTTCTTTACTCCGGTACGCATTTTCTCGGTTTTACGAATTGCAGAAAACAGAGGCAGAAAGTTGTTGGACTACCTTGAAAATAAGTTTGTTTGTTGACACAATGGCGAGTCTGTAGCTAAACACCGCGCACGCTGAAACATACAAAGCGTTTTGTTATAACTTTGGCGTACTTGTTCTCAAGGCCTGGTATTTTGCGGGAGCGTTGTTTTATTGCTGACAATATATTTTAGATTGGGGAACAGATAAGGATTTCCTGAAAGAAGTTGGTTACAGTAGTTACAAGCATGAAAGTGTCTGGGAAGTGAAGCTATAATTGTCGTTTGTATACATATGTAAACTAGGAGGACGAACGCGCCAAATTATAGTATGATAGATCGTTTTTTTTGACTATATTAAAATTAGGCGCATAAGATATTCGATCTCTCCGTGCTATACGATTGTATTAATTCAATACAATTGTTTCGGGAATTCGTGAATTTCCATTTTCAGCCGAAGACAGAATGAGTTAAGAAAAAGTTATAATATCTAAACATGCTTCGTTATCCCATATCTAAAATCTATATATACAAGTGCTTTTTTCTACCCCTGCATGACATGCGAAATACCAAAACCTCAGAGTGAAGTGTGTAACTAAAACTGTTGCTAATTTGAATTTGCACTTTGATTTATGGTGCTTGATTATTGGAACTCAAGGTTTCGGGTGTCATTGGGAGATTGCTAGACTCACAAACTAATAGTTGTTATTGACGCTGATTTTTTTCACGGGTGAGAAACCGTTGCAAGGAAGTGTGTTTACCCCAATAAATCAATCAACACCGAATGATGCAGAGGAGATGTTTCTGATTTATTGAATTGTTGGAGTTTTTTCTCATATACATGGTTTCGTAAGTGTCTAATTCCCTCAAAGGTATTACATTTTTCAATAGTTTAAGGTGCTCTATGTTAGTTTTATGGCCTGTATCATTAATATGTTGTGCAATATTAGATTGTTCAAGCCTTCCACAGCGATAACGAGCTATGTGTTTGGTTGTGTGTGTAGTTTGGAGTTTAGAGGAATTATTGATGCCGCCATATACATATGTGTCTATTAAAATATCGAGTCCAGCATATTTAGGTGTCTGCCTTTTTTCTAATAATACCTTCATATGTCTTTATTGTGTTAAAATAGAGACGGTACTTTAGTAAGATATCTTGCGCTGGTGTACATCGTGTATGTAGGCTAATGTTTAAGGCATTGAGGATACTTCCGCTCTTTGCGGCATGTGCATTCAATATAATCATGAGATGCAGCACTAAATTAAAGATACCTTACACATGTGGGCTTCTACTACACACGCAACCAGAGGTGCAGTCAATCTGAGGTTACACATATACAAACCACTTCCAGTTCTAAAGAGAAATGGGAATACATAATCTTTACCTAAGGAAATTTGCCTTTCTCACACTTTGTATAAACTATTGAGACACTTTACAAGGGTAGAATTAGAGTAGAGCAAGAGTAGAATACTTTGCTTTTTATTTTCTAGATGATTGTGGATAAATAACTTGTTTATACTTGTGTTGCCTTTTTGTGAACTTTTTTATTAATTTTAAAATCTTCCGTTTGATATAAATCAATGAATACATTAGAATTGTTAACGTCAATATTTATTATTTTGCTTTTATATACGCCTGAATAAGCCAGAAACGATTAAAGAAAGTTCTCAACGTTCTTTATGGAGTCGACCTGTGCTTTATACCTTTCCCTTTTAAAAATATGTTTCGTAATATTTTTTTTTAAATGAGCTGAATAATTATAAAGGACGAGGCAAAAAACATCTAGGGTGGTGGAGAAAACTCAATCTGCTTCAATTCTCATGTAAATTAGATCTCCAAAAAGCAACTCAATTAATACGCGCATTTTTCTTGGCGAATTTCTAAAGCGAAAAAGCGGCTTTCAGAAAGTGCTCTTTCTCCTTAATAGAGTAATTTAAAGGTGGAAATTGGGCGGCTGCAAGGAATGGGTATTTCAGTAACTGAATTGTGTTTATATTATTCTCTTTTTGAGAAGTCTGTATTCACTTAAAGTACTACATTTAGTCTTTCAATCTAAAATGGTTTTGTCCTGCCTTTTATCAGCTATTCTTCTAGATAATTGTCTATGTATAATATACGAGGAAAGATGTTTATATTATCTAAATAGCCACAAAGAAACCCTACCTACTTCTTGGTGTCATATTCATAGCTTATGTAACTTTTACAAAATTTCATTCAATGAAAAATAGAACACAGAAGTATTATCAAGTTCTTAATAAAAGGAAAAAGGTGAACCCATGATGATTAATTTTTATGGGAAAGTTACGATGCCATACTTTGCAGTAAATTCTGGTGTAAATAATTTGGATAAGGTAGGTAATAAGTAGAAAACATGTTGAAGCAAAAACCAATGAAAACAGAGAAAATTCGAAAACGGGGCTTAGCAAATTGAAAAAAGAATTTCAAAGTACACAGTTGCTAACGTAGGCATAGAAGCAGTAGTTTTAAAGATTTCTCATTAAAATTTAGAAACGAATAAAGTGTCAGTACATTAAATTATAATAATTGTGTCGGAAATTTGTTTTTAAAGAAATCTTGGTGGCATTGAATGATAACATAGACATTTTTTGTACATAGTTGTAGCTCGTGATAAAACGTAGACGTAACACTGAATGAGTTGATGTTTGGACTTTTTTCATTTACCTACTACAAAATTGTTTAAATACGACGATTCGGAGGTGAAGCAGGTGAACTTCTAATTGTATACTATCTATGTGAGTGTATTTGCAGTTGTAATTTAGCATGAGTGCGCTTTATCAGGACTATAGTGCTAACGGCAGTTATCATTGGCCAAATGTTAGACTTAAACAATCTCATAGATAGCAGAAATACCCCAAATATCAACTCATTCTCTCATCCATTGTCAAGAATTTCCTGCCATGGGTTGTATCACTAAAACTCCCTGATAAACAAGAATATATGCCATGACTTCACAAGAAATCTGCTACTAAAAAAAGCAAGCACAAGGTGTAAGTAGACAACTACTGTCTACAGTACCTTGTTTATTGTTGTTTGGATCAGAAAGTAATTAAAATATTCGACACTACCGTTCAATAGAAAAAGATCTAAAATTATGAACGAAAAACCATGCTGCTTCGTTCAGAAAGTTTACCAAGCCCAAAAAGTAATTAAAATTGCCATTTCATACAGACGAATCTTTCATCTTATTGTCAGGCGACTATTATCCCTTTCCCAAATAGAGGAAAACACATTTAGAGGGACAGTGTTTTGCTTTTGGTGCAAGCTTGAAGAGGGTGGTGGAAGAGCAGTTCGGAGACTTTTTTTTTTTCAAGGCATTAATTTTCTTTCTATTTCCCAAATCTTTTTCTTTTAAATATAAAAATGTTCTCTAATAACAACACCAATTAATTCAATAACATCAGATTTAAGTATTTCTTTCCATGGATTGAACAACTTTAGATATTATAGATTTTTTTCTTGCAACTTTTAATTTTTCCTTTACTTGGGTGTAAACCTCTAAGGAATAGTTTATACTGTTAAATAAAAGCAATTATTATTCCTATAAAAGAAATTATGTTTTAATTTCGTTTTCCAACCACACGTGGTGCTTATCGATCAATATGCATGGCAGATTATCTGTCCAGTATTGTATAGTTCTGTACAACAGCAGATATTTTTAACTACCTAACTGACAGTTATATGTTCGTAGATATAAATCAATTTTTTGCTTTAAGTATAGTTTACCCGGTTACAGTAGCCGAGTTAGGGTAATGGCAGCCGTACGGATTTGCATATTAAAGACTTCCACTGACTGCAAGTATAATCAAGGTACATTTAATATTCCCTTTGAACCTGTATCTACTTGTACACCTACATATGTAGAGAGCGCTACAGTGGCACGACATTATCGAAAAGAAATCAGTTTAGTATCCAGTCAGTCGACATATCCAAACGTGAAACATCAAAGAGTATACAATAATAGCCGGATTCCCAGTCAAAAATTCAGTTAACGGTCTATAACGATCGTTAACAAACATGCTAAGTGCATTCCGCTTTACCCACTTTGGTTTCCAACGTTTGGATTAGTATGTTTTAACTGGTGATATATTTGAAGTTATAGGTACGCTGATCAAGTTTCCCCTAAAAAGAGGAGATTTTAAAATGGAAATAAATACTGGCTAAAACAAAATCAAAACCAGTGCTTAGTCCGGATACAAGGGCGCCACTGGTTGTGACGGCGGGGTCCTAAATTCGGAATTAATTACATGCTGGGAGCGTAGTTTAGCACGCAGTCTCCAGATCGCGGTCCGTTTCTCTGTGTATGTGTAATTTATAGCCGGAAGTCCACTAAAAGACGACCGCAGGTTACCGCACCGCCACCGGTGATGTGGCCTAATATAACCTACATACTACACGCGTTGTTTCTATCCCAAGAAAAACTTTTTAAATTGTTCACGTTATACTGCAATTTACGTGAAGCACGACCAAGTACCTACTTCTAATCATACTTCTAAAGTGGATTACTACTTTGGAATATTGTGGCAAAGGGTTTGTAAAGTAGGTCACATTGCAGATAATTAAACTTGGATGGATTTTGAATAAATTACTAGCAATAAGATTACGATTAGAACTTTGAAACCTTCACAAAGAGAGGTTACATAATTACCTTGCATATGGTAACAAAATGTGCAACAGTAAAGTTAAAATGGGAAAGGCACTTGGAGATGATGAAGTTATGGGAGAAGGGTTGAAATATATGGGAAATATAGTTGTAAAGAAATTTTTTGATTCGTTAGATGCCGGTCGTAACCTATTCGAGACAACTGCGCTTTCTATCATACTGTCTTTGAGAATGCCAGCCACAGTTGCTGGCGAAACGTCAGGTATCATAAGTACCTATCGACCACGGCCAACGCGGTAATTACAACTGATTTAATGTAGAAGTTAATATTTTAAATCAATCTAGAAGCTTTGTCCAGCAGCTATTCTTATTCCTTTTCTATTTTATTAATATACTTAGATTACATAAAAAATTGTGAAAATTCACTTTTGAAAATGTTGCTTGTTTTAGGCTTAACTGTTTAAGCTGCTTTTCTTTTGTTCTTTTGTTTTTTGAATCATAGGTCTATCTCTCAAAATTACCCTTACTGTTTCCTTTTCCACTATCTAAAAACAATTAAAATGTGGAGAATATAACAATAAAGTATCCGTGGGTATTTAGATAAGTTTAGAGAAAAGAAAATTAAGGTATCTAACCAGAAAGTTGCAACCAAATATGAATGAATATTCGAAGATTTTCATGTTATCCTTAACATCGATATACCCATTGTACACGTAGAATACAATGCGTGCTAATTTAGTACAAAACTGGGTATTAGCTGTACGTCACGGGGAATACATGCAACATAAATATAATATCGTATCGTACTGAAACCATTGACGAGTCCAAAAACAGGGTAAATCGGTAGGGAGTACTGCAGCTCGCAGTGTCGGCCTTTGTTGCGATTCGGAGTCCTGCGGGCAGAGAGATTACATCGCGTGCCGGTGGATTTCGGGGCCAACGTAGAAGAGATAGCGAAGGGCTGCGTTCGGGAACGTGGTCGACAGCTCGGCGGGCACGAGCATCCATCACCGCTGGCTGCAGATTTACAGCTAATTTGCTACACAATGTTCGCGACATGCAAAATTAACTGGCCATTGTGTGTCCCAGTTTCTGGCATCGACCGATGCTCGTCGTTCGTTCCCATATTGTGGTGCAGCAGTGGTGGAGATTGGTAGAGAGTGTGTGAGGAGTTGCTGGAGTTGCTTCTCTCTGTTTGCGGAAATCAATTGAAACTGTTAGCTGGTGGAGACTCTTACAAACAAGCAACCAAGTACGATTTGATATTGAAAAATATTTTTGCCAAATACCAGCGATTAGATAGCAAGTGTAATTACTATTGATATATTGAAAATGCAAAGCAATGCATAATACTTAATAGCAAACACAACAAATTTATATCAGTATAAACAAAATTAAATATGATAAGATATTAGAAAGTGATGCACTCCTATGCGCAAGAATAACAAAAACTTCGTCAAGCAAAGTAACTCAGAGCAAATAAGTTCTTAAAACATCTTTAGGTTTAGTTTCTTGCCAAATTACCAAGTTAAAGCAAAAATCGCAATTTTCTTAATAAATTCTAATGTACTGAGGTAAAAAATTCTTTACGCGCGGTATTAGAAACATTGTTCTCGCCTGGCCTTCACAGTGGCACAGCACATGAACTAGGATTTCTTCCTCCTCTTGCCAGAATCTGCAAAGAACGTCATCTGCTAAATATATACCTATTCAATCTATAATAACCCGTCAATTTGACAGTCTTCCTGTCTTCCTTTACTCAGTAGGTCTTTAGCAAATTCAGCCCGTTGTTCTCTTAAGAACTCGTTGGTCAGCCTTTGTCCTGGTGACCTTTGCCACCGTTCATTGAACTTATTATGTGTCCATTCGTTGATGGACTTTTTGATTTGCGATTTGGTAATGTCGTAGGAAGCGCCAGCTTTAACGGATGACCTTAATGAACCTCGTCTGGCTATATCGGGCGCCTATCTCCCAGTTCTTCTTAAATGTCTATCTAGGTTAAAATTCTGAACCATGGCATGACGTGGCGTAAGCGGACTCGATACAGGCAATATGCCCAATTATTTGAAACATGTTCTGCGTACTTCTGTGCTAGCAAAGCTTGTGATACAGAAGATTATCGTGTTTTAGACAAGAAACACATCATGCACATATGGCCACGAAACACAAACAAAATGATAATCTCGAAAATACTTGACCATAACAAAACTTCGTTAAGCAGCTGTGGCTATTGCTTTCAGATTTCACATTTGAGAGCACGACGTACTTAAACTGTGTATCGAACCTTGACGCACTTATAAATACATATATCGACGGAGTAGAAGAATAAAAGCATTTCTCAATGTTTTTTGGATTTGAAGGAAACTTTAGTACTTACACTGCACATGACAGGACAGAAACGAGCAAGGCTGATCAGCAACGTCATCTTCTCTCACACTATAATATTCAAGTTTCTTCGGTAATATCTGGTAAAAGCAATCAAGGGCCCATGTTAAGTCACAAAGGTATTTGGTGGACCATTCACTAGTACGTATATAATTAACAACCTGCCTGACAAAGGAATGAATAGTAATAATGGTCGGTAGCCCGTGCCTAAAGCCACGTTAATTATTTGATATTATATTGTTACAATTTCAATGACCTAGGAACCTGTTGAGCATGGCATACTTCGAAGCTTTTGAAAAAAATAGGAACTTGTGAGATTGATTGTAATATTGTGTTTACAGTTCTTTTTATGAATGAGATTAATATCTGACGATTTTAGGACATGACAATACTCCACAAGCAAAACATAAATTAATTAACTACGTTAACGGTTGAATAAATAACAAAGAAAACTCAAAGAAAATTAAGGGCTTCATTTTTGCAAGTAGCGATAGCAACATTGAATTATAATTATGTGGAAATGTACCAAGAAATACTTCATATCATTCAAAAACAAAAAAAAAAATATTGCTTTATCTGGTTATTGTATGCGTGACAAAAGAAATCGCTTTGAGAGAGGAAAAATAACCCTAGCGATTAATTTTAAGTACTTATTTTACTATATAATTCTCGATAGATAGAGGTAATATTTAAATGTAAAAGTTAATCATGACGGAATTTCCTTCACAATACTTTGCGGAATATAGTGTTGCAATTAAGTGTAAATCTTGTATACTGGCCGTAATATGTTGATACGAAAAAGAAGTTTTAAGTAAATCAGTTGAGTAATTATACTAAAAGTTTAAGAACCGTTCAAGTATATATTGAAATTCGGATTACATGCTTCGATCTATGGGAGTCATCTTCAGATCTATGTAAATTTGGAAACTAATAGTACAAAGTATGTATTTGAAATTGCATGTTGGTTTTGCACCAGGTTGGATATGATAACAGTTCAAAAACCGTTCAGGTATATATTGAAATTCAGATTACATCGTTCGACCTATGAGGATCATATTCAGATCAACAAATTCCGGAATTTAACGTACACATTTTTCCATATATACAAAGCGTGCAAGAATCAAATAACACTAAATAATATTTAGTGGTGTCGACAATTAACATGTCGAGAACCGTCGGCTGGGAGTTCTTATGGTGATATCAAAGCTTATGTCAGATCTGAACTCGCTACTAGTCACCGCTCCTATAGCAATGGACTTGCCGGCGCGAGACATTGCAAAACCATCGGGATTTATCCGGGCGAGGAAAGACTCCGCAAGGCATTCTTTATAAGCAGGAACAGACTGAGACTACTTACGAGAGTCCTAACTTGCTACTGCGCACTGAACAAGCACTTGCACCGTATGGGGCGAGTTGACTCTCCCCTGTGCAGAAACTGTGGGAGAGCAGAAGAAACTGCTGTGCACCTCCTGGCTGACTGCCCGGCAGCGGACAGGGAGAGACATACTTTTCTAGGGGTCGCTCGGTTAGACAAACCCAGTTTAAGCAAATTTACTCTCGACCAATTTGCGGACTTCCTTGTTCGGGTACAACCAGGTCGAGAGGGCAAAAACATCATAGGACACAATAGGTCTTATGGCCGAGTTGCCTTTCGGTGTAAACCTCCCCATGAAGGTCAGCAAAAAAATATTCACTGGCGTCCGGTTATGAAAGAACCAATATGCAGTAGCTTTTACGTTGCAAAATTACTACCTCCTAAAAAGTATTTTTCGCCGAAAAATGTTCCTTTTATATTTGAAAATACCGAAGATTCATGCTAAGTTTCATCTAAATCTGACTTCGACATCTCCAGAGCTTTCTTGTGTCAGCTCTTCGAATATTCGAAAAAAGGATCTTAAAAACACAGATTGTGTGGGTTTTTATAATGTAAATGTCTTATTAACCTATGACTTAAACTTTTTCTCAAGTGGTTCAGATGAATTAGGTGTAAGTAATTCATATTGCAAAAAAATAAACAAAGGCTCGTCATCTCACATATGTAGTAGCCATTTTATGTAATAAGGAGCTTTTTTCTTATTTACCTGCCCAGTTCTACGACTCATGCTCGTATGTCTCCTTTCGGTCGCCCAAATAAGTCTTGCCTTCTACGATCTAGTGCCTCTCAGTCGCATAGTATGTGCGCTCTTCCCGACTATATCCAGCAGGGTGTGTAGTTTGAGTCCTCGCATTTTTGCGCAGGCATTTCCCTCACCGCAGCATGTCTGGTAGTTAGGTACGTAATAATGCAGAGCTGTTTCCTGCTGAGCTGCAGTCGTTATCTAGCTCTTTAACTGTATGATTTCCCCATCAAAGTTTTACAATATTGCTTGGACCGTACCCAGTCGCTTATGTGTTCACGGAAATTTGTTTTGTAATCCCGAAAAAAGGTTTATTTTCATCTCTGATCCTTTCTTTGCGAGTTTGTCAGCCATTTCGTTACCTTTGATCCCTTGATGGCCCGATATCCAAGTCAAACCGACCTTGTTCCGGTCTAAAAGTTCCACTAATAATTTGTGGAAGTTTTGGGCATCGAGGCACTTCGTTACCAGGCTTGAGGATACTTTCCGGCTTAGTAATGCCTTTAGTGCTGCTTGGCTGTCCGACATGATTTGAATTTGTCTGTTGGTCACTGCTTTCACATTCATTGTTGTGGAACACTGAAGGATAGCATACCTGCACCGGCACCATCAGCCGTCTTAGATCTGTCCGTGTACCAGACCATGTCTTGCTTTTTGTTTTTAAGTGCCTCCCTAGCTTCTTCCCGTCTGTCTGGTGAAGGGACTCCCTTATCTATCCCTTACGGGCATGGGATCGGTCCACATTAGTTGTCCAGTTTCTCATCTTTTCGAAAATGTAAGTTCAAATGTACAGTAAAAACTATTGACGTTGTTATCAAAACTGCTAAAATTAGTTCACTGCTTCGTTTGTGCGTGGTGATGAATCTGCATGATAGATTCCTGACTAAAAGCTCATGCGAGCCTTTCCTGAAGTGCGTCCTTTTCAGCCAGCTCGTATGAATTAATGTTAGAAAGCATATCGCAGCGGACAGGCATGATAAATCATAATCAATTGTTATACTATGTACAGGTTTTACATCTTATTAGATGTATATTAAGAGAAGGCAATAGGGCTAAAATTTAAGTGCATACAAGGTCGTCAGTCTTCTCAAAATAATGTTAAAATCTTAGATTAAATTCCTAGACGTATTGATCGTGGAAAATTTGTTTTAAATTTAAACTTGTTCTTCTGCCTTTGTCAAAACAATTTAGAAAGCACCTTAGTTGAGTTCGGTTACTCAATAGAAATATCATTTTTCATCTATTGGTATATAACTTCACATATTAAAAATTTTTCTATCCACATGTTAGCTAGTTTTCTGCAACTCTAACCCAACAAGTTTACTTAAATCAAACCCTCTACTAACGAATCAGTAGGCAATTTTTATAACAGGTTTTCCCCTCTTTTCGTAAATATCCGGATGGCTTCTTCGTTTCGTTTTACAAGATGAAAATGATATAGGAGGGAGTTATGGGTCAAGATAGAATTTTAAAAGCGGCATGAGATGATCTAAGGGGCTCGGCTAAAAAGAATGAATGAGGAAGAGTTGGAAGACGAAGAGAAAAGATTGCTGGAAGGGATTGGAAAGCGTCAGACCTACTCAAGAGATATTATCGCCCGTAAATCAGTTTTCTATGCTAAATCGACGAATAACAGGGTCAGTCCTCCTTCGGTAAACCTTCAGCGTGGCGATATTAAAAAATATTGGCGCGGCAGATTAAGAGAAAGCGGAATTTTACTTACGGATTTTATTAAAATTTTGGTTCTCATGTCGGTATCTAAGTTTCTGCTAGAACTACGAATATAATAACCAAAAACAAAGAAGTTGTAAGCAACATATTTAGGAAGTCTCGGAAAATTATAGAAGAGTAGCAATTAATCATCGCCGTCGAAAGTTACTCGAGGTATCCATTTAGCTCCATAATAATCGTTCCCCCAGTAAATGCACCGGCGACGATTATTTTACGGTATCGAGCGCAATCTTCGTCTATTTTCCTGCCTTCTCCGATGGAAGCGGCGAGAGCGGAAAGTCATTTCCAGGACGTCAGCGTGTCGTTGTACTGTCGCCGCCACACGCTAAGCTAAACACACAAAGGCTCCTGACCTTTGTTATTATCAATGACGCTCGCGCGAGAGAAGAAGAAGACTTAACAAGAAACTGGGACAAACAGCAGATATAAACCGAGTGATATCCGCTATTCACGCGAATGTGCGGAGAGACAAAAAGCGCAGACCGAGTCGCGACCGTCTGGGGAATGCGAAAGAAGCATTATTAGCAGCGCAAAGTAGTGGTTGTACAAAGTTTGCGTTGGCGAAGTAATGTAGCCTTTGGTTAAGACGGTCGTCGACGAATTGGAAGGGATTCTCTATTCATTCGGCTCCTTGTTCAAACGGGAATAACAGATATTGTTCGGGAAATAATAATAGTAGATAGGAAGCTGAAATACGCGGAAACATGCAGATCAATATTCAAAGAAATACCTTTTCAACAACAAAAAAATCGAAAAAGAAGCATCTTGAAGATTAACTACATTGTCTAGGTTATAATACAGCCACGGACTTTAATCCTCACAGCAGGTAGTTTTTGACAATTTTATTTTTAATTTGATACAAAAGCATCAACCCTGAGCTGCGTTGACACTCACATAGGCGTGCTGTTTAATTTCACATCATTTATTCCTCTACTTACTAAAATATCAAGCGGATATTCGAAGTAGATTAGATTTTTTAATATTTTTAATATAGTTTTTTACTATGTGCATCGATGTGCAGTGCAGTGCTTTTCGTACGCTCCGTAGTCTTTTTGCGATAATCTGAGGTAAAATAGTTTTGTTTTTCATAAAACTCTCAATATTTATGTTGTATGCCCTATTGATTGCATTTGTTATGTCATATTTTGAATATCAATGCTAATTTTGTTGTAAATCTCGCCTATTATTCCTGTTATTAGTCGTGTTTGAGTGTTTTTGTACTGTTTGCTTTTTCTTAGTCAGTAGTTTTTTGAACTATTTACTTATCTGTCTCAACGCACATACAAGGTGTGTTCAGAAACATATACCTTTCCGATTCCGTGGCCCTCTACGTTTGTCTACTGTTAGTCACCAGTATAGGCCCACTGGTGTGAAGTGTGTATCCCCGTCACTCCTGCGCTCCTTTGTTTTAGTCCTTTCACATATTTTAATTTAATAATTGGGAGATATGAATTCTCAATGTGTTGCGTGTCAGGGAGACTTGGTTGCTGATAATGAGATTACTTGTGACTTCTGCAGAGGGTCGGTTCATACTACCTGTAGTGGCTTATCACGGTTAGAAATCCAATGCTTCAGGAACAAAGCTCGTAAACTTACTTTCCATTGCACTTCGTGCTCTGACTTCAAGCTTCAGCTAACAAAAATGCATGAATTAACTTCTATAGTCAACACTTTGCGGGATGATATCCAAGCTTTGAAATCACAGCGTACCACAGCACCTGATGGTGGCGTAATGGACCCGCTCGCCACAGAAAACATTATAAATGAAATCGCTGAACGTGAAAAAAGGAAGAACAATATTATCATTTTCAATCTGCCTGAATTGGAGTCTGGAACTAGGGATGAGCAACTTGCTTCTGATAAAGAATCTATTAAAAGCATTATTGAAACTCTTAATATACCATCTGTTGATGTTACTCCCACTAGGTTGGGTAAATTTGACCCCACACACCGTCTCCGTAAACGACCCTTAAAGATCAAATTGCGTAATCAAGATGATGTGATTACTATCCTACGTGAGAGCAGGAAGATTAAACAAATAGAGAAATTTAAGCCCATTGTATTGTCTAAGGATAGGACTCCTCTGCAAACTTCATTCTATAATAACTTGAAGCGACAGCTTAAGGAACGTTTAGACGCAGGAGAAACGGACTTATGCATTAGACACTTTAATGACATCCCCAGAATTGTAAAACGCAAAGCTTCGGAAAACTGAACTCGTCCAACAGATCTACTTTTTCTTTGCAATTATATTATCAAAATGTTCGTGGGCTACGTTCTAAACTTGATGAAATATATTCCTCCAGTCAATGCATGGATTCCCATATTTTTTTGTTGACTGAAACCTGGCTCTCCCCCGAAATATCTGACTCTGAAGTATTCCATGAATCGTATACTGTTTTACGGAAAGATCGAGAGCGTACAGCTGGAAGAGGCACTGGCGGAGGTGTACTTGTTGCTGCGTTTGATAATATTTGTATCTCTTCTTGTGATGTAGCTCAATTATCCTTTTTATGTCCTTTGATAGATTTAGTTGTCTGCAAATGTAGTATTATGCATCTTACTATATATCTTATAAATGTTTATATACCGCCCAATATTAGTTATGACGATTTTGAATCATTTATTGATGCTCTCAGTTTAAAATTAGTTGATAAGAAACTTGTTATATGTGGAGATTTCAACTGTCCTATGTTTAATTCAGTTAACAATTCCAACGACCGCAAATACTTAATACTAAAAAATTTTATGAATGTATTGGGCTTATCTCAGTTTAATAATGTAGTCAATAGTAGTAACAGGTTACTTGATTTAGTTTTTTCTAATTTATCTTGTCCAATTTTTGTTAGTCGTGGCGATATTTCCCTTGTCTCCGAAGATAATTACCACCCCACCCTCAATGTTAAGTTAGATCTTGAAACTCCGCTTCAGCAAAATCCTATCAATTTTCCTTCTAATTCTAATCCCAGATACAACTTCCGAAAAGCTAATTTTAATTTAATTTAGAAATGACATCACGTAAATTTAGAGGAATGTCGAAGATGTCGGCGGATATAATTATTACTGGCATGTCGCACTTCTTAACATTAGCGATAATTTTTATATGATTACCTGCACAAACATGTAGGCATATACCTAATCTAAATTTGTTTTGGTGTTATTCAGTAATAAATTATTTGAATAACGATTTATTTGGTGAAAGGATGCTTTATTCAAATAATGTTTTATTGAAATAAATCTTCATTCAAATGATTTCTCCTAGTTTTATTCAACAATAACTTAATACGGAATAAAGAATAACAGATGAAAATTTCATTCAAATAATTATTTGAATAAAAAATTATTGAATGATGCCCAACCCTGCTGCTTACTAATGTTTATTCATTTTATTACATCGTATTACAGTAACGTTTTATATTTTATGTGGTAAAGAACCCATTATAGTGCACAAATTTTTTGTAAAGATGGCGCTGCTTTGGTTTCACTATGATGTTTGACGTATATTCATATACAAACAATTTGGCAGTTACCGCCTGCTAGGAACGCCATTGTTATTTTAGAGAGGCTGTTTACAGCAAAAAGCAGTTTATTGAGAATATTTTTTTACTGATGTAGATATATTGCTAATACCTAAAGCCGCAGAAAATAGGCATACCAATTTTTAATATTAATTGGTGGAAGTTTGTGCCTACATGGAAAGCGAGAAAGAATGAGGTTCTTAGCATAGATTTCTATTTACTGATAAGAACTCAATGTAATATTATTCTCCATTTGTTATACTCCGCAAATCGTAGATCTTGATGAAACTTTGTCAATTTGTAGACCCTATGGAGTGCTACTCAAGGACACTCTCTGTTTTGGGTGGAACTTCAAGTTTATGAGGTGCAATTTGACTTTGAAATTCGCACCAAATTTTATTTATCCAAAATAACTTTTAAACAGTGAAACATAAAAAAAAGATTCAATGCGCAATTGAACGTTTTCTCTCGCATGCTGAGATATCAGTTGCACACGTAGTAGGTATAGTCGCCGTCAGGATATTTTAAAATGACCTCAATTAGTATTCATGGGATTATAAGACGTTTACAGTATTTGTCTATTCGGGGGTATTCCCAAAAACTTAAAAGGGGCTACAGGTGCTGTTTTAAATAATTAATTATTAATAATTTTGCACTGGCTTTGATCGTACAATGCAATCACGTAATCATATCATATCACGTTGAGCATCTCTGATTTTATGGACATCCTATATAATTATTTAAATCACCTCTATATACAGTATTTGATGACAAATAGGGTGATTATGACCATTTTCTGAAATTCGATCGAATAAGCACAACATATGTCGTTCTTTGTTTATTTTAACACCTGGTATATAAATAGCTTTATCACTCGAAAAGACTGTTTAAGCGATGCAAGTGTGTAATCGATACTCTTTTCCTATCTTGCACCGTTTAAAAGTTATTTTGATAAACGAAATTTGGGTCGAACTTCAAAGTGAAATTGCACCCCATAAAGTTGAAGTTCCGCCACAGTGTCCTTGGGGAACACTCCATGGGGTCTATAGACTCACAAAGTTTCATCAGGATCTATGGTGTCGTGCTTTTGAATATGCAAGGTTAAGACTAGTAGTATACTAAGAGAATATAGCTACCGAACGATGCGAATCTGAGCGAGCAAGAGAGAAGATATCGTTCGGAAACGTTAGGAAAGTTGCAATCATGATAAAATGATTAGCATTGATTTCGCATCATGTAAGTGTTTGTATTAGGTTATTAGTTTTTTGTTTATAATTTCTGCTTATAATTCTTATAATAAAGTTATATTTTTTAATCAACTCGCTAATTATTGACTATTGTTCGTAACGTAAGATTTGCTAAATAACATTTTCGATTCATTTGTAAGTTTCATATTCATGTGAATATTTTCTTTCTAGTTGTTGGGAAATTTGGTTTTTCCAGATCGCTTTAAATTATATTTATATGAGCGTGAAATTAACTGAACGCTTGCATTCCATTGCTGCCGACGCACGCGTCGCGTCGTCTGTCTTGTGTCAATCAATCACGATTTTATGTAACAGAAAATACTACTCAAGCTAAAGTGATATTAAATGTCTGGAGACTTTATAAACGTATCATCTGGGTTTCTGTCGAAATTTATATCCATCTATAAATTACCTAAAATCTGCAGGAGTTATATTAGACGATCAGGGTGTGTTTTTTCATGCATTTTATTGTAGTTAGCATATGGAATAACTAACAAATATATATGGTTTAGCTAAAATTATTGCCAGTAGAAAAAAACTTCATTTTATAAATTGTTATCACCATCATTTCCATTAAAAGTTTCGTTAAAATAATTTAGTATCGTACTAACTTAAATGTGTGTAATGTATAACTTGTGTTAGGTCAGGTAGCGTCGCTTGAAGTCAGTGCCAACGACCGTTAACGGATGCACATCCTATTTGTCTTGTTCCGTCTAATTAAAATGATTTTTTCTACTCTCTTCTCTTGGGAAGTGCGACAGCTGATGTATGAATAGAGCTCTATCTTTAGAAACGGGCGCATGGCTTATTTTCAGTTAGGAAAATCATGAGAGATGCTTGCAATTGGTGAATAAGTATTTCAATAATAAAACGAAAGTTTTGTATAAGGACATTGTGTTTTCAAACTATAAATAATCATTTTAAATGATATCCGTAATAGAAGAAATACTAATTAACTAAGCATTTGCCTACGAGACCCCACTGAGGTCACCATTCAAATATTCAACATCAAAAAAGCATCAAAGCTATATTTATTTCTTTTGGTGCGATTTGAGAAACAGCAGATATTTGAAGATAGTTCCCAGATAACACAGTTCGTTACATTGTACATTTTATGTAATTCCGTAAATGGATATATGAAATGTGAATATTAATTGTACGTACTGTACATATGTATATGTACATTGTACATCCATTGGAATTGGCATTTGTCGCTTTTTCTGTCCATATGAAATCCACATGTACAATAGTGCAATTTTCTTACAATGTGAAATCATTAAATAAATAAATAAAAGCATTAGTATAGAAATAATAATATATATAATATATATTATTGTTCCTACAATTTATATAAATAAAGAACATGGAAAGAGGTTTTAAAAGAACCTCTTTTAAAATTAAGAAGATCACACAAAATAGTTTTATTTTATTGCTAATCATTCATAATTAGTTTTCAAATACATTCAATTTAACAATTACTTCATTATATTTTTAGCGGTATCACTCAGCTCAACTCATTCTTTTTCCAAATATAATATAGTATTTATAATGCTTCATTGAAATTAAACATTTTTATCGATGTTAGGGTGTCCACATATTCCTTCTATCGAATAGAATTCAAATTATAGAAAATATTAATAAATAAACGTATACCCTACAGCGTCCGTCCATTTAAACTTCGAAAATCCGTAGTTTGAAAGTGGTGCAAATGGTTTAATTAATAAATACGAGTATCTAGTGCGTATATGCAACGCAATTAACCTAAATCAAATATATGCATGTACAACATACGTGTATGCACGACTACGTAGGTGTGGGATAAAGATGAAACAGCGTAATTAAAACTGCGCTACATAGGAAGTTATTGAAAACGTAGGACATTGGGAATAGAATGAAAATGGAGTTTTATTTCCCGCGTGTTCGTACTATTTCCAATATTAAAATAGTACAGCAGGCACTTCTATGTAATGCAGAACAATTATCTCGAGCTGTATTATTTAACAGCGCTCTCTCTCTGTCTCTGTCTCTCTCCCTGCCTCTTTACAATACACTTTTGAGAGGAGAACACTACGCCAGAACGCGAGCACGTTTGAAAATTTAATTGTACTAAAATATTAAATTTGAATTGATTGTTTTATATTGAGCCAAAACAGTTTTCCAATGAAAGCATATAAAACGTGTTAATTAAATATCCCCTTGAACAATAGTCAATAGTTTTATGAAATGAAAGCCTACGCTTTACTCTTCTATAGCGCTGCGTTAGTTTTCTAGGGCCGAAAAAAAGACACTTCCGTAATTATAAAATTTTAAAATTGTGGAATAAAGCTCACCCCAAACTTTTTGAATAGTCCGTTTTATACAATTTTACACATCAGAAATGAAATCTGAAATAATAAATTTAAAACTTTTTTTTTATCGAGCAGGTTTTCAATCCTATGAAAATAAAAAAATATATATTTTTGTCAATTATATCTTCATTAGAAACTCAATTATGTTATATACCACTAGAAATTAAATTTATCTTGTACAATGAAAGTATTTACTGAAAAAATGATTTATATTATAATGTATCCTTATTGAAAGAGGTATCTTATTAAATCTCAAGAGAATTGTTCTTAACTTACACTCACAATAAAAAAACACGTAAACCAAAATTAACCCAGATATATTATACATGAACTTATTGTGTTAGATAAAGAACTGCAGTTTATGTTGTAGTGTAGTATATTAGTTACACACATAAACACATACTTATTAGAATGAGCAACAAGAATACTCAACAATTTCTGCAAAGTTACTTGGTATTATTCTAGACTCGTTTTTCAGCTGGGAAAGTCACATAAATGCTTTTATTAGGGAAATAAGAGACAGTCAGTAAGTCTTGTGACTTATAAATAAGTCTTGTGACTTATAAGTAAGTCTTGTGACTTACTTACGGACTGAAGCTATTATAAAAATAATTGGAGAAATAGTTAGCCAAAAACAAGTTTTATTTTTCAACAAAGTCTTCATCTAGATTAATACATATATCCCAGCGCTTTATTAATGTCCCATTGCCTATTGCGTAAAAGTGTTTGGGCTATCGTCTGAACCATGTGTGTACCTCTTGCTGAACATCGTTATTACCCACGAAATATTTGCCACCAAGATGCTTTTTGAGTGGACCAAACAGATAATAGTAGCTAGCAACAGGTGCAGTGGTATTCGGGCCAGTACCAAATACTCAAAGCCAATGGGAACGTACCCCAGTGTTTTCCAAGCGGGAGTTATTGCAATTGGAAGATGTGTTCAATTGACCCTGCACTGCTATCACAGAAACTCGTGCCAACCATCTTGGCAAAGATATCATAGACGAGGGAGAAATACCTTCTCTGAAACCATCACAGCTATTACAATTTATTAAAGCTCTCAGACTAGATGGGGAGGTATATGTGCGGGCAAACCCTAGCAGCTTGTAGCTAATATAAGGGGGTATAGTAGATCAATAGGTCACGGTACAAGATTACTCTAATTAGATCTAATCTAATCTAATTCGGGCAATATTCCTGTCGTCAGTAGGCCTGTACGTTTTGGTCGAATTGCATCCCGAAGTAGCAACTAAACTCTACAATATGATTCAGCAGTCACGCTCTCATTTCTATTCCGAAAATGTGCCAGGAGCACTTCTTGAGAATCCCAGAACACTATAAGCATAACCTTACAAGCTGAGAGTACAACCTTCAATTCTTTTGTTGACGGTAAAGAAGAACGTTTCCATTGCATTAAAGCACGCTTTATTTCGGGTTAGTAGTGGTGCAGCCATGACTCATCATCAGTAGCAATCCTGTGCATGTCCAAACCATGACCTTCCCTTCCTCCGCGTATCGAGAAAGATGTTGCAAGCATAAGCCCATTCGAATCCTTCTGTGTTTAACGGTCAGTTGTCTAGGTACCCACCGTGAGGAAACTTTTCGGAAATTTAAACGATCGTGCAGCAATTCGTAGGCTAAACCATAAGAACTCTATTGCTATCTGCTGTCTATTGTTACCCGCCTGTCAGCTCGAATCATCTCCGCCACCCGTCGAACCATTGCATCTGTCACAATCTGAACTGCTTGATTTTTGTTTCGAATTAGGAAGGGAATCATAAAACAAATAATATACAGGGTGTTCCAATTAAAAAAAAAACCAACTTCGTTCTGCCATGTAGTTTTGCCTAACCCTATTTATATAATTTTTATTTGTTGTAGGTAATAGACCTTAAAAAACCTTAAAATTTTTACATTTAATATTTTTCCGCTAGCTTCCATCCTTTAAGAAATAATTTACCGTTTCCATACCTATCAGCGACCCTGTATATACCATCCATTCGAGCAGAAAACATGAAATATTATTATAATTACATAATATTATTTTAAAACCTTTTGCTGCATGATTTCGATCCAGATAATTGCTTTCATTACATGCTAAAACGAAATACTAACCTTGGTTACAAACAAAGCACTTGTATAGCTACTAACGAAAAATCTATCTATAATATTTTAATCTCTAAACTGTTAAACCAAAAGGCATACATCTATTCTGTAAATATTCGTTTAAAAAATGCTATAGATATATTTTGCACAATCAGCGTATAAATATGGGCATCAAAGCGATGATAAAATAAATTGCCCCTCCACCACAATAAATATAAAAATGTATATCCGACATTATAGAATTTTCGACAATAAGCGATGGCTTTAAATTGTAACGCAAAAACGTTTTAACTACATGCTATTCAAACTAATTCACTCTGTCATCTTCTCTTTTAAAAAGATCGAAATAATTCAATATAAAATGTTTTATAATCTAAACTCGAACTTGTTTTTTATTCTTGCTTTTATCATTCGTTCTAGCTAGCGCTTTCCTTTTATGTTTCGATTTTCACCGTACGTGCTCAAGTTTGACCTTTTCCTTTAGCCGCTGTCTGCGACTTCGTATTCTACCACCCTGTAAAAATAATAAATGTCCATTTCGAAGCCAAAGGCGACAACAGATAATGTTGGCGCTGTTCCAGCGTTCTCCGTTTCCCGATATTATATTAAATATATTTATATGTTCTGCGAAATTGCAATTTTATCTGTGCGAGGCGCTGTTAGCCGTAGATCCGCCCCCTCGTGCTATTTTCGTTCTCGCCAATTCGGGCACTCTTTTCGTAATAATGTTTATGTTGTGTGAGAGCGCTCGCTAGTTGCCTGCGCTGCAACTGACATAATAAATATTCTCCCTGTGCGCGTTCTCGAGCGTCCGTGTATACGTATAATATGAATGTGTGTTCGCCGGCGTCTGTCTTTGTCGTGCCGTTTAATTAATTTACTCCGGACTAGAGGACTATTGAACTTTCCTTTTTTTCCCGTTATTTCCCGGTGGAATATTCATTTAAGTGGAATACATCGCATCGGGTGGAGTTTTATGAAAATGACCAGTTGCGAAAAGGAATTCGTAATTTTCGGTGACTTTCAGAGCGGCATGGCAGCTTGGGTTCGGACAGAGCGAAAATAATTAAAAGGAATTACAAATTAAATGGAAAATTAGTTTCCTTGTCTCTGTTGAATCTGGTCAGAGAAGTCTAACCAACTCTCTACTCGTCTACAGCCAATTTGCGGTGAAGGACTCATAGTGAAACTCCCAAACAACGAAAAGGATACTCTTTCAGATATTTATTGATTGGGATGGTCCTCATTTTTAAATATTCTTTCAGCAAGTATTTCAATTGACTTTTCACATAAGTATTTTGCTTCTTTATTTATTTAGAGTATAGATCCATTTGAATGATCATGAGATTGTTAATTTTTAATTAGTCTTATTGGTTATAAACGTTTTGTTGATGTTTATCAACATTTTCAAGCTCTATTCTACAAAATAAATGGCAGAAAGGCAAAGCCACTGGGCTTAAATTCTTCAATTTATATATTGCTAAGTATGGAAGAAATTTCGGATACCATTACTATGTCACTCTCTTGTTGGTAGAATTTCTCAAAAAACGCGGTTATGACAAGCATAGGTAATAACCCCATAATGGCGTTAACACTTACAATTGATGCACTGCGTTCTTGTAATGTGGGCTCTTTGGAGAGTCTTTTTCTGACAATTACCATTATTGGTTCTGTACGCTCATTGGTGAAAAGACTGGATGTGTCAAAACTAACCATGGTATCTGTGGTAGCTCATCGAGTATTTCCTATTTCCTATAATGTTCGTTTTCGGCGAATATTGTATAATGATACGCTGATGGCGGATTTATGATTTCTAGTAAGTGTTTGCCCAAGGGGTGGCAAAGGGATTTCTGAAAACTGATTATCGATCTTAATGGAATGTCAGGTTTGCGGATTTTGGGTAATCCGTATAAATGTGGGAATTTACTGAAATGTGGGGTTAGGTCGAATCGAGTGTTTTGGTTAGGAAATTCATCTCTACTCTTTTGTAGAGTTTTGTATATATGTATATATTTGTTTGCGATTGATGATGTTGCATCTTTCTTCAGTTCTTTATATTGTCTTGCTGCCCGCATTAATTTTACATTTACATTTTCATTTTATGGACAGTAACGCAGTTTCATATTTTCGTGATATTCAATCATGCTGTGATTAAGACGATCTGACAATTAATTAATTCCAAGCAGTTAGATGAGTTTCATGTTATACAGCTAATATCACCAGTGTGTTTCGTCTAAAATGAATGTTTGATAGTTTTACCGCAGTGACTCACGTTATCCATTTCTTTTTCTTAGCAAATTCCTAGACGACTTTTTCATCAACTGGATAATTTCTACTGTCTTACACTAGATATCTCCTAATGGGTTCAGCATAACCAGACTTATATTGTACGTCCCGGCACATATATGTGTATCTTTTAATCACTTTTGGAGATTGTTTCTGTTCTATTGTGTAGTTGTAGATGGGGCTTTAGATGTAGTCACGTCCCCTTCGGGCTATAATTGATTAAAGTTTGAGCAGGATTAGGGTATTTTCGTAGCGCGGCCTCCAAAACTTGTAAACATCCTCAATCGTGAACTTGTTTACAATTCATTTAGTCGATAGGATTAGGTTTGTTTGTTAAGTCTAGTTTTATGAAGTTGATAGTTTGCGTGGGTTTCAGTTAGCTGATACGAAATGGATATATGAGTTACAAAGTGGCGTATACAATTATAAATATTGAGAACACTCAAGAAGCGCTGGAATAAATACCGGCGTAAGAGTAAGGGAAATTGTAGCGAATTAGCAACGTCTGTAGGAACTTATTAAATTATTTCGACAAGCTCGGTACGGCCGGCTAACACTAAAGATCCTTCCCTTCACATATTACTTTTACCTTCAACTAATTTTTCTCCTTTGAGAACTTACTTACAAACATTTTCCTTTGTGCCCTTCATCAAAAATTATTAAGCCCGTAGGCGTTATCTGTTTGAAGTTCGAAAGTAAGTTTCGGGCGAGATATCCAAATTTTAGTAAACAAGTAATCGTGTCGGTCAAAACGTAGAAGGAATATTCTTGGGGATACCACAGCTCTCACAATGGCGCTTTTGAAGGAAAAAATACTTTTTCCTTCAAAAGCATCCCCTTCTCAAAGAAGGCCAATCGCGACCGAGCTTGTTTTACACGACAAGAAGGGATCTTATTAGGAAGGTAGGGTAAGAATACGAAAAAGGCGTCTCTCGGCTCTCAGAAGAAGATATTCGAGCCGTGCGTGTGACTAGAATTATACAGGTTGGTATTGAGGAGCGTTATTTTATATTTTTTTTTTTCTCCTTTTGAAAATGTTATATTGTCGCATGTACGGATAAAACACATCAATTATTAATAAGATCCCGTAAATATATATTTTACAGGTCGTGTTTACAAATGTGCGTGAGTAACACTTGCCTCCAAGAACATTTCATTTAAATAAATTACATTACCTTATTGTAGATACATAGTATTATATCTCCCTTTTCTTGTAGAAACAGCTGGTCCAAATTCAATTGTTACATGGCCATTTCACACCTAATCATCATAAAAAAATACTCCCGTTAATTGCTTCCATTCTCTCTCACATTCCCTCTTAATAAAAAAAAGTGGCGCTTGTCGAAAGTTGCCCGTCGTATAATGTTTGAAAGAACCATTATTCCAGCGTCGGTTTTATATGAGCTTTTATATCGGGCGAGGCGTATCGGGCGCGCGGGCCATCCCACGGGAACGGAATTGCGCTTGAGGGTCCGAAGATCTACAATCGCTCGTAAACCTAAGACATGACGGTAGAGGTCAACTCGCTTTACGACCAGTCGGTATTACTTAGCTGTGACCTACATTGTCAACTGAATTGCTATCCAATTATCTCGAATCAGTAGCGTACACGTATCCGCCTTAGGAAAATGTTAGAGCCCAAGTAGATACGTACGCCTTGTGAGTATGTAGCAAATGATGAAGACCATTAAATTAATGCAATCGAGGAAGGGCTGTGATGCCGTAATATGATCTGTTTCTGAGAAGTTTACTGTGATAATAATTATTGCGAAACCTTCACATTGAGCTGTTTCTGCAGATGTATAATCTTTATTAAAATCTCTTCAGAGGGATGAATGAAGTGTAAGGTAAAATATGCACCTCCGCATAACAACAACAAAATATAGAAAGGTCTTCTTGGCCTGCTTCCACTTTGAAAATTCACGTCATCAGTAAGAGGAATTTGTAGGAGTGCTAATAGTTTGATTGTTACATGGGTTATGGGGTACCCCGTCCCCCGTTATTAGCTTTTTATGAAGATATCTACCTTGAGACCATGTATTATGCTGGTTAAGGATAAAAACTTATTTCTGTTATAGTTCATTTGATTTATATCAATAGACAAGTTTATTAATTTTGAAGCTTTATTATTATTTTTCTATTTTTACAATTATTAATTTTCTAAACTTGTTATACATCATCGTATTCTATGTAAAATCGGCCTTCTTTTGATGAATAAGAAAAAGAAAAAATGTAAAAAAAAATGGGGGGTACGGGGTACCACGTCTCCCGTTATTAACTTTTTGCGAATACGGACCACGCCACCCTTAGGGCCATGCAATATGCTGCAAATTATGTTAAGAAGAAAATTTAATATCTGTTATAATTTTGGATATATTTGCAAAAATTGAAAAATCGTCCAAACTTTGGAGGGGGCTGTACCCCAAAATCGTGCGGTTCCGCCGATAAAAAAAAATACGTGTCTCTTATTTTAAGGTACTCTTTCGATCTGTTAAGTTTCATCGAAATCGGAGGGGGACACCCGCCGGTGTTCCCTTGTAAGTGGAGAACTAACAAGTTAATTGTTAATTGAATAAGCAGCATTTTTTTAAAATAATAAAAATAAATTTCACAGGAAATGAGGGACTATACATTTTAAGAGTTGACTAGTTGGTTTTAGTGGATTTTGAATTTTCTTTG
Source organism: Cetonia aurata (assembly GCA_949128085.1). Classification (NCBI taxonomy): domain Eukaryota; kingdom Metazoa; phylum Arthropoda; class Insecta; order Coleoptera; family Scarabaeidae; genus Cetonia; species Cetonia aurata. The sequence continues at coordinate 19,730,290 of OX421885.1, read as the reverse complement.
AATTATTAATTTCATGATGATGCATTTTGGAGGTTTATCTCCTAATACGATAAATTACATTTTATAATTTTTTAAATTTTGACGGCACCTTCAATTTACGGCAGTTTGTAAGACAATAGTATCCGACTTTTAGATTGCGGTTGTAATTATTCAAAATGTGGTAGCCTTAGAATGGTATAGAAAAGTCACTTATTCTGGCTGCTATGCAATTTTTAAACCGGTTTATCCTAGGAAATATAAATTCAAGATAGTGTCAGCTCTTATAAATATGATTATTAACCTATGGCACTCCAAGTTCTACTAATACAGTTCTAAGAAATTATAATCAAGTACTTATCCATAAAATATAAATCTTCTGGCGAAGTAGCCGGTGACTCACAGGATAGTAAATATTTTCAAAAGGATTTTTTGTCAGTGAATAGTGTTGTACCCTGTGTTAGACGCTTGCACTTTATTCTTATATCCAACGTATGTCTACCAGGTACTTGATATTATTCAATGTGTTGCCGCAAAATCATTCTCAGGAGTGGATAATGTTCCTTGTTTTTCTTATTGGTATAGCAAGATTGTATATTTAGCTTTAGCTAAAGCTAAAGGGTGCGCATGAACAATGACAGAGTACTGCAGAAGTGCTGTAATACAATGTGAAAGGCAGCCAGAAATGCTAATATAGTTCCAAACAGATGATAGCTTGGCATTTGTGAACAGACAACGAGATACAATTGCATTAAAAATTTAAGTTAGTACCATACTTACGCTTTCTCACTGTATGCGTTTGGTTCCTTCACTTACAATTTGTATAACGAAATTGAATATCAGGATCCAACGATTATTCTTGTATGTATATTTATGTAGAAGAAACATAATAAAAGAATAAAACACAATCAAAGTTGTTTTATCAGCGGAAAAACCTTGACAATAAAATAAGCCCGTAACAGCAAGTAGTGTCCCAGACTAAAACTTATTAACGCACAGATATACTATATAATTATGAATATCGCATAGCCACGCACCTATAATTAATATAATTCGTAATGGTGTACAAATGGAAGTTGGCAATTAGAGTTGTAAGTCAACCCTGCCCCATACTAAAAGCGTCTATCTATATCTAAGTTAGGACTAAAACAGATAAATAAACATGGATCCTTACTTACCATAACATTGGCGCTGATGATTAAATACATACAGCATAGGGTATATAATAAGTATAATAACTTCTATTTTCCATTACTTGTTAGAGTTGCGACCTTTTTTCCTTTAATATTTAGGTATGGCGACATATTCTTTCACTTATAACGCAAACTTATATGAAAGTATGTAGTGCTATAATATATCTTTAATAAATTTTAAGTTATCTTTGTCGTTAATTCATCCTAACTTAAACTGATTAAATATTTATTTTTATAAATTTAAATGTTATGGTAAATATATATATATAAGCACTAACAGGCCTAATGGCCCAAGGCTTGGTGGACTAATCCTCTCCACATCTGTCTATCGTGCGCCATCCTTTTCCAATTGACTGCACCTAGTTTCCTCAGGTCGCCCTCTACCTGCTTCTGCCATTGTACTCTCGGCCTCCCCTTTCCTCTATTGTCGATCATCCGTCTATCCATAACCCTTCCGATCATCCTATCTTCTCCTGCTCTGAGAATGTGACCCAGCCATCTAATTCTTTGAGCCTTCACCAACTGTGACACTTTTGGTTCTTGATATACATATACATACATACATAAACATAAATGCCTTTATTGATAATGGTGAGTTATTTTTTTTATAAACAACATCAAAATCAAAATCAAAATCAACATAATCAAGATAATCAAAATAATAATATCAATAATATCAATCTCAAGGCGGGGCTCAGAAAATACTGCTTTACAGCCAAACCTTGTATATAATACAACATTATACATACATACATTCACATGCCTAAACTAAATCTGCAATGAACAATGTACAGAAAAACCTTATAATAAAGATATATTCATTTACTAGGAAAACATTAGATGCACCATAAATTCCTATCAGCAGACATAGGAGGCCAGCGTGCATCACAACATCCGCGAAAACATATACGATCGAAGCTCGCTCTTACTAAGGGTGCACCGGGTGAACCCATCAGGAAGGCTGTTCAAAGAGACATAAATTTGATATGAAAATGAGCGTTGATAGAGAGCAGTCCGGTGCGGCGGTGGTGATATTTTTCCGCGAAATCGTGTAGTCACGTTATGTACATCCGTGCGATATTTGATTTTGTGATATAAATAAGGCGGAGACTTATATAAAACAATCCGAGTATATAGATTAAGACATCTTAGTTCCCGCCTATAATGCATGTTCAACCACTGTGCGGTAAGTAATTTGTGAGATATATGTTCAAATTTGCGGATGCCGTATATGTAACGAAGGCACGAATTTTGTATCTTTTGTATGCGATTCCGCGTTAGAACATCCAACGAAGCGTGATATATTGGTGCACAATATGAGAATTGGGATAAAACGAAGGTCTCACAAAGGTTTTTTTTAATAGCTTCATAAAATATATGCCTGTAAGGGTACAGTTTTCTTAGATTCATATATGCATTACGAATATATAATGAAATTTGTTCACGATATCTGTGCGTGTTATTCAAAGTCAGACCAAGAAGCCTTGCGCTCTCCACCACAGGCACATGAACATTAGTAATAGTAATCCTTACAGCCTGCGATAAGGCAGAACATGTCTTCTTAGAACCAAAGAGCATTACTTTAGATTTGTTAGGGTTAAGTAGGAGACAATGTTTGGTAGATGTAATATGAATGCGATTCAAATCCTCATTAATACACTCTATAGCGGTCCTCCAGTGTGAGGGATGAAAAGAATAATATAGCTGTGTGTCATCAGCATATGCATGAGCATTACAATATTTAAGCCTATTAAAAAAGTTATGAGTATAGATGGTATATAAAATTGGTCCTAAAACTGACCCTTGCGGTACACCGCTACAAACATCAACACACGAAGAGGAAATCCCACCCACACGTACATATTGTCTGCGACCAGATAGATAGCTTTTCATCAGAGACAGCGATATTCCACCAAAACCAATGTATTCCAAGATAGAAAGAAGAATTTCATGATTGACGGTGTCAAAAGCTTTACTATAATCTAATAGAACAAGACACGTCAGCAAGCCTTTATCAGTGGCTTCGATAATGTCATCCGTAATCTTCAGTAACGCAGTCTCACAACTGTAACCGGTCCTAAAACCTGATTGTGTAAGTGGTAGTATATTGGTAGCGGAAACAAAACCAGATAATTGGAAGGCTAATACTTTTTCAAGAATTTTTGAAAGTACAGGCAATAAGCTAATGGGTCTCAAGTCCCGCCACTCTTGAGGATCCTTCACCTTCGGTATAGGATGAACAAGAGCACACTTCCAGCCTTCCGGGAAAACTCCCGTGATTAGGCAAGTATTAATTATGTGGGTTATGTACGGTACAATCACGGGGCAACAGTACCTAATCATAGTAATATTGACACCGTCATCACCATAAGCTTTAGATTTTATATTTTGAATTATTTTGCTTATTACACTTTCGTCTACAGTTTGAAAATCGAAAGAATTGAGATGATTGAAGCCATTTTTATAACTTTCCACCGTTTCAGTTTTATCTTCATCAGAAATAGTAGCATAGGAATTCACAAAATAATCATTCATTTTAAACGGATCGGCTAGAGACACGGGTATACCGGTGGAGCAGCGAGAACGCACGCCAAGGGATGCCATGCCGCCCCAGAACGATTTCAGATCCTTAGTTCGAGATATGTAATCAAAATAGGCTCGCTGTTCTAAACGAAAGGTTTTGGTGGTAAGATTCCTTAAGGACTTGTAATAATCCCAATGTTCAGGTCGTCTTGTTTTAATAAACTTCTTTTTACTATTATCCCTTAAAGACATCAACAATTTTAAATTATCAGTCAGCCAAGGTAACCTTGGTTTTATAAATCTACGAGTGATAAACGGAGCATGTTTATCAAACAATGTATTTATATAAGTGTTCAATAAATGTACTTTGTCATTTACATTAGTTAGAAAGAAGATTTTGTGAAAGGGGATGGACATTAAATCGGAATTAAAGTCATCTGGAACAATTGCATTAAAATTTCTGTATGTACGATAACTTGGTTGTGATTTTACATTGGATATGCATAAACTAAAAATAACAAAATCATGATCTGAAAAATTACAGTTAACAACAGCCTTGTCTGAAATTAAGCTTTCGTTATTAACAAATAATAAATCAATTAATGAAGCAGTTGTAAAAGAGACCCTAGTAGGTTCATCAACCAACTGCTTGAAACCAATAGAATCAAAAAAGTTTAATAAATATATAGTACGACTATCAGTGGCTCTTAAGCAGTCAATATTAAAATCACCGCAACATAAAATATTTTCACAAGAAGGCATTATATTTGTGATAATGTCCTCAAGTTGGTCAAGAAAAAGTTTATAATTTAATGAGGGTGGTCTGTAAATTCCACCGATTGCAAATTTGGTACCGCATACTTGAAATTCCAAGAATATTTGTTCAATTTCAGACTCATCGCTAACAACCCTGAACAAAAGAAAATCCGCAACGTAAACCGCGACACCACCACCGCGCACACCCCTATCCCGTCTGACAAATTCAAAATTGGGGATGGACAAGCTATCATCCGTTATATTATCATGCAGCCAAGTTTCGACTACAAAAAGCACATGAATGTTGTGAGTAATAATGAAATCTTGTATTTGAGCACGCTTCGGAAAGAGAGAACGAACATTGATGCACGCAGCCCTCAAACCACCAGTCTGCATCCAAATCAAAATAAGTATCCAATATCAGGAATTACGCGTTAAATACATCAGGATTATAAATAATATGAAATCAGTAAATAATGGAATAATAACATTTTGTAAAAGAAAGATGCATCCAAATACAATAAACTAAAATTAGTATAAACTAAAATACATATTCAATAGAGTTGCAGCATAAACTTCCAACAAAATATATATAAACAATTTTGTATAAATAAACAGTAAAATATAAATAAACAAATAGAACAAAAAAGTACGCAAAGATAGATACCTCGAGCACCACAAGAACTGGCCCACCCAAAAACAAGTAACAGTAAGAAGTTAGGTCTTTGGTAAAACCGATAAATCTGCGAGTGATTTAAATTTGTAAATTTTATCACCTATTTTACATTTAACCACACCATTATTAGTCCATATCTGTTTTGTATCTAATTTATTACGCAACTCTTTGATTAATTGGACTCTTTTAACGGTTAAATCTTCCCTTATTACAATTTTCGAGCCTTTTAGTTTCTTTTTGTTGTTATAAATTGTATTTCGTATATTTTTATGACAAAATTTCACTATAATTGGTTTAATACCTCCTTCTTTACCACCTAGACGATGACAGGAGTCGATCATTCCCTGGTTGATTGTAATACCCAGTTTTTGTTGACATAGATCAATAACTTTTACATCAACACTTTCCTTAGTAGTTTCGGGAACGCCATAAATTCTCAAGCTGTTGCCCCGACTATATTGCTCCAAATCGTCATTTTTCCGGTGCGCATCAGCTAGTTGAGCTTCTAATACGGAGACTCTATTTGTTAGATCTTGCACAATAGTAGACACACCTTCTTGTATGATGGTACGTATAGATTCAATAAACGGATCTGAGCGCAATAGTTTTTCTACTACTGACTTTATTAATAATTCATCATTCCTCAGCAAGCGCTCGGACGTCATGATGCAGCCAATCACTAATCACTCACAGACCAACTATAGTTAAAACATATATATATATATATACGGGCGGACACAGCGAGCGCACGTCTAGCCTGTATGACTGCACATTGCAGAATATAGATGGTATAGTTCTTGATTGCCTCTCCTCTCCCAAGCACCATCCACTCTCTTCCCTCCAAATAATCTCCTGAGCATTTTCCTTTCCCATATGTCCATGCGCAATTCCATACTTTTATGGTAAATACGTTATGCTAATATCCGATGCACTAGTTGCATATACGACAACAAATGAATTTAATATCATAATAAATTAAGATTTAAGCAAAAAATTAATATAATCAGCAAAATCAAATTATATTTAAAATATAGTTTAGCTTTTTGTGTTTTATATTGTAAAGTTATTGTGAGTTTAAAATTAATTTAATTTTATCTCACATTCTAACCATAATCATAGGAATTTTATTTTCATATCTGCAGGGCAGATAGCTTCACTGTTGTCTAGGGGAACAATAGCATTGTTGTTTAGCGACACTTTTTCTATAAACATATGACTTGTTCTTTAACTACATTGCTGTCCAGCCCGGTAAGTTTCCATTTCGGCTTAAGTGTCAATCAAAATTATCAATAATACCTTCCAATTCAAATTTATTTTCAAATTTACACCCAGCTACACTATTGGATATTAGTAACGTTTGATTTTCCTATAAAAATCTGCTCAAAATTACGAAGGCCACTGCAGTCGGTTCAAGCATCGATTTTCGCCTATCGTTTTTTTCTTTTTTTATGCGTCTTCAGGAACTAAGCCCATACGCCGCAGTTTAAATGACTAAAGTTAAAATTGATGTAGATATGATACTTTTGCAGAGTAATACTAAGTATATTATTTGTAAAAGATATATAATTATTAATTTTATATAATAAAAAACAATTCCATATATTTGATAAAGGTTACTCTCTGATACTCAGAATTCGCTCAGTTAAATGACTAAAATTAAACATAATGTAGGTGTGTCATTAATCAGGTAAAGACAGGGACACACATTTCACATCTCTGGGCCCATCGAGATGATTAACAATAAAACACAAAAAATCGGCCAATGGATAAAAGGTGGACCTAACACTGTGTTATTCCACTAGTGATTTGGTGAAGAGCATATCTTCCAAGGTTTACCTTAGCCGAAAACACTATGTTTAACACTGCTCTTCACTTGTTTCTACTGAAGATGGCAACTTAGTTGCCGAAATACGTATTTAGATTTGTTATCTAATTTTGTGGTAAGGGATTTTTCACCTTTCTTTTGGGATTTTTGTTATAGAGTAATTTAATTATTAACATTTTTGAAACACACCTCGCGGTCGGATCGTGCCGCTCTATCAGAGACGAAAGGGTATAATAATATAGGACCCCAGGTTCCCCACCCTAGCTGAGAACTTCTGACCTTCGACCTAGTTGGGTGCGCAGAATATTGTGCGTGTCCAAATTTAAGTCGATTAGATTCGATTCCAATTAAACATAATGCTAGGTGTATAAGCAACTGGTCGTTCTCATACTGGCAGTAATTGTTTCAAAATGGTGAACATACTATGTCAGATAGTAATACATTCGTTCAACAAAGTATCGTACCTGAGGAAATGCTTTTTGTGGTGCGCAGACAGTTGTTTAGGTAAGATATTTTCTTGTAGTACGTTTTTTTTATATCGTGTTTGTGTCTACAGATTTAGGGCTAAAAGAACATCATACAGAAATAGTGCTCTATATCTCGTACACACCGAAATCTTAAACAATGAGAAGCAAAAAACTGGGAAATTTTCCACTAAAATACGTTAAGATGGCAATTGAAAATGAACAGGAACTGAAATTCTTTGGAGAATGTTCCACTTGAATTTTAAGGACGAAGATGAGATGGAGGAATTAGAAGAGCCTGCTCTACCGAAGAAGCTCAAAGGTGATGATCCCTCAGCACTGCAAAATACATCAACTAAAGATAATAAAAAGAAACCTGTTATTAAAACCAGCATCGTGAGTGGAGGTATACGATGACGATGCGGATGATTTTGACGTTCAAATATTTATGTATGAATATAAAAAAAATATAATTACATGCTCTTTAGTTAATAAACCAGTAGTATAAACTATACGAATATCATAAAATCATAGGAAACATCGTTTGCAAAACGTCTTATGTGAATGTGATAAATACGTCACAATATTACGGGATCGTCACATAAAATAAGCACTTCAAAGACAAGCATCTCCTATCCAAATCGTTTCTCAGGGGGAAAAACCCCGAATATTTTAAGTCCTCTTGATCAATATAAACCCTTGCCTAGGCAAAAAGCGCCGTTTTTATAGCCTGCACGTCCATCAACGTTTTTATTCGGAATGCGTGTCAAACGTCCCTTGCACGCTCCACTGTCTTATCTAGCGTGGTGGCAGCAGCGGCCGAAAGGAAGAGAAAAATGACATTCCGCGAAAGCAGGATATTGCGCCAGAAATCCCGTTCTTCGGTGCGATGCCGTGTCCTTGTGAAAAGCATTGAGAGAAAAGTTGTCGACTTTCTTTGATCATAAGAAAAAATTTAGTTTTTGTTAAGGACTGGATTACTTACAGTTTGATAATAAAATTATGTTGGAAACTGCTTTATCAGTAGTGGAGGTTTGTTTGAGTAATTACAAAGATGCTTAAAAAATCTGAAAATGTACGTAATTCTAATGAAAATTAATAGGTAGGTACTTAATGATGATAAATTGTCAACTTTACAACAAATTATAAAATATAATTTATTATTAAGGAAGAAAACTGGACACTAACTTGAGTCCATCAATATTCTTTATCTTTAGAAAATTTCCTCGATATCGAATCATCTTAAGCTGAAGTAATTGCTTTGTATAGACTTTATTATACCCAACGTGTGCTCAGCAATTCATTTTGCGTTAATTAAAGGGCACGTTTGCCGCAGTAAATCAACCGAGAAGCGACAGACGTGCCTTAAGGAACGCGTATAAAGTTAAGTTAGGATCGAGACGGCAGGCCAATAGGAAGGAACGTGTACATAGGTATACGTTGGGGAAGCCCTACTTTATGCGAAAATAAGTGCGCGTAGCCCGCAAATCCGCCGGGGTTCTTAATTGGAAACCCCCTCTGAAGAAGAAGGCCACCGTCGTTACGTGAGCGGCATTAGCGTAGTAGAATAGAACCGGCGCTTACTTTGCTAATTGTAGTTCGGAATTGAAGTTTATTGACTGTACGGGGGATGTGTACGGGCGTACTTGCATTTTTTTCCTTTAGGAGGCGCACTAAGGGTAGCTTGTGATATATTTTTGTGGAGTTATAATGTAAATTTAAGGTGGCTTCTTTATGTAGCCTAACATTTTACACCGAACAGCAAGGAGGGTAAAAGAAGCAAGCTAAAAGTGTAAATCCTTATTCTATTACTCCAAGTAAAATTCATGTTCTTTTCCAATGAATATCTATGATATCTACCTATATCATTATAAGCCTTCTTTTATTTTCATCTTTATATAGGTTTTTTTAACCATAAAGCGATACGAAGACATGAAGAGCCAAAAATTCATACTTTCAATCGTGAATAGGGGTGGACCACAAAAGTCTATTACACTGAAGGCATTGTTGTGTGTAACATCTCAATCCTTGGCTGCGTGGAAATGGGACCACACTATCAAAATATTGTAGCTGAACATCGACTGAAAGCTAACTACTCCTACTAATAATTCCGTCTAAAATGTAGATACGTCTACTTGCCAATTTGCAAATTTTACAGGTGGAATCTCCTACGAAGTTCAATTCTGGAGAATGTTTTCAATGTGACAGCACATCTTCCCCTTGCAGAAGAGAGTTATAAGAACGTTGGGCAATCTGAAACAACGTGATGCACATAAAAGAACAAAGAAAAAATACTAAGCGTAGCTAGTGTTTACATATTGATTGCCTCCAATCACGTTTACTAGCAGTCATACTTTGTGTGCGGACTCCTGAGGGACCAGAATATCTAATAAGTTTCTTATCACTATGACAAGACTCTCAAAGTTCATCGACACGCTGAAAAGGTTCTTTATGACTGGTTTTTGAAATGTAGTATCCAGTGTTTGTCTGTTTATTGTTTATTTTTACTTTATAATCTTTGATAATTTTTGCACAAAAAGTCACGTCATTTTCAGCTCATAAACTAGTTACTGCTTACGTTAAAAATGTATTATTGTAGTGACATCAAGTAAACAACATCAAGTAAAAATGATGGTCAAATGTCACAGCCCAAAGATCTGATTTATAGACGAATCTGGACGTCGTTAATTACTAACAATGTACTATTAATGGCGACAAATATAATGATAAAAGTAATGAAGCTGCATAAATATATGCAACAAACTTCAAATGTTAATTCACGTTGTAATAAAGCCATGATAAAACTAATTGAAAACTAATCGGAGTTAAAAAGATTAAAGTGATAAGACACGTTTAGTTTAAAATTACGTCGACACTATTGGATATAATGTAAATATTTCTTAACAGTAATTCTTTTATAATAAAAATGGAAAAAAATATAATCGCTTACTTTCTAATTACATGTAGGTACCTAATTCTCTATTACATAAACACAATCCGTAGTTATAATTACAAGTTCAGTGACTAATAAGTATATACTTTTACGCATCCTAAGAATCTAGCACTAGTTAGTTATTTTCTGACTAACTAGTACTCAACAGCCACGAACAGCATGCGAATAACTGTCCAGAATTATTAACTGCCAACGCATTGTAAGAAGGACGGCACAGTTGACGCAGAAGTTGAAACTCAAATAAACTTTGAGACCCCACTGTAGTAAACACAAAAAAAAGGTCCTTGATAATGAAGAAATACATAAAAGTATTACGGTTTCTTATCCGTAATTATATTTAAATATGTAAATAGATGTTTGAAGGAAGGTGTTGTTTTTCCAAAGCCATGAAAAACAGAACCATTGGTACTTATCAACAAAAGAAAGGGTGAATAGACCTCACCTCCTACAAATAGACCATGGCATGCTAGATACAGCGAGGAAATTGCTAGAGCCGTTACTTAAGGTGTTATTTTTGCTAAAATCGAGAATGCAGGTGGACTCTCCATAGTACAGAATGGTTTGGAAAGGAACACTCAACAAATACCGCTATACAAGAAATGATTGAGATCTTAAAGGCAGAACAGCAGAAAAAATAGGTATAATAGGGATCACGCTGGTCTACTTGGATGTGAAGAATGCGTTCGACAGTGCGAGGTGAAGTGTAAATTCTGAGCACTCTTGAAAATAAGTTCAGAATTTTATTTTGTAAGAATAATAAGGAATTCCTCTAGAAGCCGAGAACTTGTATATGAAACGACGGATGGAACGCGGTTCATGAAGGTTACGGCTGGGATGCCTCAAGGGTGAATTTCAGTGCTGGATCTATGACTTTTGAATTTGATAGGGTATACTGATGATATTGCAGTAGTAATTAATTATTATTGCTAACAACATTGCAGATGTACAGAGAAAAGTTAATCGAAGAGAAATTGTGCTAATGAATACACGTAGGATGAGAGTAAGTACTGCAACGATTACTACTTCCGAAGTAATGAAATACTTAGTAATTCACCTAGATAATCGAATGAGGTTTATGTAACACATTTATATGTTTGGCGTCTGGAAAAGCTGCTCAACTGGTTGCTTCATTAAGCAGATTCATAACAAATATTGGCGGATCATCTTCAATTAAACAGAGAGTGCTAATGCCTGTAACCAATTCCATTTTTCTCTACGGAAGTCACATTTGGGCGGAAGAGTTAGATAAGGAAATGTATAGGAGGAAAATGTCGACAGTTTAAAGGACAGGGACTTTGCGAATAGCAAGCGTGTATAAACGGTTTCAGAAGCAGCTGTGCTGGTGATAGCTAGAGTACACCTATGGATTTGATAGCTAAACAGAACAACTATGTTTATAGTTAGGAGGCAAGAATTGAAATGTGTCATCATATTAGATAGCTTTTGTAGAAGCGTTGAGATATACAGATCACTGGAATATGGACACACAAATTAATTAAAAATATTTCCCTATGGATAGATAGGAAACATGGAGAGGTGGGATACTATCTCAACCAATTTTTAACAGGGCATGGTTATTTCTACGAATATCTATTTAGAAGGGAAAAGAAGGTAGTGCTGCATGTCTGTATCAGAACTCTGATATGGATATAGGTATATGTATATCACACAGTTTATGAATGTGTACGTTAGAACCTAGAAACGGAGACTTTAGGTAGAGGAAATTCATGCTAGAAGATATAATTGATGGTACAGGAATTGTTAGAATAAGATATTGAAAAAATATTTAAAAGAACATGAAATCTAAATAAGATGGAGAAGACAATTAAATAGGATACCACCTTGAAGTTATGTGTTAAACAGTTCCGAGGTGGATCCATGTCCGAAAAGGTAGGGCCTTTTTATAGAGTCTCATACACCGCACTCTTTTACCTGAAGGCCCACTATGAATTTTTCCCCTACGCAAAAAAAAACGCATTGTGTTTTAACCACGTGGCAACGGTTTCTTCCGCCGTTTCCCCTTATGGCTTTTTATTTGCCTTAAAGACAAACGCGAAATTATTTAATTGGTCATCTGAAGGATTCGGTGACGGTATTATCAAAAATCTTCCTAGGATAATATTGTTATATGATGGATACATATTTACTTACTTTTTTAAAATCACCAAATATTAAAATACTTTTCTCTGACGATTAATTATAGTTGAGAAAATAAATAAAACGTTTTGTGTACGTCAAAGTAGTAGAAATAATTTTTGATTTGCCAAGGTTTTATATACCTAGATTATTTTAAAAAGCTGTAAACGTTTTGCTTTTCTACTTTTTCCTGTTTTATATATGGATGCGAGGTAAACAATGAGACATTTACGAAGAGCCCATCATTATAATGCTACGAAATGTATGATCAAATTTTGGCAAAAGAATGACGTCCGAATTACAAGTTTGTCACTTGAAGTCAACAACTAAATGTCACTATTTATTAACGTGAACATTCTAAAAATATTGAAAATTGTATGGTATATTTATCTTTCAGAGAAAAGGTAAAATTTTCTCATATAGATATACAGCGCATCCACTGACAATGAGTGAAAGTTTTCGTTAAATACTTATGGGAGGTTACATTAGATACATAGCAATCGCTTACAATTTAGTCTATTACATCTAATCATAAAAATAAAACGTTTTCGTTGTATCCTTATGCAAATATCTTCCAAAATAAACATATTTACAAGAAAGCCTCATCTACGAAAGCCTAATTCAAGCGAGGCACACCGATTTTCATCCTCGTTCAATATAATTGCCTCTGTATCGTTCTCCGTTTCCTGCTACAACTATACGATAACGGTATTTCCATGCGCATATACCGTTATCGTTTACTTCCGTAATTCCATTAGAGTTTTAAGCTGCACATAGGTAGTATTTGAAAATTCATTACGGGTATTAACTCTTCCGCCGAGTCTGACGGCGCCGGCGTCGAGGCGACACAGACACACACACACGGCATTATTATCGAAATATATCAAGCTCGCAAATTAATCCGGCTCTAGCGAAATAAACCCGCACACAATATTCAGCGCGCTGTCCCCTGAACCGTTGCAATACAACCCCGAATTTATCGTCAAATCCTTTGTTGATGCCGGCGAGCGTTTCGCAATGGTTGTTAGTGGTCGTCTTCATTTGTGAACGCTCCGCCGAACGTCCTCTTAGCAAATGTAATAATGCTCGGAGTTGAACTGTGCGCCCGTGTATTGTATGTATTTGCATACGTACACAGCCTATTTGCGTCTGCACGCGTGAATGTGGATGGCATTCCGGTAAAACGAAATAGTATACGTATATTACGTTGTATGTATAAATTCGCGATCATTAGGCATGTATATGAACTGCAAACAGCATCGTTTCGAAGACGTAAATACTTTAAAGCCGATTTAAAATGGCTTGATAAAGGACGAATCATGTGAAAAGTTTTCCTTTAACATCTAGTTATTAGTTTCTGGAGATTGCGCTTTGAAAGAAATTTAAAAATTTGTACCTTACTGAGTCATGGATCTTAGCTCTTTGAAATTCTCATATTTTTTAAACTAAGGAACTGCCTAAACCAAGGACCAATTGATTTAGTATTCATGCGTGTATTAAAAACTCTTACTGGTGATGAGATTTTTTTTTTGTTTCAATTAGTTTAGACACCGACCGTTTGTCTAGAGGACATTTCTCATAATCCGTTCTTTGAGAATCAGTTCTCTTTATTTGCCCTTAAAATGATTTATGCGTGTGATTTGAGTTCCAAAAAGACAAAAAGTTAAAAAGTAACTTTCAATGTTTGATCCTCATTTCACCTTGCACCGGGCAATGGCAGTTAATAGCAGTTAATGAATTACCAATGCAAGGTTTCTCGAAATCAATTAGTCAGCTGCCCTCTTACAGGTTTAGTATTTTGTACAAACGCCTTTATCAAGGTATGTATGTTTTTTGACAATTAATTACACTGATGTACTATATTTGACATAAATATATATCACAGCATTGCAGGACGAAGACTTTAGCTCTCTTGTGTATTAGCGGAAAGTATTGGGGATTCAGGTTGAAGCTACCACCTATAGACAACAAGAGGAAATGACAATGCACCTGTTAGCCGCTTGCGCCATGTATGCGTCTACTTTATATACCAATCGCCATGATAGGCCAAAGTTCTATATTACCATTTAAGACAGCATTATGGCGTAGATTCGAATTTCATCCCACCAACGAGGAGACACAGTCACTGGTCACAAATGAGAAGTGCAAACTGTCTTGGAATTTCCCTTTCAATACGAATATCCAAATTAAAGCAAACAAACCTGACCTGGTCATAGTCGATTATAACGACAAGATCATGTAAGTTCTCGAAATGTAATGTCTAGCAGAAACGAATATTGTTGAAAACGAGAAAAATAAAATGAAAAAATACGCGGAACTTTTGCAAAATTTAAAATGCAATTACCCAGACGTAGAAGTAGTTTTTGTCCCAATTGTGGTCGGCGTAATTGGGGATATTCGTGAAACCACACTGGTTTACATTGGTTTACATGCAAAAAATCAAATCCGTCAAGAACGAAGCAGAATTGCTAATCTATCAAATCCAATTTGTCATCTTGGGGTCGCTCCACACCCTTAGCCACATCATAGCCTTAAAGCCGTTTAACTCCAAACACTTCACCATTGGAGACGTAGTTGGAGTAAAAAGTTACCTACATTCACGAAGTGTAGGGTATCTTCTCTCACACTTAAGAAACCCTATAATATTGTACATATACAAAATTTTACACACTGTACTTTACGTTTGTACAATAAAACTCAATAAAAGTAATTCAAGTCGCCCTGGCGTTGTCGCTGGCCTCATCCTGACCTGGAATTTGGGATAAACAAATTGAATAGGTTGCTATAGGAGTAAAGGTAAAAAAATACTTTTGTTTTTGGTAGGGGGTGATCCTTTATGGACCCATGCATTACCTAGTTCAACGGCAATGATGGTATGCGACTCTCAAATTTTGCCTACCCACTAAAACCTCTTATTTCCAGACACCAGCGCGGTACCGTTTCTCACATTACTTCAGGCTGTTCCTATTTATATGATCATATAGTATCATTGATTCAACATGCTACTATCTAGGTCGGCTATTTTTTTTTGAAAAGAGAACGTATTGTACATAACGCGTCCAACTTGTCCAAGCAGTTTCGTTGTCTATCATCTTTCTGATAGTAGTATCGGGCGAAAGCCCAGTCTCCTCCTCAAGTGCCTATCTCCGTTCCGCCTATCTCTGGCATGTGAAGAAATTGAAGAGCATTATCCATCTCATTGGGAAAATAGAGATGTGCTTCAGATTATGTCTTATCTACTCTTAAATAACTACTTAAATAACTAAATAAACTTAAAACGAGAACAATCATGGGTGGCCAGTATTCAAATTCAGCGAAGGAGTAGAACGTACCTTATGTAAATGTACCCCCTATATCTATACTCTGTGAGATCTTATTATAAATTCTTGTAACCCATATTAATGGGGTGTCAACAGGTATAAGTAATTCATATTTAATTCAGGTGTCATGTGTAAGTGTTGCAGCATTAATTTGTAAATTGTGTCTGTTGGAATAAATGTAAGAGCACGCCTCTAGAATGAATAAAGATGGCGGTAGTATTTTTAGAAACATGAATAAGCGCGTACATGATTCAGATCCGATAATACCACTTATAAATAAATGTGGCTGAATACCTCTTTTTTTCATGCTTAAAATGCTTAAATAAAGCGGTTTAACAGGAAACCAAAGAAGTAAATTCTGTAAGAAATTAGCATTTTACAGATACTCATCATTAAATGAAAAAAAGAATATCATCACCATGCATTGTGGTATAAACATCTGTCGGAAAGAGAGCGAACAAAAATGAATAGACCGAGAACCGCGCCCTGAGGAACCCCATTTCTAACAGGCAAATATTTGAAAGTAATCATGCTCAAATTTATTAAATGCATTCAAATATTTTATGATTATATTTGAATTAATATTGTCAGGGTCCGTTGAAGTTTTATTTTAATGTAACATGTAAGCGTGCTAATAAACCCACACTTTGTTTTCAGGCTTTTATTGTAAAAGAGCTCAATTAGACTCTCTGTTTCCTGCAAAGTGAATTCTGGTGGAGCTTGAACGCGCAACGTATATTGGATTCCCGCAAAGTGTTCGAAATTGTCACATATTTTGCAAATTAGTGAACTTTGGGAGGTGTTGCTTGAAAGAGTACAGTTAGTGTTGTTAGATGTCACGTATTTGTTAAGTTTGGAGAAAGAATGTTGATCGCCCTTTCCATTGATCTTCTTATCTACAACTGCGGTTTGTTCCCAACCTTCTCTAAAAGTTTTGAAATGTGCACGATAACGTCTTTCAGAGATAGATTGAGGCATTCAGTTCGTCAAATATATCATCACAAATTATTTTCAGCAAAAGGTTTTTCTTATCATTGCTAATATTTTGGAAATTAAGGCTAAACTTTGAAAGCAATTGCTTATATGTTGCATCCGAAATCTGAACTAATATGTAGGTAGCATAATAAGAGAGAGAGAGGAAGCAAAATAGAGATTAGGGATTAGATTATTATTATTATATTGTGCTGACCCCAATTCCCGTGTCAGATATTCCAAAGTAATTTTCTGGTCTTCTGCAAGATATAGGTACTTATTATATATTAATATGCGTACCAATACTTTTAGTGATACATAAATAATAATTTAACTCCTAGAATATCAAAATAGCACTCCAAAATAATAACTTAAATCTCTTTTGTTCAAAATTTTAAGACTATCTGCCTTTATAGAAACAAACAAATATTGTACAGTATCCATATAAGATTAACGCAAATTATATTTGAAATCAATATTTTATTCTACCTATTATAAAAGTTTATATTGATAATTGTATTTATGTCAAATATATCATTCAAAATTTGCTAGTTGCTTGTATTGTCGACTGACTTCAATTTTGAAGAAATTAAATTCTATTTTTGATGTTTTATACTCCAACAAAATTTACATATTTACCTGCATAATTATTTATGTATGGGTACTAAAAGCATCCACGTGGTGGTTTAATTACATAAAACTAAGCATAAACTACAACTTTTACTTATAACCGATTTACGCTTGCAACCTTTAAAACTACATCGTCTGCTTCAGACTATTTAATGACCTCAAAAGAAGCTCCTGAATCAGAGCGAACCGTTTAGAAGTTTCACGAGCAACGTCGGACGGACTTCCGATGTCTCGTTAGAGATTTTGCGCAGAAAAATGCTTTCCGCAATTATGTAGGCCACCGCATTGGCATAGCAGCGATTACCGGTTCCTCCACTGCATCGCTTAGGATAAATCGAGTGAAAGCTTCTAAATTTAAACCATTCAGTACGTGGTAGAAAATAAAATTTAATTTAAGGCGCTAGACGCTTTAAATCTTGAGAAATGAAAATTTATCGGAAATAAGCTGCGGTTCTTCATAATGATTTGTTTTCCAGTTAGTTTTAAATATTACACGAGCTACTATCTTCCATAAACATCTAAACATTAATCTCCAGGTAAATAAACAATCTTGTTCGCGCATACAGCGTGCATCTTAAAATCTTCCACATTGTTCCTTAAATTTCAACGTCAAAGCAGATGAGAATCGACGGAGAGGAAATATTAACCGTTAGTATGAACGTTGCCGGTATCAGTAATAGCGAAAGCAGAGAAACAAGAAATGGTGGCAGCGCCAGCGGTGGATGGGTTATATCTACCGACATGCGCCCTACAATAAAGCCACGACAGAAACGTGAACTGTGCACGGCATACGAATACCAGCCGTGGTGAAGGGGAAAAGGGGGTCGGTCGAACATCGATTTGTCTCTTAAAAACGTGTCAACTGTGTTTCAAAAATCAACAGTCAAAAATTTGCTCATTATCTAAGTCTAGAGTGAATTATCGAATGAAAAGTATGGGCTACATGTAGATTTAGTTCACACTAAGATCGACAACCATATTTTCAATAACGCCATTCGTTTTTTTGTGTTCGCTTTTAATAAGAGATCGTCAAACTTTTAGTTCTTTCATCAGCACTCCTTTGTATAGCTATTATTCGCGATATTCGTAAGATTTTTAGTAAATTACGATAATTACTCAACTTCCATAACTTATCAATAAAGTACCTACTTCATATCTTATGTTGACAATAACCAACAAGTAATTTGGTTCTGCTTGTCTAACGAGCTTAACTGGCCGGTCGAGCGATCAATCACACGAGAACGTCAGTCACATCTGTATACAATACATGTAGAATGAAACAGTTCTTCATAATTAATATTGATATTAAAACATATCTCAGTAAATAAAATAGCATCGACTTCAATAATGGCTCTTGATGAATATAAAGCGTTTGTTTTCATTCGTAAACCACGAACGCTTTGATACTGGATGTTAAATAAAGTGGCTACGTTGGACAATGTTAGTTTAAACACATTTAGTTATTCTGGGTACATGCCACGCTATTAAAGGTGTGAAACTTAAAATTGCATATACCGCAAAACATCGAACTAACTAGATTCCGTATATGGAAAATACTCGCAAGGAGAAGTTATTCTTATGGACTTGCTGAGGAATATGTGGAAAATCTTGTAGAGATATCCGTAAAGCTAATCTATTGACTTCATGTGATGGTAGTACCCCCAATCATAAACTATGGAGCGATAGGATGGTGGTTGAAAGCCAAAGTCACAGCAAAACATCCATACAATGGATTGCAAGTATGGCAATCACGACAGCAATGTCTTCTTCCCCGTAATTGGTATTGGAAAGTCTTCTGCACCTACCACCCTTGAATATTGTTGTGGAAAAGGAGGCTGGCTTAAGTAGATTCCGTCTATAGCATATTGCGATCGCCACATACTCATACCTGCTTGGCTAACAAGCTGGTGGAATCGGCCGCTTCCGACTGTATGCTGGGAATGCCATCTGACATGGTGTGTACTCGACTAATGATCGATACATGTTTCATAAATCCCTTTCCAAACACAGAGAAATTTGAAATGCAACGCAAAAACACTGACGCAGGCAGGCACCCGCTACTTTACGGCCTGTTCGAAAATAGAGCATGGTGTTGACGCCGCAGGAATATTCTGTCATAATACAAGAGCTAGAAAATACCATAACCTTAAACAACACACAACGATTTTTCAGTGTGAAATACATGTATGCCATTGAGATGTGCAAATCAATAAAAGCTTTCAGGACAGTCAGGCGGTGCCGAAAGCAGTAGGAGCCTATAAATGCAACTCCATGCTGATCTGGAGGTGTAAAAACATTCTAAATACAGTGGGAAAGGTTAATAATCTATCTCTAATCTAGCTACCTGGCCACTCACTTATTCATAGTAATGAAGAAATAGGCGATCTTGCGTAAAAGGGGCTGCGGATCATTTCCAGAGATGAAAACCTGCGATTGGCATAGCAGCTACGGTAGCTAAACAATAAATCAATGCCTGTGCAATTCAGAAAATGCTCCAATATTGGACCAACAGTCTTGGCTTGTACATGCGAAAGAGTGGCTTTCATCTAAGGTCATCTCAGAACTAAGAAACTATTTAAATTTCACCGTAAAAACGTCAAAGTAATGGTTTCTGTTTTTACAGGTCACTGCAAACTCAGAGAGTACCTACACAGAATCGGACTCTCTGAGGAGACTGAATACCGGATGTGTTTGGATAACGAAGAGATAGTTGTGCACATCTTCTGCCATTGGTCCGCCGTAACAAAAATCACATATGACATCTTTAGGAAAGCTAACCTTTCCCTAGAAAACCTGAGAAGGACCTCATTCAAAAAGATTCTGAGCTACCTCAAAGGCCTGAACCTGTTAGATGAACTTTAAAGATAACATCCGGTCTTCAATAGGCCTTAGTGGGGGCGTGGTGGACGGGACGGTTAGTCTAACATATCGTACAAGGATATTCGTCGCACTAGCATCCTTACGCCTGGACAGCTCTTATGCTTCGATATTCTTACTGAATTAAATTCCGGAGATGATTTATTTTTTTCAAAATTGTACAATATTTTTATCACAGTATTGTTGTCTATCGGTCCTTTTCGATCTAACTTCAATTGATCGAACTTATCAATCCTAGTTGGTTTTATCTCTTCCAATCAAACATCCAACTCAGATAAAATCTGACGAACAGCCGCCTCCATCCTTCTCTTCAGGGGTGTTGAAAATAATAATATTATCCTTATGCAACTATTTAATGATAATTTTCCAAATAATCGTCTCCGTTCCATAAACTAACCTCCGCCTTAGGTGCAGCTTGTTCTCTAAGAGCATCTGAACCTTTTCTTACAAACAATGTTTTCAAAGAATGCAGATTTCACTGCGCTTTAAAGACTTTGCATGTCGAGTGAACAAACCACCGGTAGAAGTCACACACTATGTCTTTATCCAGATACACATCTTCACTACAAATATTGCAAACCAAACTCTTATTTGATTCAATAATAAGCAAAATAGCAACGGTGAGAAAAAGCTGACCAGAACGGTGGATAAGACCAGAAAGGTGTCAACAGTAACACACAAAAAGGCCACTGAACTAAATGGAATAGAAAAGTATATACGACTACGAATTCTAAGTGAGTTTGTATACGACATATAATCCTAAATACATAAAAAACGCTAGAGTAAGAAGTAGCGGAACTATTTCCAACAATAAAAATATTACTTTTACTAAAATTAAATAAATTGAACCGAATACAAAACCAGAAAACTAGTGAAGCGTTATAAGCTAATAATAAACGATTCAAGAAAAAATCAGTAGATTAATAAATTTTACCATAGTAAATTAGTAAATCCTGAAAAAAAAGCAGGCTGTTATCCAGTTATCAGTATTAATGTCTGAATTTTGGATTAATTTTATTATATATAATAATAAACTGCTCTTTGGTATTACATAAACATGGTGTACACAACTCCAGAATTACGTCTGTACACACTCTTTCTGATTTTTTCGAGTTATCTCACTACACCAAACCAATGAACTGTATCTTAGGGAACTGGAATGGTATCTTACACACTAAAATGTTAAGTCGAGCTCCAGATATTTCACTCTAATACAGTACGATATACCTCCAGAAAATATATGTAAAAAAAAACCTTTAAAATGACATATATCTAGAATAGTATAGCTCTGTTCAATATCTCTGTTGGTTTCTACGCCTGAACATATTATATGTTAGACGCCGGCGCCGCTCCAATTCCAAAGGATACAGTTAAATGCAAAAAACACACTGAAATGTTGAAAAATTTCTCTTGATCTTGAAGATATCCATAATTGGGTACACTTATTAAACTTTCAACGTGTTCGATAACTGCTTTGGCATCTGTTTTATTTATAAATATTAACAGTTCTCACCTCTTCATTGTATATTGGAAATTTCCTTCAAACACTTTTTCCACCAAAATATCCTGTTACGCAGCATTTATTTAAGCCACCCATTGTTGCAAATATGGATGTTCATAATAATTGCTACCTTACCTAATTATATTATACTCACAAATCACAAAGAGAAAGCAATTTCAAATGATTACAAACAGCACAAATACAGAAATGGGGGATATGTAAATAAAATTCCCAGAAACTGACTTGTTGTTTACGACGGGTCTTCGTGCTTCCATCTGGTTAGTCAAAAATCGATACTAGCCCAAGCGTTAATGATCAAATGCTAAACTGTGTCTAAGAAGTACAATAAAACGTAGCTAAGTTTCACTCGGCCTGCTTGAGAAAACCCGGATAACAACAACTTCACTTTGTTCTATTTGCAAATAATACCGTAGATTTCACCTTCTTAGTAGCGAGCTCCAGTATTTTATCATCAACTGTAAAATATGTGTTGCTTTACCTCTAGTTCTTGGATAGAACTTTTGATTTTTTTGTTGCTTGTAGGATATATATACACAGCAATACACTAAATAATTTATTTATTAACTCCTAGATGTTCAAGGCAACCCAAAATGAACTACGTGTTCATTATTATCACAAAATAAACTCTTGTAGAGGCTTATCTTAAGGAAGCAACTTTGTTGGCACTTTTATGAGATACATCATACAATAAAGAAATAATTTTTGATGCATGTATTAAATGCGTCCAGCGGATAGGAAGTGTCTACAACTTCAATTTGCAAATATCATGACTTATGTCAAAAATGACATACACATTTAAGTTGTTAGAAACTTAAATGCAATATTACTTAAGTCAAATTCGAAATTTCTTTTTGAAAAATGTATCTATTGAGTTCACTAATAATTTTATTTAGTCCTCATTTGGCTAGAGGTGACTTCGAGCTTCTGATTCTCCATCATAACGACATTAATGGAAGAATAACGGAATCGTATGAAAACGGTAAAGTAATCGGAGGCTTGGCCAGGATATCGTATTTAGTTAAGGAGGCAAGAAAAGCAGCTGCCGAGAAGAAGGGCCCGCCAGTTTTGTATTTGAACGCTGGGGACTATTACGTGGCTCCAGTATGGAGACACCCATTCGCGAAGAAGATATGTATCGAATTTACGAATGTTGTGAAGCCGGACGTGGCAGGCTTCGGTTGTCATGATTTAGATTATGGCCTCGAGCATATACGGCCATTCATGAAGAGAGCCAAATATCCCCTGGTGGCTGCCAATATTAAATTTTCTAATAACACGCATCTGCGCAACATAGTCAAACCATATGTCGTTTTGACTGTGCAAAACGTAAAAGTAGGAATCATAGGATACATTACCGCAGCAAATCATTTATTGCATGACCAGACTGATGTAGTTTTAGAAGATGAGGTTGTAGCGGTGCAGCGGGAAAGCGCAAAGTTGAGATATGAAGGTGTATCTATCATTATTGCTCTGGGACATGCAGGAATAGATGTAGATAGGAAAATTGCTCGAGAAGTACACAATGTTGATGTGGTCATAGGAGGATTAACCAATACATTTTTGTGGAACGGAAAGGCACCCCATGTAGAAAAACCTCAAGGACCATACCCCTTAGTAGTAACGAGGAGAAAGGGAACCCAGGTACTCGTCGCCACAACCTATGGCTTTACAAAGTATTTAGGTCGTTTAAAAGTTATTTTTGATAAAGAACAGGAAGTGAAATCTTTCGAGGGCAGTCCAGTGTTCTTAGACCAAACTATTAAACAGGATCCAGAAGTTTTGCGATTACTAACAACCTACGGTCCAGCTGTTCGGTCAGTCAAGGACGATGATGAAGTTATAGGCCATAGCACCGTTTTAATGTCAACGAAAACAATCCGCAAGAAAGAGTCGAACTTCGCAAGTTTTGCAGGCGACGTTATGATCGAGTATGCAGCAATGCAAACCAAGGGTGCCGAAGGCTGGACCGAAGTTCCAATCGTATTGATAAATGCCGGTTCTATTCGAAAAGACATACAAACCTCCAGGCAGAATTCGAGTATCACGCGTAAGATGCTTCATGAATCCATGCCATTTCGGCAGAGGGTCGTAGCGGTTACGCTTTCTGGAGCTGCCCTGGTTGAAACTCTGGAAAATTCCGTCAAGGCGGCTGGACTGACTCGAGGTGGTGAATTTTTGCAGGTGGCTGGCCTAAGGGTCCTGTATGATATGTCTCAGATTCCGGGCGAGCGGGTTAAACAAGTCAGAGTTTACTGCGATTTTTGTAGCTATCCCAGGTTTCAATACATAAATCCAAATAAGCACTACAATGTCCTCATAAACACGTACTTACTCACTGGTGGGGATGGCCACGTCACCTTCAAGAGGGACGGTGTGCTTTATAAGCCTGTTGGCGAATACGCAGTTGATATTATAGAAGAGATGATCGTAATGAACCAGCGCATACAACCAGAGGAAGATGGAAGGATTGCATTCGTTGACGGATTAGCAAGACCAGCCTCACTCACTCACAGTAGTTTTTTGCAGAGTTGCACGGAATTGTTGTTGGTAATAGCTGCTCTGTGTAGTATATTTTATACGTATGTTGCTCATATTTAGTGTTAGGTATCTATTAATTTGTTGTAAATACTATATTTTTCGCAGAAACACTGTGAATATTGTTACTTGTACAAAAATAAATAACGTTGTTCGCTCTTTAATCTTTTTTAACCAATGTTATAGTTGACATTGAGAAGATGTAATGACGGAATATTTAGATTATCAACTCGTCAAACCCCTAAATACGTTTATCATTCTATGATCGGTGAGTTCGCTTGCAATTAGGGTATTGCAATCTTGAGGTCAGTACTGCATTTATTCGCCACGTCCACTTGAAAAAAAAAAACCACGTGACAAAATTGCAACAAATGAATTATCTGTCACTTATCTGCCATAAAATAAAACGATTTAAGTAAATGTGTCAGTTTGTAACATACATTCGCCTATAGAATGAGTAAATTATTCTTATTTTCAATTTTACTTTTTGTTAATGGTGCGAAAGCAGGTTTTGAACTGTTAATTTTACACAACAACGACATGCACGGCAGAATAGAAGCATCGGTTGAAGAATCCGGTAAATCAATTGGAGGCATTGGAAGATTGTCCACCGTTATCAGGAACGCGAGACGCGCGGCGGCCAGCAAAACAGGTCCCCCAGTGTTATACTTGAATGCTGGCGACTTTTACAATACCCCGGTTTGGACACATCCGTTTGCCAAGAAAATATTTGTTGAATTCTTTAATATCCTGATGCCAGATGCAGCTTGTTTCGGGTGTCACGACTTAGATTACGGCCTTGAACATATAAGGCCATTTGTAAATCACGCAAAATATCCTCTACTCGCCGCTAACCTTCATTTCGCCAATAAAACTTATTTAAATGAAATCATTAAACCGTCCATCGTTTTAAAAGTGCAAGATGTGGAGATAGGAGTGGTTGGCTATATAACGCAAAATAACCACTTCATATACCAGCAGAATAATGTAGTTATGGAGGACGAAGTAGTAGCTGTAAAAAGAGAGAGTGCGAAATTAAAGAGCCAAGGTGTACCAATCATAATTGCCTTAGGACATTCTGGGATAGATATTGATAGGAAAATCGCTAGGGAAGTGCCGAATGTGAACGTTGTCATAGGAGGTTTGACTAATACATTTTTATGGAATGGAAAAGCGCCTGATTCGGAAGCGCCGCAAGGGCCGTACCCCATAGTGATGAACAGGAA
Source organism: Cetonia aurata (assembly GCA_949128085.1). Classification (NCBI taxonomy): domain Eukaryota; kingdom Metazoa; phylum Arthropoda; class Insecta; order Coleoptera; family Scarabaeidae; genus Cetonia; species Cetonia aurata. Next base: position 19,704,706 of record OX421885.1, on the reverse strand, counting down.
CGGAAGGAAGGTTCTGCTAGCCACAACTTACGGGTTCACAAAGTACTTAGGCCGCCTTTCAATTACCTTTGACGATCAGTATAATTTGGTCTCTTATAAAGGAAGACCGTTGCTTCTGGATGATTCTGTTCCGCAAGATCCAGTTGTTTTGAGTGTACTGAACACCTATAGTGTTGTAAGATCCGTTCACGATGAAAACGATGTCTTGGGCAACAGCATCGTCCACCTATCCACTGATAAAGTTCGCGATGGAGAGACTAACTTCGGGAACTACATAACAGATACTTTTGTTGAAATGAGGGCTATAAAGAGGACACAGTCGCGGGGATGGACTGATACCCCGATTGCACTAATAAATGCCGGCTCCATTAGGAAAGACATAAAAACATCCAGAAAAAGTTCGAATATCACGCGAAAGATGCTCGTGGAAGCGTTACCGTTCCGCCAAAGGCTTGTGCTAGCGAAAATTTCAGGTTCGACCCTAATAGATACGCTCGAACAATCTGTTAGATCAAACGGAGAGACTCGAGGTGGAGAATTTTTACAGATTTCCGGTTTACGGGTAGTTTACAACTTTGCGAACAAGGCCGGGGAGCGCGTTGTGCGTGCGAAGGCTTATTGCGATATGTGCAGTTATCCCAACTTCGAACACGTGAACCCCAATAGGGTTTACAACGTTTATATTAACACATTTATTGCGAATGGTGGAGATGGTCATACCAGTATAAGGAGGGAGGCATTATCCCTAAAACCAACACCAACATATGGGGTAGATATTATAGAGGCTATGTTAAGAATGCAGGGCCGTATTAGGCCAGAGCAGGATGAAAGGATAACATATGCAAACAAATTTCGGCGTCCAAGGAACCGAGGAGGGATAATAAGTGATGGACCTATTATTCAATTAGAGGGATTTTTATTAGAAGGGATTATCCTTTTGTTTTTATTAATTTATAGGGATTTTATTTTCAATTATTAATTCTGTTACTTCTGGTTTAAATATAATAGTTATTACATAGAATAAGCTAAATGCATCATTGATAACGTAGTGTTGCTCACATTGCGAATTTTTGGTCTATAATTGAAAATGGGGGCTAAAATCACGAATTAGTTGTGAATTTCAGTATACTAGATGCGGAACAACAACTTGAGAAATGGAAGAAAGGCACTTTTAACTTAGAAACGATAGATCAAAGATGTATATGTTTACTGGAAATAAACGTTCCTTTAAAGTTAAACGCTTTGGGGTTAGGCATAGACAAGGGTATTAATCATTGAACTGTATCCATGGGAATTGGAACTGGACATATGGACATATAATAATAATTATATGCCTTTATTACGCTATCTGTACTATTCGATTACATTGCATGAATTATTAAACAAAAATACTATATTATTATAGAAATAAAATAATACGACTTTGTGGAAAAGTGTGTAAAAGACAGATGTACAGTATAGCATAATCTCAGGGCGAGATCCAGTCAGACGCCATTTCAGTTCCGTTCAAGATATAGTTTAATGATTTCAATATATTCCGGCGTTGAAACCAACAACGATAGTAACCGCGACATACATATTTGTTTCACTTCATCTCATATTTGTATATGTGTTTGGATTCCGACTGTTAGATTTATCTCCATCTGAAGGGTTTTTTGGCATTTACTTTTATGAGAGATATTGTAATGTGTTAGAAAGGAATAGATGTACGTCCATAATCATGGTTGCATATCTGGAGCTCTACTTCACATGTTTGTGAGTAATTAAAGTAAAGTATTAATTTAACAGTTAAATGTCTCATAACGCATACGATTAATGACATTTGCTAGTAGCAGAGCCAACAGAGTAATCCATGAATATATATAATAAGCATCGAATAAGTTGTCTGACACAAACGAGTTTAATTTAAAAGAACTATTTGCAGAAAAGAAATTGTACGTTTTGACCTACCGAGATAACCACCATCCCTTACGTTCTTTAAAAAATGGTTTCTCGCATCCTGTAGTGTTGAAATTTAGCCTTCATGAACGTGTGACACGAAAATAGAATAAATTCACAAATAAACTACCCGAACGTCACTGGTATGGTTTAAAGTGGCACCCCAAAATAGCCAAAAGAATTGTTTGAAATTTAAAAAGACGTACAGGAATTATCGAACAAATGTGATGAACTCATGTCAGAGAATAACTAAGTGGATGTCTTCGACTAGCCTGAGCTGGTGTTCCACTGTGATGAAACTATGTTTTTTCTAAGTCCACAAGATAGGCAAACAGTGTATTAGCATTAAGTAGCTTTTGCAAGTCACGTTTCATATGAATCCTTATTTTGTATTCAAACCCAATAGAAATTTTACAACCGTTATGCATACACAAATATATAACAGTCTTTCATCCACTAAAATCGCGAAAAGAAAGGTTTGTAATATACAAAACTGTCTTTAAAACAACATATTTTTTTCTCTAATTCTCAAAATTAATGGCCTTAAAATACATAATATTCGCTATTCTGAAAAATGGTTTTTGTCTTGGGCGCATTAGTAGTGTTTTTTTCGTCGTCCGTCTCAACTCACTTCACTTTTGTGAGTTAAGTTGCAAGGTACTTACTACAAACGGTGAAAGCAATCAGCTATCTAAGTTTGTGGTGAGTAGCTGGTAATTTAACTCACAAAAGTGAATTGAGGTGAGCCGGACGGTGAAAAGACCGCTACTATTGATCCATTATGTGTACAAAATCTTAACACTTACACATTTAAACAATAAACCAATTCATTATCATAATTATTTTCTTTCTTATATGTTGCTCCAGTACAGGGTATATTCGTCACAAAGAGTGTTACTGTGGCTACTTATTGTGGCTGTTACATGCTTATATATAGTGAGGTCGTGTATTGTGGTTCGCCTCTCATAGCTTTTGAGAGGAATGAGATAGAGCAATGAAACAAAAACGAGGTAAAATTACAGATAATTTGTAATACTATATAATAATTATTTCGTCTGCCCACGTCTCTATCAGTTTACGTGTATACATTGTTCAATAATTCAAGAATTCAGCAGATACGTGTAAAAAATAAAAAGGCAAAACTGAATACTTCTTGTAATTGCATATTAAACTTAATATCGTCTATACGAAAAATCTGTCGCCACTGTTAGATACAACTGCTATATTTATATAAGCACCCACACCGTCCACTTTTACCGTAGTTTGGGCGTAGTTGAACTGTTATGACCCTCGGAGCCGGTTCACCACTCGGGCAGATAGCGGAACGTCAACCGACTCTCTGGAATATTCGTCGGCAAACCAACCACCCACCCTCATGGGGAGTTGGCAAGTTCAAGGGACGAAAGGTTAAAGCTTTGGTGCAACTTTGATCCCAATATGCAGCGGCCGCATCCGCCAACTGACATGAACATGTACAAACAAGTTAGTTGATGTAGCGGCAACTGACTGTGCACCTCGTGTGTTCCTAATCGGACAGCGACGTTGTCGATTCTGTATGATACGGCAGCGTCAGCGACTTCCTCAATGTCAACTTTCTGTTATGTGTGGGCGAGCAAACACGAGAAAAGGAAGGAAATTTTCGATTTTTGTGAAATTTACTTATAGAGTTCGTTCATAAAAAATTCAGCACCGTTTATTCGGGTTATTTAATTAGTCACAATATAGAATAGTATACATTATGTAGAGGTTGGTAATAAGATAAGACAGTTGATAGTTGTTGACTCTAATCAGTAAGTGATAGTTTCCAAAATCCTGAAGAACAATCAAATTTTGTCATTAATGCTAACCCTGTAATTTTGCTAACATTTCTTCCACTAATGATAACATATACTACTTTCTTATTACATATTGATTCAATTTTGTAAGATCTGTACGTATTCAGACTCTATCACCCTTATTTCCGACAACCATCGGTGAACGCCATTCCACTAGTTCTGCCACAGGTATTATATCATTCTTTCCCATATGTTTTAGTTCTGTTTTAACTTTTTCTAGTAAGTTCATCGGTACTCTTCTTGGTGTGTTGCTACTGTGGTACTGCATTCCCTTTGAACTTTAAACTACATTTTAAATGTTTCACTAAATCTTTTGGTTTTTGGTAAAATTTTTGAACTTTTTGCTCAATCTTATCACGTTTAGGTGCTAGTCTGTAAGTTCATAGTATTTTATCCAATTTTTCCAGTCGTTCTTCTGAACAAAATCTTTTTATCACCTAAACCTTTACTAATTTTCGCGTGGATTCCAAGGAACAATCTGACACCATGTTGTAGGATTGCTTTATCTCAGCATTTAATATTGTACACTTGTTACTTTGTTATTTTATTTTATTATAGCCAAAACACAGATATTACATGCCACCACAGACAGTACATTGACAATCACCTCACACGAACTACCAACTGAATTATCTTATTTGTAACCTGTATATGGTATACCTACTTATCGTTAACTCACAACCATATATATCCATAAATATTTTTCATATTTAGATGCAAATTTTCAGTATATTCCTAAATGTCATGAGTTGCTATTGTGGATTTTAAAAACCATTGGATTTATAAAGGAACAATCAAGATTAAAATTTGAAGATAAGACGGCATTGTTACAAGAATTTCGTATAATTTGAAAGAGAATTGTTAAACTGCAATTAATTCTGAGTGAAAGAGATATAAAACCCACTTAATCTGAAATCAATATTCAACGAAAATTAAATGATCTATTTTGTAGTTTTCTACACACATTTTCTTCAATGTCAAAAGTAATCAAAGTGGCCGGACTGATGACACTACACATTTTAAATCACCTTATCACAAACATCACTACACTGAACGCACGTTTCATTAGGAAAGCTGTCGGCATCCATAAAACAGTTCAGTTATCCCCAGTTATCCCATTGGGCGTCTAGTGTAGGTCCAGTTGAACACCTTACTACATGTGTTCAAAATGTGTTGCTTTACATTATCTACTGTCTACTTCATAATTTTCTTTAGGGATATGTAATAAGGCTCCAACAGAGTTGTCAATCCTTTTAAATATGAGATGGGTCAAATGCTTTTTGTAGCGAGTTTTGACGGATATTTTAGTTTGCCCAACATATATTTGATCACAGTTTTTCAATGATATTTTATAAATTTCTGATTTTTATAAAGCATCTATTTAAGGTGACCAAAAAGAAAGTGTAAGCTTGTACTTGATACTGTCTCAGTGTGAATAATATCTACTCCTAAACTAAAAGGTGTTGAATACGCCGGCTAGAGAGGAATCTGTAATAAAAAATTATAAAGTAGTTGGAGCTAAACCAGTTACATGCAAACTATGGGTGGTTTCAGCGCAAGGCGTAAAGCCCTTTAATCCTCTTCGCAGCTGGCAATTCGTTTTAGAGTCGTATTTTATTAAAAAAAAAAAAGGAATCGTGTAATTACCAACGGTTAATCCTGAACTGTATTAAATTCAACGAATATTACGACATTTTATATTCGTGCATTTAAGGTGGAACTTTATAATATAATTATTGTAGGTATGAATTGAATTTCCCTTAGGAGTCTTATAAAACTTAAACAGGAATGCTGCAAGTAGATTTATAAATAATTTCTCCGTACCTACCTGAAAGCAGACTTACAAAATCCGTGCGTTCATGCAAAATATTATGTAAATACCAACTACCGAAAGGAAAAACAACAATTTTGTACGTTCCTCGTGAATATTCATGGCATCAAATTATACAACAGCATGCGGAATATGTTTTGTCGTTATTGCATTGTAGGAATTTTTCGAATCAACTGCGATTTTAACGCAAAACGGTTCTTTACAGCCTGGAGATCTTTTGCGCATTGCACGTTCCAGCTTCGGGTAGGTACGAAAATTATGTTACACCTTTTTAAAATAACTAATAAAATTAGCACACAGCCGTAGTGTGATTTGATGTTGCATTTAAATAGGCGATAAGCGTGTATAGGGTGATTATTGATTATATCTTAAGCATTTATCTTAATCCCAGTTCCCTTAAATAACACATATACTCCTTTGAGAAAGACAGCTATTTTTCAAACGAGGTACTGGTCATGCTCCCTCAGACCACCGAACAATACAGATGTGTTTCTGTCGTTCCAATTTGGTGACGATTTTCTGTATCCCATGAATCTATCTCCATCCGGAGGTTGTTCGATTACCTGAAAATCCGAATCCCTGCGATGCCCCATCTTGACGAAAAATTGCCTGAAAGGTCTAATAATTAGGGATTTATTTTTCAAAAGAAAAAGGAACCCCCTGTTTAAATTATCCTTATAATATGAATCTCAATTTAAAAATATCTTCAGCTGTACTTACTTTCACTGTGAGGTTATATCTCGCTACTGTGCGCGCTAAAGTGTAATTTGAATAAATCCAGTTGGTGCAATTGGTATCTGATACGGGTGAATTGGTTATTTCTAATAATTTTTTTTTAATGTTTTCTTAACAAGATGTTTAAAGATATCTGTCTCATCGAGATGGCAAATAGGTAGAGAAAGTGGTTTAGCGGGATATTTAAAATTTTGACAAATTTTAGTTAAATTTATAAATTTTAGACGTTAATCTCCGGATCTAAAAGTTGAATAAATGTTTATTAGAGTAATTGAGAACCAGCCTTTTAAAGAATTTACTTACCTGAGAATTCTTATAGATTTCTGTGAGTAAATGAGTTTTGTTTATTGGTAAAATCACCCTTTTATTTAGTTAGTCAGCTTAATATAAGTCGTCTGTATGCTTTCTGGGCATGCATCTCGACGAAAAGTTAACGTGGGCAGAGCATTGTAATCACCTTGTATCTAGGCTCAATCAAATATGTTTTCAAATTAGAAATTTAAAATACATTCTGCGTATCGAACATGTCTTGTCTTTCTATTACGCCGTGGCTCATTCCAGACTTTCTTATGGTATCATATTCTGGGGCTCCTCGAGTTTCTCTTCCAGAGTATTTATCAGCCAAAAACGCATCATTGCTAATATAAATTCTACTGAGTCTTGTTGGCCGTTCTTTGCCAAATTTAAGATTTTAGCTTTACCAAGTATTTACATTCTGGAGCTTCTCTCGTAGCAGAAGTGAGCCGTATGATCATCTCAATTAGCACGACCAGATGGATCTCCAAAAAGAGAATTGCAGCTCTACTTAGATATGTGTGTTTATTGAATTAGGTTAATGCAGTCTTCATACGGTAAGAGCAAAAATTGAAAATAGCGTCTATAACGTGGCTCAAATGAAACATAACTTCACAAAAAGGCGGTGTCAATCAGTGGAACTTCTCCACCAAATTTACTTTGAGGCCTTTACAAAGGACAGAAAATTCATATCAGGACAAGTAAATGTCAATGGAGAGTCTACCAAGATTAAAAACTCGAAAAGTGTGCAGAACCTTTGTAGGATAAAATTACATTCGAAATGTACCGCATTAGATGTACAAGGCGGTTAGTGGCATGTAGCAAAAGAACTAACCTTTACCTAGTTAATTTACTAAGCTATTGTGGTAGTACTAAACCTGACTCCGCCCCACACTTTAATGTAGAGTAGGTATACAAAAGAACCAGGCGCAAAATTGTCATGTATGGCATCACACATTCTTTAATACACATTCAATACGTTTTGAGTAATACTCTTCTACATTGCTTATAACAACATAAAATACAGGAAAATACATAAAGGGACGCGTATGCAAACCATATGTTCAGGAACGTGGAGGAAAAAACCTTTTTTAAATAACTTATTAGGGTAATACTACAGATATACGACGAATCTTTTCAATTTTTCTCTGAAAATTCTCCAGGGCCTCGTGAGGCTGTTGTACATCTTGCAGCAACACATAATTGCGGCCTTGTATTCATAAGGAATTTGCAGATATTAATTTTCTCGGTGCTGTGCTTCAGCCATTACGACCGCGAGTTGCGCTCACACGCACGGCGCGTTTACAAATTTCTTCCGTTTCCCGTTTGCTTCTCTTCTTTCTTCCTCGGTCTTTTATTTATACCGTGCAGACCGTTGCGCTGCCGCCACGTCACTTTATAAGAATCAAAAGGATTCATCTCCTTTCAAGTGAGCCAGGCTAAGAATAGACTAAGAAGACAAATCCCGAAAATGTATGGATGCATGTGTATTAAAGAGGACAGTCGATGATGGCCTCCTTCCGCTACAAGCACGCTTTCGAGTCATCTCTACATATAAACGTGATACTACTACGCTGTTTGCTTCAGTTCTGACGTTAGCAAGTCATATTTCACTGTAATTACTATTTCGTATCGTAAAAGCGGAAGGTCGGACGTGCATCGGATGTTCAGCTTTGTTTTAAAAGGACGAATACGGGGAATAATGTAGGAATAGGAAGAAATGCAGTGGATAGCGAAGAACGCTGTGTTGTAGATTGAGTTATTTTGCAGCCGTATAGCACTGAATCGGAACGGAATGTCCTAGTAAATGCTTCATTTGTTTAATTAGACACTTATGTCCAGGTTGCTGTAGAACGTAAATTCTTCACGGTATTTTAAATGAAGAACTTACCTAGTTGCAGATAAAGCTTTTTAAGTGTCATGTCTGAACTTTGAGAGACACATTACATTGCGCATATCCACAAAAAGATCGTAAAACAGAAATTTTACTTTACAAGAAAATCATTCTGTAGTTCACTTACTATTAAAGATCTATGAAAATATAAATTCCAGTCAGAAATGCTGTAGTTTATTTATAGATTCCTTCAAGGTCTTTGATCTTGTCGACCATAATTTATTGCTGCGCAAATTTGAAATATATGACCTGAAAGGAATCATACATTGGTGGTTAACCTCTTACCTGCTTAACAAGAAACAGGTTATATCGCTTCAGCGGTAATATATCCCAGGAATTACCTATACATACCCTCAGGGGTACGGCAAGGTTCAATACTTGGGCTGCTTGCTGATTCAAGTACTGAACAGCTTCAAACTACTATGCAGCAGAATATCAATAAATTTATCATTGATTTTCCTCTAATAATTTGGAGTTAAGTGCTAACAAACTGTATTTGTAAATTTCACGCCGAGGGTATCCTCCTACAAGCTGTCGAGCAATTAATGGGATCAGAGTAAAAGATTAGAATTTGCTGTGAGAAACTTGAATTTCTACCTAATAAATCATATTTTGCTTTTTGAGTTCTTTTTTTCTATTTACTGTCTAAAAGTAGGAAGTGATATTAATGATGTATTAGAAAGTCTGTATATTCATAAATTTTGTTTGGAGTAAGTTGACACACTCTACTTGAATGAGGACCTAATCCAGGAAACGGGATTTTGGACTACGGTTTTCAAAGGGTACCAGAAATCGAACATATTGAAAAACTAAATACTTCATTTCAATAGTGCGGAATTATGAAAATAAAATTATGGTTTTTTCATAGTGCAGGTATAGCAACGTACAATTTCAAAATTTAAAATATGTTTTTCAGGTAAGTTTAATTTCGTCTTCATAACTAATAGTCTTCCCTTTATCATATGTTCTTTTAAGTTTGTGAAAGTTTTATTCAAATTGAACACAATTTAAGATTATCAGTAAACATATTGATGATATAGTAGGTATATTAATAATTTAGAAAACATTATAGGATTGGAAGAATATTTGAGACAAAAATATGTTTAAGCCAACTTACATCGCTTTAAGTGTAAGTTAGCTTTTAACTTATTATGTACTAAATAACAAAAAGTTTATGAATTAGATAATAGCTTGTGAAAGGTAGGTTATACTTTGTATCAAGTATTTAAACTTTGAGTAGGTCCATAACTATTTAGTAAAACATTTTAGTCAAAAGTTAGCCAATTTGCCTCAGCGTCTGCTACTTAAAATATTAATTAAACTTTGAGAAATTTGCAATAACTGTATTGAAACGTGCAAATGTTTGTTTCAGGTTGCTGTACCTCAAAGCCTATTAGGTAAGTAATATTTGTTAACTATATGCGTGATATTAATGTCTGCGTTATAGAGATTGACATGAAGGTGCACAAAATAGTTCAGTGAGAATTTAGTCTTGATTTATAATTAGCATAATAGCAGAAGATATCCCCGGCATATAGTATTAAAAAATACAGCTCTTTATACACCGATTATTGGCATTTGATAAATCGTATTTCATTTTATTGGATATTTTATCCAGTGTGACACTAGATACAACCCAATCATATAATGGAATTTTATCGAAGGTTATGTTGAACCAACAAGTACATTACATTACAAGTAAATTTTTTATAAGTACTTCAAAAATGAATAAAACTATTACTTTATTATCGAAAATTCAACTATATAAAAATTAGAATTAGTTTGTTTTTTTTTTTTTTTTAATAACCCTAGAATATTTTATAACAAACGCATCATATATGTTTGTCAGAAATTTGATAAGATAGGTTGAATCCTATCTGTCGTGGTAGTCATCTTGCGCCACCATCACCAAGTCCGTAGTGCAGCAGAAGAAAGAAGAACCCGTCCAGTTTGAGTTAGAGAGAAGACTTAATGCCATACCCACCGTAACAACCTATAAAATCTAAGAGCCCCGAGTGAATTCTTTGTGTAGGAGCGGGCATACTTGCGGCATAACCTGGATTAGGATGAAAATATAATTTCAAAGAAATTTGTTTTAATGACATATTTGTGTAAATGTATGTGATATCCTTTAACTGCAATAAATAAGATAATCTGCTCCAATATTATGATTACATTTATAAGGACTACTGAAACGAATTATATTTAATAATTTTCAGAGCATTGTCTAATAAATACTTATCATTATCTGTATGTATGTATGTATCTGTACGAAGCGAGAATATTAAATAATTTAGTAGTAACAGATTTATTCTACATTTAGTAGAAAATTATAAAAAATATAAATTTACTTTGATAAATATTGATGATAAATATTTGTTAGGCAATACCCTTAAAATTATTAAATATAATTCGTTTCATTATTTTTTTAGTAAAGGTAGTTATAATATTGCAGCAGATTATGTTATCGATTGCAGTTAACGATATGTTTACCACCAAACGATATGTTGAGGCAAACAGATTTCTTCCAAATTCTATTTGCGTCCAGGTCATACCGCAAAAAAATCCGTACTACATCTGCATGCAGTACAGCATTTCTCGTTAACAGTGGTATTGCCGCGGGCGATACGCAGGCCAGGTAGTTTTTTTTTTATATTCATCGTAATACAGATCAATATCATACATATACAGATATTGATCTGTATTACGATACTTTAGACCGCCACGTGGTTTACTCGTCCGTTCCTACACAAATAATTTACTCGGGGCTCTTCTCAAACTGGACGGTTTGGTTCTTCTTTTGGCGTACCTACGACGTCGACTGCTAGCACAATGTTTGATCCGCCCCACATTGTCAGCTACTCATGATTAATTATCCTAATTATAATTATTAATTAATTGATAAAAGGATACCTGTTGCACTCCATAACAAAATAAGTATAACATACTAACTGACTGGTTCCTTATAGGGTTTACTACAATGTTGTTTCATCTAACTGTAGTTTCAAAAACTGGATAAAAACACGAAATAACACAGTTTCAAACAGATACATAACCCCAGATTTATATAACAAAAGAAGTTTCCTTTAATTGGTAGTGGTATTGAGGTAAGATAGCATTCGCATGGGTCGATTGTCCGTCCCGTCCGTTTCTTTTAATATAACATTATCTGTATACTGTTATTATTATTATTGTGGAATAAAGTCTATTATTATTATTTCTGGACTTTGGCTGGATCACTTGCTCGGATCATCTTTCTTGCGTCTATGAACATGGAAAGTGCATTTAATATTTAAACTAAAAACACGTAAGGGTTTCATATTTAGAGGTTATTTTCTGTTTTGTATTTGTCAGTTAATTTATGTATTATTACAAATTCGGTACGAAACTATTTCTGTGGTGCATAAGTTGGTAATAATTCTTAGTTAGTATAATTTAACATGGATAGATGCCCTTTGAATATATTGTGAGGGTAATTTGAAGTGTTGTTCTGTCTAAACTGTATTTAAAGATTTTGTGGTGTTTAAATACATTTTGGACAGAACAACACTTATTTTTTTATTTCTTCACCATTTATCCATTCACGTAGAAAATATGAGAATAAACATTGTCAGATTTTCCCCATTGGAAAATGGAGACTTTTATTTTTTGAATTGTGCAATATTACACCTCCCGAGAACTGGACTACTATCACCACCAAAGAAAGAGGAGTTAACAGTGGTATAATTACCTACACAATGAATGTGAATTACAGCCATCCGAATATTACAACAGAATATTCGCTTGCTGAAAATACATTTTTTAATTTAAAGGCTTTCATCTCATTTTCGTAAATATTAAAATCTTTACATAATTATCAACTACACACAACAACCGGAATACGTCATACTAAACACCATACAAGAAGTGATGTATTATTCTCTCATACCATTTAATGCTTCCGCACAAATAAACAACGCTGATTGTAAAAGGAAACATGAGTGAAGAGCGCAGCGTTCGGCAACCGGAATTAAATTAAATGTATATTTCAACATCCGTGCCGGTTTAACGGTATTTTTCTTACCGGATCCGGCAAATTCAATTTTGCAGAATTTTATTTACGCCCAATAGTTGTGGCAGTACGTTCTGTATGGACGAACGTGAGAGCGGGAGGAATCCCATGCGCCGCTGTCCACGTATGTACATGGGAAAGGATTTGACGTCCAGAATTTACGTCGCTGTATCTCAAACATATACCCGCGAACGGTAAAAATAACATTTTACGATCCACAGTTGTTCGTCACGGCACTGAAAAATTAATGACGGGATGTCTGCTTGTTTCTGCTGTTGAGGGTGTTCTATTGGACTAATCGACATACGTCAAGAGAATAGTGTTTATTGGATAGATAAAATTCTTCTCGGGCGTTATTAACGCTTTTGTGTGATACACGTCAATGTGGCAAGAATAGGCGGGCACTATACGAACGTATCAGTTTGACGGACGTAAATGACCATATACCTCATGAGCCATCATATCCACCACGTGAAACATTCCGGATATTTTAAATAATGTTTCTGTTCTGCTCGCAAAAAAGGATCCCACATTCTCTTCACTAATCAATGGAAATTATAAAATATAACGAAGTTTATGCAAAATTCCTGTAGCACCAGTGCAAGTGTCAAGATATTCTTTTGCAAACGGTAGCAGGAAAGACGTTTGTTATGTAGAATTTTATTAATATACCCAACACCCTTGTAAATTTACCAAATTATTCATAAAATTAGTAATATTTGTATACCTACGCTGATTTGACCATACGCCTAACGAAATATGTAGCTTTCTTATGAGCCAAGAGTATTGTTCCGTGTGCATTCGAATCGGAACTTGCAAGTTGCAATGACACAATCAGCGTTTGTGAACGCAATTGACGATTAGTAGATAGTTAAATATTGTAGGCGAAATTTATTTATTTGGAATGTGGCTGGTTATTAAAATAAAAGATTTAAATTTTTTTACGTTTCGGCTTCTTTATTCATTATTTAAGCCTTCATCAGAACTGAATGTATACGTTATCGCACAAAGGGTCAAAACACATAAAACTAACAATAACAATTTTTTTTTATACACGTTAAAAGAATTATAAACGACGAATAAATTACAAACATTATAGACAAACAAACGTATACCTTTACAATTGTATGATAAAAAAAAAAAAAATGATAGTTAAATAGTCATTATAGGTGGTGAACCTTGAAATTGTTAAATATACAGAAGAAATATACATTCAGAATTTGAGTTACTTAATTTGATTTCAAACAGAATTCAATCATTAATAATTGGGAGTACAATTTAAAAATAATTGTCAAGCTAGATTTATCTAGTGACAGAACAGAAAAGTTGAGAATTTGACAGTTGATATAGTTTCCTGTAATTAATGTTTTATTAATATAAGTTACTTAGAATTAAGGCAAAAGGGCGTTATTTGTGCGGAATAAACAATTAAAAATGTGTTACGTTCGGAGAAGTTTTCCGAGAATCGAAGCAATCTTGCCGGGTTAGGGAAGATGCAAATTTTCATCAGAGATACCTTCGGTGAAATGAAATCCATGAATCTATGAAAACAAAGAAGAAAAAGGCTTTTTTAGAAAACTGAGTACGGAGAGAAGTTTTTGGTGTGAGTTTGAAAAGGTTGTAGTTTAGGAGTCAGTATTAAAAGCAGTTAAAAAATTAACAAAATCTGTAAAAATATTCGAAAACCAGAAAAACGGTTAATTTATCTCATTTCAAATGAACGATAGCAGAATTCCGTAATTTCATTATATCGAAGACATGGAGGACCGGAAAATCTCTTGGTTTACTGCGAGAAGCCAATGCAGGACACTTTTTGACGCTGAAAATTGTTCGCAAGTTCGAGACAGAACCAAACTTCGACCAGAAAACGGTACATATTTATTATCCAATTTCGTGACGTACGAACACTTGTTCTAACTGAAAGGACAGAAAACAGTTAATTAATAGTCATTCTTAGTAAAGGTTTCATAAATAATTACCTGAAAATGCTCAGAAACTTGAATTTGTCCAAGCTCCATCAATTGTAGCAGCTAAGTTTGTTATTTAGATTAAGAGATTAGATTTCAATCTAAAAACAGACATAAAACGGTTAACCGAATTAGAACTCTTTCAATTAATTTAGCCAAAGAGCACATAACCATTTATCTTAGGTTAAGTTATCGGAAGTTTTTTACAGCTTAATTTATCTGCTGCTTCACATTTGAATTTTTATTGAGACATGCAACTTTTGAATTCCATTTTATGTCAATATATTTTATTTTACTTTATCCGAAAAAAAAAAAAAAGAAAATTAAAAGCAATTTACCTAAGATAAGTAGCAGTATTTGCGTATCATTAAATTCGAACTTCTTTAACGACTCTAAGAAAAATTTGAACAATCGATGAGAGAAAATTAATCATTTTAAGATTGAATAAAAATAAACGTGAAATTTGGCATCCAGAACGCGGGGGTTGCTTGACTGTTTTCTTTTCACTTTGTTTCGGGGTGTGCGATACTGCGTATTGCTATTACTAAAGGTGTAAAAGATAAAAATTCGAATTGGGGAAACATAAAAGTAAAATAAATAAAGGTCAGCATTTTGAGTTATTTTTATTTATTGTACACACACAAATTACAAATTTAAAAACATGCAACCATCACAAAACGAAAACAGAAGACCCCGAACAAGGTCTCAAACACGTGAAGAGGAGAAAGAGCGAGCAAGAGATGAAGAACAATCGATGAGACAACAAAATAATATTAAAAAAAAAAATTGAATCAAAAGAAACGTTATAATATGAAATAGATTTAGTATATTTTAAATAAGTAAAAATGTGTATCTTCAAATTTTTTAATTATTGATATATTAACCTTAACGAGCAATCGGATTAGTTATTATAAGTTAACCCGCTGTTAGTTCAGTTGCAACAAGAGAACGTAGTTAGTAAGGTAATTCAAACTTTGCCAATTATTTGTTCTGTTCCAGCTAAAGAAAATTGTTAACCTTTAACAAAGTATAAAGTTTTTCGGTAATAACGTCGTGTAGTTGTTACATCAACAATTTTTCTTTGTGGAGCATTCCGAATAACAAGATTTATGAAATTTTTGCTAATTTTAACAAAAACTTTATTATTGTGTAGGTTATTTACTATGCATATATATAATATGTATCTACAACGACAAGAGACTACTCGAATATGTTGCGATTATGAATTAAACTATAGTAAGTACAGTACTGCTATTTTACATTTAGATTGAGCGTATCTAGGCAAACAAACTGCATTAGAATCGCCCGACTACTCATCGCTTTTCCTAACACTTATGTATCCCAGAGTTGGTGGAATGTTTTGTATACCACTTTCCTCAATCGTCGGCGATACAGGCGCTCAGAAATTCCCAATCAGGTAATAGGCGAAGTGCTTCTCTTGTTAGTAATTTTCGTTGCAATACTTAAAGTAAAAGGAAATGAAATGTAATATTAGCCAGGGAGCATGGAAACAAATAACAAAAATAGGCTATTCTACAATCTCCACATCCAAAAAACAAAACAAAGAAATGTAACTCCATTTTCTTTAGCATTCTAAATATAAAACACAGGGATCTTCTGTCTCTTGAAATGTAAGCTAATTGCTTCTACTGGATATTGTGCCATTCGATCTAGAGCTGCAAATAAAAATTACATCGACTGCAGACAGGTAAGTTAAACTGTAACCGCAATGAAATTCAAAATATTGAAATTAATAAATATCATGAAATAATTAAATAATATATAATTAAATAAATTAATATTAGTACGCCATTCCCCCATAATATAATTACGGTGTTGCACAAGTAATACTTTCGTAACAATACCTCTTTCTATGCCACTGCATTCTTTCAGATGCAATAAAATCTTAACCGTAAAGAATAGTTTGATTTGCATTCGACCTTCTTCTGAATTTTTCACGCAAAAACTTAATAAAAGCAACTAGTCTCATAAAACTTTTCCAATCATAAATAAACTCCTATTATAGGTGCGTTAAAAGGAGAGGCCTAGTTGTCATGGTCTTCGCTTATAAATATAAAGAGGGTGGGGGAAATTTTCTCCGAAGAAAGCGAAGGCCTCTAAATTCAGCGACCAAGAAATTACGCGGACAAAATCGGAAATAACAGTTTCGAATTCCTTAATAAAATTGTCTGGCAGCAAATATATACGTACCTATCTACTACATAGAAGTTAGAAACAACTTCACTTATATAAAGACGAAGACGAATAGAAGGCGGGACAAAGACGGGGGAAAGCTCTAAAGTTGGCCGGGAACTCTTCTGCGTCTCGCTCTCTCTGAGTATAGCCATTACAGGCGAGTCGGAGAAGTGACATTTGAAATGGGGGGAGGCGGATAAATGTCAATGTCGTTATACGAATGACATTGTAATATCTAACTTTCCTAGGCCTGTGCGACGTGCAATATCGAAGTTTCGCCGAGCTATATGGCACATTCGACACGTCTCACTTCAAAAATTGGAACGCGACCCAGAATAAAATTAAAATAAAAGAAACCAGTCAAGTTTGATGAAATATAGGTATGAGGTAAGTTAATACTTTTGTGCCTGAATGTGTAGCATTAATCTTTATACTTTAATCTTTTCTTTCATTCAATTAAAGAAAATGTTATATTGTAATGGAATTATACTTGCGTAATTATAAAGCACTGTATAGTAAGATCTGCTAATGTTGCAAATATGATGACAGACAATAATCACGCAAAAAAGGGTGTCGTCGAACCTTTCACAGTTCATCAAACGTAACGATGAAATTGCTGATTAAGATTTATTAACATAAGCCATTGTAATGAACGGAGGTATAGTTATAGCATTAGTATCAAATTAGACATAAGATAGGATACATAACATGTAACCAGATTATCAAGCAGTAATAATAAAAATGGTACCAAGGAAATAACTATTATTTAATTAAGCAACCACCAAACCAAAGAGAAAAATATCAGGCTTATTACAATATGGTATGTCACATTTAAATTTATATCTGGTCTATTTGAAGTAGTGCATTCTTTGCATAGTCCAAAATTTGTACTATTTACAAGTTTAGTTTTTGATTTGATAATAGAATGCTATTAGGAACAAAAAGTTTGATGTCAAATTTATTTTTATCTATAGACACAATTTATTACAAGTTTTTATTTTGATATTAGAGTACTACGGAGTCTTGTTTTTGTACCTTATTTTTGACCATTACCCAAAAACAAAAATCAGGAGGGATAATATTGGAAGACCACAGATCGAAAGGACTGTTTCTTCCTATCCAGTGCACAGGAAGATGTTCGTTTAACCATTGATGAACAATTCTTGCGTTCTGGATTGGTGCACCATCTAGGGGTAAATACAGTTTCTATTGAACATTAAGATCTTCAAAGGCATCCCAAAATTCCCCATCGAAGAAGTCAACTATAGGTTCAGCACTGAGAGAGTTATTAAATAAAATAGAACCAATTATTCGGTCTCCTGAAATCCCACATCATATATCGACTTTTTTGGAATATTGGTCGTTACAACTTATAATGAGGATTATTTTTTACTCAGTATCTACAGTTTTGAAAGGTTGCCACTCCATTAGTGGTAAATTTAGCTTCATCAATAAACGTAGTCTTCTTGAAAAAAATTCCGTCATTTAAAATATTTCCTTGTCTAATTGTCTAATCTTTTAATACGATCATCTTCCTTCAATATATGTAAGAACTTCGGTTTATAGGATTTGATTTTGTGACGAATGAAGCGCTTTCTCATTCTATCCTTGATGATATTCAGTGGAGACCACAAATCTCTGACGCTCACGTGTAGAGCGCTTTAAGTTAAACTCTGCAACGACTTCTCTTCTACTACAAGCAAAGATCCGAATTATTTCAATTTTTCCCAATTAAAGTCAATCCCATTTTAATTTTTTGATTGCAAATTAGAAATTCTCGCAGTAAATTAAACGTTTTACGAGAATGATATTATCCAGTAATTGGGTTTTGGAACCTTTGGTGTAACAATAACTATCACACTGACAAAAGTCAATGCTAGGTTTTCCACTATCACCAAACAACAATGCACAATCTCTCGACGCGCGTTTCGCTAACCAAGTTAGCATCATCAGGAGATGATTAACAGTAAGGTAAAATTTTAAAACTACGATAATATATACAACAACGTGTCTGTACAGGCGCATTTTTTAACGGGGAGGGATGTGACAAAGTCTCTCCGTTGAAAATTCGTCGGTTCCAAGAATTACTCTAATTACGGAATCGTAAAAGTGTATCAAGTGTAAGTAAAAATCAGGGATATATGCTATTAGTTGTAAAGATTGTAATTTAGAATATGTCGGGCAAACAAAGCGATCAATTTTAACGAGATTTAAAGAACACGTGGCACATTTAAAGTATGGACGTTTAGAAAAATCAAGTGTTGCCCACCATGCTTTTAACAATAATCATAGAATTAGCGTAGAAAATTTGAAATTACTAAAGAATGTAAACAAGAGTTATAAATTAGATGCGTATGAAAGTGTAGAAATCGTCAAACGTAAGGTCAATATGAATGCCGACAAGGGGCGAATTCCAGAAAGTGTATTGTATAGAGTACTAGACGCGTAATTGCCTTTTATAACACTTGTTTGCACAGATGTTCCTTATATAGTCATCGTATTCTACCTAACCTTCTAAAGATCGTACACTTTTACGATTCGGTAATTAGAGTAATTCTTGGAACCGACGAATTTTCAACGGAGGGACTTTGTCACATCCCTCCCCGTTAAAAAATGCGCCTGTACAGAAACGTTGTTGTATATATTATCGTAGTTTTAAAATTTTACCTTACTGTTAATCATCTCCTGATGATGCTAACTTGGTTAGCGAAACGCGCGTCGAGAGATTGTGCATTGTTGTTTGGTGATAGTGGAAAACCTAGCATTGACTTTTGTCAGTGTGATAGAATGATATTAGATACTAGTATCAAACTTTTCGTTAGTATTTAATTAAAAATACAACTTGTAAATACTTAAAAGATAATAATTATCATAAAATTCGGCCTACGAGATTAAAATAATATTTTAACTTGTTTTGATATCTCGGACGCCAAGGAAAAAATAAAGAATTGTCTCTGTTTGTCAAGTCGTAGTAGACTGAGTTTCAAATTCACATTTCAGTTCAGTACATCAAGAAGTGTGACATATAAATCTCTATGCAAAGATTTTCAGGGTTCTTGTAAATTATAGTTAAGTGCAATATGCGACATATAAAGAAGTTAAGCAAAGGTACTTAATAAGGGATTGCTAAAGGGGTGCATACTGTTGTCAAGTTTGTGCTATCTTCAAAAGGTGTAATAATTGATGTACTGGAACGTATTGCTTTTTTGAGTATCAGCATCTGTGTTACTTTTTGTGTATTTTACCTACCTTTCTATAGTTTATAAATCTGAAAAATAACACGTGCCAAATTGTAAATCCTATAAAAGATGATACGATTTAAAGTATTGCATTCGTAGCAACATAATGGAAATCCATTCGTACGTACTACGATTATATCGGCAAAGAAATAGCAGATAAAGGAAATTCAATCTTACGCTACACGTATTATTTAAATTTATCGCGAGCCCTAAGTGAATAAACGTACATTAGAACGTACGAGACGGGAATATTTATAATGGAAACAAAGCGCAATGTATAATGAGCGTCTCTAATAATATATTTATGCGCATATTTCAGTTGAGCTTGGGGGAGTAAGGTACACATCCGCTAGTATCACGGAAACGTGGAAAATCTTCCGCGATTCTAGAAAATACGCACGCAGTAATGTTTATGCAAATTCCTGTCAATTTACGCGATATTTAAAATTGAAATGGGCTGAAATTTCAGACGTACAGCTGAAATAACGGACTTTTTTCTTACACTTTCACTGCATCCCCTATCTTCGGCATCTTCCACATCGATTAGCGTATATACAATTTACTACAAGGCAGGTATTTAATTTCAAAGAAAGAAAGCATGAAGATAATATAATTTTACATGAATATATATGTGTATTTTCACGACTTCCAATGAAAAAAGAAATAAATAAATAAAATCGACACACACTTATTGTGTTATTTTCATTATCGAATCATTTTATAGAGGCTAATAAAAATGTTTTCATAAATATTTGTCATATGCGAAAGGTGTATATATTCAGCAATTGAGCCAAACCAGTAGCTTCCTTAGGAATTGTAAAGAATGTGTAGGTTTGTGAGCAATATGTCTGTAAATTAGTAGAACAGCGATCACAAGAGTATAACATCAGAGTTATTTCCGCACGAGTCATTGTTCAATGCAGAAGGCATATCAGTAGACCGTTTTGTAAATATTTCTTTTGTAAAGTTTCCTGATGTGAAATCCCTAATTTTAACATTTAATACCTACAAATGTATTATAATTTGCAAAGTTGAAATGTATTAGTAGCAATATGAAATAAGTTGCTACTCTCCCCTCGACTAGCAAAAACAAAAGTAACATAACCTTTGCTGCAGCCCTACAATAAGCAATATAGTATGACTGTGTGTTTTAGATGTTACAGATAATTTCAATTTTAAGATGGTAATGTGGGGTGAGAAAGCAGACGGTGTACCGCATGGCGTTAGAAACCATACATACATGGAATATGCAATTCACGACAGCACCGCCTTTATATAACTTATATTAATAGCGCGTGCAATTTCTAGTAAAGTGTAAAGAAAAATACATACCCAAATAAAGATTGAATGAAAACCATCCAATTCGGTGATATATAAGATAATATTCTTTTCACCGTAACAACGTCGCAAATGAAAAAAAAAAAAACACTCATAGTGTCACGGGTTTAAGAGGTATTAGTATCGCTACCCGGCGCCTCCACCAAATGTCACGGGTTAGGCCATGAGACCGCGTAACTTAGGGGTAACACCCGCTGGAGGTACCCGAGGCAATATTAACATGTTATTTGCATTTAGTTACATTATACAGTTATGCTCAGACCTACATGTTGGAAAAATCCCCTTAAGTACTCATATTTTTCTTAATGGGATATTCTGTATATTAATCAGTCTGCGCGAAGCCTGTTAAATCTACTTTTCGAACATGTACGGTGTTCTTACACCTATATCGTTGCGATTTTGAGTTACAGGCATTTATTTAAAAGTAGTCCCTTTCTCATTTATTTTTAAAGTGATGTAGGACATGCACGTGTAATAATGACACACTAGTGACACATTTTCACTTATACTAGTAATTTATTAAATATTCTAAGAGATGTAGAAGAAGACTTTCTGCATAATCTACTTCTCGCAGACCGCCAAACTCTCTGGTATCAACTTAAAGGAGCACCAGCCCATGCGATAGCCGATAGATTGTTGCAGGAGTATAAATCAATTAAAAAATAAATGAGATGGGAACTGCTTTTAAATAAAAACTTCTAGCCCAAAATCGCAAGGATTGAATTAAAAACAGTTGTTACCAGATTTAAGTAGAAGCGGCAACACTGCATGGATCAAAAAAATTTAGAAGCGCAGTTCATCACGAAGGGCTTGAACATACGAAATTTAAATTAATTCTGATGATTGGTTTTCCATATCCTTCTATTAGGCCATCCATTTAGAAGTACCCGATATAATTATGTTCAGATGATATTTACCTAAATCTTCGACCGCTAATCCTTCATGATGTCAAATTTTTTATAGGCAATCTACACTGCTTAGAGCATGTAACACGGTTATGTAGCAAATACTTGGAATTTCTGAAATGGAAGGACAGAAGGATGGAGGGCCCTCTTTCTGACAAACCAAACCATAACCCTAGTAGCACAAATCATCGGCTAATGATCGGCTTTATATAGGGCCGATATCCTGATGTCGGGTCGATATCAAAGATATTGTGCCGATATCGGCTTTCTACCAGTATACGATATCACTGCGATACAAAAGATTCATTATCGGCAAAATATCGGTTGAACGTTTGATGTATCGGCTGATCATCGGCTGGAAACTCAAGACATATATCAGGGCGATATCATTAATAAACGCCGCTGCGATATTGATAGAAATGAGGTATATGGATTTGACTATTGTCATTTTTTTGACGATAGGAAGTCGGCTAATATCCTAAATCTATACGGACTGGTTGATTGAAATATAACCGCATTACAAGAGCGTTCAGATATAAAATTTCAGCGTTTGAGACATCAATTGTGAAATTAAAATTAATATCGACTATAAAACAGTTTTAGAAGGTGAAGCGATTGATAACTTACGAATATGCAAATGCAATTTTCTAACTCCGCCGTGATTATAAAAATTGGCATCTAAACGCAATGTTTATGGGAGTTAGATCTACGCGCAATACCTTACCACCACCACCTACCACAATTCATCATAGCGTTCCTTATTGCAGTGTGAGCATGACGACCAGGTGAAGTGGTTGCCATTATTTATTTTGTCGCTGCATTATAGTATAAGCGTTGTGCACATTACAAAATGGGTGAATGAAGCTTATAAAGGTAAGGAAATTTTTATGAATAATGTTTTATGTATGTATCAAGTATATAATTTAATTTAATGATTAGTACTCATTTATTGTGTAAATATGCTGCGTTAACAAAATGGAAGACGCTTCTACAATATGTGTAGCGTAAAAAACGTTTCGCATTAATAGAATAAAATAAATTACAAGCGTACTTCAGACAAATTAAAGCTTTTATACGATGCTGAAAATATACACTAAAGAAAAACACTTTTTTTTAGATACGTATGTCTTGCTTAATTGGGGGAAGTACGTTAAAGGAAGCATATATCTAATGTTAACACAAATCCTCTCGAAAAGTATTAATGTAAATTATTCATGAAAATAGAGACAATCCAAAGAAGCTTTTGATAAATTGGAAATATACATAGTATTTCTAGGTAATGTTACATACATTATTATTTTATTTGTAACTCTAGGTATATCAAAACTGTTATTTTTATTTACAGAAGCAGTTAGAGTCAAACAGCCGGATGGGACAGAGACGAATATCAATAGATGAGAGGGCAGAAAAGAAAGGAAGAAGACTATAACGTCTTTAGCGAACGAATAATTTAGACGACTGGATTTTTTTTAGGTATTACTTAGAATTTTTGTTGTTATTGATTTGTTAAAAATTAAACTGTAACAAATGTTAAATTAGTTTTCGTTTAAAATATGCACATATTGAGTTTGTTTTCGGTTTCATGTTTTCCTAGTTATTTTCAGTTTTTGTTTTTATTAATTATGTCGTTAAATATTTCTGTCAATTACTCATAAATAAACATATTAAGTATTTTTATATTAGTACTTTTTCTTGAAATTTATTGCTTTATTTACTTTCTATTACATAAAGTCTTTCCTTCATTATGTATATTATTTTATGCGCATAATATTCTATTTTGTCATGAATTATTATACACAGAAAATGGTGGCAAATAATTTGAAAAACATAACATGTACAATGTGATTATGAATCTGATGTATTTTTTCCGCATTGTTCAATATGAATATGACTATAGAGACTGCCCCGAAATTAAATGTTGAAACCAAAGGTGTTATAGTGGGTGTCATTTCCAGTCGAACTAATCCTAGGTGTGATTATTATTCGATGCATAGTTTACGAATCATTTATTTTTTCTAAAAATCTTCCTTCATATAAACGTTCATTAAATTATCAACAAACAAAAGAGTACGACAATAAGAATGAAGTTATTTTGAAGTTAAATTGAAATTAAACATTGTGATATTATCAAAGGTACATCCTTTTGTTTAAGGGCTTTGATATTTCAGAAGACGTTGATGGTTTCTAATTTCTTTCTAAATTCTAACATTACAAAAAAATACTGTTTTTGCCTATAATTTTATGAACGTTTTTTGTGGAAGATCTTTATAAAACTCGCAAAAACCTTATTAGAATTGAATAATCACATATGGGGCTAATTTGACTCGAAATTATACTCTTTATAACCCTTTTCCGTTTCGGGAACTACTTTTGGGACAGCCTGTATAAATATCCACTATCGTGGATAGACAAACTACATACTTATATGTAGAAATTAGTCATCACACCAATATCGGTGCGATATCCCAGGACGACTAAAACTTTATCGGCGGAGCATAGAAAACGTTGGGTAAGTATCAATCATGTATCGGTCTACTGATGATATTGTATCTAATTTTAATTGTATTGATATCGGATAGGTATTGGAGTTTCGATATCGGATAGATGTTGGAATTTCGATATCGGATAAGTATTGGAATTTCGATATCGAACCAATATTGCAAAATGTTCACATTTTGTATCGGTATGATATCAGCGGCCGCTATAATTACGACATCGGTCAGCAATATCGGCGAAGCTTAGCCGATATCATGCCGATTCTTGTGCTGCTAGGGAAATGCTGTTTTTTTAATATTTGACTTGACATATTTCTGAACACAGTCTCTAAAGTGTTAAGTAAACAGTTATAGATGGCATCATATATCTATATATATATAATGTACATATGCTCAACGCGCAAGAGACGTTTTCTTCTTAAATAAAAATTCGCAATAAATTCAATCACAACGAATCACTCAGAGAAGTGAGTGTCCCGGGAGGAAGTACCCTTTCAAAACCCCATATACCAAATGCGTTTTGCGTAAGGGAGAGAGGGAATGATTCTATTTGAATTTCTCCCTTTTTCTTCCTTATGGCAATCCGTCGACAATAGTTATTGATATTTTTTTCCCTCCGTGTGACACAAATCGCTTACTACAGGTTCTTTACGTTCATTCGATATATGCCGATATTGATTTTCTCGATGAAAATGCTCCCCGCATTTCGTCGTTTAGGGGATTTCCCTGAAAATAGCGTGTTTTTCTTTTGCTCCGCTCTGTGTTTATAGGACATCAAATTGGAATTCATTTAATATTTTTATGATTACATAACTGCGAATTTGTTTGCCGAAGAGGGTACGCACTATAGTAACAGTGTTTGATAATTCTGTTTAGAGCATCTATAGTTGCAAGAGATTTAATCAACAGTTTTTTTTTTGTGTCTAGAACAGCATGAAATTCAAGCGCCATATGTATTTCCCAATAGTTGTTTCTCCACCTGGTTTGGTTATACACTTATTTAACGGATCAGCAATTCTACTAATTGGTTTATGTATTTCACGTTTCTATGCCAGTGATGCTTAATGATGAATGTATTTTGAGCGTTTCATGCTTTCAGGTATGGAGTAGAAATCGTTATATTAGAATTTTCCTAACAAATTAAAACGTCACAGTAGTATTATGGTGTCGGTATAAAGCTCAACAAAGACAAGCAAAATAAAATAATTTAAAAGCCAGTAAAAAAAATACAGTTGAACCTTCCTTGACTTTTATGCAGATTGGAAGTACATAATAAGTAACTTTATAGCACCATAAATTACGAACTTTCGCACTTACACTGATCGATTCACTTAAAACCAAAAGATAAGAAGAGACCTTGCCGGTCAAATAAACAGGATCTGTCTAGTAGCACAGTGGAAGTGAGTTTCACGAAAATTTCACACTGTAAAAGCTAACAAAAAGGATAGGAGCTCGAGGATGATTGGCAAGACTTTGCACCTTTGCAATACTTTTAAATTGTTGTAATGACTTATTGTTAGTTGGAATTTAAATGCTCCACACGTTAGTAGACTGTTAGTTGTATTATCTAATATTTTTGAAATTTACGAGGATGGGATAAGGACTGGTGCAAGTCGATGCTTGTATATACCACCTGATACTAGGAAAACTGCACATAGAAATTATCTTATGTTATGCCTCTATCTGAATATCAAGAAATGTCGTTTTTTTTTATTAGTTTGATTTTAGCAATATTAAGCGGCAGTGTTTTGCGAAAATCAAGAATAGCAAATATCCTGCTGTTATAAAATGACTTCTAAAGAGACACTTATCGGCAAAGCAGTAGGTTAAGCGTGGTGATCCATCTTCAAAGAAGATTAAAGTGGTAATAAAACTATCTATCCATTTATACCAACTTCCTAGACTGCTTGGCAATCTGTATTCGAGAGAAACGACCCAGTTTAAGCAAGAAGAAAATTCTCTATCATCATGACAAAGTTCCCGCCCATACCAGCCGTTTCGCAAGTCAAAAACTGGCTAGTTTTCGGTTTCAAATCGTTTGTCACTCACCTTATCTGCTATAAAACGTAAATAAAACACAAAAACGTTAAGGAGTAAAAATATATTGAAATAGTCCACAATATTGTTTCACCACAGAGTGGCTTCATCAGGTGGATGAAATTAACTAAACAGAATATAAAATTACACACTATTTATACTTTTAAACCTAGGAGTGGGGAATAATTAAAATCCTTTTGTTCATTTCATCCACCTGATGAAGCCACTGTGTGGTGAAACAATATTGATGTGGACTATTTCAATATATTTTTACTCCTTAACGTTTTTGTGTTTTATTTACGTTCTGAAGATGGAGTTTAAACACGTATCCTGCCATTCGATTAATTTTTTATCTGCTATATTTGGCACCTTCTGGTTTCCACCTATTTCCAAACTTGAAGAAGTTTTTGACTGGAAAGGGATTCTACTCTGATGGTGAAGTTAAAGCAGCTGAAACCGAGTATTTTGACAGACTCGAAGATTATTTCAGGGAAGTAATTGAGACGATGAAACATCTTTGGACCAAGTGCGTTGACTTAAGAAGAGAATATATTATATAAAAGTATTAAAATAAAATTTTCGTCAATATTTCTTCTTTCCATCCACGTAGTACACAAATAAAATGGACATAGTAATTAAGTTACTTTTAATAAAATTTACCGAACCACGAAATATCGAGAGGGAAATTATTATTATTCTCAGCTTGTTTAGAATTACCAAAACCCTATTTCGTATCAAACTCGTTTATAATAGCATAAGCATCTGGTGTTAAAGCATTAAGTTATTGTTCCATCGATAAAATATCTCCTGCCTTTTCTCGTATTTCCTCCGATATTCCTATTTTCGTTTTTCGCATTAGATGCCAATTATTGAGATGAGAAAACTTTTCCTTTTATTAATTGCTTTGTTTTCTTCTTATATACCGCTGCGCTGGATGCCGTGCAGTGGCGCAAATTAAGATTAACGTTTGGTCCGCAGAAGATTGGACGCTCCTTAGCGGCGTGAGCAGCAAGATGATAATTATAATTGATGATAGCCGTAGACTTTTTCTTTTATTAATTGGATCTAGGCGGATGTTGTTTTCTTGTTTATTTTCATGTTTCCGGAAACCGACACCTTTATCAAGATTCACTTTTGTAATTATAGATTTATTTATTAGATATGCTATTGATTGTAATTTGAAAATATTCATTGAATTCAATCGAGTAACTTCAAAATTTCATATTCTCAACGTAAGCGTAAGTAGTTGAGATCTTTCCATACATTTAGTAGTAGGAAAGAAATGAATTTACTAAAATAGTTATTCTTCTTTAGATATAGACCCTTTCTGCTTTCTAAGTGAGGTAGGCACTTGAGCAAACGACTCTGCGCCTTTTAGAGTAATAATAATTGGAGACAATCCAGCATAGATAACCAAACTTGAGAGATATATTCCAGTTTACTTATTACAAAGCTAAAATGTAAAGCTTGAGAGCTAATAGCTGCAACAAAACTTAGAATATGAAGTAAAAACATAATGCTTTAGAAGCTGATAGGCAGATTTGGTAGTGTGTGAACCAGAACTGATTATGTCAAATAAAACACCAGGGTACTTTACCAATTGTATTTTTTGTAAAAGATTGCAATAATCATATAAGCCTAAGAAATCAGATTGATATTTCATGTGTATGAGATATAGCAACATAATTATATTAAAGTTTAACGTGAACTATTTTTGGAGCGTCAGTCAATCAAGGAATTAATATTACTTTGTAGGGTTAAATGCGATTGAAGTTTGAAATGTAATTTTATTAAATTTGTTACCTGCAAAAACTCCAGAGGTGTTGTCCGGAAGCTATCTCAGGGTTGGTAATAAAAGTTCATTAAAAACAATAAAAGAGATTCGTGGATAAACTGTTTAATAACACACAGAGATAGGTAAAGAACAAATAATAAAATAGTTGTTTAAATGACAGAGGAATTCTGTCGAATGATCATTCGATTCACATTTAGTTACAAACATCAAGCGGTGGCTAGCCGCGGTTAACTAGAAAATGATAAAAGTACAAAGAGAAAAAGAAAACCTTAAGTTACTATTTATTTAAATACTAAAAATGAAAGTTGACGGTTCACAAGTATACAGAATGACAAATATTAAATATTTAAAGTTAAGAGTTGAGAAATATTAATAATAAAAATTACTAAAATAAAAGCCGCAAAGGTTATTCGTTATAAAAATAAAAAGTAATTAAAGAATTTGAGTCGGTGTTCTTAAAAGTGAGAGACACCTATCGTTTTCATGGGTAAGCTATCTAAGTGGCGTCACAGTGGTCTGACGTCATAAGTGGGTGACGTAGTAATGACGTTGTAAGACACGAGAGACCAATTTACGCTAACGGCGTAATTAAATGAAATAAAATAATAAAAAAAAATCAAGATCTGGCCTATGCGAGGTATCGGCGTTGATTTGCTAGCCGCTGGCAGGTTCGGCTACGGACTTTTCCTGATATAATCGGGTCGAACGATGCAATGGCGAACGGCGTTGGTTTGCTCGGCAAGGCGGTGTTGGGCACGTACAAAGATGATCCTCAGCGAGGGTTGTGGGAAAGACTTTCTTCTTCACAAAATGCCACACGGCACACGTCCCACACGGGATAATAACGAAGATTTCTCACAACTTAAATAATTGCGCCTCCCAAATCTTACAGAAGTAAATGGAGTAGAGGGTAAATTAGGTGCGTACGTCCGTACCTTAACAAAGCGTAACCTGTTCTTCCTCACACCACGCTGACCACGCGAGTGGAGGGGTCCGAGAAGCGGGATCGCTGCTGATTGGTGGAAAACAAAAGGCTTAAAAGGAGCTAAACAAAAGAAATGAAAGACTAAAACGGTTCTTAATAAATTTTAATTGATGAAGAGTGACTCAAAATCCTTAACCAAAAGTAAAATAGAGTGAAAAGAATTCATCGAAGATCTAGATTGAATGGTAGTCCGGCAAACAGCCGAGAGATGACACAACCTGTACTAAAAGATGGAAGAATAAAATAAAAGACAATACAAAAGTACAAATCTAACGTTACAAATTTCTGCCCTGACAAAGATAAAAATGTTTGGTTATCGAAAATTTGGTAATACAGAATACAAAGTAAAGATATGTCTAGCTCTTTACCACCTTGCTAATCCTTGATTAAATTAGAAGTCATTAGCGTTATCACTTAGTTTATTAATTACGAGTACTTCATTACTTACTTTACATTTTTTAATTATTACTATACATTCCTATTTTAAGCAATCTTTCTAACTGGTCTCCTTATGTACGCGCAATTACAAGCAAGAACTTAAAAAACGTTTGTCCCTGGCAATCAGCATATGATTGCAATCGCTGAGTAGAACACATTGGTAGGCTGGGTTAATGAAATTTCGACAAAATCCAGAGTATTATCGAAAAAATGAGCATTTAAAGTGGAGCGTAGCTCAAAGGCTTCCTAATAATGGCGAAAATGTCAAGGAAATGGTACTTAATCCGCTACAAATTTGTATAATAAATGTGAGTACTATGCCTACGCATAGAAAGCTTTATTTAGGTATTTTTTTTTGTGAGAACCGTCTGACATAAACTCTGCGGTGATACTGCAGCCACTTGTTTTTTTTTTTGCATTATTTGTTTAGGTAAGTTTTTTTTTTAACTCTGAACATATAATGTTAATCTTCCTAGATTCAGATTTAGGGTACAGCGATTCAGATTACCCCAACCAGTTATGTACAGGGAGGGAGAGGAACTGTCAAAAGGTTTTTTTTCAACGTCAAAAGAGTGGAGGAGGGATTTAATGCTTTTACTATATATATTTTTTTTACAACAGCCGGGAGAGGAGAAGCACTAAAACGTTTTTAAATGATCATATAAGTTTTTTGTAATACTGTGAAAGAGGGTGCATTAAAAATATTTTAAATAAAAATAATTAATAAAATAATTTTGATCACCGACGGAGAACGAGGCGAGGTATGCATTTTGTTATAAATAAATTATTTTGTTTGAACACCGAGGTGAAGGTAAGGTTGATTTTTGTACACATTGTCGGGTAAGGAAGGATAATTAAATAAAATTTCAAACATCTTTAGTCTTTCCTTTCTTCTTGAAGTTGTGTAAATTAATTTATAAAGAAATGAATTTTTGTGTCCCACCTCGGATTTAGAAAAAAAAAGAAACAATTTTGTTATTGAAAACATTTTTAATGCTTGTAAAAGCTTATAGGATTTAAAATCGTCCCCGGTTGCTAAGGTTTGATAATTTTGGAATTCGACATGATACAGTGATATTCATCTATTACTTTCTTTTTCAAATAATACGCTATTATTATCACTGCTATTATTATCCGGAACGTTTTATCTGATATGCATCAAAATTTGTCGATATTATCAATCTATTAAGTAATTAACTTTATTGAAATTATGTAATATCTATTATTAATACTAGCTGGTGCTTGTGTTACAGACTTTCCATCATCTGTGCCTTGTCAGTATCGTGTTCACCTACATTATGTAATTATGTATATGGCTACAACAAATACACACACCCACACATTCTAACGCACATATATCTCAGCCCATACAAGGGTATCTCGTTTGCCTATCGGATTTAGGAAGGCACGTCCCATGTAGGACTGTAAATCGTATCAGTTGATCTGCGCTGTGCAGTTGATTTATCATACAACCGCTTAATGTAGGATAATGTAGATGCTCATCCTAGGCCCAGCGTTGAGCGTCGGCCCGTTTATAGCAGATTAGCCGAACGGATTCTGTGCAAACGTTGTTCAGAAATTCGGATCTCTGCTAGTAGCCGGCGGTATTAGCGCTAATACCGGCCAGGTTACTCGCTCAGTCCCTTATAATCCACGATGGTACGAAAAATTTAATCAATCGTTAGGATCAATTCGAATATGGTTTTTGTAAGGTAGATAGGTTCATTTAAGGACTTTCTTGGTATAATCCCACCATGTCACAACAGCTAATTTATTCACGAGTTCTTGAGGAAGATGAATATTTAATGTTAATTAATTGTTA
Source organism: Cetonia aurata (assembly GCA_949128085.1). Classification (NCBI taxonomy): domain Eukaryota; kingdom Metazoa; phylum Arthropoda; class Insecta; order Coleoptera; family Scarabaeidae; genus Cetonia; species Cetonia aurata. Next base: position 19,672,911 of record OX421885.1, on the reverse strand, counting down.
CTTCGTCATTAAATGAGGCACCCGCAAGTATAGCATATTTTGTGTTCTAGTTGCTTGTTGTTGTTGTGGCTCTACAATATGGCGTATTGTACAGACAATTTAACACATGTGCAACGATTTCGTACCTCATTTTCTTTCTTTTATTTATTAATAAATAATTATTGCATTGTACTATAATTGTTTTTTTTTCCAATGTTGTGTGTGAAAGTTGTATATGTTATTAGTGATTATTAGTAATCACATATTTAACGAATAAAAATAAAAATAAATGAATACTGATAACAGAAAAATAATGTTCCTAAGATGGACTCGAACCTATTCCACTTCCTGGTAAAATTCGTAATTCGTGCCCTCAACTAATTGGGCTACACATACACTAATCAGTCATATACATATAATTCTTCTTAAGCTACAAGCGTTAATGTTTTTAAATAAAATTCTTCATATCTCAAAAATTAAGGCCCATGCACTCAAACGCATTTACAGTTTTTATACACTTAATTTCCTCTTTCAAATAATATATGACTCATTTAATTTTGTATTTCGCAGTTCTTGCCTACTCCTTGTAAGTCCTGTCGATTGATATTAAAAGAAAAAAACTTGATATACTGTCACTTCGGGGTTTATTTACACAAGAGTTGTGTACATTAATTAAAAGTTTTAACTCAGCAGAACGCGGATTTCCAGGAATTAGTTTATCAGAAATGCAGACAATTTCGCTATTCCAACAAGCTACTCCAATTAAAGATCTAATAAATTGTAAGTATAGGATTTTTATAAATATGAATTGAGAGAATTTCTTATTGATAACTGTTGTCGTTCTATAACTGAATTTTATTCGGTGTTGAGTTAATTATGCATTGTGCTTATCCGCATAATTTCTGCTTGGAGTCTCTTTCTCTGAGTTTATTGATATTTTCTTGTATTGTGTTATTTTTATGCGCATGATAGATATATTATGATTACAGTTTTCTCACTTTAAAAAAAACCACAGTGGGATACTTACAAGGTGTACATCAAGTAAATCTGATTTAGCGTGGTGTAATCCCAATTTACCTCGAAGAAGTATTACCTAGACAGTGACACGAGCACTGGCGTCATATTTGCGATAATTTCTGTAGTGCATTTATGTAAATATTTTGGACTAATTCGGAAAAATATATTGCAATATATCACTCTTATATTTATATCCTTAGATATAAACAGAAAAGTAAAGTTTTATTGTTGTATTTAAACCTTTTCAAACCCCAAGTTTGAACGTTTTGTTTGTCTATTGAAACTAAGGTTATTAATTAATGGTAAACTAAATAAATACTCGACTTACAGTTAGAAAATATACTTCCGTATTTATTTTGGCATTGTAAATATTAGCAAAGGATCTTCTGGGATTTAGGGAATAATAAATATAGATATTCCAACTTTTCAACGCTTGTTCTAAACCATAGGATTCTCGCAGTTGTTTTGAATATAGTATTCTATATTTATCTCAATAAGCTGATATATTCTACTAATATTTAACACAACATTGTATCATTTCAACTAGATACACCACAAATAACTTTAATTAGAAAAGTAGCGTTTTGCGAGTAAAAGTCACTCCAAGTTTAATGTTCAAAATCATTATATGTTTAACATTCATTTTGGTCTGTTTTTAAACGCTTTGTATGCAGTAAGGTACGCTTTCAAACATACATATCTATAAGAAGTGAAAAAAAAAGAATTCACTGTCTGGATTGTTTAAAATTCTGAATGGCAACAGAAGGCAAGAATGACCAGACTTCACTCTGTTCACATCTTTCAGAGTTATTTCAGGGCGTATATATTGGAAAAGTTGGCCGTCACATTCTTACAAGTCCGTTATTTATATTTTACGTCAGCACGCCCTGAAACTGTGTTTCTTCTTCCTCTGCTAAGGGCGACTTGGTTTTCGGCCGGTCCTGAACTGAGACTCCGATGTACCCAATTGACAAGCTTGCAGCGAAAGTTAACAAAGTTATCTTCTTTTCCGCGGTCGGCGAGCATTCGACGGGAGGGTAGCGGGTAGGAGGGTAGTGGAGGAAGACTTTCTACCCTACGCTGGAACTTTGGCGGGTCAATATTTGATGAAGATCGTGGAGGGAAGTACTGGGCAAGTTCGAGCAAGACTTTACAGAGGCTAGTCTAAGAGTATCGCAAATACAGAATCTAGAAGCAAATAGCGATTTTGTGTATAATTTAACTGGTTGATGATTTACACATTTAAGAAAGTTGTTCTAGAAGAAATTGTTTAATAGTTAGTGCGTATTTAAATAGATATATCTGCATGGTTTGCAACTGAATGTCTGAGTAAGGTAAACATTCGTCTATCATACAGAACTGTGCAAACCGTACTAATTAATTATTTCGAGGAAATAATAAATATTGTTCAATGTGTATGTGAATTTCGCATCGAATTTCCGTTCGAAATAAATTACTCAGAGATGTATAAATACGTGTTATAGGTTAAATTCTTGGGAATATAAAATTACATACACCGTTTCCGCGTTTTGTGGATAGTTCGCTAACGTTTTAGTGACGAGTAATATAATAATAATAATAATAATAATAATACATTAATACAAACTGATTAAAAATGTTGCAAAAGATCACTGAATTCATAAAAACTGTACCATTCCATTTAAAATGAGGAAGTTGATATCAACTATACCGGATGGGTTATAAAGCTAAAAATAGTTTCTTTAAATAGATTATAGTCAGCTATGACTATAAGTCTTCGGCAAGTTTCAAAATTAAACTCCAACTGGAACTTCAAAAGATTCTAATTAACCAGTTCGGTGGGACACCCAGTATAGGTACTGATCACAGGTGAAATAGTATGTATGAGAATTAACGATGGAGAAATAATTTAAATTGTGAAGATACTATGCTACATTGTCCAACAATTTCTACAACATTACTGATGCCCGGCTGATAGCCTAGTGGCTTGCACACTTGGCTATCAGTCGAAAGGTCCAAGGTTCAAATCTCACTCTGGTTAGTTACGATAACCGGTTTTTTTCCGGGGCTCTAATGATGAGGATTTTGGCTCTGCGGGGGTACCTGGTAAACGCTTGCTTCTTAGGCTTTATCAATTCTTAAAAAAAATGAGCGTTCATAAGACCAAACGCGTCTGATAATAGTGACTATTGCTTATCAAAATTGAGTGACTTACCCTAGACAATATACATAGCCTAATATCTCAATGGATTAAATGAGTTCCCCATCGTTAATTCTCATACATGCTCTTTCACCTATACTTTTAATTCATTACTAACAGCCCTACACCTGTTTATAGTAGAAAGGTTTTTTGATTATATATATATATATAATCTATATATAATAACTTGTAGATATCTTTATAGTTTAATAATTTTTTTTAAATTAATTCAACACTGTTTTATTAACATTTCATACAGTCAGTGTCATCTATTAAATATCATTTACACCACAGATATGCTACAGCCCAATTATAAGATGACACTATAGTACACAGGTACATGAAATTCACCCCTCCACTTGTTTTTGGGTACACCACAAACCAATCGAATGATTTATTATCTTCAGTCATCCTCGAGACATGGAGAGGTCACGTCTAACCACTGAACCATCATTTATTATCTTTATATACCTGATATACACTTAATATTGAATATTGAAACTGTATAAGTTATTCGTTAGTGATGTATTTATACTACAGAGAATAAACAAGACGTTATTTAAATGAAATTTATTTATTTCGAGTTAAATAAATGTGATGAACAAAGAAATGAATCTTCTAATGATTCCTTCAGGGTAAGTAAGTTCTGTACTATTTAAATTGTACAAAAATAAGATTTCTAGAATCTTAATCCAAACTGATATATCTCGTTTTAATATCAATATAGAAATTCAAATCTCCCGCTATATTCCCATCATAAAATCAAGTACATCAAATAATGCCAACTCAAACCGCTCATGCATTTAAACCCCCTACAGCATCAAACATTTTGCTTATACACAAAGAAATCCACTAGATTCACCGTTATCATGCGATAATATAACCTAATATTCCCTTTACGCTTTTAACGCCAGTTATAAATTCAAAAAATGATAAATCGCTTACTTCAAGTACGAAACACTGCTCTCATATATTCCAAATACTAATTCCAACTCCACAACAATCATTTCAGCTCCCAATTAGTGTTCCAATGATGTCACAGCAATAAAGCTCGAACAAGACTCTTCAATAGGCCCCAGCATTAGAAATACGCCACCCAAATCTTGAAATCACTGGATTTCCAACATCTTGGCACTACATACGCAAAACTCTCATTCTTGTAACTAAATTTTAAAGTTAATGACTCTTATTGTAATAGCAATTTAAAAATTTCTAGATAATTATTCGAAAATGCAACTACACTCAGGAAAAACCGAAAAAGAAGTCCCTCACATTTGTTTTCAACAACTTGATATCTCCCAGGCAAAAAGGACCCCAGCAGCGATGAAAGATATCGTTTCCAACGATACGACACAGCATAATCAATCCACGTTCGAACAATCAGCGAAGGAACTTAATTCCTTAAAATCCATGGTAACCTGCTCCTTTTGAATTAGATACGATATACGTAAGTTTTTAGTTTAGATTTTAACAACATATGTTTTACAAAATAAATAAATAGATAGTTGAAAATACATTTATATAAATAATTTTATAGTTAACGTTTGATCCTGTGCCTGTAGAGGTTAGGTATAGCATGATATCATAGCAATATATACTACCAGAATTCTAAAAAAATCTGGTTTAATTCAATTTATCTTTCTTACATAAATGGAGAATATTTACAAAGGATGTCTTTCACTAAGAAAGATTAATTATTTATTAATTTATAAGAACTCAGAAATAAGGATTATTCTAACTTAAAATCTAGCTTATCTCCAAGATTGATGCAATAATTCAGTAGACTGACTGCTCGTACACAGTAAATTCAGATGCTATCCAATGAGTTAATGAATGAAATTCACATCCCTTGAGTTCTTTATGTGTGGTTGACATGGCGCTATAGATAGTCTCTGTAATTCTGGGATAAGGAATGGTTGGTACCTTCCTCGCTTGGGCTCGCAATTGGATTTTTCGGGAGTTCATCTAAGTTTCCTTTGGATAACGATAGAGATGTATTGGATTGGCTTCTGCGGTTTTGGAGTCAGGAATAATTTCACTCGCTCTCGAAATGGATTCATTTAGGACTCGATCAAGTTTGATACGGAGAGAATCAGAAATTTTGGCTTTTTTCTCTGAGTAACCTCAAAGATTAAAGCTCTTCATGGAAAGTCAATTTCTCGATCTTAATTAACTATTTGGGTTTTATTACGAAAAAGCAAAATAAATTATGAAATAATTTAATATCAATATTAAAGTGACTTTCTGATTCCTCCTTTAACCTCCTTTAACCTTTTAAAAAAAAAACGCTATCTTTCCATTGTCCAGTATTCATGCCTTCTTCTGAGTTTACCGATCACGCAATCATATTCTGGCATCGATGCCAGAAGTTCTGACAAATGTATTAAGGATCATGTCCCTCGCGTAGATTCTCATGCAATTTTCCTGTACTATTTACACTTCATTCTTCTGAAAACGATTTCTCTTAATTATTTCTGTTTCTCTAGTTTTAATTATTTAATCAATTTGAATTGTTTAATTTTAGCTTTAATTCCTCTTTATTCCATTTTATTACAATAAAATAATGGATTTATGTTTTTAATGAAAATATAATTTAAAATTTCTTTTAATTGCTTGTTATTTATTTAACGCCTTTTTATTGAGCTTTGTAAAAAAATTATCTTAACATGTGATTGTAAATTTTTCCTGTTAGGGTGCATGTAAATCTTACTTTGCAATTGAAACAAAATGAAATTCCTTATGGATATGTTGTAATTCTATCATACCGTCTAGAGAAGGATGCTCAATTTCAAAATTTGGAGAAAGATATCACTAAGGCCTTATATCAACGCATTAGCTAGCAGATTATGATAACCTACTCTTGAGCATCGTTTATACGTTGATATACAGGAGAAGAGGACGATAAATCGGGGAGCTTGGCGTGGGCTGACGACGTAACTTTCAGCTTTCGACTTTAGGCTCGCAGACCTCTAGATCATGCTTTGCGATCTGTCATTCTTCGCGTGTCATTCTCCGCTTTCGCAGCTTGAGAAAGCGGCGGTTGCTAAGTCCGGGAACAAGACTAGACGATGTGTACATTCTCCCTCGGAAACTATTTTTATTTGCGGTTGGAGTCTGGATCGTGTGATACGTGACCAAGAAAGATGACCTGTCGCGGTGTATTGATGTCGACAGAAAACATAAATTTCCATCCCAGATTACCGTCAGCTTGTACGAGCAAGCTTAAAGCAAAGAGAGAAAAATTGATAAAACCGAGGTAAAGTTTGTTTCTATGGTAAAACGTACAATATTACCTACCTAAGAAAATGAAATAGCTCTCTCATACCATAACGTTTCCCGCATCAATAAAACAATATTTGCTTGTTGCATCATACTTTTTAATATTTACCGTTCCAAAGTTGCCGCGTTTGCAATATTTAATTTTCCATGTTGTTTGAGAGTCGTCGGTTATTTCTCGTGCACACTTTTACAATATGCATAAACCTAGTACTTTAATACTGAATTAGCTCATAGATTATATTGATTTTTTTTAATAATTCAAAGATTTTTCCGATGCAACTTATGTATTATGCATCCATCTGTTCTCTCAGTTTAGTAGAATATATAATATTATATAAAGACTGGAATTCGGTGTTTATAAAAGCTAAACCTTCAAAAAGTTGTTAGAGCTTTTTATGATGGAATCAAACGATAAATATTTGGTTAGTATTGTTATAAGGTATTATTTAGTTTCATGGGTTGGAGTAAATGTTGTTATTATTGCACATGAATAACCCTTTGTTCGACGCTTTTTTCTGAGTTAAAAGCTTTCGTTTTGCTTTTGAATAAATCCATTGCTAGAGATGTAGAAAACCAAGCATGTAAGGTTTTCTACATCTCTAGCAATGGATTTATTTATATATATTTTTTTTTCTAAAAATGATAATAGTATAATATCAATCATTATGGTAACTTAACTTATACAGTCGAATATACCAAAGATCATGCGATGTACATGCAAGTTTCAACCGGTTAATAGCGTTAATGCACCACCACTAAGATTAATTACGGATTCTAACTTTAATGATTTAAATTGCATCAACTTCGTGCAGTTACCTATCAGCTATCGATTCCAGAGTTTACCTAGCTGGCGGTTTGCCTCGTCTAGGGAGGCTAGCAGAGTTTGCCGAAACAATAACAAAAGCTGGAGCAGGACTACATCGAATGTCTGGCGCTTGGAAAGCCTGAATAAAAATGATGGTGCTGTAAAGGGTATAAACTTTTTTTCGGGATAGAAACAATTTGGTAGAACCCCTTACATAAACACTACACGCACAGTTCAGTGTAATTAGGAACGCGCTCTGGATATAGATAAGATCGTGCGGTTCAAGACGGCGCCAAGGCCTTAGAGGCGCCAACGGCTGCCTGTGGCAAGTTAAATTTTAAAAACTGTGGTGGAGTGGGTGATAATTTTGGCTCAATACGTAATAGGTGCCCGTCTATCAGTGTTTCGCACGACAGCGCCCGCGTCGAAGATATTTGGCACGTTCCTAAGCCTGTCGAGCTCGGAGGCTAGCGCTGCATCATGCCAGACAGCTTTGTCGGCACCGAAGTGATGCTGCTCGAAGGGTAGGGACAGTCTGTGTCATGCCAATAGCTTTGCCGGTACCGACCTCACAGAGCAGGAATGATTGTAAAGTGATCGAAGTCACTCTCTGAGTACTGGCAAGCGCGCGGTTTACATAGAGACGATTTTCGGCGTAGTAAGCAAGAATAAATGCAAAAAAGTTAATTAAACAAAATATAATGTGGCAGTAACGCTACAGAACTATCGGAAAATCGATTAAATAAAAGAAAATTAATGATGAATTTATTACTAGCTTGAAACTAATACTGAAATGGATTTTCTCACAGAACGGCACGTTACACACTTTGGATAAAACCAAAATCACAGATAAATGTATTCATTTTCGTTAATAACAAATGTCTATTAACACTTAAAAAATTAAAAATTCGATAACTTTTGAATTAAAAGGAATTAAAAATCGAAAAGTCGAAAAAGGTAGTCCCTGGCTGCCCCGTCGGTTACCATCAGCGGACGAAACCGGTAGATACTACCCGACCCGTCAGTTAAGTGTTAAGGTAAATCAATTTGATTTTAGAATATGCTGATGCAATACAGTGGGGCACATGTTTATGGAACCGCAAGTCTAGCTCCATAACCAGTTCCAGATTCAAAGCTTTTACCAAGGATATAGGAGAACCGTCAATTCTCACATTAATATAGACTTTGTCCATAATAATATCGCACTTACCCCCAAATAACATAACTTTTGATTTTGTAAAATTTGGAGATAATCAGTGATTTTTTGCAAAAACGGTTAACCGTGCAAGGTTTTCGCTGATAAAATCCATTGCGTCATAATATACATACATATAGTTGGGTATCATCAGCATAAAAGTGTACTTTGGAACATTTTGACAATTTAGAGAAGGACCATTCATATATAGAAAATAATTCCTTTTTTTGGGATTGTTTTTGTGGATCTTTTATTTGGTAATTACACATATTGCATTTTATCCGTTAAATAAAGCTTTTATCAAATTGATAATAAAAATAATAATATAATATTTATTGGCATTCTCTATAAATCAGCATAACAAGGAACAGAATAAAAGTAGAAAATAGATAAAAACAAAGATGCGGTATGTCCTGCCGATATGTCGTAAATACGAAAATAATATATTATGGTTCACAGCATGAAATGCCTTAGTATAATCTAAAAGGACTAAAACCGTCAAAAGCCCCTCATCCGTCGTATTTTAATCGCCAGTGATATTGGCCAATGGTGCAGCGCAACCATAACCTACTCTAAATGCAGATTGAACAGCGGGTACTATATTAATTAAATACACAACAACTAGGTTGCAAGATATCAATGAAAAAAAAGACATGTTGGGGAGGGATAGATAATTTACAGGGATCGAATTGCCATGCTGAGGAGTTGAAGCCTCTCACAGCAAGTGGGGTCAACAAAAGCCTAAAAAAACACAGACCGTAGATCCCTGAAGAACCAGAATTAGAAAGATTAAAAAAACGCTTTAAGTATGAACGTAAACCAATTCAATTTTTTTAATTCGCTTGCGTTAATTTATAAATCCCAAAACGTTGTAGTATAATAAACGTCATCTTCATACCACGCAAGCTGCAAGTTGGAATGACAAAACATGCAATCATTCACATAACATTCGTACACCGTAAACGCATTTCGTACATGTCGTCGATGGAAATTTATTGCAGTACTCGATGAGCTATGGGTTAGTCGTATGCTGCTAATATTCCCTCCTAACTTTGATTAACTGCCAAAGAGATTACAGCTCGCATGACTTCAGTGATTCGGATGAAAAGGCAAAACGCGTTCCAGGATTTAATTAAATTGCGTTTCGCTGTTAGAGTGTAACAATGTGCAACTTAAACGAGGGCAGAATGTGTGTGCGTGTGATAGACGAGAGGGGATGTTTCAATTTTCGATATTTACAAAACTGATTGGAAGGTGTTTCGGGATAATAAAATAAGTCGAGTGGATTGTTATAAATTGATAGGCCGCTCAAATAATCTACGTCAAAGGCTTAAAAAATCACAGATTCCAAACTGTTATTGGCAGATATAGAAGAAAAAGGAATTTGAATATTTGTTATTCTTTTTTCGCCACCCACAATTAATTATATTGTGTACCTGAAAGCCAAATGGTCAAATTTCAGGCAAAAGAATTTGCTTCAAGGGGAAGCTTTTGCGTTTCATGTACAAGTAACTACATCATCGAGGCGAATTCCAACTTGGTAATGGCAAAAGTAAGAAAAAAATAGGAAAGATTTTCAGAGGGGAAGTATCATTGGAATATCGTAACGTTGTGATTTATATCACATATTTCTGCTTGAATCCAGAATCCTAGCCTGCTGCTTCTTTGTAAGTTTGGTGAATCTTCAAAATTGGAAGAATATGAACAATTTGATATATTGAAACTAAAAAATATAAGTAAAATTAACTAAATTAGAAATTATATTAATCAACATTTAAAAGCTAAGAGAGAGTGATGCTAAGGCTAAGATATTTCTTTTTCTTCTTTGCTCTTCAAGAAAACTTTACAATTATTGCTAACAGAGACATCAACGTCAACTTGTTGAGTTGAAAGATTTCTGTTAGTATCTAGCCGAGAGTTAACCAGAGTTTTGAATTCAGCGGGATGTCGCTTTCTCGTGCTCTCATTATTCGACTTCACCTCTAATCTAAGTTTTGGAAATTCCCAGAGAGAGAAATGGCTACTGGCTCTTCGTTTGGCCAGTTGATCAGCCACCTCATACCTTTAATTTGCTGTTGTTAGTCTATATAGTCGCATTACATTATTTGCATTTCCATAGCAGCCTAGACTCAAAGCTATTTGCTTTTAGAGCTCTCAGCGTGAGTTAGTTATCAATTCATATGTAGTTGTTAGCTGCTTTCATCCCTTTCTTGAGGTTTTCTTGGACACAAATATCTATGGCAAATATCTGCACGAGAGATGGTTGGGGCTTGCCTTAAAGTTATTGTTCAATCCTTTCATTCATCTCGACTTGGAATCAGTATTTTAACTGGTTGCCTGATGTTTACTGTGACTTGGGATTTGAGATCCTGTGGAACTGCGAGGTGTCTTTAAAGTTATGTGCCAACGAGGACCGCCTTGCTTCTAACATGCAGATGAAGGAGTGTGATGTTTTCACCTCCATAGCTGCTGCGGGCATTGTCTCTGTAATTCGCAAGGAAACTATTCTCTGTAGTAGATATTTATCTGGAATAGGGTTTACCATAATCAATGCTTGGTAACATCTCTATTATTTTGGGTGCAAGAGCAGTAATATTGACTTTTTCAGATCATTTCGGGCAAAAGCTGTAAATTTCCATTGCGGGTATTTTCTCTAATATAAGTAAGATTATCACTGCGAACTTAACTCACAAATAAGACTTTTGGTTACGGAAATAGAAATGATGAACAGAAAGAATACTGCTGCTTGTTGATGTATAAATGGCATTAAACAAAATATGATTCCTATTTATTTCGTAAAATGACATTTGCAAGCCAGGATCTCTTCAAATATTCTCTTCAGTATTATGTTATTGCATCCATTATAAACTTAGCCGCCTAACTCCTGAACAGCCTTTTCATTCTTTTAGGTTAGGATATCGTTTATAAAATGAATGGCTGTACTTTTAATATTCGTTGCCAGAATACATGAATTACTTATTTTAAGTATACATAAATCCTAATTCATTGAATCGCTTTTTCTAGCAGAATTAATTTCCCTTGATCAATGTGAAATATTTCCTAGAGGATAAACATCGGTGATTCGTATTTTACGTTATTGCATACGTTCTATTTACAACGTATAATGAGAAGTATAAAAATATAATCGTGCGTGCTGTAATCTTGCCCGGATAGCGTCACATTTCATCATTTACTAGCCAGTTTAACTGTCTACGTGTTCGGGTTAGGTATTCGTAACAGTTTGACAACTTTTACTACCGGCCTGGCGACGCATAGGTGTTGTAATTTACGACTGCGATGCACGGTCCGATGCACATGTAATATCTATGTGGCAGTACAACCCAAATATACGACGATAATGTTTTAGGCACAAAAATTGATATTCATTGCTCGTAAACTGATAGCTGACATCTTTCGGTATTTGAGTTTATGATCTGAATGGGATACATCCGGCGTTGGTGTATAAATTATTGTTTATCGAAGAATGTGATAAATTGCGTCCCATTTCCGTAAACGATATGAAAATTGTTCATAACATTAGTCGATAGCTAGTACCTCCCATTTAATTCTACTATTGCTGGATACGGACGAGTTAAAAAACACATCAATTACTGGTAATTGATTAACTGTTAAGCGTTTCCTCAGAATGTGCAATAACCATTTTGTCTTCATATGCTGTTTCTGTGAATAGAGAAAGGAAGGAGGGCTGTTATTGGTGGTTGGATTACTAATGATAATACTGTTGCTAAGTATAATATCTAAAGATGGTACATGACGGCTCAATAATGAGTGATCATCATTGACGTAGTATTTCGGAAAATTAATCTATGAAGAAGGTAGAGAAAGCATTTCAAACTTTGCATTGTGAATTGTAGGTTGATAGATCACGTGCACTTAAAATAAAAGTAGTCCTTCTGAACTATCCTCTCTAAGGAGCATCACCCGTCTATAGTTTCCTAAGTCAACTTGCAGTAGCATGTCAATAGCTCAAACAACTTTACGTAGTTTGTTGCGCTGGGGTTGTAGACAACGTCTTGCTATCCTTGACGATAACTCAAGGCATTATCAATGGTTACCAAGCCTGAAATGTTTCTTTGCTTACTAAGGATTCTAGAGTCTGATAATGAGCATGTCCACCCAAATTCTACAGGGTAATAATTCAATTTATTTGTTCTCACAACCCATCCCACGGCTTAGACTAACAGAGATAAAAGGATAAAGAACCCTCTGGTTCCCATCTTAGTTGAGATGTTCGTTTATCTCCTAGAATCGCCAGCACTTCGTCTTGAATGCCGTGGCTAACGTGTTGGCTCTACGTTGAGTTTCTGATTCAGATAGAAAACCCCAGCCCCCGGTCCTGTTTTTGTATTCAATCCATTCGCATGAAAGGTGTTTGGGATCTCAAGCTTAGATCGATATGAACGTGATAGTGCTTGTGGAATGCAATTACGGGAGGTAACGGGTGGCACCAATGATGCTCACATGGACCTCGTTCACCGTGTCACCATGAAATCCTAAACTGATATCTATTTAAAGTTTATATCTGTCAGTCGGAAATAATAAAACAATCATCCATAAGTGCCATCACACATTGGTGCATCCTCAAAGATGGAATTGGCAAGACCTAACATTCTCAACCGTCACCATGATGGCGGCAGTAGGACCAATATTGAATCGTCGGTCGGATTTAAACAATCTCATAAACAATGAAAGCATTTCATCGCGTTTGAATAATAATGTCTAGTTTATAATGCTTAGCAATTTAAACATTACATTACAGCTTCAGTTTTTAGATTTCCATTTTTGGTACGCGATAGTATACTTTATTCGACCCTTAGTTTATGGTATATATAGTGCATTACACTTTTAGATTACTATGCGCCAGACCTGTCTGTTTTACCATCCGTTGTTTATTAAATGTCTTTTGAAAATTGTTTTGCTTACAGCCCTTTAACTATGATCTAAGAGGTCTGCCTCGTTCTTTCTTCTTCGTCTTCTTTTCCGTAGGTAACCATTCCAAAATTGGTGTTTGAAGTTCTTCTTCTCCACTTTGTTTTACGTGTCTATACCAAATCAGTTGTGGTATTTCTGTGCCTTCTACATGGTTTTTTCTACTTTCATCTGTCTTCTGATATCTTCGTTTCGTATGTGTTTAAATCTAGATTTCTTTGCTGGTTTTCCCCAGAAGTCCATCTCAATGTAAGTAATTTGCTTTTATTTTTCTCTGTCAATTACCAATCCCCGGAGCTATACATAATCACCAGTCGTAATTTAGTATTGTATATTCTCTTTCTTGTTTTAGCTCTGATATTCTTCTACCTTTAATACTGAGCTCAGTGCTCCTATTATCTACCATTCTACCGATTATTTCATAATTGTAACCGTTACTCGTCCTCTACTATACTCCATTACTTTTATGCCAATCTACGCAATGACGTGATAACAGCGCCTCTTAATAACCTCTAATCTGTTTGTTTGAATCCAGTGTCGAAAGCATTGCTTTGACGGAGATTTGGGGGCTTGTGTCGATAAAACTGTGCGTAGTATCGACCTACGACATAGCTTTCCCATCCATAGAAATGTTTCCGCTGCTATTAAAGCAATAGCTTCCTCCTTTCTCCAGCCAGCAACAGAGTGAGGCCAAAGCGGTTGGCGGCTGTACTCATCTAGTTGGAGAGACCGCAATGGTACTGTAAACTTTCACTGGTGAAGGGTGAAAGGCAGCCAACGTAATAAAATCACTGTTATACAAGAAGCGAACTGATGGGAAGCAGAAGAAGATCTGTGGGCTGCAGACCGCACACAGTTTCCGCTACTGGTACATACGCATTCACACGGAGCGGGAAAGAGAACAATCCTCCTCTGCCCCGCTTTCCGACGTATTGATTTTACCGGGCAACCCGCTGACACAAACGCTCTCTCTTCCCCATGTGCCACACTGACACATTAACATAGACATAGCCACCGCGCCGGTAGCGCCACCACTGGCTGCCCTTCGCGCTAGCTGATTGTGCGATGACGAGGCTGCTCATGCATTGCTTAAACTTTTGTCACGTAGCATCTGCTGAAAGCAAAAATAAATAAAACAAAGGTTTGGAATTTCGTTTAAACACGCTGATGTATGTTGCAGATCTACACAAATGGAATAACTTTTTTGTCATAATTACTTAGGAAATTCGCGCAAATACAAGCAAATTGAAATAAGGTGCAAATAAATGTTTACTTAAAAAAAAACAATGATTGTTCTACAAAAAGTGAGAATTATGTGGTGGTACATAACTGATAATAAATTAGTGTATCGTCCGACCGTCCCTCGTCTTAATTGTTGTTTCTTTGGATACTCCTTCTGGATTCTGGATTCTGGATTTTACGTCGGGGAAGATGGTAACTACCTGCACTTAGGCTATCATTACCGTGCCCATTATGGTACCTGCCCTTGGCCACGCCGGCGTCGCTTATTTACAGCCTACCCAAGCCAGTCCAAGCTGAGCATGAGCTCGAAGAGAGCAGCAGACAAGGCGCCACCAAAATCGACCATACTGGGCCAGTACTTCCTCAAGATCAAACCTCTGAGTTGAACAAGCGCCGGGCAGTCACACAAAATGGGTTTAGGCGTCTCGTCTACTTGGTAACATGCTCAGCAGTGGCCTGTTAACCAAACTCATGCAGTCTATGTGTTTACTTAGCTTGCAGTGCTCAGTCAAAAGCCCCACAACTTGACGTGAGTTTTTGTGAGAAATCTGCGGGCTATATCTTGCTGTCTTCTGTGATATCTTGACGATGGCTTCAAGTGCTCACGGAAAGTGGTTATCGATATCCATCTATTCTCGTGAAGAGTGGCAGCCCATTGCGTTATTATGGTGTTGAGTGTAGCCGACGGAATAGGAAGAGTAGGTTCTGGGCCCACAAAGTGGGAGCACGAGCACCGCCCCGCTAGCCCATCGACAGCCTCGTTACCTAGATTTCCTTTATGACCTTTAATCAACGGGAATGTCAAGGCATTATCGATAGCGACGGCTTCTATGGTCTTGTGACACTGAAGCACTAAACCCGAAGTGATCCTATGATTATTACGAGCTTTAAGAGAAGCCTGACTGTCACTATAAAGGACTATATGCCGTCCCCTAATACCCCGTATTATGCATCCGTATTAAATAAAATTCTGAGTACATGTCAATTAAGGTTGCTCGACGCTACAATAAAAAGAGAAGAAAAGAAAGTCCATGAATATTGGTTGAAAAATTCCTGTCTCTTCTTTTATCTCTAAGAAGTAGATGTCACATTAAAATTTGATAAGCATCAGTCATTACTAGCAGAGGCGTTTCGCCGTACCAAGGCTCCTCAGTTCCCATGGATGGCATGTTGCATATGTATGATGAAAGTCGTATTTATATGCTAATCAGTAGTGAAAGAGTATGTATCAGAATTAACGACGAAAAATCCATTTTATTCGTGAAGATATTATGCTATGTTGTCGAATTATTTCTACAACATGCTTCTAAATAAGAACACTATATTGTAGGTCGACGGTAAGCTACTAAATTTACAATTATAATTAACGCTAAACGACCTACAACATAGAGCTCTTATTTAGAAACATGTTGTAGAAATAGTTCGACAATATAGCATAATATCTTCATGAATTAAATGAGCGTTCCATTGTTAATTCTCATCCGTACTCTTCACCAGTTTTATAAAGAATTTCAAAAATGAAGAGTATACAGTTTTAAAGGAGATTTTATTTTATCAATACATTTCTTTCCCAATCTTAAGTTTTTGAAAATTATCTTTTATCCAAAGAAAAACGTTTCTTCACCTAATACAGAAGCTCAAAACGGTAATGCCCATCGCTCATCTAATTTACATAATGATTTATACATTCGGTCTAAATTTAAGCAAAAATTGTGCAGATTATTCAAATGTCTTCAATACACTGCTTATTTCTGATTTCCGCAATGCTATTTGCATTTTACCATTATTTTGACTCTTGCATATAAGTTAATAAGTAATGTTTAATAATAACTTTCAAAAATTTCAGAGGATTGCACCAAATATGTAGGTACATATAGTGTTTATTGTAAATTAATGTGAAAATAAACCCAGAGACTCTGGATGTGAAACTCAAAGACATTTCATAGGAAGCCTGTGTTAATGGAGTTACTAGCGAACAAAAATGATTTACGAGTAAACAACGTCTTTTCCTAAATTTGTAAACGTTTGATGATTTATGTTGAAAATATTACACAGATACTCTAGAATAGTGTTAAATTAACCTATTCGTTCTTATCCAACAGACTAATGTTACCGGTTGGTTATAAACAGACTTGAGATTTCAGTCCCATTCAATCATCTCACATACGAAATATTATTACTCAATGTGGGGACACGAGAGACTGTATGCTGGGACATTCCGAGTAATAAAATTTAGCATTGAAGATGATTATAAATTTATTAGATGCTATTAAAGTAGATATGATTAAAATTTCAAATAACTTTAAATATCAATAAATATTGTAGAATGTTATACAAATGGTTAATCAAGAAGACGACAACTACACATGAAGTTATATCGTTCGTTATAATATACACAAGACGTGCATTTTCTGTCTAGGTCAATTCATTCTCAAGGTAGTACATCTGGACGTCTAGTTCTGGTCAAATAATACGCGCCGCGGTACTTTTTTTTTACCAAAACATCGCGTCATGTTATTTAATAATTTGTACAATATCATGTAAAAATTATTAACATATAAAATGAAGTGTGAACTTAACTTTATCCTGCTTGCACGTTGAATATTTCGTCACCTTATGACGTGAAGGAGCTGTGATATTATTACGATATTTTGTCATCATAATGACCAATTTATCACCAAGTTTTGGTTGAAGGTTCCTCTTCATCCTTTTATCAGTATCGATCCTGTATAAGCAAAATAAAATTACATAGAAGTCACCGCTGTTACCATTCTAACTTTCTAACTAAAGCTTACAACAGCGCTGAGAAAATTCTCCTCGATTAGAATAAATAACTACTTGGTTTCAACTACATAACTGTTATCATCGCTATTAACTGTAATTATGTTACGTAGATAGGCGATAATTACAATCTACAATTCACGAATGCATTAATGTAAAATATTTGTAGGGTGCATGTTAACGCGTCCGTTTTCCGTTGATAATTTTAATTAATTGAAGTTTATGTCCTCCCACTTAATTGCATGGATCTACTGTAGGTTAAATTTATCTTATTATATTTAAACAGGGCGTACTAGGTTAGAGAAAGAAAGACCTCCAGCTTATACGAAATTAAAGAGTGCTTAAAATATTAAGGCACTCGGAAACTTCAGCCCAAGTCCCTTAATTAAAATATTGTTATGTGAGTTAATCGAGTCAAGTGCTGAAATACACTGAAGATCGTCTTGAGAATTGGCAATCTTGTAAAATTGCCACTTCGTCGTTTTTTGCGAAGAAGGTATC
Organism: Cetonia aurata; assembly: GCA_949128085.1. Classification (NCBI taxonomy): domain Eukaryota; kingdom Metazoa; phylum Arthropoda; class Insecta; order Coleoptera; family Scarabaeidae; genus Cetonia; species Cetonia aurata. The sequence goes on along the minus strand of OX421885.1, from coordinate 19,654,983 downwards.
GTTAAAAAAGAGCGATTAAAAAACGTGTTTGTGGTTACTTTGGGACCCTTTAATTTATTCTATGGGTGGTAAGTAATATATCTTTTCGTAAATTTTCAGAAATAAAAACTTCCGTAATCGCTCAAAAAGTCTTCTGGAACGTCGTAAACAAAGTTTCAGGAAACATTAGGTACCGACATAAAACTTTGGATAAACCTAACTCCCTATATCGTAAATTGCCCTACACTTCCGGTACCTAACTATTTTTATTACTGAGTCGGCTTGTATTTACGGATCTACACGCTCGCATTTCGATCTATCGTGGTGGCATCCCTATCTCACTGCAGCAGTTTATCCGTCGAAGACCCCCTACGGCACTGACATGGCGGCATCAGAGGCAACGACTTCATCGTCGACGCTATATATTTACTGTATCATTCTGATCAATATGTGATAAACTACTGCCGTAAGTATATGACATCTTTATAAACAGGTTATGTGCGTACATCAAATTTTGCTACACCGCCGCGGCGTCGGTCGGTCTCTCCCCTATTTCCTCGCTCTCTCTCTTTCTCCCTTATCATCTACCTTCCATAGCCAGACTCAGAAACGCTGGGGTATTTATCTAGTTCCATTATCTTTCTGGCGTTATTGATTCTCAATGGGTCTTTTACGTAAATCACTCGCGTTTCATTTTAAATGACAAGCCGCTTATTGTGTTGTGTGGGACTTCCGCGTTCGAACGATTTGAAACGTTCAAACACATAAACAAGATAAGAAGAAAAAAAACATGGAAATAATGGCTTACACGAAATGTTTACCTCACTCATATGTCTGTGGTTTTTAAAGTGCGCGTATGGCCAAAGATTATAAAGGTAGTGTATAGTGCAGTATGCCAGCAAAAAGAGATGCAATTATGTACTTCTTTTGCCATGAGGAATGGTCGGAATCCAAAGAAGGTGAAGGAAAAATCTATAGCCAGCAAAATATTTTTCGTGTGAGAATTGATCTCCTCATAATTTTGCTCTTAAAATTATCGCGACTACAACTGTGTTTAATATTATAAGAAAATATGAAATAGATAATTAAAGCATTCTGATGATAAAAATGTGCTGTCCTACGATAGTACCTTATTTAACGCATATAATTGACTTTTGCATCAGTGAAGCAGTGTTGCTAGAACTTTCGAAGCTGGCAGAGGTGAGTCCCTTACCTAAAGTTGGGCATCTTATACAGTTGAAGGACTTGAGACCTATTAGTCTCTTACCCGTGATGTTTTTTGAGAAATTCATTGCATATCAACTTAACAGCTTTCTTATTGGCGCTAATGTATTACGTTTTACTTAGCCTAGAATTAGGGGTTACACCTGCGAGACTGTTTTATTGTAAATTACGGATATCTTCGAGGGACCAAGTCTTATATTACTAGATTATATGAAAGTATTTGATACGATTAATCATGATATCATTTCATCTGTGCTAAAGTGTATTGACTTGGCTGGTTGTGCGATGTCACTTCTCAACAGTTATCTCAGCAATTGTAGACAAGTGGTGAAGATTTACAGTGTTACCTATCGTTGCTTCTTGCCCTCACAAGGAGTTCCGCAGCGACCAATATTACTATAGTGCATCAGTCAGGTTGTCGACTCTTGTATTCTTTGGAGAGCGTTTCTTGGCATCTGAATTTAGCGACTCAAGGACAACAAGTTTGCTAGCCATGTTATCAAAAATTTTGAAGAGAGTGATGGATTTAAAAAAATGACAGCACCTTGCTTGCAGTAACATCTTACCGGAATACTAGTAGGCCTTCCGTTCTTGTCATAGTACCACTACTACCTTATTAAACATACCTGATCAAATTTCAGTAGAAATGAGTCTAAATTAACCTTGCTTGCCCTCGCTTGATTTCAGCACAGGTCTTAATACTTAATTATATTTCCTGTTCTCCACAATACGAAGTTTCACTGTGATTTCCTATGCAGGTCAGAATGGATAGCAGTGAATCGGGAGGTGGTCCATTATGAATTGAGACCACCCAGGATTTGGTCTACATTTCACATTTCATATTAATTGAAAGGTAAATTCATAGATGAAACTGGTTTAAAAAACTGTTTGTGAATGTTTTCGATAAAATATTTTGTTTGACGCCATAAAGGCACATCCGACACCAACGGAATTCTATGTACAATCGACGTCTCCAAAGAACGGAGGAAGTGCTACCAAAAAGCCGTTGTCAGACGTGGTCGAACGCACTTAAATTTCTCGTGTTGTAGGAACTCAGAAACTCGCTGATCGTTCCAAAGGAATGCTCGAGCAGAACGGAGATTACGTCAGAAAATGACGAAAGGATGTTGGATATTATAGAAATAAAAATTTTTAAAAAACGTTGGTTAAGTTTTAAACCAAAAGAGTTCCCATTTTAAAGATGACTGGCCTTCTGCAGAAGTAAATAATATCGACTTCAAGACATCCGGAGTGATTTGCATTTCGCAGTAATTAGCTGCATATTCATGTAAATTACTCCGAATCAAATTCTGAGAAATTCGAAGCACCGCCTGGGGTATGCAAATTTTACTGCTATGCATTTAATTGCCGAATGGAATGACAAACGACAAGGCTATCATTCAATACTAAGATCCAATTGAATTGTGATGCAATTAGTTGAAGACGTGATTAGTGGTGGATTTGAATTTTCATGCTTATCATTTCATAAGGAGTCAATTCGATTTGAACAACTAAAATTCAATCAATGCTACTAAGCGTTGTAATAACAACGTAGATTCCGGTAATTATTCATATTTTAATTTAATTTATTGATGAAAATATGATGCTGTGTTATAGAATCCATACAAATTTTACCTTGTATACAAAATTTAAGATTTTAACCTCATATAAAATTAATCAGATTAGCAACAGCTGTGGTTTTCCAAATTGTTCACGAGAAGGGTTGCTCTCAGTCGACGTGAACGCTATCTGAACTGCGAGTTAGGAGATTTATTGAGATTTAGCACTTAGTGTAATTACAACGTTTAGCGGAACAAGTTCCTGATTGCCGCTATTAAAGTCTCCGGACTTTATTTACTACACCAACTTCTGGCATTCCCCCGGTATGTGGTTCCTCGTACAAGTGTCAAATCAAAATCAACCCCAAATCCATTGCTATTATCTCTACTGCACAGTTTTTCTTTGAATAATTCACGTTAGACCAATTACTGTCGATTCTTTGATTTATCTGGTTAGCAATAATATTTTCTGTCGAGTTTCCTTGCGGAAATGCTCACATTAAGTTATAAATTCAAGGGGGAGAATGTATATCGATTGATTTTGGTCTGAGACTCCCGTCCTTTCTAGCGGAAGGCGAATGCTTCGTACACGTCAGTCCTCTATAAGGTCTACAGATAAATTGTTGGGGAAATTTCAAATTTCCCTAACTGTTTTCCGCAAGAATTGAAAAGTTCTGACAAGATCTCGTTGATATGTATTTAATTTTACATAAACATTTTTTTCGGAAATAGGCAGCAGCGATATTTATCGTAACAGGAATTTTGTCATTACCGTTTCTATTCCCACTTGATATTTTTCAACAGTTCAAGTTTCTTAATGCATTTAGGGCACAAGTTTACAATTATTATGAAAGTCGGAAATAGGACTATATAATTATCAAGACATACACGTGATGTTTTTAACTCTTTTATTTGAAATGATAGATTAATACATCCAAAGCAAAATTGTAGAATAATTACTCAAGGCGAATTAACAGATTATTATTTTTAATATTACTAGGCAACATTCTTCTTTTTTTAACACAATTTAGGGAATCGTAAAATTCTGAATAAATTATGTTATTAGAAACGGCTTATAAAATAAAATATCTATTTGTTTGCTAAAATGAGTCATCCCTAGAAGAGAGAGAGAAAACTAATATGAGCATTCCTTAATTAAAAGAATTAGATAGCTATCTACAATGAAACTAATAGCAACAGTTAGCGGTGAAAAACTATAAATGGATCCTCAAAAAACCTATTAGCATTTCTTTCCACATGCGTTAATGGTGCTTTTGCGAGAACGTTTGTTTTTGTTTTCGAAATTAGGAAAGTGTTTGTGTATCTTGCACCAGCCCTAGGAACAGGGTGTGTAACTAGTGTTATTCCACTAGTGATTTGGTGAAGAGCATATCTTCCAAGGTTTACCTTAGCCGAAAACACTACGTTTAACACTACTCTTCACTTGTTTTCTACTGAAGATGGCAACTTAGTTGCCGAAATACGTATTTAGATTTGTATCTTTTTAATTTTTGTGGTAAGGGATTTCTTTCATTTTTTCTTTTGGATTTTTGTTATAGTTTTCAAGCCAAAGTCTCCATCCATCACAGGAATAGCGTATACTTAATGAAAATTATTGTAAATAAGGTGTAGAATCAGAAAATATAATAATATAGTATATACGCTATATTATTACATTTGAAGTCATTTGAAGTTTTAAGGTTAGGTATTAGTCGGAGTAAGGCAGGCAAGACAAGGTATGCACTTATTAATAAAAATGTTAATGCTCAGAAAACACAAGTTGTCTTGTTCACAGAAAAATAATGCTAGAAGATGTAAAACCACTAATGTTAAGTAATCAAAGGATTCCGTATGGCAAAGAAGCAAAATACGTTGGGCTATGGTTTGATCAAAGACTTACATGAAACACACATATCCAGAACACCACTAACAAGGCCACTATTGCCCTAAGCAGGTGCAGCAGGTTGTATGCAAGAAATTGAGGGTTTAGCCCGAAAAGCATTCTGTGATTATACATAAAGGTAATTAGACCCATGATAACATACGAAACAATAGTGTGGTGGCCAAAGCTGCGTCAGGTGGGGGCGACCGAAACGCTGAGTGGTGTACAATGGTTGGCTTGTCTGTATGCTACAGGAGTAATAAGATCGACCTCTACTGCCGCACTGGAAGCAATTCTAAACCTGTCACCACTACATATTTATATACAAGTAGCTGCTAGGTTCATAAAAAACTACTAGATGAACTTAAGGAGGCACCCCTTCCGCCAAGTGACCCCATGGTACAGAAATTTAACCTGGATAGGAAGTATCAGGTTATAATACCAGATAAGAAGGACTGGGAGGAAGGCCCTCCAGTTACAGCGGACTCAAGCTGGTATCTAGACGGCTCTAAAACTGATTATGGCGTAGTAGCCGAAATATATGGAAAGAAGGCTAGAAAGGCCCTTTCGATAAGCTTCAGCAAGGATACGACGGTGTTCCAGGCTGAGGTGGACGCAATTCATTATTGTATCAGAGAAATAGAAAGATGAACTGCGTCAGGTAAAAGCGTTGCTATCTTCTCCGCCAGCAAGACAACACTTAAAGCGATCAGTTTCGTAAGTGTTGATTCAAAGCTGGTTTGGGATTGCGTAAGCGCCCTAAATGAGGTGGATACTCAAAAGAAGCTAACGTTGCCTGAATTTCCCAGCCACATGGGCGTGAAGAGAAATGAGGGGGCAGACGATCTGGCCAGACAAGTATCGTCAAGGTCATTCGTTAAAGCTAGCTCTTCCTTTGGTATTACCAAAACATAAATCAAAAAGTATATCAACAAATGTACACATAATAGACCAATGGATGGGGGCAAACGTCACCACGACAAAGGCAGCAAAGGAGTTCTTAAGGGAACAAAGGCTTGAATTTACTAAAGATCTACTGAGTAAAGACAGGAAGACTGGCACAGTAATAGTAGGTCCCTTGGCCGGCCATTGTAGATTAAATACGCATATGCCTAACTTAAGCCTGGCAGATGACGCTCTCTGCAGATTCTGCCAAGAGAAGGAAGAAACCCCAGTTCATCTATTATGTCACTGTGAAGGCTTGGCAAGGATAAACTTTCTAGCACTAGGCGTAGAGAACACCACAGATAACAGCTACAAAAAGGATCCGCTCTCAAAGATAATAGACCTAATTAAGAAGGCAAAATTAGAGGGCGTCTTCTAGGATAAAGGGGCTCACAACAGATCTGAAATAGTCGCGGTAAAATAGGTTACAAAGCCACCCAAATCCTAGTGTAATCTAGGAAAAATATTTCTTTCTCGGAATAATCGTTGGCGCTTTTGACTTATTAAAAGTGGTTATTAAATGAACACCCGGTATATTTAATTATACTAAAGTACATTTTAAAATTGTGCAATAGCATATATTCTTAAATAGCGGCTTCGATAACCATCAATGCAGAAGTCTAAAGGTCCAACACTACTATAAAATAAAACTAAATAACCAACGGTAGCAAGCCAATATTCCCGAAGACACGACTCCAAATTGTTCCCGCGATCCTTGAAACTTTCGCGACGTCTAAATAAACTAACAATACGGTCCTGTTTCCTACTGTCTCGGACTCAACTTTTGCCGATCCTCGAACAGCCCTCGAACTTTTCCGCAAACATTCCGAAACGAAGCCATCTAGCGAAACGTACTGGAAATAAAGAACCGATAATTTAGCAGTTGGCCGCGACAACTAAGAGCGTTTCGCTAGCGGTAGTGGTAGTTGTTGTTCTTGAGTCGGATCTAAATAAGCGTCGAGCTAGAGCGACATTGTTTCACCGAGTTTTGGTGCAGAACACTAACGTTTCAGCGTTAAAAGTCGGCGCCGGGTCTGTAAACTTTTCAAGCAACTTAATTCATTTTCGACGCGGTGTTCCGTTTTCGGTACGGTGGGAGTAACTTATGAGAATGGAACAGAATTTAGTGTTTCGTTGTGGTTGGGACTAAAGATGTATGAGAGTTAAGGAAACGGAGACGGAGCTGATAAATTATGATTGGAGTAAATATTTATGAGGTTCTGTAATAGTGTTTCAAACATACGAATAAAAAGTTAACCCCACAGCTTAATTTTTACGAACTATATTATAGTTATAACGGACAGACTTGACTGACAATAATATTACATCACTGGTGTCACAGTTTCGACTTAAGTATCATTCGAATAGTGAGCCTAAATTATCATGGATATCGTATAGAGTTGATGCGAACTTTCCGTAATAATACAGATCCATAACTCGGCTATGAATTAAACAAAGTCCCACGGGCGAGCGCTAAATTATACCCCGCCGAATTTACGACGTACCTAGGTTTCGCCTTATATGTGCGCTAGAGGTCGCTGTACGTTATTGCATACGTGTCTATTCTCGAGGCGGTAATATAGGAATCTTCCGCAATTTCGGCGTTTTCGTCCGCTAAAAACGCTGCGCGCGATTTTTTTATTGCGCTAATAAAGCACAGAACTGCGGAAATTTACGTAAATAATGAATGCCGCAAAACTTTGGACGTGGAGAATCGTGAAGTATATGCATACGGTACGTATGTACGTAGGTTGAGTTGAAATAAAACGAAATTATTTATGTTACTCATTTTTTGAATTATGGAATCTTTGAAGCCTCCGATATTTCCTGTAAGTGGACCTAAAAAATATATCATTAGAAAAAACTATACGCGTAGCATAATCAAACGAGTTTATGACCAAAGTAAGACGAGCATTCTTTGAAGAAATACCAGGATAGGATTGGGCAATGATTATCCCTATTAGCAAGTATATGGGGTATAAGCAGATAAATATACAACTATTGGTACCTCTATATCTGATTTAAAATTACTTTTGTTCATTCTGGAATTATGCAATGTTGTTATTATTTGGTTCACCAACATCCGTGGTTTTGTGACCTTAAAGGTGTTTATGAAACCGCCTGAGGCTATGAAGCAGGTTGCTGGACGAACACCCTCATGGACCTTGAAAGTGTTAGTAAAAAATGAAACACCAGATATTCCCGGAAGAATGGGGAATGGCAAAGGTCATATTAATACCAACGACTCCAAGACTGCTACTAAAAGCACAGAGAAAAATGCTTCTGCCATCCTCTCTGTTTACAAAACAAACATCAGAGTATGACGAAGATGTAAGCATAGACAAATAAATTACTATCTGACACAAGGTCTGACAGGACATGGTTATTTCCGGTGCTTTGCCAAGCGTATAGGCAAAGATGATTCTATTCTGACGCCTGCATATATTGCTTAAAAATAGATAGTGTGGAACATATCTTATTCAAATGTAAGAGATAGGACGACTTCAGAGCTGTGGTCTATGCTAGTATACAATGCACTCTATTATACGGATACTATGGTACACATGATTTTAATTTTACTAGAAAATTGGCAACTCATCTCTCACATGGTCGGAGATATTATAGGTAATGAAAAGAAAAGGAGGAGTTTGAGGGACAGGCAACGCAGAACTAAAGGCTAAACCGCTGGTATTCCTATGTTATATCCCAACGATGATTCCGGATTCTTAGAGAAGGTAGATGAAGGGTTTTAATCGGAGTTGCGCACGACACTCTTGGGCACACTGAATCCGTGTTTTAGGTCTAAGCGGTTTCCTTTTGCCAGAAAAAAAGGCGTTTATCAGAAACTTCAGTAAAGACACCAAATATATAGTATTCTTATCGAAAACAGGGTAATTACTAAGAAGATTAATAAAATATTTATCATAAACGGGTTTGAAATAACTCCAAAATTTTGTAAAAAATATAAAGACGGTAGAATTGCTATTTTGCCTAAAAAAGGTCTTTCAATAGAATTCTTGAACCTAGTTTTTCAACACAATTTTCCGTTCGTCCTTGTTGATTACTTAACACTTATCTTCAGCAAACTGCTCAGCCTCATAATTCCAACTTGTCAACCTACGTTTTTGCTGCAATGGAACATTCTGAATTCGCTTCAGGCTGTTTCCTATTATCCATGTCCACACCAATAGTTCAAATACAAATAACTACCTCCACACCTTTAATTTTATCAGTAATAAGATGGCGCATTTGCTGCTTTTGAGTTTTTATTTACCTTTATTATTTTTATTTAGTTTAATGCTCTACTCACAAAGGCTCAGATAACTTCATTTCACATTTCAGGTGATATTTTCATCCTGGGATCATTTTCTTTCTTTTTGTTTCTATTTTCCTTAAAAATTCATTGTATATTTAGGCAGCTTCTTAAATGCTTATTTCAAGTAATAAGCTTGCGTTATACCTAGTTCGATTAAGTTGACACCCGTGAAGAAGCTCTCATTGCCGATGCAACTAAAACTTTCTTTATCCTCTTAACCATACATTATTCTCCTCTTAAGTGTTAGAAAGGTAAACATCTCTGAATTCGCTAAGTTAGATTGTGGGAACTTTACTACGAACCGAAACGCGAAGTGATACAACTATGAATAACATCTGCCAACTCTCAATAAAGTACATTGTTATTAGTTTGGTTGTTTATCATTCACCATGCGAGAGCTAAGAATTTAATGTTTATAGAGCACTTGTTTAAACTACATCGCTCCACGGAGAAAACTGTCTAATATAATCCAAATAACAGAAGACCTATCGATCCAGTTACTTAGGTGTACAATGAAAATGATCAATTAGAAACGTTTATTGATTTCGGTAATCCTTATAACAATATTTATACCCCGTATTGTAGAAAACTTTTTAAGTATGTTCCATTACAAAAGTTCATGTAAAAATGGCGCTTTCTTCATTTCACTGTTGTATGTAACACATAACACATGTATATTTATTAATGGAAAATACCGGAAAGGTAATGGACAGATTTAGATATTATTATGCTGTCATAAGATTTGTCATGCAAACATTTTTTTACGCTTTGTTTCAAATAAATCTAAAATATCGCTCTAATTTCATAAATGCTATAGCATTCTAACGGTGCGCGTGGTGAACAGTAAGCAAATCATTCGAATGAAAGTCTTTTTATCTACGGAACTATACTGCAGAACTTGGTATCAAGCGGCAATGCTTTAAGACATGAAGTCGGGAAACTTGATACAAATACTTCCTCAGTTCAGAACTGAGGTCCTTCCTGATGACAGTGAGTCTACATCAAGAGATGTTGGAGATATTGCTTTAGATCCTCTTGCTAAATGTTTCTTAAAAGCCCCTGCATCAAGTCTTTCCATTTCTGTGGGTCAGTTTTCTAAAGCAATTACGCTTCTGGATTCTTAGTAGTTTTTGTATGTTTTTAGAGCAAATAAATCTATACCCAAAAGCATAGCTAAGAATGTTGGCTACGCAAGGTTGCAAGCGGTAAAAGACTATGCCGCCTCAGATATGCTCGCAACAGAAGAATAGGACGGAAGACAGATAATAAAAGGAACACATGAGTTAAAGTTATGACAAAAATATTTTTTAAAAAAATAGAAAGAAACTTTGATAGAAGTCGTCGAATCAAGAATTAAGAGAAACCTATATACAAGATTCTGTGAGCGACTGAGAAACTAAAGCTGAAGAGAATGGTAAGTGGTTTAAATATATTAAAGAGACAGTAGAGACGACGTTATAATTGCAAAGGTACCGTTGAGGGCAAGCAAGTTTGGGACGAAAAATGTTGCTAGGAGTTGCGAGATTTGAAGTAAGATTTTATACCGGTCAATTTTATCAATGAAGGGTTTTCATTCCTGACTTTTCCTCAGCTGGTTTTAATTTTTCCAAACGTAATGAAAGACCAATGCCTCAGATTCAAGGATACGTAGTATCTTAACATCGATCCTTCAAGTTTTCGACGAAGTTATCGACATAAATGTAATGGGCATATGTAATACTTCATATGTAACCCTGTTAAAAACGGAAAGACAACCCTTTTAAAAAAATAGGTTATTCTAACTGTTTGAAATATAAAATTAGACGTCTAAACAATCTCCATTTGATGGAGGTTTTTCTTCTTCATTGAATACTTAAGATTGACTAATCCGGCTCATTGAAATTTGTCTGAGAACCAAACTTGCGCTCGAGTAACAATCTGTTATTCGAATTAAGATTAATAAATCGAAATACGTGGTACAGTTGCCACTATTCTCGTAATCGCAATGCACGCAGTTACAATAATCATTGATTAGATTACGCCTGAATCTACTATTATGCGTCAAGTACCATTACCACCGTACAATATCACTTTACCAGCCTACCAATTTGAACTTTCCCCACAATATTATAGCGGTTGATTGATATATTTATGCATGCGTGCTAGATACTCGGGTTATAAATTACCTCCACTTACCGTTTCCTATATTCCATAGGCGACAGGTTGCTCTAGATATTCTGTTAGAGTTATTTATCACTCCTACTGCTATCGTAATAAACTCCTGATAGGAATAAATAAATAAAATATAGGGTGATTTGAATTGTGTATGTACTCACACAAAAGGTGTAGTTAAAAATAGAAAAAGAAATGTCAGGTGTCCTTTATTTTTTAATAAAGTTTGCAACGTGAGACTGCATGAGGTGATAGGGTATTAATGCGTAGCACGTGTTTATTCCTAATTTCCCCAACACGATTATTTAGTTTACGTCCCCAAAGCGAATCCCGGACGGCCCATATATTTCTCCAATCGAATTTCTCTCCCGTCTTATTCCTGTCCGTTCTGCCGCGCGCGCAAACATATATTTTTTTATCGATGCCGAACACCGCTTTCGATTAAATGAGCCCGTCAAAGTTTTATATTCGTTCGGAGAAGTGTTCACCAATGCCGCCGGATGAAGTAGAGCGTGAGCGCGATTGTTTCTTCGCCGATAGCGAAATGTCGAAGCGACGATCGCGGCAAGAAGGGATAGGGGGCCGAGTTAAGAGCTTTACTATGTATCTGTCTGATGGAACGGTACGGTGGCGCGCCGATCGCCGGTTAGAATCTAACGCCTTGCCATATCTAGAGCCCGTAAGAAAGCTGTGGCATCGAACGGACAACGGTGTAAGTAATATACGGGTCGAAATGTTTAATTTAATATAGATCTGCATTAAATACAATGTTAGTTCAAAGGAACGAATCTGCTATTTTAGACCGATATCCTTCCAAATTCCAGTACAATTACATTCTCAGCTTGATAGTCATTTGTGCTTGCAGTTTACAATAAACTTATGTTGTTTCAACCGCATTTGGTAAAAAAAAAGAACGAGACCACTGTTGTGCACCAATATCGTTCCGAGATTGATCACAAATGTATCTAACGTACTTACTGCGTATTGATCGTTTTCAAAAACATGGGTGATAAGTCAGTTGGAAGGATTACATTATTTACATTTATGTTTGTTTAAAACAACCTTGAATTGCAAGTTACATATAAGAGCGCGATGAACTATGCATACATACTGTCAACTTACAGCGATTTTGGAAATGATCGGTATATATTTCAAACTTAAAAGGTATTAAGTCTATAATCGCAGTGCATTATAATTGTGATTGGTTTTTATATTATGTATCCTTATAGCAGAGCTTCTTAATCTTTTTTTATCGCCTCAAATCAGTTGTAGCGAAGGATCTACTGTGTAAAGACAGATTCACTGCTAAAATAATAGTAGGTCTACTAACTGTTCACTGTACAGGCTAGGGATAAAACAACTCTAAATAAACTGGAGATATGATGAAATGAATCAAGATAGAAATTTTTAGCTCAAGAATGGTAGGTCAAACATATACAGGGTGTTTTGAAACATCGTTTAAAGATTTTAAGGGCATGTACTACTATCGAAATAAGGTTCAAAGTCATAATAAACATATGTCCACAAATTAACTGTTTACGAGATAACAGCGATTTTATCGAAAACGCAGAATAAGTTTGTTTTAGCGGTTTTTATTAAGATGTTATTGTATTTTAACATAAAATAGATTATAACTAAAGAAGAGGTTCTAAATGACGTCCTTCCATTTCGACACAGGATCTAAATCTGCTTTCAAGGGAAGCGCACACTCTTTCAAAAAACAAGGGTTTTTCTCGTATTATCTAGCAACAGTGTTCTATTCGTTGGCGCAACTCTGGAAGATCGTTTACCGGTGTTGCGTACACTAAACTTTTCAAATAACTCCAGATACTAAAGTCCAACGGGTTTAGATCGGGAAACCTTGGAGGCCAAGCAATGGGACCTGCTCGCCCTATCCATCTCCCAGGAAATTCATTGTTAAGATGTTCCCTAACAGCACGCGTAAAGTGCGGTGGAGCTCCATCTTGCATAAACCAGAGGTTCAGTCTTAGATTTATAGGTAAATCTTCCAAAAGTTCAGGTAAAGTATTTTCCAAGAACTCGAGGTATGCAGGACCTGTTAAGCGTTCTGGCAAAACAATCGGTCCTAACAACCGTTCCCCTATCATGCCTAACCAGATGTTTAGAGAGAAACGTTGCTGGTGCCGAGCTTCAACGGTAGCATGAGGATTCTCGTCACACCAAACGTGATTGTTGTGGAAATTAAATATTCCATTTTTAGTAAAACCAGCTTCATCAGTGAAAAGGATGTTATCAGCGAAATCTGGCCGATCCACTCACAGAAAGCCCTTCTCGCTTGATAATCCGGAGCAGGAAGGGCTTGTACCCGTTTGATATGGTAGGGGTATAGGAGTTGTTCATGAAGAGTTCTCCAAACAAGATTGCTGGTTACACCCACTTGAGTCGAAATTCTTCTAACACTAGTTTCGGGATTTTCATCAATAATATTCAAAATTCGATCTTCTATCTGTAGAGTACATGCTAATCTCTGCCGTCCAGTATCAGAAGACCGCTTCTCAAACGAACCAGTTTCTCTTAGTCGTTGAAACACCGTCTGAAACATCACATGCGAAGGCAGTTGGCGATCAGGAAACGTTTCAGCATAGAAGCGACGAGCTTGTAAAGAATTCTCATTAGCACGACCGTACATGAGCACCATATCGCTCATTTCAGCATTAGAATACGCAACGATTGTAATTGCTACAAATTGCACAAAACGTCAAATTAAACTCTCATAAAACAATAGCTGATAAGCACCTGTTTACTGGGATATGTTATATCCATGTACTACTAGGAACACTCGCTGTTATCTCGTAAACGGTTGATTTGTGAACATATGTTTATTATGACCTTTAACCTTATTTTCGATCGTACTACATGCCCTTAAAATCTTTAAACGATGTTTCAAAACACCCTGTATAGTTTTTCTGCTGTAAATACACTCGATGTCAGGCAATTTATTCTACAGATATTCATGGATTACTCTGCTATATGCAAGCAATATTAATCGAAGTTAAAGTTTGTTTGGCCTCGGTGAAATGCAAAACTATTTAGCCTATTTAAAAATAGAATATCTAATGGTAGAATCTTTCACACTGTCACGCATCGAATTTTGCTGAAATCAGATTTAATTTATAGAGTTGAGTTTGAAGTTTCTTAAAATGATTAAGGTTTCTTATCACTATAAGGTGAGGGGTATTGGATGTCAGAACGCACTACTCCTTTTTTACAATTAATTTTAGCAACAGCAGAAAGAAAAGGAGCTTATTTCTTCCAGGCCACGGGAAAGAGAAGGTGATTTTTTTAAATAATTTAATGATGGATTTATTCTTTTCTCTCAATCATATCAGAGAGAAGGAGTTGATGGGAACGAGCACATTAATTCTTTTTAATGATGAAATCAAATCTTTTGTTGAAAATTGATAGATGAATACAAAATAATAGATACAGCAAGAATAATAACTAATTTAATAACAAATCATATAAAAGTGTGACACTATAGTAATACTGCGACCTAAAAGATCTATTGTATCCCCTATTATTATTACTGCATTTACAGCTGATCTTCCAATCACATTCTTAAAAAGGTGTAGGATGTGGGAAGGTTCCCAGTTAGGAAAATCTCTCTCTTTAATTGCATATGCTTCAATCGCACCCTTGAGCTGCACAATACTGTGCAATTTCAGATAAGCTGGATAAATGTTTTATCTTATTCCCACAGAATCGATATTTTGCTTCTTCTGCTTTCGCAGTTGTTTTTTTTTTTATTTTACAGTGGTGTGACAGTATTCCTGTTAGTATACGGATATTATTTTTACTTAGGTTAAAGCATATAGATCAATTCCGGCTATAAGAGTTTTGCTTTACCTCATTCCCTTCCCCAATCTTTTTAAGGTTTGGATTTCCTCTGCTCTGCTTCAATTTTTAGTTTCCCAAGTATTGTGCAAAAATATTCGGGCCCTAAATATAATGTTTTTGTAGTGAAATTATTAGTGAGTTAATATCCTTTCACACCTGTCTTCTCAGATCTTTCAGTAAATATACTCTTAGATAACCTACTACTATGCGAAGATGGTTGCTACTAAGTTTTAGTTGTTCTTCACTTGTCTTCTTCTTCTTTGATGAATGGTCACTTGATATAGGCCTTTCTATGAGTTTGCCTGGTTGTGTTGTTCCAGTATTGTTTGTGCTTCTCTTGGATTCAACTTCTTACCTGCTCCCGTACTGTGTCTTTTCGATGCTCCTAGAACAGGTTCTCGCCCATAAATGAAGCCGATAATCCCGTTTTTGCCAATTCGTCGGCTTTTTTGTTTCCGTTGATTCCGGAATATCCGAGCACCCACAATAAACTAACTTTATTGCGGTCCGCCACGCTACTCAGTTCTCGAATGCATTCCCAAATCAGTCTTGATTCTATCCTCAGGTTCACCAATGACCTCAATATCGCCTGGCTGTCTGTTGCAATGTAGATCTGTTTATTTTTAAAAGTCCTCTGATTGATTTCTTTTGCATAATGCAATATTGCGTATGCCTCAGCTTGAAGGTAAATAATGTGATCTGGTCTCTTTGCCAAGAGATAGCCTTCCACATGATGAACAATATTTTTATGTCTCAATCCTGCATATCTATCACTTGGTATTTCTTGCAAGCTGAGATACCTCATTCTTATCTTCCCCTCACTAAATGAAGAGGAGAACTGTCTAGGGGACACCCCATTGCCGCTGTAGCAGTAGTCCGTATTGCTCTTGTTATTTCTAAACACGCAAACCTATGTCTCTTGCTGAGGTCTGTTATTGCCGTTTGCTGTTGCATCTTTGTCCATCATACCAGAGATGCATAAGTGATAATGGGTTTAATCACCGTGATGTATGTTCAATACATCATATTCGATCTTTATCCCGATGTTTTTTCATAGGCTCTTCTGGCCAGCATAAGTGTTGCCTCCGTCCTGTTTTTTTTTTTTTTTCTTTGAAGTTGTCGATTCCAAGTAAGGTTGGAGTTAGGAATGACAGCAATATAGTGCACTTCCTCAACCACTACATTTCTTCACTCCGGAGATTTACCTAGACCATCTAACTTCCTCCTGAATGGTATTCTCGTCCTTTAGTGTTCTTCATTGTCAAGTCTTACCAGTAGTTCGTCTACGACCAGGTTCCAAAGCAGACGAGACAAAATCTCAATCTGCGAGTATCCTCTTTCGAACTGAGCCGTCAGTGTTCCTCCCATGATGGTTGTGTAAGCAGATTTCCTCTGATTTCCGCAGTCCATCGACCTGCAGCTTGTTGCATCGATCCTTTATTACTCGATGCATTGGAGATCGATGTTGCGGAAGTATCATCAAATGTTCCCTGTGCATTCAGGATGTACAGCCTAATCTTTCCACTTTAACATAGTTAAATGTTCCAGGCCATTGATTCATAAATAATGCTTGACCTCCCTATATACATTGAAAGATCCATTTCTGATTGCAATATTTTTTTTGATGTCTAATATCAGAGCTATTAACAAAAAAATGTGATTGTTCTACAGTTGCTATAAAACATATTATATTTCCATCAATGGACACAATCTATTTTTGTCAGTATACGGTACTTCTGTATTTTAAAGTTTTGGAACAATAAAGATATACCTTCAATTATAAAATTATAGTTCTATTTGATATTGTCATAAGAGTAAGTATAGGCATAGCTCTAATGTTTCTTATTGTCCATGCTTATCACTGAGAAAACAATAATTTTAATGAATTGTAGCGTATGGATGAATACTACATATTAGATAATGTTTTGTTGTTCCAGAAATAGTACCATGTGTCTTACGACCAACACGTTGTAATATCTGTTTTCCTCTGTGTATGAGCACTACCCTGCTGAGGTATGTAATATACGTAGCGGGAGTACCGCAGCAGAAACGCGTTAAAACTTTTCAAAAAGAAAAAGAAACCAAACAAAACACCAAACACAACTGAGCAACTTGAGAGGAGCAAGATATTTCAACCGACAGGATAGTTTATAATCAATAATTCCTGAAAACACGCGGCGCCGGAGTTTGCCAACTCCACTTACTTATTTAGTTTTCTTGTTCTTCCTACCCATTTAGCGTTCGCGGCACCTACTACGTGCTTACGTACATACGTACGGACTCGAACTCCAAAACCGTGACGGCGTAACCGCCGGGCCCTGCCCCGTAAACTGGAAATTAAATTTCAAGCTCGAGAGAGTTATATTAACTTACGGCGGTACGAGATTAAGGTGTGCAGTTTCCAGATGACTCCGCTAATTGATTTTTCTGGCGTCGCAGGAACGCAGTAATGCAACGACCGAGGTTTCGGCGCGCCCAAGAATCGCCTGTTTAAGCGAATTCTGAGCGAAGAGCGTACAGGTAAGTCGTAATTTAGTTAGAGCGCTGCGAGAACGATGTGCGCTAAGTATTCGGGCGATGAGTGAGCTAACTAAGATGTTGGCATACACTGAAACACAATAGATGGGTTGATGTTGAATGTTGGAAGGGAAATGCGAGGTTAATTTCGGAATCTGCATGCACGGAATTTTGCCAGGCTGGAATTTATATCTAAGCAGATTATGTAATAACTAGGCTTAAAGGATTCTTCTGCGACAGTGTTTGAGCCATTTCATAGTTGGTGCGTGTAAAATTAAACAATGTTACATAAGTTATGCTTAGTGCTTGGGGAGTGAAGAAAAATATTTTATTTTGTGGTCACCTTTTGGTAGTCACTTCAGATTGAGACAAACTTTCTCATAAATTGATCAAATACATCGTACAACCGATGTGATTGAACAGGCGTTAGGAGAAAACAAGTTGGCTCATGATAGCTAATGTGTATATTTTTCATATCAACAATTATCAACAATATCTTAAGGCTTCGACTACATTGCTTCATAAATTAATGATTAATCTTTAAAATCAATTTTAATTACAATACACACATAAGGTTTTAATGAAAAGGAAATCTTTTAATAGTGCGGAAAATCTACCCAAGCTTAGTAATAGCAGATTACGAATCTATTCACTTAATTGACATCCACGACGTTGATCCCTAGGTAGTCTATTACTGTCAAGTACGTACTTTTTACATTATTTATACCTTCAATAAACTTATAACAAACACCACAATTAATAATTAATGAAAATTACAGGAATTGTAACCAATCAACTCTCAAACTAAAGCAAGTGACCGCACACTTATAATTTATTTAGATAAAAATCTCTCTTGCCTAATTTAACAATAAATACTGAATGAAGTATTTCGTAGACCTACAATTTGAGTAATTGTGAAAAGTGGTAAATTGAATATTTATGTACAAGACAACTCTCTCTTCGGTTGTTACGTTTGAAAGATTAGATAGCGTTTACATTTATTTTAAATGATATTACGCTGGTAATAAGCGTTCATTTTCTTATGGAATATACTTTATATGCTAAATTAATTATGCACTCGCCACTAGTAACCCCAAAATATCCAATTAAGTTAACTTTTGCTAGTAACAGTTCGTATAAGAATCACAAATATATTATTAATAAATTAATAATAGTTCGAGATGGCATTCGATGGTTCAATTAATCATACCGACCTCTACGGCTTAGAAGCTAACTTTCATCGGAAAGCCTTTCAAAGAGCTGATTCTCTCTACTCGTCCTTTAAATGCAGTCGGCTTTCAGTCCTATCCCTTCAGCATGTTAAAAGAGAAAGACATTATTTTGACAGTTTACGATTGAGTTCAACGTAAATTCTCAATACAAATATAACTAAGATAATATATATAATATTAATTTTAAGTGCTCACGTGTTTTGAGTTCATTTTCGTGTTAGCTTCTACTAGCGCTATACCAAAGACAGGTTTTTGGTCCCCGAAATAACTTTCCAACACCAGCTGTACAACCGTCATAAACCATATCATTTTAAATTGGATGCACTTTCTTCCTTCATATTCTAAATTCTATCTTTAATTTTATTCAGAATTGACACTTCCACTAATATTGTACATTACTTTATATGTTCTATGACTCCGATAAGTTTGAATAAACAAGATTGATGTAACATGCTAGACAAAAACAATCAATTTATGATCATCAATATGTCTGCCATACATACTATGATATACTTCCTTTTGAATGTGTTATTTAAAATAAAGAAAATACGAAAAACACTAACTTTGCGTACTCCATCTACACACATACCACACTATGTTTTTTTTTTGGATTTTATCAATGAAGATTGATAATAATAGTATGCCTTTGTACTATACTGTTTGAGGTCCAACAATGTACGTTTTTTGTTCTTAGTTTTTATGAACTAAATCATTCCTACATCGCAGCTTGGCATCTATTAGTGTTCGTTAAATACCTAGTATCAATCTAATCAAGTTATAGATACAGATATTTAATTAAAGCAAATATTCATTTTTCAGGACTTCTAGGAAATATGTACACCAATCAAAACGTTGAGTGCGTTCGCGATGCGGTGACATAAGAACCAAACAAACCAATGCGAAAACAAGTAATTACATTGGCCTAACTACTGTTTATCGCATATTAAACACCTGGAACTTCATCGTTTCAAAACTCATATAGCATTAGACTTAAAGTAAACTTACAATATACGATTGATCTCTACAAACCGAATCTTGGAAAGATTTAATTACTTTGATAGACTCCTTTTTCTTTGAGCAAGCTTACTTTTATTTGCAATAAACCAAATTGCCATTGTTGGTCGCCAGAAAACCTCCTGAGACATCAACTCCACAGATTCAAAGGTGCTGCTTGGACAGCAATATCGTCCAAAGGCGTAAAAGGTCAAAACTTTTTTGAAAATTACGATTAAATTCTAATAATCCAACTTTTTGGTTTTGCCTTCAACTGGCCGCGAAAGCACCCTGACTTACCTCCAAACGTTCTTTTTTATAAGGTTCTCTAGTTTATTCATTTATTCTTAACTTAGGTACAAGTGTAATATAAAATTGTTTGGAAAAATGGGCAACATCTAGATGACATAATTTCCAAAATGTAAGTTTTTAATAAACTAAGTTTAAATTCAGAATAAAGTTAATTAAAGAAATTGATGATAGCTGAGCAAACTTAAAAAAAAAATTCAAAATTCTCTTAAGTATTTCTTATTTCTTATATATCACAAATGTAAATACCACCAGTACCTACACATCCCGAATTTAATTATTAATTTTAATTATTGACGGAGAGAACAAATCTTCAGTTGTATTGATAGTTCCGCTAGATTCCGAACTTACAGAAAGGTCTGCTTATGGCATATTTTTATATTTACCCCATAAACAGTAGACGATCAAAGAGTAAACTATCTCTAGTTTACGTTCTTATTACTCGTTGATTTTTTATTTGTTTTTCTTTCTGTCCAATCCGTTTGACATAAAGTCTCTTGAATGATTGCAACAGATAGTCATGCATTTTATAAATCACCTCTAATGCAGTTTTTCTATATATGGCTAGACTTTGTGGCATCTTCATGAAAAATTTAAGGTCTTTTTTCTCAAAACAAAGAAAGAAAAAATAAGACCTGGGAAGAATATAAGAAGAAACTATTCATTTAATAAATATTCCTATTTTTCGTTAAGTTCGTTATATACATAAATGAAATATTAGAATAAAATTGAACTTTAGACATAGTTTCCAGCAAAGTCACCATAGCCCATATATAAACAAAAAAAATGATGAACGCAGCATAGAATTTATCAGTTCATAATGTTAAGAGGGCGTTCTACGTATTAGCATATAGATTGCTAGGAGAAAATGGAAAATGTATGAAAGCTTTACAGCATCTACTTCTTTGCGGTTTCGCTTTGATATTACATGATTTAGAACACGATTCAAAACGCCATAAATACTATACCATTCGAATGCGGTAAATATCCAAATTGATACTTTAGCCCTTAATAAAGGGTTACTATGCTGTTTCTATTTACATAAATTTTTCAAAATTGTTTTAAATGCACAGCTTTCAGAAATTCATTCGTATTCGTTTATTGCAATGCAAAATTTAATACCTATATAATTATGTTTTTTTTTTGTAATATTAGGTTCGACATAAATGAAAATCATTAAATATTGACGAGAAAATGCTGGAAATTACTACTGTATCGGATCTAAATTAATGGACGTTGTTTCCTCGACCCTTAATTAAATATAGTCAGAACCGGCACTCGAATTATATATTGCACCAAAATTTTGATTCTGATTTTGAATAATATCGACATTTGTGTACGCAGTAATGAGATAATCAATACGCACCCGGCTAAAACGTCGTATATTCTAATAAAGCGAAACGAAGCAATGTACAAACAGCAAAAGACTAGTTCGTTGGAACCAATCAAAATATATCAGTTTTTTTGTTTCCCCAATGTTTACTTTTTTCGTTTCACTTCGCTAGCAATTTTCGCGCTATCAATAGATAGAAGTTCAAAGCCCGCCATAAATTCAGACATTACGTTACGTATTTTAAAGAGCTTTAAATAAGGTGCTTTGAAATTTCCAACTATCGTTCGGAACGCTAAGCCGATTTTATGCATTATATGAAAAACTTTAGACAGTATAATGTCAGTAATGCCCTAAAATGACTGCTATTACCACCACAAACGCGACGTCTCCTTTTTTTTTTAAACGAACCATGCAATAGAAAAGAATTATTTGTTAGCTGCATCACGACAAAGGAAGCTCTTTAATATCGTGGATGTTTGTATTGATATAAAGTAAATTTGTACTGTCGTATACTGCTAATTTAAATTTATCCTAGAAGCAACTGGTGTTGTTTCGCTAAAATATAACTTCGTCTCAGAGAAGCAGTAATGTTTACGCGCGCAACTTTATTAGATACTGTAAAATATTTGTGTTTCTGAAGCGCAATAGAACATTTAATACATATCGTAGACGCCTTATTTCCTTTATCGTTTAAACGTTAGAAAAATATATCAATCCATAGTATAGTGCTTGCTTTAATAGTAAAGAATACATGGCATCGCATAGGAAACGAAGAAAATTTGGTAACTGGTTGTTTGTTGCTAGCCAACAACCAATAAAATTTTAATTAGGCACCGTTTACCCTACAGTAAGTGCAAGTAACTTAATGGATATTACTGAAACAAACATTACTTCTTACTGGTATTTATATAAAAGTAGCTTAGTTTATAATTGAACCCTTTTCCAAACGACAAGAGCAAAAAGAAAATAGTAAATAATTTTGTTTTCACAAAGACGTGATTTTGATTATGAAGATGTTGAGTGTACAGCGTGCCTCTTAAAGATAATGCAATTTATGGAAGGTAATAAAACGTTCACACTTCTTACATCCATTTGGGAAAACTTGTGAAGTTTCAACCCTTCGAGTATGTGTTGAAGGCTCTAATAATAACAATTCTAATGTTTTCTTGCCATAAATCGAATTCCATGTAGGTCTTGTTTGTTATTTTTTCGCCAACATCTCAAAGCCTCGAGTCCAGCAAAATATAACCACTATCTGACGCAACGTGAGATTAAAACGCTAAAAAAGTTACCTTGCCTGTAAACATTTGCTCGCGACAGTAGTTGTTTATATGAAGTCATATTATTTTGCTCGTAAAATTGAAAAATCGGGTGATATAGGTATATAGTGTTCTACTTAAAATAACGGAATCAGTATGCGTTTGCCTACCTTTGGAACAATTTGTATAGTCGGAAGTATTTTTAGATTATGCAGCATTGGATTCTATATTTTTGTAGAAAAGATTTCTTTCTAAAATGACAAATAGCTGTAAATGATCAAAGACCCAATCTTCGGTGGGACACCCGGCCAAAGTTAAAACAAACTTTTTTAAATTTCGTTTGCTAGTTTTGTTTTTAATTAACTGCATTTTGAAAATTTATCATTTTTCTTTTAAGTTTATTATTAATGCACCAATACATTACAAAAGATCACCTTATTGTAGCCTAGAATCTGACCACACATTGGAATATCATGGTTGTGTGTATGATTGTGTCCATGTCGTTGCTCATTTAAAATACATAAGCAGCAGCTTCCAGAATACACAAGTTTGTAAAACTAATGACAAGGCAAAGATGGCTTGCATGGGTCTTTACAAGAATTCTTACAATGATGCCGACTGGCTTTTCTGCGATAAATCCCATGCCATAGCTTTCGGCGAAATACAGATTCACAAGTGCACACCAAGAAAAATGTTTTGCCGACCCAATCAATAACTAGTTCACCGAAACAATTTTTCAAATCAATTGAACAATGCTGATAACTCAATCTACAATGGCAATTCATCCAATAATCCTTTGTGTCACCTAAAGAATTCAACCCTTTTGAGTCAAAGGTTAAAGCATGTTTAACCAATGAGGTTATCCTTATGGACTTGCCGAAGAATATGTGGGAAATCTCAGGGGATAACCCCAAAGCTAATCCATTGGCTTTATGTGATGGTAGTACGCCCAACTATAACCTATGGAGCGATAGCATGGTAGCAGAAAGCACTGCAAGCCACAGCAAAACTTGCCTCCATACAAAAGATGCAAGTATGGCAATCATAGGAGCAATGTCTTCTTCTCCGTTATTCGCATTGGAAATTCTTCTGGAACTACCACCTTTGCATATTGTGGTGCAAAGGAAGGCGAGATTAACTACATTCCGCCTATGACACATTGCAAATTAATCGCCACATACTCATGTCTGTGTGGATAACAAGCTCCCCTGGAATCGGTAACTTCCGAAAGTATGCTGGGAATGCCATCGGGCATGATGTGTACTCGATTAATGATCGATACATACTTCACTACCTCCTTTCCTCACAGAAAGGAATGGAGTTGTAACGAAAACACCCTGACGCAGGCAACAACCTGCAGGTTTACGGACGGTTTGAAAACAGAGCAGGGTGTTTGCCCAGGAATATACTGTCGTAATCCAAGAGTTACAAAATACCACAACCTAGGACAACACACAATGATTTTTCAGGCTGAAATCTATGCCATTGAGATATATGGTAGAGATATTTTTGATAGAAACATCAAACACAAAACAATAAAAATTTTCAGCGGTGCTGAAACCACTAGAGGCGCATAAATGCAGCTCGAGGCTAATAACCACTCCCTAATCTGGGTACCTGGGCACTCACTCATCCATAACAACGTGGAAGCAGACACTCTTGCAGGAAATGGTGCTGCGGAACATTTCCAGCGATCAGACCCTGCCATTAGCATAGCACCTACGGTACCTAAACAGCAAATCAATGTATGGGCACACCAGAAAGTGCTCCAAAATTGGCACAATTGTCCTGGTTTGGTACATGCCAAAAACAAACAAAGCAATTTCAGCACTCGAACCAAATCCCATTGGTGAAAGGCGATTCAAACTATTCAGAAACCTTATCTGTAATGTCGTATGAGCGCAAAACCTAGACGCAGATCAGCAGGGTAACATGTGGAACACAACCTAATGCTATAGAATATTGTTGCTTATAGTTACTTCAAATTCACTAAAGTTTAAAATTTTATGGTGTAGATTCTTTCAGTTATACTTCAGTTCACTATTTATTAATATACGAAACATATGCGTGCAGAATGAAGATTTAAGGCAGGAAAATAAGAGATAGAAAATTAGTATCACGAGGGTGAAATTCTTACAGGATAATTTTCTTCTTTCCTTCAGCTCCGGTTGCGGTTCAAATTAGGGCACTCATTATATCACAGACTACTCTGGGAAGAAAATATCGGATAACAATAATTAACGCGATAACGAAGACTGCCCGCATCAAATATCCTGGATAGTAGTTTTTAGATAACAACTAATCACCTCTTGGAAGTAATTGCTAAATTGAAAAAGTAGGCAGTATAAAGGTTTTCTTTCATGTACGCACGTGCTTTCGCTCCGCAAATTCATCAAATAATATCACGGTCGATATAGGTTTTATGTACAGAAAAAAACGGAAACGCCGGAATAAGAAAAAATTGGTTCTGTCAGACGGCGAAATGAAAATTTGTTACCGCCAAAGTCATAAGTCACAATATGGAAGCTTTAGTGTGAAAATGTGTGATACCAAGTCCGGGCCTCGCCGCTCTCCTAAAGCCGCAGAATAAATGGTATTTGCTGATGTGCAGGTGAACTCGACGAGAAATTTTTAATATTTTTAAATTTATGATTCCTCCGTTGTCTGGTGGAAAGGAAAGCAGAACAAGAGCGAACACAAAGCGCGTGAAACATCACCCTATCGTATTTTAATTAATCAACTCTTAAAATTAAGAAATTAACCGAGGTTATACCGTAAAAAGCGGTTTTCTTTTAAATAAAAAAACCATATTTTCCTTATGGTGTGACGTATCCTTTTCATTATTAATCAGGTTGACTTAGGGGGAAGTAGCATTTTAATTAATGTGCTTAAAAATACTTTATTTTATTATATTTTTGAGTGTTACCACTGACGTAATACTTGGGTGCATCACAACTACCTTTTTCTAAGAGTTTTCATTGCGATTGGCGACCGAACATTGGCTGACGGCTGATGATAGCATTGCTATTGAAACGTGCCTCCAGTGACATGAAGTTTGTGGTAAGGTATTTGAAATGTCTGGTGTCATAAGTGCCACAGTTTTGAGCGTGCTTGTTATTGGTTAACTTATTTGTGCTCTACCGTATTTGTATCCCTGGTTCCTAATCGTGTCAGTGGTCGAAAGATGAACATGTCCGTCTTTCAATTCAAAATGCGAAGGTTTGATTCCCAGTCGAGACGGTAGGGTTCATACGTTTGGACAGAGTATGTCTCTTTGATATATAGAAAGTAAAATAATAGCTTCCTCATCAATGCGATACTTAGAGCGTAAAAAATCCGTACCGAAAGTTTCGCCCAGCAATAAACGAAGAAACATTTCCTAGCTCCCTAGTGTATTATTTATTGATTTAGGTATTTGGTCAACACATTCCAGTAACTAGCCAATTGATTCAGATAAATCGCCAATTGTTTCGGGAATCTGTCAAGATATTTCTGGTGGTTAACTAACGAACATTTGACTTATGTATATCAGATGTATATAATTTCGGTTTGTTAAAATATCGTTGTCGTATCCATTCATAACTTTCGCCATTTTTACTTACTTGTTCTAAACTGACAGAAAATTTATACTGTTTATGTATATATTACTGACATTTACAAGGATCACAAAATTGCTTTGTGCATAGCTTTGTTTGATTTAATTCTTAAGAATATTGGATAACATTTCTACATACAAATTTATGAAAAAAATACGACCAAGTTAGATAATTATACAAAATAGAAGAAAAAAGGAATTGATTCATCAAAAACACAAATACCGTAACACTGTAGGTCAAGATAACGAACATGAAATTAATTCTGAAAAAGACCAGTAGAAATTGTCGACACGTAAATGTATTTAGTTAACATGCTGCCCTTAAATAAGTAGCCGAAATTTATCCAAAAAATATGTACACATTCGAAACTGAAATTAGAGAATGTTCTAATTAACAAAGCAAAGTGAGTAATACAATAGTTCCTTATTACTAACCAACAATGTGTCATCTACAAATGCTTATTACTTATTACCATTACTGCACATGTAAAGAGATGAGCACAGTTTATCCGGATACTTAGTAATTTTGAGAGAAATTTAGCAGTCTGTTAGTCTCTTCTACTTGCCAATGATTCCATCCTTAAGTGTGCCATGTTTCTTCTGGGTTTGATCCACACCAAAGATAAGTTTGAATTTATTTTGTAAAAAGCAAATTCAGAAATATCCTATGCACTTGTTCCAAACTATTCAGGTGCACTGAATAAATTGAATTCCATATCACGCTAGCATTTTCAAGTTTACTAACTATTAATGCGAAGTACAGAGGTGTTAGAACGCTAATGTCAGTAAATTAATTGCAAGTTCTTAGGATAAATCTCAATGATTTTGAGCCAGATTTACGTAATTGATTTATATGCGGAACGAATGTAGAAGAACTGTCAAAAATAACTCCAAGCTCATTAATCGAATCCACAGAGGACAAAGGTGAATCAATGAGATAGTAAGTAGAGGCAGTTGGTTTAGTTTTCCTAGTATAAGTAATTTTTCAACATTTATTATCTAAATTCAGTTTAAACTTATTGCATTCACACCAGGCTGCCACTATACACAAGTTCTGCTGCAGTTACAGTAATGAGGATCAGTTATAACCGACTATAATTTGAAGTCGCCAACGTATGCTAGAATAAATAGCAGGGGACCAGTGGACCTATGAGGTACTCCTGAAGACATACGGTAGTCCTTTGAAAAGAAACCATTATAATATGCACAGCAAAAACGATCTGTCAAATAGGACTGCATCAATTCTACTAAAGGCTAAGAAAATCCAAACGAATAAAATTTTCCGAATAGCAATGAATGACTAATTCAATCTAAATATATCAGCATAAATCACGTTTATTTGACCCGATTATCTGGAGATTCACTGATATATTGTGTGATATACATTAAGTTAGTAATACTGGTTCGACTAGACATGAATCCATGTTGTAGGGGAACCAAGGGGAAGATTTAAACACCGGAACTCCTCTACCCTTTTCGTAAATATTTGCCTGCCACTTTCGCTTTAAAAAATAAATGTTTTCGTTCTCACAGGATTTATGTCGCCTTTCTTACAGTTTTTTTTTTTTTTTTTGGAAAGAAATCAGCTAGAAGCAACACAGAAATCATGAAGTCTAGCATATTGCATACAGCTTTGTTGAGAAATATCCGATTTTAAATTTTTTTGCATTTCTTCACTAGTTAAAATTTCGAAAGTTCTACTTTTATTTAAATTCTGCCAGCATTTTGTGTAAACATTATTAGCAGCACTGAGCTGATACGTTCAAAGATGATAGAAACCATACCAGAGCATTGCAATTATAAAATTTATTTGTGGAAAATCATGATGCTCCTACAAATCCGTTTCTCCTTAATTTATTTTTAAGGGGGTTGATAAATATTTTCTTGGTACAGCGATTCACACCACTTACTCACTTGCATCCCTTTGCTAGCTTTTGACATGGTGAAATATGCTAGCTATCGTATCTCACACTAAAGGTTTTGGTTTCTTTTTTCGTCATTCTCTTCGATTCCATGCTCTACATACCCAATCTGCGCATCACTTTATCCGCGCTGTCAATTCATCCCAGCGTGTTTCATAAATAATAAGCGAATAGACTGTTACGTTCCCCATGCTACTTCCTGCACTGTTGCGCAAAAATCGATTTAGAGTAGCCTATCAATCATGTCTCGGTTGACGAGTGGAGTGCCATCTATGCAGATCCAACGCTCCGTAATGTATTGGAGGTGACAACAAAGCCCGACGCTGGAGGCGGCGCAGCGCACGTTCCGACATCAGTAACTGGTTCTAGATACATTCGCCGTATACACGCGTCAATTTTGCGAAGAGTAATTTATATCATTAAGGTGATACAGAGGTCTAAACAATGTAAGGGTTTTCGTGCGAACGCTAGGTTTAATATATTAGGGCCGTAGTTGCTAATATACTATACCTATGTTTCTGCCCATTGTTAAGAGTAATGAATGGCTCCCCAGATTCAGTATGCATGCCGTGGAAGGGATTTCATTTCAATTTTAATTTATCAAATATACAGAACAACACAGAGTCGGATGAGAAGAACATGGTCGTTTTTGCTTTGTAATTAGTACAGTCCGCTGGTATGAATCTAACGCAATTAAGGACACAAATTAGACACTTTGCTGTTCGATAATAGCCTAGTAACTTCGTGTTATGTATGCACGTAATCCGGCCATGCTCATTACGAGCCACAGACATCTATTTATGTGTTAGAAATTTGTAGGTTAATCTATTGTTCTATATGCTTACGGTAGATAGTATCGGTCTAAATTGTGTAGATATAAGGATAAATGTTAATATTATTATCAAAATCTGTGACACCTCATGCCAAAAATTAAAGAATGGTTATAAAGCTATAAGTAGCGTGTTTCACAATACAAAGTGCACACAAAGTGTTGTATCAAGAGGAATCATGTGTGAAAATCACAACATATTTAGATTTAATATTTGATAACATCAAACGTATAGTATTAATATATTTTTGACATATCCCATTCGATTTACGAAACTTGTGCTCACAGACAATCCCTATCTTATTTTTTTTTTTTAATGGAAAGAAAGATTTAACTTTATGTGATTTCATTTCATGTATTTACTTGAAAAACATCAATAGACACTACAAAAGTAACAGTAATGTTGTCACTGATTGGACATAATCATCCTTTGACACCTTTTTCCTACCAATATTTCTGAAATACTGTAATTTTCATCAAGTTGTCTGATGAATGTTTGAAGTTTATCAAAAACATTGTATGCTTTTGTTCTTATAAAAGTTGGAGAATCTTTTATGCTCTTTGAATCATTGACTAAATCTAGGTGCTAATGATCGACTAAGTTGTTTGGGTGAAAATCATTATAAACACATGACAGTAAGTTCTTATAATCAGGAAAACCAACAATTTTAGGAGTTTCCTTTACTCAATTTCTGGGGAATTCATTTTACTTAGTCTTTAAAATGACCAAACTCAATACTACTAGGGCAATAATACGCCAAACACAGATTGCTTTACATAAAACAATTTCATTGCAGACAACAAAAAATGTAAAGGTTTTTGTATTTTACCTTAAAATATGCATCTGAGTAATGTGATATTTTATGTTTGTTATTTGTGAAAAGTATAGTAGAGAGTATAGTAGAGTATTTTAGAATGGTTATAATAATAAACAACTTTTGAGTATTTTTGATTTATTGAAATTAACAAATTATGTGTACCCGACCCAAGATGATAATGAGAAATAATAATAGATGTATGGGTATATTTAAGGGCATGAGGAGGGCTCTTGACATAATGGATCATGAAATATAATTAAAAAGTTATAGGTCTGTCGAGTTTATGATGTAATATTAAAGTTGATTAAGGCTAATTTAACAAAACAGTTACAAATGCCGGCGAAAAAGGGTGAGCTCTAAAATGTAATTAATGTTGAACTAGCTGTTCTGCAAAGCTCGCTTGTAGTACCGTTGGTGTTTATAGTTGTTGTTAATAATTCCCCACGTATTTTTAAAAATAAAAATATTCAATACAAATAATGATAATAATAAGTTATACCTATATACAAATACAACTTTCCTTGTGTAAGATAAATGAAAATAGCTTATACAAAATAAAATCCAGATCGGTAGTGCAAATTCCCATTATCAACTTTTTAATACGACAAATCAGCAATAACTTAAATTGGAAATCACATATCGTGCTGGCAATTTCCACAATGTGTTTTATGGTTTATATGAATTTTTTAGTTATTTTAGTTATGATATTTGCTTTTTGCAAGTCTTTATATTATATATTTATTCCTTGTACTCTATACTTATTCCATTCTATTTGCCCTATTAGTTTATACTATTAAACTTGTTTTTACTTAAGCAAAATCAAGATAGAGATACCTTGCAAATGCCAGTTCCCCAAAACAAATGAAAGTCAGAAAGTGCTTTATTATGGCAGTGTAGTTTACTAAATAGTAAATCTAAATGTGTGGTCGTTTGCATGTCATTCTGCTTCCTGCAATACTTTATACGCATCTTGTAGATGCACATGGATTCTATAAAAATTATCAATAGCAAAGGTTCAATACGAAACCCTGTGGAACACCACGTGTGGTGTTCTTTTCTTGTAAAAAGATATCGGTGCATCTAGTGATTTTAGTTCATAGTATTATTTCTAGTTAAACTATAGTGGCAGTAATTACTTAATAGATCTTGCACATTACTTCTATTTAGTTGTTATCGAATTCTGGTAAATGTGTACTCTTTATACGTAAAATATAACTACCAGCCACTATAAGTCATACTGTTTGTTAGTGAAGGAAAATCCGCTTTATAACTAATCAATAATCCCGACCAAATAATAAATCCACTAAATCCGAAAGGAGAAAAATGCTATAAAAGACGAGAGTGGCAACTTATCGTCTACCAATTATTATTGTCGACGGAGAAAACGACCTATCTTTCGTCAGTTAAATGACTTCGGCCTCGCAGCACAGCAATTGTTAGCACACAAATAACGGACGAGATTATTGGCTAATAACGTTACGACTGTTGCTAAAGAATCTCGACCTAACAACGTTCAATATAATTGATAGCTATAAGGTGGCATCTCTAACAAGGGCGACATAGGACACTCAATTTGTAGAGTCGTCGTTGCTCGCGCTATAGCAACGATGATGATGTACACAGCAAATTGGATGTTAGTTGGATGGTTATTGGTTGATTCGGTCGATGTAGAGAAAGTCGAAAATCGAATAGAGAAAGTATTCCTTAACTCGACTTCCAAATTTATTTTGTCACAACTAAATTAAATAAGTTGTGTTCTGCGTACAACATGAACCTCTAAAGCATATTTTTTCACAAAATGGAACTGCAACTTAATACTAAGATCAGCTAGTTCAATATTGCACAATCATTAAAAGAACGAACATAAATCGAAATAAAATTGAATTGAAGTTCTTTGAATTATGTAATTATGAAATGAATAATAATAAATAATAAATTTTAGGAGCAGAAGATTAGTCTCAAGTAAATTAACAGCTTCAGTTCATCCAGAACCATATTAATTTATAAATTATTGGGAATTAGTTTGCACTCACGTATTTAAAACAAATCAACATTATTGTTAATATTCCACAAAATATCTGGTGGGTGATGTTTAGATTTGAATTGGGATGCTAATCTATGAAACTGAGAAGAATCATTATTATTTCTAAATTGTAACAAAATCATAACTTAATCATACTTAAGAATTGCTTTTGCAAATGTGTGAATTACGTATTCGATCATGAAATATTCACTATCTTCAATCTATTTTCAAATAAACTTAAATTTTTCTTTATTTCCATCTAAACTTTCGTAAAAATTAATTGTTTCCTCACAGAAATATACTAAAAGTACAAAGAAGTGTTACACATATAAATTGAATTAATCGTAAAACAATAAGTTACAATGGATTAACATTGGACAAAAGCAGAATGTCAGTTTCATCGACGGCTCGAAAAAAAAAGTAAACATTCATTACAGCTCTTTACAACAACAACAAAAAAAAAATTAGGTAAAATTGAAAATTTATTCAGCAACCACATGATTACTGCATAGTTTAAGAGAGATCTTCAAACGCACGAATTCTATTGAGAAATCATATGATGAAAGTACCCCCAACTTACAATTAGTGATAAGCTACTGAAATTTCTGAATAATAAAACAATATTGTTCAAAAATAAAATAAAATAAAAGCAGGTAATTGTATTCAACCGTTTTCGAAACGTGTTTTCCGGTTTGAGGTCTCATTGTTAGAATCCAAATGTACTATTGTTTAGATTGCTTACGGCTGCTTTTAAATCAGCGAGAGTATTGAAAGTATACAATGGAAGTATTAATGGAAGGATTGTTTTACCAATTAAATTCATAATGTACAATTCCTGTTTCTTGGAAGTTAAACTTGTATTGGTCTTTGAGCTTTTGGTATGTCTATGAAATAAACAAAAATCCTTTATTAATTGGCTGGTGTCCTATTATTTTCGTGTATTAAAAAACTGGTATTTCTATCTAACCGTAGGTGGTGCCTAATGACGTGCACGTTTTGTCTCATTATTCAACTCTCCACCTCTTCCCATTTACGAGATCCCACAGATATTGAGCAAGAAGGAAAGAAAGTATCCTAGGCTTCTAGAGTTTATTGCGGAACGGCTGTTCCACATCTTTAAGCCCTTAAAGTAACTTAGTACAGTACTTATTTAAGGGAGATTTCCTTTAGATCTTCCCAGAAAATAGTAGAATTCCAAAATAATATACCAAAAGAGGAATTTTTTCTTTAGCTACCATAGATGCGATGCCAGCAGCAGGTTCTGGTTTTTGAGATAGCTCGGTAGAAATTTGAATGGTAAATACGTTAATTAAAATATCCCGTATAGAGTCTATGTGGTTGAAGCTGTGCAGTGATCACAAAGATATTTCTACTTAAGAAAATTGTCACCACTCTTACTAGAACTTCGAAAAATGTTGCTTTTTAAAAGAGAAGATAATAATCTTCATACGGTCAATTAAAGAAACAAAATTCAAACCTTTCTTCTTTGTGGGTATGCAGATTAGGTATTTATAAACCTGTCGGCTTCTGTATAAAAATCTTTTTTTTTTCGGTTTAGCATTTTAGACTTTTAAAACTTGCCAAAGAATTTGCTTGGATGCGCGCATATTAATCAAATCAAATAAGAATTTGTTGATTGACTATTGGCAAGATATTGCACCAATAATGAACTCGTAATACAATTTACACCGGTTAATTATAGTTTAACACCAGAGGTCCTAAATATCGACTCTCGAGCAAATTACATAGCCGCTAGATAGGTACAGTACACCTACAGCGTTGCTGCTAGCCCCAGAGAGGAGAGTATGTAATGAAATTCAGATCGGTCCACGGCTGAGTTAATAACATTCGCAGCTTTGCGAGGGAGATTCCTCTCCTATTCGACGACGCGCGCCATCTAGCGTCACCATTCCGAACGCGCTAATTATCGGAATTACCCCGGCTCGGGGAACACCCGAAATTTCATCGCCCGGCCGGGCGGACGCCCTCGAAACTAACTGATTGATACCTTCCGGAAATACCGCCGCGCATTGCCCCTGGCTAACGGAAGCGTAGCTGGAGTACTTCGATGATTTCTCTCCCTACGTGCATCTCAGTTCTCTCGTTAATAACGTAGGGATCGGATTTGTTTGCAGTAAAATGTCATACGTACCCTAGACGCGTTGTAATTCCTCCATACCGCTCTCCCCGTTTCTTTCTCCCTTTCCCTTTCGAATTTTCCGTCGCGCTGACGCTGTCTCGGCCCGAGGTGAGCCGATATTTGCCGATGAGATGTGAAGAGATTGAGTGCCTGGGATTAGGTGCGTTATAAGCTCGCATCAAATTTTATGGTCCCCAGATTATGCTAAAGTCACTTTAATTTCGCTCTTGAATTTGCGATTAACCTCATTACGTTTTGTCGAAGATGGATTACGTGGCTTTTTAGATGGATCTTGGACAGGTTTATTTTACGGATGTATATAACGCACATTTAGGATTTAAATGTCTTGCAATTGCTAACAAAAAGCATTCTTGCGATTTTGTGTAATTTTAT
Organism: Cetonia aurata; assembly: GCA_949128085.1. Taxonomy (NCBI): domain Eukaryota; kingdom Metazoa; phylum Arthropoda; class Insecta; order Coleoptera; family Scarabaeidae; genus Cetonia; species Cetonia aurata. Next base: position 19,620,706 of record OX421885.1, on the reverse strand, counting down.
TATTTTAGCACTGAAACTAATTTTAACTGAATTTGTTGTAATGATACCTTCATAATCTGATTACGTGAACATGATTCTTTTTTTCAAATTTGCTGGTATTAATCAGGTATGTGAATTCAGGACCATTCGAACACTCGACGTTCGAAATTTTATTGCTCGGAATGTCCGTTCACACAGTCTCTCGCGTGCCCACCAATTTGACGATGCAACTATGCTGATGGGGATACGAGAAGCTGTTCAAAGTGTCTTGAATTCACATCGCTGGTTATAAATAATCTTTACGTTAATATCAGCAAATTTGAGGAAATATAACCAGAGGCCATCTCCTGTTCTTTTTTTTTGTACCATGTAGTTTCCACACATTTATTCTGCTCTATCCATTCCTCCATTTGAGAAGTTGTAAAATAAAACTATATCCGGGTTTTTACTATTCGCATTCACACAGCTCCTTTGCCAAAGGATAGGCACCATACCAATTGCGGCAAGTTAAATTTCGATGTTTAATTTTTTAGGCCCGATGAATCAGTGCACAGTATCAGATTAAATCTTTAATTTCAAATACTTATTACAAATATATTTGAACCACAAACCATATATTTTCAAACCATATTTTGCGGGTTTTATTTGGCATATACTAAGCAAAGCTGCATCGACTTTTCAAGGACACTAACATCTCGTCAATGCTCATAAACTCTTCAATACAATATTTTTTTTTCACAATTAGTTACAAATTTACCGAAGATATTTCTTTATCGAGACCACTAAATCAAGAGCACTTCCCACATATCCGTAATGAACTGAGGTAAAAGAAAACGATGAAGAGGGTAATGAGTTTATATATAGGTAATGTAAAATCAATAACATTTTTGCTGTAATAATTGTAAACAACACTTTGAAAATAATTTACATCATGTACTACGGCTATGTACACTGCATACACTGAGAAGTATCAAAACCGTTGTAATATTTGAAGGATATAGGATCCACTTCGCGACTTTTAATTATTAGAAAGAAAAAAAACGGATGGTGTTATAGGTTTTGTAGAAGAAAAATAATAGGTGGGTTACCTATACTAACTTATATGTGCTTCAAATGATACAGCATATATTTTTATATTTTATATAATGAATGAGGGTTAAGAATTTAAGGGGTTACAATTTTTCTAGAAGGCGGTCTTTGCCTGCTAAAGACGATCAATACTGCAGAAGGTTGTTCAACAGGGTAATTGCATTGTATATTGGGTATTTAAGATATTAAAGGAAAATTACGAAGTTTGCTGCTTCCTTTCCTATAATAAAAAAGGAACCTGCACGGTTTAAATTCGCAATCGATTGCCTTAACGGAAAAACCAATTTTTAGAATGTGCGTTTGAAGTAAAACGAAATGAAAACGCAATATGTGCAATGTTCTAGAGAACGTATAGTTCCTTTTTTTTCGATTACATAATTAGTATCATAATTCGAATTTCTTGTGCAAATAAGATGGAGGAATAAACATATACCATCGACATAAGAGGAACTCTGGGCACTTGTGAATATGTTCTTCCAAGCATTACTTATAAAATTTTCTAATTCTTACTTAATATATATCAATACAAGCAACATTAATTGTTAAGTGTAATAATAACGACATTTACAGATTATTAAATTAATCGGAAACAATTGTATTAGAAATTGTGACGGATACTCCATCATTGTCACACAATCTAATGGCTGTTGCAACTCATCATCGAACATCATTTACATTTGCATTATACAGCAACACATCTAAATTTCCTTTTGGAAAGTTCGGAAGTAGACGTATCCCTTTCACCGTGCTAAATCTAATATTTGCACAAACTCTCAACCGACATGTTTCCCCGCGCATCATTCACGCAAAAATGTTAATTGGATAAACAATGGTATCAAATAACGCGGAGCACGGGAGCCCGACGACTGGTAACGTATCAAACGCTAGGCGACGAGATCTAGTACAGTCAAACAGACGACGGTGATAAACACGAACGCAGGAAAGAGATAGATACGTTTAATTCCGCTCCGCTCCCGTTTCCTACTCAAATTGTTTTCTTTAAACGCCTCTCCCAACTTCTTATTGCATCGTTTATACGAGTCTCATATCTCCTTCTCCGACCCTCTTCTCCTCGGATATCTCGATCTCCTTTCCGGTAATTCCTTCTGGCGAGTCCTTCCCTTTTCTAGTTGTGAAATTTTAATCCCTTCCTCTTTGTCTACTGTCTCATCTCTGCCAGCACCTCATCCTGTAGGCACTTTGTTACATTTTAATTAATTAAACAAACTGTTAGATATAACTTTTTTATTCCGTAAATATTTTAAAATTTTATCTTCCATTCTAGTTCCTGTTCTTCGAAGGGTGAATCTTCGCATAAATAAACGATAAAGTTAAGTAAAATGAGTAAATCCTGAGTACACATGCATGAAAATTTAAAGGGATTTAGTTATTATAACCTTGTAATCGTATTACTGGATAATTCGTATGAACCTCCACAGTGTATACCCTAAACATTTATTGCTCTTATACCCATACATCAACTGTTGATAGCAATTGACGTGTACTTAATTCAAGTAAACTGGAACGGTGACTGGAAACAACTAAATTGTTCCAACAGAATCGTTTCTTGCTTCGCTAGATAAGACAAAGCCAGATCTAATTAATTGTTAATTTTGGTATTAATCTACAGTATGTGATTCGTACTTCGAAGGATAATAGAAAATTCATGCCTGGATTCGCAAATTACGTCGGCAAAATGGATCCCTGACGTTAATTGTTATCAAATTATATGAAAAACAACGAATTGGAAACGACGTGATTAGGATCGAATCCTGTTTAAACGATATTGCGTAGGACTGGAAGGGTCTAAATTTTAATATGATCTAGATTGCTTCTGAAATGATGAAACGTTCTATTAATTTTCATTTAATGACATTCTCTCGAAAAGATTATGTTTTTTTTTTGTATCGTTAGCCGTTGTTGTACACAACAAGTGTAAGCAATTATGGAGCTTAGACTCTTCTTCACAAAATAGTATTTGACAAAATAATTTAAAGATATAAGGTTATTTTTATATTTATTTATACATAAGTTGTAGCAAATAACCAACATCCATAGAAAATGGAATTTGTACCATGAAATACAGGGTGCGGCAGGGAAACTTGCTGATTTGAAAAGTCAATAAAAGAAAAAGTACTTCAAATATCGATTTAATTCTTTTTGTATCGTATAGTACACATTCTGAATTTTTGTTTTAAGTGGTTTTAAAAATAACATCGGGCAAATGGCGGCCCTCATTCGTGATACACTGATCAACCCTAGATTTAAAGTTGCGCTCCACTCTTTCGAGCATATCGACGGGAATGTTGGCGATGGCTTGGCGGATGTTGTCCTTCAGGTGTTGCAGGGTCCGGGGTTTGTCGTTGTAAACGATGGATTTAAGATATCCCCATAAAAAAAAATCCCAAGGTGCACTAAAAAACACGAGAGCGTCGTCTGGCAAGTTACTGAGCGCTTCACATGACCAATTAAGGCATTAGTATTTGGAATATAACATTTCTATAATATATTCTTCAGCTATAATCTACACACTATTATGTTTCTGTACAAACGATGGAGTAACCGTCGTTTATCTCGTAAGGTGTTTGAAACTGCGTAGTGTTATCAGGGGCACAGTTTTGAGTATTTTTATCATTACATCTATTAAATAGTCACCCATTATTTACAAAATAAGATCCCCCCGACTGCAATGAATGGACAAAAATATATTTCATGCCCATAAAGCCAGCTGGAAAATAATTTCTGCTGCTTGACGCCCATTCCCCACATTGTAATTTTATTAAAATACTAGATTACTCAAAGAAAAAGGTTCTCTTATCTAAAGATAGTAGTCACACTTCTCAGTACCTGCAACCGTTGGACCGAACTGTTTCAAAGTCGTTCAAAAGTCATTACTATGAAGCATGTAGACTTTAGCTCAGGTAACATGTATAATTCTTCGGACGTGTTTTCAATAAATACTGCATCAAGAAGCTTTCTGAATCAAGCTGCAGTTCCGACTCCCATCAATTCTTTCCGCTTCCACAGAAGCTTGCCGAGAGGTAAACGAGCAAAACAAGTTGGTACAGTTTGAACGTCAGAATAAGCTGTAGCATTGCGAAAAAACGAAGGAAGAAATTAAAGCAATCAAAGAACAAAGAAGCCAAATGAAAAAACATAACAAAATATTGATAGTATGTGAGCAAAGGTGAGAATATCCAAGGTTGTGAGGAAAATATCAGATAGTAACTGTGATAGTGAAGAAGAACTTATGCTCTGCATGTCGTCAAACACTGATAATGACGATATGATAATACTTTAGAATACACTCATTGAGGTTAAATTGAAATATAGTCAGTCCTTGGTGGTTTAACGAGATAATTTGAATTACGGAAATTTTTCACATTTAATAAACTATAGGATTATATTTTAAATCTTTGTTCTATGATTTTGAAACAAAGCACTAATAAATGTAAATTTTATTCGGTTAACACAGCAGAATAAATGCAATCGAATTATTTAGGTTTTTACTGATTGATACACAGAAGAATTATATATTTTCATGCTTCTAAAACTTATTTCCACGTTTCCTTTTTTCTTCCTTTGCTATATTTTTTAAAATGCAAGAAAATTGCGAACAAAGTATTACAACTTCAAAGCATGAGGCAAGATTTCGAAATTCTTTAGCAGCCAACTTTATTCCATTAGCATTATTAATTCCAGTTCGATTCGCGAACAGAACTGTCACTATCACGTGCTTCAGACGTTGAATTGATACTTTCGATCACGTGATGAGAAGGTAGATATGAGAAGAGAAGCGCCCGCACTGCGTCATCAGCGACTACGACGAAGAGATGCCCGGAAACGGATGAGCGATGCCATCCGGACGCTACCCCAAGATTACGGCGATTACTTAGAATTACGGCGCTGCGATGAAGGGGGAGGCAACGTTAGCAGGTGTTCCCCTTCGGGACGATCCCCTAATTGATTGTGATGGTGGGATAGGTCCCGGGAATAGGCGGGACTGATTTACGTCAAAATATTTAATCCGTTAGCAGTGTATTTTCGACGTTGCTTGCACAATAATTATGAATGTTAAATAATGTAGTTAATCTTATCTTCAAAATTAGGCCAAGTTTGACAAATTTATTTTAAAATTATGTGTCTACATATAGCACCAGGTTTTTGGGACAGTTGCTTTTTATTTAAAAGAAACTAGAATCCTCATAATTATGTTCTAAATGTAGTTTTCAATGTATATACGTCCATCTACTAACTAGTGACACTAATATTTTAGAAAAACCACAAAATGCACAGCGCTTTTTATTATTTTAGCAGATTTATATTATTTATTCTACTTATCCCAATTTAAATTCGTTGAACTGAAATTGTTGGCTATTAGTAGTCCAGCTCATCAGCGCTCGACTATTTTGGCTCAACTGGTTGTAATCGCTTAAGCTTTGTTATTTCTGGTAATTACTTCTAATTTGCTTTACGTTAATGGGCATTCTCTGTTACTGGAGTTTGGAATTAATTTACACCTTCAACTTTACATGACTTTTGCTTTTACCCTCTTTTAAAATGGGTACCCTATACTTGAGAAATCTTTATGAATTAGGATTCGATTTCTTCAAATTTACTAGTAAAACATTTCTTTGTATTATTTTAGTAACAGTTCTTTGGATTTGATTTCCCTGAATGGGCATGCATTATCATGCAATAAATTTTTGACATCATTAATGTTAATAACATAGAGGTCGAAAAAATTAAAAAAAAAAAAAAGACTGAAAGTCTGGCATGTAGATTTATCTGTAGCCTCGTAGAGAAGAACCCTAACACTGTTACTAGAATGGCCATTAGAATTTTGAGAAATTAATATAGAGTTTTTTATTTTATTTTAGTCATTGCTTAACATTTCTATTACAGATACAGAAAATCGTTTCATGCAAAAGTTTTAGCGCTTGTGATTAAAAAATCAATGGTGATTAGAATTTCATATAGAGGGTGCATCTAAGAAAATATAGATAGGGGTAACAGCGCCAGTAATGAACAATAATTTTCAACAATTCTCACATTATTAAATTCTTAACTTTTATTACTGATTCGTGGTAAAGTATGGGCAGGTAACTTCTATTTTGTACGAATGTTGTACTTGACTATGGGACACACATAATATTTAACAATACAGTAGTGCCCCGTTATCCGCTGACTCCGTATCCGCGGTTTCAGTCATCCGCGATTTACCTATGAAGAGCAGAAAAACGCGTTATATCAATAAATACAGAAACAAATAAAGACATTCGAGTCTTATTAAAGTTATAGGAGCATTTGTCGATATATCGTCGTATATATGAGCCATCCCCTGAATTCGGCGCTCTCTTATGATAAGTTAAACAAGTTGGAACGTGCTTAAGGTGCCACTTGCTTTTACTTGTACATATAAACGCTCCTGTTAACTATGAGTTTAGTACTATTCGAATTGTCGGACAAGACAGTGCTAGCAATAGTTTTTAAATAAAGCAAGTAAATTTGAAAATCATTTTAAAATGGATTCTAAATCAAAATGAAAACGTGAAGTGCTCACTATTAGTGAAAAAATAAAAATCATTAACATGATTGAAATAGAAAAAGAATCTATTGCAACTGTTGCTAAAATATACAATAAAAACGAATCTTCGATACGGGAAGTGTTAAAAAACAAAGATAAGATTCGAGCTAGTTTTTCTAGTACACCCCAAACTGCAAAAGTTGCAACCACAATAGGTAATAAAGTGTTACTTAAGGTAGAAAATGCCTTAAATTTATGGCTGGAAGATATGACAAGAAAACATTTTCTTATGGATGGCAAAGTGCTACAACACAAGGCGTTGGTTTTATATGAAGATATGCAGACCCAAGATTATACTGAAGAGGAAGGAAAATCATTCACAGCAAGTAGGGGGTGGCTGCATAGATTTAAAACTCGGTTTAATCTAAAAAATATAAAAATGACGGAGGAATCTGCGTCGGCTGATCATGTAGCTGCTGCCCTGTTTCCAGAAAAATTTAAACAAATTATTGCAGAAAAGAATTATCATCCTAAGCAAGTTTTTAACTGCGATGAGACTGGTCTTATGTGAAAAAAAAATGCCTCAACAGACTTATATTCATAAGACTGCAAAGAGTGCACCAGGCTTTAAAGCAATTAAGGATAGACTTACCTTCATATTTTGTACGAATGCTGCTGGTCATATGATTAAACCTGGACTTGTTTACCGATCACAGAATCCACGTGCTCTTAAATACAAAGATAAAGCTTGCCTGCCTGTATTTTGGCAATCAAATCGAAAGGCGTGGGTTACGGCTGTTCTATTTACACAATGGTTTCATCAATGCTTTATTGCGGAAGTGGAAAGATATTTGGAAAAGGAAGAATTACCATTTAAAGTGCTGCTGATACTAGACAATGCTCCTGGGCATCCTGTGTCACTAGGCACAGAAAATAAAAATGTTGAAGTGGTTTTTTTTACCACCTAACACGACCTCATTGCTTCAGCCCCTTGATCAAGATGTCATTAGATGCTTTAATATTGCCATATATATTCGACAGGTTTTCGAAATGCTGTACACAATGGCTAACGAATGCTCTGATATCGGGCTCATGGAATGCTGGAAGTCATTTACAATTGCTGACGCAATGCTATTTATCAAAGGAGCGATGGAGGAATTAAAGTCGAAAAAAAAACGATAATAGCATGTTGGAAAAATCTGTGGAATGACATCGTTCTTAGTTCTGAAGACACACATGATATTAATTCACATCTAGCAACGATATTTAACATTGCGCAGAAAATAGATGAAGAAGGATTTGACGATATAACCAAAGAGGAACTCAGTGATTACATAAACGAAGAGGATCAAGTATTCACCAACGAGGAATTGGTAGACCTTGTGAAATCTTCTCCAGAAGCGAGTGACGATGAGGATGAGGGTCAACAGGAACCGCCAGCATGGACGCTTGAAAAATTTTCAGCGATATCTCGAACTGCTCAAAAATTAAAAGAACAGATAGTAGAATATGATTCAATAATGGAACACAGTATAAAAATTACTCGCACTATCACAGACACCTTGAAACCTTTGGAGGATTTGTTTATTGAAATGAAAAGACAAATACGACAACTACCAATAACAATGTTCTTTGAAAAAGTCGACAAAACTATCGATAATGCACAGCCATCAACATAGTTTGCTTCGGATCTAAGTAAACAATCGACTGCTACCTTGGACTTGGAGGAATGAATATGTAGCTCACGATGATAAAGTTTTTCTTATTGTATATTTTCTTGTTGTGTGTGTAAATATGTACTATATATACACATGTATGAACTTACATATTTATTAAACTTAAATTCTATTTGTGCCACAGCACAAGAATATTTATTTATTTATTGTTTATTTATTTTAAATAAATATTATATAACTTATTTTTTCTTGTTTCATTGTTTTAACTTTGCTTCATATTTCATATTGTATTCGGAAATAAAGCGCTCGCTACTATCCGCGGTTTTCAGTATCCGCGGAAGAGCACAGAACCAAACCCCCGCGGATATGGGGGTACTACTGTATAAGTGTTTTATATGTATAAATGTTGGCAACATACTTATTCAGCTCTAATTTACCAGTAGCTAAAAAAAGACAAAGTCCAGTATATTGAGACATATGTGTCTCACGTTAATAAACTATGACATTTTTCTTTGAGCTTTTTTAATGTTGAGACTTTCTGTTCAGTGTCCATTCCTACTAAAGTTCCGCCTGCATTCATATGTTAACTTTAACGTTTTATTAGACTGAATACTAAATTGTGAGTGTCAATTAGAATTAATTAGATTAACGTGTTTGTGCCTACCGACTCTAACATTATGGATAACAATTATAAATAATTAGAAATGTAATCACCAAGAAATCAATAACAGTAAAAGTAATAATACTTGACGCAACCATATTTGCAGTCCATGCGTTTTCTGTTAGCGTAAAACCGCGACCTCAGGCCCATCTTATGTCACCAGCTCGAAGAAAAGGGCGAAGCTTTCTAAACAAACAGCTTACAGTACTGCCCTCCTATCTAAAACACGAACGTTTCTTCGCAAATGTAAAATTTTATATAATCCAAATTAAAAAAAAAAAAAAAAAAAAAAAAAAACTATATAAAATAGTGTTCGCTAAAAATTATTCTGATTCAGCAACGTGATTAATGCACAATACTAACTAAAATTTATTTTTAAATTAAGATTTCTAAATATTCCGCGAGAATAGACGGGGAAAAATATTTTTTTACACCAGGGCGATAAGGTTCCAAGGAATAGTTCGTATGATCTGTGGAATCCTTGAACATTCTTCATTGATTCTGAGCTGCCTTAACAACTTGAACTTCTTCGATAACTTTGATTAATATTCTATGCCCAGTATAATACTCAATACCACAAATACCAAAGGATTGCACAAAATTAAAAACATTTCTGCATATCTAATTATGGAACGTAGAAGTGAGTGTATAATATTCTATTATGGACGCGCTCTGCAATTCTAATGATGGTCACGTTAATCTTAAGTAATGTTGAAAATAAAATCAAAACGGGCTACCAACTATTTGGAAATAAAACCTTTTAGATAGTAGTAGCAAGTTCTTTTAGATATCGTGTTTACTGATGTGCATGAGTGGGGCTTTTAGCAGGTTTACACCATAATAGTGATCCTTTTTTATAATTCAAACGATATGATTGATTTGTATTGTTATGAATATAGCTAAAATCTATAGATTTTGAAAAGATTATAGTTTATAGTTCCCAGAATAGATAAATCGTCCAAATAAATTTCTTTTATCTCCATTTCACTCTAAGTAATATCATCTCAGCAGCGCTAAATCCTCTAAATACAATCATAACGGTCATCGCGGCCAATATTTCTATCTCCAGGTCGAAATTATTCCGAACGCGTAGGAATCGATTGGGCTTATTAGAAAAGTTACATCAGATTGTTCCGGATTTTCGGGGCTTCCTAGTCCCTAATCCGTCTCCGACCGATTCTCTCGAGAAATTTGCCTACTCCCCGAGGGCAGACTGACCGGAGTCATTTTGTTGGTAGACGGGAACTCTGAACGTACGCTTTCCCGATTGATTCGACCGACTTTCTGAATCGCAGTCGACGCCGTTCCGTTGTGTATCTTACGCGACCCGATTTCGCGATTGCACGAGAGGAATTACCAGAGGAATTTCAAGCATGTAGACTAACATGCTCGCCGGCGCCGTCTGTATGCGTTGGCTGCTTGGAAATCGCCGCCGCACCATCTAATCAGCTGCTGCGCCAGCAGCACGTTGCCGCTGATTATCGAAATTGCTGAGTATTGGGAAATAAATACGTATCTCCTACGATTTGGGAGATTTTGGACAGTAAATGTTTGTCGGAAGCCAATTTTGTGCTTTTATGCTTTCATGTATTATATAGCTCAAACCTGGAAAGACGATCATTTTGAAATTGGCAATTATTTGTTTTGTATTGAGTAAGAATTTTGTTAATAACCTGTTCGAAATGCTATAGGCATGCTGTAGATCCTTATCTATGTAGATTATCAATAATCTTTCAACATTATTTTGTTTTGGGTTAACATAAAAACGGTAACACAAAATGTTATGTTATATGAAACCAACCATTTTTCTCAGTGTATATACTAACATTTTCAGATTTCTCTCGTAAATAGTTTTCCATATACTCGTCGTGCGACACCCTGTATGTGTACTATTTATAGCATAGTATCTTGTCGTGTTTTCTAATCTACTCTTTATTTTCGTGTATTCTTTTCCACCTTAGTTTACGTTTAAATACTTGAATGACTTTATTTGTTCTATCTGTTTTCCATCAATTTTAATTGTTACCGTATCTTAATTAAATTAAGCTAAATAATTTACCATGCACTATTATTTCAGGATGTCCCACAGCAGTAAATATCTTGCTATATATAACTTGGAAGGTTTTTGTCCCAAAGTAGTCGTTCTGAAGCAATCGGTAAGAAAAGTAATAAGTTTTTAAATTGACCAAATAATAATAAAGATGAAAGAATCAGAAGTGTTAATCGCCAATACAACTTACTAGCAGGCTTTAGAAGATATAACAAAAATTGCTTGTAGGGCTTGTCATTGTGTTATTTAACACAAGCTCTTGTGCTCGAGTCTTTTACCCCACAAGAAAGCGTTAAAGTAAATTTCCTCCATAGAAAAACTTAAAACAATTTTTAATGGACTTGTGATAGACTAGCTTTTAAGATCTCACTTAGGATCTCGACAATATTTGAATATCGCGGGGTCGAGTCTGGCTGTGGTCGACCAAGATAATCAGCTTTTTCTTTCTGGAGTCGTGGTGATGATTAGAGATGAGATGTGAGTCAGCAGAGGTGCCTGATAAGCTATTACTAGCGCTAAGGTTTATCTAGACAAGGGGTCGGCAACCTTGTAGCTGTACTGTGCCAAACCACCCTACCAATATGATTCAGGGGCGTCATGCAAAAATTTGCCTATAACTTTTCTTTACGGAGGATCTCTTTTTTAATTTTTTTTGCAGCACTGGCGTAAATGTAGGGCATTACCAAGAATTGCACCGCGACCCCTGATCTGGACCTTAAACGAATTGCAAATCTTGCAAGGCTGTGGCTGAAATTTCAAAAATGGACTGTAACTATAACGTTTACTTGATAGTTTTAATTATAATAACATGTAATGACATAACAAACTTAAAAATAACACACTCTTGCCAATCTATAGAATATCTATTCTTGGTTAACAATTGGTTTAGCATTCTTATGGGAAAATATTTCGGAATTCATATGATATATATTTGCTCATGGTAGATTATTATATATGCTTATCATTTGAAACTAAATCCGAATATAATGAGCAGTAAATATTATTTAGGCCAGATAAGAAACAACAAAAACATGTTTTTGTTTTGCCATCCATATCAACATACCAAGATTTCGTGATCCTTTTAGCAACCTACATTATCTGCGATTTAGTAATTCACCGAATTTTCTCATCATAAACAGGCTCATTTGTTATTCTAAAGTACTTCCCGGACTTCGCGAAAATCCTTGCGAGATATATCTTCCTCGAAATGCAAAACATTCAACTTTTATTATTATCTGTGCGTCCCACGTTTTCGCTGTCGACTCAAGCCCGCGTAGGCGTCGTCAGCGCCACCTATCCTTACATTATTAAAATATGCCGTTCGGGTTCGTCACGTTTACGACTCATAACAAAAACTGAAGGATACATTATGCATAGCTCATCCTGGAACTAGTTACCGGCCGCCCGGTGTGGGCTTCTCAGAAACATCCCCAACACGGCGAGTACTTTAGAAATCCCACCCTTATTAGGTCAAAGAAGAGAGGAACTCGTGATGGCGGTCATACTTTCGCGTTGCGGAAGGAGGAACTGCAGAAAGTAATTAACTAGAAACCTAGGCGATGGGTGTATTAATACGTGCGCGCCAACCGGTCTTGTCCGGACGAACACGTCAAATAATTTACGTAATTTATATTAGGCAAACGGTGTGTTTACATTGTTAGAAGACGTTGGGCTGACGAGCAGAAATGCACGGTCATGCAATAAATTAGCTCGTCTCGCCATGTAATTTGGTGCCAGTTGGTTTGTCACGTTGATGTGTTTTGAACTCATGAAAACATATTTGATGAACTCGTGAAAAACTAACTTTATATAATTCATTTCAGTAATTAACGGTAATGACGAAACTCAACACAGAATATCAAAATAAATTCGTTATATTCGATAAATTGATTATGAATGATGATTCAATCCATGCTTTAAATATGGAGAACCTATTTTTTTAGTAGTAAAATATACTAGAATTAGGGATTATGAAAAATCATTTGGTTATTAAAATCATTCGATTATTAGAATCACTCGACTATTGATCAGTCGATTATTGAAATCATTTGATTATGCCCAACATACTGTCAAGTATGTAAAGCCATTACCTGTAACTGTCTTGCTAAGTTATAAGGCTATTGACTGGCCCCTACATTTTCAACTCTCTGGTTCCACCCAGAGGTTCTATCCTGGAGATGTTATGTTCCAGTATCGTTGGCGTGTCTCCTGCTGTATCTTTAGAGCTTATACTATGAGTTGGCTTGGGTAGCTTGTAGATAAGTGTTGCCACTTAAAGGAAGTAGCATAATAGACCTCGTAACAGTAGCCTAGATGCACATGGCTACCTATCTATCCTCTCCAACCAATAATCCATAAGACAGATTTTAAATTACTTATGAGGAGAATAGTTATGTTACTGAAAGCTGTCGTGCAGATGATCCTCATGTTTTAAATATTCCTCTGCTATTTATATTTGTGTATTATTTATATTTATATTTCTTATGACATTTATATTTTTAAATTAGTAAAACTAATGGTAATGAAACGCATACTATTTACACTAAAGAAAACATTGAAGGCAATTAAAGTAGGTATGTTAGCCAAAACACATCTAGAGATAATGGCAACAATGGTCCCAAATCCGGGCGGATTACATGAAGAATGTAAGCAGGAACATTTATCGTGTAATCTGCTCGGATATGGAGGCCATTGTTGCCATCATCTCTAGATGAAAACACAAGCACCACATTAACCTAAACTTCCACTCTACCGGTAAAAGACACTCGATCCATACGAGTTATAACAAAAGATGGGAGAAAAGGAAACAAAAAGTGGTACAAATAACCACCATAGGTAAAGTATAAATAAATATATGAAATTTGTAATTCATTTTGAATCTAAACTCAAGGTGTTATTAGCTTCAATCTTACGAAGATAGCGCTTGAACACGCTTCCCACGATTATTATGGCCAAAGATCTTTATGAACCTGTGGAAATTTTTGAAAATGTAGTTCATGTTCGCCTATTTGGAATCTGTATGTAGTACCTACCTGTTAGGAATCTTCTGTAATGTTTTGGTTTATATTCATTATTTTGATACCATGTAAAATGGTTTCAGAGCAATCGAAAATGTGATTGGTTGTAAAGATGTAACAATAAAAAAACACACAAAAAACCACTCTTTCCAAATTTTGTAATAAAAGTTTTACCGTAAGTAAGTAAAAATATGAAAAAAAGGACAAACATTTCTGAAAGTAAATAATGTCACTCAGAGCTTTAATCGAAAAATAGATATAGCGATAAATTGCTGTAAATATAACTTAAGTACCTATTAACTTTTTCCTCGCAATTTTCCGTTCAGAAATGAGAATATCCACAACCTACCTTCGTAACTTCTTAATGATACCACACTAGGCCACCGGAACAAATCCTATCTGTTGTTTAAAAATAATTATTTGGGGATTACAAGACAAGTAAGCAAATAAATCGTAAGGACCTGGCTGCAAAGTTTCAGTAATTAATTATGAAGTCGAAAAAGAAAACGATGGAAAAGTTATTCAACCAGTCCACTTACAATTAACGTAAGGAACCTGCAAAACTTTATAATCTGTTGAGGAATGTGGAGAATCGAAATTTTCGCTTGAAACAGTGTAATCAGCCGTAAACGACTGTAGCGTAATTGTATTGATCAATTGCTTTTGATGAAGAAAATTTTAGGTTCTTATTAACATCGCATTGAAAGTTGGCTTAAGAATTATCTTAGCTGTTTTTCGGGGTAAGATTGTTTAATAGTATGTATACCGGGTGGTCCATTTATCGTGCTCCCCCCCCCCCCCCCCAAAATTTGGAAGCAGTCAGTTTTATGAAAAAAAGTTTCAAGTAAACGTTTTACTACAAGAAGTGTCCTATCTGATGGTTAAGCAGTCGTACACCAAGGAGAACGTATGAAGGTCATACGAAGGTCAAGTGTTTTTTTTTTTTAAATTAAACAAGGCATTTTTTTTAGAAATTCTGAAAAAGGATGTAATTGTCAGTAGAAAAGTACTAAAACTCATGTGACCTAAAATTAAGATTCAGCGAAATATTCAAGAAAAACAAAATATAAATTGGAAATAAAACATGAAAAACATAGTATTTTCAAAGCAATAATGTGGACGTATTACAAACTAATTAATAACAGGTTTACATAACAGATAAGTCATATTTGAAACAGGGGATGTACGTAATTACAAAGGAATTAAATGGGTATAAGTTTGTTTTTTATAATTGGATATTAATAGGTCGCATGAATTAGTTGCTTGTTGTAATAATGGGTTATTTGTTGCCCCTTAATCCGGGAATACTATCGCAAAAGCCAATAACCTTTGTATTTGTAATCCCTTGCAGCTGCATAAATACCTTACAACCTAGGTAACTGACTTATTGTTACTTGTATCGCTGTGATAAAACTACCAGTGTTTGAATATCAAGAATGGATCCAGTGCATGTACAAAAATTGATATGATTTTCATTTATGGTGAAGCGGGAAGAAATATTCACGCAGCGTGTCGTTTGTATGCTGTAAGATACCCTGATAGACACCAGCCGAGTCGTACGACCTTTCGTCGTGTTGTACAACAGTTCACTACCACAGGACGTATTGTGAAGAAGAAAAAAATTCGAAAAAAGAATGTTACCGATAAAAACGCGCAAATTGCTGTTCTAGCGGCAGTGGCTCATTATCCACACATCAGTACTAGAGAAATTGCCGGCCAGTCTGGAATCTCACGAATTAGTATTGGTCGAATACCTACTGAAACACCAAAAATTTCACCCATACCACATATCGATGCATCAAGACCTTCACAGAACTGATTTTGAACATCGCGTACAATTTTGTGAATGGGCTCAGCAAAGAATTCGCGACAACAATAACTTTTTTCTCAATGTGCTATTTTCCGACGAATCCACTTTTACGAATCATGGGCAGATAAATAGGCATAATATGCATTATTGGGCAACGGAAAATCCTAAATGGTTACGACAAGTAGACCGGCAACGTCCATAGAATGTCAACGTCTGGTGTGGGATTATTGGTACGAAAATAATTGGACCTTTCTTTATTATTGGCAATTTAGATGGTAATAAGTATAGCGACTTTCTACACAATGTGTTACCGACACTACTTGAAGATGTACCCTTAGAGCGGCGAGCCACAATGTGGTACCAACATGATGGGTGTCCAGCTCATTATTCACACGCGGCTCGAGAAATATTAAATTACATCTTGGCCTGCTCGTTCTGCAGATTTGACCCCTCTAGATTATTTTCTGTGGGGTTCAATGAAAGAGAAAGTGTACCGTACTGCCGCAACAACACCGGAAGATATGCAGCAAAGGATAATAAATGCATGCTCAGAAATTACGGAAGACGTGCTAATAAACGTCCATGATTCATTTAGTCGGAGAATTCTAAAGTGTATCGAGGTTGAAGGTCAACACTTTGACATTTACTGTAATGAGTCCGAAGTTTCCGAAACAATTGTCCCGATTAAATTAAATTAGTGTAGCCCAGGAGTGATCGGATACTTTGTGTCTATTTACGTTATTCTTTTAATAATTTTTTTTGTGTTTTTCTTGAATATTTCGCTGAATCTTAATTTTAGGCCACATGAGTTTTAGTACTTTTCTACTCGCAATTACATCCTTTTTCAGAATTTGTAAAAAAAAATGCCATGTTCTATTTAAAAAAAAAACTTGACCTTCATACGTTCTCCTTGGTGTACGACTGCTTAACCATCAGATAGGACACAAAACGTTTACTTGAAACTTTTTTTCATAAAATTGACTGCTTCCAAATTTTGGGGGGGAGCAAGATAAATGGACCACCCGGTATATACTAAGCAAGCGAGCAAAATGCATCGAAAGTGCACTGATTTTTTCAGTAAATTTCAATAACTTCTGTTAAAAACATACAACGCCTATGAAGTACCACCAATTTACATTTTTTTGTTAATTAAATCAATAACGAATACTTTAAATAGATTACATATTATTTAAAGTGGAGAGCATGCAAGATGATTTTTTGAGATAGGAGGCTAACACTTCATTTTGATATATAGCAGTTAATTCTGAACTTTTACTAACATTTTCCTCTCTTTGGGATAAACGAGGGTACTTTATTCCTAAGTTCTTTTTATTTTTAAGTGCTCACTCTGTATGCGGTAGAAATAAATTGCGTACAAAGAGTCTCAAGTTGGCTTTAAAAGGTGCACAAAATTTCGGCATTATTACAAGTTAAAAAATCCCATACGATGCAGACTTTAAGTGTGACACTGTATATATCTATAATATTTATCTGATAGAATAATAATGGAAATTGAATCGAAGATTAGGTACTTATACACTATTCAGATTTAGTTCAGAGAATTTGAAGCACTTCAATTTTGAAATTTCAGAAATCAAGAACACACACAAAAATATATAAGACTTACTTCCTGTTCCCAACTGAAATTCTAGAATTTAATACAACTTCGCTATCGTTCTGATAAAGCCGAATGCTTGAAATTCTTTAACGTCGACATACTAGAGACGGCGAAATCGAGAATCTTAGCTGAGACAGCGAGAACGTGTCCGAAAAAGAAGCAACACAAGAAGAAGAGAGGACTGAGATTGTAGTATCTGAATCGTTCGTCGATATGACGGGATCGAAACGCTCCAGTAAATTTCGCTTTTTAATTACATTTCCAATTAACACGGATTCGACGCGTCGCTGCCGTCTTCCGCCGCACGATTTCGAATTATTGCCGGAATGACAATTGTTTGAGCATACACTTCTAAATGTCAATAATTCCCCACCGCTTGCGTCTTAATTAAGCGGCATCAATTAGCAAATATCTTCGAGGTTCAAACACGACGAAGCTCGGCTTAAGAACACCATGACATCAAAACGATAAATAATTCCAGAGGAATCTTCCCATTCCTATATCGGTTTCATTTGTGTTCGTTACCATTATGATTAACGAAAGGGAGGCTAGATATTGGAACCTTTATTTAAATACTAAGTTAGGGTGAATAAGTGCAAGATATAAGAAATGAAAAAGGGAAGTTTATAAAATGCTAATTGATTTTGATAACATCCATTCAATCTTTTTGGATTCTTTCTCCAAATATTTGGCAAATATTTTATTTTTGATTCACCCTCTGTATTGTCAAAGTAGTTCTCAACTCCTTCACGATATGTGAAAATGTATCGTGAAGGTGTTGAGAACTGCTAACTTTCACTTTTCAGATTAATTTTACTTAAAATAACAACAAAAAACACAACAAATAAAAATTTAATTACAGCAGTTATTAAGAGAAATTTAGAGTTGGGAAACTAATACCTTACTTCCTTTAACTGTTAAGTCGGAGGATTTTTTCAAAAAATTCTGCAGTATTGCATTATATATTTTTTAATAATGTCATGGAAAAAAGTTGGTTATTTTTTGATAGCATTATTAATTATATACGCTCGGCTGATAGTCCAGTGGCTTACACACTTGGCTATCAGTCGTGAAGTCTAGGGTTCAAATCTCACTCTGGTGAATTACGATAAATAATTAATAATATATAATAGTAGTTTAGCTAATTCTCAACACTTAAGCATAAAGTGGTTTTCTTTTTTAACTTTTTTTATGGTAATTCGATTTTGAGTTACTTCAGTTAAGGCTGGTTCGCGATAAATTTAATCGTTTTGTTTTAAATCCTTATCTAAGTGACCATTCTAATATCTTTTATTATTAAATATTGCTTGTCCTTATGTAAATCAAAAGTACACTAATGAAACTAAATTAAATTTTTGGCAAAAATTGATTTATTTGTACAGTTGACCGGAAAACTTTTTGAGGAATAATTAGCGAAAGCGTTTTTAATAACATCTAACATTTTTATGCCCTAGACTTATATTGGAAAAAAAAAATAATTATGGTTTTGGGCTTTTCGTACTGACATTGCTAGTGTACAGCTTTGATTGAAAGTGCCTCACGCTTACTTTTTCTTCGTTAACTCAGCTAATTTATTATCAAGTTCTGCTGGAATTTTCTTTGTCGGGCGAAAATATATATAGTCATGCTGGAATCATACAGTGTGAGACTCCAGGCTTTCGCTACCCACGAAAAAATTACCATCCTTTCTCTGCGAAGAAGTGCTGCCGGAACAGTCGTTGCTTCTCCATCAGTCAGCGTATTGGTTACATTTCATTCAGTATTTATCATTGCCTGCCTGGTGTGTTCTTCGGTAGCCTCTGTTTTCATAATTTGGGCTATTAAGTTGTGAACTACTCGCCATTTTCTCTCAGAACTGGTCATGATGTTGATTAATTTTGATATGTAGATGTCAACCCCAACACCCAGGCAGGCGCGCGTGCAATATTTAGTCCATCTGGGGAGGTCGAAAACGGTATGGTCTACTGTACCTACCAATCCACAATACAAATATCCATCGTTCGTCCTTCCTCAACTTCATCGCGTAGGTCCGAAAGACACCATGGCCAGTCAACATTTGCATTAGATAGTAGTCAATATTACGGAACTCGCACTTGCACCACTTCTGCACGTTTTCTGGACCATTGCAAGACCAGCGGCATGATCCCGGCGATCACTTGAAGCGCCTCCCAAGAAAATGTGCTGAACGCTGACGCCACTCTCAGCAATTTGGGTTTTTGTATTCTCTCTAACATGGCGCGGTATATCTTCGCGTGCAAGGCTCCAGGCCATATGGGAGCTCAATGCATCAGTACGCTGTGCATTGTTGCGCATAGCACTTCTCCTTTGCAGCCACCTATATTTGCATTATTCTTGTGAGGCTCATCAGTCTGCTTGCACCGCTATTGGCGTGTAGGCTAAATTTATCTCTACCATCGAAAACTACTCCAAGGTATTTTACTGCTTTTATAGGAGTTATTCTTACGTCATGCTTTAAGTTTTTTTTTCCGGTTGTTCATGAACGCGCTGTCGTTGCCAGCTCCTATAATTATCGGCAGATCATCCGCCGAAGCGATCCTTGAGGCATTCACTAGCAGCTCTAGTTCCAGTTCTTCGTCGTACAAAATGTATCACAGGTTCGGCCCCAGGACAACGCATCCACTATCCACGATCACCTTACGGTTGATATGCAAATAACATGCACACAACCTATTACCTTGCTGTCTCTAACAAGCCAAGGAATTGTAAAATATCGCATTTTTGCTTTACTTTTTCTGCAAAAAGTCATAGGAAAGAGTTTATTTTTTACACATTTATTTTTCTGATGAGATGAATAATATAAAATATTCCCATACGACGCAGCTTTTAATGTATGACATTATATAAAAATAAAAATTTGTTCCATTATAAAGCACACGCACACGACAGAGTTCTGATAAAGATCCAAAAGAGATCTTAAAAATGAAGAGTTTCAAGCAGGAGCAGGTATATGTGACCTACCTGTAGTAGGAATAACAACGAACTTGAAAGAGCTATCCAGTTCGAATTGCTGGGAACAGCGATAACAGCAAAGGAGTCAAGGAAATCCTGAAGGGAATTGTAGTGGCAGGGGTACTATCAAGAATATTATGGACGAAAGCCCTATCCAGAGTAGTTAAGATAAGAGATTACGAATCAATTGTATGCTATACGCTAGCGAAACATTACGGGAAAGAATTCTATTCTAAATAGTAAGTGTAAGAAATGTAAGGATCAAGAGACGCCGATTGAAGAAAAGACACACAACTAGAGAGATAATGGGGTTGTACAAAAATAAAGTAAGAAAAACACAAACAGTGAGAACGAGCTGATTAAGAAATACTATTTCAATGCCAGAGCAAATAATTGTTGAAAAAGTTTAATGTTATGGAGAAAGTCCGATAAGAAAAGAGAAACCAAAGAAAAAGCGGCAAATGGAAACACTCAGTAAAAACCGAAAAAATATGTAAGCCAATTGCGAAGAAATGCCAGGGTTTTTTCATCGTTTATGGCGACATTCTTCCGTAGAAATAGAAATAATCAAAGGTATTCAAAAGGTTATTATCTCTTGTGAACTTTGCATTTTATCTGGAACAGATATTTATTTAGGAGAACAAAATATTTGCACTACACTTCTCACCCAGTTCCATATCGAATTACGGAAAAAGAATCTCAAACATTACGTACGTACACATGATGTTCCTATATCGCAAAATTTTCTGTGTTAAAACATTCAGTATGTAACATCGCTAGCGGTAACAAAAGCAAGCGCGCAAGATCCACGTCCTCATTTTCAGTGGTATATCCGCGCTATTCCTAGAGGAGCTGTAGGTATTTATCTACGTGTAACACATATCTGGAAATTCCATATACCTACACCTATATGAAATGCCATTGAAAACGTCTACAATTTCTACTTTGAGATAGGTTATTCCAATGTTAGCCCTTGTGAAGCGTTAAATTCAATTTACAGTTCACGAGAGGTATAAATGTTCAAACCTTAAGAGAATCATATTTTATGAAATATCGAAATACTTGTAATTTATCTACCCTACATAGACTAATTCAGCTGTGAAAATACAAATACCGTACGTAAATTGTAACGGGTATTTATGACAATGGGGATAAACACCCATTCTCTATGTAAATTATTTTCCATTATTATTGTTTACGTTAACCTTGTATGAATATCTTTCCTTCAGGAACATTTGGCCAAATCTCTATTTTTGTATTTAATTGGACAAAAACATTAGTTTATGACGTAAAAACATGGTAACTGTTTGATGCAAAATAATGGCAACACTTTGAGAAGATTGCAGTGAAATTAGTTTCAAATATTTAACTTTGTTGTCCAAACGATAATTATAATGTATATTTTCTTGTTTCTTTTTTTCATTCTATTCACTATTCAATGGTTTCTAATTTATTACGTGTGCAGTAGATTTTATTTTTTCATCTTTAATATTTTTATTCCCCATAATCATTTTTAAAATGCCGTTATTTTTGCTAATACTTTCTGAATCATACTCTTACTCATGACCCATAGGCCACCACATATATTTTTCAAGAGACTTTTGTTCTACAATATTGCAGTTAATGTATTTTACCTTGCCTCCACTCTCTCTTCTTCATTTCGCTCTAATCGTCTTTTGCAACGTCTTTCGTAGTAAGTTCTAGATTTTCATATGCACTGGCATGCTCAATTGCTCGACTATCAATGTCTTTCTTGTTAGCACCTGTGACCGTATATATTCTAGTTTATCCATACTAATGGCTAGGCCCACTTATAGTACTCTTCCATTAACTTTACAAATTGAGATAACAGTAACTTGAATACTTAGTTCTCCGGCCTACGGATGTTACTATTTACAGTGATGTTAGCTGCTGCTTATTCCTGTAATCCAAAGAGTAGATAGATTATAGATATTCCATAAGGTTGGCCTTATCAGTGGACCCTGCGGCACTCCAGTTATATCTAATACACTTTTATTAAAGACAATCAAGGATCTCTCCCCCAAATAACTCACGATAATGTCATAAAGGCGATAGTTTCTTTTTTGCCAACTATCTAATGATTCCTTTTCAAGGAAGGGAATTCAAGGCATTCTGTGTTTCATAGGTTATGAGTGCTAAATTAGTTAATTGAACTCTTTTCAGGGAAATGATTGTCGATCTCTTTCTCTCTGTGTAGCCACAGTGCTGTTCTAATATGCCTTCACTTTTATCTATTTTGTACTTCAAGCGTACGACGTAACTATTGGTCGATCGGCATTGCTGTATCGTTCAGGCTTTTTCTCCTTTAGGATTAAGATAAGCCCAGCTATTTCTTATGCTGTCGAAAACTTTCATATTATCAAGAATTAATTCACTACTGATAGGTAGATTTTAGACGAATTTATCGGGGAAAACTCATTTGGCCCTGTAGCCTGCTTACCTTTAATGCTACTTTCAGCCAATTTCTTCCCTAATAAACAAGGACTCGTTTCCTTTTTCACCTTCATGCTGTTCTATCTGCGTGACAATAAAAATCACCATACGCAGAGAAAAACAATTTTTTAAATCATCTTTGCCGCTATTTAAAATAACCACTTTTTTCAGTCAATACATATTTCTTCTAACTCAAAATAATACTACTTCATTGAAAGAAATACATATTAACTAAAAGAAATATATATTAACTGAAAGAAATGATTCTTTTGAATAACGGCAAAGAGATATTTCTTTGATCTAAAGAATTTTCTATCTGTGTGGCTTCTACATGTTCCTCACCAATCGTCTAGCTTTCAGTTTCTTGGTTAAAATGTGGTACACTTTATCCCATATATTCTAATCTGAAAGCTAAATAAACTTTCTTCAGGTGTTTATCTTTATTATTATTCTCGTCTAATACACTTTATTATTATTTTTGTTTTGATTATTATTATTGCAGAAGCAGGAAACCGCTGATATCTGTAACAAAATGTTACAAGTCGAGTAATTATAGAAAAGTTGCATCTGGAAAGTTTATAGGCTACGCTAAAGCTTCCTAATTCAATATATTAAGGGCTGTTAATTAAAGACAGAATGCAATTTGCCAAGATGCCGTAGCACATAATTAGTAAAGTTCCATTGTCTTCTGCAGTTTTCGGTAAATATTTCGTCCTTCGGGCGTTAATTAAGGATATGGCGCGCATTGCCTGGCTAGAGTTACGAAATTTACTGGAATTTAGCTAATAGAAACGCATGAGCCGAACCATGCGGAAGAAGAAACCGATATTATACGAATTAGTTGTATACCAGGAAAATGAAAATGGGTATCTAGTTCTTAACTTCTCTGAACGTTTGTAATATTATCTAATTATTATTAATTAGGTTTCTTGTTGCTGCGCAGTTTTGCAAAAGATTCATTGGAGGTATCTAATTTCATTAAACAACAAAACTTTATACTGAGATACTCATATCCTTCGCTAGAGTAAAAGAGAAAATCTAACCAGAAAATATATATTCAACATATACAGGGAACCTTAGCTTCCACCAATAATAGGGAATTACGTGAATGATTTATAATATATAACAATAATCCGTTAGTCTCGTCGTACTAGATGGCATAGCAGGGTAGGTAAGCATCTACACATACATAGGTTGATATATCATATAATGCAGCCCTCATTGTGGGTAACGTTTAGTAAATGCAAAGCAATAGAGACATTAAATTAAACATTTTAGAATTTTAATACCTCGCAAGAGAACGCTAACGTGCCGTTATTAAAACATCTCCCATGTCTGAACTAACAAATTAAAGATAACACCCTGCAATGTTAGAATAAACAGCTCATTCGCATGAACGAATGGCGTGGAGTGCCGTAACCGAAAACCATATCAGAGGGTTCCCTTAATTTATACGTTTTACATTCCAATTACCTCAATCTCAAACAAAAATATTTTCTTTCGTTACAATCTCGGAGACATCATGCACGAATTATTTACCTACGAATTTCCAGCGGAATTCCTCCGCGAGATTTCACCGACGCCGGCGAAAATGAAATGAAGCGTCTATCTTTATGAACCAGCACTATTGCCATCAGAAAGGATTTTTGCGAATTCACGTTTAGTACGCGGCTGAAAACCCGACCTGATTTTCTTCTTTTTTTTTTTTTCTTTTTCTGATGTCGCACGGAATGCTTCGAATATTTTCTGATATTCACAAGCATATACGTATATATATATATCTTTCCATTTCTCATAGTTATACCCTAGCTACGATTCAAAATACCGGAACGCACCGCAACGTTGCAGCGCCCGAGAAAAATGAATTATAATGGATGTCAGTTATGTCGTTGAATAGTTGAGGGAATAAACGCAAGATGGCGCACACATATGGTGGGTGGATAAGACCGGATGGTAAAAAGAGGACATTGTTGAAACCCAGGTGTATAAATCGCTGAATTTTTGAAAAATTGGTGAAAAATTTTTACTCGAACCACGTACTAGGATATCTTCGTTTTATTCCAGCTATTTTGACAATTTTTGATTAGGGTATTAGACGGGAAGATATCTTATTTGTGTTTTTATTTAAGTAAGGCAATAGGGAAGAAATTTATTTGAAGTTACCCCAGTGAAGAGTGCAATATAAAATGCAAGCATGAAGTTAGTGTAGAACTGTTTTGTTCTATTATTCTAAACTGAAAAAAAAATCACTTGTAAGGAGTTTATTTATGTTTCCTTAAATAAAGTGAAAAGTATATTTTTCTAATAAAGTTGCAGTCAAATATTATAAGTCATCAATAGTCAAATATCTACAGTACCAATACGAAACCACATTTTTTTTATGTACACTATCCTGCCAAAGCAAGGGTAATTGTAAAATATTGATCCAGCTGAGTAATTATTAGTTTATGCTTAAGTACCTATAAGTCGTTGAAAACGAACAATTTTCTTAACTGTATAAAAATTAATGAAACATATTAATATGGTTGGCCTCCTGTAACTACTGCTTATTTAAAAACTTATAAGAGTGAAAAAGATGGTAAGAGGTTTGGGTCAAATAATGATCTACTCATTTGATTGGAGAATTGTTGAAAAATATGAGATTATATTGAAAAATATATCTGATTGTCTTCCCATTGTTGGAGCTCACCTCAAGAATCATACGATCTATAGGCCTGATTGATCGATATAAGCGTATTCCAAACTTTTGGACACATTTAAAAAACCAAAACTTTTGTCAGTATGCCATTAGAAAGTAAGTTTCACATTTAACTCTGAGAGAAATATTTGTTTTCTAACTGTTTATGATTTGCCTAATTATAAACTTCTAAAGCCCATTATTTGAGGAACTTCGATTTCAACAGGCTATCATCCGATTTGTTTGAAATTGGGGCCGTTGATTCGTCACAACATTATTAAAATCCTGATAATTCTTTAGAAATCAATAGTTTTACAGAATGATGGAGAAATGAGTGCCTTTTCTCTTGCCTGATATTTCCTAATTATTAGATTAGATTATCTAAAACAGTGCCCAAATTTTAGAAAAGTTAGATGATTATCACTTGAGATCGATGTTTATTAAGTGATAAAACCTTCTCCAAGGCAATTGTTCCAATATTGAAGCATTTTTTAATTTATTCAGAAATTAGTTCACTATTTAGCTGTCGTAGTTGGCATATTAATGACAAGTTCTGGACCCACATCACTTCTTGCGAGAATGTCCCATCTTTCTGAATAAGTGAGTTCCAGCATAGCCAGATGGAAGATTCACCGTGAGCCGTCCCCAATATACTTAATATACAGTAACTTGAATCAACTTGCTTCTAGTGCTTGCATCACCTTCTTACAGTTCCTGCTCAGCGCACACCTTTTTTAAGGCTAAAATCTACATTGTATTTTAGCTTTGAAAATCATTATGTGTGTGAAGTATTTATTAACTCAAGATATTCCCAGGTCCACTCATTACTCGAATCATTCATAAAGCAGTTGGTGTCGTTCAATGCATCTTCATTCCTAGTGAAAAATGCATCGATTTTGAGTTGACTACACTCCATGTTCAATGATATTCCCAGTATACTGTTGGAGTGATCATATCAAGGTTATGGAGAATATTATTTCTCCAACAAGCTTGGTAATTCGGCAATTGATTCATTATGTCTCATGGGTGGAAAACAGTAATTCTCTTACCTTGGCTAAACGTACACCGATCACATAAACATTGTTACAGCTGTAAATGAGGAAAGTGCAACGCCATCTACCTGTGAAGGTAACATGTCTGGTAGCATCAACGGCAGAAATAGCAAAGCCATCAAACGGTTATGAATTATAGACACAGTCATCGACCACCGGAGTGCAGCACACACATTAAAAAATGTGTAAAATAATTAAACACAAAGAAAGGTTGGGAGTGATTGCCGAATGTGTCAACGCCAGACATGGGTAGATGTCGTTGCACTTGTCCAATTTACATCTGTATGCCATCAATGCATTTAGCTGCGTGGTGGAGTATTTGAGATTCTGAATTATAGAGTAACAACAGTGAATTCACATTCCTGTCCTTCTACTTCCTGAAAATTGCTTTCATCTGTAATTACCAAGAATAACACCGACCTCTTTAAGGGTAATAAAGTGTCACTTAATCTTAATTAATTGAAACAAAGTCAGTGTAAATTACAATTAAGGATAGGCTATTCAAATGATGTAAATATATCCATTTGGGTCAATTTATTAACATCGATAGTTCATAACAAGTGGAGCAATTAAGCCGAACTGAATTCATCAAGAACTGGAATTGGGGAGACACCTACCGCCATGAGGCGCACTAATAGCGAAAAGGATGGGAAACACTATACGCAACACACACACTGCGCGTTCGACCCCAATCACATAATGACCGCTTTTGATTCAATTTCTCGCGAGTGCCGGCGTGTCGTGAAGAGCTGCCGTCCTGGAACAGCCTTAAAAAAGACGTCCAGGGAAGGCAGTAAAACGCATTTGTGTATCGCCGGTAATCTGCTAAGTAACCGTGGCGTGTCTAGATTGTATAATTTAGTTAAAAGAATTTACTAGCACCGATAAAAGGGTGACTTTATGGTGCAACGCTCTCAAGGATAAATTTAAAAAACGAACGCTATATTTAGATAGAGAATGCTTTATGATCGTTGTCACATGATGTCCTATGTTTTAATTTAAAAACGAGATATGAATAAAATTTAAAATCGTTTCGAATTTTAATCAAATGTTTAAGTAAAATGTAGCGGTAATAGAATAGAACAAAATCTTAATTTTACAGATAGTATGGTTGCTGAGGATAGGTTAGTAACATTATTACCTTTAAATTCAGAAAAGTATTGCCGAATTGGTTCCTCAATCCTAAAACAGGTGTACCACCGACATCCAAATGAGACACTTACGATATCGAGAAGCTATTAATTGCGATAATTAATGTTTCGTCACACAACACCACAAAATTTAACACCTTACCATAGGCTTAGTGTTTAGAATATTGGGAATTTGTAAGAGACGTCATAAATACATAAAGTATGTTATGTTGTGTATTATGTGACGCTGTTGAAGCATTTAATACGCCTTAACGTGATCATAAGAACAAGCACGGCGCTAAGGGGTTAAGTAAACACGTCTACCAGTGCAGCCAGAAATAATTTTAAACAATATAGGAATATGTGCGATTCAGTCAAAACAGAAACAACGAAATAGCCGCTCAATGGCAAATTTATCCGACTTTTACACGGAAGAGGTAAACCATTTCAAAACGGCATTCTGATGAATTGGCAACCGATTATTATATTCTTATATATTATAATTGTGGCGATGCGATCTTTCGTGTAAATATTTCTAGTACAATGTTAGACATAATCATTAATCAACTTTATATTCGATACAATTGAATGAACTATTATAACTAATTTATTTCCGTTTATGTTGCTCGTGAATTTATTAAAATTTCATGAAGCAGAGATTTTGAGATTTGCAGAAGGACTTCAATCGTGATATGGTACTGATCTAACAGGCACTTTTCTACTACGGATGCTGAAGACGACTAACACAGTCGTGGAAACTACCACAGAAATAAAATCATAGAAGTTTCTACCATCAAATATTTTGCGGAACTGTTACAATAAAAAATTTATCACTGTGTTGACATGCTCCTCAGAAGCTGTTATTATTGTCAGCACAATGGAAATGCAAATTTAAAATCTAGACAAAACGACTGATATTTTTAATATGATTAAATGGAGAAATTTAAATTTATAATTATAGAATTTGTATACTTTGTCAATTCCTGATGGTAATTAGATAATTAATTAATAGTAAATACGATAAAAGATATCAGTATGTGTTGTTATTTATCAGAGGGCCCGAATTAAAATCTTACGGTGAGGCCAAAGATTTATTGCTCCGTTACTGCTGTAATTCCTGTCTTATGTTAATTTCTGTATTGTTCAGGATATCTATTGAAAGTTTCATATATTTTTCTTTATCTGTAAAATCGTTAAACAGTTTTGTTAGCAAAACGTAAATACTACCAAAATAAAAAAAGGAAATTAGAGCACAGACGATTTTAACATTTCATTATAATCTGTGTAAAATATTTATCGCATTGGGGAAGGCCTCACACGTTTGCAAAGACTACGACGAACACCGTACCACGTATATATCACTTTTATTGTCGGTATTTGATCAATATTCACGTCGAATTGTACGCAGTAAAGGCGTCTGTACGTCAGTGCGAAATTTAATGTAATAGTGTCATTCGGAGTGACAAATGCGGCGAATGCAACAGCAGGGCCGATTTTTGAACGTCGCGTCGGGTCGCCTCGACGGTTGCTGTATAGATTTTCGGATGGAATGAGAGTCGCGACATGGGACTGACTACAACTGTTCTATTTGATCGAATATTGTGTGAGTGTTTGTGTGACGTTAACGTTTCATATTTGATCACGCGTTTATAATTCGGTTATCTTCTGGATAATTTATGACTACTGTTCTATTTTACAAAAAGAACAATTGGTTTAATTTTCTTACTCATAGCTGTTTTGGAACAAGCCTATGTAATGATTTCAGTTCGTAATGCAAAAATATGTATACTCATTGACTAATAAACATTTTTTTTTGAATTATTTTATTTCTTGTTTCAGTATTTACTGAGACTCTTTCTAATAAATGAGCTCCTCAGTTTCTCAGATATGCAGTTTCAAATAACAGGAACCTAATTGTGTCTACTGTTAAACAGAAAGAAATAACCCCCACTTATTCCTTCGCATGTGTAAGTAAGCAGCAGTATGTACATATTGTCATGATTTTGAATTGGGTAAAGTTTTTATTTTACTCACATTACTATCTATGCAATGTAGAAACCAATGCACTGTTGACTGTTCAAAGAAGTATCGAAGATGTCAGCAATTGTAAGCTCATTCCACTATGTTTCTTTGATGATATTCAGCGCAGGATACTATTTGATCAGATACTAATAACTTCAAATCGAAATATCATATTAGAAATATAAAATGGAGTTTGTCAAATCGAAATTTAAATTTAATTTATTAGGAAGAAAATATGTTTTATTGATTATAAGTAGATAAGTATAGATGAAGAGCCGGTCTTTCAATCTCCTAATAAAGCTAGATGCGACCGTTGATCACAACGCAATAGGCGCGCAACAGCAACCGACTACTATACCAGCTCGGAGATCCTAACTCCCTAGCCCGCCAGGGTGTGTTGTTAGTGCGCTCTCCACGGGTGGTATGGGCGGCGTGGGTTCTGCCGGCTGCCTATGTCGTCTGCTGTACCGCCCGCACTACTCGAGCTCCGTAGAAGTACCTGGAGCTTGTCAGTGCGTATACTTGCAAGCGGCTATCGTACTTGAATGAAGCTGCGCGCGCGCGCTCCGGTTTTCGCACTTGCATTACGGTGTACATAAAATTAATTAAAATAAAAATATTCCTTAATATGTTCTTAACACTTTTATTTATCAGTCTCAAAAGAATTATACCTGAGTCCACTTTATTATTCCGAAGCACAAGGTTTTGATCTCCTAGAACCGAAGCCAAACCTAAACTACGTTCCATTTTAGTCAAAATTAGATTATCTAATTCACAAACGGTTCCTTTTATAAAACAATAGCAGGTTAGGTTGCTCCTTTTATCCGTCCCATTCTGTATTAATTTGTATTTTGTTAGTTAACACCCTATTATTTATGATTTTAATTACTGTTCTGTAATTAATGTCCATATTTACTTTAATGTATTAACATTATTCTTACCAAATTCTGCATTTGCGATAATAAATGTATAATATTGCTTGGCATAAGGTTTAATTTAACATAAGCAAGAATATAGTGCGCTATTCAAAAAAATCAAGCAAATGTTCAGGACTATACTGGCCACCTGTATATAATTACATCGATTTTAGTTTCACTGTTGTATCAAAACAAATGTGTACGTCTAGGGCAGTCTAGGGTTTAAACTATGAATATCTAAAACATATGCAAATACAAACTACGCCGCCTTAACCGGAGGCTTGCCGACGGGCCATTTTTTAAAAAAGGATAAATAACAACGTTGTTATTAAAAATAGCCATATAGCAGTTTATACATACCGGGTGTCCAACCTAAGATGCAACGGTTTCTAGCCAATTTATTACTGCCTTTTTGAAAAAAAATTTCAAATAAATGTTGCCTCGAATCACATTCTACATATGCTAAAATTGGTTTCAGTAATGGCGGACTTCCGGTTGTACCGGAAGTAACTACTAACTTTATTATTTTAAATGGAACACCCTGTATATTATTGCACTTTTGGATTCCTTGTTAAATTTAAATAACAATACGTTAGGGATACATTGGGGCTAAGTTGTACCGTTTTCGAATTACATGACGTTTTTCGAAAAAAATGACATTTGCAGTGTCTTCGGTGTTTGGAAATATCTCGGGAAATACGAAAGTTAGAAAGATGCGGTTTTCGGTTTTCGCTCAACTATGAAACAGCACACGTCTTTTATTTTAAAATTGTTGCGTTTAAATTACAGCGTTATTAAATAGGGATCTGTAATTTTCGAACTCTAAAATCATGGATAACTTGATTTTTTTAAATTGAACGGTATAGCAATTTTTACATAAATGGACGTAAATTTTAATTTTCTTTCGATTTTATATGGGTATCATTGTGTCTATCTCCAACGGTTTTGGAGATATTCGCAATTTTTCAGTTTCTCACGATAGATACGTATTGCGAAGCGCCGCCGCCGGCCACCTTCCCCTCGCACTTCACCAGGCTTGGAACTGGCAGCAATAATACCGGGATGCTTAGAAAGTGGCCAACAGAACACAATAGGACCACCAGAAACAAACAAAATGGTCTAATAGATACTTGAGATGTTTAAAGCGGCATCTTTAAAGTCAACGCAAGCTTGAAAACGCACTAGGTATCTTGCCGTTATTAGTGTTCCAAGTGTCAGAACTGACATTCAGAGTACTATTTGGTAACATAATAATTAAAGATGTCGCTTACTCGAGAAGAATTAGTAGATATGGTTTTCGTTCTCGGTGAATGTTACAGAAACGCTTTGTTAGCGTCAAGAGTTTACACAAAGTATTATACCCATGTAGAAAGCATCCAGATAGGAGGGCATTTCAGTCGCTACTGGGTAGTTTTGTAAGTACTGGATCCGTAGCACGTACAAAACGGAACCTCAATAACTACGTACTTACGGATGAAAATCAGTTGCAAGCTGCGATTTCTTCTCATGGGGTTTCATTAAAAATAAGGTTTATGGGACGCCACCAACAAACCCTGATGATATGCGCCATCGTATTTTAAGAGCGTTTTAAGAAGTCACACCAAAAATACTCAGAAATGCTTAAAAGTGTTTGCAAGAGCGATTTCGATTATGTAGTGCCGAAAACGGACAGCATTTTGAACATTTAATATAATAGTGTTGTACAAATTCTCTGTACAATGACAACACTAGCGTTTAAAGTGTAGCCTGTTGCGAGCAAGACGCTCGAAGTGTACGTACGCCATACATTGGATAGAGTAATGTAGTTGTGCTGATTTATTGATATTCCAGTAATGTTATGTTTTCTTTTATCTTTGCTATGGTTGCTTGTTTCTAGTAGTCCTATTTTGTTCTGTTGGCAACTTTCTAAACATGCCAGTATTACTGCTGCCAGTCCCAAGCCTGGTGAAATGCGAGGGGAAGGTCGCCGGCTGAAGGTAAGAAACTGAAAAATTGCGAATATCTCCAAAACCGTTGGAGATAGACACAATGATACCCATATAAAATCGAAAGAAAATTAAAATTTACGTCCATTTATGTAAAAATTGCTATACCGTTCAATTTAAAAAAATCAAGTTAGCCATGATTTTAGAGTTCGAAAATTACAGATCCCTATTTAATAACGCTGTAATTTAAACGCAACAATTTTAAAATAAAAGACGTGTGCTGTTTCATGGTTAAGCGAAAACTGAAAACCGCATCTTTCTAACTTTCTTATTTTCCGAGATATTTCCAAACACCGAAGACACTGCAAATGTCATTTTTTTCGAAAAACGTCATGTAATTCGGAAACGATACAACTTAGCCCCAATGTATCCCTAACGTATTGTTATTTAAATTTAACAAGGAATCCAAAAATGCAATAATATACAGGGTGTTCTATTTAAAATAATAAAGTTAGTATCTACTTCCGGTACAACCGGAAGTCCGCCATTTCTGCAACTAATTTTAACATGTGTAGAATATGATTCCAGACAACATTTATTTGAAACATTTTTTCGAAAAGACAATAATAAATCGGCTAGGGACCGTTGCATCTTAGGCTGGACACCCGGTATAAAGTCATGTTGTTTTTCTGCGTAGAATTGAAAAATGAAATAGTATATAGGATATTCCGCTTAAAATAACGGAGCATTTTCGCATTTCCCTGTTTCTGGAACACTATGTATTGTCAGAACTATTTTTGGATTGTGCAGCACTGGATTCTATAAAATATTTGTAGAAAAAGTTTCTTTCTGAAATGATAAACAGAGCTGTAATCAAAATCCCAGTCTTCGGTGGGACATCGTGTACAATCGATATTGGTGTGGGAATGTCATATGAGACTTAGCTGGCCTGACCGACCCCAATTAAATCACTTTACTGTGAGTTTTAGGATATTCGGAAATCGAAGGAAATGCAAGAGTTGATCAGTCAGTGGGAATAGGGATCAGGATCTGTCCTCGGGGTGTCCAAAAGCACTGCAAGAAATCGAGTCAAAGAAAAACAAAAAGAAAGCTGAAACGTTACAATCAGGAGGATCCCAGAAAAGCCTTTAGTAAGGGACCATGAAAGAAGTACATTAAGTAAACACTAAATTTTAGTAGAATTATGTACATGTACAATAAATAGGGGAAATTATATTGCTTGCTTTCACAATGGCTTACTTTTTAAAAAGATATAAATAGAATTATGTGGAAAGAAACATTGATGGAAGTAACTTCGTTGTTCGTTTTATGGGGCTTTTGAGTGACTCTATGTAAAGCACATTATATATATTTTATTCGCCTAGAAAAATACGAGTTGACATTCCGCACAAGCACATTCGCAAATTTCCCTTATGGCATCATAAAACAAACATGTTTATTGCATGTGCAAAAGGAAACTTAAGTTTACAGAACTTCTCCTCGTAGCTAGAGTACGATAGTTACTCAAATATACTTGCACATACATCAATATAAAATAATATAAAATAAAACAACGTCATCGACCTAATGGAAATAGTTCGTCGCTTACGCGATCTTGTGTATAAGCGCACAGTTTTCAATACGTTAGCTGAATAGGCGAATGCGATCCCGGAGTTGGAACTTCAAACCGCAAACGAAATCAACATTATATTCAGTTGGTGTACACTAACAAATTGAAATCAACTTTATTATAGAGATATTGGAGTACGGAAACTGTTGAATAGGAATATTATCTGCTTATAGAGTGCTGGACTGTTGTATATGTATGTTTATGAAAGCGTGAGGGGGAATACGTGAGGGATTTTATAATTATTTTGCGTTCGTTGGACTTTATTAAAGCTGTAGGATATCATTGATATTATTGTATAATCTGCAGTTTTGCCAAGCCGAAAGCAACTAAAGTTTATCGGTGGCCGTTATATCTTTACAATGTGAAAATACAGCCTATTTGCGATTAGAGTACAGTAGAACCCCGCTAATCCGAACTAATTGGGACCGGGTCTCGTTCGAATTACCGGAAATTCGGATTAACCGTACTTTTTTTTCGTAAAGGGATATCCGACAATTTAAAGATGGTTAACGTGATATTTATAAAGAACAATACTATATATTCTTATGACTTCTGCCTCTGATTGTCGGTTCCGCCATTGCCGTGTGTTTACTTGCGTTCACGAGTCTACCTAACCTATCTAACTACAGTATCATTGTTTCCTGACATTGTGATTATCTTTAGTTAAGTGTTTCTAGTGTTTTATGTACAGTAGTGTTTTATGTACAGTATAGTGTTGTTTAAGTGGCTAGTTAGGCCTACTGTACATAGTGTTTCTGACCTTGTGGCACTGAGACTTGTATCGGCCCGACTATCCTTGTTTTCTGACATTGCGACTGTTTTAGTTTAACATACAACGATGTCAACTAAACGAAAACATACGACTTGTTCCTTAAAAGAGAAACTTGAGGTTTTAAGTCGTTTAGACAAGGGCGAAAGTGCAGTAAAACTAGCTTTAGAATTTGGTGTAGGTAAAGCTACGATTACGGACTGGAAAAAAAAAACCGGGCTAAGCTAGAACAGTTCTCCACGGCCTCCACTAGCCAAACTCTTGAAAATCGGCAAACCTTAAAAGTTTCAAAGTTTGAAAAAGTCGATGAAGCTCTCCATTTGTGGTTTGTGCAAGAAAGAGAAAAAGGTACACCCTTAAGTGGACCTCTTTTACAAGAGAAAGCGATTCAGTTTAACTGCTTAATGAATGGCGATGAATCATTCACCGCGAGCAACGGATGGATAAACCGGTGGAAGATGGGTCATGGTATCCGCCAATTGACGATAACCGGAGAACAACTGTCTTCAGATAATGTTGCGGCACAAGCGTATTTGGACGAGTTTTCAAATATTATTAGTGAAGGAGGCTATTCTCCTCAGCAGGTTTACAATGCTGACGAAACCGGCCTGAACTTTAAAGCGTTACCTAACAAAACTTTAGCCTCGCAGCAAGAAAACCGTGCCCCCGGGTTTAAAATGAGCAAGGAGAGGGTTACATTGATGGCCTGTAGCAATGCCAACGGGAACCATAAATTGCCATTAATGATGATCGGCAAAGCAAAAAACCCGAGGGCATTTAAGAATGTAAACATGAAGTCCCTACCGGTCTATTATACTAATCAAAAACGAGCGTGGATGGACATGGTTTTATTCAAGGCTTGGTTTCACAACCAATTTGTCCCGGCTGTCACACGCTTTAACAAAGACAATGACTTGCCAAATAAGGCAATCCTATTTGTTGATAACGCGCCATCTCACCCAGACGTTACTGAACTGAAAAGTGGTGAAATTGTGACTATGTTCCTCCCCCCCAACGTTACAGCTTTGTTACAACCTATGGACCAAGGCTCTCTACAGGCAATGAAGCTAGCCTACCGCAAAAAGTTTCTTCGCACTCTTCTTGAAGAAGATGCCACATTAAGTTTAATGGACAAAATCAAAAGAGTGACAATAAAGGACGTTGCGTATTGGTCAGCTGAAGCATGGGCTGGAGTCACTGAACAGCCTATTCGAAAGTCCTGGAGAAAGCTCTGGACTTCTTTAAATTTGAAGAAATGACTGCTCTGATCAAGGATCCCTACTTAACCTGGTCAGAGAAATTCCTGGTTGTGAAGAAGCAAACCATGCTGACATCGATGAATGGGTAGCAAGAGATCCCGACACCCACGAGAATCTATTAGACGAGGTCATAGTAGCTGCGGTGAATCGTCCGGAAGGTGATCCCGAGAGCAGTGATGACGAGGAAAGTGGCGCTGGCGGCAGTGAGCCGGTATCACACTCCGACGCGGCAGCCGCATTTGACCTTGCCCTACGCTACGCAGAGCAAAACTCCAAGTCGACACCTGCTGACTTGATGTTTCTGCGGCGATGGCGCAGCATTGCGTCATCTAACAGATTTTCTTCTTTGAAACAATTAAAATTAACTGACATGATGCACCGTTGTTAGATTTTGCCATGTATGTATGTATGTAGAGTAATAGGCCCTACTAGCTGTACTGTTTTTACTATACATCGGATGATTTTAAAATGTTTACTGTAATCTACAGTATATTAATCAATTTTTTACTGCATATTGTACAATCTTAAATCGTAATAAAACAACTTTTTTTCTGAAATGCAATAAGTATGTATTTTTTTTTTGGTCGGCGGCGGCGGTTCGGATTATCCGGAAATTCGGATTATCAGAGTTCGGATTAGCGGGGTTCTAGTGTAATTATCTTTGGTGTATACATTTTGAACAAAGCAGTATATATGTAAGATAGTGCACTGAAAGAAGAGTTCTTTTCTTTCTTTTGCAATTGATCCGCGCACGGTTTTTCAAAAGCATTATTAATTTTTATTTCAATTAATAGATCTCAAACCGAATATGGAATGAAAGTATTTGTATACAGGGTGATTGATCGAGACCGTCCATTAGAAAGATTGGGCCTCCTAGTAATAATTAATTTCTGTAGGTAAAGTTGCATACGTACATAGGGTAAAATCTATGC
This sequence comes from Cetonia aurata, assembly GCA_949128085.1. NCBI lineage: Eukaryota > Metazoa > Arthropoda > Insecta > Coleoptera > Scarabaeidae > Cetonia > Cetonia aurata. The sequence continues at coordinate 19,583,542 of OX421885.1, read as the reverse complement.
CCTGAAAATATTTTCAAAATGGCGGCACTTCCGGAAACACCGGAAATTGACATCAACTTTCTTATTTCAAATGGAATGGTATAGTTTTCTTTGCGCTTTTGAAATCTAAACGTCATTCTAGAGGAACTTTTACTAGTATTCCCTATACCTAAGTGCAGCCGTTTTGGAGATTTTTCGACATTTTGAAAATTTTTGGATTTACATCACGATGTTTAACATTATGTACTGTCGCGAAATTTTAATCGAGAACGCTAAAGTTAAGACTATTGATGGAAGAAATCCTGACGTTTCTGTCGAACTTCTTAGATTCTTAGTTATCTTAGATTTTAATTGTCCTTTAGTACAACTGCAGACCATCAATACCCGATTTTTTCAAATACAATGCCCCATTTTTTTTTTCAATATTCTGAAATCTTATTAAATTTTGCATCAAAATGTATTAACGTTCCTCACACATATTTGCAATAATTTTCAAGTTATGAAGGTTTTTGATACATGTTAGAGGAAATTACAAAATGTTCTTAATTAAAGGATTTCAATCCACTATGCAGCGTGGTTAGTTTCTTCTGCTGTCATAGCCGGACTATTAATAATCTCGTTGTTGATGTCATCAAAAATAGTCAATAGCCAGCACCAGTAAACAGATCCTTTATGTTATCTGATAATGCAAATATGTTGATATCACTTACATACTACATTGTACCAGCACCACACCTAATTAGGCATATCGTTAATCAATAACAAGATATTTATTAAGGATATGACGCGTTGGTTTCATTACTGGTTCTTGGTGGACTCCAGAATTATGTTGCTTGGAGAGCTTTTACTCATCCTGACAGACTTTCTCACTGACAGAAGTGATCATTGTAAAATTATTATTTTCTCTCTCTCCATCTTGTACAGAGTGATCAATATTGTCAAAAAACCCGACCTACAAATTAAATTCTAATCATGTACCTTTTTTCAATTGATATAGTACAAGTATTAAACTGTCTTAATGAAACATTTTCATTTCAAAAAATTCCTTCATGAAATTTCCTCCTTTTAGGTACCTATTGATTAAATGCAAATTCTTAATAACAGCATTAGGCTTTTTATATAGCCGCTCTTACAGCCTTCAGCGTCCAAACCGTTTCGCCATACTTATTAAAATTCAAATGGCAGGTAAGCGAAAATAAAGAAAGGAGGAATGAAGATAAAAAATCGAATTTTGTTTTTGCAGCTGTAACGTCTCAGAAGAAAAAATATTGTATTTCGCAGAACATCTCCTGGGTGTATATTAAACATGTACATTATAAATATTGTAATTTTATGAAGGAAAATTGAAAGCGTTCTTTGTTTTAAGAAAATACATTTAAGTGCAAATTTCTTAAAAAAAAAAACAACATTATATAAAGCAAAACAACGTACGTACCTACTGTCTGTAGATATTATTTTTCAGTCCTGCTAACTACAAAATAATCATATCTATTAAATTATAAATATAAATTAAAATTATGCTAGTCGTTATCAAATTTAACAAATTTAGTTAATATTTTAAATATTGAAGAATGTTGCTTTCTTGAAACCATAATAAATATTTAAAAAACAAAAGAAACATTTAAATAAACCTCTTAACCATGACAATTTCCCTTCACATTATTTTAATCGATTAATGGAGCTAATGCGATGGCAGCGACATCTTACGTCCGTATTCCCTACTTATACAGCGCCCTAGCGGAGCTTCCACACACTACGTGGAGTCCAGAGCTTTCCGGTACCGGAATTGACAAATGGCGACCGCCTCTTTCGCGGTCTTCGTGAACTTCAATATGCCCTTGTTGAATCAGCGTTAGAATTCTCTAAGATTTAATACCATTTTCGGTTTTTTAGCGCGAAACTTCGCATTGCCCCTAGATATCGCATTATGTCGATGTCATTTTGCGTACCGCTTGTAAATCCACTATCGTCCTCCGCTCTCACGTTCCGCCGTCGTCATTTAAGTGAATCGAATCCTTGTCGCTTCGAAATTGGTAAAAAAAGGAAAGCAGACATGTTGCGTAGGTGCGCCAGTAGAGGAAGAAAAGAAAATGGGCGGACGATGATGGATGGTCGCTAGTAGCGTAGGCAGGCGAGGAATTTTTGTTTATTTTACGGTTTTTACGTCGTCGGGTACGTGATCATGAGACGCGTCGAAGGCTTACTTTAAAAATTCAAAGCTCTCGGTTGTATTCGTTCAAGCGCGTACTCATAGATGGCGCCACCGCGTTATTTTCCAGAACGTACGTATTTACTTAAAAAAAATCGCGGAACATTTTTAAGAAAAGCTTATCTGCAATGTATTTTACTTCTTTTACTTTGTAGTTCTTAAATCATAAATTTTAAACATTAAAGTCATACGTAAATCATGTTACCTATATCGCAAATTGACGTTTTAAGATTTAGGGTACATTTTTGTTTGTTTGTATATAATAAATATTTTTTGAACAAGCCCATTTTTTACTCTAATTCTACTTCATTCTTTCGCTGTTTTACTCAAACCAATCGTAAAATATGCTCTATCAGCTGTATACGTCATAATACATGGCAAATGTGTTCCTAATTGCATGCAAATAGAATTTAATTTAATGTAAATGTAATTATATGCATATTCATACTTAGTTAATTATAATAAAGTGAATATTCTCTTTACTGTGATTTATTAAATTTACTCTAAGAAAGATCGTGTAGATTTTTACGCTAAAAATAATTAAACCTTTTATACAGTCTAACTAGGTTAAAGAAAACGATCTATTTTTCTTATTGTGTACATTATATTAGATATATGCCTCTCCTACATTTATTACTGTGGAAGGTATGTCATATATGCTTTTATATCCAATTACCATGAACTTATCGACATTTGCTTGCAAGCTTTTGCATTACAACACCTGGCGCCACATGTCTATAAATATTGTGCATATTCCAATGATTACTAGACGCCCCAAAAGGCACATTTCAAGAACTTTTATATCTGAACTTCTTCATGACGCTTACTTAAACTGATCGCAGTACTTACATTAATTTTTTTCTAATTGGATGTTGTAATAAAGCTAAAACAAAAGATGACGCAGTTCTGATATGAATATTAAATAGCCTGTTTTTAGTTTATTGTTACCAACCTTTCCTTGAAGAAAGATATTATCCCAGTGCATTTTAATGAGAAAACCCCATTTCTAGAACTATTTAATATTTAATATTTTTATTTGCCAGAAACACTCTATTACACCGACAATCAATTTAAATAGTAATGTTTCTCTTCCAATAATAGATCCATACATTAAATAAAAGAAATTTGTATTATGATGGCCTGTCTCTAAATTCAATAGATTTTGGAATATGTAGGATTTTATTACATGTTTGACATTTTAATCTTTTTTTTGAAAATGAGTATTTTACAAGCCATTACTGATAATGATATGATTATGCAACAAATTTCTGTCAAAAGATCAACTACATTTTCTACAGGATATTTATAATTGTATCATTAACGGTACATTTTCGAAAGACAAGAAAATATCATTAAATAATTGTTTAGATGGAGTTTTCTTATGAACATTTATTGCATTAATCGAGTTGCAGTAAATCGCTAGAAAGAGGTAGTGCAGTTAATATAATTAACCTACCATTTAACTACTTCACACTTGCAAAATTTGAATAAAACGATACGGGACACCTTATATAAACATATTACTTCTAGAAGTATGTTTGACTTAAATTATCCAAGGAATATTCAAGGTCGTATAATAAATAGTCGAATGCCTTTTCCATAAGTTGAATAATCGTTTATAATGCCAACATAATTAAATAACCATTGAAATACAATTTACAATTCACCATTTATTAGTGTAACATAATTTGTATTTCAACAGGATATTTTTCCGTTAAGTAAAAACCAATACGGGACGTTTATTCATTAATTTTGTGCATTATAAATGGTTATTCAATGTTTACTTTATGATATTATCGACGTACTAAAATTAAACAACTATCTTCAATTTCTCTCTATTTGTTATATAAGTTTCAGTACAATTTGTGTACTTACTTGCGCCAATTATACACTATAAACACTTCTCTTCGCAACGTTATTTCTAGCATATATTAGTGCACATATTTTCTTTCTAAATCTTAGGGTATCATTGTTTTGCTTGTTTAAAACTTCTCCCGAGTTCTACCGTGCTTTTGATTTATGAAGATATTTATCAAGAGCTTTATTCACTGTTTTATTTACGTTATCATAACATCAACTTCTGCGTATACCTACAAGAAACTTAAAATTTATTCAAAAGTATATTTCCACTATTTCTCAAGAAAATTAATTTCCTCGCTTCTGCATAAAACCTATATAAAAATAGGTAGGTATATAGACAGAAATGGCGATTTGTGTTTGCACAAGCTTCTCAGAGGTTTCCACCTATTATTCATAAAAAGCAAATCAACATACATACATATATACTTATCTCCAGTCTACAATCAGTTCGTGCTTATTATAATTTCTCGCATTAAAATACCAAGCGAAAACAACCGCTATTAGTCGCGGCAGACTGAAAAACAAATTCATCTGAATATTGCGGTGAGCACGGAAAACCGCGTCGTACAATTGAATAAAATATTATCGTCATTAGCGTCCTTGTCGGGGTTATTACGTGTACCAGGATTAACCACTGTACAGAGGCGTACTTATAACGGGACATGTAAAATTCAACACAAAGACTAAGGCCATCCGTATGCGGCGCCGGTCAATTATTCAGTTTCGTTTAAACGCGAGAGGCGTACGCTAAAAAAAGCCACCGGAATCTAATTAGCCGCGTACGGTTCCGGATGGTCGCTTTAAATTCGCGTATAGATTGAATTACGAATCGGCCTTTTCAAGGGGAAAATGTTGAAACTTGCGAAAGATTATTATGTCTCCAGTACTAATGGGAGAGCCGCATGTTGAAGAATAAGTAACTGAAAGGTTAATTAGTTTTTATTTAAGCACGATGAAGCATCATACACGCTATTGTAATAAGAAAGTAAGGATTAACAATGGCGTTAATAATTATTTATGATAAATACATGGATAGATAGATATTTATTGTGTGACCAATAAAAAAGAAATTGATTCACAAGTCAAAATATCACAATAGTGAAATTTACACATAAATTTTCTTTTTAATTTCTTTTTAACACTGACCTCATATTTCAGTAATGCTGGCAATAGTTTAAATAGTCTACCGAAGATGTAGCCTTCCTCGTCATGATCAACACAATAAAACTCTTCTGGCTCCTAGTGGCATACGAGTGTATGTTATAACTTTTTTCTAAATTATCTTTTGGCTTGAAAACCTGACAAAGAATGTCGACAATGTAGATACCAGGAAATAGCAAAGAACGAAACCGTTTGAAAAGTATATGACAGGATTCCCTGCCACAAACACAAACAAGTGCAATTGATCAAGTAAATAACTGCAATGGTCCTCCCAGTCTAACTCCTCATCCACCAGAATCTGCACAAACCTCACACTACCCATTCCATCAGCATCAACGGTTACGCTATCATTGGCTCGCATTCAGGGAGAATAAAGAAAACTGAATTTGTCTTAGTTTAGAGAGAGACCGTTGCTACAAAACTAAGTGGTTAATTCTTCCAGAACTATTTTTAAATTTTCACTTACCTACATTCGTGAAATCTTTCTCCGTTATTACTGAGGATATCTAATCCACATACAGGTACAACGAGTTATTAACAAAATCAACAATGTCATTAATAAAGAAAAAATAGAAGAAAAAGTGGGGGTCTAAAGTGGTTAATTCTTCCAGAACTATTTTTAAATTTTCACTTACCTACATTCGTGAAATCTTTCTCCGTTATTACTGAGGATATCTAATCCACATACAGGTACAACGAGTTATTAACAAAATCAACAATGTCATTAATAAAGAAAAAATAGAAGAAAAAGTGGGGGTCTAAACACGGAGCTTTGTGGAACCCCAATAGTCACTGGTAACACCGATGAGATAAAACTCCAAATAGAAATATTACATTTGAAGAGGATTTTAACAAATTGGGCATGGTTGCATAGATACCATTTAAACCAATCGGCAATTACTTCTACTATAGCAGTTGATATCTGGAACGCAGTCGCCTCTATCAATTCGCCCGTATTGCCTCGTCCACAAAAGAATATATAGCAGAAATTGTTGAATGATTGCCTCGAAAGTCATGTTGCTCATCATGAATAACGTTATTTAACAGCAAATGTCTTTCAACACGTCAAAGTATGGCATATTATAAAAATTAGAAAAACATGATGTCAAAGAATTTGGTCGGCAATTCTGTAACAGTAAGCGCGAGTATGTAGTGGAGTTCATAATTATATTCTGATAGTAAGACTTCCTTATTTCACCAATTACTAAGTTGTACTTACGCTTAGCATTACTATAATGATCACTAATGTAAGTGCTGGATATTGTGACTGTAGTTAATACAAATTTCTTAATTTATAACTTAAATGTTTAATTTCATTAGTTATTTAAAAGTTTCTATTTAAACTCCTCCTACTACCTAAGGTCACCAACTTTGTTGTTACAATGAAACGAGAACTAATACAATACTACCGGTGGTCGCCCTAAAACTCAATAACAGCAGCGAGTTTAACCTCCTTATTTTCACAAAGCAGTCGATATACCATCAGCAAATCGTACAAGATAATTTATGTACCCTTAGTGAAATCTAGTGATGAAATTAAAAAAGAAACGGCATTCTATCAATAACTATTTTTTCGATGAAGTTAGAAAAGCTATTCATAAACTAATACAATTATTTATGTTGTACTCGTAAGTATTCTTTTTTACATCATAGAACCAAACCCGAAACGTACCACTTCGAATAAAAGACGCTGTTTATTTTTTGAAGATTTGGTATGGTAATTTATTAGATTTTCTAATGGCCTTCAACATTTGTTTGCATTGCAATGCAAATGCCATAAGTAGGTGTAAAGGTTAAGGAGTTGGCTACTTAACGGTAGTATAACAGTGGAACAATCTTAAAACCTTTCAAATACTACAAACTTCAATTAGGTAATTTACTTTATCCATTCACATCTTACAACATGGAAAAAAATAGTGCCAAAACTGCTGAGCGATGAATAACGGACTACAATTCTTTGAGAACAGTAAAGAATGTATCTGTTCTCAGAACTATAACACTGATAACACTACATACTTTAAAATATCTTACTGCAAATTCTAGCGCTCTTGGACTTTAGAAAACTATATGGGAACCCGTTGTTTATTTGATCCAAGTAAGATTTACGTCAATCCATAAATTACTTCGCTATATTCATATATAGATAAGGCAATACCATATGTTTTGAGTTAACAGGGAAACGGTCAGTAGTAAATATAACATCTATTGAGCTTTTACGAATGCTTCTACGTATGGAAAGAAACAGAAAAAGCATTGTAGTGCCCCATTGCTTTTCAATAAACTATACTCCGTGAGCGAGGCTATTAACCTACGAAATAAAAACTCATTATTTTTTCCAAACTGTCATATATGTGCATCTTTATTGTTATTCCTTGCCTAATTAGGCACTAGTGATATTTTGTTTTGATAAAGGAATACTAAGCATATTATACCGTTTAAATAAAACTCCTTAGGGTCATTAACGCCGCAATATGGGATGACATTTCTTGCACATTCTCTATTTACCTATCAAATAGTATTAAAAGCTTTTAGATTGAAAAGTGAAGTATATTTATTGATTTATAATTTCGTTTTCCTTTCAGGAACGTAATTGATTCAATTCCTGCTGCAACAAAGGTAAGTCGACCAGAACAACACAAAACACATTAAATAGTTATAACTGCTGCCATTAACACACACTGACGCAATCGTTCACAGACGGAAAAAGTTCTGTGTGATGGCATATTGCCTTGATAATACATAAAATAAACGACTGCTTATTGCATAGAACACGAGTTTCGGCTTTTTGATCATGAAAAAAAGCGTAATTAGAGTCGTCAAAGTGACAAATCACTATCACGTGCTCCCCCATATGAAAAGTCGATTGTTAAAAAGGGTAATCAATTGCTTAGAGGGTGACGCATTTGGGTTGTATGTGTGATTGTGTAAGGAGAGAGAAATTACCACCGCGATGTGTTGGAGAGAATTGAACTGAATCCATTGGAAGCACAGTATTAATTCATTGAACATTCAAAAAGTGCGCTTGCTAAAACTCCATCACCTAAACAATCATATAACAAAAATCCCAAAAGAAAGGTGAAAAAATTCCTTACCACAAAATTAGATAACAAATCTAAATACGTATTTCGGCAACTAAGTTTGTGCAGTGTTATTCCACTAGTGATTTGGTGAAGAGCATATCTTCCAAGGTTTACCTTAGCCGAAAACACTATGTTTAACACTGCTCTTCACTTGTTTCTACTGAAGATGGCAACTTAGTTGCCGAAATACGTATTTAGATTTGTTATCTAATTTTGTGGTAAGGGATTTTTTCACCTTTCTTTTGGGATTTTTGTTATAGTTTTCAAGCCACAGTCTCCACCCATCACAGGATAAACAATCATAGACTATATCTGTGTGATTTATAAGTATTCGAATAGGTACAAAGGCAAAGCCAATTCTTTGCGGATAGCCTGAAGGTAGTCGATGCTTCCATTCATGGTTTTTGCAGCGAATGAGTGGCATGGCTTCGAGTAATTCGTCTTATCACAAAGAAAAACTGAGCACTCAAAGAGAGAATCTACGATAACAAAATAATTGTTTATTAAGAGTCTCGTTCCCTTTTTCGAACAACGCCGCTTTAATTAGAATAATTGGATCATTACTCCAATTAGCTCGGGGGTACGTTGCATAAAACCGACCTGTTCTTCCTGGTAAGGGAAGAAGAAGACTGAATAAAATTTGAGAAGCAACGAGGAATTTTAATGGGCGAACTGTTCGGAAAAATATCCGTTCTGTTCCGTCTTTACTGCAAAGGAAAGTAGGAATACAATTAGGGAAAATTTAATGAATATGGTATTTTTATAAGCTGAAGAATTGGATTTACTCTTTATTTTTGATTCACTAAAATGCAGGCGAAGGTAGAGTTTAGAAATAAAGGAAGCGTAGTTTTACGTTCCGAGAATCAACGTTTTAAGGAAACAAAGAAATGTAAGAATCTGGAATTAGATTAATTTCTTTCCTATGTAAATAAATCCCGTACTAATAAGGTGTATTCTTTTAAATATGGACTGACTTTTCCTAACAATAAACTGTAAGGTAAAAGAACACTTTAAAAGAAAATTCTTAACTTAACCGATCACAGGAACCTTTATGTATTAATGGAAATTAATTACTCTTAATTTAGTATAAGTAAATATCAAATTATTTTATTTCAATTATTCAATGTTATTTCTTCATCTCATTTAGCTTTGCTCGCGTACCGTGTTCTTGGACACTCCTAGAACAGGTTCTGGGCCTATAAATGAAGCCGATGGTCCTTCCCTTCTCAATTTGTCGGGATTTTTGTTTTGTTCGATTCTCAAATGTCCGGGTACCCAGAGCAAAGTAACTTTATTGCAGTCTGCCAGGTTATTCAGTTCTTGAATGCACTCCTAAACCAGTCTTGATTGTATTCTGGGGTTCACTAATGCCCTCAGTATCGCCTGAATGTTTGCTGTAATAGAGATTCGCTTTTTTTTATAAATCCTGTGATTGATTTCTGTTGCATATTCATACGCTTTAGTATATGTATTTACCGTGGTGGTGGGCATATGCCGTGGGTAGCGCCTTACGTGTACAAGGCGCGTTGTAAATTCATACCCGCGTATGCAGGGCCTAGTGCAGACCTAAGTTTTCACTGCTTCCAATGAAAATTTACTTGCAGAGTATTTGAAAATAAGCTTATTTGTTTAGATTTCAAAACTCGCTAACAAATACTCATTCATTTATTCATACTGCAATACATTTTGAATTTGAAATACACATCAATTCGTACAAGGCACTAGGGCGTCACTATATACCAATACTTTAATCGTGGTTGGTGTAAATAATGAATTAGAAATGAGATTCGACTTACAACAGGATCCTAGCTGGATCCTATCTTTAGCTAGGATTCTAGCTGAAGTCAATTCATCCTATCCCTCTGGTGATAACATTTGAGGTTAAAGATCGAATTAATTAATCTAGTCTAATTGATCTTACTTGCAAAGTTCCATCTTCAAACCAAAAAAAATACTTCATCAAAAGCCCATCTAATTACGTTAGACGGATACTTTTGCCTTTGACAATTATTTCTGCCCATCGGAAAGTGCTGTTGGCTGTTTTTATAATTCGACAAACCGCTTAATGATACGTGTATGCTGCCAAGTTTTACTTCGTTTATACGGAATGGGAACCGGATCTGGTAATACAAAGGTTTCCGGTACACCACTCGCACGTTCGTTAGCGCCATAATTCATTATACGCGTACGAGAGACCCTCGAACTTTCAGTTTCTCTTCGGGTACGTCATTTCGACTACATTCCCGTCCCATTTTTCCTCTCTTAGCGGCGTATTTCCGCCCTGTGCTTTCTGTTTTCCTTTTCTTCGCTCGCATATATACGGGTACGGGGCACGAGGAAAACTGATTAAAGGGTGAATTTTTAAAGAGAAAGGCCGCTTCGACAGTTTTTCACGGGTTTCATCCAAATTTTAATCGCCAGTAGAATTGCTTTCCCACCTGAGCAAGAGATTTCAAAATTAGCGCTGCCAAAATTAAGAGCGACATCGAGTTGTTATGTTTAATTTTATAAGGGAAGCAAAAATTCATTCACTTAAAAAAAGTATGTATAAAGGTTGGCAATATCGTTAAAAGTATTTACCAACGTACTAAAATCACACATTCTTGTTATATTTTAAACGCATTTTCTTGTGATAAGATACAAAGTAAAGACAATTTTCCAGCCACAATATGGGTGTAGTAAAATTTAAAATTCTCTCCGGGACGCATTCATCTGTATTTCGCGCTCAATTTAAGCGTTTAAAGTTTACAAATTACGTCGTTTGTAAAGAATTTCCCCTAGGCTTGACGCTCTTGGACTCGAATGAACCGAGGCGTGAATTATCTCAGATGTTTCGTCGTATTTGCAAGATGACGCGGAAAGTTAGTTAGTGGAGTTGTTACAACCGATTATGGGAGTGGAAAACGGATGGAGTTTCTTGTGGGCTGATATAAAAAATTATGCAAACAGTTGCTTCCGCATAATTTTATTTCCAATGTCGCTGACATTAAATATCGAAATTTTATACATCTATGGAGAGCGATATAAATATCCTATTTCCAAAGGAGAACCAGATATCAGAACAATTTACGAAACCATTAACTATTACTAAGACTGTGGAACAATATAGGAGTGCATCGTCCTCTAAGCTCACGTATTCCATTTAATTTACTGCAGATGCAGACATAGTATACGGTTTCGTATATAGGAAGTTCTTTGATATCGCTTAAAATGAATTCCCATCGTCGGCACAATGGAATAAATGGATTTTGTTTCAAACTTCGTAATTAAACCCTATTCCAGTGCAATATTCACCGTGTTTCGCTTAAGTTGTTATTACATCACATACGTGTGGGACCCTCTTACTCGTTCGTACATACGTACAAGTTAAATTAGTACGCCCGCATACGTAAGGCAAGTTCACATTCACAGGGAAAAGTAATACACGATATTTATAGTAAAACTATGTTGAATAATAGTGAACAAAACGCAAATAGTTCCCTAGTTATTACTAATAAAACCTTTCCAGGTTTCCTAGATTTTATCAGTAATAACGAGGTGTCAGTAATCTAATATGTGTACCGTATGGATTAATTTTTCTAAAAACAAATATTGGTTTCCTGTGTTAGAGTCGACAGAATTGATTGATGGTAGGATCTGTTGTTGTATTACCAGACTTTCCGTTATACGCTACATATTGTATGAGTAATATACAGACTGTTCCTGAGTTAATTGACCAAGCGTACGGTAAAAGTACCTGATAACAAAATGTCGTAATAAATATTAATCAGCAAATGTCTCATTTTAGAGATACAGAAGGAGGAGGGGGTCAAAACTAGTAGGGACTTTGATTAAAAAATTGGTTAAATTGCATTAAAAAATAAAAAAATAGCATGCTCACGATAGGCAGTGAGACACTCTTTCATACAAAACCATATTATCAGCTATTATGTGAATGGCACAAAAAACTCTCTGAATTAAAAACCTTTCATAGCCATCAAATTTGGCAAGAAACGTTTAGCGGAAAACATATAACAATAGTTCATAAGCAAGTTGTTTATTTTTGAAAAGAAAATTTAATACATTTTTCTTATATTCTGAAAACTCAATGTCAAAATAAAAAGAAAATCGACTTTTCCCTTATTTCTTGTATCTTTACTACCGTTCCGAAAAATATGGAATTTATAAGTTATAAAGTAATTTGTAAATTTTGTTCGCCCCCTTCTGTATATCTTACAGTTCTTAAGTCAACAATAGGGTCCCTAAAATAAGTTATTATTTTGTCAGAAACATATGTTCTAAGTTTGGCAATTTAGCTCCCAATGGGACGGAGGTTTGGCTCCGGTGAGATCGTATGAGATCGGCAAGTTGTCGTTCGTTATCGTTCGTAAAACGTTCGCAGTTCGCACGTATGCGATTACATTTTCAATACTGCAGAATAACTGACATCAGCTTTGCGTGGGATCGTTTGTTAGCTCTTATTCAAACTTTACAAGAATACAGAAATAATAATCGTCGTTTTAATGGTATATAGAATTACTCACATTTTGACAAAGAACCCAGTCAGAAAAGACAGATTGTCCTATCAATCGGAAATACAAGAATATATACAAATTTTTAACGAAATTTTAGATACGTTAATCATTCAGACAAAAGTTAGATTTCTAGATATACACAAGTTACGCTTCTTTGATTTATTGACTTTTGACAAATTCTTAATTTATTCAAGAAACTTTCCCTAAAATTTCTTAGAAAACTTTTACAACAATAGTTTTGTTTTGACGAAATTCATGATCCTCAAATGTTCGGAGAATGTTAAACATCATCTGAGATGTTCAATTTTATTAATAAAAACAATTTATATAAATGTATGCCGGAACCGAGTAAACTTATAAGCATTGACTAAAACAAAACTACAGCCGCAACACTATGTATCAAAATCGATTAAGCAGTTTATCCTTAATATCAATTGAAAATGGTTTTTTTTTTACATCAACGCAAAATGATGTATTTACGAGCGGGTAAGAGTAAACAATACAGTTTTCCGTGTTTCAAAAAAATATTAAAATATTTATTTTAGTTTTTGAAAAACATCTATTTAGTTGTTGTCATTTATCAACAACTTATTTTTTATTCACCGTAGAGTTACTATTATATTTTTTATTTATTATTAGTTTATTTTTGCTTTATTAAGACTCTATTTTAACTTTTTATTAGCTTTTCACCTTACATCATTTATCCATTTTCGTATTCAAGTAAGATTTCACTCTCATCTCTACGTGGTTCTTGCTAGACGAGTAATTTTATTTTATTTCGATTTCTCTTTTATGTCAATTTTTATTCTACACTTCCAATGATACAGTAATAGATATAAAAATATAATTTATTGACCGAGAAGAGTTAGGTTGCACTAGCCTCCCCTGGGCAAAAAGTCACAAGCCGCTACTGCGTTGCTCATAATATTGGAAACGTATTATGAACTTATTGAAGTGAACTTTAGTTCCAGGATAAGACTTATATTATCAGATATTCCTCGTAAACTAAAGTTTCTGAATGTATGGAGTTATTAATTTAAATATGTCTTACATTTTGGACATTAAGATGCTTAATCACTTGCTTAAATCAATCACTTCATTCATCGAAAGATGTGGCAATCGAATTCTTTAAGATCTTAATTATTATTAGGTGCCCCAGGTTCAAATCTCGCTTTGGTAAACCTTGACAATTGGGGCGTTTTGGAATCACAATGATAATTAAGAGCGAAATTTGACCTGACAAGCATCTAAATCCTTAAGATTCAAAAAAAGCAATTATGAGTAACAAGGGCAAGCACAACTTGGCTGCGATTCAGGTGTCTGACGTTTTGTTTGTCCTTTTACGATTATGGATTTGACAGCAGTAAGAAATTCTGTATGCGTATGTCTAATGTATGCCACATTTATTGTTATATATCCAATTATACATCCCGTTGAATTTAATACCGTACGGATTTTCCTTTTCGAACCTCGAGCATATTATACAGTGCTCCTTATTATTCTCACATAATTTCGCCCGACTGCGCTTTAAAAATTTCAAATTACCATCGTAAATACGCGGCCGGTGTCGACTTTAGCCGAGATTACGCAGCTGAACTCCGTAAGGGTACTGTAACTTTTGATAAGATCGCCACCCCAGCGACAAGAAAGGAAATCTTCCAGGTCGGTAATTGAAAATTTATTGTCGGGTGTACCCTGTCGCAGTTAGAACGAGTTTACGTGCAATCTACGAGGCAAAATTACGCGAGCGCTTTTCTGATCAAAGACGTCGACTCGCTGCAGACGGATGTAATGCGACTGAGGCGCTCAACTAATGGCAAAATTGTGTTGTTTGCCGAAATAATGAGGTGGCGTTTATGGCGATGTACTTTTTACTCGTGCATGCCAGAGTACTTGTCGTAATCGTTTACGACTTTACAGCTTGGATGCAATTTTCGGAGAGGTATAGGGAAGCTCGAAACTATCTGCTTCATGATGATGGAATAATGAAAATTTAACATCATATTTTGCGAGCATCGTTTCATGTCTATATTCTCATATGAGACGTCATATAGTAGCCCGTTTGGAAAGTTTAGTTAAAATACCTTCCAATATTTTATTATTGAAGAAAGTGACGCAAATACTACAGTTTTTCTAATGGGAAGGAAAATACTTTAAAGTAATTGTAAAATGCTAGAGCAGACTCCTTGAAGAGTTACCTCGTGGAGTCTCCTATAAGACTGCAAATTCATATAGCTAAGGAATGAAGAAGAGTGGTGGTATATTCTCACAATGTTATAATAATAGCTGCTACTTTTCATTGGGAATACAGTAGCGTCGAATATGAAAACAATTAGGGATGGTGATTCAGTTCTACTCTACTAGATCGATATATATACTACTAATTAACTATGAATTACGGCCCCATTAAATAATAATATAATGTTAATTTTAATAATATAGTAAGTCATATATGTATAGATCTCATCGGTTTGTTTGCGTAAAAGATAATTGGATTAAGCGGCCCGTAATACTGCCGCTGCGTACTGCCTTTCGTATGAATATAACTTACTATATTATTAAAATTACATTATTATTTAATGTAATTTTAATTTTAATCCGATTATGTTTTACAGAAACAAACCGATGAGATCTATATACAGAGAAAAATAAAATGGAAAACCTAAATAAACAATTAAACAATTAGTCTTGATAAATGATATATTTGCAATAATACTTCAACTAATATTCAGTCATCTATTGTAATTATTGTTAATGGTACTACTTTATTTTTTTCTGTGTAGTGGTAAAATAAAAGAAATTACTTGGGGGTAGGTATATATACATGTAATATTTAGTTTACTTATCATTTGTTGTTAACATTTATTGCTGTATACTTATTTGAATTTTCACGAACATGTGGCAACCTTTTGCTGAGTGTGTTAGTGATTGTGATGTGCATAGTGATGATGAAATTGGAGCACGGAAGAGAAAATATTTATCACAAGATGCAAAGCAGATACTTCTCAATATCTATAATACTCTGATGGAAGAAAATAACGAAGGACAAACCAAGAACATTCAACGAACGTCGCAATTAACCAAAGTGCCTATTGGAACAATATACAAGGCAATTAAAAATAACGCAGAGCCTCGAAAGCAAAGAAGTGACAAAGGAGCACCGAGGAAAATTAAAGAGTATGAAATTGATATTATTAGGCAACAAGTATATTGCATGTATAGCGAAAATGTTGTACCTACAATTGAGTCCTTACATAAAAAAATTAATGATGAAAGTATTGATATTCAATGTTCTAAAACAACCTTGTGGCGGACGTTAAAAAAAGCGGGTTTTAAATTTTGTACTATCTATAGTACAAAACGCCGCACAATTATGGAAAGTTCGAGGTTGCAGAAAATGCGGTACGAATACTTGATGGCAATAAAAAAATATAGACAGGAAGGGCGATTTATATGTTATTTAGATGAAACGTGGTATGATACCCACGACACTATTTGCAAAGGTTGGGTAGACAATTCAGGCACGTGTCAGTTGGACGCGCCGATTTCGAGAGGGAAGAGAATAATTATTCTCCACGCTGGATCAGAGAAAGGATGGATCGCGCAGCCGCTATTATCTGCAAAAAATGTAAAATGCTCTAGCTTGGATTACCATGAGGACATGACTTCATCCTTATTTGAAGAATGGTTTTGTAATACTTTACTGCCAAATTTACCAGAAAGTAGTGTGATAGTAATGGACAACGCCCCGTATCATTCACGACAGCAAAATAAAGTTCCTACAAAAAGTAATAATAAGAAAGATATTAAAGAATTTTTAGAAGCAAATAATTTATATTTTGAGGAGCATTATACAAAAAACCAATTATTAGAAGTGATGAATACAAAAGAATATTTGAAGGATTATTACGTGGATAATAGAGCCAAAGAAGCAGGACATACAATTTTACGTTTACCGCCGTACCATTGTATTTTCAATGCAATTGAATTGATATGGGCCCAACTTAAAAATACCATAAGGCGAACAAATCAAACGCCTAAATTTAGTGAAAGCACTATAACACACATAAAAAATGCGATGGAACATATAACTGCTGATAATTGGAAAAATGCCGTTAAACACGCAAGAGCAAAAGAAAACGAATACATGGATATGTATAATATAGTACCACCTTTAATTATAAACTTGCAATACAATTCAGAGTCAGACACAGATATCGATTTCCAAGACGACTCAATCACATCAGATGATGATTTGTGAAATACGGTGTATATTAAGTATATTGTATAATACTGCCACGGTCTCAGTTTATATAAACACGACTTACAATTTTATTGTGCATTACCAACTAATTGTTAAGCTTCATATATCTAACTTATTATTTTTTGTAAATAAACCTAATGTATATTATTTATTATATATATTTAAAATTAAAATTGCGTTTTACTATTACCTTATAGTGCCGTAATTTATACTCAATCCGGCCCCTGCATTCATATGCTGCAAGCAGGCAACCCGTACCCTTTCAGTGAGGCGGGCAGGTAATTATCCCCACATAAGATGCAATAAAATCATTACAGGCTTAAAATGTTACTTTCTTCTATCTTGAAAAGAACTATACGTAAAGTATAACATATATGAACCCCCTAGTTACGATTTTTTCTTAACTTATTATCGTTTCCCTATCAATATTACAAAGCTGGGAACGTAACGTTTCTCGTGTGCCAGTGAGAGTCTTAGTTTTAGTTATAATGTTACTTTGGATAGTGATGAATAGTAAAAATAAAAACTCAAATATCTATTAATCTATTAATAAATAAGAAAACGTACCTAATATTTAAAAATTGTATAAGTATTGGTGGGGTTTGTACTATCCTTAGTGACAATTATATCTTCTCTGCCTTATTAAGCAAGTCAGAGTCTATACGAAACTGGCTACATATGAATTCTAATGTTATTGCCTGTCTTCGTAATAAAACCTGATCAATGCCTTCATATTTATTTCCTTTAAACATGAAATGAAAATAATATGTGTCCCATGTTAAGCCAACAGATCCGCACCCGTGTTACCAACTCTCATTAAATAAACAAATCGTGCTCAAATAACACTGCCTACACTTATTTAAATGTAATACATTTTCCGACTTCAATGTAGCACCTATAATGGGAAATATTTATACACTATCTTGATAAGGGATATAGAAGATATTAGAAAATGATCATCTCAAGTCGGAGAAAGATCTTTGTCGAAAATTGAAGACGCGACCGTTTTTCGATTTTTCCCCACTCATTTTCAATTAATATCTTTATTTGAAATTATATTTTGAACAAGGTTTTCAGAAGCTGCAAAATCTGCTGTTTCGTAAATTTTATCTGCAGGAGATAAAGGAATTAGAACAAAAATAACCATTGTCCTTGCGAGTTTTCAAGAAATACCAAAATAATCATATTCATTCTTGCCTTAGAATTTTTTATCTCCTAAATGACTTATCTATATACCTGATACCACTGGCCGTGAACGGTCATCCAATTTCTACAGAATGTGTATTTTATATATCATACAAAGGTAAATATTTCTATACATAGAACATCTTATAGTAAAAGTATTATGGCTATTTACTACAATTGTGGGTCATGTCGTAGTTAAATTGTACGAATTGTAAGGAACATGTATGTACTCTCTTTTTCAGTTACATTTTGTGGTGCATTACTTAATTTAGTGTTGCTAGTTATTGTAAAACATACAATGTTAAAATAAACTACGTATATTTGCAGTTAGTTTATTGTAGTAACACACAATATAACTACTACTTAAAGATACAGATGCGATTACTAAATTGTACTATACTACAACATACTGCGCCAAATTATCTCACAA
Source organism: Cetonia aurata (assembly GCA_949128085.1). Taxonomy (NCBI): domain Eukaryota; kingdom Metazoa; phylum Arthropoda; class Insecta; order Coleoptera; family Scarabaeidae; genus Cetonia; species Cetonia aurata. The sequence goes on along the minus strand of OX421885.1, from coordinate 19,564,860 downwards.
TATTGCTAAACTGATTAGAATTTAATACCTGTTACGAAAGCTACTGCCTTTGTGGTACCAATTGCACCACAAATAGATGCTACAAGTTACTATTTTGGAAAACTGTAATAATTTTGGACTTTATACCCTATCACGATAGCTGTCACGTTTATAGTACACCTACCAAGTTAAAGTAAATTTGCTACATCTTTTCCTTTGTGTACATACACTATATCTTGATATAATTTTGATGTGCTCTGCATTTTAACATAATAACTTAACAAATTTAATTATAAAAATAGTGGCCTGCATTACTTGGCATTAGAATTAAAACGAATAATGTGTAGTACAAGTTACAGTTTAATACAAAAATATTGTCTGGAATAACTGAAATACCAATGCAATTGATAAATTAATGGAATGATGTGAAAAGCACTTGAGAAAAAATCATTTAGTAATAAATGTTCATCCCTAGCACTAGCAATCCAGGACTTTTTTACTTACTGCAATAGCTCCAAGGAATATCTTTGTGAGTTCTTCATAATAAGGTTACCAACAATTAAAACTTTATATAACATTGACGCACAGTACCTATACATTTCCAGGATTAAATTTTCAAATTAAAAGTTTTACATCAACATCTGAAGATAACAACTGAAAAATAAAATATTTTTTTAAGTAGGAGTGTAAGACTGTCAGAGAGGAATCCTCAAGGAAAGATATCAAACGGTTAAATGAATGAAGAAAACCAAAGAAACATCTTTTGCGAAGAAGAAATATAATTAAACGTCTAGAATTTATCTTTCTCCCTGCATTTCTTTCGTTTTTATTTCCTCTTTTTTTTTTCTTACGTTTTGTTCACCGCAATCGCATAGCGTTAAAGAAAATCGGGCACCAACTTTGTACGCTTTCCGTATTTTTAATTTGCCCACCTTTCAGTTATTACTCCAATACTTTGAATGCTAGCAGGGTATGTAGCGACGCTACGGTGAAAAAGAAGGGGCCGGGGGTATCGCTTTTAATTTTTACACCCTCTCTGACCTCGGGAAGCAATAAAAAAGAGACTAACTCCTTCCACCGCTCCCGAGCAAAAGGGTGCAGCTGCTATCGGCGTTTAAACATCGAAGTTTGCGTTCGACGGTATGTCGAAAATACCGAGACGAAAGTCTCACAAAGTGGTTGTGGATTTTCGTAAAGAGCAGTGAGGGGTAGGCGTGCAATAGACGACGGAAATGACGATGGGAAGCGTGAGGTAAGGATAGGAAAGGAAGAAGAAAAGAAAATATGGGGTTAAGGAGGGTAGGAGAGAAGCGGCCGGGGTAGAAGCCGTGGAGGAAGGGGATGATAGGTACGGCGGCAAAGTGGAAACTTTGTCAGAAATTGAAATTCCACAGCCTTTGAGCAAGTTCTCACATATACAAGTCGCTTGTGCCCGCTGCTGGTACTGTTGCTGCTGCTGTTGCCGCTACCGTTTACTATTCGTCTTTAAGACAAGCGAAGGAAGAGAGAGTGGGAGAAATTCTTGATACAGTACTCAAGCAGTGCTTACATTTGCGAAATTTTCGAAAGGGTTCGCACTTTGTTTGACACAGCGTCACAGAAAAATTTAGAAAAATACTTGAATATGCTATTCTATTATTATTTACATTTTATTTAGGCATTATAAGGCAAGCTATCGCCAAGAAAATCGACGTGAGAACATAGATAAAGGTAGGATTATTTCTTTTCCGCTTTAAAAAAAAAAGACAATCTCAATCTGCAAGAGTTATAGACGCATCGATTGGTGTAATGAATGGGTGACAGTTGTGGAATTGGAATCTGTCTTTCTAAAATTCAAATAAAAAATACACCTCAATATGGAAGCTCAGAACGAAGATTTAAAAGCACAAAGATAAATCAATAATTTGCTTCAATCTCATATTATACTGTTATCAAAGAACACGTTTGTACTTCGGTTATATACTGGATGTCCCACCCCGTAGGTCTCAGTGCATAACTTTTTTATTTGTAAATATTACTCAACGAAATTGGAATTTTTTTTAGAATAGATTTTAAATTAATTATCTGACCCACAATTTTTGACAACTTCTGGTTTTACTGGAAGTATGATCAAATCTAAAAGTGTTAATGTAGTAGAATTCGAATCCGTCACAGATAAATGCGGGTGCCCATTTGAGATTTGAAAGTTGCCCCCACCCCCACTTACCGTAGGTGGAGCTGAACGATCGAGATTAATATTAATGAGTAGATTATTCGAGCTGAATAAATTATATTCACAAGATTTTTGATACAATGCGTAACTTTCGAGATATGACTTTGTATCAAGATACAAAAAAACGGTATATTTTGCACATTTGGATTCTATGTACTTTTGTAAATCAAAAAAAAACATTTCTTAGTTTTCGGTTCCTTGGTTACCAAAAATTGTAATTTTTGTGTCTTAATATTCAAAAGTTCTCTCCCTACCCTTTAATGTAATACCAAGAAATGTTCCATTCTTTTGTTTTATACATTTACTACGATAGAGCAAAGTACACTTTGACAGTTTTTCGATTTTTTTTTTTTTTAAATGGAACGTCACGAATTTTCTACTCCAATTTGAAGGAGAATATTTGTTGATTCCAGTCTTACCAAATATTCGGGATGAAAGTTATTTCTTCATAGATTACGGGTGCTTCATATTTTAAAAAAGCTGAATGCGCAGACATTTTAGATATTAACTGTCATTGTAACACCAAGAAATTGTTGAGATGGGTGCCTAGCCACCCCGGGATCAGAAGCAACGAAATTTCTGACAAACTAGCTACAGGCGCAATTGAACGACCGTTCACAGGTCGTGCGGGAGTTCTTATAGCGGTATCAAAGCTGCTGTCAGATCTCAACTCGCTGCTAGTCACCGCTCCTATTGGAATGGACTAGCCAGCGTGAGACACTGTAAAATCCTCGGGTTTCATCTGGGCGACCTAAGACTCCGCAAGGAAGTCTTTATGAGCAGGAGCAGACTGAAACTGCTTACGGGAGTCCTAACTGGCTACTGCGCATTGAATAAGCACTTGCACCGCATGGGGCGAGTGGACTCTCCCCTGTGTAGAAACTGTGGCAGAGCAGAAGAAACTCCTTTACATCTTCTTGCCGACTGCCCGGGAGCGGACAGGGAGAGACGGAGTTGTCTAGGGATCGCTCGGTTAGACGAACCTAGTCTAAGTAAACTTACTCTCGACCAATTTGTGGACTTCTTTGTTCGAGTACAACTAGGTCGAGCGATTTTCTATAAAAAAAAACACAAATAAATTATATGGAAAATTCTGTAAGCCGTGGTTTCTATCATATTTAATTTATATTTTTATTCAATTTTATTTTAAATTTGAAAATCTGCAAATTCAAGTTTATTAACTAAATTAATATTGTTATTATTATTATGAAAGAATAACCTTTGAGTTAATGTATAGTGGTTTTCAAATTATAAGAAACTAACTTTTAAATCCTTAATGCTTTTATTGCACCTCCTGTAGTAATACTCTTGAGAAGGGTACTGTTTACCTGCTTACACTATATGAATCGCCGGGCCGTATTAACTATGAATTACGGCCCCATTAAATAATAATATAATGTTAATTTTAATAATATAGTAAGTCATATATGTATAGATCTCATCGGTTTGTTTGCGTAAAAGATAATTGGATTAAGCGGCCCGTAATACTGCCGCTGCGTACTGCCTTTCGTATGAATATAACTTACTATATTATTAAAATTACATTATTATTTAATGTAATTTTAATTTTAATCCGATTATGTTTTACAGAAACAAACCGATGAGATCTATATACAGAGAAAAATAAAATGGAAAACCTAAATAAACAATTAAACAATTAGTCTTGATAAATGATATATTTGCAATAATACTTCAACTAATATTCAGTCATCTATTGTAATTATTGTTAATGGTACTACTTTATTTTTTTCTGTGTAGTGGTAAAATAAAAGAAATTACTTGGGGGTAGGTATATATACATGTAATATTTAGTTTACTTATCATTTGTTGTTAACATTTATTGCTGTATACTTATTTGAATTTTCACGAACATGTGGCAACCTTTTGCTGAGTGTGTTAGTGATTGTGATGTGCATAGTGATGATGAAATTGGAGCACGGAAGAGAAAATATTTATCACAAGATGCAAAGCAGATACTTCTCAATATCTATAATACTCTGATGGAAGAAAATAACGAAGGACAAACCAAGAACATTCAACGAACGTCGCAATTAACCAAAGTGCCTATTGGAACAATATACAAGGCAATTAAAAATAACGCAGAGCCTCGAAAGCAAAGAAGTGACAAAGGAGCACCGAGGAAAATTAAAGAGTATGAAATTGATATTATTAGGCAACAAGTATATTGCATGTATAGCGAAAATGTTGTACCTACAATTGAGTCCTTACATAAAAAAATTAATGATGAAAGTATTGATATTCAATGTTCTAAAACAACCTTGTGGCGGACGTTAAAAAAAGCGGGTTTTAAATTTTGTACTATCTATAGTACAAAACGCCGCACAATTATGGAAAGTTCGAGGTTGCAGAAAATGCGGTACGAATACTTGATGGCAATAAAAAAATATAGACAGGAAGGGCGATTTATATGTTATTTAGATGAAACGTGGTATGATACCCACGACACTATTTGCAAAGGTTGGGTAGACAATTCAGGCACGTGTCAGTTGGACGCGCCGATTTCGAGAGGGAAGAGAATAATTATTCTCCACGCTGGATCAGAGAAAGGATGGATCGCGCAGCCGCTATTATCTGCAAAAAATGTAAAATGCTCTAGCTTGGATTACCATGAGGACATGACTTCATCCTTATTTGAAGAATGGTTTTGTAATACTTTACTGCCAAATTTACCAGAAAGTAGTGTGATAGTAATGGACAACGCCCCGTATCATTCACGACAGCAAAATAAAGTTCCTACAAAAAGTAATAATAAGAAAGATATTAAAGAATTTTTAGAAGCAAATAATTTATATTTTGAGGAGCATTATACAAAAAACCAATTATTAGAAGTGATGAATACAAAAGAATATTTGAAGGATTATTACGTGGATAATAGAGCCAAAGAAGCAGGACATACAATTTTACGTTTACCGCCGTACCATTGTATTTTCAATGCAATTGAATTGATATGGGCCCAACTTAAAAATACCATAAGGCGAACAAATCAAACGCCTAAATTTAGTGAAAGCACTATAACACACATAAAAAATGCGATGGAACATATAACTGCTGATAATTGGAAAAATGCCGTTAAACACGCAAGAGCAAAAGAAAACGAATACATGGATATGTATAATATAGTACCACCTTTAATTATAAACTTGCAATACAATTCAGAGTCAGACACAGATATCGATTTCCAAGACGACTCAATCACATCAGATGATGATTTGTGAAATACGGTGTATATTAAGTATATTGTATAATACTGCCACGGTCTCAGTTTATATAAACACGACTTACAATTTTATTGTGCATTACCAACTAATTGTTAAGCTTCATATATCTAACTTATTATTTTTTGTAAATAAACCTAATGTATATTATTTATTATATATATTTAAAATTAAAATTGCGTTTTACTATTACCTTATAGTGCCGTAATTTATACTCAATCCGGCCCCTGCATTCATATGCTGCAAGCAGGCAACCCGTACCCTTTCAGTGAGGCGGGCAGGTAATTATCCCCACATAAGATGCAATAAAATCATTACAGGCTTAAAATGTTACTTTCTTCTATCTTGAAAAGAACTATACGTAAAGTATAACATATATGAACCCCCTAGTTACGATTTTTTCTTAACTTATTATCGTTTCCCTATCAATATTACAAAGCTGGGAACGTAACGTTTCTCGTGTGCCAGTGAGAGTCTTAGTTTTAGTTATAATGTTACTTTGGATAGTGATGAATAGTAAAAATAAAAACTCAAATATCTATTAATCTATTAATAAATAAGAAAACGTACCTAATATTTAAAAATTGTATAAGTATTGGTGGGGTTTGTACTATCCTTAGTGACAATTATATCTTCTCTGCCTTATTAAGCAAGTCAGAGTCTATACGAAACTGGCTACATATGAATTCTAATGTTATTGCCTGTCTTCGTAATAAAACCTGATCAATGCCTTCATATTTATTTCCTTTAAACATGAAATGAAAATAATATGTGTCCCATGTTAAGCCAACAGATCCGCACCCGTGTTACCAACTCTCATTAAATAAACAAATCGTGCTCAAATAACACTGCCTACACTTATTTAAATGTAATACATTTTCCGACTTCAATGTAGCACCTATAATGGGAAATATTTATACACTATCTTGATAAGGGATATAGAAGATATTAGAAAATGATCATCTCAAGTCGGAGAAAGATCTTTGTCGAAAATTGAAGACGCGACCGTTTTTCGATTTTTCCCCACTCATTTTCAATTAATATCTTTATTTGAAATTATATTTTGAACAAGGTTTTCAGAAGCTGCAAAATCTGCTGTTTCGTAAATTTTATCTGCAGGAGATAAAGGAATTAGAACAAAAATAACCATTGTCCTTGCGAGTTTTCAAGAAATACCAAAATAATCATATTCATTCTTGCCTTAGAATTTTTTATCTCCTAAATGACTTATCTATATACCTGATACCACTGGCCGTGAACGGTCATCCAATTTCTACAGAATGTGTATTTTATATATCATACAAAGGTAAATATTTCTATACATAGAACATCTTATAGTAAAAGTATTATGGCTATTTACTACAATTGTGGGTCATGTCGTAGTTAAATTGTACGAATTGTAAGGAACATGTATGTACTCTCTTTTTCAGTTACATTTTGTGGTGCATTACTTAATTTAGTGTTGCTAGTTATTGTAAAACATACAATGTTAAAATAAACTACGTATATTTGCAGTTAGTTTATTGTAGTAACACACAATATAACTACTACTTAAAGATACAGATGCGATTACTAAATTGTACTATACTACAACATACTGCGCCAAATTATCTCACAATATTGCTAAACTGATTAGAATTTAATACCTGTTACGAAAGCTACTGCCTTTGTGGTACCAATTGCACCACAAATAGATGCTACAAGTTACTATTTTGGAAAACTGTAATAATTTTGGACTTTATACCCTATCACGATAGCTGTCACGTTTATAGTACACCTACCAAGTTAAAGTAAATTTGCTACATCTTTTCCTTTGTGTACATACACTATATCTTGATATAATTTTGATGTGCTCTGCATTTTAACATAATAACTTAACAAATTTAATTATAAAAATAGTGGCCTGCATTACTTGGCATTAGAATTAAAACGAATAATGTGTAGTACAAGTTACAGTTTAATACAAAAATATTGTCTGGAATAACTGAAATACCAATGCAATTGATAAATTAATGGAATGATGTGAAAAGCACTTGAGAAAAAATCATTTAGTAATAAATGTTCATCCCTAGCACTAGCAATCCAGGACTTTTTTACTTACTGCAATAGCTCCAAGGAATATCTTTGTGAGTTCTTCATAATAAGGTTACCAACAATTAAAACTTTATATAACATTGACGCACAGTACCTATACATTTCCAGGATTAAATTTTCAAATTAAAAGTTTTACATCAACATCTGAAGATAACAACTGAAAAATAAAATATTTTTTTAAGTAGGAGTGTAAGACTGTCAGAGAGGAATCCTCAAGGAAAGATATCAAACGGTTAAATGAATGAAGAAAACCAAAGAAACATCTTTTGCGAAGAAGAAATATAATTAAACGTCTAGAATTTATCTTTCTCCCTGCATTTCTTTCGTTTTTATTTCCTCTTTTTTTTTTCTTACGTTTTGTTCACCGCAATCGCATAGCGTTAAAGAAAATCGGGCACCAACTTTGTACGCTTTCCGTATTTTTAATTTGCCCACCTTTCAGTTATTACTCCAATACTTTGAATGCTAGCAGGGTATGTAGCGACGCTACGGTGAAAAAGAAGGGGCCGGGGGTATCGCTTTTAATTTTTACACCCTCTCTGACCTCGGGAAGCAATAAAAAAGAGACTAACTCCTTCCACCGCTCCCGAGCAAAAGGGTGCAGCTGCTATCGGCGTTTACATCGAAGTTTGCGTTCGACGGTATGTCGAAAATACCGAGACGAAAGTCTCACAAAGTGGTTGTGGATTTTCGTAAAGAGCAGTGAGGGGTAGGCGTGCAATAGACGACGGAAATGACGATGGGAAGCGTGAGGTAAGGATAGGAAAGGAAGAAGAAAAGAAAATATGGGGTTAAGGAGGGTAGGAGAGAAGCGGCCGGGGTAGAAGCCGTGGAGGAAGGGGATGATAGGTACGGCGGCAAAGTGGAAACTTTGTCAGAAATTGAAATTCCACAGCCTTTGAGCAAGTTCTCACATATACAAGTCGCTTGTGCCCGCTGCTGGTACTGTTGCTGCTGCTGTTGCCGCTACCGTTTACTATTCGTCTTTAAGACAAGCGAAGGAAGAGAGAGTGGGAGAAATTCTTGATACAGTACTCAAGCAGTGCTTACATTTGCGAAATTTTCGAAAGGGTTCGCACTTTGTTTGACACAGCGTCACAGAAAAATTTAGAAAAATACTTGAATATGCTATTCTATTATTATTTACATTTTATTTAGGCATTATAAGGCAAGCTATCGCCAAGAAAATCGACGTGAGAACATAGATAAAGGTAGGATTATTTCTTTTCCGCTTTAAAAAAAAAAGACAATCTCAATCTGCAAGAGTTATAGACGCATCGATTGGTGTAATGAATGGGTGACAGTTGTGGAATTGGAATCTGTCTTTCTAAAATTCAAATAAAAAATACACCTCAATATGGAAGCTCAGAACGAAGATTTAAAAGCACAAAGATAAATCAATAATTTGCTTCAATCTCATATTATACTGTTATCAAAGAACACGTTTGTACTTCGGTTATATACTGGATGTCCCACCCCGTAGGTCTCAGTGCATAACTTTTTTATTTGTAAATATTACTCAACGAAATTGGAATTTTTTTTAGAATAGATTTTAAATTAATTATCTGACCCACAATTTTTGACAACTTCTGGTTTTACTGGAAGTATGATCAAATCTAAAAGTGTTAATGTAGTAGAATTCGAATCCGTCACAGATAAATGCGGGTGCCCATTTGAGATTTGAAAGTTGCCCCCACCCCCACTTACCGTAGGTGGAGCTGAACGATCGAGATTAATATTAATGAGTAGATTATTCGAGCTGAATAAATTATATTCACAAGATTTTTGATACAATGCGTAACTTTCGAGATATGACTTTGTATCAAGATACAAAAAAACGGTATATTTTGCACATTTGGATTCTATGTACTTTTGTAAATCAAAAAAAAACATTTCTTAGTTTTCGGTTCCTTGGTTACCAAAAATTGTAATTTTTGTGTCTTAATATTCAAAAGTTCTCTCCCTACCCTTTAATGTAATACCAAGAAATGTTCCATTCTTTTGTTTTATACATTTACTACGATAGAGCAAAGTACACTTTGACAGTTTTTCGATTTTTTTTTTTTTTAAATGGAACGTCACGAATTTTCTACTCCAATTTGAAGGAGAATATTTGTTGATTCCAGTCTTACCAAATATTCGGGATGAAAGTTATTTCTTCATAGATTACGGGTGCTTCATATTTTAAAAAAGCTGAATGCGCAGACATTTTAGATATTAACTGTCATTGTAACACCAAGAAATTGTTGAGATGGGTGCCTAGCCACCCCGGGATCAGAAGCAACGAAATTTCTGACAAACTAGCTACAGGCGCAATTGAACGACCGTTCACAGGTCGTGCGGGAGTTCTTATAGCGGTATCAAAGCTGCTGTCAGATCTCAACTCGCTGCTAGTCACCGCTCCTATTGGAATGGACTAGCCAGCGTGAGACACTGTAAAATCCTCGGGTTTCATCTGGGCGACCTAAGACTCCGCAAGGAAGTCTTTATGAGCAGGAGCAGACTGAAACTGCTTACGGGAGTCCTAACTGGCTACTGCGCATTGAATAAGCACTTGCACCGCATGGGGCGAGTGGACTCTCCCCTGTGTAGAAACTGTGGCAGAGCAGAAGAAACTCCTTTACATCTTCTTGCCGACTGCCCGGGAGCGGACAGGGAGAGACGGAGTTGTCTAGGGATCGCTCGGTTAGACGAACCTAGTCTAAGTAAACTTACTCTCGACCAATTTGTGGACTTCTTTGTTCGAGTACAACTAGGTCGAGCGATTTTCTATAAAAAAAAACACAAATAAATTATATGGAAAATTCTGTAAGCCGTGGTTTCTATCATATTTAATTTATATTTTTATTCAATTTTATTTTAAATTTGAAAATCTGCAAATTCAAGTTTATTAACTAAATTAATATTGTTATTATTATTATGAAAGAATAACCTTTGAGTTAATGTATAGTGGTTTTCAAATTATAAGAAACTAACTTTTAAATCCTTAATGCTTTTATTGCACCTCCTGTAGTAATACTCTTGAGAAGGGTACTGTTTACCTGCTTACACTATATGAATCGCCGGGCCGTATTAACTATGAATTACGGCCCCATTAAATAATAATATAATTTTAATTTTAATAATATAGTAAGTCATATATGTATAGATCTCATCGGTTTGTTTGCGTAAAAGATAATTGGATTAAGCGTATGAATATAACTTACTATATTATTAAAATTACATTATTATTTAATGTAATTTTAATTTTAATCCGATTATGTTTTACGGAAACAAACCGATGAGATCTATACACAGAGAAAAATAAAATGGAAAACCTAAATAAACAATTAAACAATTAGTCTTGATAAATGATATATTTGCAATAATACTTCAACTAATATTCAGTCATCTATTGTAATTATTGTTAATGGTACTACTTTATTTTTTTCTGTGTAGTGGTAAAATAAAAGAAATTACTTGGGGGTAGGTATATATACATGTAATATTTAGTTTACTTATCATTTGTTGTTAACATTTATTGCTGTATACTTATTTGAATTTTCACGAACATGTGGCAACCTTTTGCTGAGTGTGTTAGTGATTGTGATGTGCATAGTGATGATGAAATTGGAGCACGGAAGAGAAAATATTTATCACAAGATGCAAAGCAGATACTTCTCAATATCTATAATACTCTGATGGAAGAAAATAACGAAGGACAAACCAAGAACATTCAACGAACGTCGCAATTAACCAAAGTGCCTATTGGAACAATATACAAGGCAATTAAAAATAACGCAGAGCCTCGAAAGCAAAGAAGTGACAAAGGAGCACCGAGGAAAATTAAAGAGTGTGAAATTGATATTATTAGGCAACAAGTATATTGCATGTATAGCGAAAATGTTGTACCTACAATTGAGTCCTTACATAAGAGGGGCTAAGACATCATAGGGGCACAAACAATGAAAGTAAAAAAAAAAATGTCAAGAAATTACAAATGTTTGTTTTATACGCAACAATGTGCACTTTTAGTCCCATTGACAAATGCAAAGACATTGTAAATATAAAATCCGATAGCTTTCATAGAAACTCTCTTATTCCAGTAGGTACATATGTGAAAATAACATAACAAAGTAACCACTAGATAATATTGTGAAACAAAATGTTAGCAAATACATAAAACTTTGAAACCCTAAATATGAGAAATAGTTAATAGTTTAGCAGCTATTGATTAAGCTATTGCGAACGGCCTACTTTGCTGCATGCAATATATAATATTGAACATTTCTAACGCATATTTCTTTAGCAGTTTGGAAATACCCAGTAATCTTAATCTACAAAGATCTAATTTTCAATTCTAATATCAAGTATTTGGCATAAGTGGTATTAACAAAGACTTGCCCTTAAAATTAAGGTAGACAACTCATAAAGTTCCATTGAATTAAAAATAATTTTTTATGACAAAATCGTTATTGCTGCGTCCTAGTGGATGTATGCAAAAAAATAGAGTAAACATTTCTAATTTGTTAGTGTCACGTTGACAGAAGATTTTTTAGTGTATTCGCCACGTTCAAAATTAAAAAAAATAGAAATTCACACTTGCCATTTTCTGGTTATAGCATCTACTAGTTTTTCCGAAGTTTAACGAATTAAAACCACTGCTCGAAAAAAGATTCAAAACACGATTGAAGAACAGATCACTCTCATAATGCCCACTCTTTCATAGCACTCACAACGAGTCCACAGCTGCCATTTTGTATTGAAATTATTTTTAGTTTTACGTACATCATGCGTTTTACAGCATTTATTATTTGGGTTCCTTTGGTTTGGTTGTTGGAAGTATAAGTACTTTTTTCAGGTAAGCCTCTAATATTTCTGTTATAAATAATGTTTCCAAGTATTTAGAACTGCATTTATCTTTGTGACTTATTTTTATATTTAAATTTCTCGTGCTTTATTTTGAGTCTCCTTTGTCTTCTATTTGCTGCCTTGTCTTTGTTAATTATTTTCTATTTCAAGTTCTTCTTATTCTAGCCGCAGTCGCTTTTTAATTGCCTATTACTATTGTTCCTTCAATTTTACATTGTTTCATTATTTCCGCAATTGTTATGTTGAATAAGCTAGCAGTTAATGCACCCCTTTATTTTTTATTTCCTTTATTAGTTTACGATAAAATTCGCAAAGCTGCTTCTTTTTCTACCCTTCGGAGCTATATAATCCTTTCGCTACATTTTTATTGCAGTGGCTAACTTTATGGTTTCTTAGTATTTGAAAGTTGTTTCTTCTAAATCAAAAAAAAAAAAATAAAAAATAAAACGCTCAGTTTACCCACAGATGTCAATATAAGGGAGTGGAAAACATCGAGCTACATAGCCAGATTTCTATTGGAACGGTTTGAGATTTCAGTTCCGTTCATTCATCCGCCGTACGAAATTATGTTACTCGGAATGTCCCTTCAAACATTTTTTTGCGTGCCCACCAATTTGTAAGTAGGACTAGTAAACGTCTGCATTCCGAGTAATGAAATTTTGATCGTACGAGATTGTTAGGCACTTTGCTGTTTGAAGCACAAAATTGACGATGAAGTACCGAACATTGTATAGGTACTGCCAGCCTGTATTTCTAAATGCATTTTAATACTTTTCTTTCATATGTATAAAAAAACATTTTATCCGCATATAAGCTTTCCAGAGTTATAATTTTCCCATATAAACAGATTAAAGCAACACATTAATATTATTTAATATTTATGCATTTTGATAATCCCTACTGCCGTTGTAATGTATGCTTAACTGACTTATAAAACGTTATGTGGATGTGCCGCCGGTTATGACTTGTTTATGCAAACTTCCATTTTCATTATGCAATCGGGTTAAATGAAATTAATGCTATTGCATACAGACACCGAGCCGTTTATGCAATCAATATTTGGCCAATTATATGTTGGGGATTCAACTCTATAGTTTGAACTAATTAAGCTATTACTGTTCCAGTTTTTATAATCCCCTTGGAAGACGGATTAATTTTTGCAGCATTATTAAAAACATGCTGGTAATTTTTAAACTGGTATTTAAAAATAAATAAAAAAAACTGAAATTAAAATAAAGAAAACCTTGAACCTAATTGAAATACTAATAAATAAAATAGAGAGATAATTGGAATTCTTTCCGAACAGCATTCACTGACACTCGCTGCTGCACTGAGATGAGTGATAGCCTTCTCATGTAGAATCCATTTGTCATAATTTTAAACTCATTAACATAGCTAAAACGCTCCTTTAAAGGAGTCCACAAAAAATATCTCCCTAGAAAATTACTGTTGAATAATAACGGGGGTTTGGCTCGTAAATTACCACTGAATATTTTTTTTTCAATTCTTTTTTCAAACTTAACGACAATTTATTCAGACCCCTTTTTAAGTAATCAAACACTCGCTTCCAACTAATTTAACTTCGCAGCATCCTCCGGCAGCTCACGAAATTAAATAATAAATAAAATGTCAAGGGTAATTAGCAAGTGAAATGCGCGCGGTGATCTCTTTAGTTTCGAACGTTAGTGGAACGAGATTACACTGCGCTGCATCCATCAGTAAATAAGGTTAACAATTACGAGGTAATGCTCGGCCTCGAATGTAACTGTAGACGTTCTATCCGTTGTGACAGCGTTGCTGCAACTGTAAAACTGAAACTGTGCCACTCTGACTACTATACTACTTCTGCTCGTCGCCTATAATACAAGCCGCCTCATTCGAACACGGACAACTTCGTGGTACGGGAAATTACAGGAAGCGTCTTTGTCACGAACTATCAGTGTAAAGCGAAAATGGCTATTATGGACGTATTCAGTGAAGCAAAATTGTTAGGATGTTATAGAGATAATATAAAAAACCTTCGCTTGATGTAATAAAGTTTCTTGCAAGAAATCTAAATGAAAAACTATATGCGCATTACCCAAACAATTAACGAATTAATGAATTTAGAGACTCACGAATCAGGTGCTTCAAAACACATTCCGCGTACATGTAAAATGTATCTTGGATGAGATTTCTGCAGTTTTTGCGCGAATAGCGCTTTAATAGTGCTTTTAACAGTAACACCATAAATGATGTTAAAATTTATTACGATTAATTTTGCCTATATATTTATGTGAGCTCTAATTTATTTAATTTGGAATTTATTTAATTTACAATAAACACACCAGACCACTAAAATACAGCTAATGAACTATATATGAAAACTACATTGTGAAGGGTAAAATCAGAAGAAGTTTGGTTTCTACCAGCTCCGTATCACTTGGTGTGTCAACCATATCACAGCGACACCACCGTTCTGTAGTTGGTTGCTGGTTTATGTCGCTGCCATTCCAGTTTCTATTAATCGCTGATGCTAAAACGAGTATCCACGCGTTAGTTTTAAGCCTTCTTCCTTTTTATAAAGTTGTTTGGATGTTTGAATATTTCTATGGTTTCTCTGTATAATCTCGCATGGTAGTATCTTGTAGTGTCCAAAACTTCCCTACCTGCATACTGAATGGTACTGCCGATTTTTCTATTTGGCCCGTGGTAATTTTTTCGGTGTTCTTTTAAGCGAGTATTAACGCTTCTCTCTGTGGTACCAATATGTGCTTGACTACAGCTGCAAGAAATCTTATACACACCTGCATCTTTTTTAGACCTTAGCATATCTCGTATTTTGCATGTGGGTTTATTTATAATTCTTATCGAAAAATGCCACCAGGCGGGCTCATGGTTTATTATTGGAATCACCATACCAGCAAAAGCAATTTAGCGGAACTGACAATCGATGAATTGTCCGAGCTGGATCTGTGACCGCATTACGGGCTTACGCTGCAGCCCTCTCCTGGATTGACGGTTTTGCTTGTGTCCCGTAGAGGGAGACAATTTTATTTCCATAGTAGAGAAACATAGATATAGCTTGAGATGTGATAGCGATGAAAGTGAGTTTGCACTCGGAGTGACGTTGATGACGCCTGGGCTCTAGTGCCATTATTGGTATGGTGATGCCAACAATAGATCATGGTGGTATTTTTCGGTTCTAATTGTGTTTGTCATTTTTTCTTTGACATATGTTTCTTATGTTATTCTTCTGTAGAAAATTGCCAATTCTATCCATAACTCTATGCAAATAAGGGAAAATGTTTGTTGCTATCCGGTTTTCTAACATATCTATTAATATTTTCGTATTTTCTGGTCGTATAAGTCGTTGTATTTTGTATTTATTGTACCCTTTTTTCTCTATTGCTATATGAACGTGGTCTTATTCTTGATCCAGATGTACCGGTAGGTAAACAGGTGTGACTTAATTTACCACTTTATAATGCATCTCTTTTGGAGAGGGTGATGATTATGAGGGTCTTATGCAAATACTTACCTGTGTGGCTTATAAGCCGACGAAATGGAGACAGAGTCAGACTGTATACAGAAAGCTCACGCACGCACATATTTACTTTTTTCTTTTGGCACCATAGTTTTAATTATATTGTCATATACGTTTATTATAACATTTAGTTACTTTACTTTTATAAATGTAACCAGGAATGTCATTACATTTGCATAGATTTGCTTCCCTAATAAATATGTAGTATTAATATTTTGTACGCGCTTTTTATAGCATGAAGTTGCCTCTTAAGTAATATGAGAACAAAGAAAAGGAGTTTGTCAGTTGCTAGGAATTCCCAATTTGTATTTTTTTATTACAATATATTATTTCTTTTTTATAAGTGAAAGGAAGAATCAATTAGTTAAATTAAAATTAAATCTCTCTTCAACGCCACCTGCAGCTGTGCTATTTTCAAGAAAAATAATTATTACGTCAAATAGCGTACGCTCTAGTTTTTATAATGCTGGTGATGTGACCAGCGTTGTAAAACCTGTTCCTTACTGGCGAGCGCTTCCTAAATACAGCTTGCTTTTCTCATTTACGACTCCTCTCTGTTCCACCGTATTCACGACGTATAAGTCGTGACGTTTCGCTAAGAAATTTATTGCTCGGGAGATCGTTCGTTTCTTGCCGTTTTTATATGCCTTTTTCCGTTTCCGCGCTTTTCTTTCTTTTGCCTATCCGTTTTCGTGGCGCTCGCGCCCTCCACAAACATAAATCAAATCGAAATTAAATTGTTTGTTTGCTGTCCTTTTTAATATACAGCCTTTTTAATATTTTCCATTTCACGCTAACACCCAGTGGATTTCTTATTGCTTCCAGATATTAAAATTTGTGTGTCAGTATATCATATTTGTATTATCATTAAGCGTTATTTTGTAACCTACTCATTGTTCATTCAATTTATAAATTATTGAATGTATATCCTATGAACCTGTTGAGGCTCAGAAAAAACCGGCAAATAATTTGGGTAAAACGCCAAACGGGCACATACCCTTCCGGTTCTTTCATTTGTCGTGATCAAATAGTGTTGATGGTCCGTCAAAACATGCATGGATGAAAACTGACAGCTTTTCTCGACGGGCAAAATATCTACACGAACTTTGCTTTGACGTGTCGTACCGTACTCTCTGTGTGTACGCAATATGTGTTTGACTATTGTGCTTTTCAACAGTGCCGGGTGTAGTTTACCACAAGTTAATACTTTATCATTTTATCTTATCAATAATATCACACATTTAGTTAATAATTATATATAAACTTATATTAAAAATTTTTATTTGCTTAGTGGTATTTAGTATATTTCGAATCTTGTTTATTTAATCTTTGGACGAAATAACCGAAGGCATACACCAACGCGAATCCACAGTTTGTGTAATGATGGACAAAAGCTTTTAACAGTGTCAACAACCATATTTTGCCAAGTAAACCATAAATTATAGGCTTTAGAGGATTCGCGTTACAATGGTTAACGTCGTATTTAACTGGCAGAGAGCAGCGTGTTCAGGTATATGATGGAATTGCATTCAGAGTAAGATCAAACATAGAGCAAGCGAGTTCCGCAAGGGTCTATATTAGCCATAAAAACTATGTATGACGTGCAAGATTCTTTTAAGCAGCAAGTGCATTAAATGTTGAAATGTCTTATTATTAGTTGTAAATTGTTTGTAATATTATTCGTATGTGTGATTTTTAATTGACATATTCTATGTTTATACAAAACAGGATAAATTAAAAGAAATGGGTTTTCTAATTCTTACCCTATTTAATGAAGTGAAGTTTGATATTACAGCCTCGTGCATATGTTTTGTCACCGCTGATTTCTCGATTCTTTTAAATCTTGCGTCACTTTCGAGTTCCTCCACTTCTACTCCATGAACTACGGCAAAAAGACTCATCAAGTCATAGAAATAGAAAAGAATAAGACCGTCAACAGAGAAGAAGGACATACACCACCTTAGCAATACGTGGAAGGGTCTACTACGCAGGACCGTCACTCTCAGTGGAGCGAAAACTTCAAGATTGAATGCACCAAGGGTATATGTAAGAAGAATGTCGGACAACGGGGAATCAGTTTTCCAGAAGAAGCTTTCAGCATGAACAGCGATACGTCGAGCAAAACTTTTGACACACGATGAAACCAGGAAGTAGTTATCAGTAGCAGTGAGTGCTACTCTTTACAAGTTTCCTTCAAATCAGTTTTTAAACTGGGTTGTAGGCCCTTGTAAATAAGTACACAAGTTCTATAAATATAAATGCGAATCTGGTAGATGATATAATCGATAAACCCAAATATAATTTGATGTAGCAACCTTCATTAACAGAGCTCCAGTATTTTTAGAATAAATTCCTTTGCGAATCATTTCGCTACAACAAAATTAATTAACATCACAAATTATTACCAAGGTTCAAATTACGTCACGTAAGCACGCCAACGCGAGAGGATATCCCACAGTAATTGTACAATTATTGCTTTCGCTCGGTCGCATTTAATTTCCTAGCGCGCGCTCCAAATTTATAAGACAACAATCGATAAAGCACTAAACCCCGTTTTATACACTAACATCCAATCGAGTCCGAGAGTGTTCTTTCCTTAATAGGAAAATAAAAGCAATGGAGAGAGGGCTTCGACCGCAAACGATTGGATGTCCGGTTGTTTCCGTCATCATTT
Source organism: Cetonia aurata (assembly GCA_949128085.1). NCBI lineage: Eukaryota > Metazoa > Arthropoda > Insecta > Coleoptera > Scarabaeidae > Cetonia > Cetonia aurata. Next base: position 19,546,288 of record OX421885.1, on the reverse strand, counting down.
ATTATAGTCTTATAAGTTTATTATAAGTATTATCTTGTGTATTATACCTAGGTCTCCGTTTATATGACCTCTGCGACACATTAAAGCAGCCAAGTTTTATATCAAATCGTTAAATATTAATATGAAATTGACGTTTGGAATTATGGTATTTAATAAAGTACGCTCTAGGGGTGCTACACTGCACGTGGAGTATAAAGTTTATGCGATTTTTGTGTATTAAAACCCACAAAATTGATTGGAGAGAATATTTTGAATCACATTATGCTGTTATCGGTATACTTTCAGCGGAAAGGCATAAAATTCGCCGTGATAAGAATATTAAACTTCTTACTTTAATATCTTAATATTTTTATCAATATTGTAACACAAACTGTAGCAAATAATTCAGTACAGTACTTAGGATAGAACAAATTTTAGAGGGATGCTAAATATATGGGCACAAAATAAGTCTTAAATTTCTAGATTATGGAAGAATACAAAAACAAAATGGCATCTTTCGGTAAAACAGGATATTATCTCTTTTTGCACGGGCTCTATAATTCTAGTATTTTTAAGCGGGTGCTTAGAGACAATTCAATTCAATTCAATTTAAGCTTAAGTATTTATTGCTCCTTCGATATTTTATTTAAGAAAAATGCTGAATTTAATATCATTCAAAGGAATGCTTACCTGTACAAATTAACACTTGTGATGTAGAGCAAAGGAATATATACAGGAATCGTGTATGCGATTGAACCACAAGAAGGAACATTCCTAATTTAATGAAAAGAAAGGCAAAAATCGTTTAGCTATATGTAGTAAATACTCTAAAAAGACTAATTGATAGCAAAAGTTGTTAATAATGGAGAGATTCGATTGCTGAAAGCATACAAAACCGTTATGATTCAATTTATTGCTTTAAGAGGAAGAGCTAAAGATGCGAATAAATGAGCAAAAGCCAACAATGACGAACTAGAGAGAGTTTCTATTCAATATTTGCTCCTCAGTAACTATAGTTTAACTTACGTTTGGACGGAAAGAAATAGAGCGCTTTTTCCATTTAGGAAAGAATCGACAAAAAAGCTGTTTTGATAAACACATAAGCATACGTTGTTACAAGAAAAGCCAGAGTATATGAGAAGAATAGCGTTTGAATGAATAAATTATTTTTATTATTATTACTATTTAATAAAAATAATTATACAAACCCTAGAAGCACTAAATTGTGGTAAGTATTTAAAATTCAAAAGCCATTGCAAATAAACTTTAAATATGCTACCTTATTCTTAAGCTCAAACAAATCTCGTTTCATTAACTTAACTTTAAAGTACTTTAGTTACGTAAAAAGACGGCGAAAAAAAGAAGGAGGAAGACGACAACTACTTTAATAGAACCATCCGGCATCAGAAGGAGAAAATTTTTACGAAAGCTTTTCGCAGGACAAATTTAATAATAAATAAAAGTTTGTGACCGGAAACGAAAGCACCCTAACGGAATTTTCGTCTTCTAGTATTCTCTGAGATGTGGAACTCCTTGCCATTAGGGCATTTCATACGAATCCCAAGAGATTAGCTCCGGAGGAGCTTTAGCCCGTACGGCGTCTAAACCACCTAAAGTGTTCTTTAATGATAACGCAATTCGTTAAAAACTGAGAAGGCCACATCGCCGACGACTAAATTAATTTCTCTTTCTCTATTTCGCTCCGTTTTCCACTCATGAAGGCGGCCACCTAGACTGAGAGGGAGGTCTTCTTATATGCGCTTTAATTCCCTATTAATTCCCCTCTGTCGTAAAACTTTTTAAAGGCCCCGCGCTGTTGTTAAAAGCTTCCTGTTTTTGTTTCGGCGCGTCCGCGTCGCAGTTTTTCTTCTGTTTTGATTGTTTATTTAAGAGCGAGAAGTCGACCGAAATGAACACGCGCTCTCTGCTGCTGTAAATCGCTATAGAATGCGCAACAGATACTGGAAAACGTAATAAATGTTAAATTTCCCATTCGCCGTCCTGGTCTCAATGTCTTTTTTCTGCCCACTGCTCCCTGCTACGAGTTCGATGTAACGTTACGTAATTACGTTGTAAATTATCAATGACATCAAATTAGCGTCAAATTTTAATGGCTGTAATAAAGTAAATTGCGAACCATTTCATTGAAATACGAGATCTATATGTTTATTAATGCGTACGAAACGGTGGCTTCATAAAAATTTACTAAGGCCTTTTCATTTGACTCGATTCAAAAATAATGGGACATAATTACTATTCAAACAATTCAGCTTAACAAATATACATAAGTAAAACCCATTTGCTCTCTAATTAGAAAAAGCTTCTGGATTACTTAATTGTCATTCTCAATTTTGTTGGTTGTGAAAAAATGTAATTTTAACCAATGTCTCGGATGCCAGATGTGACAGTTTTATTTTTAATTTTGCTTATTTTTGAAAGTTTCAATACGCGTTTCGGGTTAAGGATATATAACACTATAATCAGATATTTATATTTCTTGAAGATGGTTTGTTAGCAAATCTATTCTCTGAGAAAATAACAAGACACAATTAAGGCTTACTTTGAATGTAAGGGCGGTTAAGAAGTATTTAGGACGTTGTTGACGCGTTTCAAGCATTCTGTGGGGTTAAAACTTGAAACCATATCATTAAGTCCAAATGTCTAAGAGGAACTTCGTTGCCTATATGGATCACAGAAATTGTATATCTCTCTAAGCATTGCTTTGTGGAGTGATGAGGTACAATTCACTAACCATGGCTTATTAATTCCATATGTAACGAATCAATCAACCCTACTTTAGAAAATGGAATATCATGCCAATGCCTGCCATGCATATATATGAACTTTTAAAATATATCCACAAAAATAAACGGGAATTTCTGTGCAACAATGATGTCCACACCTATGATACTAGGTTTAAACATAATTTTCATATTCCTAAATTTTCATTAAATTTGACTAAAAATAGTCCTAATGTTTTGGGTTTAAAAATATTCAACGCATTGCCTCAAAGATTTAAAGAGATTATAAATTGCAATCAATTTAAGTACAGTATTAGAGCATTCCTATTGGAAAGATGTATATATTCTCTTGACGAGTATTTTAATTCATGTACCCTGTAGTTTCTGTAGTTTCTGTTTTTATTGTTATTTTTTGTATATTGACGTTGCCCACATATTTATATATATGCATATATATCTTTGTATCTATTGATATTACTGACTTGTCCCATACTATACTAGTCTAGAGGATTAATAAAGGAATTTGAATTTGAATTTTGAATTTGAATTTGAATCTAGACACCAGATGGTGTTTTCCTTCAACACCTGGTACGGCTTAGTGTTATATGAGAGATTATTTGCAGAAGGTCCATGTAGACCTTTTCTACGAGGAACCCAATAAAACTTCACAGTAGGTGCCTAAATCTAGTATCTTCGGACATGATAATGGCTTCTATTTATTTATTACTACCTACCACTAAATTTCGTCAGTAAAAAAATTACTTAACCTATCTTAATAAACTATTCGGTATGATATTGTCTGAAAATGGTAAAATCAACCAAAATTTAAAAATTCGAGATATACGCAGCAATTGTTATCTGGAGCGGATATCTATAATCCAACCAGCGGTTTTGAGATCGTTTGTTCAATTTACAGAAACGGGCGATGTCGAAGATCTATATATGCACCAAGTGCCTCAATCACACATTTGATATTCAAATTTTGTTGCTCGAATGTGCTTCTACATTAACTTAACAAAGAAGATTAAAACGGGAGATTGCTGTTTTGTGGAACAATGGTGGAAAAATCAAGTACTGATACTGAATTCATTAAACAACTTCTTTATTCTTCTGAAGTAGCTAAAACCCAGTCACGAAACTTTATTCGTAGTTTTTGGGAAGGGTTGGTGGTGGAGAGTTATTTTTTTCAATTCGTGTATTCTTTCTTTTATATCTATTTCTAAATATGTTTATCAGTTAGCCTTGTGAAAAGAATTCATATCCATACTCAAAAATATATGTGTCCCATGTAAATATATATGCTGCGAAAAGGCGCTGCTACTTTTTAGAGAAGAGATACTTTTTTGCCGCCATAGAAAACACTCAGTAATTTTCTTTTTTTTTACGAATGGTGCAAAATAACAGAAAAAAAGTTCTTAAAAGAATATTTGCTAAAAACATCTCGTTTTTAATAAAAATCTTCAAATTATCAGGTATGCTGTCTTATGGTTTAGGTCAATGAAGACTTAAATAACTTGGATGATCAAAATCGCGAAATATAAAAGACTAACGTTCCTATGTATGTATCAAAATCGTTTTCAAATTGAGGAGAAGTTTTTTGAACAATTGCAAGGAACGGCAATGGGTTCATTGCCAATCTTTTTATAAGCAAATTCTAAACCACTTTTAAAAAAAGAAAATATGTCCCTAGGATTTAATTGAGTTACATAGATGACACGTTCGCCGTTTTCCATGTCATTAAAACTACTATGGTAGATATCGTCAAAAAATAAATTCAAATGTCGATAGTATTAATTTCACTGTGGAACATGAGATGAACAAACAACTTCCACTCGTAGATAGCTTAATAATAAAAAAAAAAACAATCAGTAGCAAATTAGAAATAGGCATATATAGAAAAGAAAACAATACTAATAGTGGATAATTCAAATCACTAAAGACAACATAGCTAGCACTGTTTTCTTTTTGTTTTTTAATGGGTAGATGAAGCCTAAGCAATTGATAATTGTCAGGCACCCTCAAATCTCCCTCCTAATCATAATTACGACCCCGGAACCCGGAACCGGTTATCGTAATTGGCCAGAACTAATTTGAACCCGCGACTCCATGACTGATAATCAAGCGTGCAAGCCACTAGACTATCAGCCGGGTTAATTATTACATTAATAACAACCTAAAAGTTTTCACAATGTAACCAGAAAGATAAACCGAACAGTCGGGCATTTATGAAATTAGAAGCGAGGACTGCAATAATTCTATTAGACAAAGAAAGCATGATATCGGAACCAGATTTGAGGAGCATATAGCGTATTGTCGCTATGGGAAGCTTTAATCATCCAGTGTTGCACAACAAACGAATGATACAGGCCATGAAATTAACATTGTGAATCTTGAAATATTGCAGAATGTAACGGGAAAGCATCTTAACAAATTTTTGAATCGAGAACATTTGCACCATTCGGTGTTGACTGATTTATTGGAGTAAATATATTTTCTTCCCAGTTACATACTTCTTTGAGTTCTTTCTATTTAGCAGATCTGAACATGTGATAAAATAATTAAGTATTGCCAAACCTAGTTGGTCTTTCCTTGTCTCTTCGCTGAGTGATTTCCATAGCGCGCCGTCAACACAGATGACGGGGAACACATGCGTTTGATTTTTACATTACAATCATTTTGAAAAATTTGTTCAATGAAATCTATTAATAGAAATGATACACTTTTATTATACTTTGAATTTTTAAGTCTCCGTTTGGTAATGGTTTTTTTACTGAAATATGGTGTTAGTAAACAGCTTTCGTTAACCTATTCTGACACATAAATGCATCAAATCGAAACAGAAACGGAAAAATTTATCCATATGGAGATGGTCTACGCCTATAGAGTAAATACTTACATAGAATAAATCGCGCGCTTGCCGCAGAATTAAATACAGAGAATCAACAAAGCTTTCGCTTTATCAGCTTTGATTTTTGTCATAACTATTGCTAAAGATCTAAAAATGTAACTCTAGGAGTTTCCTATTTTCCATACTTTCCAAAATGACGCATCGTTATCATCTACTTTCACATAAAACATTTATAACATATATAAAACCACCAATAAATTTAAACCCTCATCATGTTTCATATTAAAAAAAAAAGGTTGCGGTATCTGCAAAACCTATTAGCAGATAAAGATTGTAAAAGTTTACGCCCTTGACATATTTTATGGGCCATCTTAATATTCTAATATACCGTTAATCAAAAAATGTCAAGAATTACGTTCGCTCGAAAGAGGGATTCCTCCATTTTAATTGCTCTTCCCGTGCGAAATTCAATTTCGCGTTTTTTATGGCGAAGAAATATTTCGGACGAAACGACCATCCTTCACGAAACGATAATAATTTTCGAATGTCACAGCAGATTCTGTAAACCGCGAAGTACGGGCCCATCTTCACAAGGATATACTAAACATAAACGGTTTTAAAATTTACGGTCACGCTTTTAGGAAGTGTCTTATGAAATTTGGGACATTAAACAGGCGATTGACTCTAAATAGGTAACGGCCCAAATTAAGTTTTGGAGCACAAGCTCTAAACTGTGTAATAGGAACATTATTTATGAATAATAAATAAGTAATATGTCGTTATTTTCATTACTTTATTTTATTCTACCTCAGAAAATTTTGATGAAATAAATGTTTCCTTTATAGCTGCAGACACAATAGTAAACATTTACTTTTCGTATTACAACCCGTTATGTCCAAAGAAGAAGAAACTGCACGTCCCAAATCACCGCAAATGCATTCTAAATCGTTTTATGGAATTGCGATTATTCTATGTGCACAATCCGACTGCGATTTCGCGTGATTTCCAGCTCGTGGACGGTTGGAAAATTTCTCCCACGGAACCCTCAAATACAAAAGGGAATTGTTATTCTGGAGGCGCCGCGCTCAAAACATCTTGCAACATAAAACAAAGTTATAAAGAAAATCGTAATTTCGCCGTCCAGAACCTTGAACTATTTCCATTCGGCACCCTCCTCACGTAAAATTTTGGATCCTTGCTGTTCCGTACTGATTCAGAATCAAATTAAGTTATAGTGATAAAAGGAGCCGACACTTATTTTCTCCGGAGTCTAATGCGCCCTTTCACATAAAAGTTGTGAGGTGTCCCATATTCCTTTCTTTATGTAGGCTTTAGATTTCTAGTGTTCACGGACGGAAAGACGTGATTTTTTTTCTTTTGCTGTAGTAGTAACATTTTATTATAAAGCTACTTTCCTACATGTTCCGCCTATGGCATTCTCTATTATTGTAACTCTAAATATTTTCGATACCATGAAACATATGAGTTTAAACAGGAAATCGATATAAAAATAGCATGCGTTTATCAAAAGTATCATATCAACATTACACACATAAAGTCGTCCTTTCATTTCTCTTCATGCCCCAGACCAATGTTAGCTTCGTTTGGGTGCTCACCACATTCAGGGCGCTTAAGCAGTCCCAAACCAGCATTTACGAAACTGATGATAATAGTAAGAACGGTAAATTAAAAATGATCGCTTTAAGTGTAATAAGTAGTGTAGTAAGTCATAGAAAATAGCGACGGTTTTATCTAACTTGGTCCATCTTTCTACATCTCTGATACAGTGAAAAATTGCAACAAGAATTTCAGCCTGGAATGCCACCGTATTCTTGCTAAAATTTATCGAAAGGGTCTTTGTGGTCTTCTTTTATATATGCTCGCTCCTATACGCTATAATCAGTTATAGACCCGTCTGTATCTGTATTGTAACCTAATAATTTGTATCTAGGTTAAATTTCTGAACCATGGCGTCCCCATAAGGGATGCCTCATTAAATTCATCTAGGTATTAATTTTTTATGGCCAGCATCGTACGATTTTACTTATCGGTGTTTAACTGTGCAACTGTGTGAGCGATTTGGCCAAAAGCCTTGTTAAAATTGCGAAGCAAGATTAACCGACAACGATGACACAATAACACAGCAAGTGTGGGCGAAGGATAGCTGTATTTGACACCATCGTATAATGATTTGCTTGGTTTAATCACGTTTGGTACTACTAACATGGTGATTGATATTTTTGCATATCCATGCATTACACAACTATTTGAAATTAAAGTACTACAATAAAATAAATGTATGCGCAAAGAGTATCAAATATTTACCTCCTTTCCTCCATTAATAAAGCTTACCTATCATAGTCAGTATTATATTTTTCATAAAATTTAAACAGAAACTTTCCTCTTTAGCTGAATCCAAAATAAAGTCTAGTAGCTACTTATCGCATGTTATTACTATTATATGCCCTTAAGCGGATATTACACTATAAAAGCTCTTTGATAGAGATCTTTTATAAAACATTTACTGAAACTTCTTTCATAAAAGATAATTTACTATTAAAGGACTCCATATTATACTAAGTAAAATATTTTAAAGAGGTTTTATGAAATATCACTGATTGTGTGTCCATAAAAGTGTTACAAAAATCGTCCCAGGGGTAGCTATTTATTACCGTTTTTTTGGTATTTAAAAAGCTGATATGACGGTAAATGAATCTGGATAATAATTCGTGCAATATAGCTAATGGGTTGCCTCCAACTCCGAAAATAATAAGTAACTCTACCACATGTTAGTTGTTACAACCTAACATATATTTATAGAAATACATATACCTTTCACATTAACAATTAACTATTAATGTATTATCGCCTGTTTAGGTTTCTTCGATTCTACACATTGGGATTGACAGGCTGATCAGTTTTCGTCTTCTTTGAGAAGATGTTTGTCTGTTCGAAGCAACTGATTTCTTGTGTTCGTTGACGATTTATCATGTACTAGGTATGATTCATACTGCCAGCCCTTATCACATTTAATAAAATGTTTCCAAGTAACACTTGCCCGCATTTAATGTTTTATTTAATGTGACATTCACAATGGAAATATCAGAATCCACATAAAAATTGTCATTTGTCATAACTCGCTGAACCAGGAGTTATATAACAAATGTCAGTTACCCAGAGAGAGTACTTACCAACATAAATATATCGATTAAAAAAATCAATTTTTCGCTCGGAAAAGATCGATTCTACAAAAAATCCATTCTGAATCACCAATCTACACATCATCTTAAACGTTTAATATTATTACGAGCAGCCACTGGATATATGTATATCATTGTCTCTAACCTTTTTGATTAATTGCGATTTATAACTTAACATAATTTCGCATTACCCAGCTCTCAAATATCTTTTATAAAATATTGTGTGAAAAGGCTAAATATGATGAAAGATTTTCTATAAAAGATAGTTTTTGTAAAATTGAATCCATTACACTATAAAAGTTTTTTGTCAATTTGTCTTTTATAATATCCGCCTTATTTTTATATTTGACCCTGGAAAGGTGGTATTTTTCTGCGGTGAGAATGATTAGGAGGGAGATTTGATTCATCGCCATTTAAATGCATTTTATTTTTTAAAGTCAACCCGACTTTAATGTACCGAATATGTAATTTTAAGGTAGATATAGGGAGTTTAATTTCTGGAAACTTTTAATTGATAAAATAGTAGCTATTATAATCACATATTGATAGATCTTAACTGTTATAGATCTATTAATACCGTGTACGTTCCTAATTATAAATAAAATATCACTTCAGCATTAACAGTTCTACAAGATAAAGCATCCTCATAGTACTCGTATCTTACGAAATTACCTCAATCCGGAGATTTAAAGGTACATTATTGCATTATTCTTTTTAAATACAATTGGACACAATGTTCAGGAACGACGTGTCTGTTTTCTAATCCAAGGGATCGACAAACTCTATCTAAATTGCACGTTCATCGGCACCTCCTATTGGTTATTGCTTCCATTTAACGCTGATACCCTCCACACAAATCTGCCGAGGTAACAAACAGGAATATAAACACCCCTGCCTGGAGATAGCCAGTTGATGGTCGTTGTTGGTGGCAAATTTTTTCATCCTATTTCGTGGTGTCGAGCGTGAATTTACATTAATTAGGTTCACGGTAAATCTTTCGAAGCAGGCAGGAGAGCACGTTACGGGCTGACAAATAGTAGAATCATTTTTTACTCTTGGATAAAATCAATTCAAGCGCTTGAACGTTTCTCTACTATAGCAAATCTTCCTGTAATTTTGCTTCTAATTAATAAAGTGCTGAGAATAATAAAAAAAAAATTTACCTTATTTTTTTTTTTTTTCATAAAAGCAAAGCAGACGGCCACACCGTGGTATAAAAATCTATTAGCTTAAGACTCCACCTGAACATAAGCTCATACAAAAACTCCCTGTGGGTCGATGCGTTCTTCAGCGTAAAAGGGAACGTTAGGAGGACATTTCTAAAGCCTCGTCGACGAGATTCTCAGAAAAAGCGTCAGCGGAAGGGTATTTAATTTCCGGACACAAGAGATTACAAGAGCGGCACTTTTTGCGAGCAGCCATTTTGCGTACGGCGTCAACACATAATTAAAATGTATTGCCGTTGTTGGTGGCGCCGCCGCTTGCTTTGTATCTGCCTGGAAAACTAGTTTCTCCTGCAAAAATAGCGGTCTAAATTAATTTTACATTGCCTGAACCGGTTAGAGTTTTGTCAAGCGTTTCTTTGGTCAAAACAAAAACCACGTTTCGCAAATGCAAGCGATATTAAACGGCATGCAAATAATTTTCCACAAAGCATTAGCTATTGAGAACATAGCAACCTCAAATTCTATATCTCTATATTAAAGAAATGTTGTCAATTAGAGAACATACTTAAATATTTATATTTTAAAGATTATATATATTCAGATATCACCAAATATTATAAAAAGAAAAAGAATGCCTGGTTTCCCTTGAATAGATAAAGTGAAATCACGCTTATAACGCCTAGATACTCAAAATATATACCGTCTGTGTTCGTTCGGCTGTTCATGTCTGCGTTCCTCGCATTATTCGACCATTAGTAAAATAAAACAAGCAACCTCTTCTGTTACTACGTACTTATGTAGTACCTAAATAGGATAGTGGTCAGAGTTTGTTTTCTCAATATTTACCCGTTTAATTTGTTCTAGATGGGTTGGTGATGGACAAGGGCAGCGGGACGCTGGGCCGTCGGGGGCTGAAAGGAGCCCTCGGACCGGCGGGCATGCGAAGACAAAGAAGCTTGGAGTGGCGCCAAGACAGGGCGTACAGTTCCAGCGAAGAGGACATCCCGAAGCGGCCAGTCGATAGCCACGTTTTCGCGTCCCTGCTCGCTCAGGCTCAACAAGAGTACTCGAGTAAGTCCCGCAGAACGATCCTCAATTATGTACACAATAGAAATATCGTACTAAACGTAGAAAACTGAAAAGATACGTTACATGTATACGTAACACATTCGCTCCAAGTGTTCCATTACTTTCTTTGTCTTTTTTTTATGAGGTACTGTAGCGGTTCTTGTGTAGCAAACTATATATATATGTACTATCCGTTTATCAAAGCACTCTGACACAAAAAAAAAAAACAATGCAATGTAATTAAACAGAACAATGATGAAAATTAACTGCATACACACATAAAAATTTTACGGTGTTAAATTAAACGAAGTTACAGCTTTTCTAAAAACAGTTAATCTATCACAAAAATTGACAAAATAGCACTTTTCGGAAACGTTTCTAACTGCACTCCATGTATGTAGTTATAAGTACTAATAAATGAGTACTTATAACTACATATAAGTACCCTTTCATTTTAAAATTCTTCAGTCTTACCACTTCCGGTTATACCGGAAGTCGCCATAAACTTTCTTATTTTAAATTGAACACCCTGTATATTATTTCATTTTTAAATTCCTGAGAAAATTTTATGATAAGTTCTAACAGGTTTCCCTATACCTATTTTCAACTGCTGCTTAGAAATCATGATTTTTTTGAGAATTTTTAACACAGTATCTTTTGCCCATTTTCGACTGGTAATAAACACTGGAACAGATGGAAGCACAAGAATGACACTTTCGAAATCCACATTGACAATTGATTTGTCGCATACAGGCTGTCCAAAACTGCATGACCAATTACAAAATCTTCAAAGTTGAAAAAGTTCTTTTTTTCAAATGGAACAGCCTGTATATTATTGGATGATCAGATGCAGAATTTAATTCTGCATCGATTCGCTATGACTTTCCCTATACCTATTTACAACGGTTGTCTCAACGGTTTTCTTGTTATGTCAATATTTTCTGTTTGAATGTGATTTTTGACAGAAAATGGAAACAAAACATGAACATAAGAAAATTTGAAACGTAGTAACAAATGAAAAACAAAAAAATTAGGAACATAATGACAAGAAAAAATAAAATAAATTGAACGAAATAACTACAATAATTGTTCTATGTGACCACCATTTTGGTTCAAACACTGAATCACTCTATCATGTACTCCTCGCGAAACCGCTCTCCGAAGTTCGTCTGGGGTTATATTGGTGAACGCATCGTGAACACGGTTCAATAGTTCCTCTCTCATTAATACAGGTGTAGAGTACACTTGCTCTTTTATGCGACCCCACAGGTAAAAGTCCAAGGGCGTCAAATCCGGTGATCTGGGTGGCCAGTTCCACCAATTCAGTTTAGTAAGCTATGTTAGCCTTAAAAAATTGTAACATCCTTTAGAAAACAGTCTGCATCTACAATTTGAATCTGGAATCGATTCTACATTTTCGAGTCTGAAATCGATTTTAAATATTTGAATCTGAAATCGAGTGCTCGAAAATAAGAATTCATTACCAAGAACTCGAGTACTTAGCGATTAGTATTCGAGTATAACGAGTACTTTCAAGAATCGAGTATAATCGAGTTCAGAACGTGATTTGTTGCATCACTAATTTCAGTGAATTATTTCATCTGAAGTATTTTGGCCTAGAACCAACTTAAATGCTAAACAGCAGTTTCTGTTCAAAAGTTCTTACCTATTTTCTACTCTGAGCTGCAGCTCAAAAAAGATGCTCATTTTCGCTTCCGATATAGAAATAACATCTTTAAAATGCTCTTACCTCTATATATGGTAGACTGCTTGTCTATGAAAAACGATGTTTCTCACAAATATAATAATATTTACGTAATCCATGCGACGGCAGCTTGATTTTATTACTTTAACTGAACCGTGCAAAAATAATTCGTTTGGTCGTTCCAGATACTGGGTCTTTAACTTAATTGCTTGGAAAGTTTACTTCATTCCGTGGATTATGATTACATTTACATAGCGCGCAGATTTCAAATACTTCTCTAGCTAGAACAAAGAGAGAAAGCATCTTTTCACTCCAGAATAAACAAAATACAGATTTTTACTTTTTTTTTTTTTTAATAGAACGGGAATTATGGATTTTTCTCTTATCAATACAATTTACCATTTTAAATCCAGTGGGTTGTTTGTTTATTCGTCCCCGATTTGTCAACAACATCCCTATTCCAACACACAATATTGATTCTATATTAGATTCCGCGACTGGGGAATATTATATTTCCGCTGTATGTATGATAACCAGAAGTATATATACACATACACAGGTAAACATCATGTATTCACTTAGGAGTAAATTAAAGCAACAGAAATGGAAACCTGGTAGATTATAATCGAGGATGCAAACAGGCAGGACTTTATCTAAGTATATTTACGTGATCCTTCTCTTAATGTAATGAATTGGGGTATTAATGTTGGAAACATTAAAGCCGATTTAAGGTTCAGAATTAGTAAACGGCAAGAGGAATAACATTCAATATAATACTGTTTTTCCATTCACTTTAATTCTAACATACACAAAGATGCACCACTATCTCTTAGTCTAAGGAATGCTAATGGAATACAACTTCTTGTCAACCGAAATGTCCTGCCATTAGCGACAAGTCCGCTACATTGCCCCAGTAGCAACTCGAATCCGCAGTCTCGGGGCGTTTTGTTAACGGATACGACGTTCGTCTAATTGGAGGCCACTAAAGAACAATTATAGTTTTAATTAATCTTAAATTGCATGTTACAAAAGCTGATGGAACCGCTCGGCCGACGTTTGTCACGACTCCACGGTCCTACGGTGTTCGCAAATCGGAATTAATTCCACAGGAATGTAAATTAATTTAATGATGCCCTAATTTGTAAATTTCTCTCCAGAGTACGTGGGCAGTGTGTAATTGTTCTAAAGCGTAGTCATTTTATCTTATGAACGACACTCCTAGTATCATAATATCTACTTAAACTTTCAGTTTATTACATCTATACAAGATTCCATTCAGGAGATAATTTGCCTAGTTTTCATTGAAAATTCTTAACTTGTTCGATTGCACATTGCGGACCGAGTTAACAAATAGAAAAGACTCCACTTTAATCTATTTTCTAATAGCTTTAATGTTGCTAACATTATTGCGTAATTATACCAAGTTACCTTTGCAAAGATCATAGGATTGAATAGTGTTCAGTATACTTTCAATGTCATGCGGATCAGGAAATAGACAATCCTTGCAAAAATAAGAACTTTAAAGGTCTTGTACTCGGAATCTATGTTGATTCGAGTGATTCAATTGGCACCAATGGTTTACACCCGCGGCGCCAAGATATAACAAACTAGTATGCAACTGATTACAAGGACTGTTAAGAATCTCTTCTTCGCCTCCAAAACTGGGCGAAGTGAGAACATGTTTCAATTTAGAACCCAAGTTTGTGTCTGTAGCACTGACCGGTTGAGATAAGGAGTGTGAAGGATGTGAGCGTATGGCAGGAATTAAGGAAAGGAAGCTATATGAATCGATTCAGCGGTGAGTTGTCGAGCATTGCAAAGATTATTGGTAGAGAAAACCTTTGTAGGAAGCCTTGGTCATGCCAAATCGTTGGTCAAATCTACTGCTGCCTTAGGTGTTTGGTTGTACAAAGAGAAGAAACGTCGCAAGTATCAAACACATATTCGCCAATTGGAATTGTATGATAATTGCTATTGGCCTTGTTAGCAAATTGGTCTGCAAAGAGCGGTTGTTCAAAATATACTTAAGAAATTTTAATGACGCAGAAGATGCGGTGGAGTAGTCTGTCTCTTTGGTGCCAACGTTGAAGTTAAAGGTAAAGAATCGGCGAAGACGCAGAAAATATACGCTTTCTTGGCAGCAGTTCAAAGGTCTTGTGAACTACCAATATTTCTCGAGCTTAGCTAATAAGATGTGTCCAGAGATGAAAGACCCAAGATGTCTCCCAATATTGATCAATATTATCCCATTTTTAAGAAAAAGCACACTAATGACGATGAATCTTTAAATTTTGCGTGACATCGAATTCATTTATTTAACAAATCCTCTACCCATTTCGTCCATAATAAGTTATGAACTGTTAATGCCAATTTTAGAAATTGACATTCACTCTTTTGTAAATGACTTCCCCGATACAAGCATGACCAAATTTTGAGAATCTGTTGTTGAAACATGTACGTAAAGGTTGTTATGGAACTAATTCCTCCATATAGTTAATTTAGATTTAAAAAAAGAATCCATTTTGTCATAAAACAACATAATCTTACCAAACATGGTGTACATTTGTCAATGTCTTAAATCACTGAAAATCTGAAATTCCTTACTTTGTAGGTAATATACATAGTAGGTACTCGAAACCCTATTTTTTGCTTTATTATTTTTCAAACATTTTTGATGAAATGCAATAAGTCCTAATTAAACTAAAGAATTATAAAAATGTTTAGGAAGGATTTACCTGTAAAAATCATTATTCGGACACCTAAAATAAATCTATTGAATTATTTTTCCTTGTAAGATCCTCTATAGACTCATAATTCTCTCTTATTTTGTCCATTTATCTAATACTTTTTTGTTGTCATACTATCATCCTGCTTACTGGCATCTGCGAATTTCCCTAGTTATTTAGTGGATACGTTTTGAACTAATAGAACATAATCCCCAATTACCCCTTGCTAAAGCGTTCCATTTGGCGACAGCTTTAATTCGAGCACCTCTAATGTAATCATGCCATCGCGCTGATCAACAAGCTCCAAAGGACACCAACGTACCAACGTCGCCGCAAACAGAAAGATGACGCGCTAACCCTGCCTACCGATTAGAGAGGACAGAGTCGTACAGGTATCGGAGTTCACACGTGCTGTCCCAGCAATTTGCGGGCCAATTATCAGCGGCACCGATAATATTATCCGACTGCCTACATTTGGCGCGCATAGGATTCTAACTTAAACGAATAAACTCATCGGACACACACTGTGCGTATGCAAATGATACCGATTCAGAATGCCAGACAGAGATCTACTTTGGGGTCCACACCCCGTACGTTACGTCGCTTGAATACGAAGCGGCGGCATGGAGTTTGACGGGCGAGGCCGGCCCGTGCAATTTGACTGGGTTTGTGTTTTAATGATGTCCACTTGTTGCGAAAACCAGGACGCGTTTGGCCCTCGCCCTATCGCAAACGCGCTCTGGAAGTGAATTTCGCTAATAACTAATATGGATCTGTAAAAGAAAAAGTTCAGTAAAAATGCTTATAGAGGTGATACGGGAATATGGGAAATTTGTATGCTGGAAGCATATCT
This sequence comes from Cetonia aurata, assembly GCA_949128085.1. NCBI lineage: Eukaryota > Metazoa > Arthropoda > Insecta > Coleoptera > Scarabaeidae > Cetonia > Cetonia aurata. The sequence continues at coordinate 19,530,002 of OX421885.1, read as the reverse complement.
CTGGACGCTTTCTAGGAATAGGGTAACTCAGTTATACGCGGAAAAGTTCGCAAAACAGCTTTTCTGAAAAGTTGAGTCATAATTGCTCTATTTTTATAACTTCTTTATCACAAAGATTGTTTGATGTTACTTCTTCTTAACGAATGCTATGTATGTTTTTCAATAGTACCTTTAATTTCAAAGATATGGTTCTATATCTTATATGTATGTAGATTTTACTAAAATCTATACTTTTTAAGAGGATATCGAAGTACCACTTTCGCATGTTGAAAATTATGAAATCAAAAACTCTTTTTCCTGAGTAGAAGTATGTTAATTTTTTTAGCGAACATATGCAGAAGACATTAGCTTAGGAAAATTCCTTGGAATTCCCTTCTACAACCTTATTAATATAGAATTGCTATCGATCAATGATTACGAACCAAAGGAACACGTATTACAACACCGTTCCCGCTTTTCTATTCTTCTAAGAAGCCACACTTTTTGACACATTTGTCCCATTTTACCAAAAAGTGCAAGGAATAAGGGGGATCATTTTTTATTTGTTTCTTATCTTAAGCTAATTAATAAACGAAATAGACATCCATCAAAAATTATAAATTTCTGAGGAAAGAAATTGAAAGATATGTAAACGCAAAGAAATGATGGAATACATTTCTTTGCGTTTACATATCTAGCTGATGTTTTCATGCAAGAAAAAGTTATCCATCCTTTTACGTAAATATTGTAAATATCTTGTAGTTTTAACCAGTTTTGTACTTTTTAAGTAGCTTTCTATTTCAAAGCTTCCAGATTACTAATTTGTTCCACAGTCTCTTTCAAACTAGAGATATAATTTCTATAATTTTCTTATATATATAATAATCTTTTTCATGTGTATTTCTCGAACAAGTTGGCATCAATTTTTTTTTTTAATTTAATGGACACGGGAAGAGATGAAAGTTGCTTTATAACGTCTGAGAGAAACTGATTGTGCTACTTCCAAAACCGCTTAACCAATCTGTTAAACTTTCTATAAACTTGTTCTTCAGATAGGATATTTTGTTCTGAAAAGAACTTGATTGAATCTCTTTTTATAAAAATATAAATCTAACGATTGTCGGATTGGGTCCACTGCCACACGGGTGTGAAGGGAAATGAAGCGCCGGACAATCTGGTCAGACGAGGCTTGCCAAAGCAATTCATTTGAGGAGGTTGTTCCTTCAGCATTACCAAATCGCAAATTAAAAACACCCACAATGCCGCTCTCTTTTTTTAAGTGTATTTTCATAATTAAATGTAATTACATTAAGCCAGTGGAATGTATATTTTTAAATTGTTAAACATTTCTGTGGATAGCGGTTCTGGGTTCGTCCCGTTGCTATCCCTAAGAAAGTAAATAAATAAATAAATAAATAAATGAATGGGCATATAATAAGTTCAAAGAATGGTGGCAAAAATCACCAGGACAAAGACGTAAAAATGAACAGAGCCTGAATTTACTAAAGACCTACTGAGTAAAGACAGGAAAACTTTGAAAATGGCAGTGGGTCTATTGACCCGTCATTGTAGACTGAATAAGCATATATATATAAAATAGGTCTGGCAGATGCTGCTTTCTGCCGATTCTCTCATGAGGAAGAAGTTACTGCAATTCGTGTGTGATATGATGATACTGTGATGGCCCGGTGAGGACAAGGTTTCTAGTACGAGGCGTAGAGAACCCCACACATACATAAAGGAGCCGCTCTGAAAGATGATAGGTCTAATTAAGATGACAATGTTAGGGATTAGAGAGTTTAGAGAGAAAATATAGCGGTGAAGCTATAGCCACTCCAACTCTAATCTAATCTAATCATCGGATACTTCGTAGCTTGAGCTTCGACAGAGGATAAATATACCTTCTAAGAATATGTGGCTAAAATTTCAATACATTGGGTGAAATAATTCGAAACACGCAACCTTTCGAAACCGACCTTTCGTTTTTGCCTATCCTAATAATACAGCATGGCAAGGACATTACAACAGTATTGACAAACTAAAGCTGCCTGTATTTACATATTCTTAAAGGAAGTCATGAAGCAGAATTTGCAAAATTAGTTAAGGGTGTAAACAGTTGTGTATCATTAAATTATTATGTATGGAGACTGTATGTATAAATCCAAATTTAAGACCCAAATTTCAGATTAGTGATTAGTTAAGCATGACAATAGTCCACCATGACAGCGATTACTAAACTATATGTCATGTTTCAGTATAAATAAGAATAGGTTTAGTGTAGTTATTTGGTTCAGTTTTACTTAAGCAGAAGGTAAATTTTTGTGACCTTAGGTTCAACAGGAAATAGTTTATTTTCCGATTTTCTAATGCGATCATCTTTACAGCTTAGGATTTTTTGTCCAGTATAGCATTCTGCAAACAACTTCATCACTGTGTCAAATTTCTGGAAATGTTATTGTAAAAATATTGACATTCAAAATGTTTGTTTCCGTTGTAAGTACACGTATTCTTTTTCTGTACGTATTTGAACGTAAAAAATTTTAGATTTTATTTCAATTTCTTCAAATGAGAACAGGGTGGCTCACTTGGTCATCATGAGAGAATATTAAATTACCTTTATTGACGTTGATAGAAAGTTTATTAGCATTTTATGTCTAAAATCAATATATTGAACAATGCGATATGCGCTAAATTTACACATCTATTATATCAATTGCGACATATACATGCTTATTGCTATAGAAATAAAATTTCTTGATTATATACAGGGTTGGGTAGTGTTTATATTGAATCGACAAAACAATAAACTTTATTAAGAGTTAAAGAATCAACATTATTATTCCTTTCGGTGAGTGCAAAGAAAACACTAAGAAATAATCATTTCTGTTACACCAAAGGTGACTATGTTAAAAATGTGAGCTTGGGTTCCGCTCTTGATTTGTATTTCGACTGCATGTGCTTTACAAGTTACAGAAGATAACTACGTGCCACTGGGTATAATTTTTTTTTTATCAATCAGTACATCAACTTTATCACTGTATAGATACACAAATTTCACTTATGTTGTACAAACTAAAACTACATTGGTAAAAAGGTTTCAATTGCTCAGCAAATAATTTTCGACGGATTTTGGAAAAAAAACAAAATTTTTAATTACAATTTTTTGTTTGGCCTCAGCTCAAATAGGATTTAGAATATATGATCGAGTTTTAAGTTATTTTCAAAATAAAACTTATTGCTATACTCATTTGCTATATATTTTATTTTCTTCCTCATGTAGATTATCTTTAAAGTAGTTATGGTTATAGTAACATAAATCTGTAGTCCTCGTTTCCAAACCACAACGTACTCCGCCATATGAATTGCTCCATTAATAACAACAGTAAATACGAACATAAGCTTGACTAATTCGGGTACAAATCATGCCATCAAAACATCTTTAAGATACATAGAAATTAATGCACAAACACGTGTATATCCTGCATAAATTACGTCTGTAGCACATAATTTTACTGAAAATTATGTCATCAAGACAAATATTGTACGCTATATGCGATGGTGGTATAAATTTACGCGACGACTGTCAAGCAATAAGACAAATGATAAATAACTGGGAGTTAGTAGCAAACAGCGCATTAAATTTACATCTACTGGCAGTATATTCCCATTGCTTGATAGCAATAGCAGTGGAGGTAGTTTCCTGCAGGGATTACATAAATAAATTGCGCTGGTTTGTTTGTTTAATTATGCGTTTTTACATTACAAGTAATAGTACCTTCCATAGTTGCTTGCTAGATGGAAATATTCTAACGTAGTATATGGGAAAATTCTGCTTGGTAACCGTATTGCGTATCATTCTGCAGGCGAGGGGTGTTAGGAAGGGGCGGCGAAGTTTATTGGTTTTATTGCTTCGGATGGCCTATCAATCAAAATGGGGTTGAAGCGAGGTCGAGTGTGTTTGTGTACGCTGCGAAAGCGTAGCGTCAATTCATTAACCGCATATACTACAGACATTTCTACATGCAACGGCGGCGCCGTGTATTGAACTCAAGCTAATCGAATTACGTTAGAACACGGAGAAAATTACACTCAAATGAATTAGTCCATCATCAGGAGCGATTCCAAGAGAACGCTTCCGACCAACGGGGAAGCGGAAAGCAACGCTTTAGGAATCCACTATTGACGTAATCAATTATTGTTTTGATGTGTTTTCTTCCTCGGTTCTCTTACACTCCTTGCGTTCGGGTTGTGATAAAATTTAGCTGAAAAAATTCTGGCTAAAATAATAATACCGATGATAACTTAATCTAATTTCTAAACTGAACTAACTAAACGACTTAATTTTGTATATTAGAGGGGAAGTTATTTGCGAACAATTGGTATTTGGTTTACTCAGTAACCGCTAGTTATCAAATTTATGTATATACGAATTTCAAGGATTGAATGAACAGAAGCATCTATACAATAAACATTATTTGTTGATGTGTTGTTCGCAAGTGGTTGATTTCACAACGTTTGTAACATCAAACCTGCAACACACTCTATATTGCGGTTTGAATGTATTTTAAATTGAAATATTTAACCGCATTTAGCAACTAATAATATTCAAGTTGAGGATTAAGTATTTTTATGATTAACAAATGGAGTTGTATAGTCTGTCCACCGATATAACGAGTTGATTTTTGAGGGGTATCGTGGAGTATTCACTACCTGGTGCCACAGGTATCGAGAAATTATGTAAGTGAGCCATGTCCTCGACGCCGACTGCAGCCATGCAGACCATTCTTGGGCTTCCTCCGCTGCAGTTGGTGTTGTGGTTAGAAGCTACCCGGGCAGCATACAGAGTAAAATTAGGCGGTTGTAAAGGTTTCTCTGCCAAAACCGAAGGCCATACCAGCATCTTCAACTACATCGAACAGACCACTGTCCATAAAGGACACTTCACTAGGGAATTCCTTGTAGATATTTCTGGTAGTGAGACTGCAAAAGCTTACGTCCGCTAACCGAGGCAAGGTTTCTATCGCTGGTTTGTGGATGCCTCGAAAACGCCGAATGGCACATTGGCATTGGGATCTGGAGAGATGGAGAACCGAATGGCGAAGCCATCAGTTTAGCGGTCGTCACCTTCATTTTCCAGGCTGAAGTAATAGCCATCCAGACCTGCGCAGTGGGCATCTTAGAATGAGAATAGATCGGTAGAAATTATTTCCGACAATCAAGCTACCCTCAGGGCACTGCAGGATATCCAATTCGTTTCCGAAGTGGTACTGGGGTGTCCTAGAATTTTCGAAAAAATTGGCGGAATATCACAGCATTACGTTGAGATGGGTTCTAAGCCACTCTGAAATCAGAGGCAACCAAATTGCTAACAAACTAGCTAGAGACGCCAGTGAACCACCATTCACAGCTCCAGAACCGACGTGTGGGAGTTCTTACGGCGGCATCAAAGCCTTTGTCAGACCTGAACACGCTGCTAGTCACCGCTCCTACGGGAACGGACTTGCCGGCGCGAGACATTGTAAAACAATCAGGATTCATCCAGGCGATGAAAAATTCCGCAAGGCAATCTTTATGAGCAGGGACGGACTAAGACTACTTACAGGAGCCTTAACTGGCCACTGCGCGCTAAACGAAAACTTGCACCGCCATGTGGCGGTTGGACTCTACCCTGGCAGAGCAGAAGATGCTCCTGTGCACCTTCTGGCCGACTGCCCGACAGTGGACAGGAAGAAACGGAGCCTGTTAGAAAACCACTGTGAGTAAACTTACTCTCGACCAGTTTGCCGGCCTCTTTGTTCGGGTGCAATCTGGTCGAGGGGGCTAAAACATCATAAGGGCATATAAATGTTAAACATATATTTACTTTAAAAATGAAAATATCGAACATCAATCGTAACAACGATTTGTTTTCGAATGCGGCGGTGTTGCCTGCAATTCGATATAAGTATGGAAGAGGCCCTAATTCCCGGTATTACTTGAAAAAAAGACGGTCTCTGCTCTGGCGCCAATCGTAACGACGACCTTCTTTCAGTTCGGTTCGGTATTGCTTCCAGTTACTTACTGACTTTTATAACGCCTTTTACTTATTCGTTCATCCCTACAAGTGTAGAGCTCCGAGTGCGAAGATTTGCTTCATGGCCGCGCGGCGGCGCTTGCTGTCCTGTGTCAAACGATAAATTATAACCTTGTGGAGATTTGAAGGGTGTTGCGTCTTATTTATGCCGTTACAATAATGTTTCAACCCTAGAGTGGTAACTATAAGTCTGAGGGCGGTGTTTTCCCAGGGTTCTGATTGAGATGCGCAACAATTTAAACAGTGAAAATGTATTATAAATCAAAGATTTATTTCCATAAAGCAGATATGAAAGATATGGGATGTATACAGCGAGAAAAAAAGGTGAGTGGCAAAACATATGCATGTACAGTCGTAAACAGATATAATAATATGTACAATCGTAAACAAACAGATATTCGCGGGACTTCGGTAACGCTTTTAAAATTTAGATGCAGAGAGACTGACAGAGCAGAGAAAGGCGGTAAAATGCGTGTGTTATACCAGAAACCTGTGCCAGCGCTAACAGACAGGCCGGGAATAATTGGAATGAGAAACTCGGCATATGTCAGTAAGCTTTGCCAACACAACAGCCAGAGTGGAGAAAAATGCCTGCGTTACGCAACCAAATGACAGGAATAATGACAGGAACGAAAAACTTTGCGTGTATCAGTAAGCTACGCCGACACAACACGGAGCAAAATTTGCTGCTTTAGACCAAAAAAGCTGTGCCAGCGCTTACGGGCAGGCCGAGAATGACAGGGACGGGGAAACTCGGCATGTATTTGGAAGAATGTAAGCTGTGAACCTGACAGTATTTGGTATTTAATAATAAGTCTAGTGTGGGTAATTTTTTTATATGTAATAATTTTAAAGATGTAGGAAACAACAAACAATAAAAGAACCATAAATTTGGTATAGATTCAAAAAGCACTAATTATTTGAAGAATTTCTTAATACTATTGACATTTCAGATTAAAATTTTAAATAACGTTTAATCTTTACTAGTGAGTAAGTAACATCTTTCTCACTTATATTTATATTGCGTCCAGTATAGGCTATACCAGGGACTATGTTAAACTTATTTCTACCAGGTCACGTAAGCATTAAAAAGAAAACAAATTGTTCCTGAACTGCAAGCAATCTACATAAGTCAATACAAATTCATATTTTAAAACTTGAAAGCACTGCATAGTTTACCAATTCACACAAAGAAAACTAAAGGTACAAGTTCGTATTTATTCGCTTGATATAATATTTCCTTTGTGAATTGAAAACAGCAAGCACTCATATACAAACAAAGGTCGCCTTTCCACCTCACAAATCCGTCGATAACAGTCAATCAACATCTCGTCCCTCTACGCCGGAGGTTATTCAAAAGCAACAAGCAACTCGTTTCTGGTAACCGTGCAACAGGATTGTAGCCATGGTGACAAACATCGGACAATGCGTCAGAGGTTCCCGAGGCGGTTAGGTGAATGCTCCCCGCTGATGGCGCATCGGCTGGCTGCATAACGTCATTGCCGATCGTTGCCGGAGGAAGCCGGACTTCTAGTGTTCAGAGGTGATTGATTTGGGAAACCCTATGTTTCGTGAACCCCGCGTCAGATGGCTTAATTAGCCTCCCTACGTTTCATATGGAAAAATAGAGGAAATCCCAATATAACAACAGCGTTCATTCGAAGCGCGAAGCTATTCTTCGCCTGCAAAGTCAAACAAAGAAATCTAGATACAATACCCAAACACGTGCGGCTTGCGTTAAGCTTCACTTAACGTATAAGAAGGTGGGCGAAGTTTTCGCGATCGATACCCACTGGAATAATAGTTCCGACGTGGGCACTACTACACCTACTGTGTCCGAGTGTAATATCTGTGAAACAAAACAACTGTAATAACATCTAACACCGGTTCTCCCATGAGAGCAGTTCGAACTGAGGCTACTGCCGTACCACTACACGTTAGTGGGTTTCTAGAAACACACAAATCGGGAACGTGACAGTTGGCGGCGGTGACTGGAAACCAGTCCCGTCTACGAACTCCGAAACATCCATCAATCTATCAAGGCGACAACGGGTAGGTTAGATGGATGGGCGAATTCGATATAATTTCGTAAAGAACTAGAATGTTATCACTGATTGTTTGCTAGATAGAAAGGAGATATGAATTTGTTTAAAACTAGTTAACAGTAATTAACCATTAAGAATTATAACAAGAAATTCTGATGTGTCTCTACCTAGAAGCCATAATTTTCTTAATCATATGCAATGTAAAACGAAATTATTAAACTTCACTAATATTATTCTTTTTTGAAAAGAAGATGTCGAAGTGGTATTGCAATTTATATATGTACATAATGCTCTGTTATATTGTGTGATTATGCTAAACGAAACCCACAGAATCGGTGACAATCAAAATTGTTTATTTAACTGTATTAGATAATAGTAAGTAAAATAATTTAGCTTCTTCTCACATTTTCCATATTTAAAATTAAAGACTGTTTTCATAATTTTTTAAATGCGTGAGGCCAAATATATTATAGTGGTTTATTTTCTGATTTAGAAAGTTTCTAACAAATAAAATATTTTATGATCCATAAATGTCGAGTAATATTGAATTTCTATGCGCGAAATTACTTGCAATACGCTGGGAAATATGCCTTCTTCAGAATATTTCCTAGCGTATTGAAAGTGGGAAAAGTTATTCCAACATAAAAAACTGGGACTAAAATGTATGTCAAAGCTATAGGGCCGTCAGCATACCATTATTTTTATCAAAGGTATTGAACAAGCAATTTCATCTAGATTGATCTACTTTTTGGGAATCAACAACTATTTAAGATCTAAACATCTTGGTTATAGAAGGACTCGCTCGGAAATAAATGGGATCTCGTAAATGGTCCTGCAGTTTTACGATACCCTTGACTCTGATTCATGGCCCAAAATTACACTTTTAGATTTATCAAAGGGTTTTGATTCGATAGCTCACAAGATCCTGCTAGAGATATTGAAATACGTACTATGGCATGACGGGATGAACGTTACAACTACTAATATCATACCCAGTAGACAGGATGCAGCTGACGCAGTGGAACCACACACAGTCACTTCTTGGAAGAAGTTAGGTATGGTGTGCCTCAAGGGTCCAATCTCGGGTCCTGCTCTTTGTGATTTATCTCAGAGACCAATGGTGCCAATGAAAGTTTCAGATCGCATTTCAAAAGACAAAACATATTTACGTTGCCGCCCCAATAGATTATATCCATCGTCACTCATGTGCATAATAATAAAAACGTGTTTCCTCGAATGGAGATCACCACCAACACGCAACAAGAAGGCGAGACGGTATCGTAATATTACTTGTACACAAAGATCTGAAGACTGCTGGGGAGATAATTATGTAACCACCGCCCAATACAAGTACAGTACCTTCCGTCTATAACATTTGCCAAATGAGTAAAGAAACTGCTAGTTGACAGGGAGCCATACTCGATAAAATAATTTTTTAAAATCTTGATATCAATTTATATTCTCGATTTGTTAGTCATTTTTATATTTAAGGATTTGTTTGATATATACATAATTTCTATATATACCTAAGTTCTATATATCTTTTTCATTATTGTGCAATGTACAAGCAAATACTCCGTTTTAGAGAGTGCCATGACTAAAATTGCATTAATAAACTTTATCTATGAATAGATCGGTTGACATTGCATTTATATTCAAACTTTACGATTGGGTTCCTTTTAGTAAGAACTAAATATAAATAATCTTGCCAAATGATACTTCGGAACTTAACTTAACAAAATCTCTCAATTAGTTACCTTGCAAAGTTGCACTACATCATGGTCCTTATTTCGGGGCAGGCTGTTTTAAATTTATGCAAAGCACGCCATAAAATCGAAGGTGTCGTGAATCAGTCCCCGACGCATTTTCTCGAGCCTCTTGTAATAATATTTTTAAAACAACTTTGACAACTTGGGCTATATGGATGACGACAGGGAGGCAGACGTCTGTCATGTATCAATTCCAATTTACAGCGACATCGGCACGGTATATACATATAACTAGGTATTCTGCGCGACCGATATGGTAATAACGAGAAAATGATATTAGAAGAACACGTGATTGGAATTCCGTCTTCTTCTCCCCGACTGGGGGAAGACACGACAGCGAACTATGTACAGGATATGTCTGAGGATTCCGTGATGAGTAATACTTTCCGCCCGGCGATACATCGCAGCTGCCGCATGAAGCAGCAGGGATGAAAAACCCCGCGCCCTGAGGGGTTCGCGTGTCTTATGGGGGGATCTTCGTCTAGTAGCAACAGACGTATTTCTCGTCACACAAGAGTAACCTCGTGAATATAAATCAACGTCATTGTTGCAAGCAGAGTCATTCTTATGCGGAATATCGTTTCTTGCAGCTGCAAGTATCTAAGGCGTTTAAATTTGACTGCGGTTGGACTTAGGTCAGGATCTGCAAAGTCTGTGCATGCTTCATTCGAGTAATTGACTCAAAATGCCCTCTACTTACCATTCATGCCGTGTGACTACCGTTTGCGATGTACTAAAATCCTCTTCACTGCTTGGCCTCCTTCGTGTTACTTCATCGCTAGAAACTTGTATTTTTGATGGTACACTGAACAAAATGTCATCTTTATGGAAGCTAGGATTGCTCCCATCAATATTGTGTATAATCTTTGTCGATATTTTCAAATCCCGAAATGTTTGTAACAAATTCCACAACTGTCCTTTCCAAGCAACAGCTTACTATTAAGCAGCAAATAAAGGACCTCAAAATGTTCTTCCAATAAGTTTATTTTATCTATGTGAAGTACAAGTACTTTTCCCATTTTCTTTCTTTTTAAATTCATTACTTTTGGTATATAATATAATATATATAAGAAATGTTGCTGTAGATCAGTCTATAAAAACCTTACTATTCATTCAAACGTTTTTCTGGGTTTTGTAACATAACAAAAGACATCACATTCTACAAATATCATGGTTCTTTGGCGTGCCAATCATAAGGAACGATATTAGAGGCTGAATTCCCATAGGGTTTGCGCAATCATCATTGTAACTCGCCTTGTGATGATGTTGAAGCCAGGAGCTGCTGATTCACGTTTAGAAGACTAGAGATTAGCCTTCTTTGTTTAGATATTTCAGAAATGTTACTTTAAGATCTTCAACTGCTAATGCGTTCCAAGATAGAGATTCGCTCCAAATTTGTAAGTCTAGTGCACATGCCGAGATTTATAGCTCTGTAATCAGCCAGTACTTGCCTAAAATAAATGAATCTTCTGGATTACCTAACTGGTCATACATTTTTAACACTTTTTCGTGAAACAAATGGCAATAGGTTTCTTCCTGACTTCTTTTCTGAGCAAAGGATAAATAAATTACATTTAGAAAGCTTTCTTTCTATATCACTTTTCGTTTTCCTTTTATATCTTCGTCTTGTCAGATCTCTCTGTAATATGCAACCTACGAGTATATAGAAAGCTCAAAGTCTTATCATTTTGATTTTTATTGTAAGACACTAGATTTTCCAACATTGAAAACTTTTGCAACGGATGTTAGGGTTTTGCCTTTTCTTAATCGATTTATTAAGTTCACTTTGGTTCCTATATATAAAGTAGTTTTTTTTTTCCATATAGCGAACATGTTTATCAGTTGTAGAGTAACCAACCGATATTCACATAATATACAAGAATCTGCCAATATTTTATAACACTAACTGAATTATAAGAACAATACAGTTAATACGTGCACAACAGAAGCTTATATTTCCTAGCACACGTGTTGCGTCAAATTTGCACAGTTACTGTTTACTATTTATACAAACGTCCTCTACACTTTAATCACTTTTAGACTCTGTACAATATATTCAGTATATGACTGCCGCATATTATAAAGAAATCTCTCAACAATAAATACTTACAAATGTTATCTAGCTAGTTATTGCAGATACACACATCTTGTTAACTATGCACATGGCCGATAATATTTACCATTCCAATGTACTTAACAGCCAAACGTTTGTGGAATGTATTTAATACTTGTTTTCAAATTATTAAACACCTGGAAAGTATGATTCAATTATCAATGTATACATAAGTCAGCTTAATGTCGAACGAGTACAAGATGCTTTCCGGTTTAAAATCAACTGAATTCTCTCTCCTCGAAGAATTGATTATGAAAGTCATCGCCGAAGCAACAAGAAGCATTATTGACGCGTCCCTAACGCCAAGTTTCTAATTAGATTGACTCTTCATTTCTACTTACAGCTAAATGAACTTTCTTGTGACAAGACAAGATGCACGACACCACAATACTTTTTCTGGTGGCTAAAGCAATAGTAAATATTTTAACGAATGTACTGATATGGCAGAAATGCTAAAAGATTTTGTCATGGCTCAAAATCAAGCAGCATCTGTCGATGGGGTTGCTAAGGCTAAGTCATTATGTTGTTTAAATGTGGATGCCTTCTAACTGTTTTTATCTTATACATATAATTAATTCCTGGTTACTATTTTCTGTGGAATATACCGTGTGATGGAGCCTTAGATCTGGCACTCGTGGTGGATGCTGCAACAATTGCTTTCATGGATGACCTGGCATTCATTGCAGGAGCAAACAGTGAGGACGTGCTTATGAAGAACGTTAGTGAATGCCTGATACAAATTGGCGCCTGGATGGAGGAACAAAAGTTAACACTACCTCCGGAAAAAAAAAACTATGGCTGTCCTTATCAGAGAAGGAGGAAGGAGGCCTCAGGTGACCTTTGCGCTTAACTTCCAAGGAAACAATTAAATACCTCGGCGTAATCTTTGATAGTAAAGGCGACTTTGGGCCACATGTCATCCACGCCGCTGAAAAAAGAGGAAGGAAAACTAGCCAACCGTATTTGATCGATGCCTGATATAAGAGAACCTAGCAGCAGTAAAAGAGTGATCCTTTGGATAGCAATGCATAACATTTTGCTGTATGGTGGCTGCACATGATCTAAAGTTCTGGAAATTGAAAAATCCAGAAACATGGTAACGAAATGGCTGCTCTCGAGCTCTGACAGGCACGATGGAACGACAACACCAGATATCCGCAGCGGACCAAGAAGTTGTGGTACGAATGCAAATTTTGACGAACTACTATCTAAACCAGGTGCTGTCTGATCACGGAATCTTCCGTGCATATGCGATGAGGTTGAACAGAGACTTGGTGACTCACTGCATATACTATAAGGAAGTGTGTGACACGGTGGAGCACATAATTTCCTCTGCCGCAGTTGGAATGGGCTACGTGCAAATGCCATCATCGAGATCAGGGTTGAGATAAGGGTGAACCACCTAATTAGTATCATGATAAACTGTCTGGGAAATTGGCAAACTATTCATCATATGATAACAGAAATCACGAAAATGAAGAAAACCGAGGAATTGGCAAGACAGGCATCGATGTGAAACGCTTGAAGTAATAATTTGGTACTTGTATTCTAGCTGATGCAGATGCTGTAGTGGTTCCAGTGGCGCACTTTTGGGAGAGAAAGGAAAGAGGGTTACTATTTTCTTTACTCTAGAGGGTTTCTATTTTTTTCTTGCTTTATATTAGGTACTGAGATTCTTTTAATGTACCAAGTTGCCCTGTAAATGGGTTTGTCTGTAAGCTAATAAGTGACATTAATATTACCATTAACTACGTTTCCTTGGCAATCAAAATATAAAACTCAAACAAAAGGTCTAAAAACTGTAGTAGAATATAATTTTAAGATGTAAATTATTTAATGGCTTTAAATAAAGAACCTTGATGATTGAAGACTGAAAACCTAAAATACGGCTATCGCTTCATATTAATTTACATACACATGATCAACCCGAACATATGAAAATATCCAATTATATTTTCTAATATTGCAAGAAAAACAGTGGAGAATAACTCTTATTATATAGAAATAGAGTAGACTGTGAAAACTTACATGCACACAAAGGGGGATCCTAAATCAACAGCTCTTTTTATTAAGAGCACTTGCCGAATTTTACCAAAGACGTAGTACAAAGGCTTCATTACTGCAACTCTAATGTCTTTTTTAGATAATTCCCTTGCACCTTTTATACAGTAATTTATTGTTGGTCAGGGCTATAATATAGGCTGTTTTAAGGATCCCATGTTTTGAGGCAATAAACAAATTTTTTCCGAAATATTCTCTCCTTGTTTTTTTTATTGCTATTTTTTCTTAATTTGAAAATATGAAAAATTATTCAATTATTTTTGCTAATGTTCTTATTTTGATGCAAGAGGTACTTCTTTGTGAACGAACGTTTAATAGGTATAGGAAAATATCCCTTAAGAATTAGCCATTTTGTTTTAAACGAAGCGTCATGTTCTCTTTGGTGGTCACATGAATGGCGATTATTAATGATTTCAATTACTTGGCGTTGACTACGAACTGCTGATTCTATTTGTAGCTAAAGACGCGGCCGAATAGAAAGCCCTGAAGCATACTGCGGCTTCCCACCGAAGACCAGTAAAACGTCGTGCTATCGACGGGTAAAGTACGGAGCCTAAAGAATAGATTGAACGTCCGACTGGCGCAATGATAAATGACCGATCCCTGCCAGCAGCGTCGTGCCATCAGGACGGTTTTGTAGCGTCGGTAAACACTGTCCTTCGTTCATTGATGTTGCGGTCGTTGGCGCTGGACCGTTTGTGCCTTCAGTACGGTTCATGCGCGCACACACAAAAAGGGAACGGACAGAAAACGATTCCCCGGGAACGAGACAAAAAATTGAACAGTCTAAGAATACCTTGGAGTGAAATAAAGATCGTTATCTTTTTCATAATATTTTCGGGCTGCGGTTGATATTAAACTGGATTTTTTCTGTGAGCGCAACAGCAAAAACGGTATAAGGCAAAGGTACACCGAAAAACGCTACTTCAGAGCTGAATAACAGCGTTGGATGATATTTTAACAATGGAATCGTAATAGAAGAATTTAAAATGCAAATCAATATTACACTCCGCCAAAAAAGTATCGCATAAACTAAAAAAGGGCATTTATGAACCAAGATATTTTTATACGTTCACAAAAAGTTTGCCTCGTGTATGTGAACTATAAAAACACTAACAAAATAATGGAACTTAGCGTTTTTACTTTATTTTTTTCCTAGAAGAACACATTTAGAAAAATGCATATGTGTAAGGTTTGCTCAGTTGTTTATTGAAAGTCTTCCTATACGGACAAATTTTAAAGTGCGAAGTCAGAGTTCTGTACCAACGCTTTTAAAACTAAAATGAGCAATTTAACTTCAGAACAAGTGGCTGCTATAGTTGCTTTAATCGAAGATGGACGATCTCAAGCATACGTTGCTAATTTGATGAACATCAACCAGTCAAGTGTTTCTAGAGCCGTAGCCAGATATAGGGAAACAGGCATTTACAGTAGAAGACCTGTACCAGGTCGTCCAAGATGTTCTACTCGCCAAGATGACCGCTATTTACTACTACAAGCATTACGTCGAAGACATGTAACTGCGAGACAATTGCAGAACGACTTGGCTAGAGTCAGAAATACTCGTGTGAGTACTCAAACTATTCGGAATAGGTTACGACAGAGTGGATTAAGAGCTAGAGTAGCTGTAACAGCCCCTCGTCTCACTAGGAACCACCGAGTGGCTCGCTTAAGGTTTGCCAGAGAACATGTAAATTGGAACATTAATGACTGGGCCAATATACTCTTCACAGATGAGTCAAGATTTGGTCTTTACACCTCAGATAGGCGTATCTCAGTGTACAGACGAGACGGTGAGCGCTATTCGCAGTGTATATCAGACCTAGACCTAATTTCGCTGGTGGCTCTATTATGGTTTGGGGAGGCATCTGTTTAACAGGTCGTACAGAGTTAGTACCAGTAGACAGAGGTACACTGACTGCCCACAGGTATATAACGGACATTTTAGAAGAACATGTAGTACCATATGCGCCAATTATAGGAAACGAATTCATGTTAATGCACGATAATGCACGACCGCATGTTGCAATAATCGTCCAGGAATACCTTAACGATGTTGGTATTCCAGTTTTAGATTGGCCTGCGATAAGTCCGGACATGAACCCTATCGAGCACGTGTGGGACCTCCTTCACAGACGGATACGAACCCAAAATGTTGCCCCAGCGGACCTGCATGGACTAGCAAATGCTCTCCGTGACGAGTGGGAGAATTTGGATCAGGCTTATATACGGAGGTTAATCGAATCTCTGCCAAACCGTATGCGAGCGGTCATAAGAGCCAGAGGTGGCAATACTCAGTATTAAAAGCTACTGTTATGACATTTTTCTTTCCAAAATTATAATTTCTTGTTTTAATAAAAATCTCAAGTATGAGTTCTTGTTTTTATTTGGCCTGTATTTTATTTAAACAATCATAGAAATTATATCTTAGAGCGCATTAAAGTATATTTACAACTTTATGCTACAAACAAAGATTATGCGATACTTTTATGATTCAAAACTAAATTATGCGATACTTTTTTGGCGGAGTGTATTTAGTAATAGATTTCCAACCCACAATTTCTTAAAGAGAGAATAGTTATAAATTACAAAAAGATGAAAATAATCTGCAATAACGTAAAAGAGTTTTGATAAATAGTGAATTTAATTCGATATATTAATATCAAAACGACGTAGGTGGTAAATAGTTTTGAGAAATAGTGAAATGCTTTTGACAAAAATGAAAATCCAAAAGTAAAACACTATGTTAACTGTGGAAGAAAATACATGAAATGAAATGCATAAGAAAACACCATATTTTCAGCTGAATGAATAATATATGCAACAAAGTACCTAAGCTTCGATATATCCAATTCTATTCAATGCATTTTCTATTCAGAAATCTTTGACCAACGCCGAATTTCACTGATTATCTTTTTATTCTATTTCCCTAAACTAGTTTTGTGTATACAGGCTATGATTGATTAATATACTTACAATTAGTCGTTAAGTTTTTATTAATATTCAAAGATATCATTCAGATTTCTCTCTATTTTTTGCCTTTCTACCTTTGTCTACCCGATGGGGGTAGATATCCTAAATCTGTCTAATCATAGACTGCAAGCTATCTTCTATTATTGCTCTACAATTTGGAAAGAGAATGATAAAAGAAAATATGAATTCAGTACTAGTAAATATGAACAACTAGTGGCTATACTGTTACCAGGATGTACTCCGCATTATCCTAAAATACTCAAACAAACGATATGGCAGCGTCAAAACATTTGTGAGCTCGATATGATCAGCTGGTATTTGCTTACTTATAGTCAAGGTTTTTAGGGTCATTACCAAAATGCGGTTACATTGATCAAGTAGATAATGAAGCTATGAATTTTGAAGCAGTTTAGTTAATTTCTTTCTCTGAATTGTATCTCTAGCGTATAACATAATAGACACAAAAGCATATAAGTTAATAACAATGAAATTAATGAAATTGCGAAACTACTTACTGCTGATCTTTGTTTCATGTACGTGATGGTATTTCTGTATATTTCAATTTAATATTTTTAGGTGCCACCTTTGAAATCTACTTAACAGAGTTAGACATGCAAAGATGTTTTGCTCACCAGCTTAAAAGTTGTTTTCTACATAATCGATCACAGGTAAACGTTAAGCAATATTCCAAGTAGCGAAACTACTTATAAGTTTTGTTTTCCAAAAAGTTTATGGCGGGATTATAGAGTCTAGGGTAGTTTGCTGCGGACGTTTCAACGTTGATTTTATCATTAGCGATAAGATCGTCATTAGTGCGCAATGATACACAAGTGGTTGCCTAATTAAAAGCTAGAGTGTAAAGGATGTTGTGGCATTAACATGAGTGTCTGTTTTAATTCAAAGCGCCAGCTGCTGCGTTTTTTTGAGCTGAGTAAGGGCATTTTAAGTTATAGTTGCAAGAACTGTTATTACTTCCACTTTAGGCCTTCAAATTGTTTTTGATTAAAAATAATTGTCCTTTGCGTCATGCATAATTTTTTTCAGGAAGCATGCTGTATCTTGTGAACAGTAGGAAAGTGACACACAGTGTAAAGTATTATCGTGTTCGGATGAGAGCACATAATTAGTTCTTGTTGAAACAGAATATAATTGGAATTAAGAAGCAAAAACAAATAATGACGTCATAACTAGAAAATGCAAAATGACAAACACTTATTTATTTTCTCAATCAGCTTTTTTTATATGTACGGGACTGAATTTTTTGCTATAACTCAAAAAACAAAAGAATTTTTCGTTTCCGCCAATGAGAATATCTCGGAAAAAGGGATCGAGCCTTAATTGTTGCTTTAGTGTTTTTCAAAGAATCTTGAGCGATACTTTATCTACACCCTGTATAAATGTGAGTTACTAGGAGGAGAGATTCATACAGGCGTTTGAAATTCGGAATGGTGTGTCTCAACTTGCGCGGCAATTTAAAATATTGAACTTATATAAAGAATATTTTGAATTTCCTATATCTTTACATCTCGTAATATTATTCGAGCCAGTATATTCGAAATAATAAATATTTCCTACTTCAGCATATTAGCGAAATGAAACTTCTCATAATCCCGGCCAACTTTACAGCCTCGTATACTAAGGTTGTTCTCTCGGTATAGTACTACTCCAACGCCGCCTGCGACGTATATTTTCGGAATCAACCGTCGTTTCCGGGATTTTTAATAAAGGAAAGCCGTTTGTCGACTGCGACGTACGCGACTGTCTGTCTCGGAATTTCGGTATCTTCCCGTATATACGTGAATGCCGGCGCGGTCGACGCGACGGTGGAACGCTTCACTATGGCACAGATAAAAGTTTAGAGAATCACATGTGCAAAGATCGGACAGGCGGTGAAGTTTCTTATATATATTTTGTTACGGTTCAGCACATTTCCAATTACCGAAGTGTTTCCTTCCAATGCTGTTTCCTTTCTCTTTCTATCCCACTTTCTCGATCTGACTTCGATCCGGACGTAGGTGGGTATGTTATTCAAGCCTCGCTGAAATGCGAAAGATTTTCGGATCCGCTTTCGTTTCATAACACATTACCGTTCGAGGAGAAAACAATATCTTATGGATTTTATACATATGTCTTATGCGAAGAGCAGCTTTGCGTTCGTCCAATTGCAAATAATAAAATTTGATGTGTCTGGGAGTATCTGCCATGAATTCAATCATTAAAAAACATCATATCTACAAATATTAAAACTTCGGTACACAACAGTCATTAACCACAGACGCCGCGTTTCGCCTTACCAAGGCTTATCAGTGCTGCTAGGTGACTTCTTGCGTTATACGAAGAAAGTTGCATATATACTAATAACAGGTGAAAGAGCATATTTGAGAATTAGAAACAGAAAACCCATTAAACTCTTGCTCTTTCATCTACAAATATATTTCGCTCCAGAGATTAAAGCCTACCTATAAATATTCTCCATACCCGCTATGGATCGGCGAATTAATGCGAAATTTTCCAATTTTCTCCAGCAAGAAATGATCGCAGCGTATAGGAGATTGTTTTCTAATACAATAGCTCCAAGTAAAAATAAAATACAATTACAAACTCTTTCCTCACGTCTAGTAGCTGTATAGCGTTATACTGGGAGTGATGTGTATACAGACTGCGGCTTATCGTTCGAGAACTAGAGCGAACAGCGCCGCAGGTGTTCACCAGAGACATTCTTCATTCACCTTTGACTTTGACCCGGGCACACAGCGTTTTATTATATTGCCGGTGGAACGTTTAATTTTCTTAGGGTCTCTGGCGGCTCCGCCGCCATAGAAATTGAGAAATTGAAATAAACCCTCGTATGTTACTTCTAATACGCTGGAAATTGATTTTTTTTTACCTTTGTTGTGTTTTTGTTGCCCTCTTTTTATTTGCTCTCGAGAGAGAGGCGAATGAAAATATATGCTTTCGGGAATTCGTTTAGTAATTTAATCTTAGAAACGACAAAATAGTCTAGATTTCAGCGATGCAGCTTTTACTGAGCTTCCTCTAATATTGCAAACAACGCCGCTTTGAAAGTTTTTATCAAATGACACCTTCCTTTATTAATTATAGGATGAGAAATATCTAATAGGTACTAAATATACAGGAAAAATATAAAAATGGTTATAACTTCGTACCTATATGTTTCCTATGATTCTGAAATAAGCCGATAAAGTCAATGCAATCGTTTATAAAATATATTTGACGGTTTTATTTCGTGTTCTTTGTCCAATAGAATTACTTTTATTTTCTTCTCAGGTACAAAGAATAATCTTATTTTTCCGCGTATTTACTATTACATTACACTGTTATGTGCACTTCTTTACAGTATGAAAGCGTTACGGGACATAATGCTTTTCTGCTATTAGTGTGATTTAAATTAAGAAGCAATTTTATATGAAAAATTTTACTTCGTGTAGGATTTGAACCTGACACCTCTCTTTCACCGTACGAGCGTTCTGCCGATTCAGCCAACGAGGCTGACAGGTTCGTACGATTTGAATCACGTCAAACACAGTAATTAGAAGGCCAGTAGTACGGCATGCTTTCCTGCTATCACTGTAATCAATTGGCAGAGCGCTCGTCCGGTGAACTAGAGATATCAGGTTCAAATCCTACGCTAAGTAAAATTTTTCATATAAAATTGAATCTTAATTCAAATTACAGTGATAGCAGAAAAGCATTATTTGCTATAATTATTTCACACTATCAAGAAGTGCACATAACTGCATAATTAATTAATAATTAATAATTGCCGCACTGCCGGCCCTCTAAAAAAGTGTATTTGATGTGATTCAAATCGTACGAACCTGCCTACCTCATTGGCTGAATTGGCAGAGCGGTGGTCCGGTGAACGAGAAGTGTAAGGTTCTAATTAATTAATTTGCGTTGAGCGCGAAGGTTAGTTGATAAATTTAAATCAATCCATCACAAAATATCGCTAGCTACTACAAAACAAAATAATATGGTACTTAGCTTTCATTAATTCGGTAAAAGTATTTCCAGCGTTTCAACTAGTTCCTAAAAGATAAATAATAAAATTGATGGATTACCTTTTATTTATTATCATGATAAGTCAGAAGGTGATAAAGTTTCTCAATGAGGGTTACAGTGAATAAAGGCACATATTAACTCCGATATTTCAAATTTAAGTATGCATCCTACAGTTATTTTGAAAAAAACATATTGATACAGCGCGACCTGTTTACCATAATGGTACTTCGGAATATAACAATAAATGGGAAAACCGCAATCCAAATATTATATGCCTACCGCTTTTACCTTTATTTCTATCCAATATTCCGAATACATAACATAGTGGAGAACGTAAACAACAAAGGAAAATAGCAACTGTGGCAGTGGCAGTACGGCCGGGTAGTAAGCAGAGGCACGCATCCGGTCGGCGTTCATCGCATCAATAATGCGAGGATTTGTAAACATTGGACCGGATCCCGCAAAATCTGAATGTCAAAGTACTCCCTTTTTCCTAACCTACTTTTGGCGGTAGGATCTCCAACTTACTTACCGTTTCGTCGACACCCGACTATATCGCCATCTGTGCTTTGATGTCCATATCGCCGGGAGAAAGTACGGAAAAAGCTCGATTGGGATCTCGTAGCAACGGTAAGAAGATGACAAAAGTCGACAAAAAATTCCTCCGGTTTTCCTATAAGTTTTCATATGCGATTTCGTGAGAAACACATGGATCTAAGTAGACTTCATTTTCTTTTGCTGACGATGCGGCCTGTAGATTTCCACAGCCATTTAGAGAAAGTTAAATTTAATGAAAAAAATTTGTCCTTTTACAACATTTATTGTTTTTTTTTTTTGAGCTGGAGACATTTTAAAATTCAAAGTCAATTTAGTTTTATGTATTGATGTATGATTTATGCGATCAAAGTGCTTTGTTACTTTCTATTTGTTTGGTAGATAGGTACCTATATAACAAACAGTGACTAAAAATTTCAGACTGGTATATTTAGTACTAGATGTATTGAAATAAAAAGAAGCTGATATTGAATTTGACAAAAAGAAAATTCAGTTAATTTTTAAAGGAAATATTGCGCTTACGGAGATCGTACCCAACCATGCCAAATCTACTTAAATACTTTTCGTACAAATTTTATGCTAACACCTCATAAATCTTAATACTGAAATTTTCTTATATTTATAGGTTCTGTTTTATCTATATACAGGGTGGCGCATTAGTATGGGGATGGTCAATGTATCCGATATTTAAAGGAAAAATTAAATTAGTTACACAGATACAGAGTGTTTCATAACGCCGTGCCGGACTTAACGTACTGCTGTGTACTGAAAGTACCAACAAAAATGTAAAAATAAAATTTTTACAAAGAAAAATTAATTTTAGCTAGCTCAAATGATAACAATTTTATTATGGCGCAAAAGAACAATTAAAAACAGGGTTTCAATTTTAAAAAGAAAATTGTGGGTTAAAAGAAAACTGACTTTCATTAATACTCCAAAAAAAACAATTTAAAAGGTTTAATTAAAAATAAAAGAACAGCAATTTTGAAAGATATAAAAATTCTATAATTTTTATTATATAAAAAAAAGAAAAAAAAAATTTTAAATACAAACTTGCAGAAAAAAACCTTGGATGTAAGATCCTGGTCGAAATAAAACTGCTGGCTTTAAATTACAAAAGGACAATTTAAAATCCTTATAGTAAACAAAAGAAAACAAAAAGTTCAGGAAGATAAAAAATCTCTGCAAATCAATCCACGTGGTCTCAAAATTTAGACAACTAAATTACACGTGGATAATTCCAGTAATTTAAATAAATGAAAATTAAAAGCAAGCACAATGCTATTATTCACCCAACCCGCGGTGATTAAAAACTAATTACAAAACAGAAAAATTAACAACGAACTAAAAAAAAATTACTCTTTAAAACTTGAACTATCTTCCTGCACGTAAAAATAATAACAGATCTAATATCTAAAATTGTGTACACAAAAATACAATATCAATTATTATTAAGTGAGTTCCTTGATTAACAATCTAAATTCAAAAATGTGAATTCAATGCGTGAAAGTGAAAATCTCAAAATGGCAGAAAATGAAATACAAATTTATATATATCTAACTCTACTTACACGTGTTATCAGGGAACTGCCTTCACACGGTTCAAACAACCGTATAAGCATAAACTTCTCCGAATGCGTGCGACGCAAAGCACCAAGAGCTGTCCGTAAACAGACTCGCAAAAACAAAATAATATACACAATACCCGTGAAAGCAAAATGTACAAATGAATGAAATTAAAATAAGTAACTGAACAATAAAATAAACAAATTACACAATCCAAAACATTAACTCTCTTACATAAAAATAAAACAATTTGAAATTTCTCGCAACATTTAAACTCTTAACGGAATAAACAAGAAAAATAAACTGAATTTCCGCAAACCGGGTTGCCAGACCACAGCAGTACCTATATTTTTTTAAATGGAATGCTATACCTTTTTTGCGTATTTCGAATCTGCTTACTTTTACGAGCCTCCTCATATAACGTTTGCCACATCTCTTCCGAGTGTTGACCATTTTTAATTTAAATAATCTGGCAATAATCTTCAACATAGAAAAGGATAGACACATTCAAAAGGGTACAAAGTAAAAAAATACATATTTATAGTCCATAAGAGCAATAGTTCTTCTAAAAGCTGAACTGAACTATAGTAGCAATACTAATTAACACTGTAGAAAATATAAGTAGGATAGGGAATCATAAAATGCTTCTACTGAACCAAAAATGTGTCCTGAGACAATGAAACAATCCACTGTTTATTCGAAGTAGTGCATTAAAGTTGATCCGAAGATCAAGTCAAACCCACGAAAAAGATTTTATAAATCACATAGGAATTTATTGAGTACTAAACAATTCATTGTATTAATGCAATCAAAGTTATTGAAAACGAAATTATCGCTTTATTGGCTCAATGAAATACGTTATTGTTCTAAAGAACAACTTTGTTTTAACAACTTTATTTTGTTTACTGAATAACCCAAACTTATCAATTTTATGTACGAGGGCATGAAATAGAATGGACATTGTTTGTTAATATAATAATTAATATTAATTAACTGTTGACGAGTGATTGTGACATCTTATTCAGTACTTCGTTTGGATGGCAGTGAAAGTAGCATTAGCAAATAACAAAAACAATATATCATACATTGGTGATTACTGTGTTAAAACGAAGTAGAAATCAATTTAAACTTTGACTGCCGTTTTTATGGCCTTTGTTGCAACTAGAAACAAAAAAATGTCACCATGCCGGGGCCTCATGGTCTATTGCTAGAATCACCACACGAGTAGGTATGGGGTAAATGTTAGAGAATCAAGAGTTTAGAGGTGCGCTTCCTAAGGTACACACGCCAAACTCTCAACCCACAAGATGACCGCAGCATAAACCGGTAATGCAGTCACAGATCTAGCTCGGACAATTCATGAATTATCAGTCTCGCTAGATAACTCGTGTAGACCGAGAACGCGCAACTGCTTATGCAGTGATTCCATGCAGAAATAGTTTGCCATGTCATAAGAAAACATGCCTAAATAGAACTAGTACAGAAAAAAATACCACCAAACAATTATCGCTGACAATAGTGAAGTTCTAAATGTCAAATAACAGAGGCAAGATGGTCAAACACGTGCATTCTGCTTCAAATATATCATTGCGCAGTACAAATATTTTTCTTAGATAATGAACCTTTTCATTCAACCTATGAATATAGATTATTATAAAAATGTAGATAACTGCATTTCAATGATTTCTGTTCAGTAAGGCCGTGTTCCTTTAGACATTACTGAATATGTTAACTAACATTACGTATACTTTTTTCTCTAGTTACATTATGTGTTCTGACATGACATAAATTAATACTTTACTGCGTTAATATGGTAAATAATTTTACAACAATTGTACGTAAAAAATAACAACGCACATTCATTTCCTGTCATGTTATCAAGCAAATTATTTATTGAACGTATGTAAGAAGAGTTACTATAACAAATATTATCCTTGGTCTAAAGTATAAAGACAACGTATTTATTTCGCTAATGAACCTTGTTCTTTATTACTTGATCAGAAGTTGTAAATAATATTTTATTATAAGAATGAAACATTTCGTTTTGTCAAAGAAAATGCGCTCAATAAATGTCGATTATTGATATAACGACCAGTATTTTTCTGTGTTCCAAACCGTGCTAGTGAACCAGCATCCTCGTTTGTGTTGTTCTTTTAAATCCTGTTATCGGCGTCTTTGATTTTTATTTATTAATATTCATTTCAAAATTAATTGAATTGGGGTAGAATAAGTTGTGAATTAAATCAAATTACTACGGAAATAATTAGACGGTATTTTCAAGGCCTACAAGGTATTAGCGTTTTCCTGCAACAAGCCTAAGGGAGTTGTAAATCAGAACTAGAAGGAAATCTAACTTGCTAGGAAGCATATAAAATCTTTTATGGTGCGTTACGAATATATTTTGCATGCGACGTGATCCTAATGTTCAAGTCGACGGTAACAAAGAGTACGCGTGCGGCATGTTTGTGTGTACGAAGAAGGGAGAGCTAATTTCCTTTTGTATCCTAAAATTACACGTTCCTAATTAAATATACAGGCCCATCGCGCCCTTACATCCCATTAATTACACGATGAATTTCGTCCGCTTTCCATGTTTTGATTGTACTCGCGTCGATGATAGTGGTGTACGCGAGGAGAGGAATATAGATTCTCGTTTGCCGCTGAAATCGGCGTCGTCGGTTCGTTTCCTTATTTGCCAGCAGTTGGAACAGTTAAAACGAACGGCGGCATCGACACGCCGGCACACGCAGGCGGAATTTCTCGGCGGGCGCATTCCGGCATCATCTCCTATGAAATTACCTGATTAAATTTTCATATTCAATCTTGAGTTGTTTGCCCTCGGGAAGTACATAGACGGAGAGGAACACGGTTGGTTCCCCTTTACCACGACTTCTACGACTCGCAGTACTACCACTACTACACGGAACTTCTGTGTTTCCCATCCAAGTAACTTCTTTCGAAGTTCCATTTCTGCCTGTTTTATTTTTTAACTCCTCTTTACAAGGAAATCGAACTGCGGCCTTCATCAAGCGAAGAGGGATCTATCTGAGATGGCTCGTGTATAGGTTCGGTTATTTTTCTTCGTGTTGTCGGACAGTAATTCCGGAGAAGGGATTTGATACCAAGTTGCTCGCTTACGTTCCCCAGTGTATCGGGGAGTATAAATCATTTTGATTGTAATCGCGCATGAAAGGGGAAAAGGTTGGAGATTTGTTTTTGTAATCTCGTTAAAGCTTGGAGCTTAGTGAGTGTATATACGTGTTGTTTTTTTTTATATAAATAATGACGTTGCGTATTAATCAAAACAGCAAGAAATAAGCTTCACGTTATTGAAGTAATTTGAACTTTCCAATTAATTTAAATCAGAAAATATATATTATGTCTGGGTATTTTTGTTTCAAATTGATACCAAAATTTAATGAACGACTTATAATAACGACTTATTACAACCTTATTAACCAAAAGATGTAGGATAGTTACACAACTATAATAATAATAAAAGAAGAAAAACATAAATTTAAACACTTATAAATAAAATTATTTCAAATAAAGCACAACATCAAGTAACAATTGAGAAACAGCTTAATTGATTCACATTTAATAAATTAGAAAATAATCTGCTTAAAACATAATTTTAATAAGTTTTCGGGAAAGACAGGATGCATATTAAACAAATTAAAACAATCCACAATTGCCATTACATATTTTAAATTTTGGGCAATTTCTTGGCTCATCGCATTACCAGGGGTCAATGATCTGGAATAATCTAGACCTAGACGATAAATTTAACAAACTAATTAAATTGCACCTTAATTATACTTTCAATAAATATAAAGATTTGTCATAAGAATAAAAAGTTGAATAATTTACATATTCAAATGATGTTAAAATTCAAATTATATAATACAATAATATTTCAATACTAGAAATTAGAGATGTTATTGACATATATAATATTTAAAAGAGAGGCCCAGCGCACTATCTTCTATTACTCCCATCGTCATGTTAAGCAAATCAGACATTGCGCTAGAAATATCCACATAATGTGAACGACATTTCAAATAATTGCAAAAATATTCCAATGCTTTACACCTAACCTCGTAACACATCAACTTTTCAAGAAG
The DNA here is from genome assembly GCA_949128085.1 of Cetonia aurata. Classification (NCBI taxonomy): domain Eukaryota; kingdom Metazoa; phylum Arthropoda; class Insecta; order Coleoptera; family Scarabaeidae; genus Cetonia; species Cetonia aurata. Next base: position 19,502,722 of record OX421885.1, on the reverse strand, counting down.
AATCCTGTGATTAACCAAATCAAAGGCCTAACTTAAATCAACAAACACACCAGCACAAAACCTACCGTCTTCAAAACCAACATATATCCCATTCAAAAGCTCAACTACAGCAGATATAATTGAACGTCCTTGATGGAAGTCAAATTGTTTCTTATTTAATATATTATATCTATTTAAGTATTTTACCAGTTTATTGGATAATTATAAAAAATAATTTTAAAACACTAAGACGAGAAATAGATCTATAATTATTTACTAGACACCTAGATCCCAATTTGAAAGCTTTTGCAAGCTTTAATTCCGAGATGAATAAACCCTCGTTAAACAAAGAATGTACTATAATTGTCAATGGATCAATGATTTCATCAAGACATTTTTAATGACGACTACACTAATGTCGTCATATACCGTAGAATGTGTGACCCTCATAGTAAAAACTATCTACCGTGTCTCTCTGTGGTTGGTCGCAAATTAGAAAATTGTGCCTTTATTTTGTTTAATATGTGATTGATCGGCACTGAACGCGTTAGTGACAAAGTACTGTACATCAATTAAACCACTATTTTCGTTAATATCTCGTTACAGCACAGTGTGCGGTAATATTCATGTCAGCACTGCGTTGTCGTTTGTTTTAACTTTATTGTAACATCCTACTAGAAAACAAAATTAAACCGCTTCTTCGAGGAAAACAAACCAAGGACCCAAGATTCATATTAACATTTTCTTCTAGTTTAAAATCGGCATATTTCTTTTTCCCCATTTTATTTTCCTTATATGAAAGAACCAGTATTAGATACGACTTGATTCGAGATCGGAAATTATTATCTAAAAAAATAATTTAGGGACTTACTGTTGTCGAAAAAATGCGGGACTTGACACATTTGATTCAGGAAGAATTTGACGAAAAAAAATTTAGGAAAAAGTAGATTTTCTTTTAGGCAGAACTGTCCAAACCTCTGATATAATTAAATTTCGAATTGAGTTCTGAATAAAATATTTGAAGGCTAATCTAACTTATATTAGAATTTAAACCTACACTTACCTTTGAGATTTCAAAGAACCTTCATCTTCTACATGTTAATAACAAACCACAAACTTATTAATAAATAAAGTTTTTATTGGTTGAAAACATTGCTTTTATTTGTATCGAAGATTAGAATGTACTAAATAGTAACACCAATATTATAGACTTTAAACATAATAATAACCACATCTGTGCCCCAAGAAACGCCCCACTGGCATCCTTTGGTTACTGAAGAAATAATGACAAAACTTATGTAATATACCTTGTTGTCTATAGACAGTTAAAACTAATGTAAGCACATGATTAGTATTAACGTTTAATGTCACCGTAAAATGAAAAATATGTTATTATTTAAAAATTATAACCAGATAATTAAATATTTCAGAGACGGGTATTTTGCCCAAAAAAAAAACCAATATATTTCTGTGTACTAACAAGAAAACTTAAGCTAAAGGTTAATACACCAGTACACACCTACAAGATTAGACACTAAGTTAAACATTTCCTTAGGAGACAGTAAACAACCGAATTGCACAATAAAACTTAATATTTACGTTTACGGTAGTCGCGTCCTATGCTTTTGATATTTCGAGAGGAAATAACTTTCTCCGCCTCGCTCCTTTTCTCCGGCAAACTTTCGACGGTAATCTCAGCTACCGGATTAATTATTAATCCAAACTAAACCCCCAGCGCCGAATAAGGAGTCGACGTGTACCTCGTAGCTGCCTTCTTGCTTTATAAGGGAATGCAATTTTCCTTCATTAAAGTTATATCAACGTTGCATTGAGGAGGAGTTTCTATGTCAGATATATAGGGGAAATTATAATGTGGATAAAAAGCGTTAGCTCAACGACTTTGCTTTTTTCCTGATAGAGTAATAAAGTGGCTTTCAGAGAGCCCTTAAAAGCGCTAAAGATAAACGTGACAATAATACTGAATTTTGTTAGTAATATTTGGGGAAGAGGATCCCTCTTTGCCCAACCCCACGTTTTCGATTAAAATCTGTCTTTACTTAAGACCTCTTGCAAATTTAATAGTTCGTGTTCTTTTTATTGCAGGTATAGATCGATCTTACCGTTCGGATGATACTGAAGATGCAGTAACAACTGACAACCCAACCACCCCGTTCCCTACCCCACCTCCAACTATTGTATCTCCTAGATCACCACTACCCCTTCACCGTCAGGCTTCTCCCTTTCCGTTGGAAAACACAAACACGCGTCGCATCATCTATGCCACACCCCAAGATCGTCTACGTGGGAACAATGGTAAGCACACATACAACCGCAGCTGTAACAGGTGTTTCTCCCACTAAATAATAAAAGAAAGAAATGGAAATATGAAAAATAGTTAAAGTAACATTACAGCATGAAACTTTTCTCGCTGAAGTAAATCAATATATAAATACCAACTTTGCGCTTTGTCCACGTATCCTTTTAACCCTTTCGCACTTTGACCGTATATCTGTCGTAGGGGAAGTCGTCTACGCTAGCAACAAGAAAACTCAATCAAACAACACTTTGGGACGCAGCGGACGAAGCAGGCACAGAGGTGCGGGTGGAATGACCTCTTCCAGTAGTGCCACTTCTTGTAACAGTTGTACAGATGGCGGCAGGAATGACATTACGTATCACGGGGAACCGCATCAGCGACTTTGCTTGAATAATGGTGAGGATAAATTTATTAAGATATTTTAGTGCATCTAAGATGTTCGGAGTTTTGGTGATATCTTTAATCTTCTATATTATCAAATACAGGTAATTGCAAAAAAAAACGCCAAAATATCCTCATGGTAAGAATCGCCACACCAGTAAAAAGTAATTAAATAGGAATAAGTGCACAAAACGATCTCTAATCAGGAGCTTTGCCTTTATATCCTAGGTGGTACACATTTGACTATTGCTTACTGAGTGGACGATCGAAAATAAACGACAAGATACAGCAACGGGGAAAGTGGGGCTCCCACTTTTTTAAACCTCTCTGTATATATGTATATGTATATACTATTGATCCACATTTCTTCTAACTTTTGCAAATCAATTCCAAATTAATTCAAAATATAATTTGTTTGATTATTTTATTATTAGCTAACCAAATGTAAATGTAAATGTAAATCACTGTAAATGACTTGTGATTACTACAAGAATAATTATCAAAGTGGACTAATTGCACTGTGCAATTTAAAAAACATCTACAAATCAATACTTAAGTATATGGGTAACGTCGCGAAATATTAACCAACACTTTACTTTTCGCTCTATATGGAAATGAATAGAAACTTATTTGAAATTCTAGAGTCCTTTTCGTTTAATAGTTCATGCCAAATATAAAGGACGGACAAAGTGCTCCTTATTTTGACCGGAAGCTTTAATGCAGATCAAATTTACCTTAGATATTGAAGACTTATTCCAATTAGTTCATGCATAACAAAGACGACGTATTTGGATCAAAAGTTATTGCGAGTAAATATTGAGATAAATATGATTAGGTGTGGGTAATCGTATAATTTCTCGTGTGTTTTCATTAGATCTTTATTCCTAGTAGTTTTGTTCAAGTTGAAATAAACAATTAAGTAAAGGTGTGGTACTACCGTGTATGAATATGGAAAAGTCTTCATTTTACCCTTTTACTAATTTTAATTGGTGCATTACTAATTTGTAGAAATACAACCTATTTAAATATGGCTAATAAATACAAATAAAAATATTTTTGCAATTCTTAACAATGATTGATCCTGTAACGTGGCGTTCTTTGGAAAAATCCATGTTAGTGTTAATTTTGAGTTTTCTGTTAATTAATCAGTAATTCTTTTCTTTTGATTAATTTTCCTCACTTCCAGTTATTCGCGACTTGCCCGTTAGCGTCGGCACAACTTTTCTGATGCACGCAGAGATTTATTCATAGTCATTTCCGTTCTGGAAAGTTTAGCGCCGGTACAGATTTCTGACCCGACATAGCGCGTGAGCTTTCACGTTGCTACCAGATTTTGAAACCGTTAAAATCCCGCGTCTAAATGTAAAAGCGTTCTGAAGCCCTGCGAATGTTTGTTTATTTACGATTGTACATGTAGTTATATGTGTTTGCAACTGTACATATGTGTTTTATCATTCACCTGTCCTTTTGTCGTTGTACATATTTGATGTATTTCACACTTGTTTTATGGTAGTAAATTCCTGAATTAAACATGTCCATACTGTTTAAATTGTTGCGCACTCCGGTAGCAACCCTGGGAACCTCGCTCTCACCCTAACAGCTACCTGGGTTGAAACATTACTGTAACAACGTCAAAAGAGGCACACCGTTCAAATCAATGTAAGACCGCTACATTCCATTTTGACAACGGAAGTTCGAACTTAGAGAGGTCAACGTAAAAGTAATAAGTAATAAGCTTTATAAAAGTCAATAAGTCTATAAATTTGCGAAAAATTCCTTTATAAATTACTAGAAAATTTCATCGATTGCCCTTTCATATTGGAACGACTGAATTTCCTGGTATCTAGGATAAATTCGCGACATGAGAGTGCCTTCCTGGTTCCATTCGCAAGGACGGATGTAATGAGACGAGGTCCAGTGTATACACTCTCGAGGGTGGCCAATAAACAAGAAGTGGATATTTTTTGTTGATATTGGATATAGTGGTAGTGCATGAGTGCTGTGTAGTATGATTGTTTTCTTTTTTTTGCTGATGTCATACTAATTTATTTTCTTAATTGTTGCACCAGCTTACTGTATTGTGTATACTCACTTTTTCTTTTTTTTGTATTATCCTGTAACTGGGCTTTGCGCCTGTTGGATAATAAATGCGTATTATTATTATTATTAATAATAAGTAATTGAAAGCACGCAAGTAAGGTGGCAAGCGATAAGTAGATAGTGCACAGCACAGTACAGCAGTACATCACATCGAAAGAACGTCGTTACAATATGAATTTACTAGCACAGTATAAATAACACGCAAACAAATTTATTCGTTTATAACATGTTCACGCCCTCCCAATGTTATATAAAAAATAATCTAATTAGTTGAACTACTTTGTATCCGCTGCTGCTCGATATTCCAGAAAATAGTTCATTCCCTTCTGGATGTGGCAAAAAAATAATTTTGTTATCTAAAAAAGCCCACCCACATTCTCATTGGCTCTGCAAAATGTTGCTCCTTTTCAGCGTTATTAAAAAATATACTTTAATTATTAAAAAAGAATCTATCCGTTCTGGTCTCCACTGGTGCTACAAAATTTTTTAAATATTATTCCAAAAAAAATGTTAAACCCCGTCAAACCCTCTCTCATACCCTACCAATCTCTTTCTCAACTCCCACAACCCCTTTTAAAGTTAATTATTTAAAAAAATCTATCCATTCTAGTCTTCACTGGTGCTGCAAAATAAAAATAATTTATTATTTCAAAAATGTTTAACGTGGGGGCGTATCGAGTTTTTTCTTTTCCCAATCAACACCTCTCCCAACCCCCATCAGTCTCTCTCTTAACCCCCATCAACTCCTGTCTTTTGTAATTTTAGATAAAATAAGTTGTTGCCCTTTTCTCGTTTTCATTTATAAACATCATATTTATCCACTGCAAGTTATAACTTTATCTCATTAGACTTTTAAATTAACGAAAGTTTTTACTTAAAAATAAATGTATTCAAATTTTCCTTGTAAAATGAATACTATTTGAAACCCTTCTTTTCTTTTTTTTGTTCACACCTCCACTATGAGAGTATAAAATGCACTTCGTTAACGCAACTTTCCAATGCTAAACTCCAAACTAACTGCATTAGCTTCGCGTTTTGGACTGCGTCGAGATTCCGAAGCGCTAATACAGAACGTACAGCGGCGTCCAGGGGCGTGTAATTGGGTAACGTCGAACTTCTCTAACGCGATTAACGCCCGACGAAAGTTCAGGTAGGCCGCGGGTGTCGATGGTAAAATTAGCTTAGCGCGGGATAGGTGCAGGCATTATGGCGCAGGATCTCGTAACGGAATTAGCACATCCTGTGGCCGTATACAGAACGTTAAATAAATTTCGGTGTGACATCGTTCCCGTTTCGTTCGTTTATTTGCGTCGAAGTTAACCGTATGGACGCCTGACCCATGACTTGATTACCCCGCCACGTTTCTATTAAAGCAGATAGGAAAAAGTTAATAAATTTGATCACACGAAACTTAATCACACATATTTAAATGATATCATTTAGCTAAATATTCAATATATAAATACATATACGAAAACTATTTATAATTAATTTTCACAGCTTTCATATAAGTTCTCGAACATAATTCCTGCAAATTTACTTACAACTTGCACACGTCAGCACTAACAAATCACCCTTCTACGCGTGGAAAGCTTTTCCTGATATATTGAACGAATAATTGAATCGGAACTTTTGATCTGCAAACTCGATATTTTTAAGCTTTTCCGTTTCGAAAGAAATTAACGCAGGTAAGCTTCTGCCCTAGGATTATCGCTTCTAATACGATTTCAAATACAAGTTTTGCTCGCCAGTGAATTACAACAGCATCACGTAATCACGATGAAAATAGGGGTTTTCACCCTTCCATATCCAAAAAGGGTAAGGGATATTTTGATGATATAGTGAGGAACAAAAAGTGATTATTAAAAAAGCGCATGCGTATTTAACCTGTTTCAAAAGTAAGGTCGCGCACGTAAAATTGGAATGATTATACAAATTAAAACAGAAAACTGACTTTGAAATTTAGAACATATCAGTTTTTCTGTATAACATGAAAAATATCCTTATATATACCATACTTGAAAGATGTTAAGCAGCTGTGGTTCCAGTTATCTTTATTTAATAGTTATAAAATAGTTAGTTTAATAGTTATAAAATATCAGAAAGAATAAGTCGGAAGAAAATAAAAAAAAAGCAAATCGTAACCACGATTTGTGCTACTCTCACAAGAATAAAATCTTAAAATAGGACAAACTATTAACCAATACATTTTCGTCTAATAAGAGGTACTCCTTCAGCTTGGTTTTCCTCCTACCTAACTAATCGTCAACAAAAAGTGCATCTTAGAATTAAAAATAATAATAAGGTTACAATAAAAGGCCTACCACAGGCATACTAGGTCTTTACTATTTATTGTCTACTTCAATGATATTTATAATCTTAAGCAAACCTCTGCTATAAATAACTCCCTAACAATAAATTACGCGGACGATACTACTTTTACTGGTGGTACACTAGATGAAGTTAACCATTTAGGCAGCGCTTATCTAAAAACAATTATTGAGGAGTAGTTAACCACTAATAATCTTAAAATTAATTACGATAAACCAAATGTCATCTCCTTCAAAAGTAACAAATTTCAAATTTTCCCGAAAACTGTGAATATTAATAACTGCGAGTATCCTGTCCGCACTTGTTAAGCTGCTGGGTCTTACAGTCGACGAAATTTTAAAATGGAAAGATCACATTCATGTACTTTGCAAAAAACTATAAAGTTGCAATAGTGCAATTTTTTCTTTACAGTGTGAAATCATTAAATAAATGGTTTTCCGCTTTAACTGTAATTTGAATGATTTCAAATTACAATGATTTCACATTGTAAAGAAAAATTGCACTCCGCCCGGCAAGCGGAAGGTGCCTGGTTCAAATCCGACACGAGGTAAAATTTTTAACATAGAAAATGTCCTCATATTAAAAATTACAGTCAAAGCAGAAAGGCATTTATTTAACTATGAAGTTATTCCTGCGCGATTCGTCGACTTAGAGATATGGTAAGTTGGCATGTGCTTCGTGCTATGTAGTATGGTTGCTGTTACTCAAACATAAAATATTTGATCGTTGTTTCGGGTGGCGGTAGTGACCTAAATAGAGTTTTTCTGATACAGAAAAAGATTTTACGAGTGATTAATAAACTCGAGTACAGTCAGTTTTGTATTGTAGATGATTCTTTAAACTAAATAATATACTGTACTGTATAACTGCATATGGCATTTATGTATTTGAATGGCTGATATTCTTATTTAAAAACAAACATTTATTTGAGGATAATGAATTACAACACCAGTATTCTACAAGGTTAAAGACCGATTACCGCTACCCTAAGCATCGACTTACCCTAACTGAGAATAATTTAGAATATAATAGCCTGAGATTCTACAATAAATTGCCATCACATATTAAAATCAAATTATTACTAGAAATTGAGCCATACAATATAGAAGAATTTCTAACTTCAGATATATATTTATAAGTTTTTTTTTTTTTTCATTTGACGTTTGCACTTTTTCTTTTTATTTTTGTATGGAACTACTGCAACAGTAAAGCTATTCTATTATAAAATAACAGATTCAGTTATTTAACAATATTTTGTTGCATAACATATATCAGGTGGAGTATTAATTAATTAGCGTTCGTTGTACTTTTGCATTCAACCATCAGTGTCAGAGCATCAAAGCGTAAACGCAAAGTTTTAAACTGGGCACACCAATACACGCTCTTACGAAAGCCGATTACTGTTGTTGTCAATGTTTACAACTAGACGGCGCGGCGCGTCTGCAACGCTCAAATCCGCGTATACACGTTCACACGCACATATACTAACGGACACCGTAGCCGTAGAGGATTAAATGCCACCGGTACTGAGGATTGACGCTGGCCGGCTACGGATTTGCGATCTAATTATAAAGTTACCTCTATCAAGAGCGCTATACGGCTGAAACTTTCATCACTAATGGGCGAACGGTAATGGGATACGCGTCTGATAATAATTTTTCGAATTAACGGCGAAAATGATTGGTAGGAAATGGAATTTTGGAGAATAAACGGACTGCGGGGGCGCCGCCGGCTAGTGGATATTGTTTGCCGAAAATTGGGCGCCGCGCGCCATGTTTAACTTCCAAATTGAATTTCGAAATTTACTTATGGATTACGTCCTTTAAATTACGCGTTTGCGGTACCCCGTGTACACATATATTGCCCAAATTTGTCGACGCTGGCATTGACTCTCTGTTTCTATGTAAATGGAACAAAAGCTGTTGCGATAATACCGCAATAATGACAATGATAAAGCGAGTGGTTGTTTCGGACTTAAAACAAATGAATTGCTCCTCATTGTATATACATGTATTGCTATGATATATCATGCTATACGTAACTTACAGCCTACAGAAAAAATGTTAACTATAAAATTATTTATTGCAAATGTATTTTGAACTATTTATTTATTTTGTAATATGTTGTTAAAGTTTAAACTAAAAACTTACTTATTTCGTATCTAATTAAAAAAAAAAGGCAGTTTACCATGGATTTTAAGGAATTAGGTTTCTTCGCTGATTGTTCGAACGTGGGTTGTTTTTGCTGTATCGTATCGTTGGAAACGATATCTATCATCGTTATTGGGGTCCTTTTTGCCTAGGAGATATCAAGTTGTTGAAAACAAATGTGTTTTTCGGTTTTTCCTGAGTGTAGTTGCATTTCGAATAATTATCTAGAAATTATAAATTTGTATCACCAATAAGAGTCATTAACTTTTGAAATTTACTTACAAGAAAGAGAGTATTGCATATGCAGTGCCAAGATGATGGAAATCCAATGATTCAGGATTTGGGGTGGCGTATTTCTAATCATGGGGCCTATTGAAGAGTCTTGTTGGAGCCTATTTGCTATGACATCATTGGAGCACTAATTGGGAGCTGAAATGATTGTTGTGGAGTAGGAATCAATAATTGGATTATAATATAGCAGTTTTTCGTACTTGAAGTAAGCGATTTTTTCATCTTTTGAATCTATAACTGGCGTCAAAAGCGTAAAGGGAATGTTAGGTTATATTATCGTAAGATAACAGTGAATCTAGTAGATTTTTGTGTGTAAGCTAAACGTTTGATCCTTTGGGTTCTTCTCACGAGCAGTTTAAGTTGGCATTATTTGACAATACTTGATTTTATGACGGGAATTTAGCGGGAGATTTGAATTCTTTATATGATATTAAAACGAGATATATGAGTTATTAGTTTGGAATAAGATTCTAGAAATCTGCCTAGTAGTGTATGATACGAGATCTCAAAGTCTCGAACACTGTTACAAATCGTTTTGCAGTTTGGCGTGTTTATCATGCACATATAGTGTCAATTATGCGGTACGCTATTTTAATTTAGGGTTCCCGCAGAGAGGTCAATAAAAAAAAAATTTTTCTTCAGAAACGAGCCGTAAGAATAAGTACTGCTGGGACTAAGTGCAAGAATATCTTTAAGGAATACATTCAAGGCTAATAATCTCTCTATACAGTATGCGGTGCTTATTATTTGTATACAAATACAGGCAATTCTTTGATGTAGAAAAAAGAACACCAGAATTACGAAACCCGATTTAACAATGATTATAACGTACAATACTATAGGTTAGCACAAAAAGAAATAACATGCTATATTTTAAAATTCTATAATACGATACCAAATGAGTTAAAAATGGAGAAGCGCTTTAATAAATTCAAAAACGAAACATACAGTGTGACATAGAGACGTAGAATATTTAGATTATACTTTATAGTAATGGCTAATAGTATTTTCTAAAGTAATATATTTAACGCCATTTTTTGTTTAAATAAGATCGATTTCTCCATCAATCTATTTATTTGACTTCCAAACGCAGTTGTCATCCAGCCTTATTAGATTCTATGTTAGTGCTTCCTAAATTTCCAGGAACCTGTAAAAAGAGAAAAAAAATTTTTAGACGCTTTTTTTTTACAGTTTGACCGATTCTTTGGTTCTGACATGATTCAAAGAAATGCACTCATTCGCATACACCACACCTGGACATTCTTTGCAATGTGTTTTCTGATATGGCCATACTTTAATTTTTTTCTTTAGCTATTCTAGCTGCTATGCTAATGCCACGTTCTAGTCCCCAAAGCGGCTTTACAGTATCCTGCTTTTACGAGAAGACGTCCTTTCTCATTTCAGTACTGAGATAAGAGAGATTTTTGGCCGTCCCAAACCTTATTCGCTTTTCATATTGAAACTGTAAAAATAAATTTATAAAAATGTTATATATTATGAAGAGGAGTGGTAGTATTGGCTGTACTCGTTAGGACCAAAGGTTGAAAAGTTATTGGGAACGTAACCAAATTAATCAAATTAAAACAATTCTTTCATATATTAATCTCAGCTTTCGCAAAATCTTATTATCTTCTTCAGAGATATAATAATTGGAATGGAGAAAACGACGTACAATCCGAAACTGGAAGACACATGAGAACAATGTACTGATTACATCGAAAAGTTTTAAAACAACAACTCAATCCAAGAGACAACGTTGTCCGTTAAGTTAGGAACACCGAACTAAACAATCGGCTTATATATTATGCGTGCATAGTCTCAAGCCCATATAAATTAATCTAAATGCAATCTACGCCATCTATTATGTACCTAGATAAAATATACTTCAGGCTTGTATACCTAGTATATCTTGTCAAAAACATTTCTAGAGCAGTGAAATATATTCGCATATATAATAATGCCGGATGAGGCAATTGTTATATATGAAAAGAATCTCTGAAATAGATCTATATTTCTACATATATAGAGGTACCTATGAAGGCTTTATGCTGCAATGCAGCATGTCAGAGGCAAAATGACAAGCGTATATATCCTCCTTTGAACTGAGCAAACGCATATTTTGTATTTTCCTTTGTCGTTTTGCAGACGTCAATGAAGAATCGCCACCTGAGCCAGCGCCACCGGAGGTGCCACCTCGCGGCCCATCTCTGCACTCGGCTACGTTGCGTCGCAGGGCCGACTACAACCTGCCTGTTGGAGAGCCGAATCAAAATGGACAAGAAACAAACGCCTCGTCGCAGTTTCTATCGCAAGGAGGTAAGTAATATCGATATGATATGTATATTCATGAATTTATGGCATTTAATATCAGACGAATAAGTAATTAAATCAAGGATGTGCAAACGAAAAACCCATTTTGCTGCATCAGCAAGTATATTTTATATTTATTTATATTTTATAAGTATATTTAAAGGGATATCGATAATGTAGCATTTAATGAAACTGCTTTTAAACTGTCCTAATTCTCGTCAATCCAATCATTTATCACCGACTATTGAGTAATGCTTCGGATTCCTCTTCCTTCAAATTAATTAATTTGCAATTAAATTGTAACAAGATGGGGGATACGGATATTACGTAACCCACAGTCAGCCAGTTGGCTTCCTCCGATGGGACGCAAAACACGAAATAAAAAATAACGACCAATATATAGCGCCCGGCCGAATGAAAGAAACGTAATTGGGTTATGTGCCAGGGATAAAGCACTTCGACTTAATTGTGTTTTAACTGGTGTTAATTAAATTTCAAAGGGATTAGCATATTTTATGCTGCCGTAGTTGATTATTTGAATTGAAGATGGGGAGAGAGGAGGCGTCGAAACGTGTACTGTTTTGCGCGCCCCCAAATGAATTTATCGCTGCATTTTGGAGATTAAATAAAATTGTTCTCGCAATTGAGTTTTTATACTTTTATTTGCGGGAAATTTTAATTTACAAACGAAATTGCAATCTTCTTTTACTTGTACCATACGAAATTCTTAATTCTTTTTTTTGCTTAAACATATTTAACGACGCTTGGAGCGTCCTCATAACAATTAAGTGTAATTCATGTTTCAGATGGTTATGCTAACATCGCCTCATAAAGATTATCCCTATAGCAATTGCAAAGAAAACAACCACAAGTTGTATAGATGACTTATAGTTTAGACAGTTTATATCATTGAGTTTTCGACTGAAATTCAACTGTAAAAATATTTTTTAACCGTAATTTTATTTTAAGGAAGTGGACCTAAAATATCTTTGACAAGTTGATGGATAGGCACACGGAATATCGCATCAATTCGTACTTCCCCAGATTAATTTAATGTTTTCTTTCCCATTTAACCGGAAATTTTCTTCTCATTTTACTTCTGTTTTACTTAGGAATGCCAGTTTTTTTCTTTTTTTTATTTATGTAAATGCTATTTATTATCTTACGTTTCGGAAATTTATTTTTTTTTTTCTTTTTCAAACATTATTATTTTACAAATATTTTCCGAACCCAGAATCTGTTCATATATTATTTTCATTAAATTCCTTATAATGTATATTTTTATACGTATGCCAGTTAGGTGTCTAAATATGAAAACACAAAATATGTATGTTTCATAAAATTAGTGAAAGTATATCAATTATTGAAAGAGAATTGATTTTTTTTTTCAAGCAAATCTAAGTGACATACCAAAATATGTAATACCTAAACATGCATTGTTATTCATACTCTAAAGATAATTACAAGTAAACTTTCCTGTCAATAACCAAAGGTCATTTTAGGAGTAAGAACATCCGTTTTAACCAAATAAATTCATCAATATCAAGTGGTGTAAAGAAACATGTTCCCGGTTTAATAAGTTAATAAAATCTTTTCTCATGCGTATAGTTGAAGCTATTTGTTTCATTAGTTTAATGTTTTCTATTTTAATACCATGTCCGGTACTGTGTAGATGTTGTGGCAGACTCGATAATTTAAGCGTGCCACAACGATAATGAACTAATGTTTTTGAAGTTTAGATTTCACGTTATGCCTGTTCAATGTAAACTTTCATGGCATCACATTTTATACAATGGACATGCCTAAGGGTTTGTTATTATTTTTTTTATAAACGGAAGTTACTTTTTCATCTATTCTGCTACAGTAAGTTTAATAATTTAATTTTTTTTTATTTAATAAATTTATTTTTTTATGACACCTCCGGAATTGCACTCCACCCTCTCAGGACCCTCCTTCTGAGAGGGTGGATTGCAATTTTTTTTTCTTATTTTACGGTTTGAAAATGTTCTAAGTAATAGAATTATAACCGCGGATGGGGAGGGTGATTTTTTATGAAATTTGTTTTTCATAACACCTCGGTGAGAGAAAGCATTAAAATGTTTAAATGTTTTAAATAATGAAATTATTAGTTTTTAATGTACACTCTCAACCCGGTGTTATGAAACAACTAAGTTTAATTATTTTCCTTAAAAATAATGCCCCTTCCACTCTCCGACTCTAAAAGAAATTAATTTAATGATTTAAAAGAATCACTCTCTTCCGACTTAAAAAAAACAATAATTTTATTATTTAATATATTTTAATGCTTCGTTTCGTCATATAATGCACCTTCTTCTTCCAGTGTTGTGAAAAGAAAAATAATAATAAGAAAAAACATTCTTTCCTCGGTGCCTCCCAAATATTTAATCATTTAAAAAAATATATATCTCTGTACTCCAACCCCCTTCGTGCTTCAAACTAATCTCGACAATCTGGAAGGGTACCTTCTAATTCTGTAATGTGTAATATTCTGTAATGTATTGTACGTTCAGAGTTAAAATAAAACTTACGGTAGATATAGAGATAAGTTCTAATTCAAAAGCCGTCTACTATATATTTTGTAATATAGCAATATTGTACGCTTCAATTCGATTATCTTCCATAAATGACGAATGAAACAATGTCTAGGTAAAAAAAAAAAATAATTGGATCGGTATCCTTCTAAAAACAAAAATAACCAATAAGGCTTGCTCATGTAAGCCAAAATATTTAAACCCCTATATATCATTTCGTATCATTGAAGATGTATAATTCTAAGGAATAACTGTTTTTCTAACTTCTGCAAAATTTTATTTCGCTAATCTAGGACCATTTTCTTTAATTTCTTTAGCATGTAAAATAAGTATTATATTAAATATCTTCTTTAATCTTCTAGTAAGCACAGTTATAAGTAAAAACATAAAAAAATTGAAGACATTACTTGCAGACATAATTGCAAAGCACAGCACTAGTTTGTGGCGACACCAACGGCAATACGGTCAACTATGATCACGGCGGAGTATTGACCCGTTGCCGATCTCTATCCTTTTCCCCACCGCACGTGTTCGCTCTCTCGACACCGTATAACAGGACAACGTATACACAGCAGGCTCTGAACAGGAGAAGCAACAAGGTTTCGTCCGGCGACTTAAAGACCTGATGTTGCTTTTCCTTGTACATGGCATAATTTTTTTAAAGTTCTGATTTTCTGTTCTTTTTGAAATTTTGCTTCCTCTACTCTTCGCGCGTACTTTTCTCTGATCTCTTCCCGTTTTTTTACCATTCGACTTTTCTCGAATTCGAAATCGTTTTCCTTTTATATAACTTTAATCCAATGATATGAACTCGGGAGGCGTACTCTCCTCATTGCCACTAGCGTTCGCCGCTTATAGCTCTCTTCCTTAATCATTCATATCCGTTTTACGGAGTGCACCGTGACTCGCTCTGGGATTGAATTTTCAACTCGATGTTCATGTTTTCTAGCGCCACCTACATTACCGTGATGTTTTCTAACGTTATTTTGATGAAATCTTATTATTTTACCGAAGGAAATGCTTTCTAGAAAGGAGATGACGTTACAAGTTTTGCCTTCATGGCTACCTTATAATTAGATATCCTTGAGCTTCTGCATATAGGTACTTGACATTTGACATAGTGTTAGATAGACAAATTGAAAAATGTAATGCAGTTTTATTGATATCAATTTAGAATTAAGAGTGGATGCGTATTCGATGCTTGTTCCACTTTCGAAGCTGGTTTATGTGAAACTAAATGTAATTAAGTTCTAATTATTTTTTTAGAAAAAAAGATAATAGCACGTGAAATACGTAAATCCTTTAAATAAATTCCGAAAAGGAAATTTCAAAGAAGAACGAATATTACGTAGAACGCATCCTCACCGTTGCAGTGCTGGTGAGTCAGCGTAATAGTGATATATATACCTACTATTAATATCAGTTTTCAGAAATAATTATTTTTAGGAACGATTCATTTCCTATTATTCTTTATTTGGATTATTAATATTTATTTTTCTTAATAGAAGTTACAAAGGTGACGAAGTAGGGGCATCTGCTGGTAAATAATAAAATTAATAGTTATGTATGGATCAGCTATTTTCAACAGAAAGAAGATTTGGGCTTACCACTGTCGACTGTTCTAGTCGATAAATTTTCAAATTATATAAGTAAAAAAAATATTATTTCAAAGACAGCACTCTGCATCACACCGATGGGGGCATAGTCTAGTCTAGGAATATTGGGGATATTTATTTCATATGCATCGGGCTGTTTGTAGCTTACAATCTACAGTTTTCAGATATTAAAATATAAATAACATGCAATATATATCACTTTAACATTTATGGAATGTATGGCAAGTTTTCGTGCGATTTGATCATCATAATAACATAAAATAGTGACATTTGTACCACACATTACCAAGAATCGAACATTAGACAATTTCAGTAAAGGATAATAAATAATTTATTAACAAAAATGCAAAATCTCCCTCTAATCAAAAATTAAAACAAAACAATGCAGAGCATGCATACCAAGGTTATAAAAGACACCTAAAACAATTAAGCCAAAGGATGTCAATATGGCCGGTCATGGTATATATTGTAGGAAGCAGGAGAGCAGGACGATAAGAAAAGAATTGACATTTAAAGTTCTTTCAAGTTCAGTTGATTTTATGCAGCTTATAAGAGACGATATAGAAATCCAATACTTTAAAGTCAAATCTGAATGATTCATAGATGCGGCTTGGAGTTTCCACTTGCCAGGTATTATCAGCGCAAACCGACTTTTGTCGCTTTTGTACCGCAAGTTTTATTCACGATTGTCCATAAGCAGCTAAGGCATCCAGATATGCGCCCTCTAGGAAACACACGCCAAATTACTAATATATCAAACGACCACGTCGGGGACCGATAATGCAGCCACTGAAATGGTTTACTCGGTCATGTTAAGCCGTTCCTAGAATCACTGAACACGTAGTCTTTTGCACGAGTCGTCTAGCAGGAATGATAGTCCATGAACTATCCGAGTTAAGTCAGTGGCTGCGAGCCTAGTTTAGGGGGCTGTAAGGGCGCCAAGCTACAATTTTAAAATCGTTTCCTTTTAAAGATGAATTTAAAACAGTTTATACGATTTTACTTGCTTTAAGGGACAAAAACTCAAATATCAACGTTATGATTAATATCAATTCGAAGGCGTAGAATATGAATTTTCTTAATAATTGCACATATAAGATATATACGAGAAAAATGGTTTAAGCATAAGATTTAGTATGTACCCTACCTAAACTTAATTACCTTCTACAAAAACTATACTATTGATCAAATTCAATCAAAATTATACAGGCTAAATTGGTTACAAATTTGAGGTAAGATTTGAAACACAAATCTATAAAATTCTACGAAATTAAACAAAGACAATCCCGTGTAGCAATACATACCTATATGTTAAGAAATGGGTATTCAAAAAATTAAGTATTTTATATAAAATAAAAAAGAACCATGAAATGAAAGTTATTTTAAAAAAAGATTTAAGTACTATCAAATCCATACAATATTGTAAATGACTAAATGTATTCTCCTCTATAATAGATTGTTAATAGGTTAAAAGGTTGTCCGTCTAAACTCAATTCAATACACCTTCCTTCTAATTTTTATCAATAGTGAATGTTGGTGTTTGTGCTGTCGGTTAATAACTTTGATTTTAATTTTAATCCTAACCCGTTGTTGCTATGAGGCAAAATATAAACTAGTATATAAGAAGGTATGCACAAAGTGTATTTTTTTATGTAATTGTAGGTCCATAATTGGATTGGAGAATCAGAAATACGAGATTAATATACTCGAATCGCAATCGAAACATATTTTATTTTTGTTCGAATGCATTTTTAAATAATTCACGAATATATCAAAAAATTGTGATGGCTTTTAATAAGCGCAAAATTACAAAATATTTCCATTATGTCATGCAAATAACAATTTAAAGGGAACATCCTTTGGTTATGTAGTGAGTATATATGAATAGCATAAGATGTCCTTCCGACTTAATTACGACTAGATAGCAGTTCCCGAATTATAATTTTTTGTCGAAATTCAATTCAATAACAGATGTGGGCGATAGATAACATAATTTACTCAACTGGTATTCCATACCTTTAGTCGTCATTGAATCGCTTTGCTGCTATGTAATAAATAAATCTCGCACGGCTGTAATATCAGCCGTATATTATATAACAACATTTAGTGGCAACTTTAAAAATTTGTATCTTAGTTTTCTCAAGGGTTTGAACTTTCTTGCTAGGAGATAATTGTATTATTTTTTTATTATCTTTCTATATTTGAAATTTCTCCCATTCTATAATTTACACCCTGTATAAGTCAATACAAATATGTGGAAGAGGGTTTTTTAAAATATTTCATGCAATATGGTGATCTCAATCTGGTTGTTTGCTTTATATCAGTGCACCATTGTAGGTCAATTCATGTACTGGAATATTAACTGACAGCGTTATTCTTGAACTTAGAAATATCAAAGGTTTTCATTTTAATAACACTCTACATATATTCCGAAAAAAAAAGATGTTAACCTTCCAAACGAAATGAATTTTCATTGTAGTGCTAGGTAAATTGGTAACAGACTCATTCGTAGCACTTCATATAAATTTTAGTTTACTGAACTAAATTAATATTTACTTCCCGAACTGTAGAAAATTAAATTAAAAATATTTTTGAATAGACCTTCAATTCAACGCTTCAAATAGGTTGTAAACAAACATATAACCTTCAGTTAAAAATCAGTGCACCGGGATGTCGAGAACGATACTTTTTTTTTGCCTTGTTCGCCCGACAAAAGAAATATTACGGGAATGGACGTCCCGCAGTTAAACAAATTGAAATATCGACAAGTGCCCTCGCAGCGTTTCTCCGTGAAAAACTCCCGCCGCCCCTGAAATATCAGAACTACGTCAAGAACACAAAGGCTCACGTCGCACCGCACACCATACGACTACCTAACTACCTATTGTGCCGTTGGCATATTCATTTCATACTTGTAATTTGTTTGTCGCTTCTCTTCGGACAAGAATAGGATTTCCGATTGGTGTCTGCGCGCAGAATTGACAGATAAGATCGATTATACCATCATACCCTGGGCCTTCGTTGTCATCTTGCTGGGGAACGGGGGCTATCGTATTTAACTCGGTATTTAACTCCACCGGCCGAGCATAACTAGCTGTGAGTCACTCAGGCGTACGCGTCGATTCGATTGGTTTATGCTGCGACAGTTGCCGCTAATGCGGCGATCTCATGCGTCTACATACATGCAAACATAACCCCTATGTTCGCTGATTAATGTCATTGTTAAATGTTTGCTGGATCGTTTCGACGCGAGCATTATTGAATTCTATTTGTACAGATAGAACGTATTGTAATATTCTGGGGTGGAAATTAGGAATGCGTTATATAAAATTGACCAATACAAACTAATAACCTCAGAAAATTATTACAGTTATTGGAATTAATAAACCTCTATTAAAACATAAATACAAAACTAAAAGCAACTAAGGGTTTACAAAAACGTTGGTGAAAATATATATAACACCCTATGGGTTTGTGTTAGATTTTACTGAATACATCGTCGAAGTCTGACTTATAATAGCATGCATGATCGATAAATTAACTTCTTTTGAGAGTTATAACGAAGGCAAATATTAAGTTAACATCAGAGCTGCCATGCGTTTCCTTTTGCCGCACACCCTTCAAAAGAATAACATCAACGAAAAATTTCTAGATACAACTAGAATCGAAGAGCGACACATTGGTGCGGCTCATGCTCTATTGTTGGAATCACCATATTTGCAAAAACAATGAAATGGGCATAGCATTAAAAACGGACTCGAGTTTCTGATTACCAGGTGCCATCAGCGTCACATCGACTGCCAATCAACTTTCATCGTTATCGCATCTCAAGTTTTTGTCTACCGTCGTCTGTTAGAGAATCAAGAGTTTAGATGTGTGCTCCCTAGGCGACACAAGCCAAACTGTCAACCCACAAGACCACTGCACCGTACGCCGGTAATGCAGTCACAGATCTAGCTCGGACAATTCATGGATTGTCAGTCCCGCTAGATAGCTCGTATAAAACAAGAACGCGCGACTGCATTTATAGTGATTCCAGAAATGGCTTGCTTTTCTGTTTTTCTCAGATTACCGACCGTAATAGAGGTCACAATTTTAAAAAATATATCTATTCTAGAAGCCAACATAGGATTAACAATTTTCTACAATATTATTTTGGTGATACTGAAACACAAAACCAACTTAAATATAAAAAAAAAACAAATCTAGTTACTCTGGATAAATATGTGCAAATTCAATGGGGTTCTGCAAGGTTCCGTACTGGGCTTCTTACTATTTACCATGTTTTTTAATGAAATATTTTGTTGTTTCTGATTTACTTGTCTATATGTACGCAGATGACAAAACCATTCTCATTACGCGGAAACACATTACAAGTTGAAGGAGTAACACTACAATTAAGCGAGCATCGATGGTCTCTTTTTAACAAACTATGTCTTGACAAAGATAAAATATACTCTCTTTCACACAAAGTATAGCATCTGCAAAGCAGGCAATGTTGCGTATTTATAAGCGGTGATCCTTTAGAAGAAAACAAAATATCGTGGCGTGCACTTGCAAGATGATTTTGCTGTAACAAGCATGCATATGTTTTTCGGAAAGATGGTTTACCAATTCACACTTCCAAAACCATTCACTTTGCTGAGATTCAGTGCAGAATATCGCAGAACACCATAAAACTAATGAATATCTAAATTTGCTTCATAGAACAAGGTAATAATCTCTATCATGGTATATCTGAGCTATATCTAGCAACCATTCCTATTTGAAATAAATTTCCCATATAAAACTGCTGATAACACCATAACATTCAGTTCCCAGTTTGTTCCTGTAACTTGGACTACAGCAATTGGTCCTTTTATCAGAACTATTAACTCTAGACTCTTTCCTGTGAAGATCACGTATCACTAATAACAACCGTTTGCAAGTATACCTATCCCCAAAATACGTCAACATTTAGATATGTTGGCCAATGTTCGAAAGTCAATACCATGCTTTTCGTTTCAAATAACTCCTATGAATAACTCTCAATAAATTTAAATAGTCGTAAAGAATGCTAGTAAGTAATGTCTATTGAATGGAGTAAAACTTTTCTATTACATATTGTTAGTTTGAAGGATTTAGTTTTATCTTTCCCCTACTTCATCAATTTCTTTATTCCGCTCATGTGCAACATATTGATCCGCGCCACTTCATTTCTCTTGTTGATCAAATCGCCTGAAAATATGTGCTGGTAATGGAGTACAGTACGTTACCTTGTATCTGGCGACAGCGACGTGTTGCGGTGCCACCGTAGGCGACCAGATTGCTTCATAAGTTTCGATGACGTGTATTGATGGTCGGCAGTTGTTTTAATCGGGGACGCGGTGACAGGTAATGGATGTAAATGATTGGAAAGGGGTGACGAAGCCCAGCCGAGTGGTGGCGTGAAAATTATGGTTACGTCGCGATCCGACGGCTGCTGGTAGCAAACGATAAGGTTAGCAACGGCGGGGCGCGTGTTAAATTATGACGCCGTCGATGCTAAATTTAATTTAAATTAGCGATAATGATCTGATTTACAGTGGAGATACGGTAGACTAACCATGCGATTTCTTTTTCACATGGTATTGTCAGTTAAATCGTTAAAATTCTTTATTGTAGTTTCATTTTGTTGTTTCCTTTATCTAAATTTACGCAGTCTCTTTTAACGAAAGTTATCATTACATACTTTTATCTACTACTACTATAACTGGACATAAATCAATGACGCATGCAGTACTTTACACTGTGAAAAATACTGGTCGTAACTACAATGATTCACATTTTTTGACTTAATTTTCATTGAATAACTAATAACAAGATTCATTTGTGAATGAATAAATACGTTATCATTATTGGAAAATATCATTCTACATAAGACCATGGATAATACTTGTAGTAGTAATTATTTCTTCGTACGTCCAATAAATAATTTTGTTGATAATATGAATAGGAATTGAATATACATTGTTATTTTTTACATAAAATTTTCGTAAGATTATAGTATTAAATGATACCCTGTCCGTTGTTCTAATGGCTTGCAATTTATTGCAAGCACGAACAGATAACGTACCTTGGTAAAAAAAAGGTTGAATGAAAACGTTCATTATATTAGAAACAAAAATATTTGCTTGGCGCAATGATATATTTGAAACAGAATGCAGGTGTTTAACCGTCTGCCTCTGTTAGCCGACACTTATAAGTTTTCTAGTGTCAGCAATAATTGTTTGGAATTTTTTGGTTCTAATTGTACTTAGGCATTTTTCCTCTAATGTTTTTACTATACCGTGTCGCTGGCTGAACGGTTTACTTGCTCGCCTTTCACCCCGTGGGCGTTGGTTCGATGCCAGGCCGTGGCGGAGATTTTTTAATTGTGGATAAAAATCAGAACATGCCTTCTTCTCGGGTAGGAACTAAACCCATAGGTCATGTGTCAATGCGATGTTTGGCACGGAAAGAATTCCATCGGGTTTGGCAAAATTTTATTGGATGGTACAATACGTCAAATAGAGGTCAGTGCCTAGAAGTGTCAAGGTGTATTCCACAACATTACGTACATTTACGTACATTACGTCATGGCAAGCCGTTTCTGGAATCACTACACACTTGAGTAAATGATACGAGATTATAGGTACACTGAGAGAAATAGATTGTACTCTTTAACATAAATATAGTATAGGTACTTTAATATATTTTATAGCTCCTATAGGGACAATCGTATTTTATATTACCGATAACAATATCTGTATAGTAAATTTCTGTGAATAGTTTTTATTAATTCGTATGGTAAAGTTGGTGTGCTATATTTGTATTATTAATTTGAGCATACATGTTAGTAAATGTGAAAAAAAAATGTCTAGTAGCACTGACTATATTTGATAATAACTGTTAAATTTTTTATTGTACCCAGTATAATGTAATATTTTACTATGTACGATACATGAATATTATTTTCTACTATAATAATCTAACGTCTCTTAGCATTTAAAATAGTAGATAGTAAACAATAATATAATGGATCATATGCGGGCACTATACAGCGATACTTACCTGTAATTTAAAATATAGTACTATACAAGGTTTTACCCAGTTCCTGCATAAGGAAAGTGGAATATTACACAATAAAAACTATAATATTGATTTTATATTTTTGTTTGTCCTTAATACCATTATTACAAAAATCCAACGTGTATTACTTTCATTAACATAACAATCACTAGTAGGTTAGATTTAGGTTAATGTTCTATCAAAGCATAAAGTACCCACTACGAAGTATATGCATATAATATCTATTACTTACCTTTGAATATATTAATTAACTGTGGAAACCGCCACTCGATTAAAATGTTTTCCACGTTTGCATTCATTTCTGCTTACGATGCACAGAAATCAACGAACGACCAGACAAAAACATGCACCGACACGAATACTTACACCTGTATCACACGTACATAACACGTGTCAGTAATTTTGTCGCGGCAAAACAGCTTATTGGTCGATTTCTTCGGTAAAGGTCGACAATGAATAGAGCAAGGGGTGGGAAGAGCGTTACAAACATTTATGTTAGAAATTGAATATGCATCGAATACCTGATAATATCGCAGTCAATCGCAGCGACTATCTATATAATCCACGTCATTATATAGGCTTTCAGCAATAGAGTATATTAATTGTTACATCCATAAGATGTAGATGGTAACATCCAGATTTTGCCACATATTGTCGTTTTGACAATAATTATTTTAGTAATTAACATAAAGAGATTTACGATCTAATTACTACAATCCATTTTTCTCAGTGTAGCTTCAATAAATTAAGTTCATGTTTTAATTGTAAGTTTACTCTATGAAACAATGTATAGTATATTAACGATATAGCGCCGTTCCTTGCTGAAATTTGCTTGACTATATATGCTGACGACATAGCAATTCTTGTGCACTTGAGTCGAATACTAAAGCTACAGAACTGCTGATTAATTCAGTTGTCAATGTACTACGCGGTGGTTTTTCTGCAATAAGCATTCTTTAAGTCTAGACAAGACAAAATACATGTTGTTTCATGCACGACAACCAACGCCAAACAATATGTTTGTTAGTTCGGGTGGATATGACTTGGCAACCTGCGCTAACAATAAATTCTTACCTTTGATTCCCTTTCTTGGAAGGGACACTGCAATGACATAGTAAAGCTTCTACATACAAAGAGTTACGCTTTCAGGTGCATTCGAACCCAATTACCTATAAGGGCTTTACTATCTCTCTATTACGCCGAAATTTATTCGCGGCTGAAATATGGTATTCTGTTGTGGGGATCGTGCTCGAACTCCCAACAACTTTTCTTAGCTCAAAAGTCAATTGTAAGATGCCAAGCGGGTGCGCATTATAATGACGCGTGCGGGCCGTTATTTAAAAAATTCGCCATTCTCCCTTTACCATGTATACTTATGTATATTTTAGAGGCCAGTTGCTATATTTTCAAGACTAAACATAACAACTCTACCAATGCTGTTTTTTATCAAAACAGTACTAAGAACAGTCAATATTTACGCCTTCCTATATGTATACCATGTTTGTGATACACTTCAGTTCGGGAGACTAGGACATTCCGCCGATTTAAAAATAGCCTAAAATCATTTCTTTTGGATAATTTATATTACTCATTAAATAAATTTCAGTTCTTTAGTTCTTCTTACTCTATTTGTTTTTTAGTATTCTCTTTTCTTTATTTACCAGATGCTTATTTCTACTGCAATTTTATACTACTTTTTTACGTAGAGACATGCTGTTCTGTTGATATTATTTACTGGAATGTTAATTTACTCTTATTGTGCTCGATTCTCGACTGCTTTTGCTGTACCTATGTGCTTTCTTTTTCGCGGTAGTATACTTTAATTTTGATATAATAGAATAGA
Source organism: Cetonia aurata (assembly GCA_949128085.1). NCBI lineage: Eukaryota > Metazoa > Arthropoda > Insecta > Coleoptera > Scarabaeidae > Cetonia > Cetonia aurata. Next base: position 19,477,763 of record OX421885.1, on the reverse strand, counting down.
ATTTTATTTCAACTTAACAGAATTCAACTTGATACGTAGGCATTTTGTATTTGCTATTTGTTTTGTTCTATTTAATTACTTATTTATTTATTTTGAAGTTGTTATTTGTGTTACTGTTATTTATTATTTGTTATCTACTCATATTGCTTAATTTTGACATATTTATATGCACGTTTGTGTCCTTTTAAATAAATAAATTACAACTACAATTGCTCATATTAAATTAACCACTTGCGACCAGTACATCAACAAATAAAGTTCGTTGTATTGATGGCTTTGTTCATTTTGTCGCTACAGCTCATACCTAAATTGTTAACTCGCGGTTATCCAGTAAACCAAACAAATCTGGTGCTCTTTACAACAATAACATATTTCATCGACTCACTCAAGCCAGCATTTCATTTTGAATGATTTTGGTTTCATTAATACAATGAATAGTTTATTATCCAACAAATTCCTTCGACTTAAGATCTGTAATATTAATTTCACGGTACCTATTGTTTTACTGTATCCTAGTTTTAAATCAGCTCTTGATAAAAATGAATATGGTTCTATTGTAAACTATATCGAAAGTAAAGCTTTGTAATAAGAAAATCTACTCTATTACTTGGCCATTAATCACTTGGAAAGGAGCTAATTTTGTGGCGAATGCGCGTTGCATAGATTCACATTCCCATGAGCCGAGAGGCCGGTGGCGCGCTGATGTTAGTTAACAATGCGACATAATAGTTCGTTCCCGACTAGGCCGGAAACGACGGACAAGGCGAGGGATGTATTCCGAGCGAGGTCAATCAGGGCCAGTCGTGCGTGCCGTCCATATTTCATGTGCACGGCGGCCGGTTCTCTGCCGTTCCCTCGCCCTTTGAATGTCACTAAACGCCTAACAATTAGAAAATACTGCCGACTCGGCTTCGCAACAAGAATTATTGACACGAAGATGTGTACAAATGGCATACCACTAAAAGTGCTTCGTCGCACTTTAATAGTGACGATAAGAACATTCTTCAACATTAACTAAAAATCTACGTGAAGGCAAATGCCATCGCACTACTCCCATTTAAGGCTGACATTGTTCGCCAATTCGACGTTGGTACAACAAGGATTCAAAAGATTTTAAGTAATAATAAGTATCTACCGGTGTTACAAATTGCTACTTCATAAGAACCATTTTCTGACGATTATTACTACTGTATCGAATTTTGGGAAATAATGAGTAATAAAAATCCCAACCATTTTTCAATAACGTACTGACTGTTTACATACGAAAAAGCATTTCAGGTGCATAGGCATCATAACCGCGTGATATATATGTCGTATAGAAATCTATATACATATCAATACATCACACAGTCTCAGCGAGACCGTTCATTAGAAGTTTATGGGATTCTGGCCAAATATAAATTTGAAAATTCAGAATTATATATAGTCGATTGTATTCTCTTCAATTAAAATATTTCTAGACTTCTAGCGCTTCCGGTTGTGCCAGAAGTCGCCATCTACTTTGTTATTTTTAATTGAACACCCTTTTTTTAAACTTTATAAATACCTTTACTTTTCTAAAAAAAAATTTGCTATAGCAGACATTTATTCAAAAAATCAGAGAACACTGGATTTCTCGGATATCAATTTAGGATTCATAATATGCTTAAACAATATCTTGGAATATGTTTTGGCGCCGAGAACGGCTTTATTTTACTATGGCACGTTATCCTTTTGAAACTTTGAAGAACATAACTTAATTTTTTAAAATCGCACCTCCATATTTCCTTTGCACTACAAAGGCCAGTTATTAAATGTTTATTGCAGACATTATGAAATGGACGCGCTAGCAGTTTAACATATCTACCCTCTCCTATTTGCAATCGAGCGCTTTCAGATTGTATAACATTCAGTAACTAGTCGGCTGAGTTATTTGTGTCCTTCGTATTTAACTTTTGTATTTCGTTATTAACAGGAGATATAGGAAGCCCAGCTTACTGCGATAATATAGTGTGGCATGTGAGAAATTAATTGGCAATCACGTTATCATCATACATTTGCACATATATACTCAGCTACACCTGAATTCGTTAATACTGTAAAAGCAGTTTTGAAGATGATATTTTCTTTATTTTTGTTTTAATACCGACTGGGGTTGCAGTGATTTAATTGAAGTAGGTAACTTGTATAAGATCACTGCCGAATATCTGAGACTCATTTCATGAAATTATGTTATGTGTGTTGCTATAGACAAATATCGTTGATACGTCTGCAGGTTAGTATTACAAATATCATTACTTTTAATAAATGTTTGTTCATAGTTTTTGTAAAAAGTAACGCTTTCAAATATGTAGAAACAAGAGACAGACGGTATTTGTAACTCTCTAAAAAGAGGTCGACATGACGTTGAAGGAGGAACACACAGCATGCATCTAATACTGCCTTTTGCGATAAAAATAATTGTATTGCGTCTACTGATAGACGCCAAAAAATTAGCTCATACCTCAGACGAGTTCCAACATATACCCGAAGTAAAATAATGGTAATGAATATACACTTACCACACAGCGTAAATTTTTTAAACCGTCTATAATTTATGGTTCGACATGTCATAGTGTTCGCTGAATTTTAAACTCTAGTCTACGGTCAACCCGAGAAACCTAATATTACTGCTTGATGGAATTTGTGTACCGCTATAATCTATAGTAAAATTATGGCGACTATAGTTTGACCTGCCGCAGTTTATTATGCTTGTTTTATTCGCATTTAATTTAACACTATTTTCATTACACCAATTGGCGGTCTAATGCAAAAGCGCTGTCGCCACGGCAGAAAGATTAGCTCCCGTCGTTCGAATCAATGCAATTTATGTCATCAACATATTGAGGTAAAGTACATGATGTCAAACACTAAAAATAGTGTTGGGCCCTAAGACAGAATCCTGAAGATCGCCAAACTCAACCTCAGTGGCTTAGGAACAAAATGAGTGTCTCAAGTTATTTGCATCTGCTATTATAGTCACTCTAGAATATGTGATAGTTGTGTTCTGACATACTCTACTACTACAGACTACAACAGATATGTCCCATTAGTAAACAAAATCAACAGAAGTTTTATAAAATCAATGGATAAAGTGGACTTTGTATTATACTTCAGTTTATTACAATCACAATTACTTCACAAAGTCTGTGACGCTAACAAAATAAATTTGAGTTAAATATGTCACCAAATCTGTATAAAATAGAAAAAACATGTTTAGTAGGGTAGAGTTTTTCCATTTAAACTTGTCCTATATGTGAAGGGAAAAGTTTAATGACGCAATCACCGTAGTAGTTTGAAAGGCAAAACCCCTTTTCTTGCTCTCCCACTCTTTCCTTGCTCATATTTCACTCTAGCAGAGGTAATAAAATTGTCCCTCAAAGTCACCAGCAGTCCCCATTTGATTGCGCGAGATTCGCCGCCCAGTAGTCGCGATTAACAGCGAAATGCGGAACTCCAATAAATTTTTATTACGGCGAGAATTATAGGCCGGTTATTTGATACCGCAAGCCCCGGATGATTTATATTATCTTTGCTCGGTTTAACTTTCCGCCGCCACCGCTAGCGTCGACTCGCAAACCCAGTAAAAGTTTCACCTTTTCGAATAACATAACTCAACAATATAACTTTTTTTATTCCTTCGGTTATACTTCCGTAAACTCTACATAACATAATCACACGACAAACATCGCTTAATATACCTGCTTTTCCGTTTCGTCTACTCCTTGTTTTTTTTTTCTTTTTCTCTCCACGCAGGCTATTTCCTTTAGCAAAAGTCCTAACGTCAATTTCTGTGAAAAATAGACGCGATTTGTATTGTTACATCGTCTGCAATTATTCCGGAAATTCTACCGGGCTATTTTGATCTCCGTATGTGTCACCTGCAGGCGAGCTTAAACTGTCACTTATTATAAAGTTGTTTTCGACATCCACCATCACTACAGATTATAGTACATGCAGTAAAACGAAACACCGCAGACAGAGATAGCGACGGCAGAGAAGATATACGTGGAAAAGAGTAAGATGAACGAGGATCCCCGGGGCAGGTCCCCAATCTCGTTAGTAAGCCAGTGTCTAAATGGCTTATTTAATTTTCCGAGAGGCTCTGCACTTCACACCTACTACGTCAGAACCATCGTGGTAGTTAGCATCTCCGTTTGAATGTAGAAAAAGTGTAACGTACTCTGAAGTTTGACGATAAAGTCAATAATAATTGGCTACTAAAAAGAGCCCTTACACTGAGGAAATGACAGGTGTTCAATTAACAACACGTTTTGCTGAACTAACCAACATTATAGTCAATCTAACAAAAAATGTAGTGAATAGAATCATATTATTTTGTTACTTTTATTTTATTACTTTAACAAACCCGTTGACTGCATTTGAATAGTAGATTAGGGTGATAATACACTGGGACCTATTATGTCCCCTATTCTCGCTGTATTTACAGCTGGCTCTCCAGTCTGATATCTTTTAAAAACTGCAGAATTCCAGACGGCCGTTTGAACAGTAAATACTGTTGTTACTTACATTAAATATTACATCGCGTTTGCTTCAACACAATTTGGTATTTAATACAACACAAATACATAGTTGAACTAACTAACTATCTATAAAATGGTAACAAACGTGTTCTTGTCAAAGTAACAAAACTTGCCGCTTTGACTGTATTTAACCTCGCAATATTGTTAACGTGACCAAAATTTTATTCATCTAACCACTGTCGTTGTCTGAGTGTAATAATAATAATAATAATTCATGCCTTTACATCCCCCAACAGCTTTCGCCAATTACAGGGGGCATCGGCCGGCCATGAGTTATTATTACGCCTGCGCCCGTGGAGCGACTTAAGGTGTTTGTCTCTCAGCATTTGCCAAGGAGTGAGGAAAACCACGAAAACCTCACTCTGAGAGCAGGCCTTGGGATTCGAACCCCGGACCCCGTGACTGATAGCCAAGCGCGCAAGTCACTGGACCATCAGCCACACAGTGTACATATGTTATAGCGCATAAGCTAACTCTAGAAAAGATTTAGGCAAAATTTTGTATCTTATGGCAAGTGACTGTGAACTTATTTTAGAAACAAGTTTTTAATCTATTCAGATAAGAAAAACATATATAAAGCAAGGTTATGTTGTTCACGCTTATTTTGTGTTCTACATATGCATGCCCCTCTTAATGTGGTCTTCGCAGAGATAGATCCACCATAAGGGCCCGTTTACATTAACATAGTGTGCATACAACAACAAAAAACAATGAAATAAAAGTTGAAGGTACATAATATTATATAAAAATAGGAAACAGGGTATCGCCACAAGCTGCATGAATTCTAATTTTTGTTACTACACATTTTCAAATAATTTACCACAAACTTCAGTATACTTGACATGCTTATGTACACCCACGGACACCCAAAATGTCCGGTCTAAGTCACAGTGTGAGCGCAACGTTCCATGCACCCGAGTTGCACGCGGCGTTTAGACTACGCATTAGACCGGACATTTTGCGTCTCCGTGAGTGTACATTTCAATAGCAAGACTATCGTTATCATTACATCGTTATCATACATTTTTATTAGTTTACGTATCTGTCTAACAAGTGACCAATCAGAGTACAGTGCGCAATGTATGAGGTAGCAATACATCTGCTATATCTCACAGCTGATGTTTTAACTTCATGAAAAGAACAGGTAACATTTTGTGAAGTATCACAAATGCAAAATGCACAGTGTGTTAATTGTTTTGAGAATAATCTAAGAGGTTGCATTACTTAATCTCACTTTTAGTATATCAGGAATACAAAAAAATATAAGATCTTTTACTTTGAAGTTGACAATGCCTACGATCTATATCTTAGAGACACCAGAGACAAAACAGCTCAGTTACAGAACCCAACAGAGGGGGTAAAACCGGCATTTGTGTTGTTGACAATTCGCCGATGTTGTTCAGAAACGAGCAGGGTGCTGTGGTGAGCATTGATGTTGATCAATAAGCATAGGACTGGGGTGAGCGTTGGTATTGTTCAGAATGCACTTATGTTGTTCAGAAACGAGTATTAGTGCTATTCAGAAAGGAGCAGAAGGAATGGGTTGAACATTAGTGTTGTGTAGATACAAGCTGAGGTGTGCGGTGATGCGATGCTGTTGATGTGTGAAAAAAAAAGAAGAAGAATTTAGCACACTTTGACCTTTATCAGATAAAATGGGACAGATGTCATCAGAGTAAAAACTAATATTGGCGTCCGCAGCCACAGCAATATTTTCTACATTATTTGTATAAATAAAAAAGAGAATCGGCCTAGGTACCGACTCGTGCGGTTTTCACTCTTTTGTGATTTGTGGTATCACTACCATGAATTTGGTATGTAAGGCTTTAATTTTTGTGTCGTAACATGATATACGCAAAAATATTACAACAAGGATAGGTAGAGAGTACATGAATTTTTGAGTTTTTCTTATCAAGAGTGTTGTCAAAGATTTGCCAAAAAATGTTATTGCCATATATTCAAATACATCGACGATCGTATCAATTGGGCACACATATTTGCAGTCAAGGACATGATCGTTTGCCCTCGAGATCAAACGACACATTTAATCTCGCGGGCCAAAATTAATGCGTTTGTTCGCTCTTTTTTGCATATTCTCTAGCAGAGCTACAATACAAAATAAAACACTGCATTAGTGTCTTGTCCAGTGAGCGTCATAGCAACTGTCAGCTACCATATTGTACTAATGTACCCCCAACATCTGACAAGGTGCTCTCTGACTAAAAGTTGAGAGCAGAAAAATCGCGTACACAAAATCAAGTACCTAATCAATATATATCAATACATTTGTTATTATAAATTGTCAATAAAATTATCGCTATGCTTTTGTTGCAGTAATTTCTTGTAGCCATGTTACAAAATCGCTATTAAGAAAACCAAACAGAGCAACATAGAAATTCTTTTGCCATAATTAATTACTACCCTTCTTACAGTCCGTGGATTCTCGTAGCTTCGAAAGTATTAAAACCTTTTCATTTTCTTTTAATTTCAACGTTTTTATAATGATAAATCAAAAGTCAAAATCTGTTTAAACCTACTTAAGACAGCGAAAAGTAAGTGTATGCGGTTTGTAAAATACGAAATGCTATCGATGGAAATGTAAATATCACAAATTGGCTTTAAATAATATAATTTAGAAATCATTAAGGTAATAAAAAAAAAGAAAGAAAAATAATATCTTTCAATCTTTATGGAATGCTAAAATATGTCTAGATTTTTCTTCAGGTTAATCGCTTTAATATAGCTTCGAAAGGTGGTCTGAAACATCTGGATGCACAAACATGTTTTTTGACATATCACACATGTTCTATTTATTCTACAACAAGCAATAAGTATTAATGTTACCCGACTTATTATGATGCACCGTACAGCTCCTACATTGAAACAGCTTAATACATTTTAAAATACACCCACCTTTTCAAAAACATTTTATAGCGTGCTTTTTTATTTCATTATTTCGTTACGATAAGAAAAGTACGGAATAATAAGCGCTTATATTATAACACTAAAATCCTTCTATTATTCCAGTGTTTCTCAATTTAATCTCAACTTTAATGCATAAGGTATGATGCAGGCCGAGTATAGGGAGCAGTCTGAGCGCAGTTTTTCCAGGAAAACCAGACTTCAGTGGGGCCACCGGCCTAACTGAATTATCCGAAGCGAGGTGGCTAGATTTTTTCCAGCCATGCCGTCCCCCAGGCATATTAAAATGCAATTTGAGGCGTTTAGGGAACAAAAGGGCGCGAGCGCAATAAATTTGAAACATGTAGGAAATGCGGAATGCATAAAATCTAGTAAAATACTCAAGCACAGACCCGCCCGCTTTTCACTGCGAGTACGCAGCCGACGCCGACGTACCTACACACAATTAAAGGGAGAATTTCATAAAAGGTCGCCTGAACGCGAAATGATGCATAATGAATGAGGTTATGAAGTACTTACCGGAACAGGAAGCAGAATGGGAGTTGAGGGGGTTGCACTGTCGGGCGGTTTTAGTTGGATAGTCGGGCGACGGGGTGTGTTTGGTCAGGTGAGAAGCGTTCAGAAGGTGTGTTGCCCGGGTAACGGACGTTGATTGTAGTCTGCGGTCCGACGTCGCCCGCTTCAGGAGTTAAGTTCTACGGTGCGATGCGGCAATTCTTGCCGCGGTCCGTGCATTATGCCAAGTCTTTTTACTAAAATTAGAATCCGTCGCGTCGGCAATATTCTAAAATACGTAGCCGAGGAGACACGGGAAGAATTCCATCTTATATCCTTTCCTCCTGTATAATGGCCGACCGCTACTGGAAAGGCTAGGGAAGGACGATTATAAATGCTGAATAATCCGCTGGCGGAAAGGTATTTATTCGAGTGCATAACAGATGAATGCGAACTTCCTCGTCCCCGGCATTCTCGCGATTAACTAACTATACTTGAGATACGAGAGAAACATTTTCGAATGCGCCGGCTTAAGGATAGAAAAGCTGGTCTTAACAGTTGTATAGATTCGTAACAAAGCGATTTCACATTTTTGAGATGCTTCGAACAGCGGAATTAAATGAAATGTGCGCGCTTTCAGTTCAAGTTAAATTCCTCAGAGATATGAAATAAAAGTGATAAGATACAATTTTGGAATTCAATATAATACCGAATCCGGTGGATTATTAAAGTATAAACGAAAGCAGAAGGTATGCACAACTACTAAATTGTATGGTGCACAGAGCGTGGGCAATCTATTGTTTCTTTTTTGTTTTATAGAGAATAAGTTAATAAACTTTCAGCATTTTTTAACAAAACGCCCTGATCTATTTACTGAATAAGAATAACACAACTGTAGTGGGGCAAGACTTCATACCTGTAAACGTAATCAAACACTGCAAATACACAGATAAAAATACGGAGTTGGATTTAACACCGTTTCAACACTTTTCCGGTGTTCCCTCGCGACCATCCGTTCAAGGAGCCTCCATTTAAGAGTTAAATATTTTACACCTCAACGGAAGAAACGTGGAGGCAATTTCATCCTAGAAACTGTGAATTTCCTCCAATAAGGAGGATGTTTCTCCTCTTACGAAGGTAAAACACACCGCTGGGGGGTTAATGGGAGCTACTGAAATCCATATCAGAGGTAACTACCTCCTTAATAGATGAGATTACCACCGCCAAGGAGAGATTCTAACTACATTTGAGAGTACATTCCCTCCTTGACAGACGAAAATGCCTCCGTTACGGAAACTATTGTTCCATGACGGTGCTATTGAAATCCATATCGGAGGTAACTTTTTCCGAAATAGAAGAAATTACCTCTTTTAGCCAGCGTTTCTAATTCCATATCAGAATTAATTGATTTCATAGCGAAGTTACTGGAAACCAAAACGAAGTACCTTTTATACGATATCAACCATGTGTAAACATCATATAGATATTACATAGTCACAATTACCGATCAAAATTTACATCGAGTAAGAAGTACAAAGATTATGAAACAAGCGTAGCGCCATCTTTACGACAAAATCTATAGTATCATATTTATGTAGCTAAACGAATTATCAGTATTATGATATTCCTACTATATAGATATAAAACTATACAGCATTCATTTCATTTCATCTCATTATTAATGCGGTTTCCAGTTATGTATAATAATCAAAGTAAGGTGACTGTTGCTAGCACCTAATCAAATAAACACAACACCTTTTGATATTCTGATACTTTATGCGTAAATATATATTATATTTCTTGTCTGCGGTTTCCGTTCATACACGATGTGTATCTGTACATACAGAACTATACGTGTTATGGCTAAACAATAAAAGGAAGGGTTTCTGCTATTTGACGCCATTTTCAAGTGGCTCCCTCATACAACGTTTACGCATGTGTTCATCGACGACCATTAACCGAACTCCACTTTGGAGAAAAAAAATTCCCGAAAGGATTATTTTTCTCCTGTTCGGTGTAAAACTGATGGAAATAAATACGCAACTAAAACTATGTATTGTATTCAAAAAAATAACTCCGATAAAAACGGAATATTACATGAATCGGATACATTTAACAGCGTTTAGTAGTTGAAATAAGAATAACCCTGATATGGAGAGAATATAATATGCAATGAATACATTTAACTGCGTTTGGGAGTTAGATATACAAATATCCGTAGCGGAAATAATAAGAAGGATGTTTTCTCCGTGTTGAAGTTAAAATATCACGGAGGACATTGTGAGCCTCCGTTTCGGTGGGGATTTTGTCCGAAAGGGATAAAATGCCCACCGTTTTGTAGATATACAGCTCTTTTCTCTACATAAAGCCTTCCGAATCGGAGACTCTGTATTTCACTCCGCTATATTTTTACCTGTGTAAGAACTTGCTATTTACTTGGTATATATCATTAACTTGACATCATCAATTACTCTTTTTCTGTAGATTATATATTTCCTGAAAAATTGAAATGGTCACTAATTAAACCAGTGTATAAAGAACTACAAGCCTATAGCTTTGATTTCAAATACATCTGAAAGACGATTAAGGGTTTCACACAAAAGCATGACATTCTAACTCGGGCACTGTTCCAGCTGCTTGAGGATATCGTTGGTTGTTTGGACTGGTCGGGTCAGTTTTGGGACTTTCACGGATTTATCGAAGGATTTATCGCGTGTTATTGAGAAAATTGGGATTTTCATTGGAATTCGGGGTATACCTTTAAGATGGATTAAATCACATCCTGCGGGTTGCCGTCGATGTGTTGTTGGCCATGATGAACTTGGAAAGGGCGTCAGATCGGAATGGATGCCGATATCTTAACGGTATACCACAGGGATCAATTCTAGGACCGCTGCTGTTTCTACTCTACATCAATGATCTACTAGAAAGAGTCCCTGAATTTGTGATGTTTGCCGATGACACAAATATGGTAACTTGTACGAAAAACAGTGAAGAGCCTGTTGAAACACTAGAAGTCAACTTAAAAACACTGGAAGATTGGTTTTCATGTCACAAATTGGAGCTTAATGTCGCAAATAATAAAAGTTCACCGGAAAATGTTTCCAGAAGTGGTATTACTTCATGTCATTATTATCATTCATCCTCAAAAAACGCGCAAATTAATTTTCGGACAGCATAAAATTCGATATTTTTTCAACACAACGCGAAAACATCTAAAACTCAAATTTGTCAATATCTGTCATACTTGTCAATTGACATAACGAAATAACATGATAATGCAATAATGCCTTTGGTGGAACAAGCTAACAGCCGCATAAAAAACATAGCCAAATTTGCTATATTACCACGTTTAGTTTCTCTAAATAATTAGTTTGCCAAAAATACATTAAATTAGAAAAACAATAAGGCATTATTTAAAATGTTTATTAAGAAGTTTATTAAAGCTGAACAATTATTTAGTTAAACAACGGTTAAATAATTTTTAAAAGGAGAATAAAATAATACGGCCCATAGATTTTACAGAACTACATTCAGTTTATAATTAATTATAAGCAGTTCCACAACAGCCATGTTTTCTTGAAAGTATTGTTAAGTTCTAGAATTATTACTTTTCTACGCGTCACAGATCAGAAAATATTAAGAGCATTGCACATCAACAGCATCTCAAGAGCCAATCAAATATTGCAAGCAGCAGTAGCACAGGTGGAGCGTCCCAAAAATATTAGACATCTCATGGCTTCTAAGCCGCTAACCCCTTCAAAGTACCCGTTCGCATGTTATCATTAATCAACATCCACCACCCATCGTCACCCTCTCGTCACCGTCACCCTACGACCCGCGTCTCCCCTCAATCTTCTGTCGGAGTTTAATTGACGCTTTATCCGCGAATTCAAATTCACTTTCCCTCACTAACTTTGTCTGTCAAATTTAATTGCTGTATTGTTCCATTAAAACCATATTTCCCCCGTCTGATTATCTGTCTAGGGCTTTTGTTAGCGATTTTCTTGCTTAGCAGAACTTTTGCGCATAAAGTAGTCGTATTGCCTGAGTTCCTGTTCGTCTTTCGCAGACAGGAACCGCAAGCGATGAAACCAGAACCCTTTATTATAAAGTTTTGCGTTTTTTTTTTTTGTGCGCCGCGGTGTTCCCGTTCCACAGAGTATAATCGTTTGTTTGCTTCGCCGCTGTCGCAACGTGTTAATTAATTTTAATCTTGAAAAGTAAACCGATTAACTATTCAGCCGCGCACGATGTTAGAGGCTAATGATTTTTCCCTCCGAATTTTCATTCACTCTAGCGAATTATCCTTGAGGTTTTCCTTTTCCGGTCCTTCGTAAATCACGCTTCATGAATTTGTTGTGAAATTAAGTTACCCCATTCTAAGAACCAGCAACTCTGATGTACATAGGTAGGTATATCTATAAGATGTATAATAAGAGAACAGATAACGTTATATGGAAATGATGCATATTGGAAATCACGAACATATGTGGCACATTCATTTTAAGAGGATGTGTACGTCGTCAATAGAATTTTCCGAATAACAAATATAGTAACATTAAATATCTGCTAATCAATAGTAGAGGCAGGATAAATATCGATGCACATAATCTATGACGTTTTTGTGACGCTACACTACCAACTGCACAACGTAAATTTATGATCTGATAAACACTGATACCTGTAATATAGCCACGGATTTTTTTTTGTTTAAAACATCGTTTGCTTGATGTAAAGGCAAGTAAAGGTCATTTCTTTCCTAACTTCACGTAACAAACGTATAACTAGAATAACCACAGTTTTAATGGAAAACTACAATAAAAAATATTTGCACTCGGTAATATAGTTTACTGTAAATAAAATGACCTAATATCCATCTATTCAATGACATATGACACATTTGGCAACAGTGGCAATCATTTCCGATTAGTTACGTGTATGATATTACATTTATCTTGCTTCAACTATACATATAATCCCAGTAGTAATAGTCTTTCTTTGTTTTTGGACGACATAAGGTAATCTAATGACGTGTACGCCTTCCTAACATGAATACGGTATAATCGGTTACTGTAAAATACCTAGAAGTTTAGATTAGATTAGGAATGGAGTGGCTATGTAGGTCTATACTTTTTCGGGTATGTTGTCATGCCCTTTAGTCCAGAACCTTTATTATGGTGCTTTCTACGACCAATATTAATTAAGATTTAATTATGGCGCAGGATTTGCTAGCTCCAATGGAAACTAGACTTTCTAGTAGTTTTAAGAACCTTGAGGAAAGATATTTAGTTTCTAAACTGTAATAATTTCGTTTCCAGAATTTTTTCTTTTAAACTGAAACCTTGTGACTGTGCTTTGTAAATTATTTTAATTGGGGTAGACGAAGCCTAAGCAGTTGATGCTTGTCAAGCACCCTTGCAGAGCCAAATCTATCTTCTAATCATCATTACGACTGCGGCAAAAGTGATTATCGCAATTGACCAGAATGAGATTTGAACTCGCGACCTCATGACTGATAGCGCAAGTGTGCAAGCCACTAGCGTATTAAATTAACTGTCAAATCAAATTGAAGCTTATTGAGCTTTTAAATTAATTTGGGGGCTAAAGGATTTATTACACATAAAATTTGATTGTTATTTGGTTATGGTGACGTATAATAGCCCCCAAATAAGCATCAAATATGTAAGGTACCTAACTCTATTAAGTTTAATTGTAAAAGAACTATTTCCAGCAGAGAACCTATACATTTTTGATGTATGGTGTGTAAGCTAAAAATGTCTGTCCTTGATTCCGTCATTCTCAGGGTTATTAAAAATTGTCAATTACTTAGTAGCTAGCTATATACTACTAGTAATACAATGGTAAAGCCGATATTGTACTGCCAAAACTTAAACCACCTCTATTTCCTCGTCGGATTCAACTGAACCTTTCATAAAACATCCACGAAAACCCTCATTAAAGATGATTTTCATTCCTACATTTCTTCTGGCCAGATATCAGCTACTTCGTGACGTTTACTTAACGCTGCATAACTAGGACCTGTTTCATTTTTTATTTTTTTTGTGTTTCGCCATACCGCAGTAACGATTTTTACTCTTCCAAATATTGCCCATATATATTTACGATGTCACTATAATTAAACTTTCGATAAAATTCCGTCAATTAGGCAAATCCATTATGGTCATGATTTTTAACGCAAATATCCGAAATTTAATCAACATCAAATAATTCAAAATTAAACTTGAATGAAATTCCGTAATAACCTCGAATTTCACGCGTATTGCATACATATATAGCATAGCGCTTTTCGAACACATATGTTGCGGTTTTTAATGTCGGTACTTTCCCGCCAGCAAATAGGCAAACGCACAATGGCTTTCCAATATGTTATTCGCTGTGCAAGCGCACGCGTTACACCCGCGACACATGTCTAAAATATGCCGGGGCAATCCTGCACTCTGATATTATATTCTTATTGTTGTCATCTGCCAATCTGCTTTGCGGAAATAATCCGCAGATGTTTGGGTAATATATGCAAATAAACAATGTATGGTATTACATTAATACTCAATAGTTATCATACGTCCTACGTAACCGTTAAGCTGTATTTACTTTAATTATCTTATTGTTAAATGAAATGCCTTAGGTGTTTACATGCTTATCATTTATAAATACAATTAAACTTTCTGGAATATGTTTAAGCGTCCATTCTGGGACATTTGTTGGAGTTTTTTTTTATTTAGCCAATTGTATTATTTTAAAAGTTGTGTTGTTTACACGTTTATTGCCAATATTAAGACATACTCTTCAATAACGCTACAGCATTTGTTAAAACATGTCTTGTCTTATTTTATAAATGTTTATGTAAGTGGCGTTTTATATGTTGACTTTGTAAATAATGTTCTGACGAAACAAATTACTTCTTTTATAGATTATTTCTCATTTTTACATTTCTCCCATTTACCGGATGGTTACTCTACCAATTGAGCTAGCGAGGTGTACGGACAAAACACAATTTGAATGTCTCAAATACAGATGTTAGAAAGCCGGCGGGCCGGCAAATATACAATGAATGATTTCACACTGTATGAAACAGTGTGAAATTATTAAATAAATGCTTTCCTGCTAATCACTATAATAATATACGATTTTTATATTAGAAATTTTACCTCGTGTGGGATTTGAACCCGACATCTCCCATTTACCGGATGGTTACTCTACCAATTGAGGTTTACGGGCACAACAAAATTTGAATGTCTCAACTACAGATCTTAGAAAACCGGCAGACCAGCAAATATTCAATGAATGCGCTTCTTAGAGTGTGGAATCATTTAATAAATGCTTTCCTGCTAATCACTGTAATTAATATGAGGCAATTACTTGTTTTATACAGTTTACAGTACAAATTTTAATATAATAAATGTCGAAACGTCGATAAATTAATGTTTTTTAATCAAACAATAGCCATAAAATCTATTACGTTCCTGATTTTTAAATATTGAGCAACATCTAGTATTTCTTTACCTCCTTGCTATAATTCGTTGAGGATGCATTTCCTAATTAGGATATGTCAGAAGTGAATTAATGGGTTCTATTCCCAGGAAACCCGTGCTATCCTTCCATTCACTTCCGAACAAACGCTAGAAGATTCCCAAGGGCAGCTTTCCTGACGCTGGCGATGTTAAGCTGAACGTCACCAAATATGGATCCTCTGATGGATGATAAGACAGGGCGGTTACAGAGAATATGCTCAGCCGTTTCATCATCCAATTGGCAGCCCCTACAAATTGGACTGGTCTCTAATCGCAGCTTAAAAAGGTGAACTCTTAACTGACAGTACCCGATCAAAATTGCCACCACTAAGCGCAGATTCTCAGATAGTTTGATGTTGTTTTCCTATGGGGGTTTGATAAAGTACCTATGGCAAGCCGGCATGTGTTGCTATCATCCCAGGCTTTTATGCAATACTTATGGGTGATAGTTTTAATCTGCTCACACGTCTCGCGTCTTCATAGACGGTCTAAGGCTGTACAAGACTATCCTGGGTCTACGTCTAGCAAGGTCATCCGCTCTGTCGTTGCCCAGATTATCGTCATGTTCTCTAATCCACCGAATCGTGACTTTGTTCCTTTCAGAGAGCTGTGTGACAGTCCAGAACTGACATTAGTTGTTTGTTGTAATTTAAGTGCTATTGATGAATTTTCTCATCATGTACGTTTTTGCTGCACTTTTGTTAGATTTATTTAAATTTCTAATAATGATGGTAACACCCTATTGAGGGATTTTCCACACTTTTTCTTATTTTCAAAGCTAGTTTTCCTATTTAACTAGAATTTATTTCAAATGAATGTGAAGATTGTCATATCACTTGTTAGGTATTCGAAGTGTTTGCTACATTTTTATAAATATATCAATTTAATTACGATCGGTGACAACTTGATAGTGTTTAAACTTTATGGACATTAAAAGAGTATGGATTGGGGTAATAAAACGTTATGCTAAACTCCGTTATCCATAAGATATTTCAACGATTACCATAATAGCACCAATTTATCAGATCCGATTACAGTTAAAGGTATATCTATTGGTATTAGAGCCTTGCAGCATTATCCTACTTACCAAGTCTATGCTATCGCGTTCGTTATTTTTACCTAACTTTTAAAAAGAAGTTACGTTAGCCGCTATCAGGCTCTCCGCTGTCGCATAACCAAGCGGTCTACCATAACCTGCGCACGTAAGCTATGCGTTGTGTACCTCCGCCTGGGGAAAATTATGGTGATTAAATTTGTTCGATAAGGCATTTTCCATGTGACTGCGCCTGAAATATCGGATAATCCTTTCAATCGTCTTTATGGTGCTCCGTCGGATAATAACATTAGCGCTAACTGGATGGCACACATCCAAGGCTGCATAATGCAATCCTCCCGTACTGTCTCTGCCCGGCTGTTTGTCGTGTACACCGATATACGCCGTAGTGTAGAACTCCCCAGCAAATCGTGCACGCAATACAAACGGCAGACAACTAAGGTCCCATAACAATAACAATAAAGTACACCCCCCTACTGTACGTCGGGCGGCCCCCTCTGTCTACGTATGCGTCAGTATTCGTGTATATGTGTGTGACGAATTTTGGTACGTGAGCTCGTCAAATCCGTTCTTAATCTGATTGTATTTGCTCTCTTTTAAGAGATTTAGCACGTATTGTTGTTGCGTAGTCGAGGATATGGTTGTAAACAATTTTATTTTGAGGGGCGTAGCAATCCTAATAATTTTTACACCAAACTGTAGGGCAAACAGTATGGTTTTTGTTTCTAAAGCAGTTCTTCTTTGCGGATTAATGATCATGTTTGTCTTAAGATAAGCAATATATTCTTTGCGAAAGGTAAATGTACTGAAATTATAAGCTTTTAAGAGGTAGTGCAGGCAGTACCTGAGTTACAAATATCTCAACAAAGTCATAATTTTGTAGATTAAGTTTCACATATAATGTTATATTATATCGCACAATCTTATCATTTACAAAATACGGTGTGGCTAATATTTTTGTTTTGTAACAGGGTTGATAAACCCTATGCAAATGATGCTTGTCTGGCACCCCCGTAGAGCAAAATCTCTCTCCTAATGAGCACAGAAATCGTTCTCGTATCACTTATTAATAACACTGTATCACCGCTAATAAATATCGTACTGTAGCTACTGTAATCGCAAATCCCATTGTTTTCACTTTAACTTCGTTCGCCCTGCAGGACCGATACTTTCACTATCACTTTGCAGATTCAGGCAAAATTTACTTTCGCTTTTACTTTACGGGTCATTGCCAGTAAAATAATAATTTTCAACTACCACATACTAAAGTACAACCCTACTACACTCATTCGAGGATAGAAAATGCTGAGTTGAACTGTCAACGCGTCATTCCGTTACTTTACCGTTCTCCTGTGAAGATTCTCAAGTTTTTCTGGGTTCAGTTGTCAAAATAGCTGTCAAACAATCTCTCATGCAAATATGATTGATCTGTATTCTGAATACTGGAAACAAATGGAAATAAATTCATGTTGACATAGTAAGTGAAATTAGCATGTTGATAATGTACTGTTATGCTATAGTCCGATATAAAGTGCTTGCTGTGTAAATTTTTGGCGTGGATTGGCATTTGGCCTTGTTACGGAAACCTTAAAATTGTGCTCTAGAATAACTTTTAGCCTTATTTAGTAATTCTAATGATGAAAGGATTGTTTAAAATACGGTTAAAAGTTGTATACTAATCGCAAAAATGTTAATGTGAAACCTGTTCAGTTGTTAATTTGTTATTTTTGAACTACTTCAAATCATGTCGGTAACATCAACTTTATCTTGATGTTAAGATATATATCTATACAGTAAAAATATTACGGAAATTAAATAAAGGACAATAATTACAATGAGTTACAATTATTGGTGCACACAACAATAAAGGGCCTTATCGACACTACTTAAAATCTTAAATAGAGTAATCTAGAGTCTATATTGCGTATTCTTAACATAGCCGTTTCCGAAAAGCTTCGGGAAAAACCGTAGGAATCGTCGATATTTTCCGCTCAATTTGCGAGTAAATTTTCAGCTACTAAACATCCGAACGTCTAGTCGTCTAACTTTCCGATTGTCCGGACACCTCCTCCCCGCCACCCATCGACTCCGGAAACGGCTGAAACTCGCATAAACACACTTAATATTCTGACAACGGTACGGCGGCGAGCCGTGGCGCTGCAGTCGAAAACTTCTAGTTTATATTAACTACTTTCCAAGTTATTTACATCGCAAATGTAACGTCGGGAGATTCCGGAGGACGCGCTCGTTGCAACTTTAAATGATACAAGTTTATATTGTTCGGAGTATTTTGTGCATACAATCTATTTAAAGAAAGAGTAAAAGGGAAAACAAGCGAAAACTTGGCGCGGTTTTCTGAGCATTATACTATGTGTATAGGGGGCTTAGTGACTTTTACTGACGTTTATGTGGATGCCGAAGATACGTATATAAAAGAGAAACACACACAGGAAGCGCAATTATAGCTGCACTCCTCTCAGACATGTAAGCCATATAAGAAAATGATAACCGTCTTAATAACTTTTAAAAAGTCTCGCTATAAAACTCGAAATATTTCCAGATCAAATATATCAAGAATGTTTGTTATTACATTTGATGTTATGATATAGCGCACAGTTTGTGCCAAAGCTCTGACTATATTACTTACAGCGAAAAGTTTTCTGAAAATACTAAATAAGAGAATATGGGAATGCTTGTATACATTTACTTCCTGGAAAGTATTTCTATATTATCAATTTTATCTTTGCAAGCATTTTCATTCGCCCGTATTTTTCCAATAACCTTTTTTTTCTATTGATATTTATTAACTTTTTAATACATTCGTCCTTTAATAATTCCGAGGTCATACTTTAGAAGAACAAATCCAAGTTATCAGTAGCTCTGAGAGCAATATTGTATATTTGCTTGTTGAAATCAAAATATTGATCAACGAAACTACTTATTTAGCTTGAATAAAATACTTTACATATTTATTTATGATTTATTTTCTATTGCTAGCACCTTAATTATATTTTAAGTTTTGTTAAAAAATCGAAACTACATTAATCTTCGTTTCTTTATACCGATTAATTCATTTTCAAAAACACAGCTGTCGGATCTGTGACGGATGACGCTTGAATTTTTTTGAGCTACTATTATCCAATAAAACGCAATGATTCACTTATTTTAAATGCAACACCGTGTGTATTATTAATGCATATGGTTTGTCTGATTATTTTCTATAAGGTATAGTTAGTATTCTCTAAATCTATTTCTAATAATTTGAGTTTCTTATCTCATCTCCAAAAACTACATTGTAAAAATGATAATGTCAGTATTAAATCTCCACTCGCTTTTAGCTACTTCTCATTTGCAGTCCGTCAAATCGACGGACTTCGGTAACCCAAATTGAATTATTTTTAGGTTGCTGTGCAGCGACAAATGTCATAAAATCTGAATGTTGTTGAGTAATTCTGTTCTGGCTCATTTGTAATTTATTGTTCTTTTCATTCATTCATTAAATTTGCTAAATGTTCCCCAAAATTTCTAATCCCCAATGTAAAATAAATGCTGCCAATGAGTATATTTACATAGATCACTAGTAATTATATGCATATATATATATATCGACAAATGTATGGTAAAATCATACACACAAAATGGCTGCTAGTATTGTAGATTTAGACTGGATAATTCCATCCACATGACAATCTTCTAGCAATATTTGCGAGGACATGACAATGCGATAGTTGTTGATGCAGCTCTACTTGGTATACCCTTCTTCGGCGGCGCAAGCGAATCTCGAAAGTAACGGCCGAAACATCTGTCACAGCAGCACATAAAAGCGAGCCGGACCCTGTATGGAGACAGCCCCTACATTATTTAACGATGACATGTAATGATTTGCGACGTGACTCTGCTTGTTTATGGCGTTAGGATTCTTATTCCTTTTTGCTGTATGTGGGAAATTTTTACCCATATGTTTACGTAACCACTGTTTTTTTTCACTCATTTTATAATCAGTCAACCTCAGATGAGATACTGCATATATATAGACATTCGTTGAGCTCTAAAAAGCCATAATCTTTTCTTCTTTAAATTGAGATTATACGTGAGACAGCTGGTACCGTCGAGAATAAGGATTAGGCTCTCTTAACAAATAACAACATACTAATCTTCTTCTTACAAAGTTAAAAAGCATCAGTAACTGTTCATAAATGCTTCATGTTAGTCAGGCCAACTAACAAAACATTTTGTGTTGTATAACAAAACGATAGAATATAACTTGAATAACCGTTTATAATGCCAATCGAAGCTTAAAAAAAACGGGCAGCAATAGAGATTACTTACGCAAGTTGCAAGTTGAACTCACATGCATAATGGTAGCAATGAAAATGATCAGGCCCATGATAACATCTCTAATATGGTGTCCAAAGATGTAGCAGCAAACTGCTATGACTAAACTCAGCAGTATAAACAGGCTTTTTTCGGATTCCAAGAAACTCCAAGATGTGTAGGATTGGGGCACAATAATAATGGCCATCATATGGAAGGTAATGTTTTGATACCACTTTGACATATTTATTTAACAAAAATGCCGACATGAAATCACGCACAGGAATTAATATAACTAGAGAGACAGATTCGGTGAATTATTCTGGCTTGCAGACGGATTAAAGATCGAGAATGGAACGGGAGAAATACAATGACCATTATTCCACTAGGAGAGTATGCCATTTTCTTACAGCATGCACAATGTTGCATGATACAACTGAAATCAACAAGAGGGCTTTCAGAAGCAATCTGATTAGTATTGCAACCGACAACAAGACATTAATGAACTCCAAAATATAAACAGCGATACTTTGGGAATGTATTTGAAAGTTGAATAGCCTGACAGACCACAGAAAAGTCACTTTACTGTGGATATTCAGACAGTTCGGGATTCAAGGAAACGATGAGAGGAAAGTCGATGAGTTAGCAGAAAATTAAACTTTCGCTTCGCATATAAATACATGTTTTAAAGGTGACATGTGGCTAATTGAGGAGTCTAAGAGAAAAGCAAAGGATTCTGCAACAATACAACCAGGAAAAGTTATGGAGAAATCAAAGGAGAAGAGGGAAATACTACTAACTCGTAGTAGGAATCATCTGCGTACAAAGACAGCATACCTCATCTTGTGTGAATGTGAGATTCTGGATAGAAAAAGACAAGCCAATAATAAACACATATGAATGAGACTATTGAGAGACTTGCTAAATAGGCTTGTATGAATTGTAGTTTATACCACTTAACTTTTTTGCAATAAAGGTTTTGCTAACCTCGTAAAGCAGTCATTGTTATGTCAGACATGAGAAGACTCGTGGACAAGAAGCTACAACGAGAAAATGACACAGAATGCTTACATACATCCATAAATTTATAATAAGCATTGGTATCTCTCCAATTGCAAAATTTTACGCTTTTATAGGACTACTATTACAAGAATAAAGTTCGGACATGGACAACAACGATCTTACTTACATCAACTTCACATCATTGAGTCACCGAAGTGCCAGTGCCTGTATGAGAAAGCTGATTTGAACCATATACTGGTTAACTACCCACTGCATGATACAACTTTAAAATTACTCACCCAAGAACTAGTCAATGAAGAGGTACAACTACCTACAAGTGTAATCAGATCAATGTGCTCAAACAATAAAGTAATTCACGATTTAATAAAACGACTCCCATCCTTTCCGCTCCTGCGTGGGGAATCTATTGTCCGATATCCGTTTTCTTGTTTTGTGTCGCAAATGTCAGTCATCCCGATAGGTCCCCGGATGTAAAATGTGTGTGCCATCTTTTACCTTACAGTCGTTTCATACTGGTCCTTTAATAAATAGTTTTCGTCTCATTTAATTATACTCACTAGGGCTCATGTGCTTGATCCCGAAACGCCAATAAAACACAGATGATTATTTTGATCAACAAGTTAAATATAATAATAATAATAATAATAATAGGTGTTTATTGGCATCAGAGAGTTTACAAACAGTTCATTTACAGAGTATAACAAAACTATGCTAAGTACACACATACATACATACATACATACACACACATACAAGTAATCCCTAATGATATGTGCAAGCCATACACAGGAGACAAAGTCACAATTGTTCACTCCCCGACGCCAAACGGTTCGAGATCAGCGACTTATTCGAAGCAACTGGTCTACCTCTCAAACCTTCCCGAAAAAAGAAAGAAAAAAAAAAACGCTATCAGAACCAGAACTAACCACAGTACCAATCAATTATACAGTAATAGCAAATATGCGGGTATCTATATGCAAGCCAGAATTAATTATAACCATATGATTCACAATAATATTGACGTAGCCGACAGGCGAAGGACATCGGATGCAACGAACGTAGATCAGACGGAGTACCATTATACAATCGCGCGATATTGTAAGAGAATGACCTTTTGAATATCTCCAGGTGGTGCCGGGGCGGTGTAAGCCGTCCCCTAAATCTGATGTTGACTGCATGGACATCCGCTCTGAAAGTAATCTTTCGATAGAGATAGCTGGGTTTTTTGTAAACAATGATTCTAAAATAAAATACAGTTGCAAGAAAATCAGCCCTGCGAGACATGTTTAACCACTTAGCTAATTCAAAAGTATGCGAAATATGGTCATAGCGACGAAGGCCATATATAAAACGCAGGCACGCGTTCTGCACTCTCTGTACCCTTAATCTATCAGAACTGTCAAGACAAGGAAAATATACATTAATACAAAAGTTAAAATGCGACAACACCAGTGTCTCACACAACAACTTCCTTAAATTCACATCCAAGCAGTCCCTACTGCCATACAGAACCTTCAAATTATAAAATGCACGTCTTACAAGACAAGAAACGTGCTCTTTAAACCGAAGCTTAGTATCCAGAAGCAACCCCAAATTCCTGGCGCACTCTGAGATAGTTAGTGCCTCGCTGTTAACGAAAATTCTTATTTGGTCAATAACTTTAGATTTAGTTTTAGCCCTGCCAAACACCAGGGCACTAGACTTTTGGGAATTAAGACGCAGCGAGTGTCGTAAAGACTCCACAGCAATTCGCGTCAGGTCATCATTTATATTCTGGACAGCAGCCTCAACGGCATTAGAAGAAAACGAGTAATACAATTGCGTATCATCAGCATACATGTGATATTTACAGTAATTTAAGCATTTGATGATGTTAGCAGAATATATAGAATAAAGCAGTGGCCCCAAGATGCTACCTTGTGGAACACCCGACAAGACTGCCGACGTCCCAGACACCCGGCCATCGTAAGATACCCTACGAGTTCTAGACAGATTGATTCAGGGTATCAGAGTATTGAAATAGTTGGTGTAATTTAATAGGTAAACGAAATGGGAGGTTAAATACAGAAAGCCTAGAAGCTACTACAGTGTTTCCGAAGGCTACGTGTCAGACAATCATATAATAATAAAACTATACATTTTGCTACTGCATTTATTGTTTTCCTCGCTCTTATATAAACTTGAACAACCACTGAACATACCACCAGAACTGCCCTTTTGTCGTATATTAAACTATACTTATATTAAATTTGAAATATTGGCAATAGCAATAGAAATACGGAATCGTTAATGGATTTTTACCCTGCATGACTTCGAGCGATGGTATTTTAAATTTAATAGGATAGAAGTAACACGAAAGGCCATTTTGATTCATGCTTGAAGATTTAGCTAAATACATAGTGCAAATCAATAGATTGATATGGATTTTTAAATACGCATTGTTTGTTTATTGACGTATCCAAATAGGTATATAACAGAAAAGCTTCATCTGATTAGAGGCAATCCCAAATCGGTATTGTTCATCTAGTGCAGAAATCATTGCCGGCACTTAATTTGTTTTTGATTGATCAGCAAGAGCTTCTGCGCACAACCAAAATTATTTTGTTTCCTGTGATAGCTTTCGAATAGACTTCCTAATCGAGTGAGTTATCTGTTTCCGAACATCTGCGATACTTTTAGGTGCCGGTTTTGTTGAAGTGAAGTTTCTCAGCAGACTGTTAAATGTTTGGCACCATTTGTTCGCTGATTACACAAAAATTTAGAAACTCGATATGAAATTACGTAAAACATAAAAGTGAAAGGTATGCATTTATATTATGTGCCTTCTAATATTTTATGTTTCTACCACTAATTTTTAATAGTTTCGCAATTCGCGGGGCATACAGTCAACACATTTGTCAAACATTTCATTAATGTCTGGATGGTTTTCATATATCTCCTCACTTTGAATTTTTAATATAGTTTAATTTGAGCAATCCTGTTGTTTTACTTTGGATTTCGAATACCCAAACAATCAAATATAGATAGAGAAAATTGTGTACTCAATAAACGAAACAACAAATTTGCAGTGAATTCTAATAATTTGAGCACTATTTTTTGATGCCGTTTTCTTTCAATGTTCATACCTTAAATGACTTAAAGTAAGTGTTTATATAAGGGTTTCTACTTCATGGTGCTGGAAGTCATCCACAATTGCTGGCCAATGTTGTACATGACTACAAAGCGTATGATTACTTTCGAGTTTTGGGTCATTTTGAAGGTAGCCGTTTCTTCTTTGGTTGTTCAAATACAATTTCATAACCTTCAAAATATCTAAAGATGGTAAAAGTATTCGATCGTTTGTTAGTTTCTTATACGCACAGAATATATTAACTTTATTTCTCTTTAGTTATTAGTTCGTAGTTAATAAATGTAATTTGAACATGAATAATCTTTTTCGTTCTTATATTATCGCTTCCATAATAATATATAGCCCACTTAGGAATTACTACATCACTTCTGTAATAGTTATCGCACAAGAAAGATCAGAATAAGAATGAGCCAGTAATTTTCCTTCTTCTCCCTGTTTTCATTAAGAGGGAGAACCAAAACTCTCAATTGTCATCACGTACACAAATCGATTAGCGACGATGAAAAACTTTTTCTTCGTTCCTATGTAACTTTTGGAGGTCAGCAACTTTTTTTAGCCTTTTTTACGCCCAGCCAGACATTGGCAAAATAAGATAAAAGCGAACCAGGAAAGATGAGGCGAAAGTGGGGGAAGTAAAGGGAATGGTGTGCATGCACAATATATAGAGAGTGGTCGTTGTTTTTACTTTTTCTCGCTCCAGCGGCGACGTCCAATACTAATCTACCATAGACGTGACATTCGCGCAATTACGAGATCGTGACGAAGCGTCGATGGCCCTTTTAAAACAAACACATGTGACGCGAAGGAATTTGCAATAAGCCGCCGTTGATGGCGACGCGAAGCGGCAGATGCAACCCCGATAGTATGAATGTGAATAACGACGGCGCTTTATTGTATCAGTTACCATGGATCTAATATTCTTTCATTTAATTACACATGCACATTGTTAATTTGATTATCCAAGTTGCAATCATTAGCTATCATCGCCATCATATTATATAACATTTCTCTTACGAAGAGAACCCATCAAATGTTAAATCTCGTTTCGATTCTGTCTTTATCCGGTGGTATTTTAACTTCTTTATTTTCTTTTGTAGCCAATTAAACACTTCTTGTATAATTTTTATGGAACTACCGGCCGTCAATGATGAAAACTTTTTAACTCATACTAGACGTTTGGACCCTCTATCTAAGTCTTTTTCAATTACTTAGTATGTAATAAAACAATAATATTGATTATGGAGAACATTATGTTGTTGAGCCAAAATGTTCCTTTTTCAAAACTGTCCACTCAATTGGGAGTTGAAAAACATTTTAATAATCATAGATAAAACTGTGCGTGGAACTAAACACAACACATTCAACAGGTATAAACTTTCAAAAGACTGTTATGTTATCAATAGTGCATGCTCTTGGAATAATGAAATTATGACACATACAGTTTTACTAATTGTGTTATAATCAAATATTTTCTTTTGTCTTGACTTAAGGCCGATACTTGTAAGGGCAAATTAGGCAATATAGTGTAAATGTCGTTAAAGTAAACGTCTCTTTAAAATGAAAGGGCACATGTCCAGTTCACATTGACATTTACGCAAAAATGTCGCATTTAAGTCATTAGGTTACCTATGTCATATTCGTGAAACCCCTCAATTTTCAGTTCATAGAAATGTTAATATGCGTTGGAATATATCAGATTAACATTTGCTACACGTGAGATTATACCATTAATGTTTGGCTGTATTTGGAATTCTGAAAATTCATTTAATAATTATCGAATTACGTGGTATATACTTCTCTAAACATTCCAATCAATGCTCTTCAAGAAAGCTCCTGAAAAAGCTCCTCAAAGAAGCTCATATAAAACTCCGCCAAAAAGGTCCTCAAACACTCCTCAAAAAGCTACCAAAAAAGCTCTCGGAAAAAGTTCGCCAAAAAGCTCCTCAAAAAGTTCCCTAAAAAGCTCCTAAACAGCTCGTCAAGAAAGCCTTTCAAGACAGCTGAAACATATTAAAATTAGAATTAAATTTAAAATTGGCATGATCTATTTTCAATGTAACTATTTCAGGTGCTCTGGCTTCCCTCCTATAAGAGGTTTGTTAATTTTCTTTTCTTGAGTATATATATTATTCTTGGAAGCAGTTCTAGCAGTAGAAGAATAAATCCATTAAGCCGGGTTTTCCTAGGAGCAGGTTTTATGGGTTGCGTACAACGTAAAACGCTAGCGCAGTACGTTGGCCAATCAATTCAAACTTCTTCACTTTAAAAAATCCTCTATCTGGGAGTGTCTACCAATTCGATTCTATACTTATTATTGATAAGTCTACGGTAGTCTTACTACAATCTCAACAGCCTTCCTACATCTTCTGATTGTAAGTATAGTCGCCGTCACGATAGTTTAAAATGACCTCAATTGGTACTAATCGAATTATAAGGGTACGCTATTGTACTTACCTATGAAGCATAATCGTGTACAGTATTTGTCTAATCCGAAGAATTTAGAAGGGCTACCGGTTTTAAATGCATTTTATAATATTGCACTTTATATTTAAACTAATGAGTTTTTCGTGTAGTAACTATGAATTGGTTTTTAATTAATGTTTAATTATATTGATTATATTATTCTTATTTAATTATTTAAAACAGCACCTGTAGCCCCTTTTAAACTTTTCGGAATACTCCTTTCCCTTATAATCCGATTAGCACAAATTGATGTCATTTTAAAATATCCTGACGGCGACTATAGGTCTTGTGCGAATTCAGATCTTTATTGCTAGAAGGACGACCAATCGCTACGCATCAGTGTTTCTAGAAGGGTTATGGGTACTGCTTACATAGCTTCTTGCATTCATATTGTCACGGGCTAGGCGCGTGGGGTGGGAGGGCGGTAGTAACTCAGGGGTAGCACTCGCTGAGCAAGGCACACCTAAGGCAATATAATAATTAGAATAATAACAATAATAATTGTGCATATCTTGTGTACGTTTCTAGTGGACTCGACCTAGTTTGGCAGGGGTAGGACTGAATGAAGCAAAACCAAACTTAACAACTCCTGTAGGGAGTTGAAAGTGGTGTCCCTAACGGAGAGTCTCCTTGCAGAGAGCCTCTTTGTGGAGAGTCCGCTTTCGGAGAAAGTCTCCTTACAATTGTCTATGAACTAATTATTACATAGCCCCACTCCTGAAGTCCGATTTGTGGTAATATTCACCCCGGCTTGTACTAAAAGAACACCTTTAGCATTCACAAGTATTTTTTCTTAATGCACTTGTCTTGTTTACAAATCGTAACCAGTGTCCTATTTTTGATATTTCTATTTTAGTTTTTTTTTAGTTTTGATTTATGGTTTCAAGATACGTACATATATTTATTCGCTTTCATGAAGCAATAAATACAACGAACGGATATTTTTCCCGCAGTGTCACAAATATTCCACAAACCCAGATTTCGCAGGGTTGACCTGGAAAACGAATCGGGTCACGCAAGGTCGCGAAACTTTATGTAAATACTCCAATGTAAACGATTTAAACGGTTGAACTGGTTCCGTTTATAGAAAATGAGATCGATATCGAGACGTATATATTGTTTAATCGTCTAACTTCGTAATTGTATCTGCTTTGAATTGGAGTAAACTTTGATGGACCGATTTATTGTTGCGATATCCGTTCGTGTATTTACTGAAACGGCAAAGACTAAGTGAGTTTATGAGTTGGCTTCCATGATTGTTTTCGTAAATCAAACATTCGATAAAGACGATACTTTAACGATTCACGCACAAACAATAAATAGTAAATTTAATGTCTGCGGGAATATTTTGAGGCATGTTGTCGGTATCAAAACTTTAGTGTTGCTTTTATCGTCAATACCATCGTACGATACCCTATTTATTTATCTATCTATATCTATGTCCAACAGATTTATAAAAGATTCCAAATATAGGACAAAATACATTATGGTGAATGTAAAAAAAAGTTCAATACGTGGTAATATAGGTGATAACTCAATAATACTGCTCATATCTACAACATTAAAATATGCCATTATTTAAGGGCTTCCTTAGAACAAAGCGGTTTGAAAATTATACAATCAATAGAATCTTCAGAAGACAATTATTAAAAATCGTGATAACTATTATACAAACGTTATAAGAAAACTCAATTACTAACGCAGGGTCATATAAAATTTTTGCCTTTTAACCATGTTTAAGCTAGAGGCAAGTTTACCAACGATTATTAATTGAGTGTCCGAATATTTATTCGCACTAAACACATTGAAGCACCCGACTGATGATGAGAATACTGGGATCACATTCCCATTTATACATTACAAATATGTTGGACAGGACAACTGTAACTACAGAAGACTTTCCTAATTTTGAGGAATTTCTAGAACTCTTAGCGAATCGTGCTGATGCTTTAAAAACGTTTGGAACCAATCACAGCAGAAATTTATAAACCTAAGATACACGTTTCAGCAGCAACACAAAATGAACAGCCATGATAACATCCAAAATTTATTATTGCAAAAAGGCACATTCAATTTATCACTGTCAGGAGTTTCTAAAGTTATCTATTAAAGATGGTATTGAAAAAATCACATTAAATTTGTGTAAAAAGTATCTATAAAATTTGCTATAACTTGTCGTTCTGGTGTTTTGGGATTAACGACTCTCGACGATGATAAAAGGCGTGTATGAACACATACAATTCCAAGTTCTACGATGCAAAAACAGTTCGATTGCCGTTTATATATATTTCGTATGCCTACCTACCGTTTTAGCCCGTATTATTGAAATAGGCAATATTTCATTGCGAAGTATCAATCAGAAGTAGATTTGGCCGACTAGAGCGATAAGAATCAAATAAACAAACCTACTCGACCGATGAATACGTGTAGCTGAAATACATCGGCGTAGCGATAAAATTACTGTTTTCCATCGTACTGAATAGTATCCCGCGCGCCGTCTCGAACGAAGAGCATATGAAGCGGGCATGAATACGGTACTTTACTATACTATTAACAAGTGGATTTATATGAAATAATTTTGTTTTTCTTTTGACTCCTCTCAATATATTTCCGGACATATAAGAATCGAAATATAACGGGAAAATCATTAACCGAAGGTATAAACCCCAACATCCGACATTAATAGCCGCCAGTATCCGAAACTTGCTCCCGGGGTGTGCACACATGAATTATGCTTTAGGGCGGCGTGTTCAATTAAATCAACCCTTAATCGGTCATGAAAATGACTGACAGATATCGAGGGTAATGACAGCGCCGCTATGTATACACGCGTCTGCCACCACCGGTCACTGCCGTTGTGAGGGTGACGTAGCATTGACCAACGCCCGCGGCGTCTTTTCGGTGAAGGGTAAAGTTCCGGCGATGATTTGGTAAATTTCGGAAGGGCATTGGGAGGAAAGAATCCGCCTCAGGCACACAAACAGAAGATTTGATTTCCGGTGTATTTTATATACATACATATATTTACATGCCCCCAGATATAAACTAAATATATCTTTCATATACAACCCTTGTATCGATATTTTCCATCCTAAAGGTATGTAAAGTAATGAACTGAAAACAACTCTTAAGGAAAGGGAGCAGCTGTAACTTTATTTATTGTTTAAAATGCTTTCCCGTTTATTGTAAAAAAAAATCTCTGCCTCTTTGATATAATAAATAATAAATATAAGGACGTTCGTCCATTTCTAAACCTATAACTCTAAATAACGACCCGCGAGGGGTAACCATATCGTTTATATTGAAAGAGGAAACAAGCTTTTTGTAGAGGTAAATACACTTTCTCATTGCTCAAATCAAGCTCTTTTTTTTCTTGTGGAAGCCGTCTAACAGGGAGTATCCGCAAATACAGCAGCTTTTTGACTCTTTCTATTTAATCTCCCATTTGCTTTATTTATTAAATCACGCCATCTATGCTGATGCACCTTGAAATAATCGGTACAGCTCTTTGGCTGGTTATCTGTTCTCGTACTATGTGTGATTTTGGAAATTCCTAGAATAAGTTCTAGGTCTATATATGAAGACAATTATCGCTTTCTATTAACTTCCTTCGATATTCGAGTTCCCACACTAAAATGATTTCGTTCGGTTTTCTCAAGCTATTTAGTTCTCGAACGCATACCAAACAAACCAGTTTTGATTGTATCTGGGTGTACACTAATTTCTGATAAAAACTACGTACTGCATTTATTTTTGTGACAAAGATCCCTTGTATTTAATCTTGTTCTGTCGGTAGATTCCAATGATATATCCGCGTCTCTTTGAATTTTTTAATCAGTCTCAGGATCCAACATTATCATTATTCATTACTCAATTTTCAACGAAACCTTTTTGTTTCTGATTTACCTACATCAAAAGCAATTACTGAGACGGTTAATTTCGACATACATACTCTGTAGTTATGTGAGCAACCCATGATTCTATTCGCTGTAATTTCAGAGCGATTGTACAATAATGTTCCCTGTAAATCTCAAAAACTCAGATAGAAATTCTTAGAAGAATATTTTCAATTTCAGTAGTAGGAACATAAACCCACCCGCAAGTGTTTGATATGTAAATTAGAGAAAAAAGATAGGCAAATATGCATATGCATGGCTTACTGCATCTTCATCACACATATTACAGATTCCCTATTATTCCGACGTTCGCGGGCAAAAATTCAATATCTGAGCCGAGCGCAACTACAATAGCAACATACATACTGTTGTTATCGCGTTCTTACACTTGGAAACGCAGTGTCATCGTAATCCGAGACGCAGCGGACTATCACATCTTGGCGGTATGCGATAAAGATGCCGCTACCTTTTCGGCTTGCGCATTTGACCATTGTCGTTGCCGCCAAAGGATTAAATGCAAAAATATTTTTTAGTATCTGGGCATGCCCAGTCGTGATTCTTAAAATGTTAATTCCCAAGCTTCTTTGTTCCTATTTTGTTCCAATTGACTGTTTGTTAACGCATTTCACTGGTACCTACACAATTTACGAATTTTTCGAAATTAACACGAAAAATATTTACCTACCTTATTAACAGAATTTGTTATTATGCGTGTGGGTACATCTTGTTTTGATGTCGGCAAAGTTTCTATTAGAATAAGAAAGCAAGTTTTAGTTTGAAAGTATGGTATTTTGATTAAGTAAAAACCGTAAAACTAAAAATGAATTTACGTGTTTACAAGAACCTTTTTCCGACGCTCATTATCGCCACATGGAATTTTGTGAAATAACGATTAATAAATATCACAACCACAAGAAAGGATTTTTTTTAATAACGTATTGTTTACAGACGAGAAAACATTTCTACCTTCGTCACCAGTCACTGACTTTTTATGCGGGATTTTGTTTTTGTTTTCTACTGCGTCTGTTTCTTTGAACATTTTGATTAACCGGAATACAGTAGAATAATCAACAAGTTTATTCGGATGACGTATATTAAAAATTGCTGTTGTTTCTCTGGCGCTCTTATAATTTTGGCCTGTAAAAAAAACTATACGAATATAGGCACACAAGATATATAAATACGAACATAAATATAGAAAAGTGACTTCAGTAAAATGTAAAAAATATTAAAAGATAAAAGATACTAGTTGAAATTACTTAAATGTCAAAATTTTTTTTTCATAAATTGCTAATATTAAGTATTGGTTATTTCTTTCTAGAATTTCACATACATTAAAGTATTATTTTTTATGTTCTTTACAGTAGCGTAGATTAAACATATTTATAAAATGTATTTACAGCTACTAGATACAGTCCATTGCAACAGAACTGTCATACTGGAAACCTACATACTTTATACCTTTACTTGTTTGACCATATTTAGAGATTTTACTTCAGTTCAGCTACTAAAACCGAAACAAATGGAAATATGTGATTTATTAAAAAAATATTTGGAGAAATTGTGATTTTTAATATTTTTAAATATGTTTACAAAAATTTGTATACAGCCTTAGAATTGAATTTTCAACTTTTCAAATAACTTTTTTGGATATCACATCATCTAACCCCACTTTTTGCTGATCCATTGCACATTTTTTTAAATATCTCACCACCCTAGTGGTTACGTGACAGGTGTCAAAATAGAGTTTGAGATGTTAAGACATGCTGAATCTGTCCCCCATGATAAATTCTAGCCGCTTTTAATAATACAAAAAAATCCCATACGTTGCAACATTTATGCTAGTCACTATATCTGTAGATCGCTCGAAGATGCCCTCTCTGTATACCTGCATATTGATGGTAAAATGTTTATTGTATTATTCCTAAGCATCAGCATGATTCATACATGATAAAGGTTACAAGTCATAATATAAACGCAAAATAAGGTGCAATTACTTACTCAATATTGATGAATAAGGAATAAATTCAATCTGCAGTACATTATTCATCCTGATTTATTTTTCTATTCTTACAAGAATTATTATCATAGCAAGAGGCTTTTGGCACTTAGAATCTTATATTTTTCCTTTCCGTATCGACGTTGAATTTCCGTACCGTCATCATTTTCGGAGACCGGGCATAGAGCATCAGCCGATCCGTTTCACTTGCGGTAAATGCTGAGTCGTCTAATGTGGCGAAAAGCGGTTTCGCGTGCGCGGATGGGACGTGCTGCTGAATATTCATGATTACGCCGGCTCATTCCAACTTGCTTCTGAGCCCTTCCGCCCCTCCGCCCTCCTCTCGATGCGACCCGACTACGCTGCTGTACAGTGGGAGTCCGTTTGACGAGCCGCTTAACGGAAAGCTCATCGCCATCGATTAGGGCAGCGTTTTAATTGCATATTACGCAGATATTTGTTACAGATGGCTTGTTTCGTCCTGCGTTCTGTTGTTAGGTCGTGGCCGATAGCGACTGTAAAATACTGTGTAGAGTAAGAGGAAGCTGCGATAAACGACAGGTTTTGTAGCCCTTTCAAGAGATTCGACGTAATGTGTCGTAAAGTTTAGCACCGTTTTGAGATAAGCACTTTAAAAACGGCCTGGATACGGATTACATTTCCATATGGTAAACTATGTTTCAACTTAGAAAACCCGGTTAACGTACTATACTTTGAAAAAGTCACCCTGATGCTTAGGAGAAAAAGCGCTTTCTAAATTCCAGGGTAAAAACAATGATAAAAAAAAATGTATATACAGAATTTTTTTAGAACATATTTTCGATTCTCGGTAAAATATAAATCTCGCTCACAAATCAATCATGAAGTACTAGAACGAAAGAAATTATCACTCACGAAGGAATCATATTTTGAATCGTTCCTGAATATAACTTAAATGGGTTTGTATTGTTCTATCGCCATTTTTTGTCGAACATTAGGGGTTCAAGGAAAGAAATTAATATGATTCTTATATGTTTGAGAGTTTGTTTATTGGTTTCAGTAAAGACAATACCTATATCTTGAGGCATGTCGAGGATTTTAGCAAATACACACATATGGTTCCAAATGAACATGTTTTCGCCAAAAATCTGTATCGACGTAATCGTTGTGCAAATTGACATAAAATTTTGTATGCAAATAGTTGGTGTTTAATGTAAACAATTGAAAGCTGTGAAAATATTATTAGTTTATAAATAAAATCATTTCTACATATTGAGGTATGTATCTAATTGTATATAGGACTACATACGTGCTAAAGAAATTAAATTAAAAGACTATATACAAATACCTATTATTAATATGTGTATATATAGATTAATTGGTATACAGCTTATGCAGCTGGTAAAAGAAATAGGTAAAATCATTGAAACTTATATTGGTCACAGAATCATAAATGCCAAATTACCAATTTTCGATAATGCTTACTTATAATTATAAAGTAAGCGGTAAATATATAACTATCATCTACTGATTATGAAGTGTAATTCTGTGTGAAACACTGTATACAAGAAACAGTAAATTTTGTATATTCAGATTTTTTTGTTTACCGGTTTTAATTTCCATAAATTTATTCCATTTTGTTTTATTTGGGCCTGCCCGTAATTTTTTTTATAATCAATTTAAAACCTTTTTACGTTTCGGAGTCTTTTTATTTAATTTTCAAAACATTGCCGTACATGTATCTTCGATGTTGCAATATATGTACAGCAATGTTTTGAAAATAGAATAAAAAAATTCAGAAACGTAAAAAAGTTTTAAATTGATTATATATAAAAAATATTACCGGCATGCCCAAATAAAACGAAATGAAAGAAAAATTGAACAATTTATCATTATTGGGAAATAGCGTAAAAGAGGATATTACGTCATCCATCGCTATCTAGTACATTTAATGATTATGTGCTTCTATCTAGATTGTTTTATAAATGGACCAGATGAGCATAGCTAAGTATGTAAGTAAACATCTTCTTTGTAGCTAATCTAGAACATTTTCTAGAATGGTGCAGTCTGATTTTTCTATAATCGTTGTTACTAAATTCTTGGGTATTTTCAGATAGTTGTCCAAGAGATAAGATTGAAGTGCATTTAATAATGCCATCTCCATGAATAAGAACTTTATGAACTGAGGATGGCATATAGTACCAATTACCCATTAGATTTGTTTATATGGAGTTCAGCTGTGAGCGTGTGTATTTACCAAACTTTCTTGCATTTATCTTATACCACACGACATAGTTTGAAATATTATATAAAATCTTATTAATGTTTCATCAACTCCTGTTATTTGACAAACAAGTAGAATTGCTAAAAAATCTTGCAATATTTCGTCATAGCTGTTGCCGCTAACTTGACGGGGTTGGTCAATTACTATACCGAATTCGTTACGGATACCTCTACTAGTTTCTATCCCTCCTTAAGTTTTAATTTCTTCGGTAATAGTGGATCATTCTTAGAGCGCTGTATTATAAAATATGTAAACAATATTTATACTTTTTTTTCTAAGCATTTTGTTCTTCTTATAATATACTTGGAGGACGCATAAGTACAGATTTTTATTTTATTCTTGTCATTAAAAAAATATATTGTAAACATTTACGTTACACGTTAGAAAATAATAATATGTAATCCTGCGCCAGTTTGAAATATTTAATTTTCATATAGAAATGCAACGAAATGCAGTGTGAATTGCAATGCATCTTATAGGCAGATATCTTAGCTTTCAAATGTTGTGTATAACTGAACTCGGTCGAACTCTGCACAGTGGAAAACAGGAAATTGTAGTTCCAAAAAGTAAACGAAATACACATTACAGTGATATATAACACATTAGTTTAATTGATATATTATTCGTTTATTTCACTGCGTATTCAATACACAGGCGTTGGCCTTTCTTGTGAGGAATTGAAACGGTCAACTTCCGGGTGTAAAACCGTAGTGGAAGCTTCAAACGATAAAACAAAGTTGGTAAACAATACTTTCGTGTGTATAATTTGCTACAGCAACAATTTTAACATCCAGAATGATAGCATGTTTAGCAAATCTTTCAATAGAGTTGAATCACACTGCGATGCACTGCTTAACTTTAGCAGGAACTTTTATATTAATATTATTCGCCACCAATAATTTACTGCACTTTAAGGAAAATCACAACTTTCATTAAATTTAGCTTCATAAAGTGATTGTTAACTAAACAAATAAAGAAAAGATTTTTGACACTACGAGGAAAATGTTTAGACCCTACATTCAAACAAATTGACTTTATCAATTTTTCCTTTGGTACATGCCTCAATAAATTAAAACTACCTGATTATATTAAACTCTAAATGAACTCAATTAAAATTTGTAATATCTTCCAATAAACGTCAATCAATTTCTAATCTCTTCACTCCTCTCCCTTCAGCTATCATTTAATTCCCTTCCTTTTTGTACCGCTGACATAACCGGACGTAGCGAGGGCTGGCAGCGAATCTTTTGCTTTCCTGACCGTCGCGTACGTCGCATAAACGTAGGATTAGAACATTTGAAGGGGGTACCCGATAACGGCATAACGGTAATGGTCAGAAAAGAGGATTATTTTTTGTATCTAAATGGATCGCATATGTTCAGATACCGCCTATGCGACGGTATTGTGTTAATACATTTTTCGGGTGGCAATGCAGGAAACGGGAAACACTATAGTCGGGCAGTATCTGGCCCTTATCACGAACCTTCGCAAGACCGTTTCATTCTGTTCCGCGTTGGGGAGCAAGTTGGGTACAAACACTAATGCTCCTAATGTTTTTTAATATTTCTTCTTTTAGTGCGTAATATAAACGCTTTAGGGGGGTTCTGAATAGTATTATTTATTATTTAGTATTTCATTATGAGGTCGTTTTCACCGACGCGGGTTTAAATTTATATACCCAAAAATAAATACGCGATGGAGCATTTTTATTTTTAAACAGGAAAATTGACATACAAAAATTAAAACTACCTAGAGATCGTGTTAAATTAGAAAAATACTATCTTTACTATGCTAATAATCACAGGTAGATATATTGACAATAAAATACTTTCAACATTCGTTCTGTACGCACATATTCCATGCTTTTATTACGGCTGTTGTGCATACTTTTAAAGCCAGCAAGTGTGCTTTGTATCTGTCAAAGGATAATGTTGCTTTATAGTTGATTCTGCTGTGTGTAGCCGGTTGTATATTTGGAATTCATTGTTGCAACATTAAACGCAAATTCAAACGAAAATCTACTTTTGTAGTTAAAAGTAACTAAAAATGCTCTAGAAATATTTCACGTACTTTGTTCAGACTGTAAAGGGTACAAAATTTAATTTTTCTTCGATACATATCTGCACATTTTAATACAAAATTCGATGTTTTAATTTGTTACGTAAGTGTTTCTATAGTGCACAGTACCCTGACTATTTAATGTATCCCCCTTGTGATGTATCTGATGATGTGTTTTATATTATATTTTACTCTCGTTTTAACTTAGATTATTGTAATGACTTATATGTAGGTTAGGTATAAAAATTTATAAGTTAAAATTACTTATTAAAAGTCCTAATACTTCTTCTGACCGACGTTTCATCCACAATTACAGAGGACATCATCAGGGCTGCTTCTTTCGTCGCTGTTAACCTGAAACTGAAGAACTGACATATGAGGATAGGTTTATAAGCGGGTAATGGTTTCGGTTCAGTGAGGTGTAACGGTTACGGTTGGATTGTATCGAAAGGAGGGATCTCCACATGTTGTGAAGTAACCATCCTCACAATTAAGGTTATTAGGATGTTTATGGATTTGAATGGAAAGGTTCGCTTGTCTAAATCTTCCAAAAAATGGAACACCGAGACTGTTAACTAGACGTAGAGGAAACCAGTTAGTCAAAAGTTTCAAATTGAATAGCGCTTGAGAGAAATTTTACAGCATTCCGTTGTTTCCGAGGATACAGTTTCAAGAGGACTTAAGAGAAGAAGTGTAAAATATCGCAAAAGAAAGAAATGTGCTAAATACACACCAAATCAATTAGCTAGAATACCGAGATGTTGCCATGCTTTAAGGCGCATTCAATTTGCAAATAACAGTCATCGTCACACATGATGAAAAATATTTTACTTTCAGAAATTCCGAAATTAGAGGAAACGACTGTTTTTACGCCGACAATATAGGAGAACGTCCAGACAATATAAAATACAAGCAAAAGGCCAAATTTGCTGTTAAAGTTTTAGTTTGGTGCGCGATATCCATTTGTGGGATTTCCAGATCTTGTACTGGACGAGTTAGAGGCGAAGCTTTATATAGTCGAACAATAGTATTTTAAAACACAAGTGTCACAATGACGTTTATGTAATGCGAGTACAAGTTTGAATAATTCAATGTAGGAGCATTACAAGGTCATTGTGACACGAGTTTTTTACAGTATTTTTTTCTAATTTACACATTAATCGCCCATATTACATTCCGGTAAGCGTCTCACCAGTGCGTTAATATCTCTACAGTGTGCTGTAATAACCATTTCAGCACTGCGTCGTCGTTTGTGTTAGCTTTATTGTAACATCCAATTAGAAACAATTATTAATTTTATCCACCAGAATCATGGTGAAGATGATGTATGCGAAGCTCAAAATTGGCTGAATGCTTACAACACATCTTTTATGCCGAAAATCGGAAACCCACAAAATTTACCACAGGCTTGGTCAATTGGAGATTTCTGGGTTAATTTGGCTCGAAAAGTAAATGATGGAGGTTGGGAAGCCGAAAATGAGCAACAATTAAAACGGCGAATTCTTAGAAAAAATTATAACTGTTCCGAAAAATTGCCCTAAGATCATATTTACTTTTTAAAATATTCTAAAGAAATTCATGCCAAAACTTTTGGGATATACGTTGTTAGCCAATTGGTAACATACAGGGATTATATGAAGCACATTAATACTATGTTTACTTTTGCATTGTGGTGGTGTCATTACTCTACTTCTTTGTAATTATATATATTTTTATATATTTTTGTTATATAGGAACTTTCGACTATATAAGTTTAGTTCTATTTCGCATAAGTCCTATTTTGGGGAACTTCTTCAATACGTACAAATTGCGAGTATATTTTATTTTATGCTACAACTTCGTGTATATCTCGTTGCAAGTTCATTTTTCCGCCACTTCTAGACGCTTCATTTTTTGTACTGTGCTTTACGTATTGGATTCGAAGAGACATCGAAAATCCCGTCGTACTCCGGGACGTAATCCTCTCTCCCGCGAAGAGGAAAAGTAAACGTCAGATACGTTTACGTCTACTACTGAACGATGGCGCTCCCAACACTCCGGCACGCTCCGGCACAACTGGGCCAATCGATAAAATAGGGACACCGACGGCCGTGTGCAATTCAAACAGCACCTCGGCCGCGTACGAGCGCGTGCAACCCACCCACGTCCTAACGCGTCGCCATCACCCCCGCACAAACAAACACGTTGACGTATGTACGTTTACACATGCAATTGTACCGATGTGTACCTAAATAGAGGTACTGCTACGGAAAAATAAGCGAGTGCCGGAGTCGACCGGAGCGAACGGACCGCGCATCCGCCGCATGATCCGCCGAAACTACCGCCAAAGTTAAACTCCGTGTCAGCGGTGCACGTTTTAATATCCCGTTGTGTTTTACTATCACAGACTTACTTGTCTTCTAGTAGGTACTTTTCAACGACAAGATGATGGTAGATTACGTCGACAGGATCGGTGAGTGCCTTCTCAGACTGTTTATATCGATCACGTGTGGCGTTTATTTTAACATCCCCACTTCTTCTCGCTACGCCGCGCCGTTACACG
Organism: Cetonia aurata; assembly: GCA_949128085.1. Lineage (NCBI taxonomy): Eukaryota > Metazoa > Arthropoda > Insecta > Coleoptera > Scarabaeidae > Cetonia > Cetonia aurata. The sequence goes on along the minus strand of OX421885.1, from coordinate 19,437,507 downwards.
TTGAGGCGGGCATCTGTCAGTTACAGTATATTTTGTCCTCTAAATGACATAACACTCTTTTACTCTATCACGAACTTATGTCTTCAAGGAAACGACGAAAGGAAATATAACGGCGTTGAACATGAAATAGACATATTTCTTTTCATGTTTAGTATTTAATCCAAGTAACGAAAGCCGCTCTTCTTTCTGTATACATGTAAATAAAAGTGTCACTTTATAAATGCATACCTTTGCTTATAAATTAGAAACATATACTGTTTAAATATCAACAATACAAAAATACACTTGTTGCTTCATACCCTAGGAACAATTCCAATATTTCATTGACTTAGAAAAAAAGACCCTATATTTAATTATAATAATAATAATCTAATAATAATAATAATAATAATCTTTATTGTCCAACAGAAAAACATTCCATATAAAGGACATATAAAGTAAAGAGTAAGTAGTTACAGTGTAATAATAATAATAATAACAACAATAATAGTACTAGATAATTCTACAAACTGAAGCTATTTCACAAAAAAAAAATAAAAATAAAAATAAGAGAAAGATAAACTTACAATATAAAAGAAAATCTACATTCTTTAAGCGCATGCGTCATCCGAAATACATCTGAGTATTATTGTATCTTTTTTTATTTAAAACTATACCTCAACAAAAGTTCAAAAAAGAAATTTTATTTGTAATTAGCAGATGGTTCAGGCGACCAAATAAAGAATGGTTTGTTTACGTTAATATCATTGACAGTTTTTCCATAACCCACATGCATTGCTATTAAGTGCGATAAGTATAAAATTAGTCTGGGTATGACTAAAGAGATATGTTATAGGAAACAACATTGCATGTTCTAAATTGAAGGAAGGTTGAAGCAATGTCAACAATCATATTGATTATCTTAAAATGTAAAAGATTTTTCAACGTATTTTTCTACTCTTACTATCCTAGTAGATATCAAAAGACGTGCCAAAACAAATAGAAATTGGATTGATCCCACTATTATAAGTTGGTCCTATCAACTGAAGTTTTACATGAGTCTTATAAAGAAACAAACAACAAATGGAAGTAACTTTAGAATATTTTTAACTATATGACAGGTAGCAATGTCACGGTTATTCCAGAGATCTGGGAATCGGAAGCAATCGCCTACAGCTTCTCAAAACATTTTCATGCTCTTCAAAACATACCAGATAGGAAAAAATGAAGCTACTACTGTTGATAATAGACCAGATTGCTTGTATCTATATCCATCCAACAGAGGGAATTGGGGTTCATCTAATTATTGCTTCTTCTGAGTGGCATAATCAGTATTCCGCTTGCAATCGGGAAGTTTCCAAACATGTTAAAGTGTGAAATTGTGCTGTATAAGTATATATAAAGAAGACGTAGGAAGCGATATAAAAACTATAGGTTTACAAGGTTGCTTCCTCTATCTACATAAATGCTAAAGAAGATTATTTAGAATCGCGTGTTAGAATTATTTTTCAAAATAGTTATGCTACCTAATCACCAACATGGCCTTCTTACGTATCAAATCTACCAAAACAGCTAATCTTTAAATCTTTATTAGGAAATGAGAGAGGTACCGTTAAATAATTTATATAAATTAACCCAGTCTTATTTAACATGGAGAGGGGAACAGCATCATGAGATGTACTCAAAATTGAAGGAGGTAACAGCAGAGAGTGCTTACCGTAAGTGGTGAAAATTCGCCGATGTTATTTCATTAGAGCAAACGATTTGGAAGAGATGACAACGAGTAGTAATAATATTGTCCAATTGTTAGAGTTTGAAAAATAATTTGAAATGAAGCTATGCAAAACATAATTCATATACTTCAAGAAAATCTATGATATATTTTTGTCAAGGTATAAGGTACATTAATGACCAAGAAATTAAAGAAATATAACATGCTAAAATATTGAGCATGTTGATTGATAGCAAATTAAATTTGACAAGTGTGACTAAATAATCAGCAGCCACATAAAAGTATTTTATTATTCATACGAAAAATCTCTATTAACTTATGAAATTTTATTTTGATACTGGAACTTACTACCTGAAAATGAATAATTTGACAAATGTTTAAATTAACAAGGACAATATATTGTTGAACTTTCAATTGTGAATTAGGGTAGATATACACGGCTTAACCAAAAGTGAATCTAAAATACTACTACATTGTTGCTTGAACAAAAAAAAATCTACAAATATGGTCAAACCTTTCTTAAAGTCATTCTAAAAACGATTCTTCTGCCATTGAAGATTGTTCAGTTTTTCCTTTAAATTTGGTCTATTTTTAAGTTTTCTTCAAAAAAGTATTAACTACATTTTTAATTGAATGTTACCTGACTTTTTGGTCTCATTATTTGTATTACTATTAAACTACTATTGTACCTGCTGAAGCTAATCAAACTTGGGACATGCGCAGAACGACATGTCAACAACATTCAACTTTCTGGTAGCAAGTGGAACAAAGACAATGAAACTGAATGGAAATAGCCAAGTAATGTACGGATGGTTCCAAAATGGCAGAAGGAACAACATACGAATATATAAGTCTATAACCAAATGCTTCGAATAAGTATTTTCTAGTCAAAAACACGCTATAGGAGGCGTCCAGTACAATATTGAAATAAACTACGGAAAGGAATGAAGCATGTTAGTTGAAACATTCTGGAGATATATAACTGAAAGAGATCAATAAAATACATCAACCTGAGAAAACATGAGATACAACTGAATGGAGAAAAAATAGAAGAAGCGGAGGGACACAAGTATTTGGGAACGTTTATCGAAGAGAACGAGAAGGTGGATAAAGAAATGAACGAAAGAGTGAAAGTATTAGGAAAAATGTTCAAATCGCTGAAGAAAACATTCTTTGGAAAACGGGAAATAGAAAAGAAAATAAAAACGGAAGTGATCGAGAGATTTGTAAGACCAGTAATGTTGTATAGTAGTGAATCTTGGATGCTAACAGGTAAGCATAAATCGAGAATAAACGCCGTAGATATGAGATTTCTAAGAAAGATATCCTAGTTTTGAGAGACAGAATATGAAATGACGTGTTTAGGGAAGAACTGGAAATTGAGCCTGTGCAAGAAAAGATAGCAGAAGGTCAACTAAGATGGATTGGGCATGTGCGTCGAATCAAAGACGACAGAATAACAAAATGGATTATGGAAACTAAAGAAGAAGAACAAAACTGAAGAAATACGACAGGAAGGCCGAGAAGAACTTGGACGGAGGAAGTGAGAGAGGAAGCAGAGAAGAGGGGCATCGCGTGGAAGGATATAAGAAAAACTGCGGAAGATAGACCTAAATGGACAGAAATATGCAGAAAGAAATAATAACTTAACTCCACGCCTACACCTAACGATAGATTAAGAAACGATTAAGAAGAAGAATAATTTATATGATCCTGCCTATAATACAGACTACAGGCAAACTGAAGATACATTTGCTCCAAGACTGGGGCTTCTACGGGAGGCAAATAAACATCTGAAAGATTCAGGAAATGTTTATATTTTTTTTATTTAATTAAACACCTCTTTTATGATTTTCAATACTATGACTTAGAATAATATATACATAACGTATATTGGCGACAATTTATAATAAATAACTATAAATATAGGTATGGAAAATGCTAGTTCTCCATTATATTTCTTCCAGGATACTTTACAATTGCCATCTTAATAACATTAATTGTGCAACTTTACCTATTTTTTTACTTACTCACCTCTATTTTCCTTTCAGCAAAATATATGTTATGAGTAGGAATGCAGAAACCCATCTTTATACAATAACAGCCTCAACAATGAGTTTTCATTTTACAAGGATCGCTTCTGCATATACTTTGTCCTTTTCCCATTCAACCCTACAAGAAACTGAGGGCATAGCAGTATGGACGGCAATATGATCCGCCCTAGTCTGATAGACCTATAGAAGATGCAATTAGAGATATATAATTTTATTTTTGTTTATTCATGATAACGATCTACGTGTAAGGCTGGGAATCCCAAACAAAAGGGAAAGTAGATTCTGTGGAGAACAGCATGGAATATCTATCCATCTTTCCAGAAATTGTGTAGCGCTGTTCATCAATCGTAGAGAAAAATATATCTAACCTGAAGCCTCCTCACATCTTGCACATAATAAATAAAATAAGGTTATCTTGCATAAACTACTATGCTAAACTAATAATTATGCATTTTAAGAAAAATAGATACTTTCAAACCCATCCTAAAGAATTTATGTTTGTAGAAAAATATTCCTGTACACATTGTTTATTCTTGCATATAGTCAATGTAATTATATAATATGTAATCTCTAGGTACGTATGAACCAAAGCATCGGAGAACGGCAACTTATTATACTTTGAATAATAATAAGTGGTTTTATTAAAAGACTCAATTCATTCGTCCAGTTCCTTCAATAAGAATTTTCAATATGTGCTAAGCACCATCCAAATTGCGGCCAAAAATAAACACCGAAACAAAGAAAAGCAGAAGAGAAGAGGAATAAAAGTTTGTCATAAAAAGTTTTAATTGGCATTGACAAAAAATCAAAACAAACGAAAGTGTAGGAGTTCCATAAATTTTAATTACACTTTGATTTAAATTAGAGATTACAGTTAATAGCAAAAAAAAAAAAAAAACTCTCAAGAATGCATTCTTTTAATTTTCGGACCATACTACCTTTTTTATTCCATTCTACCATAGTTAAAATTTAAAATATTGAAATTGTGATAATGTAGATTTATTCTTTGTAGTAAAAACATTGCAACGTCATATAAACATGTACAAATGGACGTATATGTCACGTATCATACTTTTAATATTTTATATTTTACAACCGTAATTCTGTTTAAATATGTCACATATATACCGATACAATAAACTATATAAATTATGAGGGATATAATTTTTAGAGACAGTAATCATAACATACAACGTACAACGTAAAACTTCGTTCTGATTTCATTTCGATATCTACGGCAATAAATTCGAGAGCCGGGGAGTTTTAATCTAATAAACCCGTCAGTGAATTATAACTTATGCCATACGCACTTTATCACGCGAGCTGAAATCAGTCCAAACGATATTTAACCTCCCTCCCTCCTCGTGCAGGCAACAGCGTAGCCCGTAGACTCATCCTTGACGATCACATAGGCGCATTCTCTTCCCTCAGAAAGCTCTCATCTTTTTTATCGCCTATCCTGCGCTAGGAGCGCCGTTCATTCATTACAAAATGCACTTTGCACCAGCTCTAATACGATACTGGAGCCGTTTATAAACAGCTATACGCGCTTGACGCATTGCTCCCAAGGCTCCCGCCCAAACGCCCCGAGTTCGGTTGCGAGAAGGATGACCGAGGCAATTGTCAACTTTACACCGTCAAAAATTATTGCGGACATTTTTCTCCTGCTTCTGCGGTCGTCGGAAAGCGCTCTGTAAAGTGCCCGGAGTGCACGGCTGGGACGCTCTGATTAAATTTAAACTCGGCATTAGTCATTTTTTTATCTATTTCTTTCCATTGCGTTGGTTGGTTTAGTGTGTATCCTTTTGCCGTTCCTTCAATTTAATGTTTCGTTTCTTCTTCAATTCGTATACGTACCTCTACATAGTTAAAGTTTGACAAATACTTCTCTCGCTTTGTAGCTTCAATTTTCTTATATAACCTTTTTATCTAATAAATTCTTTTCTTAAATTTCTCAACTTGAACTTCTAGAAACTAAAGTTTATCTGTCAATTTACCATCATGATTTCCTTCCTAAAAGATCAACTACTACAAACTTAGTAGAAATAACACAGTTTATAAATGTCTTGATGATAAGCAGCAAGTTGATGTCATATATTCTGATCTTTCAGTAAGGCTTGGGCACAATTCATCATTCATTATTCTTATCTCTAAACTCTAAACGGATACTTACATAATCGATCTTCGTATGTTCCATTTAATAGCTTCGCATCTGTTTTATTTGAAATTTCATTTGGTGTGCCACAGGAATCTAACTTAGGGCCACAATAACGATACCTTCTGGACATATTCAATTGTAAAGTGTTGGCTTCACTTATAGTGTTGGAAGACCTTAAAATTTCTTGTCATATAATATCTACAGCTGATTGCTTGGCTCTGCAGAGGAATTTGGGCATCATTGAGAACTGGGCTAATACTAACAGCATATGCTGAAATATCAGCAAGCGTGCGATAGCTTCTTTCAGCAAGAGTGTTGTTTTATGTACCGCGCGCGCCAGTTGGAGGTATCAAGGGTTGCTCAATTTAAAGATCTTGGTGTAATTTTTGATCAACAGTTAACGTTTTCCCCTCTCATCACGTCTTTGTATTTGTCTGCTTCTGCGTCTGTAGATTTGCTTACAGTAGAGATTTTACTAACATTTTAACAGCAAAGTCTTATTTTCTGCGTTTGTGTTGTCTAAATTGCGGTGCACCTCAATGGTTTGTTACCCGCACCATCATTACCAATAGGTGCTCATTCAGGGAGTTCAGAAAAGATTTCTTAAATATATCTCTTTTAAACTAGATGGTATTTATCCCGCTCATAGAGCAGATCATACTTCTTTTACTACGTAAACATGGCCTCCGTTTCGCAGAGAAGAGATGAAGTCAGTGCCAAAGTTCTTTTAAAACTAGTTTACCGTAGTGTTGATTCACCTTCTCTTCTTTAGGCAAATATATTTCATTGTTCCCAGCTATCGTTCTAGGTCATGCGCCTCATTCACCACTATTAGAGAACGTACTAATTTTTTTTTACAAGACCCCGTTAATCCATATACACATAGTTATTTAGTAACCCTTTTTGGTGGTGTATTTAACTGCAATTAGTAATTACCTTGTCTACATTTTTATTTCATATACGCTTTAATTGTGTTTCTTTCAGTTTTTAATTTATTACAATTTATTTGCAATTTGTTTACAGTTTGTCACATAGTATTAATTGTTAGTGAATTATTGGAATCTTTTGTATTTTGTTTTTAATTTTTTTTATTATGTAGCTATATTGTATTGTGTATTGCGTAAAAGATAGCAGCCCATGATTCGATTAATCGTCTCGTCCACTGCGGCCACTAGGGCCTATTTGTTATGTGTAAATCATGTTATTTTATTTTTGTTATTTTGTCCTATTATGGAAATATCTTTTCTGAAGAAGAATAAACGCTATTATTATTATTATTATCAGAAACCTCTTAGAACTTCCAGAATGTAACTCACATTTGCTTGTTCAATTGATTTGGCTTAAGCTTCTCCATAGGTACCTAACTCTGGTTTATTAGCAACGAATCATTTATTAAACTTCTATAACTTATTTTTAGTACCTGTAAGCGTGTTTTCATTGAGTAAGGACAGGTGATATTATTAGCAAAAAGCATTAAAGTATCACCGTCACCAATAGTCGGTACGTCATTAATAAATATTAAAAGAAAGCAGAGAACCGAAGGTTGATCCCTGTGGTGTACCTCTGTACACCAAGAAGGAAATGATCGCAGTTTTTACAGCCTGTTCTAGATCATCGAAATGGCAAGAAAGCGTTAATTATACCACTAAAATCGTAGTTACACAATTTTCTTAGTAATCAATTCTCAAGAAGAAGAGTGTGACCAGCTTGGTTTTGGCCTCGGCTTTGTTAGCTTTTACTTATTTTTGCAAAACGTTAGCCAAGGATGTACAGGCGTCTGCTTTTTAGGGCTCAAAATACCTCAGCACTTCCCTTTAATACCAGATTACAGAAAATTTTTGCGAACTTGCTGTGCTATATGCCAGCAAAATGTTGGTAATGACAAGAACAAATTTTGAAATTATGGAAATAAAAAATTTGAGAAGATTATTGTGAGGTGTGAGATCAATAGAAGGTGAATGAAGAAGACGCACAAATGCAGAGGTAATAGCAAAAAAAAATATATATAGAAGAGTGTGTGCACAAAGAACGAAATGATTAGGACATATTACTCAAATGTCGCAGAAAGGGATCGTTAAAATAGTCTTATACGAGGGGAAAGACGCAAAAAGGATAACATAAAGATCAAAGTGGCTGTATATATATATATATATATATATATATATATATAAATGAGATGGTCATAAACAAGTGATTATAAACAGCAGAATACCGAAAATAAAATAGAGGCTAAAGGACACCAATGCTGGATATTTTAGTTTTGTTTTCATATAAAGCTATTTGAAGTTCTTAAAATACTCTGTTGTTACTATAAAAACATGATAAAAAGTTTAAACTCATCTAGGAAAATTACACATTGAATAACTACTCTAAAACTATTCGAATTTATACCGAAAAGGGACATAACATAGTGATCACGGTCATGCCTAACTAATCATTAATCCTAACTCCGTCTAATCTGTTTCTTTTATTTTCATTTAACAAAATAGTATGAATACCTTCATAACAATTTAATTCTATACAGTTGTTTACATTCTTAACTAATTTCACACTATTGTAAAGTGTACAATAGTGAAGGTTTCTCCAACACTAGATTTGTTGAAACCGGTTTGTCATGACTAGGAAAACAATGCCATACTATACTGCATTAAATAGTGCAAAAGATATTATACAAATGTTACTAATAAATGTACACTCCAAAATGTAAACACAAGAGTGTACATTGAAATGCAATTTTATCTTTTTCTAACTAAAATCAATTATAGATTTTGTTTACGCGTTTCCGAATTCGAATAAAAACTGCCCTGCAATTTATATTTTATTTTAGTGCCGTCATTTTTACACGTGGTACATATACAATATCCAACCTACTAACTAACAACAATGTGGCCGCAATTGAAAACGCGAACTTTAGTACGATTTCATTTGCCCGGCGACGAGCTTCCAATATCATTACATTTTAACATTATGACCGGCTTCTATTCTATTGCTTCGTCGTATGAAAAGTTTTATAGGTGTCGCCATAAAGGCGCGTGATTGTACAAGGAATTGTATAGTTATAGTGGACGACTTGCGAGTTTACAATGTTCGTTTTAATACGGTTGTCAAATGGAATCTCTTTCTGCACGACATACCGTTCTTACGTTTGCTAGAAAAATGTTATTCTATTCCTAAGTTTGATATGAAGAACGCATGATGTACATTTAGGATGAATCCTACGCTTTTCGCGTTTATTCACCAGAGATGAGACGTAAAATGATACATGAAATTGAAAAATATGAATTATTTAAAAATGCAAATAGCTGTTGTATGCATTTATTACCACGTTTCCTTTTTCATTGACAAAAAGACCAAATTAAACTTGATATTGCAAAAACGTGGGGGTGTCTTAATCAAATACTCTGCAGATATACGCATAATCTGGAATCCCAATCAAATAGCTGACATTAAAACCAATACGTATTATCGTTTCTCGATTAAAACACAATGGAGCTGCCATACTATAAAAAGTGACAGTTGGATTATTGGAATCTGTTGTTTTCGCACCGAGACTCCAAAGAAAGATAACCAACTCAATTTATGTTAAAGCGAACGTAAAAACAAGCTCCATACGATCGAACATTGCCGTGGTAATAAATACCATACAGATAAACTGAAACGATTCCGCCCAGCTTAACCGGCAAAAGTAAAGGGTTTTTTCGCCAATCCTGAATTACGCTCTGCCTGGCACACTGTGCGCTGGCACAAAACCCTTTATCCGTATTCCTTATCCGGTTTACTTTATTTCATTGTCGCACATATTTGAGCTTTTAGCGATTGGTGCTTTCGATCCACCTACGTGGCGTAAATGAGGTCCATTCTTCATTTAAGCTCACAGATCAGGTGACGGTTTATATGCTCCGCTTTGTCTGAAGAAAGAGAGGTTTTTGCTTGTCCTAAAACGAACCCGGTCTCCACAAAGATGCGGGAGATTAAAGAATTTCCGTTTATTCGATTCAATTAAAAGGCAATTAAAGTTTAATTAGTTTCTCCCTTATTGTAGCTGTTGCTTAAGACAGTAGCAGTGAGATTCTGACAGATAATTAGCGGTGCTCAAAGAACAGAACATTAAACGAGATAATTTTGCGTGTTTTATTTAATTCTGTTATGAAGTATTGAACCAAAGGAAGCGAATCGCAAATGATAACGTTGGTAATTGCTATACCAAACTTGTGTGCTTTAGATAATATCCCCGCTTAGACATACAGCCGGTAGCCAATGAATTAGCCAGCCTTATTAAAAAATTAAATTTAGTATGGTTTACATTTAAAATGCAAACAACTAATATGATGTCATTTCTCAAAATTTTAGAGAAATATTCAGAAATGGATTTTACTTCTGGATCTCTAATAAACAAACTGCATCTAAGTATCTAAACTATTTTTCGAAATTTTAAATAATAAGCGAGTCATAATAATGGAAATTGAAAAGAAAAGTAATTTTCTTTAAATATTTTGAAAACGGTAAGATAAATTTAAAATTTGATTTCAACAACGATTTTATATCAAGCGTATAGATTGGACTACCTATATCATTTTTTCACCTTGGCTACAAAATGTGTTTATCTACGATGTACATATGAGGCGTCCTAGCAAAATCCGGACCTTTGATTGCAGACCTGTTATTCATTTTGATAAAAAAAAAAAATATTAATTCAATATCGATTTGCATTATCATGAAGTATAAGAATATTTGAATGTGCAACAAAAGAGGCAAATTATCAGACGCAAAGCAATGATTTCTGAATAAAAGGCATACAAAATTCCTAACTTTAACTGCAATCCAATCCACATATCAAAATGATGTTTTTCATTTTGATATTGCTTTTGTACAGCATTATTTCTTTTTACTTCTATTATTAACTGCACAGGTAATACTAAGATATGCCCATTTTTGTGTTGATTTAGAATTTTATATTATAATTGGACTGAACTATGGATGCTTCAAACTGAAAACGAAAGGAAACCCGAAAAGAAAACTAGAACTCGATTACTTTGATAAAACGCCAGCGTGTAAAAGAAAAATAAAGAAAATCATTATGACCTATTCCGCAAGGGAAGCCCCGAAAATCTACGTCTTTCCGTGGCCAGAGAGGAAAGAGAAATTACTGTAGACATTTGACGTAATAAGAGTATTTACAAAAGAAAAATTTTCACTCGAAGTAAAACGACGTTTTGTAAATGAATTCCTTTATCGCTAATGAAAATTAAAAATTCTAATTTCTCCAGTCGAACGCTAATAATCAAAAGACTCTAAAGGGTTGCTAAAATCACCCTTGTGCGTAGGCAGAAAGAAACCGTTTATATTGTTCCATCTTTTCTACAGCTTACGAAGTGGCTCTATACAGTACCTCCCTAGTTTAAGATTTTAATTTGCCAGTTTTTCATAATGGAGACATTTGTATATCTTGAGCTATTTTAGTGCTGGTAATCATCTTTTCATTCTCATTAAAAACCAGGTATTTCAACGGCCAAAGTTAGAGTAGAGTTATACAGGATGATCCACTAGCTTTCTGCATACATAAGAAACGTCAAAAAAATAAATTTTGTTGCCGGTATTTCCTTGACTTAATAAAGGAGAATTTTAATACAAAGAAATTACTTTTCTTTAGAATCAAAGAAATCATATATTTTCGACTGTAAAATTACATATTTTGATAGATTTCTGTTAGTGAATGCATACAGGCATGTATCTTTGTTTACTTGTAAATTGTAGTACTATTGAATTTAATATTTACTGAACCTTTAGGGAAAAAAAGACGTACAAGTAGCAGTGACGGGGTTTTGTTTCTGAATCAGAAATGAAAAAAGATAAGCAAATAAAATAAGTATACTCATAAAATACTTGTATTTCGTTTTGTTCTTTCTCTAACCTTTAATTAATAATTAAACACACATAATTTCATAGGCTTAATTCGCACACTAAACATTCATATGTGTGTCGAAAAATATGCAGATATTTATAAATATTTAGCGTAAACCGGTAACGCAGTTACAAGATCTTGTGTGGACAAAGAAAAAATGCCTAAACATAATTAATTAAATTTCACCGGCTTACGCTGCGGCCATCTTGTGGGTTAAGAGTTTGGCTAGTGTCCCCTAGAGAGTGCGCGGCTAAATCCTTGACTTTCAAGTAGGAGACCGCGGATGTAGCTCTAGATGCAATAGCGAAGAAAGTGAGTTTCGGCCAGAGCCGACACTATTGACGTCTGTTAGACTGAAACTTGAGTCCGTCTTTAGTGATGTTTCCCCCATTAGTCGCATTTTTCAGAAAGGTACGAATAAAGTAGTATGTTACCCAACTAGTGTGGCGTCAGAATTATTGAAATAACAAATTTGTTAGTTGGTACAAACAAACGTATTGTTTTCTGTCACTACTATAATTTTTTTGATATTGATATTAAAGCCCTCCGATCCTTTAGTCAATGCAGTTAGTGTTGTTCAGCAATATCCAGTGTAATTTCAATCAAAGTTCATCATTTTTAACTAAAACTAATTCTTTCCATTCAGAGTTTTGTTGACATTTGACTCAACAAAATATTGATCTCGATTTGTATTGTGAAAAGCTACGGTAGATGAGACCTGATGCAATTTTAAGAAAATCGATGAACACAGACCTGATTCACTTGTAAAAGTCTTAAAGTTAGAGCGTTTTAATGATTTACATAATAGATTTATTTCATGAAACAAAAACAACATCAAGAAAGAATGGATTTCAGGAATTGTAATAACTGCTTGAAGGGCCTACCATCGGCATCGGTTCATTTGCAAATCCTATATTGATGAAGCAAAGATTGTGTTGGCTAATGTGTCACATCTGGAATACCTCAATCCAAGTAAGCTTTGACAAATAGCGATTTCTAGAATGTTATAATTTTTTGATTTTTCATGTTATGTAATGCTTATTCATACTTCCAACATATCAACTTTATAAATGTATGCCTTATTTTTAATAGTTTCTGTTTTGTTTGGTGACAATACCGAATATTTTTTCAAATGAGAAAACAAAAACCGGGTAAAGTAAACAAACTAATTAAAAATACAGGGACATATCATATGACACAGGCATTCGAAACGCCCAACATCATGTTTGTGCACATGCATTTTTTGCCATAACGATAACAGGTTCCTATATCTACTACGATGTTACAATGTTTTTTTGGTACATTTTTTTTTATCGTGGAAATGTGTGGGCTCCCCACACGCAACGCAACCCCGCATACGGCCTGGAAGCAAAAATATCCCGGGGAACGATGAAATTCTGTTATCGAGTGCATAAATTACTTTATGAAATTATTCCAATAAGCGAAAACCGTGTAACGCGTGTGCCTTCCTGTGCGTGAACATTTATTTCTGCAATATCGGCGTCGAAACGCGAAAATTTCCGGCCGATAGACATAATAACAACGGTTACATGGGATGTGTGCGTATGTAGTCGAATTTTTGACCTTTCGTTTATTTATCTTGCCAGTAATTAATGCTTTGTCAACACGTCTATACGCTTAATTTAAATATTTGAAGTAGATTGGAAAAATTTGCATAAATATTACTAGCCAAACTAGACCACAGCAATGAGTATTTCATCACATATTTCAAAAAAATCAAAAAATGAGTAAATGATGCATATTTTAGATTTATGTATTATATACTAACTAAAACTATGTGGACCGTAATTAACGAAAAGTTCAGTTATAAATACAGCAAAGGGAGTTCAAATATACAAGAATCTGATAAGCTTACTGATTCTGAGACTGCAAATGCCTTTAATGGCTATTTTTTAAATATGGATTGATGTCACTCTCTCTGAAAATGCCTCCATACAACAAGCAGCTTCGCAATCGAATGTCTGCTACTTGTAATCTTTTTTCTTGACATCTGCATATGTAACAGAAGAATTGACGGCTATACCACAAATAAAATTCTCCTCTTTAACTGGTTACGACGCTATATCGGTTGTTTCTTAAGTGTTTGGACAAGGGAATCGCAGTACTTGGGTTATTTTTTGACTTTAGTAAAGTGTTTGGCTTTGTTTATCACGAACTATTACTGGAAAAAAATTAGAGAATCGCGGAGTTAGGCCTTGGATTGGTTAAGATCGTATTTTTTCGGCAGAAAACAATGGGTGAAAGGAAACGGGCATAAGTTGCATAAGGCCTCGGTGAGCGTTGGTATTCGGCAGGGGTCTGCGTTGGATCCAACGCTGTTTCTAATTTATATAAATGGTCTTAGAACATATATTAGTATTCAAACCAACTTTGTTATTAACGATTGCGATGGCACAAACATACTGGTAATGATAAGGACTAGTATGAATTGGAGGCTCAAGTGAATGCAACGGTACTTAAGCCTTTCGAATGGACAAATATAAATCACTTAGTCTTAGTTATTATAATATCTTTTCTGTAGGAGTTAGACGTTCACCTGTATGTACATTTAATGAATGGAATTAACCTAGCAGATTCCGTTAAAATTCTTAGGGTTAAACTTGACGAAAACTTGGGTTGGTGTTCGTCTGTTGACGATCCTTGCAACCGATTATCTTCGATAGTGATTACACTGCGTAATCTATCCCAGGCATGTTGCTTCAAGTCTGTCTACTTTTTATGCTTCCAGTCTGTCATGAAGTATACCATTTGCTTTTGGGGACACTCAGTTGGAATGAATCGTGCTTTCGTTATACAGAAGAGAGCAATTCGCACAATGCTCTGCATGTCCTCCTGGGAATTATGTAACGATGCATTTAAGGAAATGTGTATTGCCACATATCTTTCTCTTTATATTTATAGCGTCCTCTGTTTGGGATACCGTAATAAATCATTTCTGTCATCAGATTGTAGTCATAGTTATGGTAAGCAGGTGGGAGACAGCGTTGGTACAAATTTTATCAAAAACTTTTTTTATTCAGTTACTGCAAGCTGTAGAAAGGGCTACCTGCGGCCATCAAAAACCCAAATTCATACATAATTTTCAAGAAACGCCTTCAAAATGTCTATGGTCATCTGTTTTTTATGCGCTTGACGATTTCTTTAAGTTCGATCGGTTTACTCCAATGTAATTGTATTCATTGTATTGTTTTATATAAAGAGCTGTTCCGCTATTTGACAATTCCACCTACCTGTGCACTGCGTCACTAAATAATTATCGTTATATTATATTTTATATTTAATCATTTAATTTCCAGACAATATGTACAGGTAGGTATATGAATATGAATGCAGATAGATGAACTTTATTACCACAAGTATAAATATATAACATATACAAAAGAAAATCAAGAGAAATATCCAAGGAGAAATTAAAAAATAAGAAAATAAATAATTATAATAAATTCTGCAGTTAAACCATGTGTGTTTAGCATTGCTTTATAACAAAAGAAATCTTCAGTGGTATAAAAAGCACAATTAGTCAGGTGACTTTTTAAAACAGATTTGAATTGTTTTATTGGCAATGCTTCAATATCATGTCGCAATGAATTTAAGAATTTTATGGACTGTAGCGTTGCGAACAATCTATGATATGGTATTCTTAAATTACTATTAAACTGATTATCTCATTAAGTCTGAAAGTTTGCGTTATTCTGTTTTGCATATATTAAAGCGTAAATACTAAATAAAGATGGCACTGGCCATCTTCTCCAATTCCTGTTTACAATGTTTACAATGCTCTCTACTCTTTTAATGGCTATTGTATAAGTATGTATTTTAAAAATCCTGTCTATACTTTGTTTTGTACTACCTCATAGTAGTATACTATTTTTTAATGATAGAGTAGAAGTTACTATAATATAACAGTTTTGCTGTCTGTGCATCAGTCATTAGAATAATTCTTCTCATCTGCTACACTGTAATATTTAATTTTCTACAAATGAAGTCAACATGATCTCTCCAAATTAAGCCAGAATCGATATGAATGCCTAATAATTTTAGAGTATCTGTTCTTTGATTTCACTTCAAATGTGATTTTGTATTGCTGCGTTTTAATTTATTTGCTTAATACCAGAGCTCAGCTTTTGTTAGTCCATCAGTCTGTTCCTCATTGAAACGATTTTCACTATCGACTTTAAAAAATAAGAGTTGTATTTATAACATAAATTAAAAATAATATTGGTGCTGATGTTGAACTTTTTGGTACTCTTCGACACACTGCGCTCTCATCTGATTTTACGTTATTTATGACCACACTCTGCTTTGTATCCATCAAATAGGAATCAACATTTTTTAATAAATCCTCTCTTATGCCATAGTGAACAAGCTTTTGAAGTAAAACGTCATGAGAAGTGCAATAAGAAGCTTTTGATAAATCCAAAAAAGAGAGTTATCAAAGCCTTCGATAATATTATTAACGAGATGGCATACCGCACTCATCGTTGACTTATTTTTGAGATATTCATATTAGTCACAATAAAAAAAAAATATCGAAATCGCTAAGTAGCCTACGTTTTAATATTTGTTCAAAAACTTTAGAAAAAACCGGTACAATTGAGGTGTAAATGATCTAGCAAAGATTGTGTGCTATTGTAGTAACTGTTATTACTTCCTCTTTCCTGTCAAAAATACCTTTCGTTGACTTCATAGGCGTTTTAAGAAAGTGATGGTAAAAAATACAATTTACGTTGAGAAAAAAAAATCGCTAAGTAGCCTACGTTTTAATATTTGTTCAAAAACTTTAGAAAAAACCGGTACAATTGAGGTGTAAATTATCTAGCAAAGATTGTGTGCTATTGTAGTAACTGTTATTACTTCCTCTTTCCTGTCAAAAATACCTTTCGTTGACTTCATAGGCGTTTTAAGAAAGTGATGGTAAAAAATACAATTTACGTTAAGAAAGAAAAAATTTTATTTTTTCTTTATAAAATTAAAATTGACGTGTTCCACCGTTTAAAAAAAAAAACAATTGCTTTCATTATCGACATCCTCTGTACTGGTGTTATAGTGAGATTTATTAAAACAATAACAATAATTAGTATCAACTCTACCATAAAAAGTAACTTACTAAACGGAATTGAACAATTATTGAGTTCAGCACGCATATTAGCAAATGCATTAATACCAAATGGCTGTTCTAATACTATAGCGTTGTACAAACCACACCTGGAGCTTAAGTTTCGCTAAGCCAGTGCCAGTTGATTAATAAATAATCCTTAACGTAAATGGACATTTAAACTTGTATCTTCAAGAAAGGAGATATTTTAAGTGTTTCACTAATTTTTTATTAGCAACCTCCACATTTAGTAATGTGGGTATGTTCCCCAATTGGTAATGGGAATATATTCCCCATTTTTGTAGATACTGGACTCACCCCAGTTGATGAAATATTTCCATTTATGGTCACATAAAAGCGTTTCATCGAAAGCTGCTTATTTCAACTAACAGAAAAAAAAAAAAAACTTAAACGTAAAAGCGACATCGAAAAGGTATCATTAGGGGAATCGTTGAAACGTTTTGTGTAGGGTCTTCGCAAAGAAAAAAGATCATTAAAAATGTTACATAATCCACGTTCGGCCTTCAGAGATCCCTACGCTCTTCCCCTCGTCGAAATACATAATGCTGCTCATATATGTGCGCGTACACTACATCAATAAATACAGGATTACTGTCAACGATGCCTTTGAATTCGCAAATATGTAAAATTTAATGATGGAGGAGCGAGAGGGTCCCTCTAGGATCCCCAGCAACCCCATCAGGAGCCACCATCGGCCTCACGCGTAATCCTCTCCATCATTTTTTTTTTTTTCATATTAACCGCCCCTTCGCCAAGATCTTGCCCTCACTGTATATTCTCTTTTATAACTGAATGATGTTATTAGTTCACCTAATAATTTGGGTGGGGGATTCACGGATTCGTGAACCTAGCAACGGGGGTGTCGGTGTACAAATACACATAGAAGTGAACTAATTACTAATTGCCATTTGAAGCTGTTGCCCCGGAGACAGTGATTCGTCGGCACTAGGGGCCGTCTAATCTTCTACGTCGTCTTCGAAGCCCGAAATGCACTGGATCGAGAAATATTGCTCGGGGACAGGAAGGGGCGCGCCGGCAATAAGAAAAAAAAAAAGGCGAAGGAAGAAGTACTTCGATTGTCAGCGCTACTAAATGGAGTTAATCATCCGTGAGCTGGTTCGGCCCCCCAGAAGGAAGTCATTAACAATAAAGATATGTTGCTTCGTCTGGTTTTTTAAGTAGTAACAATAGAAGGATTACTGTACGAAAAAATAATTTGCCATTGTGAATTGGTTTCTATAATTGAATAGTCGTACAATAGGTAGTACTATACACTCATAAAGATTAGAAACACTAGCCTTCTTTATCCATACACTCAAAGTCTACCTTAACCAATGGTTCCAGTGTTGTCCAGTTGTAGAGATTTTTCATACAGTTAATTTTCAATTGAAATTATCCTCCTAAAGCTCCCACAATCATCAATATAGAGCTTGATAGGGAAAACTGAGTAACTCATGCAAGAAGGATTTTTGTTGAAATCAATGCCCGTATTGACCGACCTAAAAAATCAAATCACCAAGCATTAATTCAGCAACTAAAAACGTGATATAATGTTATGATAAATTAATAACCGCAAAGACTGCAACATAATCGAAGGGGCTACTTTACAATGTAAGTATAGTACCACTAATAAGAAAATGTATCATCCATCAACAGTTGAGTTAGAAAAAACTGTGGTTATTGAAAACTAGGCTTTGAATCATGTTAACATTCTAGGGAGAAGTACCAATAAAATAGGAAATCCAAAGAAGAAACTATTTTAAAAGTGCTTCTTCTCCATGAGATCTTTTTGCCTGCACTCATATTCAGTCTACGGTTGAGAATGAAAATATGGGCGAGCTTCTGCAACAAGTTGTTGCTTTGAGTAAATTGTCTGCTAGCGCCCAACGTGTTTAGGTTATGGTTTGTTAAATATATAGATTAAATGTGTATATAAATATCGATAGCAACACAAATATCTACATGGCAAAAAGAAGAGGATAAGTTTTGTACCCTTGTGTATGAAATTGGTAATAGGTATAATTGTTTCTTCTTTTTTCATTTCTGGGTATTCCGTTTCCCTTAGTGCGTTGCTTGTAATAAATGACAATAAACGTCGCTATTTTAGATTTATTTTAATTTTCTCTCACATCACTCTCCAGGTTTTTAAAAACTTCATGTTTTTCTTGGGTGCTTAAAGTTAGGTGCTTTTTCTTAGAAGCTATATTGCATATCGCCTATTCCAGTCAAAGAAAGTAAATGCTGTTTATTTTAAATGATATGTGAATAGCCGGATTGCAGTGTACACCCACGGACACCCAAAATGTCCGGTCTAAGTCACAGTGTCAACGTTCCACGAACCCGAGTTGCCCACGGCGTTTAGACTACGCATTAGACCGGACATTTTGGGTATCCGTAAGTGTATATAGCTATACAGTGCAGATAATAGATCGTTCAATTTACTTCATCATCTGGACTATTGGATGTTCCGATTAACGAGATATTGTAGTTATGTTAATATGTTGCTTTATGCATTCTCCATAGTCACGTCTGTTACTTAGAGAGCCAGAAGTTAAACACTGTAAAATGATTTTTCCTAGTACCTATAGGAAATTTGATAATAGTAATGTACAGAGTGGACCAAATTCGTTGTACATAATTGGTAAATACACTTTCCTGCAGAGATACAAAAACAATGAGATAGGTGAAAAAAAAATGAGTTTTCTATCTCTGATTAATACAGGATATAACTTTCTAAAAAAATAGTTTAGATATTTTTCATACAGTTTTCATTTGGCATTTACATATATAATCTACTTTTTATATCTCTCTAAAAATTTGACTAATGATATCATTTAATTTTTTTTTTTTCAAACGCAAACCAGAATAGGTTGTGATAAAGCGAATTAGCAAATTTTGCGGACTTTTCAGAAATATATTATACACTACACCCATTTTAAATATCAACGGTAATATGGCGTTTTTAAATTCTATTAGATATGTAGTGTGCTCTGGATATATTACAACAGGTACAAGGAGAAAGTTAACAAAGTGTCATAATAGAAGATAGAAGTCCCTAGTAAATGATACTTTAAATAATAAATGCAAAGCGCAGATATATAAGAAGAATTTCATCGAATACATAAACTGGTGTCCACTAACACCTCAGTGTTGGTATCCTGACGATTATTTTTTTTTCTCTTTTGCGTATAAGAAAATATCAAAAAAAAATGAACATATTATAAAATATATTATTAGCTCAACGAAATTTTCTCAACGTTAATATTATCCTATGTAATAACAATAACAAGAAGAAATCAATTAATTTCAAAACTGACAAAAAGGCTAAACAAGTTGAGAATAAAAGACGATAACTATGTAATAAAGAGAAATTAACAAAATAATGGAAATTCAAAGTAATCAATTGGAATACAACTGTATAACACCTCAACGCTTATTATTTGACATTCGTCAAGTATAAACTTAGCATTGCTCATTAGTAGTAGGTTCATTTTACCGCCCTAGTGTGGGAAAGCACACTGCATTTTTTCTCATTTCACAGTTCCTTCCAAAAAAAAATATGCATAATCATTTAATTTAGTTTAAAAAATTTAATTTTTATTATCGAAAACTCATCGTAAAAAAATTACTTTTACATAGATATACATAGATCACAGATATACATACATACAATCCATATATACCCACCGCTACACCTCACATTTTTTAGATAAAATTTTCTAAATATTTTTCAGCCAAAACTCTAATATAAATGTCGTATTTAGGTCATTTACAGTAGTCTCTTTCAGCAACTGAAACTGAGTTATTGCGCTGTAAATAACACCTACTGCACTCTAATGTAAATAACTATTGTGTGTTCGTCACGACGCTCTAATGACTTTTTGCATATATAAAAATAAATAACGTCATTAGTTAAAATTTTGACGGGATTTTAAAAACTAAATATTTATATCCAAATCTCAAATAGAAAATTACATTAAAAATACGTAAACTATTTTTTTAAATTTTAAATAATAAGAAAGTTATATCGTATAATCGAAATCGAAAAAGAATCATTTTTTTTTAATATCTAAATATGATTTTACCTCAAAAAACGTAGCCATGGTCTACCTATCTCTGCTGCAATGTGTATTTACCCATTATGTACATACATTGAGTTTAGTCCACCTGTACATATTACTTATATGCTTAATACTGAGCTCGGAAAAGAATCACTACAATTACACAAAATAATAAAAGAATCGACATCCAACTAATTATCTATGATAGGAGCACAGCATTTCAAATCACAATTTCTTTAATTGGGATTAAGCCATGATGTCAATTGGAAATTTTACTTCTAATTTGACCATAGAAACACTTGTATATAGCCAAGCTAAATGCAGCTCCTCCGCTATAAATACGTAGAACTATCTAACGTCTTCCAAATTAAGCCTTTACTTGAAAAATAGTATATCAAACTTTGTAAAAAAAAACTCGCTTCTAAAAGAAGCCCACAGAACTTGATCGAAGAGTAATTTCTCTTTGTCAGTCTACTCTGTTTACTTTTTCCTCTCTTTTCACATCATTCATTATTAACTCGAACTATTGTAGCGATGGTCGTTCGACAAATGAGAATCGCGCAGTTTCGATTACTTACTTCTCTTGTTATTCTCCCGGTTCCTCCGAGCAGAGAAGATAGACGAACGGAGGGATTCGTGTTTGTTTTTTTTCCACCCTCATCCGGTTTGATCTCTAACGAACATCGATGACCCTAGCGCACCCGGACTTAATTTAAAATGTGTTGAATGTTTAAGGAAACGCGAGGAAGTAAAAGAAACGCGATCGAGACCGTAGAGGAACGAGGTGTAGGGGCAGGGGCGGATTTCTGCGTGTTAGTTTGTCGGCTGGAGTCGGTCTATCTGTCCTTTTCTACTTCGGACAGTAATCTAAATTGAGCGGGGCTAAATTGAGTGGCGGGGCGGCAGGTAATGAATGTTTATTGGGCTGAATCAGTGCGCGGATGCGGCATAGTACGGATCGATACCATTATGGGATCGTCTTCGCCGCAATGTCGTCCCCAGCGCCATCTGACGACGAGTATCGTCTGCTTCGTTGGACGGTTGCTACTGCATCGTCTTTATCAATGTCAAGTGTATCTTGTATGCAGGAAGCATACAAATTGATACATTACCGATAGATTCGGGAAATCAGTACCGCTAAATACATGGCGTTAACTCTTTTTTTATATTATTAAATTTATCCATTATAACCATAACGAAGAAAATAAGTATGTAGTGTTTGGTAAATAAATTAGAAAGTAAATACATAAAATGTTATAATTCATGTTACATTATTATATTAAATTTTGAAGCAGACTGCATAGTATTGTTAAATTCACAAACATTCTTTTGAACTATTGAATAAGCTTTTAATCACTTGCAATTAGTAAAGCTTCAACATGCATTGACGATCTGTTTTAGAGGCTTGATATTGACAAAAGGATTTTGATTGATTGTCAAAAATTACTTTCTGCAAAATGTAATCATTATATGTTTTCCTTTTTCCGAATTTAAAGCTAAAATGTCAGCCTAGCACTTAATGTTTATCGAATCGTTAAACGTTTTTAACAGATGTAGAGTTTCTAAGGAAGATCACCAAGCGATGTTGCTTCTTTAGCAGAGGAAATATTTGGTTCGTAATCATCTTGCCATATAAACAACGACAACAAACAGCGGGAACATTTATTTCAATGCATTACAGGTATGAAGACATATTAAGTAAAAAAAATATTATATTTACATCTGTACAAATTTCTCAAGAACTGTTGCCTTAAATTGAGGGAAAGGATTGAGGCAATGTATAGCTAAAGTCGGCCCAAATCATTTGGTTAAAATATTTGACGATACAAAAAGGAGGATTAGTGCTTTTATTAATAATGAAACTAGCCAATTTTAACATGTGTCCGTTGTAAACTTGCGACCATTAAATTAATATTTTGTTATATTTGTATACGTGGTTATACTTCTTTCAAATATATTAGTTTAGAATCAAAGAAGGGTGAAATAAAATAGCCTGTTTCCACAAATTACCATAAGTGTATTATCTGACCGCTTTCGCACTTTAGCACATCATCAGGCCTCTAGTAATTAAATTCAAAGAATTGACAAGCAAAACATAAGAAACTAAGATAAATGTAGTACAACATAAAAAAAAAACATCATATATAATGTAGTCTAAATTCACTAAACAAAATAAAATACTGAATTTGATGAACTAAACTAACACACAATGTTAACACTGTGTTTTGTGTTATTGACGGTTATGATTTTCTACGGATTTGATAACAATATCTGCTTCTTTTTTACAATTATCACATTAAATTATATAAATTTAGCACCACATTTATCATAGTAATTTTCAAAATGCCTTATTTCGTTTTATTTTGCTTCTTTTTAACAGGACTAAATGAATTACTTCTTGTTTGAAATATAGTAAGTTTGATCTTTTGAAATGGGGTTGCCATTGATTAAGGTTTGCAGTATTTTTTTCTCAAGAACAATACAAGTTTATATTGAAAAACCATCATTGCTCTGGTCGACAAAACAAGCAAGAGGATTGGAAAAATCTTGTAGAATTGAGTGCCAGTGAATATGAAAAACAAATTTGTTAATCAGCTCGGTCTGAAGGAAATATGAAAGAATTTTTCAAAAACATGTTGGTCTATCTCCACATAAAGTACGAAACTGTACATTTGTTTATATCTCTTGATTATTTTTTGTTTAAATATTCAAAACCGACGCACGTTATTAAAATTTCATCGGACTGTATTTAAAACACACAACTAAAGTATATCCACTTTTTTTTATAATTAAGAAATAATAATTCATTTTATATACCGGTTCTCTAATTGAAGTTGATCTATCACTAATACAGAAGTTATACAGAGTGGCAGTCCAGCTATCTGAGATACTTCGAATACTATTATTAAATTTTCACTTAAATAAAGACATATTTTTTAAGCATGTCATCAAAATGTGCTTTCCTAAAACTTCCATAACGAATGCAGTCATCGGTACAGTTTTTTTGATTAAATTACATTGTTGACCTTTATAGTGATAATGTTATGTTTGACATTTGTGGTTTTATTATGATCAACGCTAACCTTTAACAACAAACACTTCAGGCTAACAAAAGATAGGTAATATTATTAAAAACTAATTCACTACCTGTTAGTTCAGCTTTAAATTAAGCCGTTGATTAAATATCGTATTTTCTAAAACGGAACTCAATCCTTAAATAAAATGCATCCAAACGCTATTAAAACGTGCTTCAATTCGAACATCTATATACCTAGGAGAAATTATATTAAAAGTTTCCAGCTCTACAGAATGCACTTCACCTTAATCGTACTTCAACCTCGTGTTTTTCTCTCTTCGTTCATATTAAATATTTAATCAATACAGTCCGAACCCGCCTGCTACGATTCTACACGGTTAACAAGGATTGGAAGTGCAGTTTGGTTTTCTCTTCACTTTCGGTTCTTCGCCTGCTCTGTTTGCGCTGGCTCCGCTGTTTACACAGTTTTTTTGTCTGGATTTCGTTTAACCATTAACGTGGAATACGGAGAATTCATACTGTGGTCAATTCAAGTAGAACTATAGAAAAAAGGAAAACGATTAGGGCAGGAAATTGTAGGTGTATTTACTTTGTCGACGACATTTTCTGTAATGGGTGAAACTGAAAGGTTTTCGTGTTAACGAATTACAGATTGCAAGAGATCTTGAAGTGTGATATTTCAAATTAATAATTATTGTAATTTTGTCGCCTTTAATTACGTGAAAGCCGTTTAACATAGAGTCTCCGGAAACACTATATCCTCTTGGCTTTTTGTATTCTCCCACTTCTTTTATTTATTAAATCATAACGTCTATTTCAAAGTCCTGGTATCCTATACTAGTCTGCATAGGCTTTAGACTGATCGAAATAGTTGCATGAGCTCATTTTTTTTGCATGTATAAAATTACTTGCCCTTTTGCGCCCAGAGCCTCGCATCCCGCAAAATGCGTTATGCCGTCTCTGTCATCATACTATACAGTCTGCATTGGATATCTACGTTGTTGATGGTAATTTTCTATATGCGTCCTTGTAATGTTTGGAGACTTGCTGCTGCGCCAATATGAAAAGCTATATATAAACTTTAATAGTTCTTCAGCCTTCTTGTTTCATTATCCTTTAATAAAATTTACCCGGCTATGCTGTCCGAGTGTTCCCCATGATTTTCTTGCAGCCAACATCTACCCTCTGTCCTGTTTTTGTACACTCTTGAAATAGATTCTGGACCTATGTGTGAAGCTAATGTTCCTTTCCCTGCTAACTCATCGGCTTTCCTTTGCTTTCCGATTGTCTGAGTATCAAACACATTTGGACTTATTCTACAATACTTTTCTATGTCAAGGTTAATTATACTGTTTATATCTGTTTGCTATTGTTGTATAGATCAACTGGTTTTTAAAAGCCTTCATATTTATTCCTCTTGCACAGTGCAAAATATGTACTCCCGCTTGAAGGAAAGAGAATGTAGCGGTTTCCAAGTGAAATGGTGATGATTAATCGATATGTAATTTTCACCTTAAAATTTCTGTTAGATAGATGTGTTATAACCATGTAGTTAGATCTAAATCGCAAGAGAGTGCCTTGCGCCTAATGAAATATACTATTATTCTCCAATTCTGCATATTTATCGCTTAGCGTTTCTTAGAGTCTAAGATACCTCCTCCATTTTATTATTACCAGAAAGGGAGGAGGGAACTCTAGGAAACATTCTGTTTTTGCTATAGAAATAGACATTCTTCTGTTATTTTAAGCACACAAGCCTTTGCATCTTACAGAGTTTAGTTATGGCAGTTTTCTGTTGCATTTTTGTCGATAGAAATGCGTAAATAATCATGGGCCTGATCACTGTAATGTATGTCCAATACATCATATTAGATCTTAACCCAGATGTTAATCTATTGGCTATCCAACATGATTGTCACCTTCATTCTGACTTGAATTCTCTGCAGTTGATCATGAAACCTTAGAGTCAAGAATTACACCCACATAATCCTTTGTTTCCTCAGTTTGAAGCCTCAGCTGTCCCAGATCATCTAAACTCCTCCATCCTGAATGCTGTTATGGTCGTTTTTGAGGAACTAATGTATGTTACTTAAGTGTTGATTAATACGATAATCGTGAATGACGCTTCTACTTTTTGTAAGTTCTTAAAGTGATTTCCGCGCTTTCTTGATAAAAATCATCTACTCATACCTATAAAAAATTACCATGTGTTGGCTGCTATCAAATAGGTTTGAAAATCTTATTATATTTTTACCTGTTTCTGCTGCCTAGTAATAAATCATTTACAACCACTTAGATTATAGCAAGAAATCCACCGAGTGACAAAAGAACTGTGTAAACAACCTTATGTGCATCATACATTTATTGAATTATATAAGCCACTTAAACTACCATTATCATAATGCACAATCCCATTAGGGACCAAATTATCTTCCATAAGTTTTCCTAGATTACGTATATACTTATGGCAAAAAGCATTAGATCCGTACACATATGTATACACATAATTATGTTCGTATACAAAATTTAAATTATCCGTTTCTTGTCTTGAAACAATAAATAATGGAAAATCCACTCTACCTACACCATTATGTGAATTAACAATCGCGCTGGGCGAATGTCGCGTCGCACACAATACCTCCACAACAGAACAAAGTTCTAACTGCTACTTATAATGAATGCATCCCGCTTAGTGATTATACGTGGCGTGACCAGTCCCCATCTACCACTTTACCCCTCTTATCGAACGTGTCATTAAAATAAGTTTTCTACGTTTAAAGTTTGATAACACCGCGGGGGCAGACGTTAATGACGACGGAAAAAATACCTTTGAGATGGAAAACGTGCATCTATGATAAAAACGATTGTTTTGTAGATAGTTTATTACCTTGAATTAAATTCTGTGTTAAGTTATTAGGTTTACTTTCTTCCTATAAATAGTATTCCCGGCACAATCTTTTATGAAATTACTTCGGATATGAAGATATCTAAATGCTGCTGGGTTAAGTAAAGTGGTTCGCTTCAGAGTCTCTTCATTTATTTGCAACGAATAAGGTAAGAACACGCGATCAAGAAATAAGAAGACAATGGTGCAGGGCTTGTTTGCGATTCAAAAGATTGTTAGAGCGTTTCCTCATATGCATGGTTTCGTAAGCGTCTAATTTCTTCGAAGATGTTACTTTTTCAATAGTTCAAGGTGCTCAATGCTCAATTCAGTGGCTTGTACCATTAATATGTTGTGCACACTGGATTCTGCAAGACACCCATAGCGATAATGCGCCATGTATTCCTTAAATCTGATTTCGATTGCACACTTTGTTTGTCCAACATAAATGCCCGGGTAATGCCCGACCCTTCATTGTAGTTCGATTTATCTTCCGGGATACCTAAAAGGTTCCCCAATGTGTTTTGCGAGGTAAAACATGTTCATATTTTACTTTTTAAAAATAGCCTATGCCTTTCAAAACTTTATGAAAGGTATATTTTGATAAACGTTTTGTCACTGGTTTCAATTGAAATTAAAGCAGTGGAACTTCGCACATAATGTCCAAATTGAACTTTCTTTAGATGTCGGAGTACATCGAAGTGATCGGATATCTTATGTGTCTATTACTACACTCTACAGTGCTTGCAAATCTTTAAATTTTCAGTGAGATTTATAAACTAATAGAAATATGCCACAGTAAGTGATAAGAGCAAACAAGATGAGATATCTACATTTACAAAGCGACTTCAGG
Organism: Cetonia aurata; assembly: GCA_949128085.1. Lineage (NCBI taxonomy): Eukaryota > Metazoa > Arthropoda > Insecta > Coleoptera > Scarabaeidae > Cetonia > Cetonia aurata. The sequence continues at coordinate 19,409,710 of OX421885.1, read as the reverse complement.
GAGTGGGACTACGCTATGCAGGGCGTACAGCAAAGCTTCTATTGGCGAACATTTGTGAGGAATTGCGATGCGTTTGTTAAGTATAGTTTTAATGATATTAATGATGCATTTATGACGAGCTCTTGCTATTTTCTTACTTAAGATAAGTTGTTTTAATTATTAAATTGATCACATTGAAATACTCAAAATCAAGTGCCCAAATTCAATTTATTTAATTTCAACATTTATACCATCCAATTGAGCATATTAGTGAAGTAATTAAAAATTTTGTAATAAAAATAATTGTATTTTAGAAATTAATTTCCCGCCCAGGAGATATATTTATTTATATTTGTGAAAACTCTTGTAGTATCCAGAATTTAGAATATACGTATCAAGGCTGAAAAGTGATGTTTTATTGAATAAGCTCGGAGATAGCGAGCTGAGGCGGAGCCAAAACGAGCAACCAAACCCATTCGATGAAGACACTTTCCAGCCGTAGTGCGTACAATATTTTTTCGCCTACCACATGATTACCACACAAATTATTTGACAACTGAACCCAGAACAACTTCTTCCCAGCAGGGTACGGTACAGTAACGGTGTAACCTGTCGTTCCATGGGAAAATCAGTTTTAAGTTTCGTTTGATTAATCATTAATTCCGTTTATATTGATTGATTTTTCCATGGGCGGTAGTGTTGCTACCCCATGTTATTTTATTTCGTTATTTTTATTTGGTTAATGTTGTTTACGACTCGTGCCCAATCACGCAAGCCCGACTCCCACCATCGTGACCGCATGTGGGGAACCGCAAGCGTATTTAAAACGCGCGCTTAACGCAAGCATCCAGTCCCCGAGTCCCTTCCAGACCACTCAGACTGTCGTGTCGGCATAGCCTCTGATACACGTCGAGCTTCCTATTCTCGGTCTGATCGTAGCGTTGGCAAAGCTCACTGACGTAACGCAGACATTTTTCGCTCTGGCCGTTGCGCGGGCATAGCTTCTGGCGCACCCAGAGCTTTATTCACATTCATTACCGTACCGCCGAATTCAGCACCGTCACCGTTATCTAACTCCCCTGAAAACCGTCCGCATACTTCTCGATCGACCCCCTTATATAGATTGCCGCTTCATGTTAATAAGCGAAACAAGGTCATAGGAACCGCGTTTAAATTTCAACGAACGTTACCGAAGCCCCGCGGATATTTTAATGTTTGTCGCTGTACTTATGTATGTATGTTTATGATTGCACATGTAGTTGTTTCTTTGCTGTATATATTCCATGTCTTTTATACTTGTTATATGGAAATAAACGTTTGATTTATGATGCACTTCCACTATTTCGTTACGTAGTCGGAACACTGAACTTTCTTCGACTTATTGCTACCACTTTGGGGTTAACATTTTATTGCAACGGCGTAAATAAGTCGCAACACTATTCAAACCGTCACGAGGCTGTAACTTACCGTTTGGCAAATGCCGATAAGGGCCATCAAACGATCTCGGCGTGAACCTACTCTTTCGACTTACAAGCAGCAACGCATAAGCAATAATCATTTTAATAGAAAGTAAGTAATCGAAAGCCCATAAGCCAGTTATTAAAGAAAAAGCGGTTCTGTTGACATCAATGTTTTTCTGCTAAGTTATCAATTTATAGTGTGGCAACTTCATTCATGTCATCCGAAACATTGGAAACTGTAACTATGTGATATTTCCTTAGCAATGAACTTCGATAAAGAATTTACTTGCCCCTTGAACACAGTGCTAAATAAAAGGTAACTTCAGAAGAGTATCTTCTAATTTCACTTACATTTTGTTATTTTGCATAAGTAAACTATTCGCAGACGAAATCAAAACTATCTTCCGGGGTCTTTCTTCAAAATTGAATTAACGCATTTCACTACATTTTCACTAGTTTAATGTACTTCGCTTAGTGGTAATATTTATACATAACTATAAAATACTTCTTTTATACAAGTGCGGCTGTAATGAACTTATTCATTATTTATTTGAAAACAATAATTCAGAAGTATAGTTGTGCTTTGAAATGCTTACACAGTATGTAGAATACAAATATTTCAGTTTTTGAAAAGCAAATTCGCGAAGAATGATTAGTATACAACTATCCTATGTGAAAAAATATTTAATAGAATTTCTCGTGCGTCGTTTTTAAAGGTTATTGAAAAAACGCTCTTCTATATCTAATAAGCAATCCATCTTGAAACACCCAGTATAATATAAAAAGAACAAATCAATATCAAATTACATTGATATTATCCTGAAACGAAAGTTTGAATTGGCCAGTAACTTTATTTCAAATAAATATCGTTTATTAAACCTATAGAGAAAACTTCAGCCTAAGTTGCTTACGTACCAAATGAAATAATTATTAGAGTCCATCATTTTATCAAAGACTTTTGATACATCCTTCCGAACAGTATAAGAAAAAAATTAGATATACCAACATCTTCAAGTTAAGTGTAATTAATATTCAAGAGAAATTAAAAAATAAAGACGGTATTGCGAATTAATTTACAAGAACCACATAACGTAATCTATTTTTAAACTGGGTTTGTTATCGCATTAACCAGTAATTGATGTACTTACTTCTCGTATATAAGCAGTTCTGAAACGACATAAATAAAGTAGTAAAACTACTACGCGCTAAGCTAAAAATAAGTAATACGATAAACAAAAAAAAGTTACACATACATGTTCTAGTAGGTCGACATTTAATTATTTCGGATCTTTTGCATAATATATCAGCATGTTGAAGTAGGCAGAGAACCTCGCTACTTCTGTCGGTTCCCGTATTATTTTAACGCGATGCTCAGTTTCGCGTAGCTTTGTTGTGTTTGACTTTCCTTTATGAATAACCATCCGCTAGTCGGGGGACGAGAAGTTCGCCCCTTCGCATATTAAATACCTTTACCGGAGTTACAAAGGCTTGGTTGGTTGTGTTTTAAACTTTTAACGTTATCACTTGTGATATATGTTCGTGTGGAAGCTAAACAGGACACTGTTTAAATAATTTGAAAACGAGGTACACGCTCTGTTTCGGTTTCTTTTTGGTGGCAGTGACGATTTCCTAGCTTTGGAAACATCCATTTATATTCTGTGTGTAAAGTGTTGTCTGAAGAGCGCTCCTCAGGTGACATTTCCGCGGTTTAGCCCAGAAGCAAAACAAATGATCCACTTTCAACCACTATGGTAATAGCTATACGATGTAACATACACAAGTAGTTCAAAGCTTTTGGTTCCGTTCCTGTGATGGGTGAAGACTGTGGCTTGAAAACTATAACAAAAATCCCAAAAGAAAGGAGAAAAATCCCTTACCACAAAATTAGATAACAAATCTAAATACGTATTTCGGCAACTAAGTTGCCATCTTCAGTAGAAACAAGTGAAGAGCAGTGTTAAACATAGTGTTTTCGGCTAAGGTAAACCTTACACTAGTGGAATAACACTGACATCTTTTACAAACAACAAGGCTTATATACTATCTAAATCTAGTGGGACGTAACGAACTAGCAAATAAATTACAATAATTCGTATAAGCCGGACTCGGGTATAGGTCCTTTGTCGGCATTCAATAATTTACATTTGTTCTTAAGTATATAAATACTTTCGTAACTATCCAATTCTCGAAAGTTATTTACAGTTTTAACTAGCCTGAGGCTATCTGTAGGCATGCCGTGACCTGTGTTTAAAATATGTCGAGCTACGCTAGATTTATCTGGTCTGTTGTATTTGAAATGTGCAATATGTTCTTTATAACGAGTTGAAATTGAGCGCCTAGTTTGCCCGACATATTTTTGACTACAGTCTCTACAACTTATTTCATAAATCCCAGATTTTTGATCTACCTCAATTTTATATTTAGTGTTACCCAAAAGAGATTTTAATGAACCGCTCGACTTAAATGCAATTTGCAGATCCTGTTCTTTAAAAATGCTGTTTAACTTACGTGTGGTTGAATGATATGGCAAAGAAACAAATTTATTACCGCGAGTTTGTTGAGGTAGCAAACATGTAGAATGCTGAATATGATTCTTAAGTTTATGTTTCCTAATTATCTTAGTTACTATTTCCGAATTGAAACCATTGTACTTCGCGATCTTTTTAATTAAACACAATTCTTTTTCATATCTATCTTTTGTAAGCGGAAAACTTAACAACCGATGGATAAGAAAATTAAAAGAGGCCATTTTTTGCTGAAAACTATGATTTGAGTCCGCTGTTATAAACTTGTTGACATTGGTGTCTTTTCGGAAGATATCTATTTCTATGTTATTATTATTCCTAATAACCAAAGCATCTAAAAATGGTAGTTGATCATTGTTTTCCTTTTCTATTGTAAAACTTAGTTGCCGAAATACGTATTTAGATTTGTTATCTAATTTTGTGGTAAGGGATTTTTCACCTTTCTTTTGGCATTTTTGTTTTGGTTCCGTTGCTAACTAATTCTTGGGGCAAGAATAAACTTTTTCTTTATAATTGAAGCCAAAAGATTTGTATAAACAACCTTCTATGAACGCTTGAATTGCACAACATACTGTTGGAATTATAACAATAATAACGATATAACTTTTATTACAACAAATAACAAATAATAGTAATAATAATATTTGTTGTCCAACAAATAATGTGTTGAAGTCAACAGAAAGAGTAAACTAGATATCAATAGTAAAATGTGTATATGTGTGTAAAATATGTGAAAGCAAAGATATATATTATTCTTTTCACGATATTTCTTCGTTGCGACTATTCGTCGACTATTTTTTAAATTTCTTGCGGTTTTAATAATTTTCGTCAGAAAATCTAAAATGCAACAAATTTTTAGTATTTTTTTTTTAATTTTTTTTGTATGTAATTTACATTTAGGACAAGATTGTTTCATTTTCTTTGTGAAATTGAACCATATACCACAGATTGTTGTCTTATTGTATAGTATTACCAGTGCCACAGTTTTTGAGTACTTTTGTCACAATTATATTATTAAATATAGAAACATTATATGTAAAAATACTGGCTATAATTAACATAGCATCTTATTATGGTTCCTCCAACTTTATGATATTTTTGTCTTTGTAAAATTTCGAAATGTTGATTTAATTCTCTTGATGTGTATTTATGCATGCATCTATACCTCATAAATGCTTTTGAATTGTGAAAGCTTTCAATTCCAATTACAGTGGCAATAAATTATTTAGTGTATAAAGCTGAATGAGTTAATGATTTATTAATTTAGAAGGATTAGATAAATGCGGGATAATAATTTATACAACTTCCGGCAATTATGTTCACTATATTAACGCCAAGCACAATTATGTGCATAAAGCCAATAAAGTCATTGTTATAGACACAACTATAATTACCATGTATATGCCTGTATAAAAATATATTTGGTAAAACGCGCACAATCACTAATAAAAAATATGCGAAAACTAAGAGGGAAAGATATAATAAAAATCAAAAGGGTATAAATAGTAGCTAGTTTATTTAAAAAAAAAACTGTATTTAGAAAAATTATCCAACAAACTTCTGATCTAAACGAGTTATAAATTAAATTACAGTTGACTTATAGCAATCGATTGATAAACACTTTTATTATCACCGGCGCAAATTTAAAAATTCTAATATTTATTAGGTTCAAATGCTGGCTATCCCCACGGTTTTTTTTTCACACATGATAAGTTATAGAAGCTGCCTGTTTCAACCAGGACTTTCTTGCAAAGCTTCAGTGTTTGTTCTTTATTAGCTTTGTGTATTATCTAGATTTTTAACGGGTCAGTGTGCAATATAGATGCGGTTTTGAATTTTTGATTTTTGCTATTTCTGAACTGAAAACACAACATTTAAGTGCCAGTATGCAAAGCGCGGTATCAACGATCTGAAACAACCAGTAGTTTGTTTATAACATCCTTTATTTGTTAAAAGCTTTTTCAATAACTTTTATTAGTATTCTGTCCTATCTAACAAACCAATAAGCACGTTTTATATTTAATCTAACTTAACAAAATAAAGTTCATAGTCTAAGGAGAGCAAGAAATCGAGGAAGGTAAAATATTGGCAATAAATTTCTCAGCATCAGCTATAGCAAAGACGAATTGAAGGAGATGACAATGGCGTTTAGAACTAGCGAAAGCACATCTATTGCAATGGAGTACGCATCTGCTGAAATATGATTTATTAACCAGAAATAATAGTTTACAGAAAGGCGCTCCTCAAAGAGTTTTACTTCATTTCCTGCTAAAATAATTCAAATATGAATAGAAATGTGCAAATAAAGTTCAGATATGCATTCAATCCGATACGTGCTAGTAGAAGCCGCTTTGATTCATTCCAAAAGCTTTGATATATATAAATTTGTCCCTACATGAAAGTTTAATTAAGAGAAACAAATATATGTACATAAAATACTAGCTGTAATTAGGACTGCTATTGGATGAGTTAATTATAGGTTTTATTTCCACTTCTCTGATTGAATTTTTTGTTCATGCCTGCCAAATGGTTTTCTGAATACATCAATTTGCCGGCCAAATTACTTGTATTATATCTTTCAATAGGCAGAAGTAGAATTAATCCTACTCCTGCTACTGGTACTATTGATTTAAAAAAAAATTCTTTATAATTGACGCCTACATAATTATAAATTTTCATGTGAAACCTTCATTGTAATTAATTGAAATTTTATTCCCAAAATAATATTTTTGCCCTTCCTTATTTTCTATTCTTCGTTTCAGAGTATGTTCTAAGCGGCAGTCCACGAACCGCCGGTTATCCAGCTCGGTCACCAATGGCGAGCAACACGAATTCACAACACAGGTAAGGCATAAAACTCACAAAATCTCGAAAAACTATTACCACCACAACTGCTGTAACATATCACCTCAACCATAATCATTTTTTAATTGGAAGTTCGTGGAATTAATACATCCGTAATGGGCTACATTAATCACAATTGCGGGGCGCATCTGCTCGCAATTAAAAAGTTCTTCGAGTTTGTCTCTCTCGTTTTCCTACCATTCTGCTTCCTCTCTGCACGGCTATCTACTTTACCGACACGCAGCCGTCGGCCGCCATCAGTGACTAGCCGACGGCGAAAAACTTGTCACTTATAAACTGCTGCGTGCTCTCGATGACTAACTTTCGTGTTGATAAGTCTTGTACCATTAAGTTTATACTTTCCTGGACCTCCGCGCCGACGGGATTACGTTGGAAGATGATAAATGGCGAACGCGAGGGGTGGAGGCGCCAGGATCGCAGTTCTGTAAATTATTCCGTCCTAATTATGTCGGTTTTAATTGATATCAAGTTTGACAGTTATGTTCGTCGAGTATCCGAAGGAAAACATTGTCGTTATTTCGGAAAACACTTCAAATTAATCAAGAATACATATGAGATAAATGATGAACCCCATTAAGGAGATAAGTCTGAGAATGTAATTTACACAATAGTGGAAAGATGACGTAATATTTGCCCAAAATAACTAATATTCAAGAAGCGCGTTTCTTTAACAAAAAAAAAACTCTTATCTTAGTCCGCAAATAAAATGGAAACTTATTGGATAAAAATTATATCTTGCGATAAAATCTCATTACGTGCTTAAAGATTTACATATGTGTTATCAAAATTATCACATCGAAGCTTATTTCTACCTTCAGAAGAAGCTACGTTGTCATATTAAAAGGACAATTTTTAATCATTCAAAATTTATTTAAAATGACACAATAAATAACAAAAGATTAAGGAGAAAATTGATTTATAAATTGATCAAGTAAACGCCATCTACATCTCTTACATTAAAACTTTTGATAGAAACAGCATTTCTCCCCTGGATACATGGAATTACGGTTAGAATTTGCAAAATTCTATAAAGGAACAGCATTGAGACACTATATAACTCCACGTGCAAAATACAGCACCTGCTGATGTCCACTTAAGATCCCGTGTGGCCAAGTATACATTGGTAACCACGAAAACAAGCGTCAAAATTCACTTAAAGAACACCAAGGACACGCAATCTAGGCGAAAGAGAACAATCGGCAGTAGCTGAGCAAATCCTATTACACGAAAGCCTCATGATTCAGTATGCAGATATAAAAGTCCTGGACACTACAACGTACTACCATGCGAGATTACATAGAGAACACACAAATTCAAATATCCCAATAGTTTTAATACAAAGGAAGAAGGATTACAACTAAATCGTGCATGGATATACGCTTTAACAACAATGCTTAACAGAAACTGCACTTGCCGTGGGCCGGGCAGGAAGTTTTGTGGAAGTTTGGACTGTGATTATACACAATTTTAATTAGAACCATGATGAAAAAAAGCCAAAACACTAAGTGCCATACAAAGGATCTCTTGTCTATGTGTCACGGGCGCGGTGAGATGGACGCTTACCGACGCAATGTAAGTAATTCTAAACCTGTCACCACCACATATTTATATACAAGGTCTGCAAGACTTATGTACAGTCAAGCACCGATAAAGTAGGATGCTAAATGAAGCCATGGTTCAGAAATGCAACGTAGATAGAAAGTATCAGGTTATAACACCAAATGGTAAGTACTGCAAGAACTGGTACACATACGGCTCTAAAACTGACTATGGTGGAGGAGCCGGAATATATGGAAAGAAGCTCAAAAAGAACCTGCAAGGACACGCCGTGACAATGTTTTAAGCAAAAGTAGAAAGATGAGACGACTTGTACAAAAAACGTCGATATTTTCACGGATAGCCAGGCAACATTTAAAGTGACCAGCTCGGTAAGTGTTGACTCAAAGTTGGTTTGGGACTACGTAAGCACTCTAAATGAGGTGGGAACCGAAAAGAAGCTAACATTGGCTGGGTTCCCAGCCACACGAGCGTGAAGGTAAATGAGGTGGGAAACGATCTAATCGAACGAGATTCGTGAAAGCCATTCGTTATCCATCGGCATTACGAAATCGGTAATTAAAAAGATTTCAATGAATATATACGCAAGGAGTGAATGCAACAATCTCGTAAGAAAGGTAGGCGAAAAAGTTTTTAAAGGAACAAAGGTCTGAAATTACCAAAGAGCTACCGGGTAAAAACAGATCCCCACCAAAGTGTATCACATAAACCTAAGAAGGCACTGGCAAAATAGATCCGTGCGGTCACAATAAGCTTAATCTAACAGAAACTGAAATAACAGTGAATTACAGCACGTCACTGTCATTGTTGAAACACCAACGGTTAGACAGTAATGGTGGAGGAAGTGAAAATACCGACCACAATCACTTGCAATACATCAGATATCAATTTCTCCCAAAAACTACGGTCCAAAGGATTAATTGGTATTAGACACCAGCGGTGAAACCCCATACCCAAATTCGCATTTGTATTTGGTTTTATCTTTTCCTTGTCGGAGAGAAAACTTTCAAAACCTACCCAAGTACAAGCACCTACGTTAAAATTAATAATATAAGACATGCTGGGCGACTGAACGCAACAAAAAGAAGAAATAGTAGAAACGGCATTCCTTCGATCGAGATAAGAATCCTAGGATCTATATTTACGGATTTCGCAGAAAACGGACTGCCACCGTTGCAGTCGCCTTTCTTTTTCACAAAGAGGGGCGTCCCTTTGTTTTTCCGCTCACTGAGAACCTTCAGCTGTCGCGAGCCGGAACTTTCCGAAAGCCGCCCGGACCACTCCGGACGCACTTCACTTTGTCGTCGACTAAACCGCCTCCTGTACTCCATCCCCGCCACTTTCTACCCCATCCGTTCGCTCTCCTCATGAATATTCATGTTATATACGTTTAAGTGTAAATGATTAATCGTCATTATTCAAGGGACGAATCCGCTATTAATATTTTATGAACGGCGCACGCCGCTGAAGCGGTGAAATGCCGTCCTATACGTTTATTTACGGTAAACATTTTCCCCGCTCATCGAAATTTAAATACGAATATATAGGTACGTAGTGTGCTATCCGGTCACAGAAAGATGTATTTTAGTGTGCGGGAATTGTACTGTAGTGGATATATAGGTCCATATTTGTTGACAAATGTGCGGTTTACTTTATAACCGTTGCGGTTCAGTAATATATGTACCTTGTCCTAATAGATATTGCACTAAACATGCGAGGTTGCGCCGATCTGGCACTGATTTGGCGTAATTAAATGCAGGAAAAAAAAAAAAAAAAAAAAAAAAATGCTATGAAGTAGACATCGAACTGCAAATAATATTCTTGGATTTTAAACAAGCCTTCGATAGCGTGAAAAGGGATATATTATTGAAAGATGCAAGAGAACTTGGAATACCTGAAAAGTTGGTCCGACTAATCAAAGCCACGCTAAGCGGAACTACGGCAGCAGTCCAAACACAAGAGGGGTCTACGAATCAAATAGGAATCTTCAGGGGTGTACGACAAGGCGATGGACTCTCAACCTCCTTATTTAATATAGCCGTGGAGGGAGTAATAAGGGCATGTGGATTGACCGGAACAATTAGCAATAAATTAGTACAAGTCGTGGCATTCGCGGATGACCTGGCAATTGTCGCAAGAGATAAGAGAGCCCTGGAGGAAGCCTTAATCAACATCAGTACAAAAGCACGGAAGCGCGGACTGGAAATAAACCAGCAAAAATCAAAATTAATGGAAATATCTAGAAAGAAACAGTTAGATGGCAAAACGGACACCACAGTGGGAGAATACACATTTGAAAGGGTAAAGAACTTTAAATACCTCGGCGTTATGGTGAACAACAGAAATGAAAGAAGCACCGAGATCGAGCACAGAATACAAGCGGGATACAGCGCATTTTATAAGTTTAAACAACTTATTATGAATAAAAGAATCAGTAAAAGCACAAAACTGAAATTATACAAAAGTGCAATAAGACCAGTAACTACGTATGCGGCGGAAACCATGTCCCTAACGGGCAAAGATGAAAACAAATTAAGGGTATTCGAAAGGAAAATCATAAGGAAAATATACGGAGCAGTAAGAGATATTGACGGGGAATACAGAGGACTAATGAATTTCGAAGTCGACAAAATCCTGGGAGGAGAAAATATTGTTAGAGTAATCAAGGCGCAACGTCTGAAGTGGTACGGCCATATTAATCGAAAGGGAGAACAATCACTGCTAAGGAAAGTAACGAGTTGGAAGCCCATGGGAAATAGACCAAGAGGAAGGCCCAAATCAAGGTGGGAAGATCAAATAATCGAGAATATGAAGACTTTAGGAATAAAGGATTGGAGAAGGAAAATGAAAGACAGGCAACTGTGGAGAAGAATATGTGATGAGGCAAAAAGAAGTGCTAAGATGTGACCTTACCAAGAAGGAATTAGGTGGAGTGACCATCCACCAGGTAACCAAATCGGTCAGAGGAGCTCCCGTGAGCGGCTACAATTCCGTTACGAATGTATAGCCTTGTATATATATATATATAAATGCAGGAATGTGTTAATAACATCGTGAGTCGATGGGAATTTCCTGCTATTGTTGCAATCGCGGTTATTTCTAAATTTAGACTATTGATAGGCAATTTGTTAGTAATTTATGCTAAGATCCGTACTACAAATTTAGATATGGAACCAATCTTTGAACAGTTGGCCAAAACTATTTTTGAAAAAAAAAAAAAAAAAAAAAAAAAAAAAAAAATATACGTATGTAGTTGTGGAGTTATATTTTTTTAAGGTATAGCTAACTAATAACAATACGCACAAATTTGAATTGGCCTGTATACAGTATACCTATCCACTTAAATATGATCAAATGGGTAACACCTGCAAAAACACAAAAGAAACATTATTTTCTCCTCGGATTAGTTTGAGGTGTTCACTTTAATTATAAAGCAGTTGTTAATTTAATAACAGCTATAATAGAGGTGTGACAAATGTTGTTTGTTATCTTGAAAAACCTTTACAGAAATATATTTCGTCAATTTCCTTTGATGAACTAGTATTCGAACGTCTTTAAGAATTTGAAAAGTTTTCTCTTCTAAATGAACTTATAATTAGGAAAAGGAACTACACACAACCAATCGATTCCTCAGAACCTTACCTATACATTGTTTTGCAAATAAACTTAATCCTGATCGTCAGTTGTTATAAATTAATACAATTTTATGATAATATCACTATGAACGGCCACCTGTTAGATAGTAATCATTTCTTTTACATTGGAAATGTTATATTTCCTTTTTGAACTTGGATGATATAAATTACGTGTTTAAGTAACTTGTAAGTACACAGATTTCTGGAAGTTACCTTATTGGGTAATATGTCTAATGCCCATATCAATAGAAGCAGTGATAATGGGCAGTAATGATAATAATGGTAATAAAATTTGGCTCGATACACATACGGCACAATACGCTTCATCATTGCTTACGTCACAAAAATCTAAATATCCACATGATTACCACTTACTAAACACAATTTACTTGTATTTGTAGTGTTGGGAATACAGATGACTCATATTTGAATGACAGATAATTTGACAGCTATTTTGACAATCGAACCCAGAGAAACTCCAGAACCTTCAGAGAAGAGTACGGTAAAGTAACGGAACTGACACGGGGATACTTCAATTCGGTATATAATTATCGTATTCTACCGTCCTTGGAGGGTAAAGTACCGGAAGTTTTCTATAAAGTGGTACTTTGTATCTTCGAATGAGTTTAGTATGATTGTACTTTGGAATGTGGTAGCCGAAAAATACTATGTAGCACTTAAAGTCTCACATATTTGATATATCTAATCAAGCTAAATGACGTTATGTCGAACATAATTTTTGCATAATTTATAAGGTTAATAATATTGCAATACTATTAGTAGTGTAAATTTGGGTCTTCTAATTATATATTTTCCCTTTTTGAAACAATTGCTATGTATTTCCATAATAAAAAAATAAACGTGTAGGTACTTTGCCTGGAGCCAATCCTATAATATATCACAATTTTGACGTCACACTAATGGACTGTAAATCATATTGTTTAAATGTAAGTGTTTCTTTATGCGAATTTATACTTATCCGAAATTAATAATTCTCAACGCGGTCAACCACAAGTATCTAAATGGGCCGCCATATTAGCAACCTACGGATAGCAGTAAGCACTAGGCAATCTTTGTTAAAGACTGCAAATTAAATAATTCTTTTGGTTCGTCCAGTATGGGATCACCATATATTTAATAAAAAATAATAAAACGACAATCTTAAAAATTTTATAATTCTTTTAGGACTCACTCAATAAAAATTAAATTTCTCTTCAGGTATGTCTCACTGTACAGCCACGATGCCCTCTGATAACCTGATGACAGAATCCATTTTTGTGGTAAATCATTTCACATTTATGAACTATGCTCATTATCTTCTGATTTATTTTTATTTTTTACTGTGACTTAATAAGAAGTCGACGATTTATGGGCAGACAGGCCGGTTGAGCTTGAGTTTTGTAACTTCTCCAGTTGCTCTATAATTCATCGTTGATATATCTTTTTCATTTCACAAGAAGGTCCTCTTCCTTAATATGGATATTAATAATAATGAACTTTACTTTACACATTTAATATACAATCTATATAGTGGTAACGTCGAAAACAAAATTGTATGTGTGTGATTCTGTGAATGTACACATTTTTGCACAGAAAATATAAGGCGTGTTGTTTAAGCACCATGACGATAGGGTTAATTCAATTGTCTCTGACTGACTTATTAGCTTGCAGAAATTTGGTCGCTCTGTAGAAGCAGTTCTTTATTAAATAACTCTTTATATGGATCTTAAATCTTGGAAATGTTTTTTTTTTTTTTAGTTCACAAAGCAGGAATCTTCTTGAACAGATACTATTGGTAATTAAGCGAATTCTATTGTAGTTCTGTAGTGAAGGCCTTAAAAGCTATGGCTAGAAAGCATCGATTTCCTATTTCCATATTAATCTAGTGTCTAGTGTCTAGAGTTGTTCGTAGTAGTTTTATTGGTGGCTCATAGATATTTTGCTTGTATGTAAAACTTAATTAACCGACTTTTTCCTCATTAAAAAGAAGTTTGTTCGACATAAACCACGATGCGGTGTTCCACAAAATCTCACGGCTCTCGCTTCCAGTTGTTGATAATTTGAGTATATGCAGGGGTCTATCACCAGTATATTGCACTACCTGATTCGATACATGCTGCGGAATGCCATTTATGAAAAAGGAAATCACCAGGTGATCCAAAATGGATCTGTAAGCTACTCCATGTTTAGTATTCTATGATTTGATTTACCATCTCTTTGACGTGAGACGTGATCATGGATTCCATTGTATTCTATTTTTAAAGGAGAATATTACACATTTTTCGGTTTAACGCTTTAGTTTTTTGCTTTTATTTCATGAAATAGTTCTGGTAGCCAAAGAAGGAACTAATTGTTGTTTTAAGTCGAGTTTCTAGTTTTCAATTCGGTGGCCGGATGATGGTTACAGCTTACAGCTTTTGACGAGATCGTCCATCGTAGTACAAAGGTATCAGTTTATATCGTTCGGATTTAGTTTTTGTTTGGAAATTTTCGACCAACCAGTTTCTTTTATTACGTCCCATACCTCTTTCTGATGTATGCTAGTAGAAGTATATATGTAATTACGATATAATATAGCGTGTTTTTAATATTGTTAGTCAACTAGAAAAATTAGTTTAAATGTTCATATTCTTTCTTTACATAAAGGTTCACATTTCATTTCTCAACTCTCATGATTTCTTATCGAGTAAACTAGCTATAGAAAACGCAAATATCTTATACCAGTTTACGGACTGTCAAAGCCTGTTTCAATCTACTGTGGGATTATTCAAATCCGACGTTTCAGCACTGATGCTATTACCATCTTCAAGATCGACTACTCTAATTCCATCGATGAAAATGTACAAATGTGTGGGTATGTACTCTTCGATAATGCCTGTGCTTGATTTCTTTCATTCCTATATTATACAGTATGCAATAAGTATATTTGTATTTATATGTTATATCTTGGAGTGGTAGTTCATCTGCACCAATGGCTATTAGTTGGATTGAAACTAGTAATGGTAAAGGAATCGAAACTAAATATATCGAATTTTAGATTATGAATTAAGACAGGATTCCATTTTCCTTGTAATAACTTTCGCTGAAGTCCACTTCCGCGACTACGCAAAGCTTACACGAACAATGTTATCACGCTCTCTAGTATACGATGGCAATTTCCAATGGGAAAACCTTCGCTCCCTCACGCTGATGGCGCCACATGGAGGCCCCGCACCGGCTGAGAATTCGCGTGTATTCGGTATGTATGTATGTATGTAACGTATGTACCTACGTTTTTCAGAAACAAATTTATGTGTCTAGCCTGCGGGAGAATTGAATCCGCTTCCCTTTGAAGCATGTCGATGCGAACGGTTTTTGCTTCGTTATTATCGACTGCATTTTTTAACTGGCGCAGACAGCTACTACTCCGCCCTCATAAGAATGACGATCCGATAACGTACACACATAAGTACGTGCAAATTTCCATTTAATACACTTAGGCGAGTTGCGTGACCAGTGGTTGTAACAAAATAGTGCCCGTTAATCGTACTGCGAACGTCTGTATGACATGGTCGCGTATGCCACATTGTCGGTCGTACTTACTTTTAAGTAAAGTAAATTAGAACAGCATGAGCGTTCAAGATAAATAAATGCATCTATATGACTATTATTCAAGTGTTATTCCACTAGTGATTTGGTGAAGAGCATATCTTCCAAGGTTTACCTTAGCCGAAAACACTATGTTTAACACTGCTTTTCACTTGTTTCTACTGAAGATGGCAACTTAGTTGCCGAAATACGTATTTAGATTTGTTTTCTAATTTTGTGGTAAGGGATTTTTTCACCTTCCTTTTGGGATTTTTGTTATAGTTTTCAAGTCTCCACCCATCACAGGATTATTCAAAAGGATTATGAAGCTTATCTTAAACGCTCGCATTTACTTTTTGAAATAGCAATAATTTTAGGTTGATATTTTGAGAATATGGGTTAATTTAGTGAATACCTGGTATCCATGCTAAATAATAATAAAATATTAAACATTAGCTACTATTAATTTGATTAGAATTTTGACTGTACTCACCTATGTTAGACATTTCAAAGTTGGACATTCGATTGTTTATAAAATATAAAAGTTTTTCTTTCAAGATCTGTTTACGCCACGCGAATATATTATTTAAGCACTGTCTGTTTTCTAGAATTATATCTTGAAACGCTTCGCTGTTTATTTTGCGAATAACAGTTTATAACTTATTCATGGTACCTGAAAAAGTTACTTGGCTTAAGAACTATATTAAACAGATATTCAGACAGATTCATTTAGTGAAGTGATATTCCAACTCCTTTTTCAAATGCCAAACAGAGGCTAAATCAACACCAAATCATTTAATACGTGGTGAAAATACTTGGGCAAAAACCAAGCATCTACAATTAACCCAAAATGAGAAGTACATATGTTATCATATCCGTTTTGAGCGGTGGAATGGTAGGACGAGTCTATTTTAGTACACTTGGGGATGTATACATTTTGAGTTCAAGGGCGTCGGAGCATTTGTCAAAATTAAAATTGTCCTCAAAATAGGACCTGGCTTTGAACTTGCCCGAATTGGTTGAATTTTTATCTTGTTGGGTATTTCATAAATTTCTTATATATCCAAAACTGTCTTTCTGAAAACATTTAAGAGGAATTACATAGGTATAACAATAATTTTGAATAATCGTAAATAATACAGCAATAAATCATTAAAGAAGGTTGAGCCATTTTTGTTGTGATTATTTTATTTAATTTCATTTCAATTGTTTAAACAAAAATTATGAGTAAATGACACTAGTTATTTCATATTTAATAATTGACACACTCTATTTATTCTTCGCTTCCTCTATACAATGTCTCTTCTTCATTCATATCTTCCTCTTCTTTGGTATGACTGCTTAGAACTTGAAGATCATTTCGACAACTGATATTTTCATTCTATTTTTCGAAAAACCACGAAATGAAAACTGTAGATGCAAGTTCCTGTCACTTTGACATAAATATTTATTGTAATTTCTATCGTAAAAAAGTTCACCCATATCAAATGACATTAGTTAGACCATAACGACATATATACTTCTCATTCTGGGTTAGCACTAAAGTATATACAGGCCAATCTCAGCAAAATGCACGCAGAATCTATCATGACTTCTTGATAGCTATTCTTCACTACTTTGGTCGGGGGAAAGTGGCTTTCCGTTTTTTCCATGCCTACTTGTATGACAGGAAGCAGGCTGTAGTGGCTGGTGGTGGTGCGTGTGATCGAACAATGATACAGGCTGGAGTTCCACAAGAATCCATATTGGGCCCGCTGCTGTTTTTAATTTATATTGCACATACATATGTTCTTTCTCCAAATTTAACATATAAGCTTCAACTTTACGCTGATGACTCACAATTATATAAGTCCTTTTCCGCTGACGACATATGCAGAGTAGTTGATGATATTACCCGTGATCTTAACAATTTGTACACTATTGCAGGAAAACATTGCCTGCTTCTAAATGAAAGTAAATCTTATTACATAGTGTTTGGCGACTCTAGAATCAGGTCGAGCATCCTTCCTAGCATAGTATTAAAGATTAATAATATACCATTGCAACATAAAAACAAGTGAGAGATTCAGATCTATTTATAGATTATGAACTCAAGTTTAAACATCATGTCAATATCTGCGTTAGATGAGCTTACTGCAGCTTAAAAATGTTATATCCCCGTAGACACTCTCTGTATGTATCCATTAAAAAATGCTCCTCAGTTTTATCACATTTCTGGGATGTTGTCAACGGAACTTGTTTGGAACAAATTGATTCACGAAGAATTCACGGGGTACAAAATCCCTGTCTTAGATTTATTTATGGAATATGGAGACGTCAGAGAGTATCTCACAAGCTCGTGGAGGCTGGATGGCTGATTTTGTCTGTGTCGTCCATAAAATTTTATAGTTATCAAACAAAATAAAATATGGAGCGGACGTACACAATATCATTGTCCGCAGGAAAAATTTAATAGGTACTCCTAGATATCATACGCAGCTGTATAAGAAGTTCTGATTACATTTCAGCACGCTTATTTAACTCACTCGCCCTTGGAGTCATACAGGTGCGTTTTAGTCTGCTTAGACGGGTTGCTTTCAATAATTGAATGGATCAGCAACTTCCTAGCATATAAATTCCTGTACATTTTACTGTTCTGATCTTTTTATTTATCATTGCATTTTGTTTATTGCCAATAAAATATTATTATAATTATATAAGACGCAGGTGCATCTCCCGTCGGTGATACTTTCTCTTTTCTTTCTTTTTTTTTTTTTGTTCATCAGCAATTCCACAATTTTGGAAAGACAGATTCAAATTATGTACGGAACTGGCACTATCTATTTTATGTTTTAATTTAGATATTGCGTCTTTACTTATTCAGTGTCACATACTCTTTGAAGATAGGTTTCATCGTAATACTACCTCATCATCTCAGCCCTCTCGTCCAAAATATAACGAGGCGTCCTATGTCGTAAAGTAATGGAAGTTTCGTCTCAATCAACTTCCTTTCAAAGATCGATATAATCAGAGACTAAAGATTAGAAGACTGCACGTATTAGGCCAGGTGCATACTTCGCCTGTGACTAGTTTGCCCTACTACATCGCTGTTAGGGATTGTGAGGGAAGATAGGAGCATAGATGCCTCCTCGCCATTTGCTTTGCTCAGATTGGGTATGTATACGTTTAACTAAAGGTATTTTGTAACATAGATAATTTTGCCTATAATTCGGGCACACTCTTTACCTCATAGATCGTAAAACAACTGGCTAAATCATCAAGCTAAACAAATACTTTGTGCCGCACATCTTAATTTAGAACAAACACTAGTTACATCGTATCAGCAACTATCGACATCATAGAAACCACAGTATCATTGTAATTCGCCAGTCATGACCAACTTAAAAGTAGCGTGCTTCAGGAACATTTGGGTGTTTGTATTTTGTTGTTGGGAATGGAGAGAAATATTATAGAAGTGCTGAATATGTCTATCCCTCCAGCGAAATTATCTTAAAATTTATCAAAACGCTCACTTGACCAAGAATATTCACTTACTTAATAATTTGATTACCTAATAAGATTTACTTCCACAAGATTATAAGAAATAAACTTTGCTTAAATAGTAGGAATGATATCCTTTGTTATATTCGTTATCTGAGAAATGCTCTTAAGTGTATAACCACCTTGCATGTACCTGACGCAATAAATTATTTATTTTATGTATCAACAGAAGCCTATCTCGTGATATACGGAAATAACGCGGAATTAATTTTAAAGTGTTGATAGGGCGCTGAAGTGGTTGGCAATTTGGTATGCTTACCATGAAGGAGTTCATGTATGAAAAATAATTATTTCCGGAAGAAATGCGTTTCCCACTAGCATACCTCATTAGCATAATGCGAACTGTAATATTATACAGGAAAAGAAAAATAAATAGTGTTCCGCGATAAAGTAAATCCAATTAATTTCTCTGCGGAGAATTAATCTTCGCTTTCAAGTTTGCGAGATTGTTGATTCTATCTGCCGCGCTACTATTACCGGTTTCTACCACTGGAGTTGTTTGGAGAGCAAATATTCTCGTTGTTCTTTGTTTTTTGTTTCCCCCTTTTTTTTTTCTTCGTCAAACATATGGGAGGCCGAAATAACCCCTGACCCTAAAACCATCTGAAACGTCTAACACTATACACTCAGGGCTCGCTTCCCTACTTCTTGACAGTACCGATCGGGACGTGTATTAATAGCGTCCCTTTTGAGAATTTTGTAAGCGGTTTATTATCGTGTCAGCGAGTGAGATAATATTAATTTATAATTTCGTATTTCCGGTAGATCTTTGTGGCAAGCGAGGGTTTCGATTATTTCAACTTATGTAAATATAAAAAGAGGAAATTGAATACAATTTTGAAATATTTAAGCGAGTGTTCGTAATGACTTAAAAATATCTACCATTTTAATTGAAACCAACGGTTACCTGCTCCTTAAATTTTTGCAAAAGTTACATTCTTTCAACCTAACAGTTAGCCATAGTACTTAGTAGTTATTACTGTTATAAATTTATGAGCTCTATTGCATAAACATTCATTATATTATCTGTACAAGATGCGACAATAATAAGTCCATGTGTCATTGTCTTTTA
Organism: Cetonia aurata; assembly: GCA_949128085.1. NCBI lineage: Eukaryota > Metazoa > Arthropoda > Insecta > Coleoptera > Scarabaeidae > Cetonia > Cetonia aurata. Next base: position 19,389,510 of record OX421885.1, on the reverse strand, counting down.
ACTATCTAACATACAGAAAGATATCTGTATGTTAGACAACCATTTGATATTTTTCGCATGCAAATAATATTAGTTCTTCATGTTTAGAAAATATAATGCGTATTTTATAAAAAAAAAATGATACACTAAGTGTTAATACTCAGTGTTTTAAATGGAACAGCCTGTATATCTTTACATTATTAAAGATCTATAATCACATTTCATTAAATTTTTCAAGTTTTTGAATTACAACTGTTTCTATAAGAAACAATAGATAATCAAACATCTCAGAGAAAGAATTACCAAATGTTTCCTATTTCTGATTTATATGAATGAAATAGGGAACTGCGTGCCCGGAGCTGATTTCGTTCTGGTCGAGGACGACACCACGATATTTGTTGAAAATAGTTATTCTGACGGTTTGGGGAGTGCCATATGCAATGCGCGGTCAAGTGTGGCGGACTGGTTTTCTGCAAATGGTTTGAATTTAAATGTGGGCAAGACCAAGAAAGTTTGCTTCTTGGGGTGCTGTTGCGCGCGGATCTGCGTTGGGATGACCACGTGGAGGTGTTGTGCCGGAAGCCAGCGGTATCTATCTATGTGATAAGATCATTGATGTCTCAGGTTTCGCTGGGCATGATTATGACAGGATACCATTCACCTTTTGCTTCTATCATGTTGATGAGGAGGAGTAATACAACTCATTTTAACACGTATTTGCCCTACAACGCCGAGTTGTAAGAAGTTTAACTAATTTAAGATACAGGACAACAATTTCTCTGTCATCTACATGCATCTTACTATGTTTAAAACATGTAAAAAAGAGCATTGAGCAGTTCGCAAAACATAGCGATACACATAATCATGAAACTCTTAATAAAAATAATATTAAAATTGATTACTTTAGATTAAACACCTAAATGTTTTAACATTCTGTCGCCAAAAACACAAAAGTATTGAAAACTGATAAGCTTGTTGTGTCTGGCAAAACAATTCTTTCATAATAATGCTTTGTACTCTTTTGACGAGTTCTTCAAATACAGATTTTAATATGTTAAGATGTTAAAGTTTGTTTGAATTGTCATCAGAATGCAACATTGTTATAAGATACATAATTCGTATGTAATGTGACGAGTGTAAACATATTTGTAAACACAATAATTAAACTAAACTGAATTAAGTAATTTAGTCCAGTTACAAAATTTTTCAGTAAGATCTCGATACAATGGAATATTATAAGAATGTAAACGACTTTATCTTTATAATAGGTAGCACAGATCTTCTACTGACGCCTGTGTTCTTACTTCTATTTTTTTGGCTTGTTTCTTAACCTTCCGTAGCTACCAACAGCGTCTTTAACTCATTTACTTTATTTCTTGTCCTTATAGTTTATCTTTTCAATAGTATATCCCGTTTCAATAACTCTCATTATCAGTTTTTCAAAAGCTCTCTTTCCTGAATGTTGCCTGTTTAGATAACTTTCACTGTAAATACTACTGCCTAAAGAAAGATTCCTTTCTGCTTCGCCCTGTATGAAAATCATCCATGGAGTAAATCATTTTTGTGTAAAATAGGGTACTTTAGTTTACAACTAGTTATTTACTTCATTTTTTATTAATCCATAGCTTGATAATCCTTTAGGTATAGGTACAATATTAATTGCTTCAGAATTTCGATTATTCTACATTCTTGTAGAAAATGCAGGATGTAATTCCGTACCACTTCTAAGTAATGTATAATATATAGAACTGTTCCATTTAACAACATCGAGAAAAATCGGTTTTGATGTTGCCAAAGTCAACACTTCCGTGATAACCATTTTGCACACGAAAAGAAACATAACACTAGATTGAAAGCATTTGGACGTATAAAAACTTTTCTGGAATATCAATTTTCTTAGCAAAAACAGTGGCAATTCAAAACTGGTAAAATAGGTTGCTTTTATAATCTGGTGATGAATTGAGTATGGTCAGAAATTTTAATACGCGCATTTATCTGTGACATTTTCTTCTTATAAAAGATCAAGTAAATATATAGGATTATATTTTCTGAAAATCTAGAATTAATAACATTGCATCACATCCCCCTAATATGGAATTGCTATCTAGCATGTAGCTCATGCAATAAAATTGGTGAAAGTCCATGTTATACGGAAATAAATGATATTGAAGTCGAAAATAACTATTGCTTGCTCTATTTTCCTTACGGCAAAATTTGTTAAATTTACTCTAGGACTAGTTTGAGTATTATGCCATCTTCAGCTAGAATTTACAAATTTCTTAATATAATGTTAGGTCTTAAAGCAAAATTAAATAATACTTACAGTCTAGTGCGAACACATCGGGATGTAAAAACATAGTTAAAATTTGAGGTTAAATAAGTGAAATTTTACTAAAAACATACTAAATAAAACAAAATTTGTTGCAGCTTTATGAAATGCACGTTAACAAAGAGAATATTAGATACAGTTACATCAAAAGCAAGCACTCCCGAATTGACTTGATATTTCTTGCCTAAATTTCCTGTTTTGGGGTCACGACCTGACAGAATTTGATATCTTTAACACATCCAGGTGAACAGTGCGAAATTTCCCTTCTGGCAGGTGAAGATGTAATACAAACTAAAAGCAATATGTTCTAATTCAAGTAAATTACACGGCCTCAACAAGGAAGCAACTAAAATTAGACGGAAAGCAACGCTACACTCTCATTATACAGACGAGCTTCTGTTTGGCGAACTGTCCAATTTGCGCGAAGAATCTTGTAAATTACAAGACGCGAAGTTTCATTAAGAATCATTCGATCCATGTCGTTCTTCTTTTCTACCTTATACTAACGTGTTTTGGCCCTTTAATTTTCTTGTTCTAATCTAAGGTGTTATCTTTCTACCAAGAGAAGTACCTCCAAACAGATGTGTATGTCATTTGTATTTACGTGCGAAATTTCTTCTTTACTCGCAATTAGATATATTTTCCTTAATATGAAATGAAGTACTCAACCATAACTAATAATATTACGATTACTATTTTTACAATGGAGGTGTCGCTTTCCAATTTTCATATTTGCAGGCTGATGTTACGCAAACATATACGCACAGTATGTGGTATGTGTGCTTATAGATTCCATTAACATTTCTAAACAATACGAATCCTTGTCATCCATGTTCAACACCCCGAGTGACACGTGCTCACATCTTCAAGCAACGTGCTCCGTTGTAATGCGATAGTTGTGCTAGGTAATATGCTTGTTAACAGCAGATACCAACATTATCGGCTTAATGCACTCGATATTGCAATTTTGGAACGAGCTGTTCACAAATAACGCCACGTCGCCGGAATTAGCGCGACGAACTTCTGTCTATATACGGGTACTTAACAGCCAGTGTCGTGTCGAATTGATCTATCCGAGTTGGGGTTGCTCCATGCGAACAGAGAGGATGTTATAACTTAACTCCACATTTATATCGCGGAGATAGCAACACATAAAAACGTTAATAATGGAAATAATTACGCCCGCCGTGGTAGGATATGAGATACCCATTTTGTATCACGTGTCGCTATTGTTTGTTGAAGAGGGTAGAACCCTTAATTGCCCGAATCAAGATAAGTGAAAGAACTGTGTTGCATGGAATGACGCTTTCTGGATGTTTGTGTTTAATTTGCCGTAATTTTCTTTGCTCAGCCATTTCATTTGGAAAGGTTATTTCATCTTTACGAGGGTAGTTGGTAAAGCTATAAGATGAAGTGTGTAGGAATATAAATCACCCTCCTCTTCTAAAACTTGAAATGGGACCGTGTAAAACTAGAGCTAAAGCAGTACAACTTCTAAATACAACCGTGCAATGAACCTAACTCGTTGTGTAACCCTCTTGATATAGTTTTCTAAATTATTTGAGAAAATAATCTATTCTTTTGGATTTCATTTAGAAAGATAATATCTTAAAATAGTTCCAGTGTGGTCTTATCAAATCCGATACAGTACTGTTAATTACACTAAAGCTGTATATTATAAAGAAAGTCCCCTAATATCTTGTTAGGCCTATCGCAAGGTGTTCGATAGTATAGATCATTGTATGTCATTGTGCAAATTAGAACGCTACAGCTTCAGAAAAGCGATTCTTTCTAAGGTACGTTCTTGCTTGTCCCTCCAGAAACAGACGAATTTCCGCTCCAAAAAAAGGTGTCCGTCAAGGCAACATTCTAGGCCCCTTTTTTTTCGTTTTGTATTTCAGTGACATCTACATATGCTGTTGAACGTTCGCTGGTACACCCTGCTGTTGATTATGAATTACGCTGATAATACCTCATTTCGTGGGATGGTAGATATAATGGATACCATAATCGGAGCTCTTACTACACTTCTAACCTCATGAAGTAGTTGAACGGAAATCAGTATAATCTTAATTGTAAAGTCAAACAATTTTGTTTGAAACCAAATTTCTACAACACCCTTGTTCTCACTTCAATTATAGAAATGCTACTTCGTACCGTGTAGACGAACTTCTAAACTTTACGCAACATATATGTAGATTCAGTGCTCACAAAACTAAATGGCACCTGTTTTACAATAGCGGCTACGAGACCTATAGAGTGCTTGATCCTTTGCACGGTGTACTTTGGTTGTTTTTATCCTGATATGAAGTACGGAATCTATTATGGTCGCAGTAAAGTGCAGTGGGTTATTCTTAATTCTTGATTCAACAAGGAACACTATGAATATTTGATAAAACTGGATTTTACTCACTCTTGCGCAGTCTGTTCAAGAGAAATAATATATTTGCTCTATATATGGTATTCATTTTTCTGACACTACTTTTCCTTAAACTTAAATATAAACAATCTTCCTCAAAATATGACATAACTACTCCATAGGCAGCACAATTACTGCTATCCTCTCCAGCGCTTAACATTGAGCAAACGCAAAATAGTCCCAAACTTTATAACTGCTTACCAAGTGAACAGCTGTAGATACTTTAGCATTTTTTTAGAAAAAGACCTTTATTTCGTTTCTTTTGTTTTCTTGAATCATGATAATGTCAATAATATTTTTATCATACTGAATGTAATGTTTATACTCTTTGACATTTTCTTCTGGCACAACGTAATTATTGTGTTTCTAACGTTTACATCAGAAGCTATTGAATAAGAGCTAAGAGTTTACTTATTTTTGAAGCTTACTGTTCACTATTAACAAATGAAATAGGTTACAGTCTACGTTTTTTCTTAAGTATAAGAAATGACGAATTATCTGTTGATAATACTTCCATTAAACGTTCAATTACCGATATCAGTATTTTAATATACCATTTGAACGTCCGCGGAGGCTCCATAGGCTAAACTAAAGAACGAAAGATAAATATATTTTCTTTTGCTAGATCATGAAAAGAGTATAAGCAATATTATTCTACTGTGTTATTGTACTGGCGAAAGTTCGATGCATGCAATCATCCCGAAGGATAATACTTTTGACGATATGCGACAAAGATGCCGCTACCTATTCGGCTTGCGCAGAAATTAGCATTCACAGAATTTGACATTCATAGTTCCCATCAAAAAATTAAATGTAAAAATATTTTTTAAAATTTGCGCAAATTTGCGCATGCGTAATCGTGGGTAGATGTTTAATCTCCTTGTTCAGGTACGTCGAAATTCTGCCAATGGCCCATATTTTTCCTTAATGTACTTCATTGGTAGATAGACGATTTACGAAATTAACAGGAGCAGGCCCATCTATCTACCAATATTATTTTTGTTTGTTGAAAATATATTTAAACGGCCTCACGCTTTAGTAGGTATATGTTTGTTTGTCGATTTGTAATATGTATTAATGTCTTTTACAAATTTAAAATTTTGAATTCTAAATGTTAGTAAAAAAATTACTTTGACAACACCGCAAAGGTGAAAAAATGGAAAAATGAAATGTAAGTTTTTAAGCATATACTTATTTTTGTTAATTACTACTGAATTTTCAAACACGCAAATTGTTAAATTTTAAGTTATATGTATTGAATTGTAGGATGGAGTATGAAAAAGGAAAAAATATAATTTCCGAAACGTAAAGAAACAATTGTATTATTAACTAAACCGGAAGACCCAAAGAAAAGAAAAAAAATATCATAATATTATTTTTCATTATTTTATTGTATCTAGTTGATTGTCAAATTTAATGCTTATTCAGAGATATTATTTCCTTTATTCAGGGTTTATTGTTAAGTTTTACAATTTCTAATTATTTATTTTATTTTATTATTGTTCTACGTTATTTATGAGGTTAAACATCTTCTCTCGAATTTTTGCCTTATAAACTGCAATTAAAATTAGATGATGTATTCTATGAAATACTCAAAAAATTCAATTAAAATGCTATTATTCTCTTTTGTCGGAAGGAAATCTCACAGCATTCTAAAAAAAACATGCACAAATGGGTCTGTTTTCTGTATAAAGCGCAACCAAAATAGAAAACTAAGAACTATGTAAAAAGCAAAGCACTGTGCACTAGCAGTGATACTAGGTAATTGGTGGTATCATTATGTTTCTTGCTTTCCTACCTCTCTTCTGTGCTCTATTGTCATTAATTAGGAAATTAACAATGTGGGTAGAACACAAACAATGTTAATTCTTGCCTGTTCTAAAGTTTGCTGTACCTAATTAAAATCAGTAGTTTCTAAAGCAAAGGACTTGTTCATATGGAAAATAGTAAAAAAAAATATCTTGTTAAAAGAATTAGTGACAAAGTTACAAAGTGTACCGAAATATACCTACCATAACGCCGAAACCATAAATCTTTTTAGGGAAAAAGGATGGTAGGTAGGAATACAGGCTGCCGCTTTCAACCCTAAGGTTTTTTTTTACAAGATCCAAATGTTTTAATGCGAAACATAGTGGAGAATATCTTGCAGCTGCTGTAAACTGGTAATCTGTGTTTATGTGAGGGTGTGCTGTTAACTTTTTTGCCTCTGAATTATTTTATGTATGCTATTTATATGCGTATAATCTTAAAACATATGATGCAGCCTTGTAATTTAGGGTGTCTGGTAGTTCGATGTAAACGTTGATAAAATAAAAGTAGATGAATCGCATACAAGCTTGTATATAGACTAGTGGTAGATTAGGCACTTTCTATAGTTCTATGCTCATGCTTTGGCGGATTATATTCATTAGCACGGAAAACTTCGAATAATTAAGAACTCGACTGAAGAAAACAAATCCTCAAATTGAATTATTTCGCAAAATAAGGGGATGCCAGACGAATTATTTCGGCGCCTTGGAGAGGAGGGTGACACACCCGTGAAATGCGAGGCAAATTTTTAATTTCATTATCTCCAATAGATAATCCGAGAGTAGGGACCCCTTTACTATTATTTATCCGGAAGTGGAGCGTCAATTTAACGAAGCCCCTGTGCAATTTACCTCTGCGAAATACGCGTTTAATCGACCCAAAACAGAGAGATCGACCACTGCCGGATGTATACGTGTTCTCACCGTCACCTTGTCCCCAAGGATCACTTGGTCCGTTGCATTGACAGCGGAAGAATTTGCTTCTAGGGGAATGAAAAAACGATGGCCGTGGTATTTAAATTAAATCCAGAATGAGCCGATTGAAGATATGCTCAACATCCAGTAGTCGCAGGAATATTTAAAGCTATAGTACAGCTAATTCCACATTGCAAAATGAAAGAAAAGATTTTGCACTGTTTTAGTCGATAGGAAAAATAAAATAACTTGTGTTGTAATTGAATACATCTTCTCAGAAGTCGTGTAACATACGTCCAAATATAATTCACACATTACCTAAAATTAAGTCAACAATTTAAATAAAGGGTTTCCGAAAGATTTTGCTTTTATCACTTTTCCAATGTTGGCATTTTTCATCCATTTTCTTTCAACTTTCGGATTCTCCATAGAAATTTCGTATCCCAACCCATTCAAACTTTATACACGAGCTATCCAGTTCTTGGAAAACCCGAAGATCAAGGCAATGAGCTATCGTAATGACCTGGACTGTTTTGATGGAATCATGCGGATGTTATCTCTCCTAGCCAAATATAGTGTTTTTCCAATAGTTTAAATGATGGGCATTGCCAAGTCTCTGAAACGAATGGGTTTTATATTTTCTTTCCGTCATTTTCTTTTAAATTTTTGAGGTTTCTTTAAGGAATTAACCTGTATTGAAAAGCACTCTTCATGGATTCTATAAACTTCAACATCTTCAAAAAAGGGAATCACCATATTCTGAGTAGAGTTCGCAAGAATGGGATAAGTTGTATTTCAGTATTTTCTGCACTTTCAAAACTAAAATAGTTTTATTATCAACTCAGGGGTCAGGGCAACCTTTTCCATAACTGGCCAAAATAAAGTTTACTCAGCAGCAGTTCACATTTTGATAATTTGAAGATGACTTTTAATACTTTTTTTGGAAAAGTATGTTAAAAATTTAAAAAAAAAACCAAATTTAATAGTATTTATTGCTCTCATTATTATATAACACATTTAAAATTTAGCATTTGGTGTTCTATAGATTTGTCCCTTTCGATTTATGTCATGCCAAACAATAAGATAAATATGCTTACTTTTGTCTTCTACTTAGACTTTAGGTAACTTGTTTTATAGAATAGCTATTCCTATTTATATATTAAGACAGATACCTAAAGTATCAATTATCTTGGCATCAACAATTATTAAATTCGAAATTTTTTCGGCAAATGAGTCTACCATTGAACAAGCACTACTTAAGAGAACACTTTTGGCTTTAGTCATAGACGTTATAGTATCAAAAACTTGCTGCTCAGTGTGTTGAAAAACAGAAATGCGTACTGTAAAAACTTCTCGTACTCTACGAAATTCTTTGCCAAAATTTTACTTACATCTTTGGAATTGTGTGTACCTACTTGTCCACTGCTTCGGGTCGGATTCTTTTCTTCGGTTCCATGCAATATATATATAATATATATATAATATTATATATTATATATATTCACACAATCTCTATCAATAATCGCAATTTGCACCCATTTCTAGTCAGTCCAATCCGATGGACATCCGATCTAACAATATCTATTCAGTTTCTTAGTAATAACAAAAAGAGCTACAGTTGTTTGGGTTCTTTCATCAATTTTTTTCTCAAAATTTCTTGCTTTGGTGTAATATATTTTATGCCACAGTTCAAAATGCACAACAATTTTTGTTGGATAAACATAATATCTATGTACAATACACAGATTAAAGTATATTTACCAAATAATAAAGATGACACCTCCATGCTATATAAAACATAATTATAGCGAGAATGTACTCGTATAACTTCAAATTCACATAAATGAACTATTACGCATAAAAGGCGATCCTACGTATAAAAATGCTCTTCTCCTATGTTAAAAAAAAAAAAAGACAGACCACTCCCTTATTTTATTCTATTGCTGTTGACGTTATTACATGCCACTAACCTAGATAATTTATGTGTTTTTAAAAATGTGGTGCCGGTGGCTTTACATCACATTTCAGTTTTGTTGTTTGTCATTTTTGATTACCTGAACCAAATTATTTGCTCATTTAACTAAGCAAGTCGGTTTTTCAGTGTATTTGCTCTCCATTGCTCTATATAACCTAATAGAAAAACTCGAGTAAATACAATTAATAAATAAACATATTCCAGATATGTATAAAACAAATATACATGTATACAACGAATATTGCTCATTGCTAAGGAACAGCTTACAGTAAACGTGTCTTTACCTTTCTTTATTCTCTCGTAAATACGACAGAGCTATGTTATTTAAAAGGAAACTTTATTGCCTGGTAGTTCCAAATAAAGAAAGACATTGACATGCAAGAGAAAACCAACAACGGTTTTTAGATTCTGTACATACATATATAAGCTTCGATGATTAAAAAAGTACCCCCTGATGTCATATTTAATAAAAAATCTAGTAATTAGTCGAGTAGGTAACGTTTCAGTCATGCATACGCAGTGTGCTTTTGACTCTTGTCTCTGTTATGGTTTAGGCGGCATCAGGCAGCAAGGAGAAAAAACCTAACTTGATCACTGTCATGATTAATTTAAACTTACATTATACGGTTATCGGGTTTCAAACAGATGTGATTTGGTATACTAAAATGCCAAGAACGTGGGTTTGTATTTACCTAATAAACTTTAAGCAGTTGCTCTAAATTTAATATTGTTAATTGATCTAAAAAATTGAACAAAGAATTAGTATTTTTGTAATTTAAAGAAACTAAGCCCAATAGTGTACTGATTTTGTAATGATTAAAAATAGCTAAATTATTTTATTTATTTTATCTAGAGATTCCTAGTTAGAAATTAAAAAGTATAATTTCAAACTTATGCTTTAATATTTTATGTAAAGCTAATGTACCTGTCCTTTTTCTTCTACAAAACTCGCCTTCCGGTTATGCATGCGTAATACTGAAGGGAAACTTTAAGTGATTAATAATAAGCACGCCCTAGTAGTTTTAAGAGTTGAACGTCCATGTGGCTTCTATTATTCATTCGTCGGCTCGAGTTACGGTACGTTGGAAAAAATAATCATGGGCTCGTTAAAATAATGACATTCCAACTAGAGAATGTTGTAGCTTTTAACATCATAATAATTTTAATGCTAGTTTCCATTAAGGGAGTAATGTATATATCTTTTACCTCTTCTTTGTGTGGTGCATGCCGACGTTAACGATCTAATTTAAGGATGCAGTAACAATTGTACCGAAATTCGGCATCTAAAGGTAAGAAAACTTTAAAAATGTTTAATTATTGCAAAAATTATTACAATTCTTAAAAACTTAACAGCAAGGTTTTTTTTAGTCTTTGCAAATCCAGAAGAAAATGTAAAGTTTGATTACAAATATTTTGGTCAATGTAACTTTCGATTTGGTTGATAAGTAGAATTGTTTTATACTAATTTTAAGCTTATTTGTGAATAATAAACGTTTCCAAGGGTGTTATAGCTTCTTTGCACATCAGCCTAAAATTTCAACGAAATAATTCTACATTAAACCATCAAAACTGACAATATATTATCCAACAAAAATATATATATGTCGAATCCATATACTATAATTGTATACGAATGTATTGGAAACGAAATCCAGTACCTAAAATGGCTCCAGATGCTGTAACACAGTCATTTTACAGCAAGCGTATGTTGGTTTTTTTTTTACTAAACTCAAGGTAGTACATAATAGGCACAAGGTATTTTGGTGAATCTAAGTTTTAGGCAGGTGACTTCTGTGACTTATTGGCGCAACTAACAATAAGGCTATTGTGACGAAGACTCGTACACAATTTATTAGGATTTAAAATATAAGACTTCCCTGGTTTGTGTACTTGTAGCAAAACTAAACTATTGCACTGCACCACAGCTGACAATCATCCTAGAGTAATAAAGGCAACTACTAATCCCATAACTGGTTCGTATGAGCCGATTTCATTATATAAAGAGATGGCTTGTACAGTGCGCGAACTGGGCATCTACTATCAATGACGTTATTATTTATAACAACAAAACAGTTTGCATGTCGAGTTAACCATAAATGAGTCATCGTACAGTCTCGAATAATCTACTTCTGCAAAATTTCACCTGTTGATGTTGTTATTTACTGAAAACGGCTTAGTATATATCGGAACTTATTCCCAATGTCAAAACACAAAGCAGGATAAAGGTCATCTTCATGAAAAAGGATCAGGGTCTCGACCAATGTGAAGTGTATTTTTATATGTGTATATAGTTGAGTTTATAATTGTAGAGGTTAATTCGCAACTTTGCAGTATACTTTTAATAAACCACTTTTCAGTATCTGCTTTGCTCGTTGGAATCATGCTAAGCAATGAGTAATTTGTTCTGAATTTTATTTTTAAAGAAATTAATAATGATTGTCACCTTTAGTATCAACCCTTTCAATTCAGTTTCGAAACCACAAACTTGGACCGCCGTTTTCTATAGCTAAAGTATTTATAATTCTATATCGGAAAGTCTCTTTTCATCTGCATATTCATCTCGCAAAAATTCTGCTACGCTTCGAAGAGTAGTAGAGGAAATAGCCAACGTCAATCGATAAATATTAAAAAGGGAGCGCACGTCCACAGGGCTTTTTTGCCATCCTACAACGATCGCTACGAATGTATGCGCCAATGGTTATATAGCTACGTGGAAATTTTCGCTAATTTCGTGTGTACTATTTAAAACCAGAGGAAACAAAATTGCAGCCAGACCGTTGATGAAATCATTCGTATGGAAATTTACGCAAAGAGCAGTTATTGAGTGGCCGTAAATTTTAAATTCGCCCTCTTGCTAATATAAATGTGAAGATGGGTTAGTCAGTTCGAGATATGCTTTTCATTGAATCCCTTTGGATTATACCTTTCTAGGGCTATCCATGGCAACGCGTGCCGCACTGAAATTCCGTGGAATTCGCCGTACTCACGGACACTCCGGGTGGTGCGGTCGCATGACTGATTCGAAAGGATTGGCGTGACGTGAGCCGGTGCACTGCACCTGGCGCGTATCGTACGATTACCGGCAAAACTCCTAATGAAAATAGAAGAATCAGGACGAAAAAAGCGCAATACGTGACTTGAAATGCTGCGTAATCGAGCAGGTGCCGTCAACAGTTGGAACGGGCACTTTGATGGATCTAGCGCGAAATTTTAATTGTTGTGCAGGGATTTTCTGGTGGTGTTGCAATATACTTAGCACCTCTGATTGATATCTTATCGCATTAGAAATATTTTTACCATATCCCATTAGAAAGGTTAAAAATTTCAGCATTAACCAACAGAATAAGTGCTATAATTCTAATAAAGCCTATTTTCGACAACTATATGAAACTTCAGCCCTAACGCATTGGACTTTTTTGACAATATTTCCCATGTAAATTTATCGTGCAATTTATTTTATGATAAACTGCACTCTACATATATTTGATCTGCATGTTCCACTCTACAAAACAATTAACATAAATTATTCTATATGGTACTTTTCACAAATCATTTATAATATTAAACATTTAAACTTAATTACTTCAAACAATTTAAAAAATCACGAGGCATATTTGCATTGGAGCGATTCAAACGTTTAAGAACAATAGTGAAAGAATTATTAAAGTTTCCTTACCAAAATTATGTCGTCCGTTCAGAACCCTCACTCATTGAGGACCCTGAGAAGTTTTGGCCGTTTGTTCATGGTGGAATTGGTAAATCTAGCATTCCGTCGACAGTGACCTATCACGAATCCATACGTATGATACACCACAAGATGTTGCAGATGCATTTACTCATTACTTTGGCAGCGTTTATACTATAGATTTAGTTGATGGTGAACTGACACTTCTGCATACACATACCTATGACTACTGAATTAGAAACTGCCACTTCCATTAAGAAGATTAAAGATCACACAGCTGGACCAGATGGTGTCCCGAGCTTTCTAAGACGTGACTGCTAGATTTGTATTAATGCTCCAAGGTGTGCCCAATTGTGAAAGGAGGATCTCCGGGCAATGTGCGAAATTACATACCAATTTTGGTTCTTAACAACTTTACAAAGGCTTCTAAATCTGCTTTATTCAAGAATTAATCCATTGGTGGAAAACTTATTTCACCACATCAACACGGATTCATAGAGAAGCGATCTACAGTAACCAATTTCGCACATTTTACCCAATATGCACTTGATCAGTTCGATTCTTGCGGACACAGACATATCGAAAGCTGATCACAGACTACTACTACAAAAACTGAACATTTAGTAACTTAGTAACATTCTTCGGAACTTACCTGTCTAACAGGATACAACATGCAACTTACACCGGATACAAATCTAAAATACTTCATGCCAACTCAGGAGTTCCACAAGGTTCTGATCTTGGACGGCTCATGTTCATTGCGTTTATCAATGACTTGATAGATTAAAACTGATAAATATATGTTCACAGATGACAAATGATTGCTACTATCTACAAGATCAGGTAAATTGACTGGTATACTGCTAGTGGTCTGCAACTAAATAACAATAAATGCAAATTATGAGCTTCACTAGAAAACAGAATCCAATTCCTTTGACCATACGATCAATGGAACATTGCTTATTCCTGATGATGTTGTAAGAGATTTATCTTGACACTTTCCTTTAGTTTTCAATTTATCACGAAAACAGCGGAACGTCAGATATGAGCATGTTGGGATTTTTGAGTAGAAGCTCTTCTTCATTTCATATTAATACGTAAAACGGCCTTATTTTTCATTCGTCAGATCTAAGGTGGAATGTGGTTCTTTGATTTAGAATCTATTTAACTCTTCCCATGATGAAATTCTGGAGAAAATTCAAAGAAAGCTCCTAAAATATTTATATTGTAAACAAGAAGGTTCTCACCTTGAGCATGGCTACGATTACCAGCTTTTACTTCAAAATTTGATGTTAAATTGTTGGAAATTAGACAACAATTACAATAAAATTTGTGTGCGTAATCTTGTAAATAACGATATTGATTTTATTACATGTTATCCCGCTTTCAATTTTTTGTTCCTTGTTCCTTCCAGAGGTTACACATGCACGTGATATACACCTTTCGTACGTCTCAAGGCAGGTTTGCAAGTTTTTGACTTGGATCCAATGTAAGTAAACATTTAATGCCCCGGACCTCTGTTCCACCAAGCCTTCTTGCCATATAAAATCTCTCTATGACATTCTTTGGTTAATGGATTCTATTCTTCGTTGTTGCAGTCTTGGTGGTCCTATTAAATGCGTTCAGTTTTGTGTGTGTTCACTCAAACACTTCGAAAGTATAGGTTAGAGCTGAATTGGTAAAGTTTTTCATTGTTTTACTTCTATTGCCTGCTGACAAATGTGATTTGATAACTGAATTTAATCGTACTTTGTAAGCTGTTGTAATTGCTCTTTTGGAGGCTTTGTGGTCAATACCTCCGGCTTGTTGGAACCGTAAGTATTTATATGTTTCTTCTGGGTTCATTTTCTCTACTTGATGTTCTTCTTTGCCCTTCTGGAACGGTTTTACATGTCTTCATTGCTCCCTGACCATTTACCTAAACCAAATTGCATGCCTATATCTTCGCTGAAGGCTGCACTGAATTTGTATTCCTTGTATGTGGCTTCAAATAACATATCGAGAAAGGTAAAAACCAAAACGTGAAGGTCAAAAAAAAGTAATTAACAAGACTGAGAATTTCTTCGCTAGCCAAAAAAGAGTAAACGGTTGATAAGTTCTCAGTGTCTCTTCTGAAGTTGAGCTTATGGTTGAGAGATTTGATATAGCACATTTCGAAGAAGGTTCTCTTTGGTAATGATTTTCTATGGCAAGGAAGTTAGCCTGGTCAAAGTCAATAGTGTGCGTATTTCAAAGAGCGTGCTCACACAAGGCGGTGGAAGAACACAGACGCCTCTCCAGTGCTGACAAGTAATACAATAAATACTGTTAATTTTGTCGTTGTTAGGACTGGGGTCGTTTAAATTTGTGAACAAGGTTTGTAATTTATGTTTATTAGTAATGGCTATTTTTACTTCACTAAAACTAAAAAATTTAACCAATTTCGGAGTCAAAATCCTAATGAATGGGATACCAAAGAATTTATTGCAGGCACTGCCACCGTCCACGTCATCAGCAGGCCCACATGCCACAGCATTGCCCGGGGGAGATATTGTAGAGTAGGTGTAGGTTGTTATTATGGACATCAGGATGTATGATGTTTATAATGCCCCTTCTTTAGACCTTTAACGAAGTTCATCTTTTGTGTTACAAGATGACTGAACCGATAATGTAGATATCTAGTAAGTTTGCGATATCAGTCAAGTTTAATAACATTATTACAACTTTAGTGTCCAGGAAGAGGACATACCGATGAATTTCCTTTTGAACGGTGAATTGGACCTTTTATTACATTCAGAATCAGCGGATTGCTTAAGGTTTATCTATCTTTATTGTGGTCCATGAGGTTGTTGGTATTTACCAATGATACCTGCTGGTGCATCGCTACTAATAGGGTCAGTTTTTCAGATTTACTGCTGCTTAGGTATTTTTCAACGCAGTGCGTTGTTATTCTAATAAATTTTAAGTTATAGTCATGAATAGATAATTTAAAAAATGCATTGGAATGCTAACAAAGAAACCATTGATTTAAAATAATTGTGGAAAATATTTGTGGATACAGTGTAGGTATTATTTTGAACCATAAAAACTAATGGCTTTTGACTCACAGCATATCGTATTTAATGTCATATCTATAGTCACCCGCCATAAATAACGGCATCGAAGAAATTCGATAGTCACGCGCAGCTTGCAAATTGACGCAACGATCATTCATAATTGATGTCCGCAATTTTTTGCCGGCGATCGGGAGTTACGAATTTATCAGACGTCGGTGGCTCGTTCCATTTTTAATCAGCCCTTCCCAAAAAGGCAAAAAAACGCTACACAGACACATACATAACTAACTAGCGCTGACGCATTTTCGCTGTAATTCAATAACGTCTGCGACTATAACGCGACCGTTATAAATATGATCTCGTAAATGGGTATTAGCAGAGAGTTATACATGGCGGGTCATTTGTAACGTTCAATTTTAATGCGTGGAAATTCTATTACGTATATATCAGGTGTACGCGGTATCATATGCAGGGAGATAGATCTGTAACCACCCTCCGGGGCTGCGCATTACCCCTGATGGCATCGCGAAACACTCCGATACTCCACGCCACCGCCATATATCGGAGGATACGATGTACGCTACCGGTAACTAATCGCTCTCGTTATGGCTGAACACTTAATCAAATATTCAATGGAACGAACGTTCGATTTGTCGTGCGTTATGCTCTTCTATGGAAAAACATGATGAGCTGTATTAGTGGGAATACATAATGCATGAGGAGAAATTACATTTAGGTAACTAATTTACTGAAATTCAACTAAAGTGTATCGGCTTTAGGAATACGAAACATAGAAACTTTATTTCTATTTGCCTGTAACGCTTATCTGTGAAATTATTTCATAAATATCTAGTATCTTTACAAAGCATTTGTATGTGTTTTCTTTTTAAATTCAATAAAATTTGAGAGCTATGATTAAATTGTTTGAGTAGAGTTGGGTTAGAAGTATTAAGATTGAGCGAAATGGTTTGTTTTTGATGTGATATGTGGTTTGTGTTTTGATTCATACGAGATGCTACACTGAGAAAAGTAGATAATAAAACTAGTTACAAAGAAACCATATAATTAATTGTATTATAATTATATTAAAACGTATAATTTTTCTAATAAATAGTAATATATGGATGAATACTGGGTATTAGATAATGTATTATTTTCCCAGCATTAATACCGTTATTTACCTTTTTCAACTCTTTTATTAATTTTGTCATCAGTTGCATTTCTTTTCTTAGATGATTATTTTCTCTTTTCAAAGCTTCATTATTCAAATTATTAATATCCGTAAGGTGGACAGGTTCTTTACGACAGTTTTGCAGAACCGTTTTAATTTGTTAAACTCACACGTCTTTGCCAAAATATTCAGGCAGCGAATATGTATAAACTCATTATATGCAAGCTCCAAAAAACGCGCTTTTGCAGTCTGTCACTCTTTATAGAATTAGAATTTTTAAATAATTTTTTCAGAATAATGAGATAATGGATTTGAATTCTATAAAATAAGTATGCCTTCGTCTGTTCATAAAATACTAACTCATCCATACATATCCAGTATTCCAGTATTCCCTCACTAAGAAAACTGATAGAACTTGTCGATGGACCAGAATAGTTGCTAGAATAATGTTTCTTTTTTATTTATGGCTTTGTAATTGAAATTTTGCACTTTCTGTGAATTAATAACAGTGTATTCCAACTTTTGTTATTAGTAGGTAAATTAATAAACATTTTACCTGCTATTTAAAGTATATAAATATACCTTAATGTCCTATTACACCTCTTACGCTAGGACACCCTAAAGAAAACATTTAAAAACAGTATCACGTGAATTGTTTCAATAATCAATCTCTTTCGACTTTCCTGTGACAAAATAGTTTAATTTAATGTTTGTGTACATTTGTTAACAATAAATATAGACGTACATTACATTTTCTAATTTTTCACACCCTATCTTAAGTACCAAACATTCCTTGTCATACACACCAAACTTCACTAATCTAGATCAATAAATAAAAAAATTAAATATATTTGAGACGATATTCGTCAGTCTATCCCACTGTACGCCGATGTATTTCAGCTACCCGTGTTCATGGGTCGAGTAAGTCTGTTTATCTGATTCTTATCGCCCTAGTCGGCCAAATCCACTTCTGATCGAAACTTCGTTATGAGATATGAGTTATTTCTACGGGCTACAACGGTAGGTATACGAAACATATACAAAGATAAGTATACACGGCTTTTATATGAACGCTCCTCGTATTCTGGCCATCGTCTTGCGCCTAAAACACGCTTCAGCTTAATTATGTATAAGCGAAAATAAGGTATGAGTGTATATATATATATATATAACATATTAAAATATGTGTCAAATTAAAATGTTTAGATGCCTAGCAATACGTAAAATAATACATTTAACAAAAATTTTTGAATATTAAAATAAATCTGAAGGGATACATCAGTGTAGTCATTAAATCTAATCAAGGATCTCATTAGTAAAAAGTTAAAACGAGAAAGTTAGTTAAAAAAAAACTGAAAGGCGTAATATGCACGCCTTTCAACATTTTAAGAAAAATAGCACATTAGATCAGCTGGATATACGCATATGTACATATGATTAGATTAGATTAGGATTGGGGTGGCCTATCGACCTATTTCACCGCGACCTTTTCAGATCTATTGTGATCCCCTTTTTCCTAGAGGACGCTCTCTAATTTTGCCCTCTTAATTAGGCCTATCATCTTTGAGAGCGGCTTCTTTATGTAGCTACTAGCTGTGGGGTTCTCCTCCCCCATTACTAGAAACCTTGTCCTCGCCAGGCCTTCGCATTGGCACAGCACATGAACTGGTGTTTCTTCCTCCTCTTGCCAGTATCTGCAGGTTGCATCATCTGCCAGGCCTATGTTGTACATATGCCTATTCAGTCTACAGTGACCAGTCAGCAGACCTACAATCATCAGTCTTCCTGTCTTTATTCAGTAGATCTCTCGTGAGTTCAGGCCTCTGCTCCTTTAGGAACTCTTTTGCCTGCCATTGTCCCGGTGATTTTTGCCACCACTCTCTGGACTGATTGTATATCCATTCATTGATCGATTTTTTAATTTGCGATTTGGTAGTGCCGAAAGAGGGGTCGGCTCCAACGATTGACCTTTACGAACCTCGCCTAGCCAGCTCGTCCGCCGCCTCATTTCCTCTAACGCCCGAGTGACTAGGGACCCAGGCTAGGGTTACTTTCCTTTGGGTGCCCACCTCATTCAGGGCGCTTACACAGTCCCAAATCAGCTTAGAGTCCACGCTTGAGGAGCTAATCGCTTTAAGTGTGGACTGACTGTCAGAGAAGATAGCGACGCTTTTACCCGGTTCGGTACATCTTTCTATCTCTCGGTAGATGTGTACATATGTATTCATAGAGAACAATTTGAGGGTACAATCTATAATTCATTCTAAAGTAGATCTTTAACACCACCGTTAAGTTCTAAGGTTCTTCTAATAGGCAAATGACTCACCCTGTTACTTGCAATACATAAATACCTGCGTGTAGTTAAGAGTAATGAAAAAAAAACAATTTACTAAACGTAAAAACTTAAAAATTTAAGATCAATACTGATACTCTCGCAATTAAATGTGATTTTCTCAAAAAGATGCCAAAAAAAAGCAGCTGATTCTTATTAGAATCAAACATTTTACAATTACATGGACAATAGAATATACCTACCGCAGAAGTTATATTTAATATAGCTAATAATTTATTGAAATAAAGTACTGTTAATTGTAACAAAAATATGCAGTTGTTTCAGTATATTTACTAAAGCCAACTATGAGGGGTATATTTTATAGTTTATTCGTTATTACGGATAAATAATGTAAAACAGCATTTTTCATAAAATTTGAACATTTCACCAACTATTTACGGAAAATATATCATCAAATTTTATATTTCTCGAAATAATATTTTGCCGGCCCTGGACCATTGTGTGCCGTCTACCTGCACATAAGTGGGGATGAGCGGAAGTTTTTCTGCGCCCTGGAACTATGCCCAATATGCAAAAATAACATGACAGCTGATTATTAATTAAATGAAAAATAAACAAACACTAAAATTTACCTTTTACAATATTATACCAAATTAACGTATTCCTGTGTTATCTATTTTGACATATCTGTGACAGTATCAGTAACAAATCGTAATCAACAATGTCATGAAAATTACTATATACGTATATGCATGTGTGAGTGCCTAGTAACAAATGCAATACGGAATCCGATATATCACAAGCTATATCATCGCATTTATTGCAATTATCTCAAATATGGCGAATGCCGTATTTTTTTGTTATACCGGATACAAGTTAATTAAGTTAAAATTATAGCAGGTCCCTCCCTGCCGCAATTTCATCGAGTGATTCCCTTTATTACTCCCGGCTACTACCACAGCGGCGTCACCACGGCACCGTTAATATCAAACAAAAGAGAGTGCGCCCATGGATGCATGCGTATATACGTGTCACCATGGTGACGGATGGCTGTCCCTCGTGTCCTCGTTACCTGGCAACATAACCTCTATCTCGACGCCCGCGTGTGTACGCTATTTTTTCGGCATAGGATGCGGCAACGCCACTACCACCACGCGGAGCTCGATCGTTAAGGAAAGCCGGTTTTACGGAGACGGAAGCCTATAATGGCTTGTTAACTGTCCTGACGGCATTCGACTATGAAATTTATAAGAAAAAGGGAGGACGGTCGAGATGAAGTTCAGATGAAAGGCGTGACGATTAATTGGCCTGGGGTGACGAAATTTGTTGTTTGTCGGTCCTATGTCTTGTTTATTTAGTGCCCGTTTGGTATGTTCAGCTCTTGATAAATATGGATTACGAAAACCCTTGAGGAGTAAATTAAAATCGATGTTAAAAAAAATTAACGAAACCAAAACGTTCCTCGACCGATTAGCAGATAAATTTCACATAAATGACGCTTATAGCCAATATTTAATGTTCAAAATAGTTTCTAATAAGGGGGTGCTTACCTAATTAGATCAGAAACTTAACCAAAAGATAAGCAGATCCACATACATTACACTGGGCAACAAATTTTCGAAAAGTTCATGCTTCCAAGCTGAAAATAGTCATTTCTTAATGAATTCAATGTGCTGAACACGAAAATGACTAAGAAAAAGCTGAATTGGCTACGGGTTTTCTGTAATATGTACGCATATTTCAGAAAAAGTGTACCTATGTCAATATTATAATACATGGTAAGAAAACATTTACGCATATTTCAGAAAAAGTGTACTTATGTCAATATTATAATACATGGTAAGAAAACATTTACGCATATTTCAGAAAAAGTGTACTTATGTCAATATTATAATACATGGTAAGAAAACATTAGTCTGCTAAATTGCATTACATTATGCAATAGCATCTATACAATGGACAAAACATCAATATCTCTGGAACGTGAGCCAATCAACTTTTTTCAATGTGATATTCGTGTTCAGCACGTTGAATTCATTCAGGATTGGGTACTTTCACCTAAGAAGCAATTTCACTGTTGACCAGTGTTATTGCTCGACATTCATTTTTAAATAAGATCTACGACAATAAAAATAAAAAAATCTAAACATGAGGCTTTCCGTGAACCTCTGAAATGCTTTTGACCTTCATAATAATAAACTGCTGCTACGCAAATTAGTATAGTTTAAAATGGCGAATATATTTCTGGTTCAACTCATACCCCTCCGAAATAAAAACTGGTAGTCAATAATTAACATTCATATCAACATTCGATACCATCTGGAGTGCCACAAGAACCATTACTAAGGTCACACTATTTTTATTATTCATCAATAACCTACGTTACTAAAACCTGAACTTACTTAAGACGAATATTGAACACATAATTAGTAAATTTAAGTAATGACGTGCATCTAAACATTAATAACCTCTTTCTCATGAAATTTACTCCCAGAAAGGAACAACATAAGTTTTTACATGTTTACAATTTTAATTAATAAATTGCAATCTTGTGATAACCGAGTTCGTTAAGGCTTCATTTATGGCTCGGACTATCTTGAAAAACCCAAATCTCGCTCTGATGAATTCTGCTTTTTTCACAGATCGTAATGATAGATAGATAGGTGGATATATAGATAAATAACTTTATTGTACCAGTGGTTTCATAACAAAAAAGAAGAGAAATGGAACAAAAATATATATACTTACATAAAAATTTAAAAACAGCTTATAATAGAATATAAAGAAAGACACAAGATCATTATAGGACGCCTTTAAACTAGTATAAAACAAAACACAAATTAAAAATACCTCAGTGAACATAGCACAAGATCCAGGACCACCAAATTCTTTAAAATTAAACATCTTCTCCATTGTCCTGAATGTTGTCGAAACATGCATTAAAGGAATAGAAGCACTTGTCGTGCACATTAAGATGTACCTGCAGATGTACTATACATAGATTAAAAATTGCCGGTACACCTAAATCCACAAAATTCTGCCTACACGATTCCCTAGGTCCCAAAGCCATCATGACACAAACAGCGCGATTCTGCAGCAACAAAACCCAGTGCTTGTTCGACCGAACAGCAAACCATAAGTCAAATGAGAGTAGAAATGTGCAAAGTAGGTATTTATTATTATTAGTCATTATATCACATGTTTTACTAAATTTTCACAAAATATACAGGGCTTTCTGAAGTTTATTCAAAACGTTACTAACATGCTAGTGCTAGCTCAAATCGCTGGGAATAGATAAGTATATTCACTTCAAATATGTACTCTTCAACGAATTATCAATTTCGATGTCAGCATTGGTTTCGTTACTGAAGAGTATTAATTTTAATTTTATAAATTAACGATTAACTTATTACCAGAAAAACATTTCACAAGTTGCTCAGCAACCACGCGGCACTTATTCTACTACTACTACTACTACTTATTCAGAGTGTCACCGTGATTACTACCAGAAAGAACTATGTGGCAAATCATTTACAAATCAATTAAAAAACAAAGGGCCTAGAACCGATCCATGTGGTATGCCAACACAGGTGCACTGCAGATCCGAGCGATACCTCTTAATACAATCGCTGATCCGATACCTTATCTCAGTAAAATGCGATTAATTCTCTAAATATGATCGAAACATTTGCAAACTGTTTCTTCTAAAATCATAATTACTCAATTTTGCTAATAGTCAGTCATGATTGACAAGATCAATTAATGCTTTGCACAAATCGCTAGAAATACAAACAACATCTTCTTCTGATTCAACTCACAATGAGTCAAGGCGCTGTTTATGGGCAGGATAAGGTAATTTACGTCAGACGATGAGATCCCTCTTTCTTCGTTATGCTAGACTCATTGTTTCCAGTTCGTTATGTATCAATAATGTTGCCAACAACGCTTCCACTTTTCCTAACGTTTGGAAAACAGCTACTCACCCGTGAAACAGTAATCTCTCGGCTATTAGAAATAACATGCCTGCACTTTCTTATGAAATTTTACAGCTGATTCCAAGGGTTTAAAGACATCATGTATTCATGTATATTTAATATCAAATCAATCTTATGCATGCATTAGTATGTGTTTATACCGTTTAAGGCAATTTTTACTAATTTTAAAATTACTTCCTAATGTATCAGTCAACATCTTTAGCGTATAATATCGACAAATGTAGTTTACACACACCAAAGGTGTTTTTACTGCGATAGTTCATTTAATACCAACCATCTAGATCCGAGATCCTCCAAAGGAACTCTGAAAACCTCTTGATAGTCATTTTACTTCTAACTCACATATTAAGAAGCTCGTATCCTCTACTTCCACGCAACGTGGCTTTATCTTGGGAGAATTTAAGTGTTATTAATTTTGATGACATATTATATTTTTATTATCGTCTTAAGTATTATTTGATACCATGGATTTCTACAAAGAATCTCGATCAATAGTGCAAATCCCACTGCGGACTATATATAGATTGGCAGAGATCGAATACCACATCATGTGTGAATGCGAAATAGCAAGCCAGAAATGAATTATTTTGATCAACCACCAAGACCTGTACAAATTAGTACAGGGCATCGAAATATTGGAATGACCTGACATGATTGAATGAGTCATTCTTTGAAGAGTCCTATGTTTTAAGATTGACTTGAAGAACTAAAGGAATTAATTGCATTAAATTTTGTTTTGTTTATTTTGTAAAATTTTTGAGTGTTTTATATTTTTTAATGTGTACATTATATGTTCAAATTTATGCTGCATTTGGTGGATATACTGTTTGACAATATAGAATTACTATTGTTTGATTAACCGCAGTAGAAGGAAGTGGGGATGTAACACAGAAGCACTGCACAGGATATACACAGCAGGAGTGAGTTTAATGATCAGTTTTGGGACAGCGGTATGCAGCAGAAGAAGGCTATCATAATTAATAAGCTACAAACAATAACTTTCATATGCATAATCGGGGCAATACGAACTTGCATTAAACGGCAACTATTGAAATGGTACTAAATCTTACTCTCCAGAACATTTTAGAGAAGAAAGAATTGTTAGACGAAATTCTCAATCTCCGGGGATTGATCAAATCTGACAAAACATACCGAAACGAATTAGTTTTGTGCAAGAATTTGTCACATTCGCACAGTAACAGGGATTCTTCGGGGATTCCGTATTCTGAAAGAAATTAAATTTATGCGATATGAAATTCCATAAAATACCGCCCTGAAAGGAAAATATACAAGCCAATTACTGCGAGACAGGCGGAATATTTTAAATATTGGACACATTTCCCATCCCTTTAGATTATTCTTAGCGACGCAAAAGGTGAGGCTCATAAATAAATAATTTCATTTTAATTTCGAATAGGCAGGCGCGTCTCTTCGAGACGCCTAGTCCGTCGATCTTCGGCGCGTCCCTTTCCTTTTCATACCTCTCTAACAGACGGCGGCACGGCGATCATTAGCATTTTTTGCGCGCGTGTCTAGCTTTCGAGATGAATCATCGACATCCTCCTTCTGCATTTATGCATACATATAGCGTTTAGATACATGGAGAAGGACAGAGCGATAGCAGGAGGGGACAAAACTCCGGCATCGGTCCGGGAGATATTTTAATACCATTCCGTGTGTATTGGAGTTGGAGTGCTAGTGACTTGTGAAATTGGTTTTTTCCTATACGTTATTTATATCCCGAACGCGGAGTTTATTTGGCAAGGTTATTCGATGTGGGGCAAATATAAAAAAGCTCTAGGGGTTACCGTCGAAGAAAAGAGCTTTTCCATACACTTTTAAATATTTATGGCAATATCAATTTTTAAGGCAATTTAATTGCATTTTATCGTTGGCACCGGCAAGTTTGATCGTAGATAGTATGTTTTCTATTTTATTTTATTTCCAAATAAATTTGGAGGAGATTGCTTTTACACTAAAAGAAAGAATTATGGGAAAGGATTCATGTAAGCAATCATATATCGTCCATACAGTAACCGGCAATATTCATAACTTCGTTACTAACAATAAGTGATTTATTTTGAACTTGAACATTAGTTAACGAAAAAAAATATTTTCTTTTTATATCCTGTTCTTCTTTGTGACGCCATCAGCTTCTTTTTTAAATAGCAGCGGCATCTTTTCGAACAGAAATAAATAAATAATCTGTAAAAAGTACGGTGATGTCTTAGACTGTGGTTGTTGTTTTGTTTGCATCTGATATATTAAGTTGTAGTATGACATGATTGACACATTATTGATATTGTGTTTAGTTACCCTTATAATTGTTTGCCATGTTTGTTTCTATTAGTCCAGAATTTATTGATAGATTGCTTCCTCAAAACATCAGATTCTGAGCGCCTATGCATAAACTCCTACAAATCTGTAACGACGGTTCCACCCATAATTTTATTATTCATTATCAATGCTGGTCGACTTATTCGGATTTCTTTTCTGTGCGACTATATCGCGTTGTAGTACTGAGAGGTTGTAAACCTTAACAGGTGGAAGCAATTGTTACCACAGAATTATCAACCCATTTTACAACAGTAATGTTTTCGTCAATACAGCTTTTCTGTTCATACGTTCCCCTATTTTCTTTTTTAAAAACTTTTGAGGGAGTTAAAGGACATTTCTTTGAAGTCTATTTTCTCTAATAGTACCTGTGAGCATAACCACGCTTCCTGAGATGTTTCAGTAACGACATACCTGTAAATATAATATAATATATAATATATATTTAATGTCCAACAGATCTTAAAATCTAATTACAGGACATCATAAAAGTCAATATAAAATAATAATAATAATAATATAAAAAGACACATTAACATACATTTGAGCCTTATGTCTACAATAATATATCTAAACTATTGTCTAAAATAATAAAAAAGCATGGCTTAAGGGAACCGAAAGGGATCAGAGTCCCGGCAATTTGCATTTCTGCACATGTGGGTTAAGGGTGCCTTTAACAGAACGTTTGTACGTGCTCGGGGAACAAGAAAAGTATCTGCTGAACGGGTATTATATCGAGGCACAACCAAGCCAACTTGAGACAACAGGGATGGAGAATCCACTATTCCATTTATTAAATTAATTAAGAATTTGGCACTGAACTCATCTCTACGTTGGGATAGGGAAGTGAAACTGTGTTTAAGTAGAAGGTCTTCGTAATTGGCACCACGAGGTGGATAAATGTGGTCAACTTTAAACGACAAAAATTTTAGGAACCTCTTCTGCACTCGCTCCAACATTAAACGTTGGTAGAGGTAGCAAGGATACCAAACCAGCGAGCCATATTCCAATTTTGAACGGACCAGAGTAAAAAAAAGTAATTTTATAGCATTAAAATTATTAAAAAATCGACAAGATCGGATAACAAATCCCAACAATTTAGAAGCAGAAGAGACAAGGTTAGAAATATGCAAACTAAAAGACAGACAATTATCAAAAAGAACGCCGAGGTCAGCAAAGTGGCTCACCCTAGAAACCTCCACGTTACGCACTGAGTAATTAAACGGGACTGGGTTGGCACAACGCGAAAAAGAGAGTATAGCACACTTATTGATGTTCAGGTGAAGTCCATTGCTCATGCACCACTCACTTAGGGCAGTTAGATTTCTCTGAAGATTAATGCAGTCATCATCCGAGTTAATTGCACTGAAAATCTTAATATCGGCGGCATATGCTAATACTCTACAGTCTAATAGCTGAAGTAAATCATTGACATAAATATTAAAGAGCAAAGGACCCAGCGTTGAGCCCTGAGGCACACCCGCGTTTGGAGTGAAAGAATTAGAACAAAACCCATTATAATAAACAAAACTAGAGCGATCTTGGAGATACGACTTAAAAAACGCGGTTACATTTGGCGAGAAGCCGAAGGAATTAAGTTTGTTAATTAGGACATTGTGATTTAACGTATCAAATGCTTTACTAAACAGATTACCGAAGTATAATTTAATTGGTAAATGTTTAATACACTCGGGTAGTTCATCTAACATTTGAACTAATGGTGCAGCAGCTTTACCAAATTCATTTTCGTAGTTGTTATTTCCTTTCGGATTCTTGCCTTGATATACATCAAAATTTAAAAGAGTAATCAGAGGGTGTATTCAAACTGCAAATTTTATATCCAAAGCGAATTGGTTTTCCTCGTATAAACTGTTTACAATTGTGCCTTCCATAATATATGCTACCATACATTAATTAAAATTCATGTGTTCTTTTGGCTGGTACAGTCTCAGAAATCGCGTTTGTAACTTATTCATTAGTGGTCTCAACCTCCACGTCTTATTGTTATCCGCAAAAATGGATAAATCGGCATATTTCTAATAATCGATCTCTTCTCATACTGTTAAATACAAGTGCGTTTCTAGTATCTTAAGATGCTTCGCACAAAGACCGTTTACTAGGAACAATGATATATCCTGATAGATACAAAATTGCTACAAAAACTTTTATTTCTTCTTGCGAGATACGTGGATCTCTGTAATTTTTAAAAAGAGCATATTTTGAGGATTCGCTGGCTATAAGTTCTATGATTTCTTCATTAAATATTAGCTGAAATGTTTCTACTGCCGCGATAGCTAGAGTAATTTTGTTCAGGGATCATTACCATACTGTATACAAGCAATTGTTTCACTTTTAAACACAATACATATGTAAACCAACACGCACTTACCGAAAACGGATATCAGCGACCGCGTCCGCGCCAATATGTGTACTTGCACTCGGTTCCACTGCACACACAAAACTAACGAATCCCCAAAATAATATTCTAAATGCATATCTAGCAGGTATAAACACCTCCCCCCTAGCCTCTTGAGCGAAAGATTCGCCTTATCTGTGTAGATAATGTTATAAACTTTTTTTGCCTCTTAAGTGTTTGCCGTGATCATAAGAACAAGCACGGCGCTTAGGCGTTAAGAGTATTAAACAGTTTTTCTTACTGCAGATTACAGAAAACTTTTGTATTGAAATAATAATTTTATGTTATCCTAGGTTAAGTCATCCCTTAGGCTTACCGTTTCTATGGCTTAAATAAAGTGGGTTTTAGAAACAGTACGTAATTATACTTCTGTAACTTATGATGAAATGTAAATCTTAATTAGTGCAAGTGTTAAATAAATTTAAACTTCAATGAGTACAAACCGGCCTAAGAGAACCTCTGCCCGAACTACACCACGACCAGCTAATAATATTTTGTTAGTATTTATTTGAAACGAAGCCTTCCTATATAAGTACATAGTTTCATATGATCTGTGTATCGAAGAACATAGGCATTTTATGTTGTCGTCATTTGAACATCAGACCAGAAGGGGTGTTCAGTGGAGACCTTGCATGCGGACTATGCAAAAGGAACCAGAGACAACCCAGCACATACTATGCAGTTGTGAGGTACTGGATCATAAGAGACATCAACCGTTTGGACAAAACAAAGTTGAACCAACGGGATACAGACTACTCCATGCTAGAGACCTGTACAGTCTGTTGCAGGGCACTAGTATACTAGAGTGGTTTATGTAACAAGAACAGACAAAGCACAATAAGCCATTAGGCTGCGGTATTATACGGAAACCATGGTGAGACATGCCTTTGAGTAGGGGATGAAAAAAAAGTATATGCAGTAGATTAAAGGCATAAGTTTATTATTTTACTTTGATTAGTCGCAGGAAATTTAGGGTGTCTAATATATTTTAGCGGGGCTTTACAATTTAATCACAACATAAATAATTCCTTATATTCATCGTCGCCTTTTTTTTAATATCAAGAGAGACCTTTAAAAACAGTGAAATTTAAACTAACAAGCGGTGGCTTCCTATATATGTCAGTAATTTCATATGATCTATGCAACATCCGAAGAGAAAACTAGTGATGTTTACAAATAAATAATGTAAACTCAAAGTGGTTGTTTCTTTTTGACCTATACACTTTGCATTAAATTTTATCCTAAATCCCACTTTTCTTTAGAAATACTTTTACCAGAATTAGATATGCATGCGGGCACAGTTGTGTGCAACAGTTGGTTGAATATGAAATAATGTATTTTGTGCACCCGTTTTTAAACGGCACTTCTTTTAAATTACTTACCTTTTTGACTATTAATGCAATTTTAAAGATATCAAAAAACGGAATTGGAAGACAAAGAAATAAATTAAGGGTTTTAACGGTCGCATAAAGCTGTAGAGTAAAAAATCAAAATAATGTATGAACAGAAATTTTAGATATTTTTATCTAGTTTACTTTTATGTAGAGTTGTATTTCACAAAAAATTTTGGTTACCGAGATAGAAGCAATAAGTCTGAAAATATCGTTCTTTCCTTGCTTTTTTTTTGCTTATAATTCAAATCCCGGAAGAAGTCATGTTGTTAAAGTTGAAATTCATAATCAACACTCCGAAAACAAAAAGAGAAATTTGCAAGGACTTTACAGAATAGCAGCGTATACCTTCTTCCTGCTATACTTACACCTTTCGCAAAGTAAATATATGACGGCCAACCTTATTAGCGTTAAAACCCCTACCCTCATCTCCCCTGTAAGCTCTTACAATTTACAATTCCCTTCAATTCCGAGCGAGAACTAATTTTCTACGCTCCAATGCACTGACGGCATTCATTTAAGGACGCTCGCTACATATGGCGAATATCCGGTGTGCTAGTCTCTTCCGTTTCTTTACTTTAGACGTAATTGCACTAACGATTTTAATCCATTCCCCACACGGACACTCCGGATTCATTTTCTCCGGACGCACGTTGCTCAAAGGAGTGACATTGAAGCAACGTTTGACGCTACCCAACTCGCTGTCCATTGTTGCATGGCGCAGTTAAGGCTAAGTTAATTACTTGTTCGCGCCGACACCAGGGGATTACTAGAATTTGAACCATTGTCGTACTGTCACGATCATTGGACCAAATCACAAATACCTACTCTCCGGTTCTCTCTGTGAGTCCGATGGCGCAATCCAAGCGCCGCAGCCCTGCAGCAGGTTACGAAATTTTAATTAAAACTCTAGGATTTGATATTCCCTTGCAATAATCAAGTCAAATAATACTACTGATTGAATATTCCCTTTTCTCACATTTGCAATAAGCTTCGTTGCTCACTTATGCAATTATATTCAATACTCCACCATATTGGAATGCAACACAATGCAACGATAATTAACGCAAAATATATTTGTTGAATATTTACTTTTTCATCATGGGCGGGGGGGATTCAATTAAAAAAATATTTAAAACCAGAGAAAAAATCTTAAGTAAGTATATAAAATAAGACGAAAAAAAATTACACACCAAATTTCACGATCTATTCAACATGGAAATATTGGATAATGCATTAATTACAGACTCACCAACTTCGAAAAAAATTCTTACTTAACTCCTACATATTCAAAACGGATAACGTTTTGTTAATAAATAACACATTTGTTGAATGAAGAGACTATTTTCAATTATACTATAAGTTAGAATACGAAATTGGAATACCCGGAGAAAATACAAGAGGAAGACATCTAATCATAAGATGTAAAGTATAAGTTATTACTCCTAGTGAGGCAAAATTGAATACCTTATTCTTTCTTCATATCTTGCGGGAGGTGTGCAGGCAGCTAGAACTAATAGAAGCGCATGATTTGTTGTCTTTCTTAACAGATCCGAGTGTTTAGCCATCTATCGTGGTGCACTTCTTGTCTATAACTTTATAAGAAGGTGGAAAACGACCCTAAGCAATAGTATAACAACTAAATAAATTAATTATGAGATGCAACAGATTAAAACCATTACCTATATTATTGTGTGCTTTTGAAGTTGCCCGAGTAACTATAGCAAAATCTAAGAAAGAGTTAGAGGAAAATATGGGTATAGAAATTGGCATGACTTTATATAAAAGCAAAATACAATTCCAACAGCAGGAGAGCAGAAATATACAAAAAATAACAGAAATACCGCAGCACAACGTAACTATGAAACTTTAAAGTAATCGCCGTCATTAACTCCAACAAAAACTGAGGACTAGGAAACGATGTAAACCCAAGTATATTCTCAACTTTTTATTGAATTGCCACATTTTCGCCAATCTATATAGGATTCATCAGGGCAGCCAAATGATCAATTAGGATTTAATTAATCACTTTGCTGTTTCATATAGTCCATGTTCTTCGGCTACGCGTATGCTTACCTCTGCAGTGTTGGTGGGAACGACACAATATATGCACATCAGGTGCAATTATTCTTGTTAGCCAATTTATGTCACTTTTGAATTGATTTAGTTGAGAGTCATTATAATTGTAATTGATTAATTGTTTGATATCTCATTATTTCCTTTCCGTGTAATTAGTATTTGGCTTAAAATCAAAGCAAATATAAACTGTTAGCTATTACTTATGCAAAAGATATAATTCATTTCGCATAAGGAGCACGGTGAGGTTCGCTATCAGTTTGTTATTCTCTGGCTATTGCATATGTAAAAGGTACCTCCAGCGAACAGGAGGAAGGCGTAAACAGCACAGCGCTAGAGACTGGCAGAAAGAGAGTAAACTCCGCACTCACAGCACCAGCGGGCGCGCGCCCTATCACCTCCTAACTAGGCACCGTTGTATAAATATACAAAGCGACGAATTGAAGCGTATCGTAGGCAGTTGCTAGTAGCGAAGCAGCAACGGTAATGGCACTAGTAGTAGTGTTGAAGAGGAATTCACTAACTCGTTTCATTCGCCTCGGCATGGCATTAGAATAGATTACATGCAAATTTTGTCGACTGATATTCAACGAATACGTCGGTAGTAGGTAACTACGTAAAAACGACAGAGAGCGCTGAGGACAGCTACAGTTGTGACGGTAGCGCCGCCAGGCGAAAAGTTGCATCATTAACATTCATTGTAAAATGCAATATTTGCTTTAGCAGGTATACTTTCGCAACTGTGCTAATATTTACCGTTAATTAAACAAAGGCGCCAGCAGAAGTTCAAATTAAATTTTCATCTGTTCCGATTTTTAACACTTGCACACTTACCACATGCATTCTTCCCGCTCAACTGAATATTAAGTTATACAAAACATCGTGTTCCTGTTACAATTTATATATACTTCGGACACCAAAGTAAATATTCTATAGTATGGTAAGGAAATTTTTAAATTTTATCCAACAGTTTATTTCCAAACTTGCCTAAACAAATTAAATATTTTGAAACGCAAGCAATCAAGCTGAAAAATGGAATTAAAACTTTAAACAATGTTGTAAATAACTTAGAAAATGTTTCTGGAGAGCTTGGTGTTTGCTTAAATAGTAATATTGGTGCAGTACTTGCTCGTAGCCCTGATTTAAATGTCCTGAAAACCTTTTCTAGTAATATGTAGTAATTTTCAAAATAATTTAATACATCTATCATTAAATTTAAAGATTATTTTTTCTAAGCATTACTCACTAGCTCTTATGTTGAGTGAAGCTTTTCTAAAATTAAAGAGATACTGTCGAATAAAACAACGTATTTTACAGAACAAAATTTGAAACATATTGTAGTAATTAATGTGAATAAGAAAAGTTTACTGTGATATTACTAAGCATTGGGTTGGGGTTGCCGCCAACAAGGAATGCATGTACTGTAGCAGCAAATATGTAGATGTAGATATATGAACCTTCTGGACGCTGGTCTGTTTATATTTTTCTTTAACATCTTCAAACCAAAAACGAAAATAACATACGGTGGTATCTCTTGCCGTCAGCCGAAATATATACCTTTCATCATTTTTGTATTCAATATATCCCGTAAAAATTATAGACACGCCATCTCTCCCTGTACACATCCTCCCTGTAACACGCACCCCGTATATTTTTTTCTCTTGCTGTACATGTGCAGGGTGTACTGTTAAATTTAGCGTACTTGATCTCCACTGATAGTAATGAGGGCGGCTAAAAGCGAATCTGAACACCAGTCACATACATACATACACGGGCTCTATAGTTTATTATGTCCGGATAGCTACCCTCTGTCGCGGTAGCGACAATCGTAGGTGAACTCCTAATGGTATTAAGATCGGTCAGAACCGGAAATTACAGTAACCGGATTGCTCTACTATCCCCTGCCGAAAGGGCGGGGCAGTTCCTAATACAATACTGAATAACGAAGCCCTATCTATTCAGGACCGGACTTGAGTGCTTTGAACAGCTAAACTCAATTAACAGTAGATGATATTAATGTAGTTTACAGCAAATTTTCATCAATTTTCAGCAGAGTATTTGGATTTAAGCAATAATATGCTATGACATGTGAACCCACACAACATTGCACATACAAGGTGTACCAATGGGAACGCGTTGGTCTCTGATAGCCAAATGGCAGCACGGCAACGATTTTTGAAAAGCTATATGACGTGGGTATGAATTGCCGCAAAAGCTACACGCAGCGACATTTTTCGTTCGGTTCTAAATCAAAAATCTTAATGTTAAAATGTCGTACCAAACCTCGTATGTGTTCAGGAACTATTTGGAAGAAACATACGTTTGGCAACACTGTAGCCTGATTTAGGAGAGTCTACAATGGAAGAAGATAGTTTATTAAAGAAAGAGTAACCCTTGTAATACAGAGAATTTTACAAAGAGATGTGTCTGTCTTTCATGTTTATACACAGTACTCAATGACTCATATATGATTAAAGCATTCAAAGTGAAAATCTTATGAGAAACAAATCAGGGTCGGCAGTCTACCCCATCGACCGCTTCTGCAATTTTAAAATTTCTAATAAAGTCGTTGCAGTGGTAAAACCCCAACAAAGAAAGCAATATGACATACGTGAATCAAAGAGCGCAAAGTAAGTTGTTCTTGCAACATGCTCACCAAGGTCCTGCCTTACCCTGACTCTGAGGGCTTAACAAGAAGATGATACGCTTCTAGAAAGCACTTGCTCGGCCCACCTCAAGCTGACATCTACAACAACCTCCAAAAATCCAACTTCAGAAGAAGGCAAAAAAACTGTTATTGATAACAATATTAATGTTAATTTGATGCTTGTAAACTAATAATTTGGTTTTACCAGAATTAAGGATGACCTTATTAGCACCAAACTACTCGCAGACTTTAGAAATTCCTGTGTTTATTAAATTTTCCAAACCCTTGTCATTAGAGGCATGCCATATGAGAGCAGTATCGTCAGCGAAGAGAACCGTGTGCGATTGACAGGCAACATGCACCAGGTCATTAATAGATACTACGAATAACATTGGCTCCAGCACCGAGCCCCGCAGCACACCACACACGACTTTTTCAAATAGTTTCGATAAAGTTGAGAGTACAGATACAGGCTTGTAATCCAATAGCGCGAAATTATTCCCATCTTTATGTATATAGTTAAATAAAAAAAAATATGAATTTTTAAATACAGAATTTTTTAATGAAAGGTTAATTAGATCTCCTAACAA
The DNA here is from genome assembly GCA_949128085.1 of Cetonia aurata. Lineage (NCBI taxonomy): Eukaryota > Metazoa > Arthropoda > Insecta > Coleoptera > Scarabaeidae > Cetonia > Cetonia aurata. Next base: position 19,354,452 of record OX421885.1, on the reverse strand, counting down.
TAAGTAATTTAGGGGCAGAGGTGGTAGTAAAAGCAAAATTTGTGCAGAGATATCCTCTGGAATTCTTATTTTTAATATTACGTGTTATAGTAATGATTTCATGAATGTCTGTTGGTGCAAAAAACATGACTTTTCATGATTAAATTCTAGAAATGACATAGGATCCGTATTTGAAGAAATACAACTAGTTAAAGCAGCAATAACATTTAGGTCATGTAGTATTGTATGATTATCCGTGAATTTCCTTGGTGTATAACTTTATTATTTTAAGCGGAACATCCTATATATGTTTAAGTTCATAGATAGACATTTCTATTATCTTCAAACCAGTATTAGAGCTCGCTATGTCTATCTTCATTAGTTTTTAAGTTATTTGGGTTTCGTAGATGATCTACGTGGATGAAACTTATTATTTTTAAATTTAACACCCAGTATATCTTTACACTGATGAAGATTAGATTAGATTAGATTAGGATTGGGGTGGCCTATCGACCTATTTCACCGCGACCTTTTCAGATCTATTGTGATCCCCTTTTTTCCTAGAGGACGCTCTCTAATTTTGCCCTCTTAATTAGGCCTATCATCTTTGAGAGCGGCTTCTTTATGTAGCTACTAGCAGTGGGGTTCACCTCCCCCATTACTAGAAACCTTGTCCTCGCCAGGCCTTCACATTGACACAGCACATGAACTGGTGTTTCTTCCTCCTCTTGGCAGTATCTGCAGGTTGCATCATCTACCAGGCCTATGTTGTACATATGCCTGTTCAGTCTACAGTCACCAGTCAGCAGACCTACAATCATTTTGACAGTCTTCCTGTCTTTATTCAGTAGATCTCTCGTAAGTTCAGGCCTTTGCTCCTTTAGGAACTCTTTTGCCTGCCATTGTCCCGGTGATTTTTGCCACCACTCTCTGGACTGTTTATATATCCATTCATTGATGGATTTTTTAATTTGCGATTTGGTAGTGCCGAAAGAGGGGTCGGCTCCGACGAATGGCCTTGACGAACCTCGCCTGGCTAGCTCGTCCGCCGCCTCGTTTCCTCTCACGCCCGAGTGGCTAGGGACCCAGGCTAGGGTTACTTTCCTTTGGGTGCCCACCTCATTTAGGGCGCTTACACAGTCCCAAATCAGCTTAGAGTCCACGCTTGCGACACTGATGAAAGAAACTTTTATTATTCGAAAAAGCTTTGTTTTTCATAAATTACATGAAAATCATAGATTCTAAGAAGTAATAACAAACTAAGCAAGACAGCGATAAATATTTTTGTATAACGGTTTTGGATGACCATGTATATCGCGAATTATCTTTAAATTGTAGATCTAATCTGCCTATATCTATTTCAATATATAGCTTTTCAAAAATTATTACCATTTGACTACCAGAGACCACGACGTGCCTGCTGTTACTTCCTCAATATGCTTTCTATAAGCTACAATTTTATCCTCAAAATCACGCTAGTTGTCTCTTCTGGATTACCAATGTAACTGCCTTGTTATTCCCACTAAATTTCTGGGTAATTCTAAACAAAATATTAAATTACCTACAGTATTTAGTTCTATTTTCAAATATCAATTATATCTTGAAAAAAAAAGTGAAAGAGATACGAGAATCATAGTGGGAAGTGAAACACTAAGGCCATTGTCAAGAATATTAAGGGTGAACAACTTAGCGAGTTATTTCAAGATCTTACGGGACAATCATGACTCCGATGTTTATGAAAATATTGGGAGGTGTAAAAACAACAGAAGGTAATTGGTGAAAAAATACCAAGGAAGACTTGTACAAACAAGCAGAAACAGCATAAAAGATCTGAGCGAGGACAAGATGATTAGAACACATTACCCGAATGCGAGAGCAAAGAATTGTTAAAAATGTTTTACATGTAGGAGAAGGCGCAACAAAGAGAATGAAGATCAAAGAACAAGTAGCTTCAGGCAGTGAAAAGTAACAAAATGAGATGTATGTAAACAAGATGCTTAAACAAGCTGAAAAGAAAATAAAAAATGAGCAAAGAAAGTGGAAACAGATAATTACCAAAGGTTCTGTAGCGTTAATATATATGACCCCACGATGGGCGCTAAATTGATAATGATAGAAACATCGACATATTGCCCGCTAAGACGGTGTGAAGTACGTCTTTGGAATTGCAGGAAGTGACATCTATTCATATATTGTACCATTCTCACTGAATTTTTGTCAAATTCATAGGTGGCCTAACTCCCGATACAGATTCTTTTGAGTCAATTTTAATTTTGTTATTTTATATAAATGACTTTGTTCGCATAAATCGATTATAGATCATGAAATCCTAAGGGAGATTGGTCTCTCACGTAGACCAATAAAAACTAAATGTATAAAAGATAACGATCTGAAGCTTTATTTCTCTCCTACCTCTGACTTAACGTAACAATATGTGAACAATCTAATTTCCAAGAGTGCAATTCTCCTTCAAAGCAATATCCCATTATATATTACCTCCATCTATTAAAGGCGAAGATCCAATATCGTTCCGGGCTACAAAAGATAATCGAGTTTGAGTTGAAAAAAGCCACTATATACTGCGATCCGTTCGCGATACGGCAATCACTATCATAACGTACCTTTTTACGTCCATCCGGCGCCCATAAAATCATCGGCCGCCTCTTTGATATCGGACGATAACAATTATCTATTCACCGCATTGGCGGCGGTGCCGCTCAGAGGGCGCGCTGTTCCGTTGTAGGCTGCAAACGGTCGCGAAACCGTCGAGAGGCTAAAAGTCGGGTCGCACTCTCTTCATAAACAGCTGACACGCGCCCCCATTCATCCCGGGAGTCAGACACAGCGGAATCGGATGAAAGCACCTCCACATCGGCGTAATGTAATTAAGACGTACAAAAGTCAGCTCCGACGAAGGTTAATAGATAAAAAGCGGGCGGCACGAAGAAGTATGGGACGGATAAGTAATAGAATTATAAGGACATCGCGCCAGACGGGCTTATAGTGCACGGGACGTCATTCGCAGTGCGTCGGATAAAAGCTTACCCGTGTCAAAGAGATAACACCGGCAATGACATGGACGGAGAGCACTGCCAATGTACTAGTGTCCGCTATATTGGACAAATCAGGGCCGGGTTTGGAGAGTGTAAGGAACCATTTGAAGTCCTAAGTAATAAGCTCTTTTTATGTGCATACATACACAAATTTTTTGGTTTCATATATTTAAAAAATTATAACCAACAATAGTTTTATTATTTTATTTCTACAGGGTGCGGCAGGGAAACTTGCTGGTTTGAAAAGTCAATAAAAGAAAAAGTACTTCAAATATCGATTTAATTCTTTTTGTATCGTATAGTACACATTCTGAATTTTTGTTTTAAGTGGTTTTAAAAATGACATCGGGCAAATGGCGGCCCTCATTCGTGATACACTGATCAACCCTAGATTTAAAGTTGCACTCCACTCTTTCGAGCATATCGACGGGAATGTTGGCGATGGCTTGGCGGATGTTGTCCTTCAGGTGTTGCAGGGTCCGGGGTTTGTCGTTGTAAACGATGGATTTAAGATATCCCCATAAAAAAAAATCGCAAGGTGCCAAATCGGGGGAGCGCGGCGGCCACGGTACGTCACCCCTCAAGGATATCAGGCGCTCGTGAAAGTGTTCCCTCAAAAGCTCCATCGAAGTTCTCGCTGTGTGCGCCGTGGCTCCGTCCTGTTGGAACCATACGTCCCCAAGATCCATTTCTACAAGTTGTGGAAGAAAAAATGTCTCAATCATTTCTCTGTAGCGAACTGCATTCACGGTAACAGCGCGTTCATCTTCCTCGAAAAAATGAGGCCCTATTATTGCAACTCTCGACAGTGCACACCACACAGTAACACGTTCACAATGAAGTGGAATGTCATGAAGTTCGCGAGGATTGACATTACTCCAATACCGCATGTTTTGTTTGTTAACACAGCCGGAAATGTGAAAGTGGGCCTCATCACTAAAAAACACGAGAGCGTCGTCTGGCAAGTTACTGAGCGCTTCACATGCAGTTTGGCGAGAAGCGAAATCGCGTTCACTCAACTTTTGGACCACAGCCAATTTGTAGGGATGAAACTGGAGTTCCTTGTAAAGAATTCGTCTCACTGTGCGATCAGAAATCCCCAGAGCAGCAGCGTGTTTACGCGCCGAACGCCAGGGAGAGCGCAAAAACGACTCCCTTACCCTTTCGACGTTGTCCGTTGACCTCCTGGGCCTTTTTTTCAACACTCCCACTTTCCCTAAATGTGTTCACCCACGAAACAAGCGATTGCCGGCCAGGAACGGGACCCGCGGGATGAATATCGAACCGAGTTCGGAAGGCACGTTGGGTGGCGACCACCGAATGACCGTTGGAAAAATAGGCCTCGACGGCGAACGCACGCTGTTCCTTTGTCCAACGCATGATGACAAATGTCATTTGGGGTAACAAAACTTCAAAACCCCCTCTTTCTGATGAGACCCTCCCCACCCCTTTCTGACCACGCCTCGCTCATTGGCGTCCAATTCAAATCAGCAAGTTTCCCTGCCGCACCCTGTATAAAGATCTTTCTCCCTATAACCCTCGCAATAGCTCAGTATGCATGAAAATCAACTTCGTATATTAGCAAGAATAAAATACTACATTATTACACTATATCACAAAGTTGATGAATTTGCTCCATCTATGATAAATTTATCCATACTAAATAGTGTTTTAAATGCAGCAGATCTAAATAAGACTAGAAATTATTTTTAAAAAGAATAGTGGTACGAAATATGATCCCATAGAACCCCTGCTCTAAGGACAACCCAACTCAAATTTTCTCTTGGAGGAATAATATACCTGTGATAGATGAATTGCTGAAATTAGGCAATACGCACACATAAAAATTTTTCGGAAAAGATGTTATCCGTGCGAATTCGATAAAGTATTACATCAAAAACTATTATTTTTAATCAAATTTGGTGCTACTATTATCTTTTTCGGAATAAATTACATGTTAAAATAAGTGAAAAAGGAAAAAAGGTAAAAAAAGGAAATAATTTGCCAAAAAAAAAGGATAAATTCAACACATTTCTAACATCGCAAGGCAAAGAGATCAACCGAAGTTAAACAAAAGGACAAAAAAGAGTGAAGTTACACAGAATATTAAAATACTTTATCTACAATAGAGAGAGCTATCACCAATATTAATCCATAAAAATGAAAAAATTGTCCTAAAAGTGTAAATCTACACTTATTTATTTGTTGCAAACTAGTTATATCCTGTTCATCTAATTTTATATGACATTTGTAACACCAAATCACTAAAGCTTGAGTCTTATATATTCGTTAGTTTTCACATAAAAGTGATAAACATTTCATTTTTAAGTTTAAAACCAACACTTTCCGACATTAGACGCGCTAACTCCATTTATTTTAACACCAAAAACGGTGTTATAACTAACTCCAAATTTTTATGTGTGCACATATTTTTCTTCTCTGATCTAAGCACTTCATTTCAGAAAAGTTATGTGAGAACATTCACACACTATCGCTTATTTTGTAGGAAAATACAAGCTTGTTCAGCTTTTTTTTCAGAAAAGTTACGTGAATACGTATAGGCACGACTATTCAAGGAAAGCGTTTTCTAGTCGTCTTTGAATTTTGCGGATACCTACAATCTATACAACTCTTCAGAAACGATCTACAAGGCAATGCAGTCACATAGATACCTCTGGATACCAGCTATGGTATTCCTAATTGCTTCTTGTAATTAATGCGATATTTTCAAAAGTGAATTAAGATACTTCCCACTGTTTAAACAGTGCCAAACTTTATTTATTTAATCTAAGAGAAGTTCCGATTTAATAAAAGAAAATAATAAAAAGTTTAAACCCAAAGGTGTTCGATTACCTCAAAGGTATCTTGTTTTCTTCTTTAATGTAAATAAAATGGTACGTAAATTACAATGTATTTAGTGATTAAGACAATAAAAGGATTTGCGCAACTTGAAAAGATAATAATTCTAAATAATTCTATTTATTTTAGTTTCAATGTTCAACAGTTTTTCTTCATAATTGAACAAAGGGATTCTGCTACGAGTAGAATTGTGTACAACATAACTCCTACCGTATACAAGAACAAAGAACAGAAGTAGTAAAGCTTCCCATTGCGTGCAGTATTATTATTCTGCACATTATTCCACATAGAACCCTTGTGTAATCCGCCGTCTAGTAAAAAAATGTTGTCATGTCAGGCAGTAGCCCACTACCTTACGTTCCTACATGAAAGATTGCCGTACTTTGGTACGATCGTTTAGAGAAATCGCCCAGGGAGCGGACTACTCCCTACTACATCGTCGAATCGGCAAAATGTTTACAAGGTACAGTGTATATACCTTGGGAACGTCGTCATCTGATCCATTCGCAGATAACGGTATGCTTGACTAACCTAATTTATGCTGCGTCCGACAAACTTTCGTTCTTGTGAGATGGTATCACGAAAACTTGGGATCAGTAATGATTTTCTTGTCTTGGGCATTGTGCCGATCCTAATTGTATGTAAATTGTGGAACAACTTTGACAGTTGCACTTTACAGCTGGATTTTACTAAAGCATGGGTGATTAATTGATAATTATGTTTCAAGATATCAGATATTAGATAGAATTAAGTGTCTGCAATTGGAAAAATTCCAAACGATGTACAGCAATTGCTTGAAAAAGCGTCGCCCTTGAATTTGTATTTTTTAAGAAAACACATGGTGCTGGAGGAGATAAAAAGTAGCTTGGATATAATTCATTTACATACCGATTTTTTCACCCACATTCTTATAGAGCATAGTAATGATATATAATTTAACTTACTGCAGATATAGCCGTATTTTATACAAATAAACCTTTGGGGTCATTATGTCTAGCCCATTTAGTCTATTATTATGACCGAGGTTTTATAAAATGGTTGTATGTAGCACTGATAACTTCCAATGTTTATGATAACACGGAGAAGTTTTCAAACTCGGGGGATTATTTTCAGGCTTTCCTATCACCTCAAAGGCTGCGAAGGCAAAAATGATCTAGTCCAACCCTCCATCATGTATACAGGGACAAAGTAAGCGGTCTGGGGGATCTAATGTGAACTAGTTGGTAGAAGGACTTTCAAAAGGACAAATGAACACCATCAAAGGACGTTTACGAGAAGACACAAGAACTAAATTTACAACAATTAATAACATTCAGAAATCTCCTTACAGTACACAAAATCGAAAACAAATTAATGAAAACTGATTGCAAATTCACACCTAATACAGAAATACACACACACAAAACACGAAGACATTCACACATAAGAACAGAAAAAAACACAAGTTACAAATATGAAAAATTTCCAACACCTGATGCGATCAAAACATACAATAAACTACCAAAACACACAAAGACACTAAAATACGTTAAATTTAAAAGCAAGATAAGGATGGAGGTATACCGGCAGTACAACATGTAGGAAGGACCAAACGACTAAACCAACCACGCCTTCGATACCATTAGTTCGAGAAGAGTGCACCATCTCGTATGCTCGGATGAAGAATTAAGGCGGAAAAACAGTGCGTGGCAATGCTTGCTATATGAGTTGCAATTTTTTTTTGTGTATATACATACATTTTGTATACTATATAGTTTGTGTTTGTTTAAATAAATAATTGTTCTAGAAAAAAAAGCATCCAGAAATACCTAAAAATACTACCGTTAACCAACTTTGGTCGCAGAAGAAATTATGCCATGGGACAAGGACATCTCAACGGGTTTAATCATCGGTTGGGCACATACCTCATGACTTCAGTTTAAAGGGAACAAAAATGAGAAAAATATATCCAAAGATTATCTTTATTGCCACATGAATCTGCACCGACTAATAATATATAATAATTATTAAACCAATTTAATGTCGTTTGTGGAATATAAATCACCTTCTCTAGATGTTTTGATCATAAACGGCCACGGTAAAGTAGTGGTCGAACTCTAATCAACTTTATTAACTTTAGTCGTATCTGAAACTTTCATTCCAACTTCTCATCAGAAGATTAACACCATAAAGAAATAAAAACATCAATTTTTTTCACATTTCAATACAGAATTAAATAAAACAAATTTAATTATTTGTAGAAAAGGTTTACTTAACAATTGTATATAATACAGAAAGACAACTCCTTACAATTTTTCATAATAACAATAATAACCAAGAAAAAAATTAACCTAGATTCACTTAACCCAAGCGTACCGTCCGAAGTTCTTCTTGCGGAAAATGGGAACTTAAGGTAAGGGTGAAGAAAATGGAAAAGGTAAAGGATTTTGCAATCACTAACCCGCCGAGGTGGGGGGGGGGGGCACCTACAGCGAATCGACTATATGGCTCGAGAGCTCAACAACAACTGTTCGTATGCCTAGGTTTCCCAAAAACAACAAAAACCCAAACGAAAAGAAAAAAACTATTCTGACTCTGAACTGATTAAAATGAATAGGTATTGCACAACTATTGTAAATGCAACTAAAAAAAAAGAAATCCGTGAGCTTTAAGATGTTCATATAATATTCTATATTTATAACACTTTAGAAAAACTGAAATTCTTCCATATCTTAAGATACGCAAGATGGTTTGAAAAAAAAGTTGTATATAAGGCAAATTGCACAGGTTATGATACTGATATGCATATGCCAAAAACGTACAGACAGCGCAGGCAGCAGTGCAGGCTATACTGCAAAAACTACAGAGAATAGCCTACTTTGGGAATTACAAGAGCAATGCACACCACAAAAGCAGCTATGGATGTGAAACTGAACATCACATCCCTTCATCTGCATGTGTAGAAAGATGGCGGTCCTCAGTGTATATAGACTACAGTTGATACAAAACTTTAAAGACGGTGACCTCATGGGCCACCTCGCACGACATAAGGTCATTAGAAATGCCAACGTACATTATGTCTGTTAAACTATTCATTCAAGGGGAATTTGTAGGAGGGTCCCTGGTGTGGTACAGAGACCGATCCAAGATGAAACAAGGGGTGGGAGTCTGCCGTTTCTCAATAGCCTTAGGGCTAACTTCAACTTACTTTCGGGCAGATATATTTGCCGTAGTTATTTGTGTCTAAGGAAACCTCAAGAAAGGGATGAAAGGAGCTAACATCTATATAAGCAGTCTTTAGGCTTTCACGGTCGTCGTTGCTGCCTGCTCTTCGGTTCTCGGATTCTCTGCCGTGTAGAAAGCTTGAATTGCTTGACATTTCGATCGTCTTGTCGTGATCTTCTTCAGAAGTGAAGTGATTAATTTATTTTGATCCGGGGTTAATTTATCGTCGTGTCTCCTTTGGTGCGTAACCGTTCCGTGCTCTCCGTTGGGATATGAAAAATGATTTCCAGATACTTGGTAATTGTAGTCCGTCTTCTCTGTTGATATTCTTCGGATTCTTCTGTATTTCAATAGCTTCTCTGTACAATCTTCTCCAGTAATTTGGTTCCGTTGCTAGTTTTCTGCATTTGTCAAAGTTGATTCCGTGTTTCGTGTTTGTTGAGTGTTCTGCTACTGCTGATTTGTCTGCGTATTCATACTTTCTATCTCGCATATGTTCTTTTAACCTGGTATTGATGTTTCTGCCTGTTTGTCCAATGTATACCTCTCCACAAGTGCAAGGTATCTCGTAGACTCCTGGATTTTGGAGCGGCAAGGTACGATCTTTCGGTGAAGGTAATTTTCTGGATAGTTTTTCTGGAGCATTGAAGATTACTTTGATGTTGCGCTATCGCAGCTTTCTTCCGATTTTGTCAGTGCATCCTTTGATGTATGGCAGGCAAGTCGTTCCAGTAGTGGTTGTTGTTTCTTCCTGTTGTTTTGGTTGTTTGTTGATGGTAGCTGTAATGTCTTTGAGTCTGTAGTCATTTTGTCGTAGTGTGTTCTTGAAATGTTGGAGTTCCGCTTCAAGGTGTTCTTTATCTGATATCGTCTTAGCTCTATGCACCAATGTATTTAATATTCCTCGTTTTTGTGCTGGGTGATGGTGAGAATTTGCATTAAGATAGCGATCCGTGTTGATTGGTTTTCGATAAACCTGGTGTCCCAGTGTTTGGTTCTCTTTCCTCTTGAGTAATTCGTCCAGAAAAGGTAAGGGGCCATCTTCTTCGAGGTCCATGGTAGATTGTATTTGGTTCTATTGTTTGTTGAGGTGTTCCAGAAGAACAGAACCCGAGAACCGAAGAATAGCCATCTATATATGCACTGATAACAAAGCCACGCTGAGCACTTTAAAAGCAAATAGCTTAGAGCCTAGACTGGTATGGGAGTGCTTAAATAATGGCTGGCTCTGGCAAACAAAGTCTAGTATGTGTGCCAAGGCATTCTTAAATTGAATGTAAGGATGAGGCTCACCAAATCTTTCAAGCAGTTTCTCACTGACCATATATAATACCAATCCATATTAGGCCTTCAGGAATTACAAATGATCAGACATAACAAATGATCCCGACCAGCACTTACATTTATAAGCGAAACCTACAGTTGATAAGAGTAGAAAAGGAGGCCGACTACTTTCACGTTCTGTAGATGTAAATGTAACGTCGACCATTCCCATCTCAATATCAAGCGTCCGAATTATATTTTTACAATTCTGTATGAATTACGTCAATCTCGAACAACTAATGGCACGCTTTTCTGCTCCGTATAAAAAGCTCCGCGAATTTAATGCCATTAATAAAAGGTTTATTCGGTATGGGTCTCGCGCAACACATTTTCATATCCTTCGTACGGTGGCGTGGGTGAGCGGCAGGATGGAAAAAAATCCGACACGTGCGTCGGGCTGAAACGGGCGAGGAGTAGAGAAAAGGACGTGCAGGGAAGAAGCCGCGAAAGACGAGAAGGGGAGACCGAAATCTGAATATAAAAAATGACGCCGTTTTTATAAGATGTGCCAACGCCTCATTTGTAACCCCGAGAGGGCGATTTCATCCCCACGCCGTTAAGGAGATATACGGCGTACATCACACGTGAAACAGGTCAATATATAGCGGTCGTGAAGTGGGAGAAACCGCAACCTTTACACGCACCCGGTGGCGGCGGTTACGTTCCTGGAGCACCAGCATAATTACATATCATTAACACATATAAATATTCATTCCAACTCCTCTAATGAACTTTAGCGCAAAATGTTTCCATATAATGTTAATAATTAATAACAACCGCGGCATACACAGTCTCCGCAAAATCGCCGAGGAGCAGAAGTCTTTAATATATTAGATTTAAAAAGTCCTCAACCACATATAGGGATGCGCGTATAAAGACTATAAAGAGAGGCCGTACTTTACGGCTGAATACCCGTGAATAGGTGTCATTCTGTTCGGAATAAAAGGGCTACAAATCTTCGACGACAGATCATATGTCTTTAATAGAACGGTGACTATATTTTTGCAGGCTGCACAGCCGCTTTGAAATACGACACGGATGCCCCATTGTGTATGTATAAATGAAAGACATATGGGGCTTTAAAAACTGGGTTGCGCAGCGAAACATATTTAACATGTGTGTCAACCTCCTCGTTTGTACCGCGTAATTTTTCACTTTCGACAGGGAATCCAATTTGAAATACTACACGGAACGGAAAGCGAACATCGGACTGCTTAATTCTCTGGAATCTTGTTTGCAATATTGGACCGATTATAGCAACAGTAGACAATATTTTGTAATTGAAAATTTTGCTCGATAGTTGTTCAGAAAAATACCGCCAACTTGAACAATTCCAAGCAACAAATACCCACAAACAAATTAATTCCGTATCTGAAAAATTAGAATATACTCTAGAATTACAAGACAACAATGAAGTACCTTTTTTAGATGTCTCAATTATGCAGTACAATGGTAAACATTGTAACATCTCTCTATTATATACCCGTAACTATTATATACCCGTAGTAATACTACCGCTTAGTGCTTCTCACCCTAGTTTTTCACTATTACTTAGTATGTACTATAGTTACTTATATACTATACTTACTTATTATGTAAATATAAATACAGGCTGTCTTATCATATTATTATTATTGTCCTGTAATTAGATGTACATCTGTTGGGCAAATATATATATATTATTATTATTATTATTATTATTATTCAAACTATTGCCTCAAGTCGTATATTGAATTTTACTTAACTTATCCTCTACACCAAAAAATGAGTATTGTAGGTAATGAATTAGGATTCCAACAATTAAAAGTAAAGAATTTTACAAAGAAAACTTTAATTTATTAAGACAAGTGGCTCAAGATTGTTAGTTAAAAACATTTAAATAAACCAACCTTTATGTAAAAAAAAAAAACAGTAGTAAAAAATGTCTAAAATTAATTTATTACTCTAAGAAAAAATTCTTCAAAAACCAAATAGGGGAAAGAAAAATGTAATTTTTAAAATTAATTGCAGAAGTCACTTGGTCAAACTTTAAAAAAACGGATGCACTATCATAACTATATAGAAACCTGTGCACAATAACTGCTGGGCACGATTTCGAATTTTCTACATCTCTTATTTGGACATTGAGTATGACTACTATAAATCCATAAACGTTTAATATCGGAAATTCCACATATCAAAATTAATAGAAAAAATGCAATTTTAAAGCTGATAAATTTTTGTGATTTTTATATTATTTTCTCCTACAATGGAGTATAGTTGTATCTTGTATTGGGAAAGCACAAGTTCTAACCCTTTCTGCAATTTTTATCTTTTGTGTTGCTCAAATTAACATAATTTACTATCTGATTTTCCTAACAATTTTCATAATATTCTATAAGTTTATTTTGACGCTCAACTTTTAGAAATTGGGCTTCTTTGTTATACAAAAAATAAAAAAATGTAAAATCCTGCCTGAATACTAACATTCTAATTTTAAAAGCTTTACAGTTAAAAATTGTTACCTGTCAGTCCCATCTAGGCTTCAAATATAATTATTCCAAATTTACAATTTACACTTTAACTATTTGCAATCACGTGTGCAGTTCCTGCATTTATCGAATAATCAAATTTAAGTATTTAAAATACTTGGATGAAGAAAATTACTATTTGGTTTCAGTAAATTTTCAAGAATATATAATATATTTACAAAAAGATTAAATAACTTATACCTATACAACAGTTTCTTGAATAAAGTAAATATTTACTTATTTTAAGTGGATATACTAGAAAATATTTTTATTTCAATAAAGAAATTGTTTTTCTAGGTGTACGTTCGCCAACTGACTTGGTAAACAAACAAGTTTATATGATTTTCATTTAAATGAATGGATAAAGACGTTGCCTTTAGGGTGAAACAAGCCTTTGTGCTTTACATGAAAAAGGATAGCATCGGTACAGAGATATACTGTTGGTTCATATTTTGGGGCTATGGCGTGATTGACTCTTACTGTTTCTAAAGCAGAGCTGATGGTACAACTGCACTAACCAGTTTTTTCTTTTAATTAAATGTGTGATGTCGATTTAAATAAGCGATATGATTTTAACACGTTTTAATAGTGTCATCCACCACGCAAAACTGCACTCTCTGCCTAAAGATCCAGTTATATATCACGAAATAACATTATTTACCACAATAAATGGCCTGATTCACATTATAAGAATACGGAATATTGCTGAGAAAATATAACAAACTAAGGTAAAGGAACAAGAGTTAAGGAAATAGGTAAAGCTGTGGATGATCAAAATGCTGGTATTAGTGCAAAAATTTTGTCAAAAAATAGAAATAAATCGAAGGGCGAGCCAAAACCAGACTGAAATCTAATGAGATAAATTAAAATATATTAAAAGAAGGCAATGCAAGCATTGTTTTATTATTTACATTAATAATTTGTTTGATGCAATATACAACAGCTAATTTGTGGAAATATACAAAAAATAGGTTTCATCGATTACATTTATAGTGACATAGCTAGGTCGGTTCTGGTAAAAAATGCTATATGATTTAACAATTGGTGCTTGCACAGAAGAAGACCATGGAAGTTTTAGACGGAGCAGATTTTATACCAAAATAGCAGTAATATCAACATATAAATAAAAAGTAACTTACACCTTTAAATCTTTAATAAAGCATTTTACACTTTAAGATATGCTACTTCTAGTGACTAACACATTCTGGAGTTATATTCACATTTTCACTTTGAGTGGTTTAAAATTTACTAGTTAGAGTTTATTCTCTCTGAAATTGTATGGATTCATATTTTGTTAAGGAGTTTGTCTTAATTAAGTTGTATTTCACATTATTTTGTAAATCATACGTCAAATGAAGGGCGAAATTACATTTTTATAGATATATTTCAAGAAATATTTCACAATTTTAGAGCGGATTGAATACTTTTCCTGGTTGACAAATTGAGTCTGAAAATAGAGTGGTCGCCAGGGTATTACTAAAGTAGTGATTGTAACTCCCTTTTTCCTTTCTGTGGGCGCTAGCAAAATGTATCTTCTTGCGGTGCAAGGTGTGTCATCTTATGATTGCCCTATATATTCCTAGGATAGGCTCACTTCAGGAAGCGTTGCGCGACAAGGATGCCGTGTTAGGGCGCGCAGGCTGAATAACTCTATGAACATTTTGAATAGCTCCGGACACCACACAAACATCTCTAATTCTTCATTTATTTTTCTAAGGACAATCTGAACAGCTCTAAAAGCATCTTAATCAGCTTTAGGAACAACCTGAAAGTTCGAGAAACAGCTTCTGGAACAAGGGCTTGAGCTCGTCAAGCAGTTCAACGAACTGCAGTCGTTGATTGACTTTGTCAGCTGATATCATTCACTCTTAAATCCTCTGACTCTAAGTTTTAAATGTATGAATTTTACAATTGATATAAGCGATTTGGTTGGATTTATTTCTTCAATAAACATAGAAGCCACAAAGGTAATTAATGGACATCATTAATTACCTTTGCTTTAATCTCAGTTTCTATGTAATCTCTTATTTCGGTTTATATTTCCCAACTGGATTAACTGTGCCAACATTTATCCTTTATTTATTTAGAACAGTAAGAAATACACTTTTTTGTGCATTTCTTAAGTTTTAAAGTGTTGAACTTATAATGTTCAGCATTAATTTTCTTCAAGAAATACATAAATGTTAGGAAAATGATGTTTATAGTATATGCGCTCTTGTAAAATAGAAATCCGCATTGATCGTAATTCTACCACGTATTTATGACTCCATTCTCTGGCTTACGCAATTAATATTAAGTACAGGTAGAGCGCATTTCAATTTACCACTTATTTTCCACATCACATGGTTAATTACTTCCCAACCTCGTGGTATATTACGACAACTGTACCCCTGTAACGCATGCATACCGGTAATATGATTTTACGAGCTCGTTTATTCAAAATTTATACCTTACCTATCATGATAAACGTTGATTCAATGTGGTTCATGCAGAATATGGTTTCAATTGTACGTATCTGAACACCAATTGATTAGTTCTATTATGAACCGGAGCATTTGTCTAAACTACGCGTCTTGCACTTAATGATACAATTACAACAGTGCTAGCCAAGTCTTATCGGCATAAACAGAAGAGCAATAATAAGCCAACAGGTGTGTATTTAAATATGAATTAGGTAATTTTTGCCATTACGGACTACATACGTCCCATAAAAATGCTAATTTACAAGGAAATACGAGCGGTTTATTTATTTCATGATTTGCCTCTAAATATTTATAACATTTCTATCCAGGGTTATGTCCATTGTGCTAGAAGTATGATAAATGACGACAATATCTACCGAAAAGCGAGCGGCATTACATCACTTTTCCGAGGAACATCCGCTGAATTTTTAATGGGACGACAGAAGCACACGACAGCAAATTTTCCTATCCCAGGAAGGAGCAGAAATTTTCTCTGCTATACGTAGTCTGATTAAATTTTTCCTCTTTTTTTTTCTTTCGCTCTTTATTTTCAGGATCGGATAAATGGATATTTTACCGAACAATGAAGTGCTAGTATTAGATAACCTACGACACCAGTCGACCTTATCCGGTTCATAACCGTTACCACTAGAATCGAACGTCGACGTGAAACTGTCAAATAGCCACGATATTACCCGTATAGCGACGATGGACGCATCGTAAAAGTACCTCCCGGTATATGCACAAGCCCTCTCATATTGGACGGGCGAAAAGCAATATACCAGATCATACCGGTCGACGCAATCAACTATTTTATACTTCATTATCGCACCCCGAACCCCACCCACTACAAGCAATTGTTCGAGGGAAACGAGCGGCCAAGCGGAAAGTTTGAATGGGGACGACAAACTTTGATGACGTCCACGTAGACGCAACAAGCTATACGAAGCAGGTCGATTATCTCTAACCATCATACATACATATATGGAAGAGATCAACGATGCATCCATATAAGGGCACTTACATAGTGTTTGGTGGGCAATTTTGTTAGAGAACAATATAGCGTTTACTTTTTTTAATTAGTTATCTAATAACCGACTATTTCATTAATATGTACAAAACTTCATTATGCTTCTTAATCTTTTTAGCGTCAGTATCAACTCCTCATTTGCAATCAGTACCAAAACTTAGAAATTTATGAGAAAATTATGTTAAAGAGAATGAAAATATTTAATTATTTGGTGCCACCATCGCTAAAATCACTATTTTGCAATGTCTCCTAGAATTTAGAATTTCTCTATTAACGAAATTCTTGTGGGGATCATCTAAGGTTGTTTGATAGGAAAACTATTATAAAACGTAATTTTGATTTCTGCATGCCGCTACAAATTGTTTACCTAATCTGAGTTTACTAGATTTTCTCGTATGGGGTTATTTCATAGTAAGAGCGTATTTCTGTAAACCAAACAATTTAAATAATATAAACATTCCCACCTGGAATAAAAATATCAGCCTAAAATGATTTTACAATCCATTCAAATTGCCAACATTCCGAACAATTGCTTTCCCATTAAGTTTTTGTTAGAAGAAAAGAACCGTTTGAAATCGTATGCATACTTAAAATACTGCACCTTCTGAACGGTAAGAAAATAACTCGCCGTTACGGGTATCATCAAAACGGAAAAGAATAAAGAATTTATTCTTGTTGGAAAAACAGCATCAATTAATATCTCAGAAAGAGGCAACCTACGTTACAATTGCCATTTTCTGTAGGTTAGGCTTATTATAATGCAATTATGCGAAGGTGATTCCTATTAAGCCCTAGTAGCTCTTCACTCTTCTTCTTTGATGGTCTCTTGATAATGGTCTTTACATGAGTTTACCTGTTCCAATGTTCTTTGTGTTTCTCTTGAACCCAACTCCTTACCTGCTTCCGTGCTTTGTTTCTATACACTCCTAGGACAGGTTCTGGGCCTGTGATTGAAGCAGATGATCCCTATCTTGCCAACTCGTCGGCTTTTTCATTTCCTTCGTTTCTGAAATATCCGGGCACTTATAACAAAGCAATTTTATTGCAGTCTACCAGACTATTCAGTTACCTAATATATTCCTCAACCAGCCTTGATTGTACCCTGAGATTCACTAATGCCCTCAGTATTACCTGGCTGCTTGTTGCAACCCAGATCCGTTTGTTCTTATATGCCCTGCGATTGATTTCCGTTACATAAAGCACTATTGCGTACAGCTGTGCTTGAAAGACACTGGCGTATTTTCCTAGTGAAATTGTAATCATTGTATTTCTCACCTCACTGTAAATTCTAGCTCCAGTCCCATTCTCGGTTTTTGTTCTGTTTGTAAAGCAACGCTTGTTTCTGTTCTTGGAGTGATTCCAGCTTATCCGATCCGTGATTTCCACCTCGAAATTTCTGTTAAATAGGTATTTTGAAATCATGTGGTCAGATTTCATTCCCAAAGAGTTGCCTTCCACATGATGGTCAATATTGTTGTGTCCCAATCCTGCATATATGCCACTTGGCATTTTTTCCAGTCTGAGATCCATCATTCTTGCCTCTCCCATTATCACCAAATGGAGACGAGGGAGATCTAGGAGTAATACCATTGCCGCTATAAGAGTAGTTCAGGAGTTCAGTCACAGCAGTTTGCTGCTGCATTTTTGTCAGAGTTGCATATCTGATCACGAAGTCTGACTACCGTGATATGTGTCCAATAAATCACTTGGTCTTAACGCCCATGTGTTTCCAATGGCTCTTCTAGTGAACATAAGTGTTGTCTTCGTTCTCTAAAGCTGTCGTAAGCCTGGAGTCGGACAGCTTTTCTTTCTTCACTCTGGAGCCTTATATAACTTCCTCCTTCTCGTGAATGCTATTGTAATCGTCTTAGATGGACTAATGTTTAGGCCCTTCTCCTCGGTCCATTCTTGTACAACTTGTAGAGCGTTCTGTACACCGTCCCGCATTACGTTATTGAATTTGCAACAATATCATCTACGTATCCCAAAATTTTATGTCATTCATTGTCCAGCCTTACTGTCTAACCTTCTTGTCCAGCTCGTCCACAACCAAATTCCACGAAGGAGACAACCCCTTTTTCGGCCCAAACCACCAGTGTTTTTCCCAACTGTGTAAACTGATCTCCATTTAAGCATGCAGTCTATCCACCTGCCGTACAATAGATAAGAAACTACAATTAATTTTTTACACGAAAATCACTCGCAATAATTAATACCTACGATCCCATCAACCCAAATAATGGTATTAATTTCTTAAAAATGCCAATGAAGTAACAACATTCAAAGTGTGAAAAAATAGATTAATACAGACTTCCAAATTTTTACAATTATTGTTATGAAACGGCACTTTTTCACAACTAAATCTTAATTCCATGGTCTACAAACTAATACACGGTTGAAAAAGTATTTGTAAACACCTAAGTCTTAGCCCCATAAAATTATTGGGATACACGCTACAATGGGGTACAATACGTTCCGCAAATAATAAATAGCATAATATGTACCGCTTCGGTCACGGGACGATAAATATTGGCATAGACTAGGATAAGGCGTTCGAAAATGCAAATGCCTAACTCAAACACAGTATCTAATTCATTGAAGCCATTGCTTGGGGCTCGAACAAACTTCCCATATTTGCCGTTGAAATATTAAAGGGCTTTGTGCAGTAGTTTCAGAGTAGTGCGCGAATATTGGAGTTGCGCTGCGGCAATGAGACGAAGATTCATTTGTCTATCTTTTGGTTACGTTGGAAAATTAAAATGACTAGCGATTATTGTGAATGATAATGGAATTTAATCCACTCGTTGACGCACAACTTTTTTTTAATTTTATTTATAAATCGGAACCTGTGAAAAGAAAATTCATATATTTACATAAATTGAATTAAGGTATCTAATTACCTTGTAAGAGACCTTGTAAATTTGCTCATCGGATTTATAATAATAATAATAAATGCATTTATTTAACCCTACAAATATATACATGTATATAAATAATATAATATAACAATAATGCAGAGAAAAATCTCGGAACGTAGTTTGGCTTAACAATTAACTCTCGCCACACTTCCACTATATCCGGATATATTTTAGTTTCCTTTGTGAATTTAGCGAACTCTCAGTGCTACCCAAAATGATCTCAAATTTACATAAAGTTAGTACAAAAACCTAGACGCGGTTCTGTGTATCTTTTTTTACAAAAGCAAATTAGTACAACACTACAGCAACCTTTCTTTAAATGGTACAAACAAACACTAATAGAAATAATCAATAGCCCAAGGACTTAAATAACCTTGTACACATACGCATAGTTTAGAGGAATATGTGCACAAGACAATTCATCACTTACGATTGTATTCTAATACAGAAGTAATATGAATCTATTCATATTTTTTTTATTCTAGCGTTATACATGCCTAACAATACTAACGCACTTTATTCTTTTTTTCAGGTGAGATATACACCCAAAGATAAATTCCCATTCTCTTGTTCGCAGGTAAGATACTTTCGATTGGCTCTTTTGTTATGTAAATCGACCGCTTAAAAATTTGAGTTACGGCTCGACTGAGAAAATTAGACTCTCACCACGCTAGATTTCCATTATTAGATAAGTCTAATTGTATATTTATAAGGTATAATTTAACCATGCAGGAAGAATGATGAATAACGTGCTATCGGTAACGGAGATCAATTACTTAATTGTATTTATATAGTAACTTGCGGACGTATATCATTTCTGTTCGATAATAATCTTTGTAAATATTCTATTATACTCCTAAGCTGTGATTTAAAATAACAATCATGGGCAAGTAATATGGTTACGTCTAATAAAAATTAATAATTATATCGATTAGTGACGCAGATATGTTTACAAACAATTTCTGTACTCTATAATCATAAATTTGTCCTAAAACAGCAAATAAAAAATTCCCGTCATACAAAATTTTAGTACCTTAGGTATTACGTCAGAATTAACACAGATATTACGATTTTATTAAAATTTAGAAAGAGGCGTTTGTTGATTTAAAGTATCATAATGGTGGATGTGATAAAAAGCAAAAGGAAAAATACAAGGTATAATACATTAAACTACTCACATGCCTACAGAACCATCAGAAATTTTAAAACTAAAAGTAAACAAAAAATAATTGTTGCACATCACCTCCCCCCAAATCTGCAGTGAGAGATTATCTGTCACTGATCCATAATATATTAAATAACTTTATTTTATTAACATTTGTTATACGTATTCTTAAATTACTTTGTTATTTGTATTTATTAAATGACATATTATACATTTTTCTATATACCCTTAGTTCTTAGCAATACCGGGTATCCCAGCTCTTAGGTGCCGGCCCATTACTCTTTTATTTACTTATAAATATTTTTTTAAGAAATTCGAAATGCCCTCTTTACTGTAAATTTCCAATTATTCAACATATATTATAATTTCTTATCACTTCCGGTTTATATTTTCTTTCTTCTTTCAGCTCTAATATTCTTGTGCCGTAGTGCTGGGTTCAGGGCTCCTCTTACCTTTTTTTCCTATTGCTATTCTGTCCATAATAGTATCATCACTTCTTCCTTTCCGTCTATTTTTGAGTAATGCTACTGCTTTTCGTATTCTCCCGATTGTAATTATTATTGGTTCTCCGTAAATCTGTACATTATTATGAGATAGGGTATTATACTCAGATCTATGTTCTACAAGCAATGATTTGTAATAGTCTTGTCATTTTTCTGGTGATATAGAATTTATTGCTACTCCTTTGCTCTCGGATCTTACATTTTTTTTTAATTTCCAGGATTCTCTGGATTGTCGGCCTCCTAAGTATCCAGTGCCTGACATTTATTACCCCAGGTTTAGGTCTTGGCGTCTACCACACCCACTTTAAATTTGGACAAAGCGTCTCTATATTTTTTCTTATAGTCTTCCTCTTTAGTATTCAACCATTTATGATATAATTGTTGTTTCTGTTGTTTCATTTGTTGAAGTTGATCGTTCCATCAATAATTTCGTATTTCTCATTACTAATCTATCTAAGAATTACTACTACTTAATACTGAGTTTCGAATCTTAAGTATAATTTTGTGAGGAAATTTGAGATGGTATCGAAACCTTTAAGGATGTAACGTGTACGTGCTTCTGCTAGAGAAATATTTACTGTATTATTTATCTATTTCGAATTTGCTCATGAATAAATTTGCTATGAACAGGGACAATTGATTACCCAACCCATGTCCCTTGCGATTGCTCGGCTTATTGACTTGGCTAATGAAAGCGAATTGCACGTCGGCTATTACCAGTTAGATTTATTTAGATGCGTATAGTGACAAGGCAGTGTCGGGTGTATGTTTACAGGAATCATCCGGTTTTATTTCACTCAGTACTCTTGCAATTTGAATTTGCAACAAGGATGCTTTTGCATACTGGAAACCATTTTATATTTAATCGTCATGGTTCCATTATGGAATTTGTTTTTTTTTCACGCAAATCATTGTGTCACCCCAGGCAAAATTTATTTATAAAACAACTGCTATTGAAATTTCCAGTACTGAAATAATGGTCGTGTATTTCTATCTTCATTCTCCCAGTTATGTTAGCCGCTTTTGTCCAATAATTATCCATCGATGTAATTACTCAAAGTCCGCAGATAATAAAACAATCATTGACAAAATGGTTTCACGTTTAGAGCCCCATGTATAGTATGTACCGTGTCTATATGAATTCGTGTGTGTGGGTAGCAGTCTATACACAGTGTCAGTCACCGCCATCGATGTTCGGGTTTGCATTTTCTCGACGCCACAAACAGAATACATTCGATAAATTAATGGATTTGTAACTATTTGTCTGTTTATCTTTGTAGTATGTGGTTTGAGTATAATATGTACAATAGGTATGTTATGTATATAGACGCGAGTGTACGTACATAAATACAAATATAGATAAACATGTTTGCTTATCGGTGGTGAATACCTCCATATACGCGGAAATGACAAACAGTTCCTTTCGCAATTGTGTCAATTACACTATGCAGTTATGTAAACAAACATGTATTGGAAAGGATAAATTAAATTAACTGCTGGATGATACAATTTGACCTTTCCACGGATATAATTTTTTTATGAACATGAGTCTTATGTGAGCACACTAATTTAATCTATATTATTTACTATTCCAACCTTCTTCTAGTCATACTCTCAATTTCTTTTTTAAATTTCCTTAATTTAATTATTTTCTATTATTGATTAATTTCAGTATTTTATTTTATTGATTTCAATCATGTAGCAGTAGACTATTATAGTAGTAAAATATTCGGTTGAAGGTTGAGAATCGAATCCTTTATAGCTGTTTCAGATTTCCTCGTTCAATAAATATTTGTTTTACAAATCCCTTATTTTGGCACTCTTCGTATACCAAACCTGATTAAAGTGTATTCTGTTGTTAGTGACGCGAAAGCATATTCCCCTTCCCTCACCCCTTGGGGATTTTGAGGAATCCATCTAAAATTATTCTTCTTTCGGCTACTCAAACATTAAAAGGTTGCGTTGCGTAGCTGGTTGAAAAAATAAGTATTTATGAACAAGAATGCTATTGCTTTTGTAAGAACCAGACTTAATTATTAATATCAAAGAATAATAATTATTTATTTGTTCAGCAACTCCGTTTACAGGACAAAAACAAACAAGAATATGCCCAACAAACGCGTAAACTTAAATATAAATCAAAACAATATAAATTCAATTAAATGGATAAAAAGTAATTTAGAAAAAGCAATACCTAAGCAAGTAACAACAATAAGAAAATGAAGGAAACAAGGAAAAATGCTGGATATTTAATAGTAGGTACAGTGAAACCTCTTCTAACAGCCGCCCCCCTTTTTACGGGTAATTATAAAATGTTCATGCGCAAGGTATAGTAAATAAATGTATTTGCACCTCTTGAACAGACGCGACTAGGCCATCCTTTGTCACCCAGACATAAACTTACCTCTCCAGAACAGCCACTTGTAAACCGTCAAAATTGAGGAAAACCACATTTAATGTTTGTTTTTCATTGACGAAAGAAGACATATTAGGTACTTGAAAAATGTTTTTAAGGTATTTTTTTATTATTTTACGTATCTTTTGTCTGTTGACTCGAATATTTTGCTATTTTTATAGAAATTTTTTGTTATATCTTTAAACTTTTGTGATTTATTCTTTATTTTTAAAAATTAATAGAGATTAATATATAAATATATTAATAGTCTATACATTTCGCTTATTCTATTTCCTGTTTTTTTTTTAATGGGCGTATTAAACATGAAACTTAATAAATATTTCTTTACACCCGTCCACAGAGGATACCAATCTGCGACGGATAAATCTATCCTTCCGGTAACTGTCTATCGCAGAGAGGTTTCACTGTATTATCGAAGCGAAGCCCTACTTAGCTCTAGGTAGGTAGGTAGGTACAGTGAAGAGCTTTTTAAACGAGACCCCTGTAAGCAAACGTCAACCTTATGCACACTGCGTAGGAGTAAAGCAGATATGCGTGCTAGGGAAAGTACTTAAATGGGCTGTTGTAATTTGGTAGGTGTTCGGTCGTTCATTTATGGATTATATTTAGATACTCTTTCGTTGGTGATGCATTATAGTTTATAATACTAAAACCCTTATTTCTACTTATAAAAGCATTCTCTTTGAAATTTATATTAAAACAATACAACCGTTCCAATGTCACGTATGTTTATGTAATGTCTCAATGAATGATGTATAATACAAAAGCATTATTACAATTGAGTGAATATCAGTTATTTTCTAATATACGTGTTTAGTTTCTTATTTGTATCTTTATTATTTATAATAATAATAATAATAGTTCTTTATTTTCTACAGGTATAAACCCAAGCACAGAAAATACAAAACATTTAAGTAAATACAAATGTGACTTAAAAATTAATATAAACAAAACGTGCTAATAACTCCTGTGATGGGTGGAGACTGTGGCTTGAAAACTATAACAAAAATCCTTTGTAATTTTGTGGTAAGGGATTTTTTCACCTTTCTTTTGGGATTTTTGTTATAGTGCTAATAACTAATTCTCAACCGAACCAAGTTTCATTTTATTAATAATATCACCGAAGTTTACGTCAATTGTTTTACAAATATTATTAAAATTGTAACACATTGTGTATACTGGCGATTTAAGAAGGATATTAGTTTTAGCGGCAGGCAAATAAAATGTTTCATCATAACGAGAAGTTAGTCTGGGCATATTAAAATTAATTTTACTCAGAAGCCACGAACAGTCAATAACGTTATGTAGTATTTTAAATAAGAAAGTTATACCTAATATTTGTCGTCTTGTTTTGAGTGAAGTAAAATTTGTTGTACCCTCTCCGTGGATATGTGACATTAGTAATGAACATTAAGTATTTTAAATACCGCCTTTGGACATTTTCAGTGCTAGTAATGTATATAAAGTACATCGGACACCATACCACCAGCCCTGACCTAATAAATGCATTATATAACAATGTTAAACAGTGCGTGCTCTTAAAATCCTTACAATTTCGGTAAATAAAACCAAACATCTTGTATGCCTTAGTAGTAATATCATTAATATGTTCAAAAAAAGCCAATTTACAATCAAAAACTATACCTAGGTCTTTCATAATAGAACACCGTTCGATTACTCTATTGCCTACAGCATAGTGAAATTGTAGAGTATAATGTTTCTTAGTAAATGTCATTGCATTTTGAGATGTTTAAGTTTAATTTATTAACGCGACACCAGGCACAAAGGTCTCTCTGAAGAAGTATGCAATCATCATCATTTATGACTAACTTATGAATGGAACTCCAAAATTTTAATTAATATTCAATAAATTTTATTTTAGTATACATCCTTATCTCTATTATTGTATTAGTCATTATCAGATTCAAAGAAATTTCATTTATATTCATAAAATGTAAGCTTATTATGCTATGTAGCAGAGTAGCACAATGCATTATTTACCATTAGGCTTTTAGAGACCATCATACTGATTACTAAAATTTAATACTATTTATAATAGGGAATCCCTTTACTTTAACCCTTACTAACCACTGTTTAATTACATTTTGTTTCAAAGCGATTGTAATTCTGTAACTTTAAATATTTGTATTGATCAATTATTTTTCCAGATTTTCTGATTGGCATTAAGGAATTATTGTTTTATAATTTTTTATGTTTAATCCTAATTGAAATATTTGGAATTTTCTATAATTATCCGTCCGTCAGTTTTAGTTAGCGCTTAGTTTTGTGCATTTTTATATTTAGTTAGTGTACGATTAAATATTAAAAAGAAAAATACTTGTGTCTTTCTCATCATCAACTGTCACCAAAGAAATGAACAATAAGCTTATACGAAAGCTACGACCCGTGAGCGGTGAGACATCACAACAATCAACAAACAGTACGAAATAAATGAAAAATAACAAACATATTTAAATGTATGAAATTTGAAGGCGTCTTGGTAGCTGATAATTTCATTTTAAAGCTCTATCGTATTTACATTAAAACACAATAAAATTATTCTACATTGCTTATTCATTTTATATTTGCAAATTAGAAATGAAGCAAAATTTATATACAATACGGAAAATATATTAATATAATAGGAACTTAATTTCTATTTATTAATATTTATGTGTGGTCCAAATTGCTTACCAGAATAGAGCAAAACAGTGACCGTAAGGGATTGCAAAACACTAATGGCCACGTCTCGACCCCTTTTTTTTAATTATAGCCAAGAATTGCGTTTGCCGACTTTTTGAGAATGTCTAGTAAGTAACTCGCTCGTCTTTAACGATACGAAGAAAACGTTTTAACATTACTATAACACTTTTATTAGTAGAATCGACTAGTTGATTCAGATTGTTGTTTTACGCATTTGTTTTTGGCCTGCAGCATAAAGCTGAATTTTTTGTAATGTTAATCGTAGTAGGCAGTGGCGCAATTAGAGAGAGTGTTTTTTCCTCTTCAAATATATATATAGTTTATGAGGTTGATTTTTACCAGTTTAATAAAATTGCAAATAACTAATTATTTGTATTTTTAATTTGAAAATCATGAAATACTCTATTATAGCGCATGACAGACAAAAAAAAAGCTGCAAATTCCCCCCCCCCCCCCCCTCCTTTCTAATCGTTCCATTTATTTGCAAGGGTCATTTTATGCAGATTATCTGTTCTTTCAATCCTTAAACTTAAAATTGCTTCTCTCAAACACACAATTACAAATTCACATTATCCGGATCTGCAACGCACGTGTTATATATTTCATGCCTTAGAATTTATAGGTACTTATAAAATACGAGGATATTATTTTTCTTTACCGCATAACCGTAAATACTATTAAATAACAGAAATAATACAATGCAAAATTTACTTATGTGTACATAGTAAATTGAAGAATGTGTACATACACCGAGAGAAAAATATGGGTTACTTAACCATTTATCAGTTAACTAAATGCTTATTTCTTTTCAAATACGAGAAATGCGTTTTAATGTTAAATTTACACCTAAAACGTTATTTTAATCTTAAAAGTATTTGGTTTAACACATCTTTGCATTCATTTAACCATTTAACGGTTAGATGAGCGGTTAATATTTAAGACTACAAAAACTGTTGGAATAACCTTTTCAGTTCTCTCTAATAATTATATTATAGCCACTTAATAATTATTACTATTACTAGATAAATTTAAAAGCATTTTCAATTAAATATAGATGAAAGTGCCATAAATCTAAAATACAGTATTTCCAACCGCAAGTGATCATAGAGACGTTTGTTTACTAAATATAAATTGGTAGTTGACCAAATTTTTATTGCATTGTATATAAGCTTAGGGCGTTTTCCTTCCATATTTCTAGCAATGGCGATTTATCTGCTATATGTATGTACATACATCAAACGAAAATTTATGATTATTACATTGTATGATCCAAGAAATGTCGGCTATTATCTGGGTTGCAATTAAATCGATCGCAACATATTTCAACATATCCCACAAAAATATTGTGAATACACATATATCAAAAATACATGTACCTAAATATGAAACCTCTTTTAGAAGGTAATGAAAAAAAAATGGATAAAGAACAAAATAAAAAAATTAACAAATTGGTTTGAACTGATATTACACGAGAGTAATGGAATAACTTTTATTAGGCACATTTTTCTATACCATCAGTATCTAAAATATTTCAAATCTCATTCGTTTTTGCTACTCTGTATAGCATTTTGTTCATAACAAAGCTACAATTTCCGTGTTAAGAAATTAAATTATCGTAACAACGTACTTAACAAAATTATACTATGCACTACGAATTGTATAATGCGTACAAAAGCTTCTATTATTTTAAATCAACTCCATTTAAACGGTACCATTGTCACTGGAAACATCACTAACAAAGCATAAACATTGTGTGCACGTTATACCTTAAATTTAATTGCAATAAACGACTGCAAGAAGGTAATCCAACAAAACCCTAAGTTGAGTTCTGAATACAAGCAAGCTTTTAACAAATGCAGTTCCATTTGGAAGGAAGGAGCTAAAGAAAAGGCCTTTGAAATGGTTAAGTTATGCTTAAAACATACTGCCTGTACTCCAGGCATATCTGGCTCAAATTTATTCTACGAAGATGACTCTTAACGATTTCTGTACATTTCTCCAATATCTAGGAGGACAGATGATGCATCGAAACGCAGTTTTCGCCATTCAGTACTCTTTTACTAAATTTATTTAAAGAACAATATGAAAGTATTTTATTTATCAACGTTACAAATAAAAATAATTTAGTTTTATTTAAAATAAAAGAGAAGAAATATTTTGAGAAAGCCAACATTTGAGAAACATTGGCGAAACGTTTAACCTTCATACAGATTTTCCGCTAAAATCAAGTTAGTCCAATGGAATTATAAGCTAGAACCGAAAAACAATAAACCCAAGGTATATTTATACCTATATTTACCTACGGTCTGCAAGAGACCACTTTCTTACCTATGTAAGTTTGAAAAATACAATTGTTTCCACTACATCTTAAATGAAACTTATTACTTTCCTAGCTATATTTACCAACACCGGCATATTCAACCAAACACTATACCGTGAAGCGTTCTCCAAATGTTATTTTCTGAATTAAAATTTGCATCTCATGAAGATCACATTTTTAAAACTAACATTTCCTTTATAAACGTTTACTCTGCCTCCCGGTAAGTAGATGGTCGTACCTGTGTTGCTTGTATAAGGGTAGACGTGCGCGCGGGTTGAAGAGCTGCAGAAAAAAAAAACGGCGTTCACCGTCGAGTGTGTCGTAAAGTAAATAACAGAGGAAGACGTTTTGAGGCGAACGCTCTAACCCTCCGCTTCATATGTGCGCGAGTAAGCCGGTATTAAAAGCGTTTACTATTTCGTCGAGTGAGTGCACCTTTGCATGTCTGATGTATGTATGTTGTGTCCGCTCTTCCGTACTGTTCTCATGTAAGAACGATTATAGAACATTGTAATGATTACATGTAGCACTAAAATTCTTACTACAGTGGACTTAGTATGTAAGTTTTAAGCACACACACAAAGCTATTCGCATAATGATTAAACAGAAAGTAGGCATGTATGTTATAATTTCTTTTTCTAATTGGATGTTACAATAAAGCTAAAACAAACGACGACGCAGTGCTGAAATGATTATTACCGCACTCTGTGCATATTAACGCACTGGTGGGACTCTTGTCGAAATGTAATATGGGCGATTATAATGTGCAAATTAGAAAAAATACTGTGAAAAACTCGTGTCACAATGACTCGTAATGCTCGTACATTGAATCACTCGTATTACATAAACGTCATTGTGACACTTGTGTTTTAAAATACTAAGCAAGCAACTTTCCATGCACCCCGCAGGCGGAGATACGGCAGGGCTATCTACGTTGTATATAATAATGTGGCAGATACGTAGATTGAGAAGCCGACCATTGTCACATGCAGTGAATAAGTTTATTAAAGGTTTTTCAAATGTAAGGCGATGGCACAAAAATTAAATAATTATTTTGCGATATATTTCTAATGCGTAGGTTAAAAACACATTGTCAAGACTACGTGCGAAGTGCAAACCACAATAGTATAAAAACCGGGATAAACAAAAAAGAAACCGTTCTTATTTGATTTATTTGCAACGATGGTTGTGTGTGAAACGGCAGATACCGCCGTTTATTTTGTTACTCAACGATTCCTTTATTTCATTTTACTATTTATCGTCTATACGTTTAGAAAATAAAATTAAAGCTGAACTGAAAATTAAAAAAGTGGCAACTTTTTGGTGTGGACGATACAACAGATTATAAAAAAATTCTGCATTTAATGTCATGATTCATGTATCTATGTATGTATATATACATGAAATAAGAACTGTTTCTTGTTTATGTCGGTTTTTTTTATTACTGTGCTTTGCACTTCGCACGTGATCTTGACAATGTGTTTTTGACCAACCCATTACAAATAGGCGTAAGTTAACTCTGGCAAATCCTTAATAAACTTATTCATTGTATCTGATAATGGCCTTCTTCTCAATCAACGGATCTGCGACATTGTATTTATAACATACAGCACTTCAAACAAACTGGCCTGCGCTACTTAAGCGTCTCGGAAATTTCGACTAACCCGCAGCTGAAATACTCCTTCCGTATCTCCACCTGCGAAGCGTACGGTAAGTTGTCCGCTTTATCTAAATAAAAAACCACGCATTCTTCAATTTAGTTTTACAGAACACATTTAATGTTATTATGGAACGTTTTTTTAGTTGTTATTGACAAAAAATCATATTCCTAATTCACCTTGACCTAAGTATAAGCCTGTCGCGCTGTCAAAACGCAGTGGTGCCATTCTAACTCTACTGAATATTACATTAGCCTATCTTTTTTTTTTTTTAATAAGATTTTCTAAATATTTTTTCTCACCCAAGAAATCTAATACAAATGTCGTGCATTAGGTTATTTACATCCAATCCATGACCTGAGCATCATTTTTTTTAATTCTACAACTCTATGGTCAACATTTTGATCATTTTCGCTGCATAAAATTTCAGAATCCCAAAAATACTGGAATATAAGACATATTATGTGTATATAATCCCGCCTTTGTGTTCCTATTCGCAAACCCTGTTTATTTTGCCATTAAATTTTTTCCGCACATTGCTTTAGTAATCCCCTGTTCTAGGTAATCTGTCTCGTTTCGTTTTTTGCGGAGAAATCTATTCCAAAATTAGTTTTGGAAGGCTTTCTTCAGCCATTCCTTTTACGTGTATACCAAATCTGAATTTCTATGTCTTCTACTGGGGTTCTTACTACTTTCATCTTTCTTCTAATTTCTTATGTGTTCTAATCTAGATATCCTTGCTACTCTTCTCCAGAAATCCATCTCGAATGCAAGTAATTTGCTTTTATTCTTCTGGACAAGTTGCTAAACTTCGGAGCTATACATTCTGACCGGTCGTAATATAGTATTGCATTTTCTCTCTTTTTGTTTCGTCTGTGATATTTTTCTACAATAATACTGCGTTCAGGGCTCCTATTACCTGTTTTCCTTTAGTTATTCTGTCGTTAATAGTATCTCCTTCTGGATCCAACATCTCATATGATTCTTCTTTTTCTGTACCTATATATATATTGCGTCTTTTCCGTGTTGACTTGTAAATCCCACTCCTGACATTCCACTATGAGATTTCCGGTCGCATAGCGTAGTGTATAACCAATCCCGTGTCTTTACACTTTTTCCTCCATACTCTTAACGCTTCACCGACATGTATGTTAAATAAAATCGGGAATATACAGCAAGCTTTATTATACCTTTTGTTATTATGAAGCCGTCTGATACTTTATTCCCTACTTTTATTCTGGCTTTATTATGCTGTCTCAATATATTTCTTCGATGGCATCTATTAATGTTATGTTAATGTTACTTCTTTCCAAAATTTTTTACTGCTAGGATTTCTAGGAGCAATTTAAAAATATTTTGAATGTTAATCAATTGTAAATCAAACGTTTTATTACGTTTAAACAGTTGCACAATCGGCAGTAAGCAGTGATAATATACATTGAATCAACTTTTAAACAAATATACTAAAACGGTACCCAATCCTTTCAATCCCCAATACAATCAAGCTTTTAAATTCTACAATAACCTAACGCGAAAATTCTTAAAACCTTTGGCTACCGCGCCATAGAGTTTGAAAAATCGTTTTATAGATAAACAAAGTCTGTTTATATTTGCACAAACCCCCATTGTGTACATTCATAGCAGCTGTCGCAAACGTTTGGGGTTCTTGCGAGCGCTGATATGAGATTTCCTAACAGCGGAACGCCGGAAAAATAAAATGCAGTTCGTGTAGGAGCCTCGAGCGGTCAAGGTATCATAATATATTGTTATTTTTCCGTACCCAATTTCGGTATTGCCTGCATGCAAATTTCCGTACCGCTTCCACCTAATATCGTGTTTATTTTGATAAGTAAATATGTGGTGGTTACGGAGATAACGAGCGCAGATAAAATCCTTGCTCCATTATTTCGGTTTCGTAAATGGAATGAATATTAAAGGCGAACCGTGCTTCGGTACTTACACGAACATCCTTACCTGGCGGCAGACCTTGTTTCTCTTTTTAATGAAGCCGCATTGTTTATTTTTCCCTGCATTACATTGAGAGTTACTGTTTGTAACATCAATTTAAAATTACATTTAATAAAATAAATATTGAAGTAACTTTTATGCGTGCAACAAGGAGTATTCCCATAAGTTGCCTATGTATAATTTAAAGCAAACAGAAACCGAACGTCAATAGAATATCTTTTTTTATCTTGCAAAGATTCCTGTCAGTGCTGTCAGATTTGGCAGCTCAAAATGGGTTAATTCAGCAGTAGAAAATTACAAAATCAAACAGAGAATACATATAATGTCACACGGTAATAAAACTGACCACTCCAATGTGAGATTCGCCGATGTTACTACAGCCAGTGACGGTGGCCCTGATATTGAGAGAGAACCAAGATTGAAACATCCGTACACGATAAAGGAAGTAGTTTTAATTCAATTACTTATAGCAAATGTCATAATATTTCTTGTGATTTTGATTTTCTTTATTCAATATTATCATAGACTGCCCAAGTGTGAAACTACATAATTATTACGATATTGTTTCACTTCTTCATTTCAAGATATTATCTAAAGAAGATTATTAGATATACTTTAATATCCTTAAGTATAGTTGCTAATATTATCATTTTGATTGAGATTACCTTAGTTCTGTTTTGCATCTCTAGTACCTTTGTTTACTTCACGCCAGATTTGTAATGGTTGCGAGAATTATAATAAACTTGAATTAAGAATTGAAGACATTGTTATTAGTTTAAGCTATAAAATATCCAATTAAGAAAATATTGGAGTTCCAGTAAGTTCGAAGGCTTTCACTGCCGATGTCAAGTAAATCAGTTGTATTTACCGGATCTGTTGGTCGTGGTCGATAGATACTTCTGATACCTGACGTTCCACCAGCTACTGTAGCTGGTAGTCTCAAAGGCGGTGTAGTAGAAGTAGCAATTGTCTCGAACATGTTACGACTGTCGACTGAGAGGTAACTGACAAGTCGGCCAATACGTCACCTTCTATAGCAATTACTCTATCACGATCTTCTTACCAAACTATCTTCCACATCGTGTTGGTCCATATTTAAATTAGTTTTCTCTCACGCGCGTAGGCAGTTTAAAAATAATTCAAACTTTTAATGTTTGGAAATATGTTTACAACAAAGAACACCACACAATAACATCAACTTCAAACAGCAATAAGGCACCGGTACCATCTTCCACAGTTTAAAAGACTCCTAAGCAAACAACATAAGAAAAACCCTTAATCCAAAATAAACGCCCATTATTCTTACGGCAGTCATTGAGATAAACCACTCGGTGTTTGTCGATTTAAGCCGTGCATTAGGTAAGTAGTTGCACTTACTATATACGTACTTACATATATGTATGTTTGTGTGTATATACCAGACAGCATGTTGGGAGCATCACAAGACCAGCAATAAAAAATAAACTATGAGTATTATCGTGTTTCGACAGCGTACACCGTAAACTCAGACCTGTAATCCTACCCTCTTGTATTCATCTTTTACTCCGCGTGACTCACGATTATATCTGGCATGTTTACGGAGCAGCAATGATTATGAGTGGATCGGATTATAGTGGGGTCTTTAATTATACTCTAGCTCTTTCATTTCGTTATGCTTTCTTTTTTAAAAGGGAAGCTCTGCTTATACATTAGACCCCGTGTAAAGCAGATGAACACGTCATATAAACAAAAATTATAAATGAAAATGATAAACATCAGGTTTGAGAGGGCAATATTAGCTCGGAAACAGGAGCACTAGATGGGATGTTTTATACTCTTTGTGTGCCATTATCTTGATTAAATAAACAAAAAAAGAACTGTAAGCTATCAAGAACAAAGCGATTTTTGAAATATAATGCGAAGCATAACCTCCTGGAAATGTGATTGCTAAAATAACGAACCAATTATTGTTTCATAGTATCTTGAAATAGCTCCATAATATATTTTAGGCGCACAGAAATTCAATCGTGTTTTCGCTTTCATCTTTTAAATCTGGAATAACTGTTGAATGAAATTAAAGTATTTGTATATGATTAACTGCAGTCTTCATCGCTTTATGTGTTCTTTAACATGAATACCTTCCAGTGCTTCGAGATTTTAATATTTTTCCAGGGGGATACTAAAGTAGCCTTCAACAGGAGATCATGAGAATAAAAAATAAATAACAAGAAGAACGAATACGCACTGACGAAACATAGTAGTAATTTTAATGCAAACATCTCGGAATTTTTATATTTTTATAACATCAGTACGCATAAGTTCCCAGATAAATAAATTTCCTTTTATTTCTTCAATTTCCCGCCACGAGTTACCGGCAGTAAAAGCATTCGAATTGCCTGCCGACGTCGGAGTCATCATCGTTCACGTTGTTGTTTGTCCCATCTTCGTCGCGGAGGCCACCTCGTCCTTATCATTTTCCGAAAACGCAATAATAAAATAGGTTCGAATATTTCGACGGCTAATAGGCTGTTACAAAATTCATTCGAGCGATATGACTTTTAAGGGCCATTACAGCTTTTACGGCAAATTGGCAGACGAGGGCAATATAATGCTTGGAGGCAGATTATGCAAAAAAAAGTTATTGCCAGGATAATGGAGAGGTTTTAAACATATTTTTAGCTGGAACGATTTTATTTATTCCGCTTAGGGTATAGAAAATGAGGCAAGAGTACACAGGGAAAGATATTTTTTACATACATTTCGAAGTAAACATATTGTGGCAA
Organism: Cetonia aurata; assembly: GCA_949128085.1. Taxonomy (NCBI): domain Eukaryota; kingdom Metazoa; phylum Arthropoda; class Insecta; order Coleoptera; family Scarabaeidae; genus Cetonia; species Cetonia aurata. The sequence continues at coordinate 19,319,619 of OX421885.1, read as the reverse complement.
TATAAAATAATATTTTGCTTGAAGAGTTGAATATTACCATGGTTACCAAGGAATAACCAGTTACTTTATGTATGTACTTAGGAAACGATATATATTATTGAATGGCTCTGATAGATTTAGATAGATTTGATTAGATTAGATACCTATCTAATCTAATCTATCCACGAGAAACTGAATTAGAGCAAACAATTAGAAGGAATCACCCATAAAGCATGAATGTCGTTTTCTCCTGCCAAAGTCTGGTTGAGAGAACTTAGATAGATTAGACTTAACAATCAAGCCCATGATTACCGCAAATCATTTTGGCTGTAGGCCCTAAGTTCTCTCAAACAGACTTTGGCAGCAGAAAATGCCATTCTTGCTCTATGGGTGATTCTTTCTAATTGTTTGTTCCAATTAAGTCTCTCGTTGACTCCCAGATATTATAGTTGGTCGCCTTTCAAGAATACTTTATCTAAAAATACTTTCTTTCTATTTGTAAATGATACAACTATAACAACTTTTCCTTGCGTTTCATCCAAGCTCTTGATCCAAGTAGCATTCGCTAACAATGTTTACGGCCTTCTGCATGCGATTTTATAAGATTTTACCGTACCTGCTTCTAATTACAGTGGCATTGTATCCACTTTCGTGCAGTCTCCTAAGCAGGTTACAAATAACCAGAGACCATCATAGGGCGACAAGACTCCACCCTGAGGGCATTGCCGTCCGTCCCAAAGGTGAGTAAATTACTGCCCAACTTCGCAGATATCTTATGACTTTTCAGCATGGAACATATCCACCTCATAGTAGATAGCCCAAATTCTTTGTATTGGGTAGCCCTAGTGATTGATTCATAGGAGATATGTTCAAAGGCTCCCTCTACATTAGTGACTGTACACAGGGTCACCTCTTTGCTGCTGATGGCCCATTGCAGAATCTTAATCAGATCATATAGGGCCGTTTCAGTGGATTTAACTGTTTGGTAAGCATACTAGTGTCGGTAGAGTGGCAGACGTGTGAGATGTACATTTCTAATATGATTGTCTATGATCTTTCTTCTCCATTGTCTTCAGGAAAAAAGACGATCGGTGGAAATTTGGTTCATCCGAAGGGTTGCCGCCAGCTTTCGGTATAAAAACCATCTTTAGGTTCTTCCACATTTGTGGGTTATAGCCATGGGCCTAGCTGGCCCTAAATAGCTTTGTTATTGTTGGAGACTGTATATCCAGCCGTTTCTGTAAAAGGGCACAGATAATACTATCCTTTCCAGGAGATTTGTAGGGACTGAATGAGTTAACATCTAGATATAATAAAACAGGTTTTGTTGTTGTATTGCCGTTATTGTGTATGGGTATTTGTATAATTCCTAGCTTCAAATGAAGGTAAGTTATTATTGTTATTATTAGCGAGCGATCTATAGATTTAACAGTAACAGCTGGTTGACTGTAAGTGGGACGAGCTACATTAAACTCCTACTCTGCCTATGTTCACCTGGAAAATATTTAAAAATGTCCGCAAAACATTTATTAGATTATAGGAGTTGCTTATTGTCATCTACAGAAATAAGTAATAAAGAAGAAGTATAATTGTTATTAGGTTTTTGAAGCATCAGATAATCCCTCTAACAAATCCCATTACAGAGCTTCATGAATAACATAGACAGTAAAATAAATAATCAGAAATTCTACTGATAATATTCATAATAATGATATTAAGGAAATCTTAATAAAACAAATAATATTTTTCAATAGATATAGAAATGTAAATTCAACTATAAAATTGTAAATTCCACAACAATGAAATAAACCATGCCAAAAAAAATAATTAATAAGCAATAATGAACTTTATAAGAAATTACTCATTGGTTAAATGTTCAAATAAGCATATCTCTTGATAAGAACAATAAACAAAACCGTTATAAAAAATTCGAAGCAGATTTATTAACATATGCAAAGTGATCGCGTTACTGACTTGTTTTGTACCCAATTCCTAATTAATTAAGAGAATAATATCTATCGATAAGTATAAAATTTTAAAATGAAACTAGACCCAATAAAATAATGACAACTGTCCCTATTAATTTTGGTAAATCGTGTCGGTACCAATGAAATGCGTTAAGGGAAAATACAAACCGTTGACTGAAATACGATTTCCACCTAAATACGCGAATTAAAAATCTACCGCAGATTCTTCAAATCTTCGAATATGAATCTTTACGCAAGCCGAAAAGGTAACGGCATCTTTGTCGCATATAGTTTTATCAGACAAACGCAAATCATAATTTCTAATAAGTCCAAGCTTATGCTTTTGTTCGCGAATATGACACATTGTTTTCGCATTTCGCGCGTATCAGAATATTATCATAGGGACAGACAGCAATACGTTATCTAATATTTAATATTCTTCTATATATTACGACGTACTAAAAGATTAAATTAGTCCATAGGGACCTGTGTCACCGCGACATTTTCAAATATATTGTGGTCCCTTTTATCCGAGGAGACTTTAAATGTGCCTTTATGCAGCGACTGTCCCACCTATCATACTTTATTACTTGCCATTTTCTTACAACTATTTTCTCGATGTTTCAAAGACAGATTTGTTTATATACCTCTTTTTAAATTATTATTATTTCTACCTAAACGAAATTAAAACAAATACATAGAAACGAAATATTAAATAAAAACACGTATATTAGAGTTCAAACCGGCTAACACACTTCACCAACCTACTCTACAGGTTTAGAAAACTAAAACATAAAAAATATCAAAAACAGGTAATTGCATATTTGCATAGAGGGGGGAACTTTGTAAAGGACACGCAGATAAAGTTCTGAATACACAATCAAAGCAAAGTTGTATACGGTTATTACAAGTTGCAGTGAAGCAGCCCTGATATGCATATAGATAGCCATCCCTTTGAACTAGTCTATTTAAATGTTATACCCTTGAATAAATACCTCACTGATGCAGCGCTTTACTACCGGGGATCTCTTATTCAGTATACAAAATATTTATAATGTACGAGTTGAAGTCATGAATAAATGTAAAAGCAGTAAAAATGAAAAAAAAAAGGGAAAGAAGGAAACAGGCTCTGCTTTGCTTTTTTATAGGTTATTGTTTATGATTACTAAAGGAAGATTCTGCGAAAATGTTTTTGCGCTGCATACACAAATATAGTACCTATTCAAAAAAAAAAGTTAAACATATTTTTTTACAAAAATCAACAAAACTACCGAGTAGCGTAGACAATTGTAATATCTGATTCGACTATTTTCAACCAAATTTAGGCGTTGAGGTTGTCCAAGTCGTTTCGATTCACTAAAACATGTACCATCCTATCCTGCAATGTCTCGGAAGCAACGTATCTAATCTAGCGAAGTATTAATCAAAACTTTCACCGATCATGATGATCTGTCCTCCCCAAAGTAATCGAAACTAATAAGAAACAGCAATCGACGGCCCTTTTAATTCCACGCCGACTAGATCGCGGAGAAATGCCTCTCGTGGGACGCCCACGCCATCTATAGGTACTTGTGCATGCACGTATGTACCACGTCTATGCAGGCAAGGGGCTCCTCATAACCGAGTAACGAGCGATCGAAGAATCGAGACGCACCACCCCCTCGCAGTATCTTTGTCTCCCGAGTATTTATCGGAAAGCGATGTGTCATCCGATCGTGTTTTGTTTCGGAACGAAAGCCCAAGCCGCCCGCCAAATATTCAATTCCCCGGTCGATTTCTCCTTCCAAAAGGCGGAAGACTAGCATTACTACGTTAGGAACGTTTTTCCGAGTCGCTAGCGGGAGTCGTTTATGGCGGTTGTTTTTTTGGGAATACGGTTTCATTTCCTTTTAGAAGTTGACAAGTTGAAATTTATGTACAAAGTAGTGTTTCAGAATAAGACATCTAAGCGTCTCATCGAAAAACAATGCACGACAAAACTCTGCAGCAATACATTGATTTGATCATTACGCTCCCATACAACTTAGTAAATGTAATCTAAGAGCTTACAATATTAATTAAAATATATCTGCGACTATTATGCAGGCTACGAGATTGGAAACTCGCTTTCTTAGTTTTTAGGTTTATAACGCTAGAATTAATTCTCCTTAGAACAGCTTGTGTAAAGAAGTGCATTTATTTCCTTCTACATTGCTTCCATATCTTTCTTTGGTTTCTCCTCTCTTTTTAGTCCATGCATTGCTGCTTTTCAGTTTTCACTAGCTCTTGCACATTGCTTCCATGAGCCTTCAAACCAAGTCCTCTTTCTTTGCAATTTCGGTATTTTGCAAGCGTTTTCAATTGATTGCTTTAATAGGATGCTATTAGTTATAATAGTAGAGTAATCACCCACCGTTATGTTCAATAATAGGTCTTTTCTTCGATGGGTGGTTAATTCAACGTCATAGTTGCTTGCTTCGACTAATGTCGATTTCATTTTTTCTTCTATCCTTTCTTAGATTCGATTAGAATTGGGCTAACCATATAGGACATTTTTCACAGCGACCTTCGCTTATATCTATGGCATACTCTTTTATCCTAGCAAACACTCTCTATTGTATTGTATTGTAGCAGGCAGTTGAGGCACAGAAGCCTTTGCTCATCACGACCGAAGCGATCTATTGTGAAAAACCCTAAATTTACCAATCAACCCATGTGCTTATCGAAAATGTGAGGGTTCTCTTCGGTGCTACCATTTTGATCACTTATCCATCTGAGATGGTGTCTTGACAGGGAAACATCCGGTAAGCATGTCAGTAAGTAGTCTTAGTACCGGTTTTGCTTGCGTATGCTTTCGGATTTAATTGCAGGAGCGGAACATTAGGTTGGGGCTTACTAATTGTCCCTCTAGGTCCTGCTTTACCTTCCTATCCTTCTTGAAGCGATTGGCCTCCTTTCGGTCTGAAGCGTACGAAGTAGAACCTGACCAGGTAGTTCAGTTTCTTCAGCGCTTCCGCGGCCTTGCTATCCAGTGAAAACGTGAGATGTACGGTCGTACCAGTCACAACTCTGTTGATAATTCTGATTCTGAAATGGGCAGGCCTTCGTTTTGGGCGACAAAGTACTGAGAAATCAGTGTGCAGTTGAGGAAAGTGTGTCTTACCGAACTCCCCTCTTTTTAACAATACAATCCAGAATAGCACTCTGAACGACCTTTAACTGGTCTATTGCCTGTTGCACCACTGTATGTTTGGTTGCCAAGATGGCTAGAGAAGCAAGCAGAATGGGTCTCTGCCTTGGCTTTCTTAACCTCTCTGGAGGGATAAAGCCTTCGAACTCGCCTCGTTTCGGTTCTTTATCAGAGAGTTTAATGCTAGGCGACTTTCACTTCATGTCCATGACTTAACAAATATTTGAAAGGTTTTTGGCCAGTTCACCCAGTTTAATCCTTCGGTGATCAACTGGAATGTTCGTTCTCTGGTCTTGATCTACTGTAGATCTATTCTGTTTCTCTTTGTCTAGGATAGATCAGAAGCCAAAAGAAATTCCAGATTTCCCTGTGTGGCGGGGCTAGGGACCCTTTCGACATTCCAGATTGTCTAGAATAGGGAGGCAATCTATAGAGATTGGCTCCCTATCCTTCTTGGTTGATGCGCTCGGAGTGACATTATTTTTCTGTATTTTTGCATATCCATACAGTTACAACGAGTAGCAAGGGACTTAAAAAATCACCTACGGCATAGCTCCGTTTGCCGTAGGAAAGGAGATTGCCTCGTATTCGGAGTTCTCCTATTAGCGACTAACCTGCCCTACACACATCCAACCAAGCATGCCTATGCACCAGCAAAGGTTGTTATACCTTAGTTTGAATGATTTCTATGGTGGTTATTTTCCACTTCTGTGCAGTTAAGCTTAGACCCTCCGATACCTCAACTAAAGAGAGCATGGTTTATATGTTGGGCTCCTGCTATTTCGGCAAGCCACGATTGGCATCGCTACTCCTTTGCTACAACATACATATTACCATTTTATTAGTCACTCGGGTTTCTATGTGTCCTCTCCAAGTTACTGGGTCATAGATCCTAACCAGACTAGACCACACCCCTTGTCTTAAAGACATGAACTGTGGCCCTCCCCTATCCATCATCTGCGGGAACGCGCTTGATAGGTACCTCAACCCCAGGAAAAACACTTTCTAACCTTGCCTTTTTTCATCCTTGAGAGCAGCTACTTTGTGTCGCTGTTTTAGGATCCAAAGTTTCGAATCCACGACTTTAATATCATATTCGACAACTTTTTCTTTCTCAAGTTTTCTTTTCAATAACTGACACAAACATGAGAGGACAGTCTTAACTGCTGTTCCATTTAACAAAATCCTAATGTATTTTCTATTTATAGATTCGAAGGAACATAGGAAAATAATATTTAAGAACACCAAGGTAAATGTGAATTACAATACAGTTTCCTATTAAAATATTACAGCAAGAATCCTTTAAGATGAGAAAAGATTATTTTAGTTAAAGATATCTTAACAGCTATGCAATTAAAATAATGCTTAGGTACAAGAGGCAGAAAATTTAAACTCCATTCCAGCAATTCAATAGAACTCCTATACATTAATTCCATTTCCAATTTTCGGGAGATTTAATTTCATTCCGGCATTCGAATCCGACAATAACAATCGAGTATTCATCTTGAGACGTTTCTTATCGCCTGGCAGAACACGTATGTGTCCATTAAAGCTGCAATTTCGACCGGATTAACTTGTTGTTTACCATTTAAATTATTGCCCATTAAATTTAAGCGCAGGTCTATTATACAGCGCTACGTGTTATCGTAAAATCCGTTTATAAAGATGTATAATTGCCGTTGTTTACGACAGCTTCAGGAGTACATTAGAACGGTATCTACAGCTATATCCGGTTCGTCGTTAAGATTAGGGAAAATCTAAGCAGGTTCCAAAAATAATGGACTCGAGAAGCTCAGCTGAATAGTTAGTGAAATGTAGCTTTAGATATGGGACTTAGTACGTGCTGACACACATTCTGTGTTTATAATAGCTACTGCAGCCCTTCTTATAACATTTTGGAAAGCATTATAGGTTAAGGTAAAAAATGTATCTTTAAAATCTGTAAAACCATTTTTTGAGAACCTTTTCTTCAATATTTATTACATCTTTTCAACATTCATATACTGCTGCGGTATTTTTGGCAACAACTTAAATTTAGATAAATAATTAATGGTAGTCGGTTTCTCAAAGCGGATAATTTCGAGACGCTCATGCCACGAAAAGGCCACACCATCCCACTAAGAGTCATTGCAAAGCGTCGCTGCTTTGATTTTGATACGCTCGCCCGACCAAAGAAACAAGATACGATACGAATTTAATGAGGTAAACAGTGTTGGGGGCGGTTTCAGACGATTAGGCTATAAATAATTTTCCACATAGGTGCCAGGAATTTATGCTAATTAGAAAATATTCTGTAGGTAAGCGCAGGTAAGGTTCCAGAGCATAAGATTTTGGTGGGTTTATTTCTGATAAGCTTCTTAAAGTATGCTTTCAAGTATATTTTCAACAAGGAATGCTATACATACCTGTCTAAAGTAAGTACGGCTAATTTTTTCATTGAAATGAAAAGAGAGCTACATCAAGAAGGTCGTCTGAAAATAAGGATGAAACAACACGTGATACAAAGAATTTCGTTGCAAAACTAATGCCTCAAAACATTTTAAAAACAAATTTTAATACTCATATATGTACAGTCGTCTTCAATTCTAATGTCTCCCCCTTACGACGATGTATCTATACCTTCTACGACGTGCTCTAAGCCGAACGCTTCGTTTATTTTCGTATTGCAGGTAGCAAATATGACATATTATATATTTACCCTGCAATGTTATAATTAGGATTTCTATTTAATTGTAATTTGTCTCTGAAGCATAAATTGTTTTTTTCCTATTTCGTCCTTTCTGTATTTTCTATTTATTTAAATTAGATCTTACATTAAACAAACCGCTGTAAGCACGGCCAACAACTGATGCAAACAAGGACGGTTATTAGCTAATCCTCAATAAACGCAGGTTCTCGTGTTCACAAGGAAAAGTGCACTGGAGAGTTTAAAACCACCACTGTTGTGGAGAGAAGCGTTCCATAATACTATGTCGAGTAGTTATCAGTGTTACCTAGTTTATTCTGCTAGAAGAATCTTATGTCGAACAAAAAACGAAATGCCCAAAAAAAACAACAAAAAGAGGCCACCATTACCCTGGGTAGGTGCAGGAACTCATGCGGAAGAAATTGAGGTCTCAACCCTAAGAAGACTCTCTTGTTACACAGAAACCTATGATAACGTACAGAGCAGTATGGTATGCCACGGGCGCGATGAGGTCGACTCCTACTGCCGCAATCTGCGTAACTTCAAACCTGTTATCACTACACGTTTATATAAAAAGAGTCCTTAGATCTACAATTACTACATGAATTGAAGGAGAGCTCCCCAAGATGGATGCCAAGTGATCTAACAGTTCAGAAGTGTAACCTGGATAGAACATATTGGACTGGATGCCGATGCATCTAAAACTGATAACGGAATAAAAATCAAAATATGTAGAAGAAAAGCCTAACCAGAGTATCTCTGTTACCTTTAGTAAAGGCACGACAGTGTTCTGGGCTGAGATTGCCTTATTTTATTTTGTCGTTAGAAAAGTAGGATCGAGTACTACTAAATACGTCTTTTTTTTCAATTTATAACATTGATTAAACTTATAGTATATAAGCATTATAGTTTAAGTCATTGTTAGCAGACTCGACGTTTCGCCTTACCAAAGTTCATCAGTGCTACTAGATGACATGTTGCTTTATACGAAGAAAGTCATGCAGATCGCATCTTCGAGCTATCTGTACACTGAGAGAAATAGATAGTACTCTTTAACATAAATATAGTATACTTTAATATATTTTATAGCTCCTATAGGGACAATCATATTTTATATTACCGGTGACAATATCTGTATAGTAAATATCTGTGAATACTTTTTATTAACTCGTATGGTAAAGTGTACTATATTTGTATTATTAATTTGAGCATACATGTTAGTAAATGTGAAAAAAATGTCTAGTAGCGCTGACTATATTTGATAATAACTGTTAACAATGAAAACTATAATAAATATAGTTTAATAATTTTTAATTATAATTAATTAATATAATTTGATTAGCCGGTGACAGCCGGGCGAATTGCCGTCGTATCGGGCAGGATTGCGGGAATCAGACCGGCCCGTGTACTGTAGAGTACTACCGGTATTGAAGCGCCTCGTAATTCTCGTCTGTGGGCGATTGTCCACAGTACTTTTTACACGACGTTAACCATGTATAAGCATCATATAGATATTACGCAGCCACATTTACCGATCACAATTTACATTGAGTACGAATTTCAAAGATTATGAAACAAGCGTAGCGCCATCTTTACGACAAAAGCGGTAGTATCACATATTTATGTAGCTAAACCAATTATGAGTATTATGATATTCCTACTATATAGATATAAAACTATACAGCATTCATTTCATTCCATCTCATTATTAATGCCGTTTTCAATAATCAAAGTAAGGTGACTGTTGCAAGCACCTAACCTAACCTAAATAAACACAACACAGTAAATTTGCTACACCTGTTATTATAACTGTCTTCACTACATTATATGCAATTTATTATATTCACTTGTTGTAAAATATTGTAAAACATTTCACTATATTTTGTAGAAGATTGTCACACAATATTTTTAAACAATTTTATTGCTTTTTTTGTAACCGTGATATAGGAAAATGCAACGCCGTTGTTCTAAAATTTTGCACAATAGTAGGAATTCTTACTACAATTTCCGTCAAACAGTGAAGTGTAAATATTACAACATGGATTTTTCTCTGTGCAGACACAAACATGCACCGACACGAATACGTACACCTGTATCACCCGTACATAACACGTGTGAGTGGCAATACAGCTTATTGGTCGATTTCTTCGGTAAAGATCGACAATGAATAGAGCAAGGGGTGGGAAGAGCGTTACGAACATTTATGTCAGAAATTGAATATGCATCGAATACCTGGTAACATCCAGATTTTACCTCTTACTATAAGCATGGTAACATCTGGTTATTTTACTCTTAATACCCCACATATTGTCGTTTTGACAATAATTATGTTACTAATTAACGTAAAGAGACTTACTATCTAATTTCTACAATCCATTTTTCTCAGTGTAGATATAACAGTAATAGCTGATTGACTTTTAGTGGGAGCGGCTACCTTAGACGCCTACCCCGCCTATATATTATATTTATAATTATGCTCATCTTAAAGATGATTAAAAATGTCCGCAAGACGTTTATTGAATTATAGGAGTCGGTTATTTTCGTCTTAATACTAAATCATTCCCGTACAGCAGGAATAACATTATTTGCTAGTAATCCCAGGTACCGATTTAAATTTAAGTTGCCGTCAATAAAAAAGGCTTGATTATCTATTTGCCAATTACACCTGCCCATGCGTTTACTTTCTCTGGATACTGTGTTAGCGTTGGTATATTCAAATGCAAACTCTCAGGCCACCCATACCGACAAATTTGCGTGGTTATAATGCTCGTGTATCTGAAATGTTTTCTCGTCTGTAAACAGTACGTTATTAAAAAATAGTTCATTGTTGTGGTTATGCCATTTATTTGTCATATTTCACAAAATTTTATCCGGCGGCGGTAATAATCGACGGGAAAACATTCTTGTGGACTTGGAAATCCGCTTTATTTTTAATTAATTAAAACATCATACTTTCTACTGTAATCTCGCTTTATTAATCCAACAAAAACCTTCCGACATCAAAAGAACATGTATCCACACACACAATAACAAATTTTTAATAAAGAGGGATATAACATAATAACAAATTATTGACTGCATTCATACAGAATGCCAATATAGGTAAACGACTGTTTGATGCGAAGCATTTATATACTTCGCGGCCCTTACATTGGATTCTGCTGGCAGAGATAGGGGCAGATGCCTCAGAATGCTTGCATGAGATTAATTTTTTGTATAAGAAAGTACGATAGAATTTCACATGAACCCGTAGAACTAAAATGGCTAACCATGCAAAATCGTCGAAAAGTGCAGGCTCTCAAGCTTGATCATACATTGATTGTAGAAAAAAACACCACCATGCCTACTCGAAAAGATACGCTTTTGTACAGACGTACATACATAATGTTAATATTAGGAGCAGAGGCCCCATTAAGCCACCGCTGCACAGGACAACGTTTTATTAAAGATCTTTTTCTTTTAACGTGTATGCTTTGTACAATTCAATGCCGGCCAATCTCAAAACATTAGATATGCGATCATTTGAAACTATAATTTTTCGATACATGTATCAAAAACAACAATATATTGCCTTGTTTGCCTCTCTCTCTCTTTTTTATTATTCCTTCCTTTTTCTCTTTAATTTATTTTCTTTTACATCGCAAAATGTTTAGCGAAGTTTGTAGTGTTAGGCATTTTTATATACATTTTCAGGATATAGATTAAAACAGGGGATAGCGGTTATACTACTCATCTGAACTGCTCCTTAAGGTGTAGAACGGGCTTAGAATATTGCGTTTATATATTTGTTGTGTTTCTTTTTCTTTGTATTATTCTCTAACGTGCTGAATAAATACATTACATTAAACTGAAGTTATTGTAAAGATATAAAAATACAAGATAATCTATTAATTTGCCTTCAAAGACGTTTTCGGTCGTTTCTAACTTTCGCAAACATATCTGCAAGGGTTTTAAACCATCTTCATTATAAGGATTGGGGTTCATATGTTGTAAAGTATGATTTATGATTTTATATCAAAATTATATTAGCTATATCGCTTTAGTCTCATTTGGAAAATTGAAAAATTTAATACCATCCCAAGTAGTGTGCACATTACGTCACAATCTAATAAACTGCTTGGGATTCTCGGTCCCCAATATATCCTACCCACTTAGAATCAATATTAAAACGAAATGCTGGTTTAAATTTACTCGTATGCTAATTCGCCGTACAGGTTTATGTGATGCGAAAGTAGAGACGTGCGCGCATCGGTCGTACACCCTCTCTCACACCCCCAACGCAATAAAACACTCTCTAAGCGACGTAGAAATCGAGTCGGAGCGGCATCGAAATAAAATTAAATATCTAACGAGATTTTATAGGCGATCGGAATGCTCCGTCGCGAAACAGAACATCCTTTGTGCATTACGCTAAGGTCGGCGGTGCGCACTGCGACTTCTTCTACTTCTTCAGCTATAAAACCAAACATATAGGGTGCCGAAATTGGTAAATTCGTAACGCTAACACCATTAGGGGACCGGGGGTGATCCTAGATCTTACCCTCAGTATATATATACACCCGGTAAATTGCAGTAGGCCGCCAGGATAAACTGACTCCACAGTGCGTATCCCAGATTGAGTCACGAGACTCGTGCAGAAGGGAAGGAGGGCTTTCGGCAGTTACTCACAACAGTCTCTCTGTATCTTTTCCTTTTTTATTAAGGCCGGCAGTTAATATAGGGTATAGAACGCGTGTGTACATGTGCCAGCACGGCTCCGGCAGTAATTACAACTTTGTCGAGGCTGATCTGGAGCCCGAGGCGGCCACAACTCTATCAAATAAGATCCTTGATATTGTCAACTCCATTCGCTAGTACGGTTGAGACCACGGACGTCGTAAAACACAAATTGGATTTTCATATTTGTCTTGTCAAGAGACGTCAAAAGCGGTTAGTTTTTCCATATTGAATTTCACTTTGAAAGAGCATAGCTTTTGTAATTAGAAATGTTTTTAGACAATACGTATAACACGACAATTTAAGAAGGATAAAAATCCTTAAGAATGGCATATTCAGCATTGTACTTGAATTTATGAAAAGGAAGAAATAAAAATGGGAATTAAAATAACAACTGTGTTTGTAACAGATAAAGTATCAGAACAGGCTTACAGCTTTCATAATTTGAGAAATATAACTTGTTCAAAGATTAAAGTGTTACAGCCACAAATTTACCTCAACTGTAAAAGATTCAATATTTTGAATGTTAACTAAGGCACAATAAATTAAGAAAATAATCACTGAACGTTTCTAAGATATCTAATTAGAAACCATACACTTCTTTTAAAATTATCCTTGTATATATTTTTCAATATGTAAGGATGTCGTGCAAATTATAATATAAAAACTTTAATACACTATACCGTAAGTCCTTTTAATTCGGAACGTACAATGTTAGCATTTTCCTATGTACTTCACATTAGAAACCAATTAACCCTTTTATAAATACTGGTACTTTTCATATTAGAATTCATTATTACTGAAATCTACATTGTTATTAAACGAGTTTAAATAATACTTATTGTCAACCTTATATAATATTTTTATTGATAAATAAACATTAGCTTACAAATTCCAAACAGTTCTGTGCTCCTTCAAGAAGTCATATCGTTTCTTATAAGCTTAAACAAAGTTATTGGTCTCTATTGTATTCGCGGTTACTTTGGCAATAGATAATTTGGAGATGATAATTTCGTATATCTATGGAAGTTCTTATATGACCTCCCATGTTTTTCGAAAAGTTATTTATTTTACTCAACTAACTCTCTTTATTAATACTTAAGCCGTATAAATTGCTTCTAATATATCACATCTACACGTTAATAGCAACTACCATCATCTCCAAGCGAGTTTCCACCCTCGTTTGTGCTACATCCGCCGCTGACATCGATAACCTCCCCAATCTAATATGCCTCGATGGAGGATTCGCCTCCTTTTGGAAATGCAGAAACAAACGGCACATTGTTACCGGATGGGGAGCGATCAAGAAGGCCGCGCCGAGATTTATAAGCGAGGTAGTGGAGGCCGACCGAAAGAGAACAAGCTTTTGCGTAGGTATATATTTAGAGCGCGTACATCAGAAGAGAATGGAATGAAAGAGGGAGAGGCAGGAACAAACGGACACAGCGGGAAAGGGCTGCAACGACGGAAAAGGATAAATGGCATCGGGGCGCACGGTACAACTGCTGTTGAGTAATGACGGACTTCCTCCATTACGATATATCTCACTTGTAGCCGTGTTTCGTCACTCCAATTCTCAGACGTTGCACGTTGTCGGCCGAAGAGATATGAGCTAAGATGCTGTGGTTGATATTTCATCCAATGTAGGTACCTATACAAAAGAGAGTATGCAAGGAGAGAAACACGAATTGAATGGAAATGGTTTTTAAAGAATGCTTTCGCACATCAAAATTTGGAGTTAGTTCTAACACCGGTGGACGCCAGGGAACACTTTTTCGGTGTTTCCTGGCGTCCATCCGTTTTTTGTGGTAAAATATATGGAGTTAACGCGACTAATGTCGGAAAGTTTTGGATTTGAATTTAAACATGAAATGTTTATCTCTTTTATGTGAAAACTAACGAATATATAAGACCCAAGCTTCAGTGATTTGGTGTTACAAACGTCGCAGAAACTGAGATGAACTGATTATAACCAGTTGCCATATACCATTATGCAGCATTAGATTCTATAAAGTTTTTTTTGTAGAAAAGTTTCCATTCTAAAATGACAAATGTAATCAAAGACCCAATATTCGGTGTGACAGCCTATGCAAAAAGGGGTTATCAAACAACTTTCACTTGCAACTTAAAACTTCATTTAGTTCAATAATATAAAATGTGACTTTTATGGTTGGCGTTATACAAGCCAAGCGTACCCAACATTCAATTATTGATTTTCGTGATCTTCGGAATACAATCTGGTTGAGCTATGAAGAATTTGTAAGAAGGCGATGAATCTCTAACAGCGAAGAGTTGGCATTATTTTCGACAAAAAATCCAAAAACCATCGAATAAACAACAGTTGACGCAATTTTATCTTAAAAAACACATTTTACTAAAGATCATACCAAATTTAAGTTAGTGAAAATATTAATTTAGGTCAGTTATAAATTGCGGCTCACAATATTAGAAGAATTATTCGAATTTAAAAGAAAATTTCAATATCTGGGATTTAATCGAGAAAAAAATTAATATTCTGATATAACTCTTTGAATTCCAAGGCATCATTCTTGCCTAGAATATTCCGTATCATCCACGTTCTCACTCCACGCGTTAGATCGGCGTTGGTTAGATCGATGGGGTTTGCGAGAACAGGGGCCTCGCAGAGTGCCATGAATCCATTTTGTCCCTTCGATTCCCAGGCAAAGCCACAGACATTGTCAGAGAAACTATAGGCAGCCAATTTATATGTCAAACAAGTCGTACAAAAGGCTTTAAAACCTTTTAATACACTTTTATAGTTTATTATTACTTATTACTTTTGTAATTAAAATTTTAACAATTTTATATCTTCTTAGAAACTTAATTGTTGTTACATTTGTGTTATTTGATAGGTCAATCGCTTAACTTACAAAAGAAAACTAATTAAATAGTACTTATTAGGTAAGAGATTCAAGCAATATCGCAACCAACAGTCATAACCGTAATTTAAGGGTACCTTAAAATCAAAGGAGAAAGATTTCTCACAATTCAATATTTGTAGAACTTACATATTAATGAAGAAGATACTTTTATCGATCAATTTTTTAAAAATCGATTTTACCTTTGCCTTACATCACCTAAGATAATAAAAGCACAAATATATTTTTTCTTCTCTAATACTATTACATTTTGTCACCATCTTCATCTTTTTATTATAATAATATGTTTCCTACGCACCCAATTACTCGTTTCTTCTTTAATACTAAACATGATCGAAATTGTCTGTCTGCATAACTGGAATGAATTATTCGTTTTGGCAGACTAATATTACGCTGTAAAACTGACCGTTAGTCTCCGTCAAATGAGATAATAGAATTTTACGATACATTTATGTATTAGGAAGAGGGTCAGTTTCCGCTATATTAAGCTCAAAAGACATCACTCGACTGCCAAATGGAAAACAACGCGGCCATCTAAGGAGTAGTAATGAAAACTTCATAAATAAGTTTTATCTTCGCAAAATAAAACGTTATGAAGTTTTATTTGACTATAATTTTCGGCACAGCACCAGCAGACAAGAACTGCACGCAATAACTGCAATCGCATGGCGTAATGCAATAAAGCGAATCCAAAGCACGAAAGAAATTAATGGTGAGTAATAAGCTGCTTCGGTTTGTGTGGGAAGGATTTGCATTTCATCTCGTGACATTCGGTCTCAACGGTAAAAGTTTATTTCCGTTTCAGAATAAGAGAACGAAAAAGATAAGAGGTCTCACAAATTAAATTATCATTTCGATCGCTGTAGAAAGAAATGAGGCAAATAGACACGCTAAGTGTAAAATGTTTGCCCATTAGTACAATTAGTAATATGATATTGTAGTCAACGTTTCGATTTAAATGAGGAATTTATTTCCTTTCATCCATATTTTGATATAAACAAATATTCATATCCTAAATTGTTTTATTGTAATATTTAATAAACTTTAACAAATTGTCGGGCAACTTCCAAACAACAGTTGAAATAAGACAAAGGAACATTTTAATTCAAGCTCGTGAATAAAATCAGCAGAGTGAGAGTGAAAAATTAATACTTACAGAGACGCATGAAAACGTAATACAATTAGCATTAAATCAAATACCATTAAAGGGTTATTACCAGACATAAAAAAGAGAGGGATACAGAATCATATAATTGGGTCGTTGTGGACATTTGATAAATATTCAGGAAGAGAGACAGGTGAAGAAAGTAAGTAGCAAATGTGTGGTACACAGGAAGAGATCGGAGAAAGACTGGAACTCAGCTAAACATGGAAAAACTAACGTAGCTTATATGTATAAATTCCCATTAGAATCTATTCTAATAATACAAAGCCACAAAAAACTACAGAAATTAAACTTTGGAGGTGTAGCAAACGCAACTTGCCCAGATACACTGAAGAAGAAAGAAATCATTGTCCCATTTGATTAGAGAATCCTTCTATAACTTAAAACATTTGCATTCAAAATTTACACCAATAAACCTATGTATTTACTAAATGATTAGGTCTAAACATGTAGTTTTTAACCAAAGATGATACTATAATATAACGTGAATTGACGTGGCCTATATTACTAGTAATTCAAGGAACCATAAATAAATTGGATAAAGAAATTTCCTTAAATATCAGAACGTATTTATCAATACATACAAATATGAATACCTACTATGAATATAATGAGTAGCCCATTTGTGCACTATGAACGTTATTAACCTAAAAGCTATGATTAGTTTCACAACAACTCAGTTAAGGTAACCACTAACGATACACAATATATGATTATATAGAAGGTCTCTCAATTATTAGTAATGCTTTCAATTCATCAATACTTTTTGTCAACTTATTTCACTTAACATTCATTTTAAGGTGAATAAGGTTTGAAATAACAAATAACTTTGTAGTACAAACATGCTGTACAAACCAAACCAAAATTTGACCGCCAGGCGAGAAGGGCATCAGGCTGATTTGAAAATTCATTTAAAAGATGTATAATCTGACAGGCCACAGTAAAATCGCGTTACTCTGGTACACGGACAATCGAAAATCGAAGGAAATTAATTAAGTTATGAATAATATATAGGGTTAGAACTAGTCGTATATAAAAAGAGAACACGGGAATAGGTTGGGTCCAAGGGAAATATAAAGAAATCGATTGTTCTTTATATTTCCCTTGGACCCAACCTATTCCCGAGAGAGAATTAAGCAAACTCATGAAGAGACTTTTATTGAGGATTAGTCATCTTCACAAAGCAGCAGAACATCGTAAACTGGAAGGATATCTACAGATACCGGAGGTACCCACTATAGACTGCAGTGACAGACACCGCATCCTGTCTGGATGCAAAAAGGTAGGTATTTTTTGGTAAGCCAAGCATGAACACAGAAACCAGCCAGAGACCTATACAGATTAGTAGCAGGGCTTTGAAATAGCTGGTGTGATATAATAGGAAAAATAAATAGATTAAATACGTGCGAAAAGCTGAGATGCGGAAGTATTTCTGGAGAGCAAAATATCGAAAGCAGATTCGAGAAACCTTAGATACGTTTCAAATATGAAAATTTTTGTGCCAGTATAGACTCATTCACTATTAAGCAATCACAATACCAAGCCAATGCGGTCGGGAACCTACATAGTTACGATTGACGTTAAAATGAAATTATCTTATGGATCAGGCTAATTAAACTTAAAATAGAATATATTAGTAGTTTTATTGATGCATTAAAGAGAAACAGCCCATGCAAAACAACACGTACTAGGCCTAGTCTATTTTTGTGTTGCGTACATTGTAATAAGATTGTAAATGTTATAAGTTTCTTGACACCTAAACTAAAATATTGAAACTCTCAATTAAACTTCAGTTAACTTAGCGGTATTTTTTCATGCTACCTTAAAGGAAGTTATCGTATTCAAAGGAACGTAACATATAAGTTATAAACCTTTGAAGATGCAGTTTGTGATTGAAAATGGTGTCTAGAAGTACCACTATGTTTGCAGCGGAAACATCGGCCCTAGTAAAAGGCTTCTGATGCAACAGGTCTAGATCTACTGTTACACATGCGTGGTGTACCATTGCACATCTTTAGATCGAATTTGAGTATTTGCAAACAAATTGTTCAAGTCTTCTGGATAGTTAAGAATATTTATGCAAGGAGCAATAACGAAAATATTAAAGCAAACAAGGCACTCACAATGGCCCGTACTTGGTCTATTGCTATTTTTAACCTTTATTAATGGTCTGTGTCTATACTAGTAAATCAGGACATTATACATGGTACATCATAGCGAATAACATTTTTGATAGTTTCTCTTTGTCGATAAAAGTAAATGATGTATGTAGCAAGAAGGAACTCCTTGACAAAGTAGAAACAATGGCATTGCAAGAACTGTTTGAGTTTCTAGGTAAATGAACCCTACTGGTCGGTACAGGTGGTGCCGCAGCACCACCGCAATCGTAACTGATGAGCGCTACAGAGAGGTGTTAAACCAGTTTTTGCCGCGACTTGCTGAATTGGGTCTCCAGCATTGTTGATTCTAGCAGGACGGAACAACGGCTCACACATCTCGGGCAACAATGAAGATTTTGAAACACCAATTTCCCAGGCTGTGTAATCTTCTCATTTTCGCGATTTGAACTGGGCGGCCAGATCGCCAAATCTGACGCCAGCAGACTTCTTCCTTTGGGACAATTTGAAATCTCACATTTACCAGAACAAACCACAAACATTGCAAGTCTTGAAAACCAACATTGAAGAAGTAATAGCTAATGTGGAGCCACATATTTTGCGAGCAGCAATTGAAAATGTCGTAAAACGATCACAAATGTGCATCAACTCAGGAGGTGGTCATTTGACCCATATCATTTTTTCAACTCAATGTGATTAATTTGACACCTTCAAATAAACTTCCTGCTAAAAGGAAACTTAATATTTTTTATTTCTACCAAAACGGCACCCAATACACATTATGACATTACTTTTGCCCCACCTTGTATATCTAGATTAATACTGTCAAAAGCTATAGTGAGCTCAAACTGTAAGATAGCAACATATTTACCTTCTCCCAAACTTATGTGAATACGGTCAACTAAATTCCCTATAGCCGGCTTAGTAGACTAACCCGCATAGAAGCAGTGCAAGCTCACCCACCGAAAAATTTCTGTGACAACTTTCATACCCTGCTATATGCCACTCTCTCAAAAGCCTTGCCCAAAGATTGGCAAAGCTATGTCGGTTTTGGTTTTGTAACAAACTAATATGATGATTATTAAGCAACACTTACGTTTGCTTGAGAGGGTGTCTCCTATAATAGACCATGGGCCCATATAGTTATTATTATAATAATTTTTTTTTTCGGTTATTGTTTTTGGAATGCAGAAATTTATTTTCGTAGAACGCCTTTCAATTATAAATAAACACGTTGTAATGAGACTGTAGGCAAAAAAATCCCAACGCCCCTATTTTAACCGTTCTACGCAGAAACTCCACGACCGAACTCATCATTAATTCAAAATAAAATTAGTCCGACAAGTTAGAGTGTAAAGTTGCCGCATGGCCGCTCGCGTAGATTAAAACTACCCCCGCGGAAAAACAGCTGAGGGTTTCAAAATTTCCGTCCCCGTTTGATGGATGATGCGTGATATTGTTGTTTCTGTCACGCCTCGCCATCGTCTTTCTCGCAGCGAAATTGCTTCTTCTCCTACGACGAACCTGAAATGCATCGCATCTCCCTTCAGCAAGCATCTCGAAGATTTCCGCGCGCCCGTCGGTCAGGCACGCCCGAAAGGACAACACCGCATTCCAGAATTAATTGCAATCACTTTACAGGGTCATTGGCGATGAGGGGCGAGCGGGGCCCTTATACGAAGGTAGTGCAAGATAAGGAAATCGAAGAGGACCGAATGTTATAACGTTTTCGTTCGAAGGGTGAATATTAAACGACTTTTTTTCAGATACGAAGATGGGGTGACGTCATTTTTATGCACGTTCGAAATGTATTATTGTGGAAAATTGGATGTAACAGGTATTCGCCGGGAAATTGGTCGGTCGAAATTAATGTTTTTTTGTTTGTTTTCTGATATTCTCCCTCATGAAAACGGGATATATAAACAAGATATGAATAATGTAGCGGGTTTTTTTTTGAGTAAACAGTGTCGTGTTTACGATTGCGTTACGAGAAACAAAAACAAAACGAATGTTTTTACTATGTGGTCAATGCTTTACTACCTTTTTCGGGGAAAATTGAATCCTGCATATTTGGCTTTCCAGACGTAAATACCACATTAGTAAGCACAGCACACACTAAAAAGACAAACTTTCACTGCAAATAAGTCATAATTTCTCCTTTATATCATTCTTTCATAGACACAAGAAAGATTGATCTTTAATGTTACGTTGAATAATATTTCTAATTTGTCTAAAAGTATTGACTTGAATTAAACATATATTTCTTTGACGCTACGAAAAGGTAGTTACATACTTAACGAGTAAGTTGCTTGGATACTAGTATCAGGGGCCATGACTCTGTAACAGTTATTACATATGAATGGTATGTTGATGACTATAAAGAGTTGTTTTAACAAGAATACAATTTCTGGATCATCTTCAACTTTCGGAGAAACTGCAACTATTTTGAGTAACTTAAATCTTTATTTCAAAGATAATTTTGCGTGCGGTCCATCAAATCCGGTAGATGACGAGTGCATATGGTCTAGGTGGTATTGGTGTATTTTTTGACGTCTGCAGTATACCTTCCCGGTGCCCGAACGTTTGGGAAACAAAGCCAACGAAAAAGCCACCGAGTTGGCAAGAAAGAGATCATGGTCTTCATTTATGGACCCAAAGCCTGATCTAGTACGGGGGCAGGCAAGAATTTGGGCCCAAGAGAAACACAAGGAACATTAGAGACACGACCGAGTAAACTCATGGAGTGACCTTTTTCAAAGGACCATCAAATACGAAGAGTAAGGAACTAACGCTTAATAATAATTAATAGGAATCATCTTCGCATAGAAGTAGGTTTCCTAACAGTACATTGTGCACAAAGGACACCTACAGAAAATGGTGTCGATCAACACCGGAGATACCAAATTCATTGTGTAATATAATGGCAGATAATACATTTCATATTCTATGTGAATGCAAGGCTCTGGACGCAAAAAGATAGGCATTTTTTGGCAAGCCAAAACTGAATCCAGAAAGGATTCAGAGACCTGTACAGACCAATATAGGACACCAATGTATTGGACTGACTGGCATAATTTAATGGATAAAGGAAATGAGAGGTATAATACAAAAAGCGTACAAAAAATACACTTCAGCGTTTCCGGAGACTTTATCCCAGACGGCCCCTACAAAAACAAACAACAAAAGTATGCCTTACTGGGGACTCTTGTGTTCTTGATATATATCTTAAAGACATACTGAGGAGTATACAGTGTTTAACGATGCAATACGATACCCCATGTGACATAAGAAGAAAGTCTCTTCAACAAAATATGATAGGTTCTAAACAGAAATATCTTAAATACATTGGCTGATCATAACCTCCAGATGAATATTAATAAGATACAACCAATAAACTTCCTCCATCCGATGTCGCGTCCTTCCTGAAATGAAGCTCGACTCTTTTTTAACCTGTAGAATATATTGCTTCCAGCTGGCTAGAGTTTGTTATTGTCTTCAATGTGTTTATCTGAAAACTACACTAACTGCATCTTTATAATGTATACATAAACTCCTGGTTAATGTCTAATTTAATTTTATTTTTTGAAGCAATTCTGTCGGTTACAAAATCTAAAAAACAGAAATAGTTGAAAGGGTATACTGGGTACAGTTATAACAGGGTACCGTTGAAATGAAGTGAGTATTTCGCGAATCATTAGTTACATAGTCGGTGATTCAAGTAATGATAACCTTTGTTAACTCAAAAAAATATAATAGGCCATTGTGTTGTTTTTTCGAGTAAAAGTTAATATTTTTGACCTATGTTTTTTCTTAGTTACGCAGCTGCTATAAAAAATAGGAGAATGAGTGTTTTTATGATTAAGGATAAGTCTTTAGAGGTTAAAGAATAGAAGTTAGTTTTTGTGTAAGTTTTTTTTTTCTGTGTGAACATTGTCCAATAATAATTGAAATATCCAATGTTGACACTGGCGAAGCGTCAAATAAAGATTTAATTTCTACATTCAGAACTTCATTATTACAATTTCCGCAAAACCAAGATACATTAAAGGATTGCAAAGAAAACGGAAAAAAAACAATACCCAAATATTATATTTGCAACAAAACTTAATTTATGACTCATATTAATGACTTATTGTAAGTAATAATAATAATAATAATAATAATAATAATAATAATAATATATTAAGCCAAAGACCGTAAGTACAACATTAAAAGAAGTACAGTTGGTATAGGATAGGTCTAAGTTGCCTTAATAAAGTAAAAGAATACACAAAATACAGTATTTCATCAAATCCTCACAAGTCTGTAATTTTTTAGATTTTTACATTTGTGAATGAGTACTTTCATTTGTTACTGTTGACATATTTTATGCACCTTTTAAAAAATGCAAATGTTATTGTTGTAATACAAATTCTCAAGAATTTATTTGGTCTCATGGAAGTAAATGTTTTGATGTGTATATACAAACCGTTCGTTTAGTTGAATAAAGAATGGGGAAAATGATCTAAAGGAAAGCAGAATATATCTACTAGGGGGCATTGCCTTGATGTACCTACAAATTGTTTTAATATTATAGATTGTTAAGGTGTTCGTATAAATCAAGTTTACACGCACAGAACGCCTCAACAATGATTTACGCACTGTACATCCCTCGCTCTTTACCCCAATTGCATTTATATATCTACATGTGTACATTAAAATATATTTTTTCCTTTCTATCCAATGGAAATGTATAATTCGTGCCTGCACCCCATATATCGTCCTGGAAGTTAATATACCACAAAAAGGTAATAACAACAACGCAAACGTACGTGTGAGGGGGTGGACGCCGGGCACAGGAGGTGAAGTGTGATTGTTAGACATGATTAATCGACGTAAATTACATACGCGACTCCGGACGACTGGCTAAAAATGGCGGCCTCGAACCCGTCATTATTGTTATTAAATTAAAGCGACATGTTTGGCCTTTTCGAGTGGCGGTCAAGTGAATATTATTCATGATTCGGCGACTAATTGGCGGACATGAAAGGGAAATGAAATTAAACAGGCCGCTTATTCTAGCCGCATATTAAAACGAACTTGATTGAATGGGCAAATTATTTGTTAATGATCGTGGATCACGCTATAAATCTACAAATAAATATATGCTGAAATCGATATAAATTGGCCTACTTGTAAGAAATATACTACAGTACAAGACTTACTTTATTATCGTACTTCCTAGTACTTTCATTCGTTAACAAACAAATCCAGTTATTTAATGTCTGTATCAATGTCAAATACAATAAACCCGACAGATTTTCCCACACATGGAATACGTCGGAAAATCTATTGCTTACACACCTGCAGGGTATGTTATCCAAATACGTTACTTTATAAGACTTATCTTTACATTGCTATCCTTCCATTAGTACTCTAAGTAAATACAGAAAATAAACATTAGTAGAAAGATATTGAGTAAGCCTGTCAAATATCATTCACGTGCACCTTGTCGGAAATACATTCCAGATACAGTATATTCGAGTACCTATCCTTTTTTGTTTCGCTAACGCAACAACGAAAATATCCTGCCACTGAGGTCATTGAATGACGTGGCCAGGAGGATTAAAGCTTAGGTACTCTTGTAACGAGAGAAGCTTTTGTGACGACAGGGTATTGTGTCATTTCCAGGGGGTAAACATCAAAAATGCTCGCTATATAGGTACCCTCTTTCGGGCCTGGGATTAAAACCTCTTCATGTCTTTCATATGTGCATTTATCAATGTAAGCATCACGTTTGATTAATAGTATATTTAGTTTCACCCGTGGCGAACGTAAAGTACAAAAATAATTCGGTTTTGTATGAGTACATTTGGAGAGCAGAGAATTAAGTACAAAAGATTTTGCAATTACTCTATTAGAAATGTTTCTGTTATAACTTGACGTATTGTAATAATTTTTGTTTTCAAATAACCTTTTCGTTTTCCAAATGGCATTATCAGAACGAAAAAGAGGATAAAATATCGGTAAAAATTTATCATGGAGACAATTGTATTTTACGTTACATATTTCCGTAAATCGTAAATTAGATCCCGATACATTCCCACCTACAACATAAACGCACATAAACGCTAGGCTACAAATCGGGATTTAGATAACGTTCGATCGAACAATAATTTAAAATACGCCCGTCGATTGTCCGAATAATATTTAATATGGTCGTAGCCGAAAACGCGCTAAAATACAAACAAATCGAAGCAAAACCGGTTAACGACTAACCGCGTGCGTTATCTGACCGGGCTCGCTTTATGCCAATGCCAACGATCCGGTAGACCGTTTCCGATGAAATTTATAATTTCAATAGGACGAATATCGTTTTCCGGATAAATTATCGGCTCCGGTATCTGAATAGGCCTCCGGTACAGAGAACGGTTAATAGCTGATACATGTACTGTATGCATTTGTATTTGTAATATATAATTGGAATATTTGCCAATTGCATAATGTGAGCAAACAACTGGAAAACTGAACTCCAACATAAGCTGTTTTAATAATAAAAATTGCAAGCAAACATGTCGATGTTAACGTAGGTAATCTAAATATCTAGTTCAACTTCTTATGAAAATGATATTCAACATTTTTGCAGTCCTCTTTTAAGTACGTTTAACATCGATTCCCTCGATTTCCGACGCAACAAAGCTAGTTTCTCTTTAACTTACTGAATAATTTTACTGATTCTCAATATTTACTTACAATTAGTCAAATTAGATAGAAACTCTGACACTTTCTACTACCCTACACCCAGAACTAATTTACTTCTTAAATCCCCTATATATCGTATGTGTCATATATTTAACGCTATCCCTAATGGTGACATCAATTTTTCAACACTAAAATCTATTATGGATACATGTAGTAGTAGCGTTACTTATTTCTAGTTTACTTTAGTATTTTTGTTTTATATTTTTTTGCTTTACTTTTAAGAATTACGCACCGCAGTTGGTCTGGTTTAGTTGTAGTTTAGGTTATAGTGTTTTTTATATTTCTTTTTGTATTAGTCACTTACATATGTACGTTATATAATGATAGTTTGTTGTCCTGTAATTGGATTTGTATCATATTCTTATTCTGATATAGCGGATTCCAGGCACGTCTCTTACAAGCAAAGTCACCTACGATTTTGATAAAATATTGCAGGCATGTAGAGCGGTGAAACATAATCGACCCATATTTTTCTTAGCTGCGGATATTCACGCAGCTAAGAAAGAGAGACGCGTTGTAGAAGAGTCGCAAACACAAAGTTACACCCCCCAAAAACACATTTTATTGATATCTTTGGAACTAGAAGAGTTATCAAACTGAACTAAAAGGGAAAGTGTTCTTCTTGACATTTCGA
Organism: Cetonia aurata; assembly: GCA_949128085.1. NCBI lineage: Eukaryota > Metazoa > Arthropoda > Insecta > Coleoptera > Scarabaeidae > Cetonia > Cetonia aurata. Next base: position 19,293,545 of record OX421885.1, on the reverse strand, counting down.
GTATTTAGGGTTTCTAGAGGGTTAAAACAAAAACAAATTTTAACCCACCGACCACGTAAATGAGAAATTCATATATTCCTATTCTAATCCATAAACTGCATTAAAACATAAAATTAACCGCTTTTTGGATTTTTTCCCAAAATATCATATACAGCCACCCCAAAATGCTCCATACACAACACTTCTTTTTTCTTTTCTATCTCAAGAACGAAATATTTGAAAGCATTCATGTTTGATATTTGCGTTAGGGATCTTTAGAAGACGCGATAGCAAGGTTTCCCGATTTTTCCGTTTTTTTGATTTATTCTCGAAAACGGCTCTAACGATTTTCTTTGAAATTTACATTTTTGCTAAATTTGGTACAAACTTCCATTTGCCTATGTCACTTTTTTTCTCAAAGTTGTCTGAAGAGGGTTTTATTGTTATGCTTAGTGTCAATATGTGCATATAGCTTCGTAACTGTTCGGTGTAGCAAGAATTAACAGAAATTAATCTTCTAGTAATCCTAACAGTAAGAAAAGAAGTTTCTACGAACATTTTACGAAAGGAACGTATTAAAAATTAGAACACCTGGGTAAGAAAATTCGTGTAAATGTTGCACATCAGATTCTTTAGTAATACTGCAATAACAAGAATATAAATATTTAGTGTTAGTCTAAACAAAATTTCTAATAATGATTTTGTTAAGGAGCAGAATGAAATTCCTTAAACTAACAGTCGTAAATTTTGAATTTTTAAAATTCTCAGACTAACAATCAATGTATGTTTCCATATTCATGTTTTTGCAATATCATTGAGTTTCCTTACCCAGGTGTTTTAATTTTTAATATGCTCAGTTCATAAAATATTCGTAGAAACTTTTGTTCTTACTCTTAACATTACTAGAGGATTGATTTAATTGACATTAAGGTTAAGAGTAAAACTCTCCTCAGACAACTTTGAGAAAAAAAAGCATAGGTAAAAGAAAACTTGCAGCAAATTTAGCAAAAATGTGAATTTCAAAGAAAATCGTTAGAGCCGTTTTCGAGAATACATAAAAAAAACAGAACAGTAAACTCATCTAACCCTTTAGCCTCTTTTTATCCAAAACCTTACTGTAGCGTCTTCTTAGGATAAATAACGCAAATATCAAGTATGAATGCTCTTAAATATTTCGTTCTTGAGATGGAAAAGAAAATAGAGCGTTGTGTAAAGGACATTTTGGGGTGGCTGTAACCCCTGTATATCATTTTAGGAGAAAATCCAAAAACCGGTATATTTTGCTTTTTAATGTAGTTTATGAATTAGAACATAAAAATAATAATTTCTCATTTACGTGATCGAGGGGTTAACATGTGTTCTTATTTTGACCCCCTACAGCCCCCATTATGCAGCACTGATCTCCTTATTAAGCGAAAATGTTCGAATTGTCAAGAAGAACATTTTCCTTTTCAGTTCAGTTCGATATTTCTTCTACTTCCAAAGATATCGCTAAAAATGTGTCTTAGGGAAGTAACGTTAGGGATCTGTTACTCCTCCTACTTTTTATGGTAAACACTTACTTAGTTTTTCTTTTTTTGATAATTATTGCTCATAAAATAAGATATTGACATTGAAACAATTATAAAAAAAAATTATAGAAGGTTTTGTAATGTGCATCGAAACGTTGAGCAAGTATGAATAAATGATTCAATAATGGCCACTAACGCTCACGAACGGTTATTTATTAAAATTTGAAACCAAGATACCGGGAAAAGAGAAAATACAAAATTTATCAACAATACACAACCCCAGGAAATTTAACTTGGGCTCCCTATTTATCTCAATATTATTAGTATTTTGTAAAAACCAGGTGTTATAATTTAATACAAACTCTGTAACATCATTTACAAAATTCAATAACAGGACATAGAACACTATCTTATGGAACTCGCCTGTCGACATTTAAATTAGATGATCAAATCAAACTATTGCTAATTTGATGTTGAATAGACACAAACTGAGTTTTAGCCTTTAATATGAAGGTATACTGTATTTATCAAACCCAGTATATTATTTTACCTTGACATAACATGAGTAAACCAGAAGATACTTAGCACATAATATAAATATTGCTGAGTAACTTAAGTAGTAAACTTTATATATTAATAAATGAATACTTACAAGGAATATTTAACAGCAAGATTAAATGTTTTAATAAATAAATAAATAAGAGAGACGAAGGTAATAAATTTGCAATCTACGCAAGCAACGCTATACTTCCTGTAGCACCATGCAAAATTACATCAAATGTCGAGCGTCCCATCCCGAGTACGTTGCAGGAAACTCAACAACAGGCAGAGAATTCCCTTTGTAAAGTATGAAATCTCGGTTTGGTACCGTAAGAAACTTTCCTCGCTCCAAACTTTACTCATAGTATTACCGTTACGACCTCGACCATGCCTATCCACCTACCTTACGTGTAAGAGCGCTAATTACAATGTTCCATTCTGTGAGACGGCGCTGGTGGCGCCTACGGCAACGACGTTAGGCGGCCGAAGAAATTCCTCCTATTTATTTAACGTGAAACTAATTTGTTTTCTGATTGAATATCGATCAGTGGAGAACCGACACCACGGAGGGGTAGGTGCGGGTGAAGTTGTTACTTCCAGATACCACGCAACGGACGCCTGGTGTGGTGTAGGTTGTGGTGTTTCCTCCTCCTGTCCCGTGCGCTGTGTATTTCGTTTCCTATTGCGTTTTCTAGCGTCGCGTTGTCAACGCCATCGTTGCCAGAAAGTTGTTTAAAATTCAGTACCCAATTGAACTTCTGTCATGTTTGTTTTAGTGGACGCTTTCGTTTATTAGTTTGCATCGAACGCTCGTTCAATATTGGAATAGCGACAGTATAATTTCTACGCGATGCAACTTCAGTTCAGTTTTTTTTTTTGCAAAAAAAGGTTGCTATTTGACAAACATCATAAACTGCTAGAGTAGTAGCCATGATAGACAAAAAATTAAAACTGTCTGTAATAATGAGTTAGCAATATTGTTTAACAAGGGTTGTAGCCAAGGCAATATTGAAATCAACTGGTTTTCTTCTATCGCATTCAACCTATATTTAGATAATGCCTGTTTCAAATGATAATTCAAGTAATGCAAGTGTTGGTTTTCTTTTTTCTATTATGGGAGCCGTCTGACATAGAATCTACACAAACACTGCAGCCTCTTGGCTTTTCCCATTTTCCTTTACCCATTATGCGGTGTTGATCCCCATTTTCTGTAGGTGTTCGTTCAGTGCGCAATGTTATGTTAGGAAACCTAAATGATTCCTACTAAGCTTTCGTGGTTCTTCACTCTTCTTCTTTGATGGTTCCTTTAATGGTTGTGTTGTTCCAGTGTTCTTTGTGTTCCTCTTCAATCCAACTTCCTACCTGCTCCCATATTATATTTTTGTACACTCTTAGAATAGGTTCTAGGCCTATAAATAAAGCCGATGATCCTTTTCTTGCCAACTCGTCGGCTTTTTCGTTTCCTTCAAGTTCCAAATGTCCGGGCACCCACAGTAAAGTAACATTATTGCAATCTGCCAGGCTATTCAGTTCTCAAATGCCTCTCGGAACCAGTGCCCAGTGTTGATTGTATCCTGGGGTGCATCTGGCCCTCTGTTGCAATCCAGGTGCGTTTGTTTTTATAAGACCTAAATAATTTCTGTTGTACAAAGCAATATTGCTCAAAATACACTGAAATATTGTCCTAGTGAAATTCTGATCATTGTATTTCTCAGGTCATTGTAAATTCCAACTCCAGTACCATTCTCCATATTTTCATTTGTCTGTAAACCCCATCAGTTCACCGAATTTGTCTATGTAGTTGGATTAATTCCAGACTATCCGATCCAAAATTTCTATTGAATAGATATCTTGAAATCATGTGGTCTGATTTCATTCCCAAAAGGTTTCCTTCCATATTCTATATTATTAACTATATTTTTCTTTGAGAATGCAAATAAATTTCAAATGCCACCCCGTAAATTTGTAAGATATAGTCAATTAAATACTAACCACTGCCTTAAATATATACTAGATTTATATTTATAAAATTAAAGTGAAATGTAAGAAAAGAAAGTAGTGCAAATCGTAAAAACTCATGTTGGTTTCAAACTAGCTACGATTAGAAAGTTCCGTGAGTTTTGGACCATGCTTTTCTTTTCTTTCATTCCCTGTTAATTATGATTTACTCGTGTAGAGTCAACATAGATTAGTTTCATGTTTTGGCATTACATCTGTGGCAGATAATTTAAGTGTTTAGGTATTCGTTTTTATGATTTTACAACAGTTTTTATAAATATTTTTCCTAGATCCATTAAATTTTCATGCATGTTCACGTTTCTGAGACATCAGTTTTTTACGCACTTAAAAGAGTATTGCAACTGTATTAAAAGCATACCGAAATGCGACAAATTATTAAGATTCTTGTTTAAAATATTATTAACGCATTTAAATTAAGAGTTTTATTTTGTACTAACCTTACTTTGATTATTCGCAAAAAATATAAGTGTCTAATACATCTGAGCATGTCTGTAAGATTGGCTCTAGATCTTGATAAAAGTATATTGAAATTAACTTAGTTCAAAATTCATATGAGAAACAAAGCATCTGTCGGAATCAAGTTTGAACAACTTCTCCGTGTCCCGACGTCATATTCTCGACGAGTATCGTTTCATGGCCCACAAAAACTTCGATTCTGCTAAATTTATCCGGGTTCTTGTAGCCCGCTCGCGAAAGAAACACAGATATACATACATACGTGTGTTATACGCAATATCCGAATGTCGTCGGCGGATTTTCTTTTCGATTTTAGCCTCCAACGACCTCGTAACCGGAGCCCGGACGCGAAACAGACGCAATATTTCGAAATCTTCTCGAGTGTATAATGAAGGGAAACGTCGTTTGCATCGAAATCAGAAAGAGAGCAGATATTACAATCTTAGCCGATACGATGGCGTTCCACTCGTTCAGAAAGTGGAATCTCATACAAAGTATTCGTGCGCCTACCTTTACGTACAGAATACATGCGGTTTCCCTTTCCCCTTATCTCGGTAGCGTATCCCCGTCCCGGGCAATTTTCTAACCGGCTCGCCTTAAATCCGAATGAAGCAGTATCTAAGAGGGCGAGGGAAAATTTTCCTTTCGGTTCTTCTTCATATACATGCATACAAAAGAAACATTTACCTTCACCTTAATGTTATTTCATCAGATATGTATGTAAGGAAATTTCACTTACAGAAACTCAATATCATCTCATAACGTATGTATACACATTAGAATGGGACAGCGGTGAGACGAGGCATAAGAGATTGGTAGAGTTTTATTTTATTGGAATCGATCTTCAATCACAAATATTATTTTTTTTTTTCTCCCAGTCCTCGAAATTTCGAATGCTCGTGCATCTGCGGAATCTGGGGAGAAAACATAAATTGAATAAGGAATACGGAAAACGTGAAGCGACGGTACACTAAATCTAATATCGCGTATCCCTCTACCTGTGTTGTTTAGTTTTCGAAGTTTGTTGATGTCGTGTCGTAAATGTTTAATTTTCGGCGATTGTTCCCGAATACCCGAATAATATCGCCAAGAAGGAGCCGGAGCGGTAATTTATCTTCGGGATCCCCGTATAAATAATTTTGAATAAGAACAATGAATAAGAAATGCGTGTACAATGGGTATACAATGAGCCGTTTCGCCGGCAAGGCGAAGATGTATTGTGATGGGATGAAGGTAAAGTGATTTATGTACGATATGGTTTATTGCTATTACCTTTTCCTTTTCGTCGTAATAATGTATCTTGTTTATAAAGGACTAATGCTATAGTTGAATAATGGAACGTAACATTGTTAGCGCCTTGTCCTGCATTGTACCTTCAACCAGTTACATTTAGTTGGAGCGTTGCTACTTATTGTTAGCCACATGATAAGTACATGCATCAATGGATACAAGGGATTATATGCGCCATAACCAAATTAATGTGAAAAACCATTTTATAATTAATAGCAGGTTACTGAAAACTATTAAAATTGACAAGAAACTACTTTCGATTTTTCAAATACATTACGATTTTTTTACTCTTTGTCATCTACTTACCTAAAATAATCTGCTAACTCTAAATATATACTACCGTGTTGAAGCAACATCCTGGAAACCGACGTTTGGGCCTCGCTTATATGAAACATATTCTGGGATGCTACTTTTGTCCCTGTTGACATAAAACTGAAAAAGTCACATATGGGAATGGGCTTGTATGTACGCAATGATTATGGTTGAAAGAGGTGTGATGTTAATGGCAAGATTGTTTGGAAAGGATCCGTCATCCTAGATTTCTAGATTTATGGTTATGGTAGTGTAGAGTTTGATATAGGATTTAGACATTGTTGAATTGTATTTGGTGGCCAGTCCCCAGCCAATTCTTAACAAGTGTAGACTCAGTCATGCGCAACATCCACATCTTATACTCTCACAAAAAAAATGTTGTAAATTTTAAAACAATTGTAAAGTTTAGTACAATAAATTGTAGAAAATATAGAGATGAGCACAACTTCTATTAAAATATCCTACAAAATTGTTGACGAAAATTATTGCATTTATTGCAACAAAATGCGCAATATCCTTGCACAATTTATGTTGACATATCTTATATATTAAAGTTGCATAACATACAGATCACTTGTTGCAAATAGTACGTTTACCACTGGGGTAAAAATTGCAACTAATCTATTAAAATATGATAAACTCCTGTAGCCAAATTTTGTCAACAAGATTTTGCATACAAATCAACTGCGCTATTGCAAAATAAATAATATAGTTGCGTATAATTTTATGCCGTCGCATTAAGCGTAGTTGTGGAAATCAAACCAGCCGTTAACTGCAGAGTACCGGTGTGGAAACATCTCGTACTCGCACTGTGGGCGATGGTCAATCACATCTTATGCGATATTTGCCATGTGAATACATCAAATAAATATTACAAAGCTGCATTTACCGAACACAATTTACTTTGAATAAGGATTCCAACGGTTATGAAACAAGGGTAGCGCTATCTTTACAACAACTATGTTTAAATTTTATTGTTTAAACCAATTATGTATTATTATACTCCTACTGTATAAGTATAAAACGTTGCTATAATACAATTTCAGACAATCAACAAACATTGCGATATTAAATCGATCGTTATATATTTGTATTATAGAAGTAATTAGCTACATTACTGAATACAAATATTTTATGTCTATTTTACTATAAGAATTTTTGTCTGTGTACAACACGAGTACCTGCTGCACGCTTTATTTCGCTAAAGTAACCGCTGACATATTATTCGTATCAAAATTAGTGCTGCAAATATCCGACAAAATTGAAATCCGGATATCCAGATCCAAAACTATCCGGATATCCGACTCCTTGGATCCGGATCCGCTATCCGAAGCCTCAAATCCGGATCCGCTATCCGAAACCTCGGATCCGGATCCGCTTCTTTATTATTTTTTTTTATTAGCGAGAACTCGCAAACAAAATAATCTTATTGATACAAGTCCGAGAAACCTGATAAAGAATGCGAATTTGTGATTTTCAAACAGATTTGGATCGGAAGCTTCGGATAGCGGATCTGGATCCAAGGTGTCGGATAGCAGATATGGATCTCAGGTTCCGGATAGCACTCAGATCCGGATATCCGGATAGTAAATTATCCGGATCCAAAATTATCCAGATCCGGATAATAGCTCTAATCAAAATATAGTGTGGTGCCGCCTATGTTCCAAATGAACTCTGGAAGATAGGATTTCCGGATTAATTTGGTTGTACCAGATATAGAGACTTTGGTAAAACTAACAAGTAAATCCTGTCATCATCACCAGGGTTTCAAGGTTTTAGAAAAGTATTTAGAATTAATTATTAATTGTATTGATGATAAGACGCTAAAGAACACTGTTTCGAGAATTTTGGGTTGATCGTTTAGTTTCGGCGTATTGAAAACATTAGATAATAAGCACTAGTGTAATTTAGGAAGAATTTATTAAGGTTTTATGTATTAAACCATGAATTCAGTACCTACACCAAAACATATTCTCACTGGAGATATGATCCCTGACATAGAGGCAACTGATATTTTCGGAGGGCATTTCGATCGTTGTCTGTGTCCTCTGACAACGTCATCCAGCATAGAAGAACGGAGTAAAAAAATCCTTATTAGCAAGAGTTGTTACCTATCCGAACCTAATGTCTTATCTCGAGAGTTATCTCATATTCCCGAAACCCTAAGCAAGAAGAACAATTATCCTAGACACCATATCCAGCATACTGTAGCACCCTAGATTCAACGTATCCGAAACACAAACCACTTCTATCAATCAAATGCCCATATCCATCCTACACACAAGAAAAATCCTATTTAACATAACATCAAAACAGATTTTAATCATAACTCCAAACCTTCAGATTTCTTTCCTATTGAAAATCGTAGTCTTCTTGAAGCTCCTGGGATTCACCGAACTTCATGTCCGTGCGACAGCAGTTTTAGTAGGCGGTTTCAACCATGACACCTAGTGTCATCCATTACGGATACCAATCGTGAAAGTCCACGCGTAAATTTTATTTGCTAAAATATGGCAATTTCGCTTTGTAATATATCTAGTTACATATTAATTGACGTATCATTTATTTTAATTGCTTACACATTAAATATTTAGTATTGCTCTTGTTGTGTACATATATGTATATGCTGATGGATATGCTTACGTGCAATTAGCTAGGCTGGTGACAATCATACGGGCGTTCAAAGTTAATCAAGCTATTTGCTTACATGCATTAAGCTTACTGTGACTACTGTAGCGAAACAGACGTACACACATTACCTATGTATGTGTAAGTATGATTGTACATATGTATGTATATACATACATGAATGTGTTTGTTCAATACAAGCTCACATATGTTACCATAGCAATATGACTTATACTGAGACAAAGGCTATCATTAACAGTTGCATTCTCTCGTGATTACCTAGACAAAATTTCAACGTATGTCCCTAGACTCTAGACCACTCGTATAATGCGTAAGCCGTAAATATACGTTTGAGAGATTTCAATGGGACATTTACATCCGATTAGCATTCAAAGGGCTAAGCGATGGGAAAATAAACATTTCGAAAATAACCTTTTATGGCCTACGTACATTTAAATCGTCTTTAATAATATAGCAGCCCGACGTTTAGTGCCCAACCTATCCTTCGTGATTCGATTCCGGCCTGCTATTGTCTTTATTTAACTATGTCTAGATGATATATAGGAACTAGATCCACCGAATAGACGTTTCTAATGTGATTCAAAACACTGTTCTGCTCTTGGAGGTGCTAAGTTTCTTGAAGCTACTACTTGCTTCTAGAATATGTTACTCGTTTGTGTGTGGGGTGAAAACGACGTAAAAGAATGCCTTCTTAAGCGTATATAATAGAAAGACAACAATGAGATATAACCAATATAACTTATCGGTAAAAAAAAGTATATTATTTGATTAAAAAATACTTGCGAAAATCGAAAACTTGGCTAAAACACTCATGTTATTGATCTCGAAAAAGAAGATTGCATATCTCCAGATTAAATGGTTTGCAAAATATTAATCTTTTGTTTGAGAACTGCTGAAATGCAATCACATCTATTACGGCAAGAGAAACACCCTCGCCTTAAACGTACATATGATTTGTATGTCAGCCGTTCGAAAAGGTCGAAGAAATGCTTAGTCTTGTTCGACTAATGAATGTAACTGGGTGATTAGAACTTTACCTATTGTGCTTGTGGTGCTATTTTACGTGTAATGCAACGGTGTGCGGTACTTTTTCCTTAGTTTCGTCTGTTTTCCTTTTATCAAAAATGCCAAGCTACACAAGCATTGATTCAACTGAGACGATATTAATGTGTGGTGAAGATAGAGGTAATGCTGAGGCAACGCGTCGGTTGTACCGGGACCGTTACCAAGATCGTCAGATAACCGGCGCTCAAACTTTCACTTTGTCAGTGGCTGCTGGCAAAAGTTAATACAGAGCCTAGCTTCCCCAATGTGTTGCTCACAACAGACGAGTCATTGTTTACCAGAGAATGTGCATACTTCTGCAAAGGAATTCTGCAAACATTGAAGTCTAGTCTTATCAATGGTGTCCAAGCAGTAATAATAAACGCTTATGCAAAAGTTAAGTGTAAGTAAGAGGACCAAAGACTGACATGAGACCTTACGCAAACCGACTTCCAAACATTCTTTACTGCCACACAAAACCTTCAAACTACTATAACCCAATCTAATTAAATATGAAAGGTGCTGTTTAAAACGCAGTTTGGTATCAAGGAAAAGGCCCAAGATACGCGCACAAAAAGATACAATGAAAACTTTATCATTAATTTCAATTTCAATATCCTTCAAGATCACAGCTCGGGTTTTTGCACGGCCAAACACCAAAATAAAAGTGTTTTTTTATTATTTATTTTGGGACGAGGTTTATCAGACATGTTTACAAGTGATTGAAGGTCGCTACTTATGTATAAGATGACTGTATAAGGTATATAATTGTGCCATCAGCATAAATGTGATAAATACAATATTGCAAGCATTCAATGATATATTGAAAGTGGAAAATAAATAATATTATCAAAGTTTGTGCAGGCTTTAAGTTAATTAAATTAATCTATCCAATATTATTTCTAAACTATTATATAGCAAAACCACAATTAAGACTTCCAAAGTGAAATGGTAAATATGAGAACACACCTTGGGTTATGTGTAATTTGCAATTCACATTCTATTATTTCATATAGCTTCAACTCCATCTTGTGCACGCGAAAATTCACATTGATTATCAATCGCATTGATAATCACTGGGCAACAAATTTTCGAAAAGTTCATGCTTCCAAGCTGAAAACAGTCATTTCTTAATGAATTCAATGTGCTGAACACGAAAATGACTAAGAAAAAGCTGAATTGGCTACGGGTTTTCTGTAATATGTACGCATATTTCAGAAAAAGTGTACTTATGTCAATATTATAATACATGGTAAGAAAATATTTACGCATATTTCAGAAAAAGTGTACTTATGTCAATATTATAATACATGGTAAGAAAACATTAGTCTGCTTCTGGCTTTCGACTTCTACGCATTGCTAGTGTTTAGTTACTTTACACTATAGCAATCACTTATGTATGCTAGAGCTTCGAAAAATATGCGCGAATGAACGGACATTGCACGAGTTAATTGTTACGTCGGCCATTTATAAATAAACTATAATTAGCTATTGCTTGATATTGCACAATCAATTTCGCAACACTCTCAATGGAAACTTACAGCACATGCTGCATTAACTTCTTTGCATGAAGGGGTGATGCAATATGGCGCAAAATTTCGTAATTTCTCACTAAATTGCATTACATTATGCAATAGCATCTATACAATGGACAAAACGTCAATATCTCTGGAACGTGAGCCAATCAACTTTTTTCAATGTGATATTCGTGTTCAGCACGTTGAATTCATTCAGGATTGGGTACTTTCACCTAAGAAGCAATTTCACTGTTGACCAGTATAATCAATGCCCAGTATACTAAATTATAGCTAGTTCTAACTGATGAAAGACGAACGCCATTTTGTTCTTAATTACTACTTAAATTTATAATTGTTAGTTACCGTGCATTGATCAAACCTGTTTTAAGTGGGAAAGCAAACCCGCCAAGAATCCATATAAGGTATGATTTTTGTGTAATTGTAAGTACTATAAAGCGATAGGCATGAAATTTTTCTTTCTTCTCTTAAGTATGAAGCTTTAAGGTCAAGTAGTCGTAGTATAATCGCTCAATCGAGCAAACAAACATAGGTACATGCATGTGTGCAAAGAAACCTCTCACAAGTTTCTTTTATTAAACAGAACCCGTTTCAGTACATTACCTGAGCGCATCCATTCAGTTCGCGCACACAATGGCATCAGTAACTCCCGTACATCCGCATAGAGACAGAGAAACCCCTCATCAAACGCGAACTATCCTAAAGGGCCTGGGCTAATCCACCTCCGTTGCCCTTGAATAAATCCACTTCATTCTCTTCACTCGACGGTCGGAGTGCAAAGAGGCTTACCTCTACTCCTCCTCGTACAATGACGGTTAACTTAACCGTACAGTGGTGTTGTAATACGGTAGGTAGCAACGTGCAAGGGCAGTCGACGCAGACGTTGCCTCTGCGGTGGTAGTGCCTACTTAACGTATACATTGTGAACCTGTCCCGTACAGCAAAGGCAGTTTATCAGGACGTCTTTGTCTCAATGCCCTCTCCATGTTAATCGCATATCTATTGTGCGACGCGGGAAGATGCCAGACGGCATTCCCCGTCTGTCGCAGAGAGCGACGCGCGATCATAGGAGGAGATAGCGTCGTCGCCCGCTTGGCACATCAAACGAGTTAAGCATTTTTCTATAGAGCGGCGAAAAGGGGAAACAGAAGGCCCTTTTTGAAGAAGGAGAAGAAGAAGAACAAGACGACGACGCCAACGCGCGGAGATGCCAGGCGGTTCTAGTTCTTCTCCACGTTGGCGTTTAATTTCCCTCGTCCTGTGTCGGTCGCACTTCTTATCAATACAGTTTTAAATTAGCCTCCGTTTAATTCTTGCTTTTGCGTGCGGATCTCCAGCGCTTTGACAAAAGATTCCCCGGCTTAATAGCTTTTCGGAGGACGTAAGGAAAATTTTCAATTATATCATGCTCGGAGAACGGCGAGATAGAAAGAAAATTAGTAGAATGAGGAAAAATGGTACCAGGCGGAAGCAATATTGTGATTACGGATTTATATAGGCGGATAATATTTCGCGATGGGATCCAGCAAGGAAAAACGCTGTTTAAAATCCTGAAAATTCATTATTACAGCATCGCTTTCAATCATGAATGAACGTGGATAATGAATAATTATATTGTCGTGCTAGTAGCTTTTACAGTTTGCTAGACCTTATTTTGACTGTAAGTACACAAAGCAACGTACAAAAAGGAAAAGTAAATATTCAAACCAGAATGTAACAATACCTAATTTTAATGGGTGATGTGGCTCACCAAATATAAGCTATTGATGTCCTTAAAAAATCGGTATAAACTTGTTCCCTTGAATAAATATATTATGTATGTTTCCATATTCTTGTTATTGCAATATCATTAAAGTATCTGATGTGAAACACTTACACAAGTTTCCTTACCCAGGTGTTCTAATTTTTAATATCTTCCTTTCGTAAAATGTTCGTAGAAACCTTTTTTCTTATTATTAGCATTACTAAAGGATTAACTTTTCGTAAGAAGAATTTTTGCTACGTCGAAGAGTTACGAAAATATATGTGCATATTGACAATAAGCGTAAGAGTAAAACCCTCCTCAAACAAGTTTGATAGGCAAATAGAAGTTTGTACTAAATGTAGCAAAATGTGAATTTCAAAGAAAATCGTTAGAGCCGTTTTCGAGAATAAATCTAGAAAAAATCGTAGTAAACTCATCTAACCCTTAGGTTCTTTTTAACCATAACTTTCCTGTCGCGTCTTCTAAATGTACCTAGTGCAAATACAAAATATGAATGCTCTCAAATGTTTCGTTTTTGATATAGAAAAAGAACAAAAGCGTTGTGTAAAGGACATTTTGGGGTGACTGTAATATGATATTTTGGGAAGAAATTCAAAAACCGGTAAATTTAACTTTTTAATATAGTTTAAGGACTAGAACCGAAACTATGAATTTTTTATTTACGTGACCCGGTAAATTTGGTCTTATTTTAACCTCCTGCAACCGCAATCATGACCACTGACCAACTTATTAAACCAAAATCTCCGAGTTGTGAAGAAGAACATTTTCCTTTTTAGTTCAGTTCGATATCTCTTCTAGTTGCATAGATATCGTAAAAAATGTCCTCTACGGGTGCAGCTTCAGAGGTCTGTGACTCCCCCTAAAAGTGAGCATCCGCAGCTAAAGAAAAAGTCGATTATTTTTTACTATTCTGCATGTCTGCAATATTTTATCAAAATCGGAATTGACTAGTTGGGTGACTTTGCTTGTCAGTCCACTAAGGTGCTCGATGCAAAACAGATGAAAAGAAATTTTGCACGCAACAAGGTGTACTAGGGGAGACGAACGTAGAGTAACTCGCTACACAAGTGAGTGTGCGAGCTCAATAAAGACGCTTGTATAGGGAGTGTCAGTACTTCTGTATCCCCGCAGTATTTAGCGCCCAACGCGGGGCAAGTCATAACATCATTTTGGCCCCCAATGCAGGGCAAATTATAACATCGCTCTGATATCCAACGTGATGCAAAGCATAATAATACGTGTTTATAGTCCAAACATTTTTGGTGTTAGTGTGATATATCGCCCGTTGAGTAGCTACAAGGTAAATGTATTAGAAAGTTACTCCTGTATAAATAAGTATAAAATGAAGTTACGACATATATATATTTAGGTTAAAATTTTGTTTTACGAGTCCTCTGCTAGTTATAGAAATCGGCGTACCTGTATAATGTGTAAAGACAGCGGCTGTAGATTTCTCTACAAATTACAGAAATTCTTGACTTTCAGTATATGTTTCTTAATCCCCGGGTTGAAACCGCGTCCTAGTACTTCCTCTGGCTGACGTTTCGTCCACACTTGCACAGGACATCTTCAGGGCTGCTTCTTTCGTCGCTATTGACCTGAAACTGAAGTCTGCGAGGAAGTTCTTGACTTTTAGTTTATTTATCGTTATGTATCTGTTAATCGATTTTTGTATCTTCCTCTCTTATATAGGATTAATTTCTAAAGATACCAGAAAGCAGGATACAGAACGCATGAAGTTTTACCTTTTGCGGTTTTTACGATTTTGGCTTTATTACGGTTCTCCATACGATTCTCTTAATAAAGCACGCATAAACAATAATTTATGGTGTTGTAAACTTAACCTCTCTCATATTTTACGATCAGGCCATAATTTTATTGTTGATACAATATTTCGGCTCACTCATGCCGCGATCAGATTACTGGGAAGGGACGTGCGGATTCGGCAAATGAATAAAATTTTATTAACGAACATATTGCGGGGCTTACGCATTGCGCATAGGGCTAGGTAGCGATTTAATAACGCGTCCGCAATACAAATAAAGCCCATGGAACCCCTCGCGTCCACGGATATACGGTCCTAATAAATCAGAGAGGTCGTGCTAAGGGTTTGCACGCCTGAAAAGTTTAATTCTTTATTATTGACTCTCCCTTAGCGACAGTGTACACGCGCGTGTGTACAAATTCATGAGTTCGTACCTATGTTTCATGTTGTGAAGAGGATCTATTGTAACCCGTTATGAAAAGAGGAATGATTTATTTGGAATTAAGTTGGCTATTTAAATTTATTCGTTATGTAATGGATTAATGCGTCGACTACTATATTATGTGTGCGGTTTCGGTTAAGCTTTCTCATAATGCTTTCAATATTGTGGCGATGAAATAATAGAACTGGTTGCAACTGCATACATTAAAGAGTTTAAATAGATTGTTTATAGCTAGTGACACTTCAGAAGAAACAGCAATTTAGTCAATATATATTCGTGACTATAATTCTACTATAATATATTTGTAAGTCTCGGAATTATGTATAATTCCTACTTCTGAATAAGGGTGAAAACTGTAATAAGTATTGTATACAATATTACATATAAGAAATTCTTTGAATGCAAATATTTTTAAACAATAATATTATTACTTTTTTGAATATCAAGGAAAAGGGGTGATTGTTTTATCAATTTCATTAAATTATTTTCTTTTTCACAACACTAGAAGGAGAATGAGCATTCAAAATGTTTTAAATTATACTTAATTTAGAAAAAAATACGTTCTGCTTTACCTCAGTGTTCAAAGAAACAACTTTGAATGCACACTCTTTCCTTAATGTTGTAAAAGAAAATAATTATTTAAAAAAAAATTATCTGTTTCTTGCTTCTTCCTCCCCCTCTGCTGTACATAAAATTAATTTAGTCATTTAAAATATGTTTACTGCTCCCTCTCTCCCAGCTACTGTGGAAAAGGAAAACTAATTTAATCATTAAAAATCCTTTCATCCATATACACTTTGTGTACAAAAAAGGGGTTGAACGTTTGACGTAATGAATTAAATTGTCTTTTTTAAAACTGAACAATATTCACAGTTAGAAAACATCTAGTGCAACCGGTCGCAAACGGTACTTGTCATAGCAACAAATCTTTTATGCCAAAATATTCGGAAAAAATGCTTTGTGTCAATATACAAAATTTTAAAAAGGTAGATCAAGACGTATCAGCGCAAGAGCAATGTGTTTAGACTTTTTGAGAAGCCTGTATGTACTCCTTATATAGATAAAGAAATAGAATAAATCATTCAATCCACACTAACTCTCTCGTAAACGCGCAATCCACCTCCATATTTAATAAAATCCAATCTATTCCGTTATCTAACGGATCTCAATGATACTTTCGATTGAAAGCAATAAATTTCCCTATGCTAATCGTCCTCTTAAACGTATTTGGATACCACGTTCGGACGCTATGCATTCTCGATACACAAAGCATAATTACATACATCACAGAATAAATACAAAGGAAACAGTGATGCGTGTACACACACATTCCTCTATACAATGATATATGCGTCCTATTCCGGCAAGCAGTAATGACTGATTTATTAGCTTATTACTACCATCAAGTACCAGTATAAAATCAAAAGCAAGGGTAACGAAACGCGAAGAGCACTTAACGAATAGATAGATGCCAGTATACGCATAGTGGGAAATTATTGACCCCTATTATAATAGTGGATGGTATCTGCCGTTTCGGCGCTCCTTAAATGCTTACGTCTGGTAA